>JAWNOW010000476.1:0-2400000 GCA_035045625.1 Drosophila formosana
ATGAAAAAAGAAAATTTTTTCAAAATAGTAAAAACTGTAAAAACGACAAAATCACAAAGTTTTTTATATAAATTGACAAAATTGGAATATCATAATATTTGTTTAATTATAAATATTAAAAAAATGCAAAAATTGCCAAAATTCAAAAATCGACAAAAATTTAAATTTTCAGAAAATTTCCAAAATTCGAAAAAAAAAAATTTATTTTCAAAATTGTAAAAACTGCTTAGACTGTTAAATCACAACGTTCTTTAAATTAAGAATTCGACAAAATTTGAAAATTTTTAAATTTTTACATTTGTTGAATTAAAAATTTCGAGAAAAATTCAACAAAATTCAACAATTTAAAAATCGACAAAATTTAAAATTTCGTAAAAATTCCGAAATTCTATGAAAAAAAGAAAACTTTTTCAAAATAGTAAAAACTGTAAAATCGACAAAATTTCAAAATTCTCCAAATTAAGAAATCGACAAAATTGGAAAATTGTAAAATTTGTTGAATTAAAAATATCGAGAAAAATGCAAAAATTTCCAAAATTCAAAAATCGAACAAAAATTTCTTAAAAATTCCGAAATTCGCTGAAAAAAAAATTTCAAAATAGTAACAACTGCTTAAAATGTTAAAATGCTAACGTTCTCTAAATTAAAAATTCGATAAAATTTGAAAATTTTACAATTTGTAGAGTTATCGAGAAAAATGAAAAAATACAAAAATTCAAAACTTCGGAAAAATTCCGAAATTCGATGAAAAAACACATTTTTATCAAAATAGTAAAAACTGTTAAATGGACAAAATCCCAAAATTGTCTAAATTAAGAAATTGACAAAATTGGAAAATTGTTAAATTTGTTGAATTTAAAATATGTGAAAAATGCAAAAATTTCTGAAATGGAAAAATTTACAAAAATTTAAAATTTCGGAAAATTGCAAAAATTTTATAAAAAAAAAGAAAACTTTTCAAAATAGTAAAAACTGTAAAATCGACAAAATCTCAAAATTGTCTAAATTAAGTAATCGACAAAATTGGAAAATTGTTAAATTTGTTGAATTCAAAATATCGAGAAAAATGCAAAAATTCCCAAAAATTCAAAAATCTGACAAAATTTTTAAATTTTGAAAAATTCCAAACTTTAAAAAAAAAAAGAATATTTTTTTCAACAAAGTGAAAGCTGTAAAATCGCAAATTTCTCTAAATTAATAAATCGACAAATTTGGAAAATTTTTAAGATTTGTTGAATTGAAAATATCGAGAAAAATGCAAAAATTTCTGAAATTCATAAATGTAAAAAAATTTTGAATTTCGGAAAATTACAAAAAATTCTACAAATAAAAGAAAATTTTTTAAAAATAGGTCAAACTGTTAAATAGACAAAATCACAAAATTCTATAAATTAAAAAATCGACAAAATCGGAAAATTGTAAAATTTGTTGAATTAAAAATATCGAGAAAAAGCAAAAATTTCCAAAATTCAAAAATCGACAAAAATGTCAAATTTCAGAAAATTTCCAAAATTCGAACAAAAAATTTTGTTTTTTTCAAAATTGTAAAACTGCTTAAACTGTTGAATCGCAACGTTCTCTAAATTAAGAATTCGTCAAAATTGGAAAATTGAAAAATTTGTTGAATTAAAAATATCAAGAAAAATGCAAAAATTTCTGAAATTCAAAAATCGACAAAAATTTTAAATCTCTGAAAATTTCCAAAACTCGAAAAACAATTTTTTTCTTTTTTTTTAATGTAAAAACTGTAAAAAATGTAAATCACAAATTTCACTAAATTAAGAAATCGACAAAATTGTAAAATTGTAAAATTTCTTGAATTAAAAATATTGAGAAAAATGCAAAATTTTTCAAAAATTCAAAAATCGACAAAAATTTCAATCTTCGAAAAATTTTTTAAATTTTATAAATAAAAAAAAATTTTTTAAAAAGGAAATACAATTTAAACTGTACAATCGGCAAGTTTTCTTTTCGACAAAATTGGAATATTGTAAAATTTAAAAAATCGAGAAAAGTTAAAAACTTTTTGAAATTCAAAAAATCGACCAAATTAAAAAAAATATTAAAATTGCCAAAATTTCGAAAAAAAATTTTTTTCAAAACAGTAAAAACTGTACAATCGACAAAATCTCAAAGTTCCCTAAATTAAGAAATCGTCAAAATTGCAAAATTGTAAAATTTGTTGAATTAAAAATATCAAGAAAAATGCAAAAATGTCCTAAATTCAAAAATCGACAACAATTTAAAATTTCGAAAAATTTCCGAAATTTGATAAAAAAAAAAGAAAATTTGTTCAAAAAAGTAAGTACTGTGAAATCGACGAAATCACAAAGTTCTTCAAATAAAAAAATCGAAAAAATTGTAAAATTTGTTGAATTAAAAAAATCGAAAAAAATGCAAAAAATCCCAAAATTCAAAAATCGACCAAAATTTAAAGTTTGGAAAAATTTCCGAAATTCGTAAAAAAAAGAAAGTTTGATCAAAATAATAAAAACTGTAGAATCTACAAAATAACCAAGATCTCTAAATTAAGAAATCGTTAAAATTTGATAATAGTAAAATTTTTTAACTTAAAAATATCGAGAAAAATTAAAAAATTTCCAAAAATTCAAAAATCGACAAAAATTTAAAATTTCGAAAAATTTCCAAAATTTAAAATAAACGAAAATTGTTTAAAAATAATAAAAACTGTAAAATCGACAAAATCTCAAAGTTCTCTAAATTAAGAAATCTTCAAAATTGGAAAATTGTAAATTTTGTTGAATTCAAAATATCGAGAGAAATGCAAAAACTCCCCAAATTTAAAAATCGACAAAAATTTTATATTTCGGAAAAATTCCGAAACTCGATAAAAAAATAAAATTTTTTGAAATTAGTAAAAACTGTAAAATCGACAATATCACAAAGTTCTTTAAATAAAGAAATTGACAAAATTGCTATATTGTAAATTTTGTTAAATTAAAAGTATCGAGAAAAATGCAAAAATTACTAAAATTCAAAGATCGACAAAAACTTAAAATTTCGAAAAATCAACAAAATTTTAAAAAGAAAAGAAAATTTTTTCAAAATAGTAAAAAATGCCAATTTGACAAAATCACAAAGTTCTTTATACAAAGAAATAGACAAAATTGGAAAATTGGAAAATTTGCTATATTAAAAATATCAAGTAAAATTCTAAAATTTCTAAAATTAAAAAATTGACAAAAATTTTAAATTTCGGAAAAAATCCGAAACTCCATAAAAAAAAATAAAATTTTTTAAAAATAGTAAAAACTGTAGAATCGACAAAAATCACAAAGTTCTTTAAATAAAGAAATCGACAAAATTGCAATATTGTAAAATTTGTTGAATTAAAAATTTCGAGAAAAATGCAAAAATTCCCAAAATTCAATGATCGCCAAGAACTTAAAATTTCGAAAAATCTCCCAAATTTTATAAAGAAAAGAAAATTGTTTAAAAATAATAAAAAATGTAAAATCGACAAAATCTCAAAGTTCTCTAAATTAAGAAATCGTCAAAATTGGAAAATTGTAAATTTTGTTGAATTAAAAATATCGAGAAAAATGCAAAAATTCCCAAAATTCAAAAATCGACAGAAATTTAAAACTTTGAAAAATTTCCGAAACTTTATAAAAAAAAAGAAAAATTTTCCAAATAGTAAAAAATGCAAATTCGACAAAATCACAAAGTTCTTTAAACAAAGAAATAGACAAAATTGGAAAATTGAAAAATTTGCTAAATTAAAAATATCGAGAAAAATTCCAAAATTTAAAATAAACGAAAATTGTTTCAAAATAATAAAAACTGTAAAATCGACAAAATCTCAAAGTTCTCTAAATTAAGAAATTTTCAAAATTGGAAAATTGAAAAATTTGTTGAATTAAAAATATCGAGAAAAATGCAAAAATTTCCAAAATTCAAAAATCGAACAAAAATTTCTTAAAAATTCCGAAATTCGCTGAAAAAAAAATTTCAAAATAGTAACAACTGCTTAAAATGTTAAAATGCTAACGTTCTCTAAATTAAAAATTCGATAAAATTTGAAAATTTTAAAATTTGTAGAATTATCGAGAAAAATGAAAAAATACAAAAATTCAAAACTTCGGAAAAATTCCGAAATTCGATGAAAAAACACATTTTTATCAAAATAGTAAAAACTGTAAGATGGACAAAATCCCAAAATTGTCTAAATTAAGAAATCAACAAAATTGGAAAATTGTTAAATTTGTTGAATTTAAAATATGTGAAAAATGCAAAGATTTCTGAAATGGAAAAATTTACAAAAATTTAAAATTTCGGAAAATTGCAAAAATTTTATAAAAAAAAGAAAACTTTTGAAAATAGTAAAAACTGTAAAATCGACAAAATCTCAAAATTGTCAAAAATAAAGTAATCGACAAAATTGGAAAATTGTTAAATTTGTTGAATTCAAAATATCGAAAAAAATGCAAAAATTCCCAAAAATTCAAAAATCTGCAAAATTTTTAAATTTTGAAAAATTCCAAACTTTAAAAAAAAAAGAATATTTTTTTCAACAAAGTGAAAGCTGTAAAATCGCAAATTTCTCTAAATTAAGAAATCGACAAATTTGGAAAATTTTTAAGATTTGTTGAATTAAAAATATCGAGAAAAATGCAAAAATTTCTGAAATTCATAAATGTAAAAAAATTTTGAATTTCGGAAAATTACAAAAAATTCTACAAATAAAAGAAAATTTTTTAAAAATAGTTAAAACTGTAAAATAGACAAAATCACAAAATTCTATAAATTAAAAAATCGACAAAATTGGAAAATTGTAAAATTTGTTGAATTAAAAATATCGAGAAAAATGCAAAAATTTCCAAAATTCAAAAATCGACAAAAATTTTAAATTTCAGAAAATTTCCAAAATTCGAACAAAAAATTTTTTTTTTCAAAATTGTAAAACTGCTTAAACTGTTGAATCGCAACGTTCTCTAAATTAAGAATTCGTCAAAATTGGAAAATTGAAAAATTTGTTGAATTAAAAATATCAAGAAAAATGCAAAAATTTCTGAAATTCAAAAATCGACAAAAATTTTAAATCTCTGAAAATTTCCAAAACTCGAAAAACAATTTTTTTCTTTTTTTTAATGTAAAAACTGTAAAAAATGTAAATCGCAAATTTCACTAAATTAAGAAATCGACAAAATTGTAAAATTGTAAAATTTCTTGAATTAAAAATATTGAGAAAAATGCAAAATTTCTCAAAAATTCAAGAATCGACAAAAATTTCAAACTTCGAAAAATTATTGAAATTTTATAAATAAAAAAAAAATTTAAAAAAGGAAATACAATTTAAACTGTAAAATCGGCGAGTTTTCTTTTCGACAAAATTGGAATATTGTAAAATTTAAAAAATCGAGAAAAGTTAAAAACTTTTTGAAATTCAAACAAATCGACCAAATTAAAAAAAATATTAAAATTGCCAAAATTTCGAAAAAAAAAATTTTTTCAAAACAGTAAAAACTGTAGAATCGACAAAATCTCAAAGTTCTCTAAATTAAGAAATCGTCAAAATTGCAAAATTGTAAAATTTGTTGAATTAAAAATATAAAGAAAAATGCAAAAATGTTCTAAATTCAAAAATCGACAACAATTTAAAATTTCGAAAAATTTCCGAAATTTGATAAAAAAAAGAAAATTTGTTCAAAAAAGTAAGTACTGTGAAATCGACGAAATCACAAAGTTCTTTAAATAAAAAAATCGACAAAATTGTAAAATTTGTTGAATTAAAAAAATCGAAAAAAATGCAAAAAATCCCAAAATTCAAAAATCGACCAAAATTTAAAGTTTGGAAAAATTTCCGAAATTCGTAAAAAAAAGAAAATTTGATCAAAATAGTAAAAACTGTAGAATCTACAAAATAACAAAGATCTCTAAATTAAGAAATCGTTAAAATTTGATAATAGTAAAATTTGTTAACTTAAAAATATCGAGAAAAATTAAAAAATTTCCAAAAATTCAAAAATCGACAAAAATTTAAAATTTCGAAAAATTTCCAAAATTTAAAATAAACGAAAATTGTTTTAAAATAATAAAAACTGTAAAATCGACAAAATCTCAAAGTTCTCTAAATTAAGAAATCTTCAAAATTGGAAAATTGTAAATTTTGTTGAATTAAAAATATCGAGAGAAATGCAAAAACTCCCCAAATTTAAAAATCGACAAAAATTTTAAATTTCGGAAAAATTCCGAAACTCGATAAAAAAATAAAATTTTTTGAAAATAGTAAAAACTGTAGAATCGACAAAATCACAAAGTTCTTTAAATAAAGAAATTGACAAAATTGCTATATTGTAAAATTTGTTAAATTAAAAATATCGAGAAAAATGCAAAAATTCCCAAAATTCAAAGATCGACAAAAACTTAAAATTTCGAAAAATCTACAAAATTTTATAAAGAAAAGAAAATTTTTTCAAAATAGTAAAAAATGCAAATTTGACAAAATCACAAAGTTCTTTATACAAAGAAATAGACAAAATTGGAAAATTGGAAAATTTGCTATATTAAAAATATCAAGTAAAATTCTAAAATTTCTAAAATTAAAAAATTGACAAAAATTTTAAATTTCGGAAAAATTCCGAAACTCCATAAAAAAAAATAAAATTTTTTAAAAATAGTAAAAACTTTAGAATCGACAAAAATCACAAAGTTCTTTAAATAAAGAAATCGACAAAATTGCAATATTGTAAAATTTGTTGAATTAAAAATTTCGAGAAAAATGCAAAAACTCCCAAAATTCAATGATCGCCAAGAACTTAAAATTTCGAAAAATCTCCCAAATTTTATAAAGAAAAGAAAATTGTTTAAAAATAATAAAAAATGTAAAATCGACAAAATCTCAAAGTTCTCTAAATTAAGAAATCGTCAAAATTGGAAAATTGTAAATTTTGTTGAATTAAAAATATCGAGAAAAATGCAAAAATTCCCAAAATTCAAAAATCGACAGAAATTTAAAACTTTAAAAAATTTCCGAAACTTTATAAAAAAAAAGAAAAATTTTCCAAATAGTAAAAAATAAAAATTCGACAAAATCACAAAGTTCTTTAAACAAAGAAATAGACAAAATTGGAAAATTGAAAAATTTGCTAAATTAAAAATATCGAGAAAAATTCCAAAATTTAAAATAAACGAAAATTGTTTCAAAATAATAAAAACTGTAAAATCGACAAAATCTCAAAGTTCTCTAAATTAAGAAATCTTCAAAATTGGAAAATGGTAAAATTTGTTGAATTAAAAATATCGAGAAAAATGCAAAAATTTCCAAAATTCAAAATTCGAACAAAAATTTCTTAAAAATTCCGAAATTCGCTGAAAAAAAAATTTCAAAATAGTAACAACTGCTTAAAATGTTAAAATGCTAACGTTCTCTAAATTAAAAATTCGATAAAATTTGAAAATTTTAAAATTTGTAGAATTATCGAGAAAAATGAAAAAATACAAAAATTCAAAACTTCGGAAAAATTCCGAAATTCGATGAAAAAACACATTTTTATGGACATTCAAATGGACAAAATCCCAAAATTGTCTAAATTAAGAAATCAACAAAATTGGAAAATTGTTAAATTTGTTGAATTTAAAATATGTGAAAAATGCAAAAATTTCTGAAATGGAAAAATTTACAAAAATTTAAAATTTCGGAAAATTGCAAAAATTTTATAAAAAAAAAGAAAACTTTTGAAAATAGTAAAAACTGTAAAATCGACAAAATCTCAAAATTGTCTAATATAAGTAATCGACAAAATTGGAAAATTGTTAAATTTGTTGAATTCAAAATATCGAAAAAAATGCAAAAATTCCCAAAAATTCAAAAATCTGCAAAATTTTTAAATTTTGAAAAATTCCAAACTTCAACAAAGTGAAAGCTGTAAAATCGCAAATTTCTCTAAATTAAGAAATCGACAAATTTGGAAAATTTTTAAGATTTGTTGAATTAAAAATATCGAGAAAAATGCAAAAATTTCTGAAATTCATAAATGTAAAAAAATTTTGAATTTCGGAAAATTACAAAAAATTCTACAAATAAAAGAAAATTTTTTAAAAATAGTTAAAACTGTAAAATAGACAAAATCACAAAATTCTATAAATTAAAAAATCGACAAAATTGGAAAATTGTAAAATTTGTTGAATTACAAATATCGAGAAAAAGCAAAAATTTCCAAAATTCAAAAATCGACAAAAATGTTAAATTTCAGAAAATTTCCAAAATTCGAACAAAAAATTTTTTTTTTCAAAATTGTAAAACTGCTTAAACTGTTGAATCGCAACGTTCTCTAAATTAAGAATTCGTCAAAATTGGAAAATTGAAAAATTTGTTGAATTAAAAATATCAAGAAAAATGCAAAAATTTCTGAAATTCAAAAATCGACAAAAATTTTAAATCTCTGAAAATTTCCAAAACTCGAAAAACAATTTTTTTCTTTTTTTTAATGTAAAAACTGTAAAAAATGTAAATCGCAAATTTCACTAAATTAAGAAATCGACAAAATTGTAAAATTGTAAAATTTCTTGAATTAAAAATATTGAGAAAAATGCAAAATTTCTCAAAAATTCAAAAATCGACAAAAATTTCAAACTTTGAAAAATTATTGAAATTTTATAAATAAAAAAAAAATTTAAAAAAGGAAATACAATTTAAACTGTAAAATCGGCAAGTTTTCTTTTCGACAAAATTGGAATATTGTAAAATTTAAAAAATCGAGAAAAGTTAAAAACTTTTTGAAATTCAAAAAATCGACCAAATTAAAAAAAATATTAAAATTGCCAAAATTTCGAAAAAAAAATTTTTTCAAAACAGTAAAAACTGTAGAATCGACAAAATCTCAAAGTTCCCTAAATTAAGAAATCGTCAAAATTGCAAAATTGTAAAATTTGTTGAATTAAAAATATAAAGAAAAATGCAAAAATGTCCTAAATTCAAAAATCGACAACAATTTAAAATTTCGAAAAATTTCCGAAATTTGATAAAAAAAAGAAAATTTGTTCAAAAAAGTAAGTACTGTGAAATCGACGAAATCACAAAAATCTTTAAATAAAGAAATCGGCAAAATTGTGAAATTTGTTGAGTTAAAAAAATCGAAAAAAATGCAAAAAATCCCAAAATTCAAAAATCGACCAAAATTTAAAGTTTGGAAAAATTTCCGAAATTCGTAAAAAAAAGAAAATTTGATCAAAATAATAAAAACTGTAGAATCTACAAAATAACCAAGATCTCTAAATTAAGAAATCGTTAAAATTTGATAATAGTAAAATTTTTTAACTTAAAAATATCGAGAAAAATTAAAAAATTTCCAAAAATTCAAAAATCGACAAAAATTTAAAATTTCGAAAAATTTCCAAAATTTAAAATAAACGAAAATTGTTTAAAAATAATAAAAACTGTAAAATCGACAAAATCTCAAAGTTCTCTAAATTAAGAAATCTTCAAAATTGGAAAATTGTAAATTTTGTTGAATTAAAAATATCGAGAGAAATGCAAAAACTCCCCAAATTTAAAAATCGACAAAAATTTTATATTTCGGAAAAATTCCGAAACTCGATAAAAAAATAAAATTTGTTGAAAATAGTAAAAACTGTAGAATCGACAATATCACAAAGTTCTTTAAATAAAGAAATTGACAAAATTGCTATATTGTAAAATTTGTTAAATTAAAAATATCGAGAAAAATGCAAAAATTCCCAAAATTCAAAGATCGACAAAAACTTAAAATTTCGAAAAATCTACAAAATTTTATAAAGAAAAGAAAATTTTTTCAAAATAGTAAAAAATGCCAATTTGACAAAATCACAAAGTTCTTTATACAAAGAAATAGACAAAATTGGAAAATTGGAAAATTTGCTATATTAAAAATATCAAGTAAAATTCTAAAATTTCTAAAATTAAAAAATTGACAAAAATTTTAAATTTCGGAAAAAATCCGAAACTCCATAAAAAAAAATAAAATTTTTTAAAAATAGTAAAAACTTTAGAATCGACAAAAATCACAAAGTTCTTTAAATAAAGAAATCGACAAAATTGGAAAATTGTAAATTTTGTTGAATTAAAAATATCGAGAGAAATGCAAAAACTCCCCAAATTTAAAAATCGACAAAAATTTTATATATCGGAAAAATTCCAAAACTCGATAAAAAAATAAAATTTTTTGAAAATAGTAAAAACTGTAGAATCGACAAAAATCACAAAGTTCTTTAAATAAAGAAATCGACAAAATTGCAATATTGTAAAATTTGTTGAATTAAAAATTTCGAGAAAAATGCAAAAATTCCCAAAATTCAATGATCGCCAAGAACTTAAAATTTCGAAACATCTCCCAAATTTTATAAAGAAAAGAAAATTGTTTAAAAATAATAAAAAATGTAAAATCGACAAAATCTCAAAGTTCTCTAAATTAAGAAATCGTCAAAATTGGAAAATTGTAAATTTTGTTGAATTAAAAATATCGAGAAAAATGCAAAAATTCCCAAAATTCAAAAATCGACAGAAATTTAAAACTTTGAAAAATTTCCGAAACTTTATAAAAAAAAAAGAAAAATTTTCCAAATAGTAAAAAATGCAAATTCGACAAAATCACAAAGTTCTTTAAACAAAGAAATAGACAAAATTGGAAAATTGAAAAATTTGCTAAATTAAAAATATCGAGAAAAATTCCAAAAATTTAAAATAAACGAAAATTGTTTCAAAATAATAAAAACTGTAAAATCGACAAAATCTCAAAGTTCTCTAAATTAAGAAATCTTCAAAATTGGAAAATTGTAAAATTTGTTGAATTAAAAATATCGAGAAAAATGCAAAAATTTGCAAAATTCAAAAATCGAACAAAAATTTCTTAAAAATTCCGAAATTCGCTGAAAAAAAAATTTCAAAATAGTAACAACTGCTTAAAATGTTAAAATGCTCACGTTCTCTAAATTAAAAATTCGATAAAATTTGAAAATTTTAAAATTTGTAGAATTATCGAGAAAAATGAAAAAATACAAAAATTCAAAACTTCGGAAAAATTCCGAAATTCGATGAAAAAACACATTTTTATCAAAATAGTAAAAACTGTAAAATGGACAAAATCCCAAAATTGTCTAAATTAAGAAACCAACCAAATTAGAAAATTGTTAAATTTGTTGAATTTAAAATATGTGAAAAATGCAAAAATTTCTGAAATGGAAAAATTTACAAAAATTTAAAATTTCGGAAAATTGCAAAAATTTTATAAAAAAAAGAAAACTTTTCAAAATATTAAAAACTGTAAAATCGACAAAATCTCAAAATTGTCTAAATTAAGTAATCGACAACATTGGAAAATTGTTAAATTTGTTGAATTCAAAATATCGAAAAAAATGCAAAAATTCCCAAAAATTCAAAAATCTGCAAAATTTTTAAATTTTGAAAAATTCCAAACTTTTAAAAAAAAAAGAATATTTTTTTCAAAAAAGTGAAAGCTGTAAAATCGCAAATTTCTCTAAATTAAGAAATCGACAAATTTGGAAAATTTTTAAGATTTGTTGAATTAAAAATATCGAGAAAAATGCAAAAATTTCTGAAATTCATAAATTTAAAAAAATTTTGAATTTCGGAAAATTACAAAAAATTCTACAAATAAAAGAAAATTTTTTAAAAATAGTTAAAACTGTAAAATAGACAAAATCACAAAATTCTATAAATTAAAAAATCGACAAAATTGGAAAATTGTAAAATTTGTTGAATTACAAATATCGAGAAAAATGCAAAAATTTCCAAAATTCAAAAATCGACAAAAATGTTAAATTTCAGAAAATTTCCAAAATTCGAACAAAAAATTTTTTTTTTCAAAATTGTAAAACTGCTTAAACTGTTGAATCGCAACGTTCTCTAAATTAAGAATTCGTCAAAATTGGAAAATTGAAAAATTTGTTGAATTAAAAATATCAAGAAAAATGCAAAAATTTCTGAAATTCAAAAATCGACAAAAATTTTAAATCTCTGAAAATTTCCAAAACTCGAAAAACAATTTTTTTCTTTTTTTTAATGTAAAAACTGTAAAAAATGTAAATCGCAAATTTCACTAAATTAAGAAATCGACAAAATTGTAAAATTGTAAAATTTCTTGAATTAAAAATATTGAGAAAAATGCAAAATTTCTCAAAAATTCAAAAATCGACAAAAATTTCAAACTTTGAAAAATTATTGAAATTTTATAAATAAAAAAAAATTTAAAAAAGGAAATACAATTTAAACTGTAAAATCGGCAAGTTTTCTTTTCGACAAAATTGCAATATTGTAAAATTTAAAAAATCGAGAAAAGTTAAAAACTTTTTGAAATTCAAAAAATCGACCAAATTAAAAAAAATATTAAAATTGCCAAAATTTCGAAAAAAAAATTTTTTCAAAACAGTAAAAACTGTAGAATCGACAAAATCTCAAAGTTCCCTAAATTAAGAAATCGTCAAAATTGCAAAATTGTAAAATTTGTTGAATTAAAAATATAAAGAAAAATGCAAAAATGTCCTAAATTCAAAAATCGACAACAATTTAAAATTTCGAAAAATTTCCGAAATTTGATAAAAAAAAGAAAATTTGTTCAAAAAAGTAAGTACTGTGAAATCGACGAAATCACAAAGTTCTTTAAATAAAGAAATCGGCAAAATTGTGAAATTTGTTGAGTTAAAAAAATCGAAAAAAATGCAAAAAATCCCAAAATTCAAAAATCGACCAAAATTTAAAGTTTGGAAAAATTTCCGAAATTCGTAAAAAAAAGAAAATTTGATCAAAATAATAAAAACTGTAGAATCTACAAAATAACCAAGATCTCTAAATTAAGAAATCGTTAAAATTTGATAATAGTAAAATTTTTTAACTTAAAAATATCGAGAAAAATTAAAAAATTTCCAAAAATTCAAAAATCGACAAAAATTTAAAATTTCGAAAAATTTCCAAAATTTAAAATAAACGAAAATTGTTTAAAAATAATAAAAACTGTAAAATCGACAAAATCTCAAAGTTCTCTAAATTAAGAAATCTTCAAAATTGGAAAATTGTAAATTTTGTTGAATTAAAAATATCGAGAGAAATGCAAAAACTCCCCAAATTTAAAAATCGACAAAAATTTTATATTTCGGAAAAATTCCGAAACTCGATAAAAAAATAAAATTTGTTGAAAATAGTAAAAACTGTAGAATCGACAATATCACAAAGTTCTTTAAATAAAGAAATTGACAAAATTGCTATATTGTAAAATTTGTTAAATTAAAAATATCGAGAAAAATGCAAAAATTCCCAAAATTCAAAGATCGACAAAAACTTAAAATTTCGAAAAATCTACAAAATTTTATAAAGAAAAGAAAATTTTTTCAAAATAGTAAAAAATGCCAATTTGACAAAATCACAAAGTTCTTTATACAAAGAAATAGACAAAATTGGAAAATTGGAAAATTTGCTATATTAAAAATATCAAGTAAAATTCTAAAATTTCTAAAATTAAAAAATTGACAAAAATTTTAAATTTCGGAAAAAATCCGAAACTCCATAAAAAAAATAAAATTTTTTAAAAATAGTAAAAACTTTAGAATCGACAAAAATCACAAAGTTCTTTAAATAAAGAAATCGACAAAATTGGAAAATTGTAAATTTTGTTGAATTAAAAATATCGAGAGAAATGCAAAAACTCCCCAAATTTAAAAATCGACAAAAATTTTATATATCGGAAAAATTCCAAAACTCGATAAAAAAATAAAATTTTTTGAAAATAGTAAAAACTGTAGAATCGACAAAAATCACAAAGTTCTTTAAATAAAGAAATCGACAAAATTGCAATATTGTAAAATTTGTTGAATTAAAAATTTCGAGAAAAATGCAAAAATTCCCAAAATTCAATGATCGCCAAGAACTTAAAATTTCGAAAAATCTCCCAAATTTTATAAAGAAAAGAAAATTGTTTAAAAATAATAAAAAATGTAAAATCGACAAAATCTCAAAGTTCTCTAAATTAAGAAATCGTCAAAATTGGAAAATTGTAAATTTTGTTGAATTAAAAATATCGAGAAAAATGCAAAAATTCCCAAAATTCAAAAATCGACAGAAATTTAAAACTTTGAAAAATTTCCGAAACTTTATAAAAAAAAAAGAAAAATTTTCCAAATAGTAAAAAATGCAAATTCGACAAAATCACAAAGTTCTTTAAACAAAGAAATAGACAAAATTGGAAAATTGAAAAATTTGCTAAATTAAAAATATCGAGAAAAATTCCAAAAATTTAAAATAAACGAAAATTGTTTCAAAATAATAAAAACTGTAAAATCGACAAAATCTCAAAGTTCTCTAAATTAAGAAATCTTCAAAATTGGAAAATTGTAAAATTTGTTGAATTAAAAATATCGAGAAAAATGCAAAAATTTGCAAAATTCAAAAATCGAACAAAAATTTCTTAAAAATTCCGAAATTCGCTGAAAAAAAAATTTCAAAATAGTAACAACTGCTTAAAATGTTAAAATGCTCAACGTTCTCTAAATTAAAAATTCGATAAAATTTGAAAATTTTAAAATTTGTAGAATTATCGAGAAAAATGAAAAAATACAAAAATTCAAAACTTCGGAAAAATTCCGAAATTCGATGAAAAAACACATTTTTATCAAAATAGTAAAAACTGTAAAATGGACAAAATCCCAAAATTGTCTAAATTAAGAAATCGACAAAATTGGAAAATTGTTAAATTTGTTGAATTTAAAATATGTGAAAAATGCAAAAATTTCTGAAATGGAAAAATTTACAAAAATTTAAAATTTCGGAAAATTGCAAAAATTTTATAAAAAAAAGAAAACTTTTCAAAATAGTAAAAACTGTAAAATCGACAAAATCTCAAAATTGTCTAAATTAAGTAATCGACAACATTGGAAAATTGTTAAATTTGTTGAATTCAAAATATCGAAAAAAATGCAAAAATTCCCAAAAATTCAAAAATCTGCAAAATTTTTAAATTTTGAAAAATTCCAAACTTTTAAAAAAAAAGAATATTTTTTTCAAAAAAGTGAAAGCTGTAAAATCGCAAATTTCTCTAAATTAAGAAATCGACAAATTTGGAAAATTTTTAAGATTTGTTGAATTAAAAATATCGAGAAAAATGCAAAAATTTCTGAAATTCATAAATTTAAAAAAATTTTGAATTTCGGAAAATTACAAAAAATTCTACAAATAAAAGAAAATTTTTTAAAAATAGTTAAAACTGTAAAATAGACAAAATCACAAAATTCTATAAATTAAAAAATCGACAAAATTGGAAAATTGTAAAATTTGTTGAATTACAAATATCGAGAAAAAGCAAAAATTTCCAAAATTCAAAAATCGACAAAAATTTTAAATTTCAGAAAATTTCCAAAATTCGAACAAAAAATTTTTTTTTTCAAAATTGTAAAACTGCTTAAACTGTTGAATCGCAACGTTCTCTAAATTAAGAATTCGTCAAAATTGGAAAATTGAAAAATTTGTTGAATTAAAAATATCAAGAAAAATGCAAAAATTTCTGAAATTCAAAAATCGACAAAAATTTTAAATATCTGAAAATTTCCAAAACTCGAAAAACAATTTTTTTCTTTTTTTTAATGTAAAAACTGTAAAAAATGTAATTCGCAAATTTCACTAAATTAAGAAATCGACAAAATTGTAAAATTGTAAAATTTCTTGAATTAAAAATATTGAGAAAAATGCAAAATTTCTCAAAAATTCAAGAATCGACAAAAATTTCAAACTTCGAAAAATTATTGAAATTTTATAAATAAAAAAAAAATTTAAAAAAGGAAATACAATTTAAACTGTAAAATCAGCAAGTTTTCTTTTTGACAAAATTGGAATATTGTAAAATTTAAAAAATCGAGAAAAGTTAAAAACTTTTTAAAATTCAAAAAATCGACCAAATTAAAAAAAATATTAAAATTGCCAAAATTTCGAAAAAAAAAATTTTTCAAAACAGTAAAAACTGTAGAATCGACAAAATCTCAAAGTTCCCTAAATTAAGAAATCGTCAAAATTGCAAAATTGTAAAATTTGTTGAATTAAAAATATAAAGAAAAATGCAAAAATGTCCTAAATTCAAAAATCGACAACAATTTAAAATTTCGAAAAATTTCCGAAATTTGATAAAAAAAGAAAATTTGTTCAAAAAGTAAGTACTGTGAAATCGACGAAATCACAAAGTTCTTTAAATAAAGAAATCGACAAAATTGTAAAATTTGTTGAATTAAAAAAATCGAAAAAAATGCAAAAAATCCCAAAATTCAAAAATCGACCAAAATTTAAAGTTTGGAAAAATTTCCGAAATTCGTAAAAAAAAGGAAATTTGCTCAAAATAGTAAAAACTGTAGAATCTACAAAATAACAAAGATCTCTAAATTAAGAAATCGTTAAAATTTGTTAATAGTAACATTTTTTAACTTAAAAATATCGAGAAAAATTAAAAAATTTCCAAAAATTCAAAAATCGCCAAGAACTTAAAATTTTGAAAAATCTCCAAAATTTTATAAAGAAAAGAAAATTGTTTAAAAATAATAAAAAATGTAAAATCGACAAAATCTCAAAGTTCTCTAAATTAAGAAATCGTCAAAATTGGAAAATTGTAAATTTTGTTGAATTAAAAATATCGAGAAAAATGCAAAAATTCCCAAAATTCAAAAATCGACAGAAATTTAAAACTTTGAAAAATTTCCGAAATTTTATAAAAAAAAAGAAAAATTTTCCAAATAGTAAAAAATGCAAATTCGACAAAATCACAAAGTTCTTTAAACAAAGAAATAGACAAAATTGGAAAATTGAAAAATTTGCTAAATTAAAAATATCGAGAAAAATTCCAAAATTTCTAAAATTCAAAAATGACAAAAATTTTAAATTTCGGAAAAATTCCGAAACTCGAAAAAAAAATACAATTTTTTAAAAAAGTAAAAACTTTAGAATCGACAAAATCACAAAATTCTTTAAATAAAGAAATCGACAAAATTGGAAAATTGTAAAATTTGTTGAATTGTTTCCAAAATTCGATAAAAAAAGAAAATTTTTTAAAAATAGTAAAAACTGTAGAATCGACAATATCACAAAGTTCTTTAAATTAAGAAATCATCTTAATTGGCAAATTATAAGATTTTTTTGAAATTCAAAAATCGAGATATACGCAAACATTCAGAAAATTTAAAAACCGACAAAATTTAAAATTACTGAAAAATTCCGAAATTCTGTGAAAAAAAAAATCCTTAAAAATAGTAAAAACTGTAAAAACTGTAAAAAAACAAAATCACAAAGTTCTTTAAATAAAGAACTCGGCAAAATTTGAAAATTGTAAAATTTGTTGAATTAAAAATATCAAGAAAAGTGCAAAACTTTCTGAAATTCAGAAATTTACAAAAATTAAAAAAATATTGAAATTGACAAAATTTAGAAAAAAAGAATAGAAATTTTAAAATAGTAAAAATTGTAGAATCGACAAAATCTCAAAGTTCTCTAAATAAAAAAATCGTCAAAAATGGAAAATTGAAAAATTTGTTCAACTAAAAATATCAAGAAAAATGCAAAAATTTCCAAAATTTAAAAATCTACAAAAATTTAAATTTTCAGTAAATTTCCAAAATTCGAAAAAAAAAATTTATTTTCAAAATTGTAAAAACTGCTTAGACTGTTAAATCACAACGTTCTCTAAATTAAGAATTCGACAAAATTTGAAAATTTTTAAATTTTTAAATTTGTTGAATTAAAAATTTCGAGAAAAATTCAACAAAATTCAACAATTTAAAAATCGACAAAATTTTAAATTTCGGAAAAATTCCGAAATTCTATGAAAAAAAGAAAACTTTTTCAAAATAGTAAAAACTGTAAAATCGACAAAATCTCAAAAATCTCCAAATTAAGAAATCGACAAAATTGGAAAATTGTAAAATTTGTTGAATTAAAAATATCGAGAAAAATGCAAAAATTTCCAAAATTCAAAAATCGAACAAAAATTTCTTAAAAATTCCGAAATTCGCTGAAAAAAAATTTCAAAATAGTAACAACTGCTTAAAATGTTAAAATGCTAACGTTCTCTAAATTAAAAATTCGATAAAATTTGAAAATTTAAAAAAAAATGAAAAATGAAAAAATACAAAAATTCAAAACTTCGGAAAAATTCCGAAATTCGATGAAAAAACACATTTTCATCAAAATAGTAAAAACTGTAAAATGGACAAAATCCCAAAATTGTCTAAATTAATAAATCAACAAAATTGGAAAATTGTTAAATTTGTTGAATTTAAAATATGTGAAAAATGCAAAAATTTCTGAAATGGAAAAATTTACAAAAATTTAAAATTTCGGAAAATTGCAAAAATTTTATAAAAAAAAGAAAACTTTTGAAAATAGTAAAAACTGTAAAATCGACAAAATCTCAAAATTGTCTAAATTAAGTAATCGACAACATTGGAAAATTGTTAAATTTGTTGAATTCAAAATATCGAAAAAAAAATGCAAAAATTCCCAAAAATTCAAAAATCTACAAAATTTTTAAATTTTGAAAAATTCCAAACTTTAAAAAAAAAAAGAATATTTTTTTCAAAAAAGTGAAAGCTGTAAATTTCTCTAAATTAAGAAATTGACAAATTTAGAAAATTTTTAAGATTTGTTAAATTAAAAATATCGAGAAAAATGCAAAAATTTCTGAAATTCATAAATATAAAAAAATTTTGAATTTCGGAAAATTGCAAAAATTTTACAAATAAAAGAAAATTTTTTAAAAATAGTTAAAACTGTAAAATAGACAAAATCTCAAAATTCTATAAATTAAAAAAAAAGACAAAATTGGAGAATTGTAAAATTTGTTGAATTAAAAATATCGAGAAAAAGCAAAAATTTCCAAAATATAAAGATCGACAAAAATTTTAAATTTCAGAAAATTTCCAAAATTCGAACAAAAAATTTTTTTTTTCTAAATTGTAAAACTGCTTAAACTGTTGAATCGCAACGTTCTCTAAATTAAGAATTCGTCAAAATTGGAAAATTGAAAAATTTGTTGAATTAAAACTATCAAGAAAAATGCAAAAATTTCTGAAATTCAAAAATCGACAAAAATTTTAAATCTCTGAAAATTCCCAAAACTCGAAAAACAATTTTTTTTTTTTTCTAATGTAAAAACTGTAAAAAATGTAAATCGCAAAATTCACTAAATTAAGAAATCGACAAAATTGGAAAATTGTAAGATTTGTTGAAATTCAGAAATGGATATATACGCGAAAATACACAAAATTTAAAAATCGACAAAATTTAAAATTTCGAAAATTTCCGATATTCGTTAAAAAAAGAAAATTTTTTCAAAAAAGTAAGAACTGTAAAATCGACAAAATCACAAAGTTTTTTAAATAAAGAAATCGACAAAATTGTAAAATTGTAAAATTTCTTGAATTAAAAATATTGAGAAAATTGCAAAAATTCTCAAAAATTCAAAAATCGACAAAAATTTCAAACTTCGAAAAATTATTGAAATTTTATAAATAAAAAAATTTTTTTTTTAAATGGTTAAAACTTTAAAAACTTTAAAATCGCAAATTTCTCTAAATTAAGAAATCATCTTAATTGGCAAATTGTAAGATTTGTTGAAATTCAAAAATCGAGATATATGCAAAAATTCAGAAAATTTAAAAACCGACAAAATTTAAAATTACTAAAAAATTCCGAAATTCTATGAACAAAAAAAATTCCTTAAAAATAGTAAAAATTGTAAAAAAAACAAAATCACAAAGTTCTTTAAATAAAGAACTCGACAAAATTTGAAAATTGTAAAATTTGTTGAATTAAAAAAATCAAGAAAAGTGCAAAACTTTCTGAAATTCAGAAATTTACAAAAATTAAAAAAATATTGAAATTGACAAAATTTAGAAAAAAAGAATAGAAATTTTAAAATAGTAAAAATTGTAGAATCGACAAAATCTCAAAGTTTTCTAAATTAAAAAATCGTCAAAAATGGAAAATTGAAAAATTTGTTCAACTAAAAATATCAAGAAAAATGCAAAAATTTCCAAAATTCAAAAATCTACTAAAATTTAAATTTTCAGAAAATTTCCAAAATTGGAAAAAAAATTTTATTTTCAAAATTGTAAAAACTGTAAAATCGACAAAATCCCAAAGTTTTCTAAATTAATAAATCGTCAAAATTGTAAAATTGTTAAATTTGTTAAATTAAAAATATCGAGAAAAATGCAAAAATTCCCAAAATTCAAAAATCGACAAAATTTAAAATTTCGGAAAAATTCCGAAATTCTATGAAAAAAAGAAAATTTTTTCAAAATAGTAAAAACTGTAAAAACGACAAAAACACAAAGTTTTTTATATAAATTGACAAAATTGGAATATCATAATATTTGTTTAATTAAAAATATTAAAAAAATGCAAAAATTGCCAAAATTCAAAAATCGACAAAAATTTAAAATTTCTTAAAATTTTCGAAATTTGATACAAAATAGAACATTTTTTTCAGAAAAAGAAAAAACTGTAAAATCGACAATATCACAAAGCTCTCTAAATTAAGAAATCGACAAAATTGGAAATTTTTTAAGACTTGTTAAATTAAAAAAATCGAGAAAAATGCAAAAATTTCTGAAATTCAAAAATTTACAAAAATTTAAAATTTTGGAAAATTGCAAAAATTTTATAAAAAAAGAAAACTTTTTGAAAATAGTAAAAAATGTAAAAAAAATACAAAATTCTCTAAATTAAGAAATCGACAAAATTGGAAAATTTGAAAATTTTTTAAATTAAAAATATCAAGAAAAAAGCAAAAAATCCCAAATTCAAAAATTGAAAAAAATTTAAAAATATGGAAAATTTCCGAAATTCGATATAAAAAAAAAATTTTTTCAATACAGAAAAAACGGTTTCAATTGTAAAATCTCAAAATTTTCCAAATTAGGAAATCGACAAAATTGGAATATTGTAAAATTTAAAAAATCAAGAAAAAAATTAAAAACTTTCCGAAATTAAAAAAATCGACCAAATCAAAAAAAATAGTAAAATTGCCAAAATTTAGAATAAGACAAAATATTTTCAAAATAGTAAAAACTGTAAAATTGACAAAATCTCAATGTTCTCTAAATTCAGAAATCGTCAAAATTGTAAAATTGTAAAATTTGTTGAAATAAAAATATCGAGAAAAATGCAAAAATTCCCAAAATTCAAAATCGACAAAAATTTAATATTTCAGAAAATTGCAACTATTTTATAAAAAAAAGAAAACTTTTTCAAAATAGTAAAAACTGTCAAATCGACAAAATCTCAAATTTCTCTAAATTAAAAAATCGACCAAATTTTGAAAAATTGTAAAATTTGTTGAACTAAAAATATCAAGAAAAATGCAAGAATTCTCAAATTCAAAAATCGAAAAAAAATTAAAAAATATTGAAAATTTCCGAAATTCGATAAAAAATTTTTTTTTTCAAAACAGGAAAAACGGTTTCAATTGTAAATTGGCAAAGTTTTCTAAATTGGGAAATCGACAAAATGGGAATATTGTAAAATTTAAAAAATCGAGAAAAATTAAAAACTTTCTGAAATTCAAAAAATCGACCAAATTAAAACAAATATGAAAATTGCCAAAATTTAGAATAAGAGAAAATTTTTTCAAAATAGTATGAACTGTAAAATTGACAAAATCGCAAAGTTCTTTAAATAAAGAAATCGACAAAATTGGGAAATTGTAAAATTTGTTGAACATCGAGAAAAATGCAAAAATTCCCAAAATTAATAATCGACAAAAATTTAAAATTTCAAAAAATTTCCAAAATTCGAAAAAAACATTTTGTTTTTAAATTGTAAAAACTGTAAAATCGCAAATTTTCTCTAAATTAGGAAATCGACGACTGGCGAAAATCCTCTGACTGAACCCTTCACGAGGGTGCCGGCCGGGCAATGGATACTGCATCGTCTCAAAACCGAGAGATGTCAGCATCACTTGCTCGCTCATGAGACCTTGCAGTTTCTAGCTAAGAGACTGGGCCCAAGCTTTTTAGATTTATTCTGAAAAGCTGAGGTCCAGGACCATGGTCAGAGGTACTTGGCAGTAAGTATAAAATGCACCATGAATCCTTGGATTCATCATTGAGGATGTTATAGAGGCGTCAACTCGGGCTGGGATGTCAGCCCAAACGTCGGTGGGAAGTGTGACCGCTACCAACGGCGGGCACGGGGAGGAGAAATCCCCTCTGCATGTCGCCAGTGGTCACGACGGTGGAGTGGACAAACTCCATCGACAGGAGGGTGTGGACCTGGAAACAGCTGCCACGGAGTCGGAGTCTTTGCTTACAGGCTCATCGATGACGGAGTCCGAACTAGCGCTTGCGCTAGCGAGGATGCCGTTGGATGAGTCATCGAGCACTGATGAAAACGAAGTGACAGTAGTCCAGGGACCATCCAACAAGGAAGGCGCTAACCTCAAGCGCAAACAACGCTCAGGGTATAAGAGCTCTCTCAAGTTCCTTAAGGGACTGGAAGGCCGCAACCCAGAGTCGTTGAACGAGAGTGAGAGGAAACTGCGCAAGAAGCACGAATACAACGTGCGGCGGTACTTGAGGCTCGCTGGCGTGTCCGGCAACACTCAGTCCGCTGAACCGAGTATGAGTGCACGGTGCCAGGGTGACAAGGGGTTCAGGCAGTAGCCGTAGTCAACCCGACAAACCTTCAACGTCGAAGTTGGTGGAACCAAAGAAACCCAATTCACTTTAGAAAGAAAAAAGCGTGACCAGGTAAGCTTGCAAAAGCCACACCTCCTAAAAAGGAGAAAACGGTGAGCAAGCTACCAAGCCGACTCGGCGAAGGCTTCGGAGAGCAAGCGGGTGTGTCCAGGGGACATCCTGGCCAGCTTGAGCACGAAGCCGGAGCTATAGGTAGCCATAATCGACAGAAGCAACCCGTATGGAAAGCTCTCTATTGATAACTGGCTTATCCTGGAAATGTTAATTGACCAGGGGATTGCTGATGCCATCACTCGACCGCTGAATCCGTTCGTGGCAGAGTTTGATGGCATCAACTGGTACAAGGGTGTTAAAGTGGTGGCATGTGCCAACGAGGAATCCCTGCGATTTCTCAAACACACACTGCTGAAACTGGAAGCGCTGTGGCCAGGAGCAAGAATTGACGTCGTCCCTGTAGACCAAATTCCTGAGCGGACGATCATTAAGGTCTGGATCCCACCTCCCATCAGGGAGGATCAAACCACCCTTATATTGATCAAAAGCCAGAATGCGGACTGTCACACACCGGACTGGACGATCAATAGAGGTCTCGCCCGAGACAAAGGAAACGGTAAGGATCTCTGGATCAGCATTGGTCCAGAGTCCAAGAGCCAACTCCTTAGTAAGCAAGGCCGGCTGAAGATGGGAATGGGTTGCGTTCGGGCAATCGTTCCTGGAGGCGCAGGGCGCAAAGATGTTAGGTCGACTGGAAAGAATTCTGGGGGAGCAAAGACACCAACGAGAGAGGGGAGTCACTGCTTGAATTCGTGATGCTCACTAATCTTAATGTGTGTAATCGGGGTAGCCACCCCACCTTCCGCAATAAGAACCGAGCTGAGGTTATAGATTTAACTCTAGCGACCAACAGCGACTCCCTCTCCGTAGAAGACTGGCAAAGGCGCCCTTCAGGAACCCACGAAAGGCAAACTGGGTCAAATACTCAAAGCTTGTTATGGAATCTATTCCCAACCACCCAGTGGGAAGGCTAGACAACCCAGACAAGTTGGAGGAATCGACCCAGAATGTCACAGATACTCTATGTAAGGCCTTCATCAAATCCTGTCCAATCAGCCGTCCACCGAAGTCAAACCGCAACAAGTGGTGGACTCCGGAACTCGGCCAGATACGAAAGGAAACGAGGAAGCTTTACAATAGAGCAAAAGACGGAAACTGCCAGGTAGACTGGGATGCCTACCATAACAGTTTCAAGACCTTCAAGAAGGAAATCAGAAGGGCAAAAAGAGACTCATGGTCTAAATTTTGCGAGGAACTAACCAACACCACTGAAGCGTCCAGACTTCGAAGGTTGTTGGCGAAAGATCCAGCCACACCGGGGCTGCTTTGCAACCTGGATGGCACATTCGCTAAAAATAGGAGTCTCTGCAACTCCTCATGAACGCACACTTTCCAGGCTGCACACAAGCTGAAGACGAGAATGGGATCCCCACCTCTCACATCAGCGACGAGCCGGAGGAAAACGCGCTTCATGAGAGTCAAGTCCTAATTGACGAAATTGTCAACACTGAGAAGATAATCTGGGCTATCAAGTCGTTCCACCCCTACAAATCAGCAGGACCGGATGACGTCAGACCGGTCATGTTACAGAGGGTATGCGTAAATCTGTCGCAATGGCTATTAGAAATCTTCAAGGGATGTCTCCTTACGGGATACATTCCAAAAACCTGGAGAGAAGTGAGGGTGGCATTCATTCCCAAAGCAGGAAAGATAAACCACTGCTCAGCAAAAGACTATAAGCCCATAAGTCTCTCATCGTTTTTAATGAAAACACTATAGAGACTTCTGGACCTTCATCTCAGAAGTAAGCTAACACCTCACACTTTTAGCAAGTGCCAACAACGCCTACCTCAAAGGTAGATCAGTAGAGACGGCTTTTCACGAGGTGGTTAGCACAATTGAAGGCACACTGCAAAAGAAGGAGTTTACGTTAGCGGCATTTCTCGACATAGAGGGTGCCTTTAACAATGTCAGGATCGAGTCTATAACGGCAGCACTTGTCAACATAGGCTCACACCCGACTATCACTCGATGGCTTAGCAACATGCTTCGCCAAAGAATGATAAACGCCCAACTCTGCGCCTCAACTATCAGGAGAAGGGCAACCACCCCCGCAAGGGGGTGTGATATCCCCCTTGTTGTGGAACATTATCCTTAATGACCTTCTTTTTAAACTGAAGTATAAGGGCTGCATAGTGACTGCTTATGCGGACGACCTGGTTCTAATGGTAACTGGCATATTCCTGCCAACAGTCAGTGAGCTACTGAACGCCGCACTGAGCGAAACTCTGCGATGGGCAGAACACAACGGTCTTGGGGCCAACCCACAAAAAACCGAACTAGTTCTGTTCACTCGAAAATATGAGATACCGAGCTTCAAGCTTCCGTCACTGGGAGGAACAGAGCTCAAGTTATCAAAGGGGGCAAAGTACCTTGGAGTAATCCTGGACTCCAAACTCTCCTGGAGGAGAAACTCGGAGGAAAGGATGAAGAAAGCGTTACAAGCCTTCTTTGTGTGCAAAAAGACCTTTGGTAAAGGATGGGGATTGCAAACGTACATCCTCCACTGGTTCTACACTGCAATTGTCAGACCTATACTGACGTACGGGGCTCTTGTATGGTGGGAGGCGGGACACACCGACTCCTATCTAAACAATCTCCGCAAAGTCCAGAGACTAGCTTGCTTGGGAATAACAGGATGTATTCGTTCTACCCCCCAAGCAGCACTGGATGAAATGTTAAATCTGGAACCCATCGGAGTCTTCCTCAAGCACGCGGCATCAAGGAGTGCGGTCAGGCTTCACGCCCAATGCCTCCTTAAGCCTGGTGCAGGTCACAACTCCATTCTACGTACAGTAGGATTGACTGTGGCTGAGAACGACTACTGGGTACCAGAACATAAGTGGGATGACAGATTTTCAGCTGAATTCCCTGACAGATCCGATTGGCAACAGGAATCTCCTCTGAGGCAGAATGAGTTTTCAATCTACACAGACGAATCAAAGACAATAAAAGGCACTGGATCGGAGGTCTTCTCCGAAGACCTTGCAACCAAGCTTTCCTTTCGTCTTCCTGAGTGGTGTAGTGTGTTTCAAGCGGAGATCGTCGCTGTTTGGCAAGCGACCAAGTTGATACGGACAATGGGCGGAAGCCCGAGGGACGTGTCCATCTACGTCGACAGCCAATCAGCGATAAAAGCACTCGCATCGAACACCATTAAGAGTAAACTAACCCACGACACAATGATGTCACTGAACCTATGCCAACGACACATATTTACACAAATAATGGAGTTATACGCGATTTACACAAAAAAACGTGACTTGTTCTAGATTTAGGAATATTGTGGACGAAGGGGGCGTGGCATCCAACTGTTGAAATAAACTTGATCTGCGTAAGGAATGCAGAAACCTATGTAACAAATTTGGTGTGTCTATGTCTTATAGTCTCTGGGATCTAGGTGTTCATACAGACAGACAGACGGATATGACTATATCGTCCCGGCTGTTGTCACTGATCAAGAATATATATACTTTATAGGGTCGGAGATGGCTCCTTGTGCCTGTTACATAGATTTTCTGTTGGCACTCAGCTATAATACCCTTCTACCCTATGGGTAGCGGGTATAAAAAGGGTTGTATCGTGCACCAGTAAGAAGTGTACGCAAACTAGTGTCGAGCACAGAGCAACTGAGTCTACAAGCTCAGTCCCAAATACCCCTGATGTCAAAAATATCCCAAATATATCTTTACAAGATCAGCAAAAACTACCGCTAATTTGTTGGGAATATTTTCGTAAGCGACTTAAAGATACACTTAGCAGATGGAAACAGACAAAAGATTCTCGGTCGAATTCGAACCTCAATTTGCTTTCGTGGTAAAACAACACAGATACTATACTATATGTGTCTACATTGTGCCATCATTATCGCAAGAGTTGTCGTTGGGAATAGATGTTTGGAGAAGTTTGACCATATTGCCGTTGCTTTTAATAAATAAAGCAATTATAAAGAGTTTGGAATCGTTAAATTTTGATGATCCACTACAGATACTTCTCTCAGATAGGCAACAGAATGAGTTAAGCTCGACAATCGAATTGTTTCCGTCATTTTCTGAAAAAGTTTTAGGCAAGACAGATTGGCTTTCACATGATATTGAAGTAACAGGATCCCAACCTATTATACAACGTCATTATGCAGAGTCACCGGCAATAGAAAACCTAATGTACGATGAACTTGATAGGATGTTAGCACTGGGCGTTATCGAAGAATCCGATAGTCCATGGTCGTCCTGGCTTACGTACTATGATGACAGATCATAGTACGTAAGCCAGGCAAAATTCGTCTTTGTCTAGATAGTCGCAAAGTTAACGACATTACCATTAAAAATGCGTACCTCATGCCGCTAATTGACGGAATTTTAAGTAGGCTTCCAAAGGCGCAATTTATTTCAAGTATTGACTTGAAGGACGCGTATTGTCAAATTCCTCTCACGCCAAGAGCTCGGGAGAAGACCGCATTTACAGTGCCCGGAAGGCCCTTATATCACTTCAAAGTGATGCCGTTTGGGTTATCCAATGCTCCACAGACGATGAAATATTCATTTATCTGGATGATTTATTGGTAATTTCCTAAATCCTTTGAGAAACACGTCTTGGTGTTGAGATCATTGGTCGATAGGTCATTTCAAGCAGGTCTTACAATTAATGTGGGGAAAAGTAAATTTTGCCCCAAGGAAGTAAAATACTTAGCTCATGTCATTGGTCATGGTACCATTCGAACAGACCCAGACAAAGTTACAGGCATTCGAGAATTTCCTGTGCCTCTATCGTGCAAACAAGTGCGTAAATTTTTGGGAACTACGAGTTGGCATCACGAATTTATTAAAAACTATGCCGAAATTGCTGCTCCTATTTCAGACACTTTAAAGCAGCGCAGAACATTTGTATGGCCAGCAATTAAAAATGGCACTGTACTGCATAGCCCTAATTTTGCAAACCCTTCGAGATCCACTGCGATGCCAGCCACACTGGTGTTGAGGGGGCATCAATGCAGAAGGCTGACGATGGTAATGACGTTCCCATTTCATACATGTCTCGCCAATTGAATCGTTGTCAGCGAAACTATTCAGTCACTGAGAAGGAATGCTTGGCAGCGATCATGTGTGTGAAAAAGTTTCGAGCGTATGTGGAATACCGATCATGCATCACTAAAGTGGCTAATGTCCCAATCAGATTTAAGTTCAAGATTAGAACGATGGGCACTCAAGCTGCAAGGTTATGTATTTAAAATTGTACACCGCAAAGGTAGTCAAAATATAGTTCCTGACGCTCTATCACGAAGTTGTAAGTTGTGGGTACCAAAGGACCTTGTATCAAAAGTGTTAAGACAGAGTCATAAACACCCTTTAGCGTCCCATTGTGGAATAGGAAAAATGCTTAAAAACATTCGACGGTATTTGTATTGGCCAAATCTAGTGAATGACGTAAAAAACTTTGTAAACGGTTGTGTAGTTTGCAAATGTACCAAACACCCCAATCGTGCGTTACGACCACCACTACGTCCGGCCAAATAGACTCAACGTGTCTTTCAAAAAAAAATGTATAGATTTCTTGGGTCCTTATCCTCGAAGTAAATCGGGACATATTAGTATTTTCGTGGTATTAGACCATCTGTACAAATATCCATTTTTGCAATTACTGCCTATATTAAGCCAGACCAAACTAATTGGGATGAACAGCTTAGCCATATTAGTTGTGCTTTACGTTCTTGCCATGATAACCAATGGCAACACGTATCCGCTTCTACGAAATCTACAACTTCTGGAAGATCGTACAGTTAGTTTTGATCGAAAAGATTAATTTGACCAAATAAGGAAAACTGCACAGAAAAGTATTCAACGGCAGCAACGACCAAAACAAAAAACAGTACAATTTAAGAAGTCGGGAAGCGGATTTCAAAGTTGGCCAAGAAGTTTATTTTGCGCAATTTTCAGCAAAGCAATTTTGCGAAAGGTTTTAATGCGAAATTGTCGCCGGCCTTTATACACGGATTAAACGTAAACAAGAAAATAGTTTTTACGAACTAGAAGATAATCAAGGAAGGAACTAGAAGATAATCAAACATTAAACATTGTATCCCGTCCAAGCGAGAATCACCCTTTGTTGTATTCAAACACCAAAGTGTTTTTTTTTTTTTTTTAATTTATTAAGGTAGAAATTATAAAATTATTAAATAATTTTTCTTCAGCTTACTGTTACTATTGTTAGTAACTTATACTGCAGCTAATAGACGGAATTAAAAAACTATATGTACTTATTTACATATTTTAACCTAAGTCTATACTATTGGGAATAATTAGAAAATTGATTTGCTAGGCAGTTCAGTTGGGTCGACTTTTTGTAGTCTTCGCCTATTTTGCAATTCAAAGATTCTCTTTCCTCTCAGGAGCCTTTGTGCCAGCATGTTGGGGTGATTGGCAATTTCTTCCATGTAAGCGGCAGCTTGAAGCTTCACGACATCGCCAATGCTCGGTATATGAAGCTCATTCTCGATGTCCTTATTCCGTATATACCAAGCTGCACCAGACATTCTCCTCAAGATTTGCGACTGGGCTACTCTGATTTTATTCACCTGTATGCCATACTTCCATATTGGCGCCAAGATGACTTTATAGATTTTGACCTTGTGGTGGAGCGAGAGCTTGTTGCGTTGATGCATTAGCCAAGCCATGCTACGTGCCTTAGCCTTGAGGCGGCCAACTACATCAGAGACATGTCGCTGAAATGTGAGGCGCTTGTCCAAGGTGGCGCCAAGATACTTATGAGATTCCGAGTGGGCTAAGAGCTCTCCGTGCAGGAATACTCCTGGAGAAGTACCTTTCCTGAGAGTGTACGTTACCGAAACACATTTGTCAGGGTTTATAGCGATGTTCCAACGGCAGGCCCAGTTCTCGATTTTTTTTTAAGTACAGCTGAAGAGTATCTGTGGCTGAGTAGATACATTTGTGTCTCGCCATGACAGCAGTATCATCTGCAAAGGTGGCAACTAGCAGGTCGTTGGGATCCGATATTGATATATTGGCAACAGATGGCATGTCATGCGTATACAGGCTATATAGTGCTGAGCCTAACATACTACCCTGAGGTACTCCAGCTCTAACTCTTAGATTGGTAGGACATCCCGTCCTGAACAATTTTAAAGGTGCGTTGAGGGTTGAGTATAAATATTAGCTTATGCAGGAGCCCTGCATGCCAGACTCTGTCAAAAGCCTGCTGATAGGCTCAAACAATATACTCTTTTCCGTGAAAGCCATCTAGAACAAAGTTCACGACACGATGGAGTTGCTCTGGAGTACCATGCCCAAGCATAAACCCGAACTGGAACCTGGGAATCGCCTTTTTGACCGCCTTAGCCTCGAGGATTCTTCTCAAGATGCACCTCTCCAGCAGCTTTCCGAATGCTGGCAGAAGGCTAATAGGCTGATAAGAGTCCAGTTCATCCGCTGGCTTTCCACTTTTGTGCAGCATGATAATGTTGGCCCTTTTCCATGCACATTTAAAGTATCCAAGTCGAAGGGAAGCGTTGAAAATCATTACGAGGAACAGCAGTGCTCTGTGAGGAAACAGCTTGATCGTACGGTTATCCATCTGGTCCTCACCAGGAGCCTTATTGTTCTGGAATGCTTTGATCTCATTCTTCACTTCAGATAGCGTGATTGGGGTTACAGGAAGTGCCATCTGCAGTGGAGCATCAAGAGAGTCGTCTACGAGTTTGACTCTACTTGGAGACGCCGCCTTGAACGGCTGGAATCTTTCCTCAAGATTTTTGGCAAAAGCTTCAGCTCTGTCCTGAGAAGAATTCGCCCAAGAGCCATCAGTGGTGCGAACTGGGAACTTTGGTGCAACTTGCCTCTTGAACCTTTCGTAAGCTTCCAGAGCGCATATTTAGAGCTTTCGTCAGGCGTCACTTTCTCTAGGAACGCGTCTGTGGCTTCACGCCGGAGGGTAGCTAAAACCTTTCTCATTTGATTAGCGATTCTGCCATACAGCCTGTCGATTGCTTGGTCCTAATAAACTCACGCCTCACCTACTGCTTGTGGAGAGAGCGTGAAGTGATTACGAACGTTACCTGACCAAGGAGCTGCGCCAGCTGGAGCCGCAATTTGTGCTGCGTGTTTAGCCTTCTCAATAAGGTTTTCGACTGCTTTATCCACATCCTCGGCTGGCGAAAATCCTCTGACTGAACCCTCCACGAGGGTGCCGGCTGGGCAATGGATACTGCATCGTCTCGGGCGACCGAGAGATGTCAGCATCACTTGCTCGCTCATGAGACCTTGCAGTTTCTAGCTAAGGGACTGGGCCCAAGCTTTTTAGATTTACTCTGGAAAGCTGAGGTCCAGGACCATGGTCAGAGGTACTTGGCAGCAAGTATAAAATGCATCATGAATCATTTGATTCAAAAATGGAGGATGACATAGAGGCGTCAACTCGGGCTGGGATGTCAGCCCAAACGTCGGTGGGAAGTGTGACCGCTACCACCGGCGGGCACGGGGAGGAGAAATCCTCTCTGCGTGTCGCCAGTGGTCACGATGGTGGAGGGGACAAACTCCATCGACAGGAGGGTGTGGACCTGGAAACGGCTGCCACGGAGTCGGAGTCTTTGCTCACAGGCTCATCGATAACGGAGTCCGAGCTAGCGCTTGCGCTATCGAGGATGCCGTTGGATGAGTCATCGAGCACGGATGAAGACGAAGTGACAGTAGTCCAGGGACCATCCAGCAAGAAAGGCGCAAACCTCAAGCGCAAACAACGCTCAGGGTATAAGAGCTCTCTCAAGTTCCTTAAGGGACTGGAAGGCCGCAACCCAGAGTCGTTGAACGAGCGTGAGAGGAAATTGCGCAAAAAGCACGAATACAACGTGCGGCGGTATTTGAGGCTCGCTGGCGTGACCGGCAACACTCAGTCCGCTGAACCGAGTATGAGTGCACGGTGCCAGGGTGACAAGGGGTTTCAGGCAGTAGCCGTAGCCAACCCGACGGAGGAAGTCAAACCTTCCACGTCGAAGTTGGTGGAACCAAAGAAACCCAAGTCACCCTTAGAAGGAAAAAAGCGTGCACCAGGTATGCTTGCAACAACCACACCTCCTGGAAAGGAGAGAACGGTGAGCAAGCTACCGAAAAAGGCCAACCCACCTGTCAGCAAGAGGCAGAGGTCAGACGACTCGGCAAAGGCTTCGGAGAGCAAGCGGGTGTGTCCAGGGGACATCCTGGCCAGCTTGAGCACGAAGCCGGAGCTACAGGTAGCCATCATCGACAGAAGCAACCCGGATGGGAAGCTTTCTATTGATAACTGGCTTATCCTGGAAGGGTTAATTGACCAGGGGATTGCTGATGCCATCACTCGACCGCTGAATCCGTTCGTGGCAGAGTTTGATGGCATCAACTGGTACAAAGGTGTCAAAGTGGTGGCATGTGCCAACGAGGAATCCCTGCGATTCCTCAAAGACACACTGCTGAAACTGGAAGCGCCGTGGCCAGGAGCAAGAATTGACGTCGTCCCTGTAGACCAAATTCCTGAGCGGACGATCATTAAGGTCTGGATCCCACCTCCCATCAGGGAGGATCGAACCACCCTTATATTGATCAAAAGCCAGAATGCGGACTGTCACACAGCGGACTGGACGATCAATAGAGGTCTCGCCCGAGACAAAGGAAACGGCAAGGATCTATGGATCAGCATTGGTCCAGAGTCCAAGAGCCAACTCCTTAGTAAGCAAGGCCGGCTGAAGATGGGAATGGGTTGCGTTCGGGCAATCATTCCTGGAGGCGCTGGGCGCGTAGATGTTAGGTCGACCGGAAAGAATTCGGGTAGTGCAGATTAATCTGCACCACTCGAGGGTTCCTTCCACAGACCTACTACGGTGGATGGACAAGGAGAGGGTGGATGTGGCTCTCATCCAAGAACCCTGGATCGTAGGTGAAAGGGTTTGCGGTTTGGGAGCCCGCGGATACCATCTCCTTGTCCCGAAAACTGTGGGTAAGTCCAGAACCTGTATCGTGGTAAGAACCGGACTTAATGTGCTCTTCTCTTCCAGTTACAGCAACAGGGACTTGACGGTAGCGTTATGCGAGCGTAGGAACGGACCCAATCTTTACCTAGCCTCAGCATATCTCCCGTACGAAGAAAAGGATCCACCATCGGAAAGTATTCGAGCCCTCATTCAGCATGCGCAGAAAGAAGGCACGGATCTAATCCTTGGGTGTGATGCTAATGCCCACAATACCTTTTGGGGGAGCAAAGACACCAACGAGAGAGGGGAGTCGCTGCTTGAATTCGTGATGCTCACTAATCTTAATGTGTGTAATCGGGGTAGCCACCCCACCTTCCGCAATAAGAACCGTGCTGAGGTTATAGATTTAACTCTAGCGACCAACAGTGACTCCCTCTCCGTAGAGGACTGGCATGTATCCACGGAATGCTCCTTTTCGGATCATTACAGGATAGTGTTCGAAGTTGGATGGTCCAGAGAGGGAAAGGCGCCCTTCAGGAACCCACGAAAGGCTAACTGGGTCAAATACTCAAAAGCTTGTCATGGAATCTATTCCCACCCAGTGGGAAGGCTAGACAACCCAGACAAGTTGGAGGAATCGACCCAGAATGTCACAGATACTCTATGTAAGACCTTCATCAAATCCTGCCCAATCAGCCGTCCACCGAAGTCAAACCGCAACAAGTGGTGGACTCCGGTACTCGGCCAGATACGAAAGGAAACGAGAAAGCTTTACAATAGAGCAAAAGACGGAAACTGCCAGGTAGACTGGGATGCCTACCATAACAGTTTCAAGACCTTCAAGAAGGAAATCAGAAGGGCAAAAAGAGACTCGTGGTCTAAATTTTGCGAGGAACTAACCAACACCACTGAAGCGTCCAGACTTCGAAGGTTGTTGGCGAAAGATCCAGCCACACCGGGGCTGCTTTGCAACCTGGATGGCACATTCGCTAAAAATAGTCAGGAGTCTCTACAACTCCTCATGAACGCACACTTTCCAGGCTGCACACAAGCTGAAGACGAGAATGGGATCCCCTCCTCTCACATCAGCGGCGAGCCGGAGGAAAACCCGCTTCATGAGAGTCAAGTCCTAATCGACGAAATTGTCAACACTGAGAAGATAATCTGGGCTATCAAGTCGTTCCACCCCTACAAATCAGCAGGACCGGATGACATCAGACCGGTCATGTTACAGATGGTATGCGTACATCTGTCGCAATGGCTACTAGAAATCTTCAGGGGATGTCTCCTTACAGGATACATTCCAAAATCCTGGAGAGAAGTGAGGGTGGCATTCATTCCCAAAGCAGGAAAGATAAACCACTGCTCAGCAAAAGACTATAGGCCCATAAGTCTCTCATCGTTTTTATTGAAAACACTAGAGAGACTTCTGGACCTTCATCTCAGAAGTAAGCTAACACCTCACACTTTTAGCAAGTCCCAACACGCCTACCTCAAAGGTAGATCAGTAGAGACTGCTCTGCACGAGGTGGTTAGCACAATTGAAGGCACACTGCAAAGGAAGGAGTTTACGTTAGCGGCATTTCTCGACATAGAGGGTGCCTTTAACAATGTCAGGATCGAGTCTATAACGGCAGCACTTGTCAACATAGGCTCACACCCGACAATCACTCGATGGCTTAGCAACATGCTTCGCCACAGAATGATAAACGCCCAACTCTGCGCCTCAACTATCAGGAGAAGGGCAACCAGGGGTACCCCGCAAGGGGGTGTGATATCCCCCTTGTTGTGGAACATTGTCCTTAATGACCTTCTTCTCAAACTGAAGTATAAGGGATGCAGAGTGACTGCTTATGCGGACGACCTGGTTCTAATGGTAACTGGCAGATTCCTGCCAACAGTCAGTGAGCTAATGAGCGCCGCACTGAGTGAAACTCTGCGATGGGCAGAACACAACGGTCTTGGGGCCAACCCACAAAAGACCGAACTTGTTCTGTTCACTCGAAAATATAAGATACCGAGCTTCAAGCTTCCGTCACTGGGAGGGACAGAGCTCAAGTTATCAAAGGAGGCTAAGTACCTTGGAGTAATCCTGGACTCCAAACTCTCCTGGAGGAGAAACTCGGAGGAAAGGATGAAGAAAGCGTTACAAGCCTTCTTTGTGTGCAAAAAGACCTTTGGTAAAGGATGGGGATTGCAACCGTACATCCTTCACTGGTTCTACACTGCAATTGTCAGACCTATACTGACGTACGGGGCTCTTGTATGGTGGGAGGCGGGGCACACCGACTCCTATCTAAACAATCTCCGCAAAGTCCAGAGACTAGCTTGCTTGGGAATAACAGGATGTATTCGTTCTACCCCCCAAGCAGCGCTGGATGTAATGTTAAATCTGGAGCCCATCGGAGTCTTCCTCGAGCACGCGGCAGCAAGGAGTGCGGTCAGGCTTCACGCCCAATGCCTCCTTAAGCCTGGTGCAGGTCACAACTCCATTCTACGTACAGTAGAATTGACTGTGGCTGAGAACGACTACTGGGTACCAGAGCATAAGTGGGATGACAGGTTTACAGCTGAATTCCCTGACAGATCCGATTGGCAACAGGAATCTCCTTTGAGGCAGAATGAGTTGTCAATCTACACAGACGGATCAAAGACGATAGAAGGCACTGGATCTGGGGTCTTCTCCGAAGACCTTGCAACCAAGCTTTCCTTTCGTCTTCCTGACTGGTGTAATGTGTTTCAAGCGGAGATTTACGCTGTCTGGCAAGCGACCAAGTTGGTACGGACACTGGGCGGGAGCCCGAGGGACGTGTCCATCTATGTCGACAGCCAATCAGCGATAAAAGCACTCGCATCGAACACCATTAAGAGTAAACTAACCCGAGACACAGTGATGTCACTGAACCTATGCCAACGACACTCTTTCAGACTTGTCTCGGTACCCGGGCATATTGGAGTACTAGGTAACGAGACGGCTGATGAGTGTGCTCGGATGGGATCAGCGTCATCAGAAACTCTCGCGGCGGACGATATAAAGAGACCTATTCAGCACGTGCTATCGGAACTTAATTGTTCCATGAGAACGGCGGCTGAGAGACACTGGGCAGCATCACCAGGCTGTGAGGTGTCAAAAGCACTCTGGCCAAGATACAGTCCCAAGCGAACAACCGAGCTCTTAAACCTAAATAGGAACAAGATAAGGTTACTGACAGGAGTCTTAACGGGACACTGCTACATCGGCCGTATGGCTCAACGGTACGGTGGACCCCAACAGGACTTCTGTCGCAGTTTGCGGGGACGAAGAGGAAACCGAGAGTATCCAGCATCTTCTCTGTGACTGCCCTGCACTTCTTAGAAGGGCGGACATCCAATTTCTGAGGCAAGCCTTTCTTTGCGGAACTGGGCAGTCTTGGGAGATATTCGGCTGGAGAACATGGCGCTTTTCCTCGACTCTACTGGTTGGTATAGACAGACAGACGGATATGACTATACCGCTCCCAACAGTTGCACTGATCAAGAATATATATACTTTATAATCAGAGATGCTCCTTGTCCTTTCCATAATTATCTCCAGCACTCACCTCCCAATCCCTTCTATCCCTAGGGTCCACGCAGGTATCACAAAGGGTTATATCGTACACCAGTAAGGTGTACGCAAACTCCTGTCGAGCACAGATAACTGAGCCTACCAACCATCCCAAATACCCTATGTCAAAAATATCCCAAATCTATCTTTACAATAGATCAGCAAAAACTACCGCTAATTTGTAGGAATATTTCGTAGTGACTTAAAGATACACTTAGCAGATGAAACAGACAAAAGATTCTCGGTCGAATTCGAACCTCAATTTGCTTTCTGGTAAAACAACACAGATAATATACTATATGTGTCTACATTGTGCCATCATTATCGCAAGAGTTGTCGTTGGGAATAGCTGTTTGAGAAGTTCGACCATATTGCCGTTGCTCTTACTAAATAAAGCAATTATAAAGAGTTTGGAATCGTTAAATTTTGATGACCACTACAGATACTTCTCTCAGATAGGCAACAGAATGAGTTAAGCTCGACAATCGAATTGTTTCCGTCATTTTCTGAAAAATTTTAGGCAAGACAGATTGGCTTTCACATGATATTGAAGAACAGGATCCAACCTATTATACAACGTCATATGCAGAGTCACCGGCATAGAAAACCTAATGTACGATGAATTAATGAAGTTCTTTAAATAGAAATCGACAAATTGGAATATTATAAAATTTGTTGAATTAAAAATATCGAGAAAAATGCTAAAATTCTGAAAATTCGAAAATCTACATAAATTTTAAATTTCGAAATATTTCCGAAATTTTATAATTAAGAAACTTATTTTCCAAATTAGAAAAAAACTGTAAGTCGACAAAATCACAAACTTCTTTACATAAAGAAATAAACAAATTTGGAAAATTGAAATATATTTTTGATGAAAAATAAATATCGAGAAAATTGAAAACTCCAAAATTAAAAATCGACAAATTTTAAATTTTAAAAATTTGTCGAATTTTTATAAAAGAAAAATTATTTTGTCAGAATAGTAAAAACTGTAAAATCGACAAAATCATAAACTTCTTTATTAAGAAATCGACAAAATTGGAAAATTGAAAAATTTGTTGAATTAAAAATATCAAGGAAATTCAAAAATTCCCAAATTTACAAAATCGATGCACTCAAGTGCAAGTTATTTTTAAAATTGTACACCGCAAAGTAGTCAAAATATAGTTCCTGACCTTATCACGAAGTTTAAGTTGTGGGTACCAAAGACCTTGTATCAAAACTGTTAAGACAAAATCATAAACACCCTTTATCCCATTTGGAATAGGAAAAATGCTTAAAAACATTCGACGGTATTTGTATTGGCCAAATCTATTGAATGACTAAAAACTTTGTAAACTTGTGTAGTTTGCAAATGTCCAAACACCCCAATCGTGCGTTACGACACCACTACGTCCGCCAAATGACTCAACGTGTCTTTCAAAAAAATGTATAGATTTCTTGGGTCCTTATCCTCGAAGTAAATCGGGACATTTGTTTTTCGTGGTATTAGACCATCTGTACAAATTCCATTTTTGCAATTACTGCCTATATTAAGCCAGACCAAACTATTGGGAGAACAGCTTAGCCTATTAGTTTGTTACAGTTCTTGCATGATAACAATGGCAACACGTATCCGCTTCTCGAAATCACAATTCTGGAAGTCGTCGTAGTTTTGATCGAAAAGATTAATTTGACCAAACAAGGAAAACTCCAGAAAATTATTCAACGGAGAAGAAAACAAAAAGTAAATTTAAGAATCGGAAGCGATTTCAAATTGGCCAAGAATTTATTTTGCGCAATTTTCGCAAAGCAATTTTCGAAACTTTTAATGCGAAATTGTGCGGTTTTATACAAGGATAAACGTAAACAAAAAATAGTTTTTACAATAGAAGATAATCAAGGAAGGAATTAGAAGATTCAAAATTAAACATTTATCCCGTCCAAGCGAGAATCACCCTTTGTTGTATTCAAACACCAAATGTTTTTTTTTTTAATTTATTAAGGTGAAATTTAAAATTATTAAATAATTTTTCTTCAGCTTACTTACATTTTAGTAATATACTGCAGTAATAGACGGAATTAAAAACTATATTACTTATTACATATTTTAACCTAAGTCTTATATTGGGAATAATTGAAAATTGATTTGCTAGGCAGTTCAGTTGGGTCGACTTTTTGTAGTTTCGCTATTTTGAATTAAAGATTTTTTTCTAGGAGCTTTGTGCCAGATTTGGGGTGATTGGCAATTTCTTATTAAGGAGTTGAAGTTACGACATGCAATGCTGGTTATGAAGTATTTGATGTTTTTGTATATACAGTAGAATTTCTAAGATTTCGACTGGGTACTTGATTTTATTCACTGTATGCCATACTTCCATATTGCGCCAAGATGACTTTATAAATTTTGACCTTTGGTGGAGCGAGAGCTTGTTCTTATGCATTAGCCAAGCCATGCTACGTGCTTAGCTTGAGGCGGCCAACTACATAGAGCATTAAATTGAATTTATAATTCGACAAATTTCAATTCTACTCAAAATTCGCATAAATTTACTTGTATTTAAAAGATTTTTCGATATACAATTTTATATTCGAAAAAATTTCTTTATAGCTCAAGAGTGTGGGTTTTTAATATTGAACAGAAAATTATGTAACAGGCATATAGTGAGACATCTCCGACCCTAAATTTATATTCTGATCAACGTCAAGCTGAACAATTACTTTTTCCGTGAAAGCCATCTAGAACAAAGTTCACGACACGATGGAGTTGCTCTGGAGTCCATGCAAGCTAAACCCGAATGGAACCTGGGAATCGCCTTTTTGACCGCCTTAGCCTCGAGGATTCTTTCAGATGCCTCTCCAGCAGCTTTCCGAATGCTGGCAGAAGGCTAATAGGCTGATAAGAGTCCAGTTCATCCGCTGGCTTTCCACTTTTGTGCAGCTGATAATGTTGGCCCTTTTCCATGCACATTTAAAGTATCCAAGTCGAAGGGAAGCTTGAAAATCATTACGAGGAACAGCAGTGCTCTGTGAGGAAACAGCTTGATCGTACGGTTATCCATCTGGTCCTCACCAGGAGCCTTATTGTTCTGGATGCTTTGATCTCATTCTTCACTTCAGATAGCGTGATTGGGGTTACAGGAAGTGCCATCTGCAGTGGAGCATCAAGAGAGTCGTCTACGAGTTTGACTCTACTTGGAGACGCCGCCTTGAACGGCTGGAATCTTTCCTCAAGATTTTTGGCAAAAGCTTCAGCTCTGTCCTGAGAAGAATTCGCCCAAGAGCCATCAGTGGTGCGAACTGGGAACTTTGGTGCAACTTGCCTCTTGAACCTTTCGTAAGCTTCCAAAGCGCATATTTAGAGCTTTCGTCAGGCGTCACTTTCTCTAGGAACGCGTCTGTGGCTTCACGCCGGAGGGTAGCTAAAACCTTTCTCATTTGATTAGCGATTCTGCCATACAGCCTGTCGATTGCTTGGTCCTAATAACTCACGCCTCACCTACTGCTTGTGGAGAGAGCGTGAAGTGATTACGAACTTACTGACCAAGGAGCTGCGCCAGCTGGAGCCGCAATTTGTGCTGCGTGTTTAGCCTTCTCAATAAGGTTTTCGACTGCTTTATCCACATCCTCGGCTGGCGAAAATCCTCTGACTGAACCCTCCACGAGGGTGCCGGCTGGGCAATGGATACTGCATCGTCTCGGGCGACCGAGAGATGTCAGCATCACTTGCTCGCTCATGAGACCTTGCAGTTTCTAGCTAAGGGACTGGGCCCAAGCTTTTTAGATTTACTCTGGAAAGCTGAGGTCCAGGACCATGGTCAGAGGTACTTGGCAGCAAGTATAAAATGCATCATGAATCATTTGATTCAAAAATGGAGGATGACATAGAGGCGTCAACTCGGGCTGGGATGTCAGCCCAAACGTCGGTGGGAAGTGTGACCGCTACCACCGGCGGGCACGGGGAGGAGAAATCCTCTCTGCGTGTCGCCAGTGGTCACGATGGTGGAGGGGACAAACTCCATCGACAGGAGGGTGTGGACCTGGAAACGGCTGCCACGGAGTCGGAGTCTTTGCTCACAGGCTCATCGATAACGGAGTCCGAGCTAGCGCTTGCGCTATCGAGGATGCCGTTGGATGAGTCATCGAGCACGGATGAAGACGAAGTGACAGTAGTCCAGGGACCATCCAGCAAGAAAGGCGCAAACCTCAAGCGCAAACAACGCTCAGGGTATAAGAGCTCTCTCAAGTTCCTTAAGGGACTGGAAGGCCGCAACCCAGAGTCGTTGAACGAGCGTGAGAGGAAATTGCGCAAAAAGCACGAATACAACGTGCGGCGGTATTTGAGGCTCGCTGGCGTGACCGGCAACACTCAGTCCGCTGAACCGAGTATGAGTGCACGGTGCCAGGGTGACAAGGGGTTTCAGGCAGTAGCCGTAGCCAACCCGACGGAGGAAGTCAAACCTTCCACGTCGAAGTTGGTGGAACCAAAGAAACCCAAGTCACCCTTAGAAGGAAAAAAGCGTGCACCAGGTATGCTTGCAACAACCACACCTCCTGGAAAGGAGAGAACGGTGAGCAAGCTACCGAAAAAGGCCAACCCACCTGTCAGCAAGAGGCAGAGGTCAGACGACTCGGCAAAGGCTTCGGAGAGCAAGCGGGTGTGTCCAGGGGACATCCTGGCCAGCTTGAGCACGAAGCCGGAGCTACAGGTAGCCATCATCGACAGAAGCAACCCGGATGGGAAGCTTTCTATTGATAACTGGCTTATCCTGGAAGGGTTAATTGACCAGGGGATTGCTGATGCCATCACTCGACCGCTGAATCCGTTCGTGGCAGAGTTTGATGGCATCAACTGGTACAAAGGTGTCAAAGTGGTGGCATGTGCCAACGAGGAATCCCTGCGATTCCTCAAAGACACACTGCTGAAACTGGAAGCGCCGTGGCCAGGAGCAAGAATTGACGTCGTCCCTGTAGACCAAATTCCTGAGCGGACGATCATTAAGGTCTGGATCCCACCTCCCATCAGGGAGGATCGAACCACCCTTATATTGATCAAAAGCCAGAATGCGGACTGTCACACAGCGGACTGGACGATCAATAGAGGTCTCGCCCGAGACAAAGGAAACGGCAAGGATCTATGGATCAGCATTGGTCCAGAGTCCAAGAGCCAACTCCTTAGTAAGCAAGGCCGGCTGAAGATGGGAATGGGTTGCGTTCGGGCAATCATTCCTGGAGGCGCTGGGCGCGTAGATGTTAGGTCGACCGGAAAGAATTCGGGTAGTGCAGATTAATCTGCACCACTCGAGGGTTCCTTCCACAGACCTACTACGGTGGATGGACAAGGAGAGGGTGGATGTGGCTCTCATCCAAGAACCCTGGATCGTAGGTGAAAGGGTTTGCGGTTTGGGAGCCCGCGGATACCATCTCCTTGTCCCGAAAACTGTGGGTAAGTCCAGAACCTGTATCGTGGTAAGAACCGGACTTAATGTGCTCTTCTCTTCCAGTTACAGCAACAGGGACTTGACGGTAGCGTTATGCGAGCGTAGGAACGGACCCAATCTCTACCTAGCCTCAGCATATCTCCCGTACGAAGAAAAGGATCCACCATCGGAAAGTATTCGAGCCCTCATTCAGCATGCGCAGAAAGAAGGCACGGATCTAATCCTTGGGTGTGATGCTAATGCCCACAATACCTTTTGGGGGAGCAAAGACACCAACGAGAGAGGGGAGTCGCTGCTTGAATTCGTGATGCTCACTAATCTTAATGTGTGTAATCGGGGTAGCCACCCCACCTTCCGCAATAAGAACCGAGCTGAGGTTATAGATTTAACTCTAGCGACCAACAGTGACTCCCTCTCCGTAGAGGACTGGCATGTATCCACGGAATGCTCCTTTTCGGATCATTACAGGATAGTGTTCGAAGTTGGATGGTCCAGAGAGGCAAAGGCGCCCTTCAGGAACCCACGAAAGGCTAACTGGGTCAAATACTCAAAGCTTGTTATGGAATCTATTCCCAACCACCCAGTGGGAAGGCTAGACAACCCAGACAAGTTGGAGGAATCGACCCAGAATGTCACAGATACTCTATGTAAGGCCTTCATCAAATCCTGCCCAATCAGCCGTCCACCGAAGTCAAACCGCAACAAGTGGTGGACTCCGGTACTCGGCCAGATACGAAAGGAAACGAGAAAGCTTTACAATAGAGCAAAAGACGGAAACTGCCAGGTAGACTGGGATGCCTACCATAACAGTTTCAAGACCTTCAAGAAGGAAATCAGAAGGGCAAAAAGAGACTCATGGTCTAAATTTTGCGAGGAACTAACCAACACCACTGAAGCGTCCAGACTTCGAAGGTTGTTGGCGAAAGATCCAGCCACACCGGGGCTGCTTTGCAACCTGGATGGCACATTCGCTAAAAATAGTCAGGAGTCTCTACAACTCCTCATGAACGCACACTTTCCAGGCTGCACACAAGCTGAAGACGAGAATGGGATCCCCTCCTCTCACATCAGCGGCGAGCCGGAGGAAAACCCGCTTCATGAGAGTCAAGTCCTAATCGACGAAATTGTCAACACTGAGAAGATAATCTGGGCTATCAAGTCGTTCCACCCCTACAAATCAGCAGGACCGGATGACATCAGACCGGTCATGTTACAGATGGTATGCGTACATCTGTCGCAATGGCTACTAGAAATCTTCAGGGGATGTCTCCTTACAGGATACATTCCAAAATCCTGGAGAGAAGTGAGGGTGGCATTCATTCCCAAAGCAGGAAAGATAAACCACTGCTCAGCAAAAGACTATAAGCCCATAAGTCTCTCATCGTTTTTAATGAAAACACTATAGAGACTTCTGGACCTTCATCTCAGAAGTAAGCTAACACCTCACACTTTTAGCAAGTGCCAACAACGCCTACCTCAAAGGTAGATCAGTAGAGACTGCTTTGCACGAGGTGGTTAGCACAATTGAAGGCACACTGCAAAGGAAGGAGTTTACGTTAGCGGCATTTCTCGACATAGAGGGTGCCTTTAACAATGTCAGGATCGAGTCTATAACGGCAGCACTTGTCAACATAGGCTCACACCCGACAATCACTCGATGGCTTAGCAACATGCTTCGCCAAAGAATGATAAACGCCCAACTCTGCGCCTCAACTATCAGGAGAAGGGCAACCAGGGACACCCCGCAAGGGGGTGTGATATCCCCCTTGTTGTGGAACATTGTCCTTAATGACCTTCTTCTCAAACTGAAGTATAAGGGATGCAGAGTGACTGCTTATGCGGACGACCTGGTTCTAATGGTAACTGGCAGATTCCTGCCAACAGTCAGTGAGCTAATGAGCGCCGCACTGAGTGAAACTCTGCGATGGGCAGAACACAACGGTCTTGGGGCCAACCCACAAAAGACCGAACTTGTTCTGTTCACTCGAAAATATAAGATACCGAGCTTCAAGCTTCCGTCACTGGGAGGGACAGAGCTCAAGTTATCAAAGGAGGCTAAGTACCTTGGAGTAATCCTGGACTCCAAACTCTCCTGGAGGAGAAACTCGGAGGAAAGGATGAAGAAAGCGTTACAAGCCTTCTTTGTGTGCAAAAAGACCTTTGGTAAAGGATGGGGATTGCAACCGTACATCCTTCACTGGTTCTACACTGCAATTGTCAGACCTATACTGACGTACGGGGCTCTTGTATGGTGGGAGGCGGGACACACCGACTCCTATCTAAACAATCTCCGCAAAGTCCAGAGACTAGCTTGCTTGGGAATAACAGGATGTATTCGTTCTACCCCCCAAGCAGCGCTGGATGTAATGTTAAATCTGGAGCCCATCGGAGTCTTCCTCGAGCACGCGGCAGCAAGGAGTGCGGTCAGGCTTCACGCCCAATGCCTCCTTAAGCCTGGTGCAGGTCACAACTCCATTCTACGTACAGTAGAATTGACTGTGGCTGAGAACGACTACTGGGTACCAGAGCATAAGTGGGATGACAGGTTTACAGCTGAATTCCCTGACAGATCCGATTGGCAACAGGAATCTCCTTTGAGGCAGAATGAGTTGTCAATCTACACAGACGGATCAAAGACGATAGAAGGCACTGGATCTGGGGTCTTCTCCGAAGACCTTGCAACCAAGCTTTCCTTTCGTCTTCCTGACTGGTGTAGTGTGTTTCAAGCGGAGATTTACGCTGTCTGGCAAGCGACCAAGTTGGTACGGACACTGGGCGGGAGCCCGAGGGACGTGTCCATCTATGTCGACAGCCAATCAGCGATTAAAGCACTCGCATCGAACACCATTAAGAACAAACTAACCCGAGACACAGTGATGTCACTGAACCTATGCCAACCACACTCTGTCAGACTTGTCTGGGTACCTGGGCACATGGTAGTACCGGGTAACGAGGCGGCTGATGAATGTGCTCGGATGGTATCAGCGTCATCAGAAACTCTCGCGGCGGACGATATAAAGAGACCTATTCAGCACGTGCTATCGGAACTTAATTGTTCCATGAGAACGGCGGCTGAGAGACACTGGGCAGCATCACCAGGCTGTGAGGTGTCAAAAGCACTCTGGCCAAGATACAGTCCCAAGCGAACAACCGAGCTCTTAAACCTAAATAGGAACAAGATAAGGTTACTGACAGGAGTCTTAACGGGACACTGCTACATCGGCCGTATGGCTCAACGGTACGGTGGACCCCAACAGGACTTCTGTCGCAGTTGCGGGGACGAAGAGGAAACCGAGAGTATCCAGCATCTTCTCTGTGACTGCCCTGCACTTCTTAGAAGGCGGACTCAATTTCTGGGCAAGCCTTTCTTTGCGGAACTGGGCAGTCTTGGGAATATTCGGCTGGAGAACATGGCGCTTTTCCTCGACTCTACTGGTTGGTTCCAGAGGTTACCGCAGCCCAACAGAACTGGCCAGTAGCATGTAGACAAATATAATCAGAGCCTTTCCTCCAATTACCCCAACAATCCCTCCCAATCCCTCCTATTCCTACAGTCCACACAGGCATCACAATGGACCATATGGTCTCCGGGTGCTCTCGACTCCGGTCGAGCTGCCTGCCTAACCAACCAACCAACCATCCACATCCTCTGCCGTATTCAAGATGGTGTTGAGGTTGAAGGCATTGTTGAGCTCATCTTGGAAGAGTTGTATATTGGCGCCAGGGGGAACCAGTCTCGTGGCTGGAGTAATTCTTTGTGGCGCTGTTGATAGCGTAGCGATTAGCAGCAAGTAGTCAGACGTTAGGTCGTACTCTTCGCGCACCGTCAAAAGACTGCTGGCTATGCCCTTGTACATATAGAAGTAAATGCACGTTGGTGTATCCCTCCTGCAAAATGGATAGTGAGTTGGTCTGCCTGTGGCTAGAACTTGCGTTGCGTTGACAGAAATCGAGTCATGAAGTGCAGCGCCTCTAGAATTTGCTCTCCTACTGCCCCAGAGGCGATGCATTTCGTTAAAGTCGCCACCGACTATAAACTTTGGACCAAGCTGACTCAGAAGACTGTCGAACTCAGAGGAATTCCATGGCAAGCCTGGAGATAGGTACGCAGCCGCCACCACGATTTCACCCAAATGGGTGGAAACGTTTACAGTTGCCAACTTTATGTGATTAGTCGTAATCGGCTGAAGATGATAATGAACTAATCCCTGCCTGATAAGCTCACATGATCCTCCTCTAGGACGACCTCCGAGATGATCCGGAGGTCCTAACATAGTAGGAACCAGCGTGTAAAAAGGTCTCTGAGATAAGCATGATATCAATTTCATGCCTTCTCAAAAACACTTTAAGCTCATTCGCATTTGGGATTATGCTACGAGCGTTCCATGTACCGAGGCGAAGCACAGAAGTCATTATTTACGCTGCGTCCACGGCTTCGAGCCTCCCTTCAAGAAGCTCAGCGATCGTCTTCTGGAGTCCAGCAATGGTCTGCTGCATGGATAAAATGACTTGTGCACGTGAGCCATCGATTGGTGATGGATTTTGCTGCTGTATTTGATTTGAATACGCTTTACGCTGCTTTGCGTTGTGGGCTTTTCATATCCAATGCTTTGTTCCTTTGCCAAGATTTTGAGGCCTCTGCATACGATAGTCCTTGCCGCACGATTGCGGATGGGATTACCATTTGCTTGTTTGTGCGAATGGGATGAGTAAGTCCTTCGCGGGTCATGGGGTTAATGTTAATTCCATTCTTTCGGCTTTTGAGCCTTTGAATATAAATTCTGCAACCTTTATGAGTTGCCTCGTGTTTCCCATTGCAGTTAACACACTCCAGATCATTGTAAGTCTTTGCTTGGCACTGGCTGGAGCCAGTCCAATGGGACTTGATGCATCTACCACATCTGGGCTCTTTGGTGCAATAATTTTTGGTGTGGTCAAAACCAAAGCAACGATAACATTGGCGCATGTTAATATTTTTTCTCGGCATCTCCATACTGACCCTTTGCCTTCCAACCTTGACGATCTTGAGCGCTTCCCGGTTATTATTGGCCTTTTTGAGGTCAATAAACCAGACATTCTGTCCAGAAACTCTGCCTGGATCGGTTTCGGACGCGTCTGCAAACTGCGGCTTAGATTTTGGGTTATAAACATTCACCACAGTGTGGCCTTGACAGATGAATGTCGTTTTAATTTGCTCAATTGGAGTAGAAGCAGCCAAGTTGCGTATCACGACTCTAAAGGCTCTATCTTCAGGGAGGCAGAAGTGCGTGTATTGCAGATTTACTTCCGAGAGCTTCTTAGTGATGGCTCTGTGAGCATCAGAGTCAAGTGCGTATATGCGCAGATTGTAGTTGCGGGCAACTTTCAATTCGAACGCGTCTTGGGAAACCACGCTGTCAAGAAGTTTTTCTAAGGCTGGTAAATCACTAACAGCAAGAACTGTGATTTGGCTTGACTTTGGCGGCTTCTTTTTAGCTGGGGTTTGAGACTGCTTCTCAGCTCTGCCAATTTCAGCCTGTACTTCATTTAAGTCGAGGTCGTCGTCAGCTATGCAATCTTCTTGATCTGCAAGGGAGGTAAACTGATTATTCAAATGAATGAAAGTTACGGTTGATGTGGTGGGAACGATAGAGGCTTCGTGAACGATGTTGGAGGTGCCTTGAAGAGCAAATTCTTCCAAAAGCTTTGCACGTATGTAGCTCAGTTAGTGTTTGACCAGCAATCATTTTAATTTTTTGGTAGTCTAAGTACCGAGCGGTCTCATTCAGCTCATCACAAGGCTTGGGTTCAGATAAATGTTGAAATGCTAAAATATATGAATTGAGTACTTTAGTTTGGCACGTGTTTTGATGTTGTTTGCGCGCACAAACAAAGCAAACAGAAACAAGAACGAAATGCAATTAAGCAAGAACTTTATTGCCCCCTTGTGCGGCTGCGCGCAGGCTGAGGGGGAATAAATTGCCCAACGGACAGTGCACACAGTTCTTGCGCACTGCTTTACTATTGTCTTTCGCGAACACTTTGCCGGCACCGTTAATCGCGGTGCCCAACTGTGCAGTGCTATTTTTAGCACAGAGTAGATGTTGATCTCGAAAAATGAAATCAGATTAGCTGAAATTTTGAGAATGCGCGACACCACCGTTTTCAGTGAATGCTGATTTGTGACTCAACACCAAAGTGTGATTTTGGCAGGGGGGATTGTAGTAGTCGCTTGGACCGAAAAGTTTTGTTTGATACCTGAAAGTAGGCAACAGTTTGTCTTGCTGGCCTGACGCGATAGAGACGGCATTACAGCGTACATTTAAGTTTATTTATTTATTCTAATTGTGTTTATGTCTATTAGAAATTACATTTTTCTTGTCCCTATTTATAAGTTAAATGTAGTTCATACCTACATAACATATGTTCGGCGACTACTAAAGTTTATTAAGAAATTAAGCATGACTGGCGAATTCAAAAGCCCAAATTCAAGTGACTTCGCCATGAAGTTGGCTGCGATTAATTCCCGAGTTGCCCAACTATCGTTTTTGGTGTTGCCAGCAAATGGGCAATAGGTGGCTGTCAGAGTTGCCACAGTACTCCCCCTCTAGACAAGTCAACGCGGGAAACGTCTTTCATAAGTTTTTGTGCACCGAGTTTTAGTAGTCAAGGAATCCTCCGTCTCATTGCTAGAGTCGATGCTCTCTAAGGATGCTGGTTTCAGTCTGTCCACTGAAATGGATGTGTCCTTGCCATTCATTCGAATAGCAAAAACTCGACCTGAAGGCTTGTCGATTACTTGGAATGGCCAAGAGTATGGCGGTTGTAGCGGTTGCTTCACGGCATCGGTTCCCACAAACACATGGGAACATTCGTGGATGTGCTTGTGACTGAATAGTTTTGGCTTGCTGTGGTGTGCTGCCGAGATCGGCCTTATCGCTTGCATGCTGGTTCGAAATTCACTCACAAACTCAGCTGGTCTTGGCGGCGAATTTAAATCTGCAAAATAATCGTTAGGAAGATGAAGTGTGCATCCATAGAACATCTCAGCAGCCGAAGCTTGTAAGTCCTACTTGATGCAAGTACGGAGGCCAAGGAGGGCCGCAGGGAGCACTTTTAGCCACGGTGTCTCAAAATCGCACATCAACGCTGCCTTCAAAGACCTATGCCAGCGCTCGATCATACCATTCGATTGTGGGTGTTACGGAGTTGTATGGATATGATTGCTTCCAACGAGGTTTGCTAATGACTTGAAAAGTGCGGATTCAAATTGAGTTCCTTGGTCTGTCGTTATGATCCTTGGACAACCAAATCACGATATCCAGCAAGTCCAGAAAGCTCTGCAAACAGTTTCGGCAGTCATGTCACGAAGAGGGACCGCCTCCGGCCAGCGAGAGAATCTGTCAATCATTGTGCGGCAGTACCTATAACCATCGACCAGTGGCATAATGACAATATCCAGATGGACATGCTCAAATCGATGATCTGGTATTTCAGGCAGCAGTGAATTATATTTGTGGATCTTCGCCTTTTGACATGATAGACAATTCCTTGACCATGCCAGAACATCTTTACACATAGAAGGCCAAACGTACTTGTGCCGGATTTGTTTAAGCGTTGCTCTACCGCTGGGGTGTGACAATCCAAGTACGTGGGAAAAAATGCGGTGTCGCAATGGCTGAGGAATGTATGGACATACAGGGCCGGTCGACACATCGCAATACACATGTACTTCCTTGGTGATCTCCACAGGTTGCAGCTTCAGCGAAGATGTTCCATTTAGAAGTCCAGATAACTCGCTGTCCGATGCTTGAGCCTCTTGAATGCTTTTGGCGTCGAGCGATGGCGGCATGGATATTGCGTTTAAACGCGATAATGCATCCGGAACCACGTTTTCGCCGCCACTCAAATGACAAATTGAGGTTAAAAATTGGGAAATGAAGCTAAGATGTCGCAATTGGCGGGGTGACGCCTTCTCCTGTCGCTGTGGAAAGGCATAAATTAGAGGCTTGTGATCAGTTTTAATTACAAACACTCTTGCTTCCAACACATGCTTGAAATGTTTTATCGCCTCGTAGATTGCCAACAATTCGCAGGTGCTGTAATTGCGTTCAGTACTATTGAGCTTCTTGGAGTAAAATCCAAGAGGTTGCCAACCACGCTCAGAACCCTCCAAAACAGCTCCAATTGCTGTATCTGACGCGTCACATACCAGGCAGAGATCAGCGCGTAGATTGGGGTAGGCGAGCGTAGTTGCGTTTGCCAAACTTCTTTTGCATACCAGAAAGGTGTTGATAGTTTCAGGATTTCATTCAATCGGTCGCTTATCATTCTTTTTCATGTTGCGTGTTAAGTCGTTAAGTGGAGCCTGTATTCGTGAAGGGTGAGGGATGCAGCGACGATAATAATTCAAAATTCCCAGGAATCGGCCCAATTCACAGATCGTATGTGGCTGTGGGAAGTTCAACATCGCGCTTATTCGATCCTTTGGTGGTTTTATACCTTTGCTGCTAACCACATAGCCAAGGAACTGTACCTCTGCCTGAGCAAAATTGCATTTGTCTCGGTTGATGATCCATCCGTGATTCTTAAGAATGTTAAGAACATTTTGCACGTGTTGCTTATGCTGTTCTTCCGAGCTCGACATGATGAGAATGTCATCGACATAAGAAAACACGTATTCAATTTTTCGAATGATCTGGTCAATGAACCGCTGGAAAGTTTGCGTTGCATTTTTTGGTCCAAATGGCATGAAAACAAATTCAATCTGGCCAAATGGCGTGTAAATAGCCGTCTTCTCTATGTCCTCCTGCGCCATGGGAATTTGGTAATAAGTGTTGTTAAAATCTGCTTGTTGGGAAGGCGATCAGAAAAATCCTGAATGTGTGGTATCGGATAACGGTCTAGAACCGTAATTCCATTCAGCTTGCGGTAATCGCCACAGGCGCGCCAAGATCCATCCTTTTTAGCCACCATGTGCAAGGGACTGGCCCATGGCCTTTGGAGTAGCGGCAGATTCCTTTATCTATGAGCGTGTTGAATTGCGATTTGGCTGAAGCAAGTTTCTCGCCAGATAATCGTCTAGGTCGCTCAGCAACAGGTACGCCACTTGTCTCAATGAGATGACAAGCGTTGTGGGCATGGACTCGCTCGAGAGAAACCATTTTGTCGATCTTTTGCACATCAGCTGACAAATTTGAAGACTTGAGTTCCAGAGATCTTTGTATTTCGTGTGGCGAGTCAGTGGTGCCATGATGCGTTGACTCTGAGTTGTCAATCAATCGTTGTTTGGCATGTTTTGATTGGCGTAGCTCGTCCTGAAGCTTGTCGACTTTTGTAGTGAGCGCTCGTAGCGCCGATGTTACTTCAGACATGCCGGTTTGCTTGCCGCTCAGGGCATCAACTTGGTGCTGTTGCTCTGTCAGTGCCGTCGACTTAACAAATGCAGAACCTGACTCGCTAGCTTCAAGCATTCTATCTGCAATCTCTGCCAATTTGTCAAGGTTGTTCTCGTCCCATACCGAAATGAGCGGTCGGATCGAGTTTGGAAGCTCGGCCAGAAACAACGATCGGATAACTGCCTCGCAGCCCGTGGTTGGTGCTAAGCGCCGCATGTGGTCAAGGATGTCCGACGGTTTCTTGCCAACAGTTTCGCCGCCACGCAAAAGTCTTTTCAGCTTTGAGTCCGACCATTCAGCGAATTTGTCGAGCACGTGCTGCTTTAAAGTAGCATACTTGTTTGTAAGAGGTGGCGATGCTATCAGATTCTCCAATTTCGCAATTACGTCCTCCTCCAAATTTACAGATATAATGTCGAATTTGCTATCGTCAGTGAAATAGGCGATCCAACTGAGAAAACCAAAGCTGAGGATTTATTTTGTTGAATTTCGGAATGCGAAGTTGCGCGCATTGCGATGGCAATCCAGCTGGTTGGCGAAGTAACTGCAGTTGCTCGAGTTGTTGTTTTACATCACGCAGTTGCTGTGCAATATCTTGTCGTTTCTTTTAAGTCGTTCGTGAGTTATAGCGTCGCAAACATGGATCAAAATAAAGAGAAAATACGGCATATTTTACAGTACTACTACGTTGAGGGGAAAAATGCATCTCAAGCCGCCAATAAAATTTGTGCAGTTTATGGACCCGATACAGTGTCCATTTCCACTGCACAACGATGGTTTCAACGTTTTCGTTCTGGTGTAGAGGTGGTCGAAGTGCACCACGCTCCGGATGGCCTGTCGTCGAAAATTGCGATAAAATCGCTGAATTGGTCGAGAGAGACCGGCATAGTAGCAGCCGTAGCATCGGTCAAGATCTGGGCATGAGTCATAAAAAAAAAATCAAAAAATAATAAAAAAAATACTGCAAGACTTTTTTGACAACCTAATATTACATATTATATATTTACATTTTGGATTTAGTTTAATTAATTTTAAAGGAGGTGGTATGTGTTTGTTTTTTTAAGAAATTAAATTAGTTTGGAGATGTTTTTTGTGTTTGGGTTTTCAAGAATCGATATGGAGTCAGTGTTTTGGAAAATTTGGGTTTTGATGTGGGAAGTTGAGATGCAGTTGGTGAGTATGTGTTTAATGGTAAGGTCGTCTGTTGTATGGCAGTTGGGGCAAGATGTGGTCAGGGTTGATGTAATGTTGGTGATAAAATCTTGTGTGTCGTAGTCTGAGTCTAAGTATTATGATTTGTTCGTTGCGTGTGATGCATTTTTGATTAATATTTTTTAGGTATAAGGCCTGTGTTGGATTCGAATTTAGTTGTTGGTACCATTTGTTGCATAGTTCTAGGTGGTGTTTGGTTTTTTTTCCCAGTTCTTTGGAGAGAAATTTGTTTTTTTTGTATTAAGGTTGGGAGTATAATGTAGGGGGATGTTGGTGGATTTGGCAGTAGAGTCGGGAAGCTCGTTCCCTTCAATTCCGCAGTGGCTAGGAATCCAGAGGATTATTATTTTAGAGGCGGCTTTGGTGAGGAGGGTTCTAATGGTTATGGGGTATAAATTAATAGGAGACCCGCACGCTTCGCTGCTTGTAAACGTGGTTTTGCGTGTATATTAATTATAGAAAATATTTTTTTAGTTCAATGAAAATAATTATTATAAGTGTGCGGAGATGTACTTACAATCAAAGGCATTGTAGATAACTAAAGTAATTTAAGTAAATAAATTAATCTATATTAACTTTACGAATGTATTTTAAATTACAACAATACTTGATTAATTATGCCAGTTCAAAAAAACATTTTTTGTTTGGCCTTGTTTCCCCACAAAGCAATGAATACAATGGCTCATGTGGCGGAGTCAACAATGGCAATTTCACTTTACCATTAAGGCAGTAAATCCAGCTGTTTCTCCGGAAAACTTTAATGCACCACAATACTCGTAAACAACATTCATTTGCCCAATGCAAACGCTAGGATGCAAGCTGTAATCATTGCTGCAATCGTATCGAAATGCTGCTCGATTCAAATCAGCACTTGATAAATATCTTGTTCTGCGTCGCAAATTATCTATTTGTTGACCTCTGTTGTTCGCTCGACGATTCCGCATTGCCAACCGAGCAGTTTCACGGGCTGTTTTACTTTGCTCTCGTGATTGAGAAGCACGAAGTCGAGCCATACTATTGCGGCGCTGTTCACGTGCAATTTCTTGTTCTTCTTCAGTCCTTTTATTTGCAGTATTTCGTATTCTTCTTGCATTACGGCTTTGTCGGGAAAGATTCAATCGTCTTGCTCGTGGCATTATTAATTAAACTTCACATCACTTCCATTCACCTAAAACTTTATTTCAAAACTCAAATTTTCAACCATACCGAGTTTTATAGCTCACTTCACTGTTTATACGAATGTTAATTATTTATTTAATAGAAATAGTTTCAATATTGATTTCTTACAAATTATTCTGTCATTATACGTCAATTACATAGCTGTCATTTGCATTTTGTTATTCCAAGTCTGATTCTTTTTTGTTACTCCACGTTTTATAGTGACTGAGGTTTCATGTCAAGTCAAATGGGAACGCTATCGAACGGGATAAAAAGTATCTTATGTCCGTCTCCTGGCTTTAAGCCTATGTACCTACCAATTTTCACCCAAATCTGTTCTGCCATGCTTGAGTTATAAGTGATGTAACTAACACGAAGTTCTTTTATATATATAGATTGTTGTTGATGTTGCAAATCGATGAGAGAGAGTCGGAGCAAATAGTGAATTTTCCTCTTTTGTTTTGAATAAATTTTTTGTTGCTTCAAGGATGACTATAATTTCATCTGGTAGGATGGGTAAGCAAAGAGGTAGAATGCATCTTTTTAAGACTTTATTTTCGGTGGTAATGGCGAAAGTGGCTGTGTTGTTTTGTAAAGAGCCGTCTGTGTATATAAATTTATGATTGTTGACTTTGTCTTTGATTTCAAGAAATTGTTGTCTATATGTGCTTTGTGGTGTGCTAGACTTGCTAAATTTTTGTACTGTAGTGTTGATTAGAGAAGGAGGAAACAGACATTGGGAAGGGTAGGGAATGTTGTAATCTTAGCATGAGTTAAAAATTTTTTCAAGCGTTGACGTTATTTTGCTTACTTTTTTCCCGTGTTTTTTTTATGTATTTTTGAAGTGGTGAGTTTGAACTGTTTAGTAGTGTTTTGTAAGTTTTCGTTGCAATAAGGTCTCTTTTTTGCTCTATTGTGGGTATGTTTGATTCAAAAAGCAAGCTTGGTATTGGCGTTGAGCGAAGTGCTCCAAGGGATATGCGGATTGCAGCGTTAAATAAGGATTTCAGTTCGTTTAGAGTTGATTTTTTGTATGTGTGTTTGCAACACAGTTTGGGAATTGACAAGAATTTAATGATGTTAAGTTTATTGATTAGAGCTGGTTGAATTTCTTTTATGTGTGAATCCCATCTGTATTTATTGTTTATAGTTAATCCTAAGATTCTTAGGCTGGGGACTGAAGGGATCGGTATATTGTTGCATGATATGTTGCAGGTACAGTTCTGCTTTCGGCAAATATGAAGGTGTTGACATTACTCTTTTGGTTCCTACTTTCTAGCTGATAAGCTGGTCAATGATACTATGCACTCCAACTCGGGCGAAGGCCTTTGAGAAGTCAAGGGCAATGACAGATGTGTGCTTTTTGGTTCTTAACGACTTGGTAATCAGATGATCTGCTAGCAGTAGACTAGGAGGGTAGTGACTGGGTTAATGTGTGAGTTGTTGTTGTAGGTGGTGTTGAGTGTGCAAATGTATTAGCATAGGTGTTTCGCAAATGTTGATTGTGTCTATTGTGGTATATATCAAGTGCAGTTTTATGGTTGACTTTTTCGGTGGTTTTGATTGCGGTTAGTTCCTTTTGCTTGAGGAATGTATGGCATTTGCGGTCGAGTGGGCTATGTTGATGGACAACTTCCGGTTGTTTTTGCAGTTTAAGCAGTTCAATGGGCTTTTACACAGTTCTCCGCTTTGCTTCCGGGCAGTTTTTGCATGTTTCTGGACTCTTACATATGAAGGTGGGGTGCCCAAACCGAAGACAATTTTTGCATCGTAATGGAAGGGGGATATACGGTCGCACTCGCACTGTTTCATAGCCGATGTTAATTGATTCTGGTAGTTTGTGAGTTGCAAATGTTAACATATTGTAATAAGTCCAGTTTCTGTGAGTGTGTTTTCTTTTTGATTTGAGTTTTTTTCAGAATTTTATGTACTTCAGTTACTTTTTGTACTTTTAGCTCTTGTAGTATTTCGTTTTCGTTCGAGCTAGAGCTACCAAATTTGGGGACAGTGCTCCTATAGGGCGTACGCAGATCAAGTTTATTTCAAATGTTGGATGCCACGCCCCTTTCCGCCCCCAAAAGTCTGTAAAAGCCGTAATAATAGACCTACAGCATTGAATTTTGGTATGCATATTAGTAATTATATTTTCTATGATTCCTGTGAATTTGATTGAGATCGAATGAAAAACAAGGAAGTTATTAAAGAATCAATTTTATATGGAAAATTCACTTGCAGCTGCCCGCGCTTTGTTTGTTTAGTTGACAGTGTGACCATAACGGTGTTGTGGATTTTTATTCGCTATTTTCAAATATATACAAAAAAACAAGTTTTAGTATATTTGGTATATTATTTGTTAAAATATCATTTAAGTTTTTTGTTATCTCTCGGAATGGGTTGCGGGTATCATACGGTCGAGCACTCTCGACTGTAGCTTTCTTACTTGTTTTTATAACAAATAGTGACACTTTTTCAAACAATTCGTTGTCATCTCGTTTTAGGACTATGTATTTGGGTTCGTTTAGTTGTGTGTTGTTAGCTTTTGAGATGTATTTTCTTATGTGACAGTGCAAAAAAAATTAAAAAAAAAACAATCCAGAAGATAACTGAAGCTACATCTTGTGCCAAATGCTAATATATACTTTCTCTTTGTTGTAACACTGGCTCCGATACTAATGCAAATTTCGTCTTTGTATTGGTTCTGGAATTTTAAACGCAGAACGGCACTTAGGTTATATCTAAAAAGTAAAATCTAGTATGGTAATTAATACCAGCAAAAAAACTGCCTAAGAGATTTTGGGCAGAAGCTCGTCAGCAGACTGCACTTGGAAATTGTTATGTCCCCAGTGCATTGATGCGCACTGCAAAATCAGCGAGGGCGTTAACGATCAGCGAGGGCAAACGTTGTTTGTTTGCCACGCCCCGACAGCTTTTAAAAAACATACTTTAAAAGTGTTGCCGTATAGCTGTAGTTGTGATTTTTGGTGCACTTATGAAATAACACGTCCTCATGCGGGTTTCAGTGTGCATCGGACCCTGAGTTTGAATCGCGCTTGTGAAATTTTTGACATTTAATGTTTTTTAATTTTTTTTTTAGCAAATTTAACAAGTTTTCTTAATATTTTAAAAATATTTTCGTGCTCCAAAAAAATCGGGTATAACAGTCGAGCACACTCAACTATAGCTTTCTTACTTGTTTTTTTTTGATAACGTTAATTAAATAGATTATTTTTTTATTTCACATTAATTTCAATGAATTTACCTTTTTCTTTACTTAAATTATTACTTATTGTTATATATTTTTAAACTTGTTTAGTTTTTGTTTTGAGTCCAATGTTTTCTCTTTTTTTAAATTTGTTTAACTACGTTTTCCAATAAATTATGTTTTTAAAACAATGTGATATTAACGACTTTTTGACAGAAAGGTTTTAGCATAGGGGCGTGTAGTTTGGAAAAGTGGTGGCCTCACCTCACCACAGGCCAAAAGGCATTCTCCCCGACGGATTTAATTGAAAACAACTCGTTTTTAGATTCGTGATTAAATTGAGCAATCCCTGAAAAAATGCCCCGTTGCACTTAAAAATGCTCTCATCGGACTTAATAGGCAGACAGGGCCCTTCTCCATATAGCCGTCGCACTCTTACGGGCTTTACGGCGGATAACGCAGGCCACCAAATTCTGGAGTTTCCAACTTTTACCCAACCTGTCAGCTGTTTGCTCTCCGATAAATTGCCACTTGAGCAACACTGCTTGTACAAACACTGCTATCACAAAACATGTGCGTCAAGATAGCTCCGCAACTGTAGCGTTTAATTAATTAAATTTGAATGCAAACTGAAAGTAAATTTAATTATCTTTCTATTAAGACAATTTTTTAATTATTTGCACTATTTATAGCATAATTTCGTATTTTAAAATACTCGTATATAATGTTATACATTTTTGCCAATATCTCGGGTCTGGGGCTTTGTCGCACAAGTCGGTTAATGACAAGTTATAGAGCGTAGCTTTAAGAATGTTTCCCAAAATATTTTGCTAGAGCCGTTTTCGAGATATTTGGGGATAAGTTCAACAACCTCCCATCTAGCCCCATACAAAATGAGCGAAAAACGTCAATGTTGCCGATTAATGGCCATAACTCTTTTCAGCCGTCTTGTCGGCCCATGCACGCAATGCCTATTCCTAGATTTATATTTAAGGAACCTAGACACCTGTTTTGGTTAAATTTCTTCTTCTATATCGTCTCGGCTGTTGTTGTTATGGGGTCGGAGATGGCACCTTCTGCCTGTTACATACATTTCCTGTTAGCACTAAGTTATAATACCCTTCTACCCTATGGGTAACGGGTATAACAAGGACGTTATTAAAGAATCGATTTTATATGCAAAATTCACTTGCAGCTGCTCGCGTTTTGTTTGTTTAGTTGACAGTGTGACCATGTCGGTGTTGTGGATTTTTACCCGCTATTAATATATATTGGAATATATTCTTTAGTATATTTTTTGTTAAAATATCATTTTAATTTTTTGTTTTCTCTCAAAATGGGTTGCGAGTATCATACGGTCGAGCACTCTCGACTGAAGCTTTCTTACTTGTTTCATGTTGTTCTTCCCATATGAAGTTATTTGCCCATATAAATGGTTGTATCCATTTAATATAGTTTTGCATGTGAATATATTATTCATTTGAAATAATGTATCCATATAAATTTTTGTCGGAATTTGGTCCAATGATCAGATTGCAGTAGTACAAGTGAAAAGACAAAAGATGATTTCGTGGAAATTGTATTCAACGGTTATTCGACAGTCAATTCATTTGCTGTGCTCTATTCAACTTAACGACTCAAAGCGAACTACTTCATTTCGCAATATTCTATGTATACGATGAAATTCAACAATTATGCCATATCAATTTATGCTTAATTTAGAGTTACCAGATTATCATTTTGTTTCTTACGTTAATTTCAAACACACCCCTCAATGTGGTAATCAATGTTATTAATCCTAATGATGAACTACATTCATTGTGTTTTTGGCCGCCTAGGACTTTCGTTAGAACATCTGCGAGCATATGCTCTGTCTGCATATACTCCTGGATAAAGTGGATATAAAGCCTCTTGCACTGCCTCGGACATGGCGAAATACTGCGATTCTGTGCATGATAATGCGACAGTACATTGCCTGCGCACCTTCCAACTTATGGCGGCGCCTGCCAATACAAATGCTTGACCGGAGTTAGAATGTCGATCTGTCAAGTTTTCTCCCCAATCACCGTCGACCACACCTTATATACTATCTCTTGTCTGCTTGAAAAGAAGTCCAACCGTCTTGGGTACCGAATGATACGTTTCGCTGCTTTCCAGTGGTCGATCGTGTAACATGAGTACACGTACATTTGCTATATCTGGTCGTGATGTAACTGAAAGAAACATTAAAGATCCAATTAGGTTTTGATAAGGATACTTTTTCATTTCATCTTCGCTTGTTCTGGTCTTCGTAATGTTGACTTGGATTCAATGGGTGATATCGCCGGTTTGCAATTATTCATTCCAAATCTCTTAACGACAGCATTGATATACTCGTACTTTTCTTGAGAAATGAAAACTTGACGCTTCATCTTGTCCTGTGTGAATTCGATGCGCAAGCACGTTTTCACTGCACCGAAATCCTTCATCTTAAATGCATTGCTGAGATGTGTCTTCGTTTGATGTAATTATTCTGGATGGTTTGAGGCGAGTATTAAAAGTTTTTCGTGTTGTCGTTTAACAAATAAACATGGATCCTGCTCAGTGGGTTCTAGTCGGATTTCCTGCAGCTTCTTTGTAAGTTTACAATACCAACGTAATCCGGATTGCCGTAGTCCATATAGTGCTCGCTTTGATAAGCACACTGGATCTTGAATTACTTCTAGGGCTTTTCGCCACTCATTAGCTGCTTCCACGCCCTCATAGTCACGGCGTTGTTGTTTAGATCCAATTGGGTCATCAGATTTCAGCTTTTCCATAAACTCATTGAAGTTCTCCGGGATGTTCACATAGATTTTATCTTCCAGCTCTCCGTTAAGGTATGCTGTGACCACATCCATTTGGTGAATTTCCATATCAAATTCTGCTGATAAAGCGGATAACAATCTCACGGACGTTAATTGCGCCGCAGGCGATACGTTTAATGAAAATCCTCTCCGGGCTTCTGCGCATAACCTTTTGCGACTAAGCGGGCCTATTTCTTGACTGATACGCTGCCGTCATCTTTTGTTTGAAAAACTATCTTGTTACCAATTATTTCTCGTTCCTTTGGTCGTCCAACAATTTGCCAGGTCTTGTTGAGAATTTCAGCATTGCACTGTTTTGTGCTTCTGTAATAGTCAAATAATAGTCATTTGATGTCGCAACGAATGCCATTTTGCACTCTTTAACTCGCTTAAATCCTGGTTTTCTTGACTATGTTCGGGAACCTCGACTCTTGGCTGATAGGCCTTGCGGGGTCTTCCAGTCCTTATCGTTATGGGACGTCCTCTACGATGTCTCACCGGCTGAATAGCCTCTTCGGCTATGCCGGGAGGGAACGGTCACGGCTCTCTACGTCTGTTGCGCAAGTGCGTAGTCACACTGCTAAGAGACTGTGGCGACACTTTGTAGACGAGGGAGGAAAGGGTTCGGTTCGCAACGTTGGTTGGCCAGGCACGTGCAGCGATCTATGCAAATGTGTAGTCACACTGCCAGAGCACTGCAACGGCACCTTTATAGGCGAGAGGGGAGAAGTAGAACTTGATGTATATATAATGTCACTTGCGTATGTACAGAAAAGCGCCCGAAGTGGCGCGGATCTGCTTTGATTAGTTCCACTTCTTAATACTTGTTAGTGTAGAGATATTCGGAGGTACTAATGATCGTACCTATTGACATACCTGTACGTAGTTTTCCCTTGCACTGCACACTTGTACTTTTGTTTTAGTTTTCTTGTCTGCTGACTTGCTCGCGACGATGATTTCTAAGAGAGTGTGCGAGAGAACCGCGAGCCTGCGTCCCGGTATGTCGTTAGCCCTGTTAAGCTCACTTGAGTCTGCTAACGCCAAGCTCCTACTGACTCAAGTGGGATGTTAACTCGCGTGAGCGATCCTAGTTATTTCGGTAAAAGGCAGTATCTTTCCGCTTTTTGGTATATTTTACTTTGCTTGTTGTGTGGCCAGATTTCTGATCCATCACACCCCCACCTTTCCTCCGGGCGGATGTGAACCCGGCCCGTTCGGGAGCGATATACTTGATACACAGTAACCAGCCAGTTATGGGTGAAGCGGGCGCGGGTGTTGTGCCCCTCAGTCTGCCGGATTTCATCAATCATCTCTCGCGGAAGCTGACGTCTCGGCGTCTCCACTACCCAGTTTGGTGTTGCCTCCACCAGGCTCAGGTCATCTTCCACGACGTCCGGTGAGAACTCCTGGGGCAGGATGTTCCACAAATCCGACCATGTGTCGTCTCCTGCGTCTTCTCTTGCGTCGCCTCCTGCGTTGTCTCTTGCGCCTCTTGCGTCGTCGGCGGCCCCGGCCTGGGGCACGCATCTGTCCACGGCTGGGTCCGGGTCTTGAGGTGCGGCTGGGGGTGACAGATACTGTCGTCGGAAGCGTGGGCCCTCCATATCGTCGTCTGACGACGCCGATTCCCAATACGGCCCTGTCTCGGGGCGGGGGTGCTAGCATCCCGTGTGGTTGGGATGTCTTATATTTCTGGCAGCTTAGGCAGTGTTTGACGTGGTTCTTAACATCTCGGTACATACCCGGCCAGTAGTGGCGTTGTGCGATTCGGAGGATGGTATTCCGTACTCCTAGATGGCCTGCACACGGCTGATCATGACACTCCTGTATTACACGAATTCGAATCTTCCGGGGAACGCACAACTTCCATGTCACGTCGTCGAAGTCATCGTCCCGATGTACGATGTGTCGGTGAAGTTCGCTTTCAGGATCCGGGGTGCATGTGACATCGCAAGTGCTGGGGCTCTTCGTCTTAGAGCCTGAATTCGACGAATGCTCCGAGGCTAAAGCGAGGGGTTGCCAGGATTGGCTTCACCCTCGAGACTCGGTGATACATCGAGCTGAGTCGTGGTGCCTGAGCGCTAGGGAGCTTAAGCTGTGCCGTACCACAACAGATGTTAGTTTCCATACCGCAAAAGAAATCTATTCCGAGGATCACGGGTTCCAGGGCGTTAGGGAGGACCAGAAGTGGCATTGGAACTTCGCGGTCAGCCAAGCGGATGCTTGCTATCAACGTCCTCGTGACCTCGCTGACGGAACCGTCAGCCAAGCGAATCTTGGCACCCCTCTTTTGGAAGTTTCCTGGAGTAGCGAGTCGATTGGCCAAGTCCTCGCTGATGAAACTCCGTGTGGCTCCGGTGTCCAGAGTTCCTTCTACCGGTGTCTGCTCGACGTAGATCTTGGCCATGATTCGTCCACCGGCCAATGACAGGACCGAGGCTATTGGCGGGAGTGGTTGAGCGGCACCCTCGGCTCCTCCCGGCGGAGTTGAGGACGCTGGTCGTTTCCCGTCATGTTCCCCCCAATGCCGTAGGCTTGGGCTCGTTCCTCCAGAGCTTCGATGAATGTCAACGGATCTCCTTAACCGTTGAACTGGATTCCCCATTTCCGAATCCGGTCAAGTGTGGCTCCTCATGGCCTGAAACTAGGAATTTCATCCAGAGTCGGAGCTATCGGTGGGGTGGCAGAGCTTGATGTATAAATGTCACTCGCGTATGCACAAAAGAGCACCCTCTTGGAGCCTGCGCACGTTCGCGTACCACTCGGCGTCCTCCGGCCTAACTGCGGAGTAGTGAGGAGCGTAGGGGTGGAAATATGTCGAGGAAGGCGTCTCGTGACCTGACAGTTCCTACTGCCCAGTGACGGTTGCCATGCGCCTCAATTCTTCTGCTCTGGGGGTGTGGGGGTATCACCGGCGTTGTCGCGCGGTGATGGAGTGCCAGTCAGATCGATCGTCTCCATTTTAGCTTGACCTGTGGAATAGTAGAGAGAGAACACCTGGGATAGGGTTAGGAATAGCTCTGGAGTGTTGAGTTCGGGGCGTTCGCGATGGGAGCGTTATCGACCACGTTAATTATATTAATTAATATAATTTAAATAGAAATACACTAAAACAATGTAAAAATTTGCATTAAATTGGGATCTAAAGTTGGGGAATAGTTGTGTGATTTCCACGATGACTTGTAAATTAAAATTGGAATCCGGGTGCCCACTTTGATCCCCTGCTTTGGGCTTTCGTCAACATTTGTAGTTGGCAAATTTGCATTAAAATGAGTAGAAGACACTGTTTTGAGGACATAAAACGGGATCCAAAGTCGGAGAAGTCTACTTCTCGTACACATACATTCATGCAAACTATGAATGTATGCGTGCACATTTATCCATGTGACTTTTGTACATTTGAATATGCAAATTCCAACATTAGCAAATAATTTCACATTTTATACTTCAGTTAAGTAACTGAATTACATACAGTGAAATAAATAATTACACACAGAAAATAAAATGGCTTGGAGTAAAGTACAATTAATACACATTAATATTATTATTCAAGCGAAAAGCTTAACAACACCAATAGGTTTAAAATTTTAGCAGACCTTTCGGGCGAACCCGAGGTAGATGTCAAAAAGAAGCCAAAGCCACCACCAATATACATACTGGAGAAAAGCTCCAATGCCCTTGTTAACAAAATTGTAGAGCATATTGGAAAGGAAAACTTTCATATACCTCCCCTTGTACGGGGTTAAATCCATAAAACAAAACTTCAAATGAGGTCGGAAAATAATTATAGAGTTTTATCGAAGCATTTAACCGACAATAAAATGAACTACTACACGTACCAACTGAAAAGCAGCAAGGGCCTACAAGTAGTAATAAAGGGCATAGAGTTTGATGTAGCACCAGCAGAAATAAGTAAGGCGTTAGAAGACAAGGGATTTCACGCAAAATCAGTCTTTAACATTTTAAACAAGGAACGGAAGCCGCTTTTCAAGGCAGAACTTGAACCAGACAACACTTCTCTTAAGAAAAACAAAGTGCACCCTATGTACAAACTTCAGTTTCTACTACATCGTAGAATCACTGTAGATGAACCACACAAACGCAAAGGACCAGTACAATGTGTGAATTATCAAGAATATGGCCATACACGGTCGTACTGCACACTGTATGTAGTTTGTGGAGAGCTTCACGACTCCGCACACTGTCCGTCGAACAAAGGTGATTCTACCACCAAAAGGTGTGGTAACTGCGGTGGTAACCACACTGATAATTACAGAGGTTGTCCAGTATATATGGATTTAAAAAGTAGAATCCATCAGCGAGTGACTACTACCCGCTCTGCAAATGCACGGGTTACACCATTTAAATCAAACCCAGACGTATTCTTTTCGAACGCAGGTAGATCATTTGACACAATTAAATATTAGAGCAAAAACAATTTGAGGATGTTTTTTAACAAGTGGGGTTGTTTTAAATAAGGAATCCAAATAATCAATGACTTCCCTACGTATATCCATGTGGAATGCTAATGGCGTCTCACAGCATTAACTTGAGTTATCTCAATTCTTGCTTGACAAACATATCGACGTAATGTTGCTCTCAGAAACATATCTTACAAATAAATATTAACTTTAATTTAAGAGGCTACTCTTTCTATGCAACTAACCACCCCGATGGTAAAGCACACGATGGGACTGGTATCTTGATTAGAAACCGAATTAAGCACCACCGCTACAAGGCTCTAGCAACTACCTATATTCAAGAAATATCAATAAGAATAAAACTGGATAGTGGTAACCAACTTACTCTAGCCGCAGTATACTGCCCTCCTCGTTTCACTGTAACTGAAGCTGAGTTTTTGCAGTTCTTTAACTCATTAAGCGAGCACTTCATAGCAGCAGGAGACTTAATGCCAAGCACACACACTCGGGATCTCGCCTCGTAACTCCTAAAGGTAAGCAGCTCTACAATACAATTATAAAAGCCAGCGACAAGCTTCGCCACGTTTCCCCTGGCAGACCAACATATTGGCCAACAGACCCAAAAAAAACTGCCCGAGTTAATTGACTTCGCAATCACTAAAAACATTCCAAGGAACCTGATTAGCGCCGAAAGTCTTTCGGATCTTTCATCTGATCACTCGCCTGTTTTTATTAATCTACTCTGTCATCCAATAAATGTAGATCAACCGACTGGATTGACTTCACACAAAACCAATTGGATCTCTTATAGCAAATATCTAAGCTCGCATATTGATATAAGTCCTGTACTTAACCTTGAAGCCGACATCGACAACTTTGTCAACACACTGGAGTCCGCCTTTGTCACCGCTGCTAGCATTTCAACTCCTCAAACTGCACAAATACCATACATGCAAAAGAAGACAAATCAACAAATCGAGCAGCTCGTAATCGAAAAGCGACGCCTACGACGAGAATGGCAGTCTCATAGGTCGCCATATTCACGACAAACTTTAAAGGATGCCTCCCGCAAGCTCACCAGAGCGTTAAAGCCACAAGAAGCAAATACCCAACGCCGCTATATAGAGAAATTATCAACATCTTCCAAAAAGCACTCTCTATGGAGAGCCCACCCACCTATGCTCCCCGACAGAAACTGTGGCTCCTATAAGAAACACAGTGGGCGGCTGGGCCCGCAGTGATGAAGACAGAGCCAGAACATTTGCAAAGCACCTTGAAAAAGTGTTCCAGCCAAATCCTGCCACTACCGCCTGTAACAAATGACTTACCGTTTCAACGTGAGCCAATGGAATTGCAAACAAACGAAAACGCTCATATCATAAAAAACCAACTGAATCCGAAAAAATCACCAGGCTCCGATCAAATAACGCCAAAAATTATTATTGAACTCCCGTATTGCGCAGTTTTCACTATCACCTAGCTCTTCAATGCCATTACAAGGCTTGGCCACTTTCCAGAGAGATGGAAAAAATCAATGATAATAATGATTCCGAAACCTGGCAAAGATCACACAATTCCCTCTTCGTACAGATCAATAAGCTTATTATCATGCTTATCCAAACTCTTTGTAAAGTGTGTGCTGACTCGGATAAACTCATTTCTAAGAATCCATAATAAATCCCATCACACCAATTTGGATTTCGTGAAAAACACGGAACTATCGAGCAGGTCGCATAACCTCTGAAATACGAAGAGCATTCGAAAATCGAGAATATTGCACTGCAATATTTTTAGATGTAGCCCAAGCATTCAATAGAGTTTGATTAGAAGGTCTAATGCATAAGATAAAAGAACACTTCCTAATAATACACAAACTATTAGAATCTTACCAGGGGGAAAGGGGGGGTATATTACAGGAAATTCGCAGTGAAATGCAATTCTGCTAAGTCTGACGATTACACCTCTAGAGCTGGAGTAACCCATGCCAGCGTACTGAGCCCAACGCTATACGTTCTATACACAGCAGACATCCCAACAAACAGACCATTAATAACATCTACCTTTGCCGACGATGCAGCTATTCTCAGACGTTCCAAGTGTCCTATCCAAGCATCAGCGCAACTGGCGTTTCATCTATTCGAAGTGGAAAAGTGGCTATCTGACTGGCGAATAAAAGTAAACGAACAAAAATGCAAGCATGTTACATTTACCCAAAACAGGCAAAATTGAAAACAACTCGTTTTTAGATTCGTGATTAAATTGAGCAATCCCTGAAAAAATGCCCCGTTGCACTTAAAAATCCTCTCATCGGACTTAATAGGCAGACAGGGCCCTTCTCCATATAGCCGTCGCACTCTTACGGGCTTTACGGCGGATAACGCAGGCCACCAAATTCTGGAGTTTCCAACTTTTACCCTACCTGTCAGCTGTTTGCTCTCCGATAAATTGCCACTTGAGCAACACTGCTTGTACAAACACTGCTATCACAAAACATGTGCGTCAAGATAGCTCCGCCACTGTAGCGTTTAATTAATTAAATTTGAATGCAAACTGAAAGTAAATTTAATTATCTTTCTATTAAGACCATTTTTTAATTATTTGCACTATTTATAGCATAATTTCGTATTTTAAAATACTCGTATATAATGTTATACATTTTTGCCAATATCTCGGGTCTGGGGCTTTGTCGCACAAGTCGGTTAATGACAAGTTATAGAGCGTAGCTTTAAGAATGTTTCCCAAAATATTTTGCTAGAGCCGTTTTCGAGATATTTGGGGATAAGTTCAACAACCTCCCATCTAGCCCCATACAAAATGAGCGAAAAACGTCAATGTTGCCGATTAATGGCCATAACTCTTTTCAGCCGTCTTGTCGGCCCATGCACGCAATGCCTATTCCTAGATTTATATTTAAGGAACCTAGACACCTGTTTTGGTTAAATTTCTTCTTCTATATCGTCTCGGCTGTTGACACTGATCAAGAATATATATACTTTATGGGGTCGGAGATGGCACCTTCTGCCTGTTACATACATTTCCTGTTAGCACTAAGTTATAATACCCTTCTACCCTATGGGTAACGGGTATAACAAGGACGTTATTAAAGAATCGATTTTATATGCAAAATTCACTTGCAGCTGCTCGCGTTTTGTTTGTTTAGTTGACAGTGTGACCATGTCGGTGTTGTGGATTTTTACCCGCTATTAATATATATTGGAATATATTCTTTAGTATATTTTTTGTTAAAATATCATTTTAATTTTTTGTTTTCTCTCAAAATGGGTTGCGAGTATCATACGGTCGAGCACTCTCGACTGTAGCTTTCTTACTTGTTTCATGTTGTTCTTCCCATATGAAGTTATTTGCCCATATAAATGGTTGTATCCATTTAATATAGTTTTAGCATGTGAATATATTATTCATTTGAAATAATGTATCCATATAAATTTTTGTCGGAATTTGGTCCAATGATCAGATTGCAGTAGTACAAGTGAAAAGACAAAAGATGATTTCGTGGAAATTGTATTCAACGGTTATTCGACAGTCAATTCATTTGCTGTGCTCTATTCAACTTAACGACTCAAAGCGAACTACTTCATTTCGCAATATTCTATGTATACGATGAAATTCAACAATTATGCCATATCAATTTATGCTTAATTTAGAGTTACCAGATTATCATTTTGTTTCTTACGTTAATTTCAAACACACCCCTCAATGTGGTAATCTTAAATACTTATTAATCCTAATGATGAACTACATTCATTGTGTTTTTGGCCGCCTAGGACTTTCGTTAGAACATCTGCGAGCATATGCTCTGTCTGCATATACTCCTGGATAAAGTGGATATAAAGCCTCTTGCACTGCCTCGGACATGGCTAAATACTGCGATTCTGTGCATGATAATGCGACAGTACATTGCCTGCGCACCTTCCAACTTATGGCGGCGCCTGCCAATACAAATGCTTGACCGGAGTTAGAATGTCGATCTGTCAAGTTTTCTCCCCAATCACCGTCGACCACACCTTATATACTATCTCTTGTCTGCTTGAAAAGAAGTCCAACCGTCTTGGGTACCGAATGATACGTTTCGCTGCTTTCCAGTGGTCGATCGTGTAACATGAGTTGAATTAACTTATAAAATGAACAGCATTTGCTATATCTGGTCGTGATGTAACTGAAAGAAACATTAAAGATCCAATTAGGTTTTGATAAGGATACTTTTTCATTTCGTCTTCGCTTGTTCTGGTCTTCGTAATGTTGACTTGGATTCAATGGGTGATATCGCCGGTTTGCAATTATTCATTCCAAATCACTTAACGACAGCATTGATATACTCGTACTTTTCTTGAGAAATGAAAACTTGACGCTTCATCTTGTCCTGTGTGAATTCGATGCGCAAGCACGTTTTCACTGCACCGAAATCCTTCATCTTAAATGCATTGCTGAGATGTGTCTTCGTTTGATGTAATTATTCTGGATGGTTTGAGGCGAGTATTAAAAGTTTTTCGTGTTGTCGTTTAACAAATAAACATGGATCCTGCTCAGTGGGTTCTAGTCGGATTTCCTGCAGCTTCTTTGTAAGTTTACAATACCAACGTAATCCGGATTGCCGTAGTCCATATAGTGCTCGCTTTGATAAGCACACTGGATCTCGAATTACTTCTAGGGCTTTTCGCCACTCATTAGCTGCTTCCACGCCCTCATAGTCACGGCGTTGTTGTTTAGATCCAATTGGGTCATCAGATTTCAGCTTTTCCATAAACTCATTGAAGTTCTCCGGGATGTTCACATAGATTTTATCTTCCAGCTCTCCGTTAAGGTATGCTGTGACCACATCCATTTGGTGAATTTCCATATCAAATTCTGCTGATAAAGCGGATAACAATCTCACGGACGTTAATTGCGCCGCAGGCGATACGTTTAATGAAAATCCTCTCCGGGCTTCTGCGCATAACCTTTTGCGACTAAGCGGGCCTATTTCTTGACTGATACGCTGCCGTCATCTTTTGTTTGGAAAACTATCTTGTTACCAATTATTTTGCGTTCCTTTGGTCGTCCAACAATTTGCCAGGTCTTGTTGAGAATTTCAGCATTGCACTGTTTTGTGCTTCTGTAATAGTCAAATAATAGTCATTTGATGTCGCAACGAATGCCATTTTGCACTCTTTAACTCGTTTAAATCCTGGTTTTCTTGACTATGTTCGGGAACCTCGACTCTTGGCTGATAGGCCTTGCGGGGTCTTCCAGTCCTTATCATTATGGGACGTCCTCTACGATGTCTCACCGGCTGAATAGCCTCTTCGGCTGTGCCGGGAGGGAACGGTCGCGGCTCTCTACGTCTGTTGCGCAAGTGCGTAGTCACACTGCTAAGAGACTGTGGCGACACTTTGTAGACGAGGGAGGAAAGGGTTCGGCTCGCAACGTTGGTTGGCCAGGCACGTGCAGCGATCTATGCAAATGTGTAGTCACACTGCCAGAGCACTGCAACGGCACCTTTATAGGCGAGAGGGGAGAAGTAGAACTTGATGTATATATAATGTCACTTGCGTATGTACAGAAAAGCGCCCGAAGTGGCGCGGATCTGCTTTGATTAGTTCCACTTCTTAATACTTGTTAGTGTAGAGATATTCGGAGGTACTAATGATCGTACCTATTGACATACCTGTTCGTAGTTTTCCCTTGCACTGCACACTTGTACTTTTGTTTTAGTTTTCTTGTCTGCTGACTTGCTCGCGACGATGATTTCTAAGAGAGTGTGCGAGAGAACCGCGAGCCTGCGTCCCGGTATGTCGTTAGCCCTGTTAAGCTCACTTGAGTCTGCTAACGCCAAGCTCCTACTGACTCAAGTGAGATGTTAACTCGCGTGAGCGATCCTAGTTATTTCGGTAAAAGGCAGTATCTTTCCGCTTTTTGGTATATTTTACTTTGCTTGTTGTGTGGCCAGATTTCTGATCCATCACACCCCCACCTTTCCTCCGGGCGGATGTGAACCCGGCCCGTTCGGGAGCGATATACTTGATACACAGTAACCAGCCAGTTATGGGTGAAGCGGGCGCGGGTGTTGTGCCCCTCAGTCTGCCGGATTTCATCAATCATCTCTCGCGGAAGCTGACGTCTCGGCGTCTCCACTACCCAGTTTGGTGTTGCCTCCACCAGCTCGCTCTCGCGAGTGAATTCTTCCACCAGGCTCAGGTCATCTTCCACGACGTCCGGTGAGAACTCCTGGGGCAGGATGTTCCACAAATCCGACCATGTGTCGTCTCCTGCGTCTTCTCTTGCGTCGCCTCCTGCGTTGTCTCTTGCGCCTCTTGCGTCGTCGGCGGCCCCGGCCTGGGGCACGCATCTGTCCACGGCTGGGTCCGGGTCTTGAGGTGCGGCTGGGGGTGACAGATACTGTCGTCGGAAGCGTGGGCCCTCCATATCGTCGTCTGACGACGCCGATTCCCAATACGGCCCTGTCTCGGGGCGGGGGTGCTAGCATCCCGTGTGGTTGGGATGTCTTATATTTCTGGCAGCTTAGGCAGTGTTTGACGTGGTTCTTAACATCTCGGTACATACCCGGCCAGTAGTGGCGTTGTGCGATTCGGAGGATGGTATTCCGTACTCCTAGATGGCCTGCACACGGCTGATCATGACACTCCTGTATTACACGAATTCGAATCTTCCGGGGAACGCACAACTTCCATGTCACGTCGTCGAAGTCATCGTCCCGATGTACGATGTGTCGGTGAAGTTCGCTTTCAGGATCCGGGGTGCATGTGACATCGCAAGTGCTGGGGCCCTTCGTCTTAGAGCCTGAATTCGACGAATGCTCCGAGGCTAAAGCGAGGGGTTGCCAGGATTGGCTTCACCCTCGAGACTCGGTGATACATCGAGCTGAGTCGTGGTGCCTGAGCGCTAGGGAGCTTAAGCTGTGCCGTACCACAACAGATGTTAGTTTCCATACCGCAAAAGAAATCTATTCCGAGGATCACGGGTTCCAGGGCGTTAGGGAGGACCAGAAGTGGCATTGGAACTTCGCGGTCAGCCAAGCGGATGCTTGCTATCAACGTCCTCGTGACCTCGCTGACGGAACCGTCAGCCAAGCGAATCTTGGCACCCCTCTTTTGGAAGTTTCCTGGAGTAGCGAGTCGATTGGCCAAGTCCTCGCTGATGAAACTCCGTGTGGCTCCGGTGTCCAGAGTTCCTTCTACCGGTGTCTGCTCGACGTAGATCTTGGCCATGATTCGTCCACCGGCCAATGACAGGACCGAGGCTATTGGCGGGAGTGGTTGAGCGGCACCCTCGGCTCCTCCCGGCGGAGTTGAGGACGCTGGTCGTTTCCCGTCATGTTCCCCCCAATGCCGTAGGATTGGGCTCGTTCCTCCAGAGCTTCGATGAATGTCAACGGATCTCCTTAACCGTTGAACTGGATTCCCCACTTCCGAATCCGGTCAAGTGTGGCTCCTCATGGCCTGAAACTAGGAATTTCATCCAGAGTCGGAGCTATCGGTGGGGTGGCAGATCTTGATGTATAAATGTCACTCGCGTATGCACAAAAGAGCACCCTCTTGGAGCCTGCGCACGTTCGCGTACCACTCGGCGTCCTCCGGCCTAACTGCGGAGTAGTGAGGAGCGTAGGGGTGGAAATATGTCGAGGAAGGCGTCTCGTGACCTGACAGTTCCTACTGCCCAGTGACGGTTGCCATGCGCCTCAATTCTTCTGCTCTGGGGGTGTGGGGGTATCATCACCGGCGTTGTCGCGCGGTGATGGAGTGCCAGTCAGATCGATCGTCTCCATTTTAGCTTGACCTGTGGAATAGTAGAGAGAGAACACCTGGGATAGGGTTAGGAATAGCTCTGGAGTGTTGAGTTCGGGGCGTTCGCGATGGGAGCGTTATCGACCACGTTAATTATATTAATTAATATAATTTAAATAGAAATACACTAAAACAATGTAAAAATTTGCATTAAATTGGGTAAAGGATATAAAACGGGATCTAAAGTTGGGGAATAGTTGTGTGATTTCCACGATGACTTGTAAATTAAAATTGGAATCCGGGTGCCCACTTTGATCCCCTACTTTGGGCTTTCGTCAACATTTGTAGTTGGCAAATTTGCATTAAAATGAGTAGAAGACACTGTTTTGAGGACATAAAACGGGATCCAAAGTCGGAGAAGTCTACTTCTCGTACACATACATTCATGCAAACTATGAATGTATGCGTGCACATTTATCCATGTGACTTTTGTACATTTGAATATGCAAATTCCAACATTAGCAAATAATTTCACATTTTATACTTCAGTTAAGTAACTGAATTACATACAGTGAAATAAATAATTACACACAGAAAATAAAATGGCTTGGAGTAAAGTACAATTAATACACATTAATATTATTATTCAAGCGAAAAGCTTACCAACACCAATAGGTTTAAAATTTTAGCAGACCTTTCGGGCGAACCCGAGGTAGATGTCAAAAAGAAGCCAAAGCCACCACCAATATACATACTGGAGAAAAGCTCCAATGCCCTTGTTAACAAAATTGTAGAGCATATTGGAAAGGAAAACTTTCATATACCTCCCCTTGTACGGGGTTAAATCCATAAAACAAAACTTCAAATGAGGTCGGAAAATAATTATAGAGTTTTATCGAAGCATTTAACCGACAATAAAATGAACTACTACACGTACCAACTGAAAAGCAGCAAGGGCCTACAAGTAGTAATAAAGGGCATAGAGTTTGATGTAGCACCAGCAGAAATAAGTAAGGCGTTAGAAGACAAGGGATTTCGTCTTTAACATTTTAAACAAGGAACGGAAGCCGCTTTTCAAGGCAGAACTTGAACCAGACAACACTTCTCTTAAGAAAAACAAAGTGCACCCTATGTACAAACTTCAGTTTCTACTACATCGTAGAATCACTGTAGATGAACCACACAAACGCAAAGGACCAGTACAATGTGTGAATTATCAAGAATATGGCCATACACGGTCGTACTGCACACTGTATGTAGTTTGTGGAGAGCTTCACGACTCCGCACACTGTCCGTCGAACAAAGGTGATTCTACCACCAAAAGGTGTGGTAACTGCGGTGGTAACCACACTGATAATTACAGAGGTTGTCCAGTATATATGGATTTAAAAAGTAGAATCCATCAGCGAGTGACTACTACCCGCTCTGCAAATGCACGGGTTACACCATTTAAATCAAACCCAGACGTATTCTTTTCGAACGCAGGTAGATCATTTGACACAATTAATCCAAATAATCAATGACTTCCCTACGTATATCCATGTGGAATGCTAATGGCGTCTCACAGCATTAACTTGAGTTATCTCAATTCTTGCTTGACAAACATATCGACGTAATGTTGCTCTCAGAAACATATCTTACAAATAAATATTAACTTTAATTTAAGAGGCTACTCTTTCTATGCAACTAACCACCCCGATGGTAAAGCACACGATGGGACTGGTATCTTGATTAGAAACCGAATTAAGCACCACCGCTACAAGGCTCTAGCAACTACCTATATTCAAGAAATATCAATAAGAATAAAACTGGATAGTGGTAACCAACTTACTCTAGCCGCAGTATACTGCCCTCCTCGTTTCACTGTAACTGAAGCTGAGTTTTTGCAGTTCTTTAACTCATTAAGCGAGCACTTCATAGCAGCAGGAGACTTAATGCCAAGCACACACACTCGGGATCTCGCCTCGTAACTCCTAAAGGTAAGCAGCTCTACAATACAATTATAAAAGCCAGCGACAAGCTTCGCCACGTTTCCCCTGGCAGACCAACATATTGGCCAACAGACCCAAAAAAAACTGCCCGAGTTAATTGACTTCGCAATCACTAAAAACATTCCAAGGAACCTGATTAGCGCCGAAAGTCTTTCGGATCTTTCATCTGATCACTCGCCTGTTTTTATTAATCTACTCTGTCATCCAATAAATGTAGATCAACCGACTGGATTGACTTCACACAAAACCAATTGGATCTCTTATAGCAAATATCTAAGCTCGCATATTGATATAAGTCCTGTACTTAACCTTGAAGCCGACATCGACAACTTTGTCAACACACTGGAGTCCGCCTTTGTCACCGCTGCTAGCATTTCAACTCCTCAAACTGCACAAATACCATACATGCAAAAGAAGACAAATCAACAAATCGAGCAGCTCGTAATCGAAAAGCGACGCCTACGACGAGAATGGCAGTCTCATAGGTCGCCATATTCACGACAAACTTTAAAGGATGCCTCCCGCAAGCTCACCAGAGCGTTAAAGCCACAAGAAGCAAATACCCAACGCCGCTATATAGAGAAATTATCAACATCTTCCAAAAAGCACTCTCTATGGAGAGCCCACCCACCTATGCTCCCCGACAGAAACTGTGGCTCCTATAAGAAACACAGTGGGCGGCTGGGCCCGCAGTGATGAAGACAGAGCCAGAACATTTGCAAAGCACCTTGAAAAAGTGTTCCAGCCAAATCCTGCCACAAACGTATTTACACTACCGCCTGTAACAAATGACTTACCGTTTCAACGTGAGCCAATGGAATTGCAAACAAACGAAAACGCTCATATCATAAAAAACCAACTGAATCCGAAAAAATCACCAGGCTCCGATCAAATAACGCCAAAAATTATTATTGAACTCCCGTATTGCGCAGTTTTCACTATCACCTAGCTCTTCAATGCCATTACAAGGCTTGGCCACTTTCCAGAGAGATGGAAAAAATCAATGATAATAATGATTCCGAAACCTGGCAAAGATCACACAATTCCCTCTTCGTACAGATCAATAAGCTTATTATCATGCTTATCCAAACTCTTTGTAAAGTGTGTGCTGACTCGGATAAACTCATTTCTAAGAATCCATAATAAATCCCATCACACCAATTTGGATTTCGTGAAAAACACGGAACTATCGAGCAGGTCGCATAACCTCTGAAATACGAAGAGCATTCGAAAATCGAGAATATTGCACTGCAATATTTTTAGATGTAGCCCAAGCATTCAATAGAGTTTGATTAGAAGGTCTAATGCATAAGATAAAAGAACACTTCCTAATAATACACAAACTATTAGAATCTTACCTATATTACAGGAAATTCGCAGTGAAATGCAATTCTGCTAAGTCTGACGATTACACCTCTAGAGCTGGAGTAACCCATGCCAGCGTACTGAGCCCAACGCTATACGTTCTATACACAGCAGACATCCCAACAAACAGACCATTAATAACATCTACCTTTGCCGACGATGCAGCTATTCTCAGACGTTCCAAGTGTCCTATCCAAGCATCAGCGCAACTGGCGTTTCATCTATTCGAAGTGGAAAAGTGGCTATCTGACTGGCGAATAAAAGTAAACGAACAAAAATGCAAGCATGTTACATTTACCCAAAACAGGCAAAATTGAAAACAACTCGTTTTTAGATTCGTGATTAAATTGAGCAATCCCTGAAAAAATGCCCCGTTGCACTTAAAAATCCTCTCATCGGACTTAATAGGCAGACAGGGCCCTTCTCCATATAGCCGTCGCACTCTTACGGGCTTTACGGCGGATAACGCAGGCCACCAAATTCTGGAGTTTCCAACTTTTACCCTACCTGTCAGCTGTTTGCTCTCCGATAAATTGCCACTTGAGCAACACTGCTTGTACAAACACTGCTATCACAAAACATGTGCGTCAAGATAGCTCCGCAACTGTAGCGTTTAATTAATTAAATTTGAATGCAAACTGAAAGTAAATTTAATTATCTTTCTATTAAGACCATTTTTTAATTATTTGCACTATTTATAGCATAATTTCGTATTTTAAAATACTCGTATATAATGTTATACATTTTTGCCAATATCTCGGGTCTGGGGCTTTGTCGCACAAGTCGGTTAATGACAAGTTATAGAGCGTAGCTTTAAGAATGTTTCCCAAAATATTTTGCTAGAGCCGTTTTCGAGATATTTGGGGATAAGTTCAACAACCTCCCATCTAGCCCCATACAAAATGAGCGAAAAACGTCAATGTTGCCGATTAATGGCCATAACTCTTTTCAGCCGTCTTGTCGGCCCATGCACGCAATGCCTATTCCTAGATTTATATTTAAGGAACCTAGACACCTGTTTTGGTTAAATTTCTTCTTCTATATCGTCTCGGCTGTTGACACTGATCAAGAATATATATACTTTATGGGGTCGGAGATGGCACCTTCTGCCTGATACATACATTTCCTGTTAGCACTAAGTTATAATACCCTTCTACCCTATGGGTAACGGGTATAACAAGGACGTTATTAAAGAATCGATTTTATATGCAAAATTCACTTGCAGCTGCTCGCGTTTTGTTTGTTTAGTTGACAGTGTGACCATGTCGGTGTTGTGGATTTTTACCCGATATTAATATATATTGGAATATATTCTTCAGTATATTTTTTGTTAAAATATCATTTTAATTTTTTGTTTTCTCCCAAAATGGGTTGCGAGTATCATACGGTCGAGCACTCTCGACTGTAGCTTTCTTACTTGTTTCATGTTGTTCTTCCCATATGAAGTTATTTGCCCATATAAATGGTTGTATCCATTTAATATAGTTTTAGCATGTGAATATATTATTCATTTGAAATAATGTATCCATATAAATTTTTGTCGGAATTTGGTCCAATGATCAGATTGCAGTAGTACAAGTGAAAAGACAAAAGATGATTTCGTGGAAATTGTATTCAACGGTTATTCGACAGTCAATTCATTTGCTGTGCTCTATTCAACTTAACGACTCAAAGCGAACTACTTCATTTCGCAATATTCTATGTATACGATGAAATTCAACAATTATGCCATATCAATTTATGCTTAATTTAGAGTTACCAGATTATCATTTTGTTTCTTACGTTAATTTCAAACACACCCCTCAATGTGGTAATCTTAAATACTTATTAATCCTAATGATGAACTACATTCATTGTGTTTTTGGCCGCCTAGGACTTTCGTTAGAACATCTGCGAGCATATGCTCTGTCTGCATATACTCCTGGATAAAGTGGATATAAAGCCTCTTGCACTGCCTCGGACATGGCTAAATACTGCGATTCTGTGCATGATAATGCGACAGTACATTGCCTGCGCACCTTCCAACTTATGGCGGCGCCTGCCAATACAAATGCTTGACCGGAGTTAGAATGTCGATCTGTCAAGTTTTCTCCCCAATCACCGTCGACCACACCTTATATACTATCTCTTGTCTGCTTGAAAAGAAGTCCAACCGTCTTGGGTACCGAATGATACGTTTCGCTGCTTTCCAGTGGTCGATCGTGTAACATGAGTTGAATTAACTTATAAAATGAACAGCATTTGCTATATCTGGTCGTGATGTAACTGAAAGAAACATTAAAGATCCAATTAGGTTTTGATAAGGATACTTTTTCATTTCGTCTTCGCTTGTTCTGGTCTTCGTAATGTTGACTTGGATTCAATGGGTGATATCGCCGGTTTGCAATTATTCATTCCAAATCACTTAACGACAGCATTGATATACTCGTACTTTTCTTGAGAAATGAAAACTTGACGCTTCATCTTGTCCTGTGTGAATTCGATGCGCAAGCACGTTTTCACTGCACCGAAATCCTTCATCTTAAATGCATTGCTGAGATGTGTCTTCGTTTGATGTAATTATTCTGGATGGTTTGAGGCGAGTATTAAAAGTTTTTCGTGTTGTCGTTTAACAAATAAACATGGATCCTGCTCAGTGGGTTCTAGTCGGATTTCCTGCAGCTTCTTTGTAAGTTTACAATACCAACGTAATCCGGATTGCCGTAGTCCATATAGTGCTCGCTTTGATAAGCACACTGGATCTCGAATTACTTCTAGGGCTTTTCGCCACTCATTAGCTGCTTCCACGCCCTCATAGTCACGGCGTTGTTGTTTAGATCCAATTGGGTCATCAGATTTCAGCTTTTCCATAAACTCATTGAAGTTCTCCGGGATGTTCACATAGATTTTATCTTCCAGCTCTCCGTTAAGGTATGCTGTGACCACATCCATTTGGTGAATTTCCATATCAAATTCTGCTGATAAAGCGGATAACAATCTCACGGACGTTAATTGCGCCGCAGGCGATACGTTTAATGAAAATCCTCTCCGGGCTTCTGCGCATAACCTTTTGCGACTAAGCGGGCCTATTTCTTGACTGATACGCTGCCGTCATCTTTTGTTTGGAAAACTATCTTGTTACCAATTATTTTGCGTTCCTTTGGTCGTCCAACAATTTGCCAGGTCTTGTTGAGAATTTCAGCATTGCACTGTTTTGTGCTTCTGTAATAGTCAAATAATAGTCATTTGATGTCGCAACGAATGCCATTTTGCACTCTTTAACTCGTTTAAATCCTGGTTTTCTAGACTATGTTCGGGAACCTCGACTCTTGGCTGATAGGCCTTGCGGGGTCTTCCAGTCCTTATCATTATGGGACGTCCTCTACGATGTCTCACCGGCTGAATAGCCTCTTCGGCTGCCGGGAGGGAACGGTCACGGCTCTCTACGTCTGTTGCGCAAGTGCGTAGTCACACTGCTAAGAGACTGTGGCGACACTTTGTAGACGAGGGAGGAAAGGGTTCGGCTCGCAACGTTGGTTGGCCAGGCACGTGCAGCGATCTATGCAAATGTGTAGTCACACTGCCAGAGCACTGCAACGGCACCTTTATAGGCGAGAGGGGAGAAGTAGAACTTGATGTATATATAATGTCACTTGCGTATGTACAGAAAAGCGCCCGAAGTGGCGCGGATCTGCTTTGATTAGTTCCACTTCTTAATACTTGTTAGTGTAGAGATATTCGGAGGTACTAATGATCGTACCTATTGACATACCTGTTCGTAGTTTTCCCTTGCACTGCACACTTGTACTTTTGTTTTAGTTTTCTTGTCTGCTGACTTGCTCGCGACGATGATTTCTAAGAGAGTGTGCGAGAGAACCGCGAGCCTGCGTCCCGGTATGTCGTTAGCCCTGTTAAGCTCACTTGAGTCTGCTAACGCCAAGCTCCTACTGACTCAAGTGAGATGTTAACTCGCGTGAGCGATCCTAGTTATTTCGGTAAAAGGCAGTATCTTTCCGCTTTTTGGTATATTTTACTTTGCTTGTTGTGTGGCCAGATTTCTGATCCATCACACCCCCACCTTTCCTCCGGGCGGATGTGAACCCGGCCCGTTCGGGAGCGATATACTTGATACACAGTAACCAGCCAGTTATGGGTGAAGCGGGCGCGGGTGTTGTGCCCCTCAGTCTGCCGGATTTCATCAATCATCTCTCGCGGAAGCTGACGTCTCGGCGTCTCCACTACCCAGTTTGGTGTTGCCTCCACCAGCTCGCTCTCGCGAGTGAATTCTTTCACCAGGCTCAGGTCATCTTCCACGACGTCCGGTGAGAACTCCTGGGGCAGGATGTTCCACAAATCCGACCATGTGTCGTCTCCTGCGTCTTCCAGCATCCCGTGTGGTTGGGATGTCTTATATTTCTGGCAGCTTAGGCAGTGTTTGACGTGGTTCTTAACATCTCGGTACATACTCGGCCAGTAGTGGCGTTGTGCGATTCGGAGGATGGTATTCCGTACTCCTAGATGGCCTGCACACGGCTGATCATGACACTCCTGTATTACACGAATTCGAATCTTCCGGGGAACGCACAACTTCCATGTCACGTCGTCGTCCCGATGTATGATGTGTCGGTGAAGTTCGCTTTCAGGATCCGAGGTGCATGTGACATCGCAAGTGCTGGGGCCCTTCGTCTTAGAGCCTGAATTCGACGAATGCTCCGAGGCTAAAGCGAGGGGTTGCCAGGATTGGCTTCACCCTCGAGACTCGGTGGTACATCGAGCTGAGTCGTGGTGCCTGAGCGCTAGGGAGCTTAAGCTGTGCCGTACCACAACAGATGTTAGTTTCCATACCGCAAAAGAAATCTATTCCGAGGATCACGGGTTCCAGGGCGTTAGGGAGGACCAGAAGTGGCATTGGAACTTCGCGGTCAGCCAAGCGGATGCTTGCTATCAACGTCCTCGTGACCTCCGCTGACGGAACCGTCAGCCAAGCGAATCTTGGCACCCCTCTTTTGGAAGTTTCCTGGAGTAGCGAGTCGATTGGCCAAGTCCTCGCTGATGAAACTCCGTGTGGATCCGGTGTCCAGAGTTCCTTCTACCGGTGTCTGCTCGACGTAGATCTTGGCCATGATTCGTCCACCGGCCAATGACAGGACCGAGGCTATTGGCGGGAGTGGTTGAGCGGCATCCTCGGCTCCTCCCGGCGGAGTTGAGGACGCTGGTCGTTTCGCGTCATGTTCCCCCCAATGCCGTAGGCTTGGGTTCGTTCCTCCAGAGCTTCGATGAATGTCAACGGATCTCCTTAACCGTTGAACTGGATTCCCCATTTCCGAATCCGGTCAAGTGTGGCTCCTCATGGCCTGAAACTAGGAATTTCATCCAGAGTCGGAGCTATCGGTGGGGTGGCAGAGCTTGAGCTTGAGCTCCCTCTTGGAGCCTGCGCACGCTCGCGTACCACTCGGCGTCCTCCGGCCTAACTGCGGAGTAGTGAGGAGCGTAGGGGTGGAAATATGTCGAGGAAGGCGTCTCGTGACCTGACAGTTCCTACTGCCCAGTGACGGTTGCCATGCGCCTCAATTCTTCTGCTCTGGGGGGTGTGGGGGTATCACCGGCGTTGTCGCGCGGTGATGGAGTGCCAGTCAGATCGATCGTCTCCATTTTAGCTTGACCTGTGGAATAGTAGAGAGAGAACACCTGGGATAGGGTTAGGAATAGCTCTGGAGTGTTGAGTTCGGGGCGTTCGCGATGGGAGCGTTATCGACCACGTTAATTATATTAATTAATATAATTTAAATAGAAATACACTAAAACAATGTAAAAATTTGCATTAAATTGGGATCTAAAGTTGGGGAATAGTTGTGTGATTTCCACGATGACTTGTAAATTAAAATTGGAATCCGGGTGCCCACTTTGATCCCCTACTTTGGGCTTTCGTCAACATTTGTAGTTGGCAAATTTGCATTAAAATGAGTAGAAGACACTGTTTTGAGGACATAAAACGGGATCCAAAGTCGGAGAAGTCTACTTCTCGTACACATACATTCATGCAAACTATGAATGTATGCGTGCACATTTATCCATGTGACTTTTGTATATTGAATATGCAAATTCCAACATTAGCAAATAATTTCACATTTTATACTTCAGTTAAGTAACTGAATTACATACAGTGAAATAAATAATTACACACAGAAAATAAAATGGCTTGGAGTAAAGTACAATTAATACACATTAATATTATTATTCAACCGAAAAGCTTACCAACACCAATAGGTTTAAAATTTTAGCAGACCTTTCGGGCGAACCCGAGGTAGATGTCAAAAAGAAGCCAAAGCCACCACCAATATACATACTGGAGAAAAGTTCCAATGCCCTTGTTAACAAAATTGTAGAGCATATTGGAAAGGAAAACTTTCATATACCTCCCCTTGTACGGGGTTAAATCCATAAAACAAAACTTCAAATGAGGTCGGAAAATAATTATAGAGTTTTATCGAAGCATTTAACCGACAATAAAATGAACTACTACACGTACCAACTGAAAAGCAGCAAGGGCCTACAAGTAGTAATAAAGGGCATAGAGTTTGATGTAGCACCAGCAGAAATAAGTAAGGCGTTAGAAGACAAGGGATTTCACGCAAAATCAGTCTTTAACATTTTAAACAAGGAACGGAAGCCGCTTTTCAAGGCAGAACTTGAACCAGACAACACTTCTCTTAAGAAAAACAAAGTGCACCCTATGTACAAACTTCAGTTTCTACTAAATCGTAGAATCACTGTAGATGAGCCACACAAACGCAAAGGACCAGTACAATGTGTGAATTATCAAGAATATGGCCATACACGGTCGTACTGCACACTGTATGTAGTTTGTGGAGAGCTTCACGACTCCGCACACTGTCCGTCGAACAAAGGTGATTCTACCACCAAAAGGTGTGGTAACTGCGTTGGTAACCACACTGATAATTACAGAGGTTGTCCAGTATATATGGATTTAAAAAGTAGAATCCATCAGCGAGTGACTACTACCCGCTCTGCAAATGCACGGGTTACACCATTTAAATCAAACCCAGACGTATTCTTTTCGAACGCAGGTAGATCATTTGACACAATTAAATATTAGCAGCCACAAAACAACTTTGAGGCCATGCTTTCTAACCTACAGCAAAGCTTAATGGAGTTCATGTCTTTCATGCGAACTACTATGCAAGATCTAATGCGTAATCAAAACATATTGATACAAATGTTGGTATCACTAACAATCCAAATAATCAATGACTTCCCTACGTATATCCATGTGGAATGCTAATGGCGTCTCACAGCATTAACTTGAGTTATCTCAATTCTTGCTTGACAAACATATCGACGTAATGTTGCTCTCAGAAACATATCTTACAAATAAATATTAACTTTAATTTAAGAGGCTACTCTTTCTATGCAACTAACCACCCCGATGGTAAAGCACACGATGGGACTGGTATCTTGATTAGAAACCGAATTAAGCACCACCGCTACAAGGCTCTAGCAACTACCTATATTCAAGAAATATCAATAAGAATATAACTGGATAGTGGTAACCAACTTACTCTAGCCGCAGTATACTGCCCTCCTCGTTTCACTGTAACTGAAGCTGAGTTTTTGCAGTTCTTTAACTCATTAAGCGAGCACTTCATAGCAGCAGGAGACTTAATGCCAAGCACACACACTCGGGATCTCGCCTCGTAACTCCTAAAGGTAAGCAGCTTTCCAATGCAATTATAAAAGCCAGCGACAAGCTTGGCCACGTTTCCCCTGGCAGACCAACATATTGGCCAACAGACCCAAAAAAAACTGCCCGATTTAATTGACTTCGCAATCACTAAAAACATTTCAAGGAACCTGATTAGCGCCGAAAGTCTTTCGGATCTTTCATCTGATCACTCGCCTGTTTTTATTAATCTACTCTGTCATCCAATAAATGTAGATCAACCGACTGGATTGACTTCACACAAAACCAATTGGATCTCTTATAGCAAATATCTAAGCTCGCATATTGATATAAGTCCTCTACTTAACCTTGAAGCCGACATCGACAACTTTGTCAACACACTGGAGTCCGCCTTTGTCACCGCTGCTAGCATTTCAACTCCTCAAACTGCACAAATACCATACATGCAAAAGAAGACAAATCAACAAATCGAGCAGCTCGTAATCGAAAAGCGACGCCTACGACGAGAATGGCAGTCTCATAGGTCGCCATATTCACGACAAACTTTAAAGGATGCCTCCCGCAAGCTCACCAGAGCGTTAAAGCCACAAGAAGCAAATACCCAACGCCGCTATATAGAGAAATTATCAACATCTTCCAAAAAGCACTCTCTATGGAGAGCCCACCCACCTATGCTTCCCGACAGAAACTGTGGCTCCTATAAGAAACACAGTGGGCGGCTGGGCCCGCAGTGATGAAGACAGAGCCAGAACATTTGCAAAGCACCTTGAAAAAGTGTTCCAGCCAAATCCTGCCACAAACGTATTTACACTACCGCCTGTAACAAATGACTTACCGTTTCAACGTGAGCCAATGGAATTGCAAACAAACGAAAACGCTCATATCATAAAAAACCAACTGAATCCGAAAAAATCACCAGGCTCCGATCAAATAACGCCAAAAATGATTATTGAACTCCCGTATTGCGCAGTTTTCACTATCACCTAGCTCTTCAATGCCATTACAAGGCTTGGCCACTTTCCAGAGATATGGAAAAAATCAATGATAATAATGATTCCGAAACTTGGCAAAGATCACACAATTCCCTCTTCGTACAGATCAATAAGCTTATTATCATGCTTATCCAAACTCTTTGAAAAGTGTGTGCTGACTCGGATAAACTCATTTCTAAGAATCCATAATAAATCCCATCACACCAATTTGGATTTCGTGAAAAACACGGAACTATCGAGCAGGTCGCATAACCTCTGAAATACGAAGAGCATTCGAAAATCGAGAATATTGCACTGCAATATTTTTAGATGTAGCCCAAGCATTCAATAGAGTTTGGTTAGAAGGTCTAATGCATAAGATAAAAGAACACTTCCTAATAATACACAAACTATTAGAATCTTACCTATATTACAGGAAATTCGCAGTGAAATGCAATTCTGCTAAGTCTGACGATTACACCTCTAGAGCTGGAGTAACCCATGCCAGCGTACTGAGCCCAACGCTATACGTTCTATACACAGCAGACATCCCAACAAACAGACGATTAATAACATCTACCTTTGCCGACGATGCAGCTATTCTCAGACGTTCCAAGTGTCCTATCCAAGCATCAGCGCAACTGGCGTTTCATCTATTCGAAGTGGAAAAGTGGCTATCTGACTGGCGAATAAAAGTAAACGAACAAAAATGCAAGCATGTTACGTTTACCCAAAACAGGCAAAATTGCCCACCGCTCAGACTAAACAATTCCACACTTCCGCAAGCGAACGGCGTTACGAAAGGTGACTCACCTGGCGAAGGCACATCGAGGCCAAGAGAACACAACTAAAACTAAAAGCTAATAGTTTTCATTGGCTTATCAACGCTCGGTCCTCTCTTAGTCTAGAATACAAGGTCCTGCTCTACACTTCCGTACTTAAACCAACCTGGACCTATGGCTCCCAGTTATGGGGGAACGCTAGAAGTAGCAACATTGATGTTGTCCAGCGAACTCAATACGTTCGCAACAAAAACATATATAAAGATCTCAGATGTGCAACCCAAAAACAATTCAATTTGTATTGTTAATTAATGTTTAGTTATAAGATTTGATAACTTATTGTTAGTCTCAACTTAAGAGAAGATCCAATAAATAAAAGCAAAGTACTTAAAAAAAAAAATATTATTTTAAAAAAAATATATATATCATAATAATAATAATAATAATAATACACAAAAGACTTTTAAATATAACAAAAAACTCGGGTCAAAGATGATAAATATTGTATTCCAATAAATTAATAACACATTTATTTATTAACATTATTTCCAAGCCATTTTTTTCCTGGAATTTCACTGCGCTTCTGTAACAGTGTCAAAATGTGTAAATCACTTATGTATGTACATGTATATATATATATATGTATACTTATGATTGTATGCATATATATTAATGCATTCACTATATGTAATATACGTACGATTTGGTGGATTCCAATTGACGCGCCATTGTAAACATTTTGTTAAATTATATATAAATATGAATATAATAAAAATAATTTTAAAGCATTTAAAATCACAGCTCAATCACTTTCAGCAATTTCGCATAATATATAATATTCCGTTATTTGCCAGAGTTGCCACAGATGCTCTTTTAGAGCGCTACCCAACTTTTGGCAGTTATATGTATGAGCTGCCATCATGTTAAAGTCAGGTCATAATTTATATCGGAATGCTTTAGTAAAATGCGTTTTTCTCAAAAACGGTCTAGCGATTTTAATAAAACAAATGGCAAAATATTTGTATTTTTAATTTTTATCTTGTGATATAGCGCACTTTTCCTGACAAAGTCTGAGAAAGTGCGGATATGAAAAAATCAGATATATACTGGATTTTCTTGGAAACTATGATTATTTCTTATATAATATCATTTGTGAAATGATACATATATTAATTATCTACCTTTTAAGGTATTTTGCATTTATCTGCATAGTCAAAATGATGAAAAATTTGTAATTGAAAAATTCGAAGCTAACTTTTACTAGCACCGCGACATTAAGTGTTGCCACCATGCTAAATGTCATTTGGTTATTCATTTTGGAAATCATCACAAAAATTGGATTTTCTCAAAAACGGCTCTAGCGATTTTGATAAAACAAAAAGCGAAATAATTGTCTATTTAATTCAAATATGTTGATATAATGCGACAAGGCCGACAAGTTGACGTAATATGGAAAATAATTTGTGAACACCGTTCACTTAATGATCTCTCGGTAATTCCGGTCAAATGAACTCAAAAAAGTGTTTTTAATAAATATATGTATATATAATTACAAATATCTGTTAAAAAATATATTAATAAATCAAATAATAAAATTGGAATACAATTTTATAAATATAGCTTTATTGTTTAATTTACTTATTGTTCCCCATTCTGCAAATATTTAAAGTAGACACATTTCCCGCCAAACTCAATGTATGTTAAATAACACTGTAAAAGTTCCGAAGTGGTTCCGGACTGGTTCCACCTAGTGGATTCACCTGTAAAATGACCTAGTTTAGGTGGGTTGATAAAAGGTAAATTTTCTAAAAAACGGCTCTAAGAAATTTAACCACAATAGGTGTCTGGGTTCCTTAAATATGAATCTAGGAATAGGCATTGCGTAGATGGGCCGACAAGAAGGCTGAAAAGAGTTATGGCCATTAAATGGCCATCGACGTTTTTTGCTCATTTTGTATGGGGCTAGATGGGAGGTTGGTGAGCTTATCCCAAAATATCTCGAAAATGGCTCTAGCAAAATCTTTGATATTTTGGGGATACATTCTTAAAACTACTCTCTATAACTTGTCATTAATCTCTATAACTAATGTATAATCTTATATTTTTCAAATGCGAAATTATGGTATAAATAGTGCAAATAATTAGACAAACATTGTTTTAATAAAATGATAATTAAATTTACTTTTAGTTTGCAATCAAATTTAATTAATTAAAGGCTCAAATACGTTACAAAATCATAAATAAACATTGGTTCCACATCCGATAGTTTTTGTATCGATATGTGACGCTATAGTTGCGGAGCTATCTTGACGCACATGAACTCTAAGGCGATTGGTAAGAGGGATGGGGGAGAATATACCAGCGTCTGTTTTAGACGCGGTTACTACCAACTTGTTTGAAAGTATTTTAATGTGGTATTATGATTTTCTTGGCAATGGTCTGATATTCTGATGTTGACCCAAGGTTGTAGAAAGCTACATCAAAACGATTTTCTATTGGTATAGCAGAACGAAAATGGGTGACTTTCGTTGACAATCCTGGCAGCAGATCAACCAAATCATAAAAATTGTTTAAAGGCAGACTGCTTCGTGCATCCAAGCTTAACATATATACTATATGCTATTTAGATGATTTATCCCTTTTTGCATAGCATTTGATATCACAATTTTGTTAAATTTCATATTTTACAATAGCGCATGCAATATTGTCATCAATGGGATTTGAACGTGGAAGCTAACGCTGAACATAGTCTAACCGTGTTTTGGGATTTTTCACGTTAGCACTAACGCGACTCTAAAAAATACTGGTGTTTAAGCGGTAAAGGAATAAACATAATATGACTATATGATTGTTTTAATTAATACATTTTGATTATTTTAAATCTCTATTAACTCTCTAGTTTAATTTGCTATTGGCAAAACCGTCTTTAACAATAGTGCTGCGCATTGATTTTCAGTCAATTTACAAATTTTCGAAGTTATGAATATGCCATTTCAATCTGCTAAAGTTGGATTAATAGTTGGAATTCTTTTGGTTTCGCCTTCTGTGGCACCCGCAAATAAATTTGGAAATAGTGATGCGCAATTCTTAAATGCGACGAGAATGGATTTCGTTTGTGTGCGTCAAGAAAGCAACTATACCGTCGCATATCGATACAAAAACTATTGGATGTGAAACCAATGTTTATTTATGATTTTTTAACGTATTTCAGCCTTAAATTAAATAAATTTGGATACAAACTGGAAGAAAATTTAATTATCTGTGGACGTTGACGTACATTGTATGCACATTCAAGTGGCCCAAGCGATACCAAGCCAATGCTTGTTACGCGCGGATCCCAATAAACCCTCCTCCCGCCCAACCGACCGAGAGGCGCTGTCGCAGGACGAACGACACGATTCGCGTTCGGACAGGATAGATTCGGGCATGCATAAAAAAAAACGCGGATAGCATAAAGTAGAAATTCAGGATCGGACATAAGAAATAAACGGGTGGAATGAAAATTTTTTAATTTATTACTATAAGCTAAATTCGGTCTAATTATTAATTAAATAGGTTAGTAGTAAAGTTTTAAGATTAAAAGCAGTGTTAGCGCTAGAAAATACATGATAAAATCTATTATAGTTATAACATAAAACTCTAAAAGGGTCATGCAATGCAAAATTAGATCTACATAGGGGGAGAGCAAGCGGGATGTAACTACGGGTTAGTCTAGATGGAACGGAAAAGGTTAGTCGCGATATTAACTCTGAAGAGTCAATATCACCATTAATAAGATTAAAAATAAATAAAATGCCAAGCATTATTCTACGGTTAGCTAAAGAAGGTAGGTTAATTAAAAGAAGTCTACTACTATATGACGGCAATCTCACTTCAGCATTCCAGTTCAAGCCACGCAAAGCAAATAAGAGAAATTGTTTTTGAACAGATTCAATGCGATCTTGGTGCACAGAATACTGTGGAGACCATACGCACGAACCATATTCCAGAATCGGACGAACAAGTGATGTATATAGGGTCTTAGTAATATAAGGGTCATCAAATTCCTTTGTCCATCTCTTAATGAAACCGAGTACAGACATAGCTTTATTGACCGTTCTAGAAATGTGGTCTGAAAATTTAAGTTTATGATCTAAGAGAATACCTAAATCATCAACAGCAGTAATTCTTTTTAGATCGTTACCGTTCAGTAAGTAAGAAGCCAAATGTGGATTAACTCTATAGAAGGACATCACAACACATTTAGAAAAGTTTAAATTTAACAAGTTCACTTTGCACCATGACTGGAAAGAGTCAAGATCTCTCTGCAACTTGATATGGCATGGCCAATCCCTGTACTGCAGGCATATTTTAACATCATCTGCATACATTAGTACGCGAGATTGTGTCAAAACAGTAGGTAGATCATTTATGAACAATGTGAAAAGTAAGGGACCGAGATGGCTACCTTGGGGAACTCCAGAGGTAACTCGGAATGTATTAGAAAGGAAATTATCTTTCTATTAAAATCATGCTTGCCTAATTATTTGCACTATTTATACCATAATTTCGTATTTGAAAAATATAAGTTCCGACATTTTCCTCAATATCCCGGGTCTAGGGCTTTGTCGCCCAAATAGTTTAATGACAAGTTATAGAGTGTGTCTTTAAAAATATATTCCCTATATATCAAAGAAATTGCTAGAGTAATTATTATATATCGTTATATCTTGATCGGTGTCCATGAACTATTTTATATATAGACGACAGACCGTTAACAAGCTAAAATAAAAACAAACTTTATTGTGATCAGAAATTTTAAAACATTGAAATGCCGTGTAAAAGCCGTTAATGGAGGACCTGTTGTTTTAAAATGAGAAAATTTCGGACAAAAATCAAAACAAACATGATTATTTGCTACAAGGGACAGATAGTTCATTATTTTCCTATGACAATCCACAGTTCAGCATACTTGTACTTGTATTTGTATTTTACATATAGCAATTAATTTAATTATCATATCTCTTCTCGTACTCGTAGAACTAAAAAAATGCAATTTATATTAAAACTATGGTTCAACCATACTACGGTGTACATCGTTTTTCGTCCGACCACTAAAAATAAGCTGCTTCGGGCAAGGGTATTACTTAGAAGGGGGACTGCGTTTAGGAGCACCGCGCGTTGTTAGCATCGTTTAACAACTTTTTATAACTTAGTGACAACAGAACATATGTATGTACATCATATATGTATGTATATTATGTAACAGGCAGAGAGAAGCATCTCCGACCTCATAAAGTGGTTATATTGATACAACTTCTTATTTTTCCACTTTGTTTTCCTTAACTCTTATCTTCACAAACAACGCTGTTATTTTACTTGAATTAAGTTTCCTGATTTTTTTATTTACATAACAAGAACAAATGTAGCTCTGCCAATAATCTTAGTTCAGTTTCCCCAGCTGCTTGGTTGGCTGTTGGTTGAAGAGAAGACGTCCTAGTTGCGACTGCTGCTGAGCGTAGAAGCTGTTGACTGGCTGTTCCAAGCCTGTTTCAGGTGTGACGGACTGTCGAACCAGTTCTCTGAGGCTCGCCGAGATCTTGGCGGTGCGAAAGCGCGCCTCGTACCGTCGTTGGCGACAGTCCTCAAATCGTTGCGCTTGCTGGCGTTTTCTTTGAATGACGTGCTGAAGCTGCTCGCGCTTCAGATGCTCCGATTGCTGGCGTTCGCGCCAGTGTTCCTCATGCTGCAGCTGCTCCACTTGGTTATCATGTTGCAACCGCTTGAGATAGCCCTCCAATAACTGACCGCGCAGTTCATCGGCTCGCCGCAACCGCTGTGTGAGTCGCATGCAAATGTCCCGCTTCCTGAGCGTAGAGTCCAGCTGTTGCTCCTCCTGCTGTAGGGTGACTGCCTCGCTGCGCCGCGCCTCCTCATAACGACGCTGGCAGAGTGTGAGGTCACGCTCCAGACGCATGGCCTTCAGCCGCTGCTTTGCGGCCTCATCCTTGGCATCGAGGGCGCCACGCAGGCGTCGAAGTTCCGCGAAATCGCGCTCGGCCAACGACTGCAGACGCGCCTTGGTCAGCAGATAGTCCTGGAATTGTTTTTCATGCACCGCCTGCTTGTACTCCTCAAGCTGCTCGCACTTCAAGAGCTGACGCTCCAATCGCTCGTTCTCCCAGTACTTGCGTGCCAGCCAGGCGTGCTCCTTGTCCGCCGCCTGCTGACTTCGTTTTACCGCCATGCGATTGAGTATCTTCTGATCATGGCTGGGCACCCTGGCGTAGGCGGCTCGTACAGTCGGCGCCAGGCAAAGGTTGGCCATAGAGGCGCACATAGAGTGGCCGAGATGTCTTTGCGATTGGGGCAGCGGTACCAAGGCCATGTTCTCTTGTGACTTGGACTTCCCACGTCCACGAATGGCCAACGTGGAAGCATCGTCGAACATAAGCTACCGAAAGAAACAAGAATGAAATTATGAATCTATTAACTTTTATACTAGAACATTATCTTAAAATCTGAATTTGTAATTCGTTTTCTCGAATTTTACGCTTCAGTTTCCATCGAAAACAAGCATGTTTTACAGGCAGAAGTAGACATCTCCGATTAGTATAGTATATATATATTATATATACGAGGTGTGTTCAAAAAGTAAGGTGACTTTTCAAATTTCGCGGGCAACATATTTTCGATTATCGATTTTTTTGTTTTGTTATATTGGTACACTCTTCCCTAACATCTGTACCAAGTTTCAATGGAACATCCTCTTTTGTTTGGTTGTGAGAGGCGTAAAGTTACAAGTTATTTTGCGAGCTCGGCGATTTTTTGCTATCGAAAAATATGGATCAAAGGATTTGCATCAAATTTTGTGTAAAAAATAAAATTAAGTGCTCTGAAACACTTGAAATGTTGACAGTGGCATACGGTGAAACTGTTCTGAGTAAAAAAAATGTGTACAAGTGGTACAAACTCTTCCAAGATGGCCGGGAAGATGCCAATGACCAGCCTCGCTCTGGACGCCCAAGCACGTCAACAACTGATGAAAACGTTCAAGCAGTGACGAAAATTGTTTTGGAAAATCGTCGAATCACTATCAGAGAAGTTGCTGAAGATGTCGGTATATCGCTTGGCTCGTGCCATGAAATTTTTTCAAACGTTTTGGGTATGAGTCGTGTGTCAGCGAAGTTTGTTCCGAAATTGCTGAATTTTGATCAAAAGAACCGTCGCATGAGCATCGCTCAAGAGCTGTTGAATAACGTCAACGACGACCCAGATTTACTCAAAAGGGTCATAACTGGTGACGAATCATGGGTATATGGTTATGATATCGAAACCAAAGCCCAATCGTCCCAATGGACGGAGATTTGCAACGATTGAAGAGATAAATACTGCATCGCTGCAAGAGCTCAAGGCTATACCGAAAAGTGCTTATGGGAAGTGCTTTGAGGATTGGAAAAACCGTTGGCATAAGTGTATTGTATCTGAGGGGGATTACTTTGAAGGGGACAACATAAATATTGATAAATAAATTAATAGTTTTTCTTGAAAATACAAAGTCACCTTTCTTTTTGAACACACCTCGTATATAAATTTTGGTATGCATAATAATAGCTACAGTCTTAATTATTCCTGTGAATTTGGTAGTGATAGAATAAAAAATATAGACGTTATTCAAGAAACAGCTTTCTAAGGATAAATTCACTTGCAGCTGCTCGCGCTTTGTTAGTTTAGTTGACAGTGTGACCATGTAGGTATTATGGATTTTTCAGATATATATAAACACAAATAAATGTCGGTATATTTGTTCAGTATATTATTTATTCAAATATCATATAAATGTTTTGTATTCTCACGAATTCTTCGATCGAGCACTATTATTATTATTATTATTTCCAGTTTTTGGGGGCAGAAAGGGGCGTGGTAAAAATCTAAAACGAACTTGATCTGCGTAAGACCTACACGATTACTATCGCCAAATTAGATATCTCTAGGTCATTCACACACTTAAAACGTCCATATGCATTGGGCACAACTCTTTTGATAATTAATTTAACAAATAACTTTTGTTCTACTTATCCGATTTATACCAAAACTGCAGGGTAAATTAAGAGTATTAAGCACTGAGGGTTTACCAAATTACACATAATTTCACAGAGATCTTTTGGAGTTATACGTGATTTACATAAAAACAACTTGAATTGTTCTAGATTTATGCATATTGTGAGCGAAGGAGGCGTGGCATCCAACTTTTGAAATACGCTTGATCTGCGTAAGGAATCCAGAAACCCGTGTACCCGTGTAAATTTGGTGTCTCTATGTCAGACGGACAGCCGGACATGGGTATATCGTCTCGGCTGTTGACACTGATCAAGAATGGAGTCGGAGATGCTTCCTTCTGCCTGTTACATACGTTTTCTGTTGACACTAAGTTATAATACCCTTCTACCCTATGGGTAGCGGGTATAAAAATAACAATTAAGTCGAGAGTGTACATTGCGAGAGTACTAAACACTTATATTGGAACAGCAAATATGGCAAACAAATAAACCGATATTTGATTTTTGTGTATATATTTGAAAGAAACCCATAAGATGCCGTATATGGTCACATTGACGACAAAATAAAACATAGCGCGTGCAGCTTCATCTGATTTTTACCCCATCTCATCCTATCACAACCAAGTCAGAAATTAAGATTATATATCGATATTCTCTTATAGTCTCTGAGATCCAGGTGTTCATACGGACAGACGGACATGGCTATTTCGTCTCGGCTGTTGACGCTGCCTGTTACATACATTTTTTGTAGGTAGCGGGTATAAAAATATATACATATGTATGTATGTATAGGTGATGGGTTCGCAGATTCCCCGTTATGCATGTTACATAGTACATTTTCTGTTGGCACCAAGTTATAAAACCCTTTTACCCTATCGGTAGCGCGTATACAAATAAATGTTTTTAAGTGGATTTGCTCACCTGCAACATTTGGCAATCCCGTTGTCCACCAGCGCGCCGCAAATGGCGCTTCGACTGCTTGGACTGCGAATCCTCTTGTCTGGACTGGCTGCGTTGGCTGCCAGCGCTCTTGGATCGCTTGCTTCTGCCTGATGAGCTCCGCACCTGGCAGTCCGCTGAACCTCGCCGGCTGGGTCCTGCTTTGGCCTCTGTGGGCGATTTGGAAGCACTCCTTTGCCTGCTCTGACTGCTGTGACTCCTCCTTCTCCGTCTGTTGTTTTGAGCACTCTCGCTGCGCTGCAGTTGCTCCAACACTTGAATCTCCTGCTCTAGCTGCTGGAGTTGCTCAGCTTCTATCAGCGTTGCCGATTGACCGCGTCCACTAGCATTGCTGCTACTGTGCGAAGCATAGCAATCGCAGTGGCAAATGTCACAGCAGCTGTCCGCCAGCTCCACAGCGTCTACAAACTTTTGGTGCTCTGCCTCTGTTAGGGCGCGACTTTTGCCGCGACCCAAGCCGCGTCTCTTCCCTTTTGGCGTCATTTTGCGTTGGGGTTCAACGCTGCTTGGGATGCGGGTCAAACTAAAAACTGGGACAGATTTTCAATCATACCAAATTCTAGAGGATTAATTTTGGCGCTGCCACAAGTCGTAAACCCAAATTCCTAAGCACCAAAGCAATGCATTTCCACAGTACTTCTATTTCACAGTTGTTGTTTACTTTTTTATTGATTGTTTACGCGCCCCGTTGTCCCGGGCAACAAACGCGCGTTGGGCCCTTTGAGTTATTTTTGTTTTGACTTTGGCTTTTTCAACAACTATTCGAGGTTTCTCTCTGGGGCACATTTCTAACATCCATTAATGCCGGAAATTGGCTGTGCCAATTAGAACTGACAAAGGTAAACCAAAAACTCTTCATGAAGGACGTAACAAAACTTTCTGCAGTCAGAAAAACTATGCGCAACCATGCACAGAAAGAACATCCACTGTTCCCTAAAAACCATAAAATTTTTAAGTTTTAATATTATTTAAGAATTATTATTTTCAAAATGGAAATATGGTAAAACCCATAAATTTGCAAATGGACATGAGCAAATGGCGAACGGGATAAACGGTAAAAAAATTGATTTTGAGTAATTCTTTTTTTTCACAAAATTTAATTCGAGAAACGAAACAGAAGGGGCGTGTTGAGGTTATAAATTCAATCGCCAATTTCAGTGAATCCAATATTTGAATGCAAACCCTTGTGCATTGATGTTTCTTAAAAATGTTTGTTTTTTTTAAATAAGACTTTTTTTTAAAATTAAATTTTAAGTAAATTTGAACGGGACATCTACTTTAAGATATGTTTTTGTTTATGCATTTATCTTTTTTAGCATTAAGTTTTATGAGAAGATGCTATAGAGGAGTATATCACATTAAGTAAACCACATGAAACTAAATTTGTCGATCAATATTGAAACTAGTACTTTTAACATAAAAATTCCATGAAAAGGCCAAAATCTACAGAAAACTGTTGCTGATTTTTAGTGTTTTAACACCATCGTGGTGGATTGTTTTTGGGAATTGCCCATACTCAACTTCATGTACCAGATCTCTTAAAAATGTCTGTTTAATAACTCCATTAAAGATTCAACAATTTAAGATTATAAATGAATTCCATTTACAATTTTATTTTTTAAAGACACGCATTAAATCATGCAGCGTCGTCCAAGCAAAGTCCAATGGTGGTTGTATTTATAGATTTTTTTTTATATTTAGTTTGGTATACAGTTGTATAAGTTTACGTATATAACATTATGTAATAAATAACATACATAAATAATTAAATTCCTCGTTTTCATCAATTTCTTTAACAAAATTCCTAAGCTTTTGCATACATTACATAGAGATAGAACTCACATTAAAGCAGAATTAACTTGGGTTATTACAGATAAATAGTTTAAGTTTCCTTCAATGTTTATAAGTAAGATGTTATAGGGTAAGTAAGGAGATACATAATAAACATTTTGAATAGGGCTAGCTAATAATTTACACACTCAATTTACACATTTAACGCTTGTCTTAATACTTACAGTAATAACAAAATAAAGTAGAAATAAAAATTGGTATACAATAGTTAATGTTAAATAAGTAATATTGCTCTGTTCGAAATGAGGTTAGTTGTGGTATGCTGAACCATTAATGGAATACAGAAAAAAACAAAAGTAAATGCCTATTCGAAAACTAAAGGTATTGAGGTAACCGGCAGCACAGGACACGACGGCTCCAACTGCAGCGATGTAGCAAAGCAATCAGCCGAAGCATTAAAGTCCCCTAAGGTCTGCATAACTTGACCCAACGCAAACCTGCAATATGTTGAGAACTTACATTAGACAAGTGATCAAATATTTACTATATACAACTTGCCATATTTTGGGGCAATTAGGATCCAATTTGGCAGCATCCTTAAGCATCTTCTCAGCCAGTCGTGGCTCACCCAGCATTAAGTGTGTTTCGCCCAGAGCTCGAAGAGCTTCTGTATGGTTCGGATTGGCGGCAACAGCATTTAGGAAACACTGCTTAGCATCCAGCCATTGTTCAAGATAGACATGGACTTGTCCACGCTGTTCCAATAAATGTTAACACAATTAATACCAATACCTGTAGGAGTTAAACGACAGTATATACCATAAACATTATTTGATGTGAGAGTGGATAGATTTGGGTGGCTTCGTGTATGCAATTCAATGCCTCATTAGGCTGATCAATGCGCAGATAGACGTCAGCCAGAAGTAGCCAGATCTGTTTAAGACATAAGGACTTTAGTGATGAGTTTTGTAAACCTTTTAGGTCTCTTATTACCTCTATTTGTAGCATCCATGGTCGTCGAGGTCCTGGACGTTGTGTAAACGAGCTCAATGAGCTGGCAGCCTCGCTCAAAGCCTGTTCAACGCGAGAGACTGCGGCCAATGAAGCAGCATAAACGGAATCTTAAAGAGGTAATAGAAATTTGATAATTTTATGCGAAACATCAAAGAGATGCAAAGTGAAGAATGAAAATTAGTGGTACAACATGAAAGCTGTATATTAAAGATAGGCATGCAAAAAATTTCGAAAATCTCGGATAGAGTAAGGAGAAGAAAGAGCAGTCACCAAAATGCAAACACAAAGACTAGGCAAACAGGTATGCAAAAGAGGCCACATTAATATTAAAAGGGCAACAAAATATATAAATAGAGTTGAAGCAAAGGGCAAGTTGAAAAAAGTATCGTTTTATACACTAGCAAAAATTTTACGAATTTCGATCATACTTGAACCTATATCGAATTAGATATGTTACGCAATCTTCCACCATGATGTTTTTGTATCAAGCAAAATGGATCCGCTTGAAAGTAAGATTCTATTGATTGACAAAACTGGGTTTTCTTCAATCACTTTCTATTTTTATAGATAATGTCCTCATATCTATGAGGAAAAGATCCTATGTTTTATAGTATTTTATCGATAACGTTTATATCGCAAATTAATACTGCCCTTTAAATGATTCATATTAAATTTGTGATGTTGATGTGATGTTTACCTCAGATAAATCTGCTTTGGCTAAAAATTATACTTTTCATTCAATATCATCTATAGTTTGTGACATTTTTTGACAACTTTTGCTAGTTTATTTGAAAGTTCGGTGTGATCCGAAATCGAGGTTAACATATGTTACATTTGCAGTTGAGACTCACAATTATTTGTTATATGGTTTTTATGATTTGGTTTATAGACAGACACATTCCGCAGGATATTGGGTAGTTACACATAGAAGATGTATTATTATGTAAATATGTATAAGTATGTTTTTGTGTTGTGTGAGTTTATACAAAACATATATAGGCATTATTAGAGTCTTGTATATTCTTCGCCCATATGGCGTATACTTACTTGAATCCTTGTCAGACATTTGAGACGAGTGCACCAAGTGCACGCCACTCTTGGTATCGGAATGTTTCTCCTCCTCACCGGCCAGCTGTGCCTCGTAAATATCCCGCCAGACAGCGAGCATGTGCTGCACCGTCGACAGTGCCGTCTCGGCGTCCTCCAAATTAAGCTGGAGATGCGCCTTCACATGCAGAAGCTGCAGATTGTCGGGAAACTCATGCAGGGCATCCTCCACGACACCAAGCGCCTCTCGCGGACGACGGGACGCTGTCAAGAGTAATGCAAATAGATGCAAACAAGGCGCATGTTCCATGCGAAGCGCCAAGGCAAAACGTATATGACTCAATGCCTCGCCCAGCTGATTGAGCAGCGCATACTGGAGCGACAAATAATACTCGGCAAGATGATCATTTCCATCCTGCTGCACCGCACGCTCCAGCGACTCCAACGCCAGCTTGTTGTAGGTGTCACGGTCGCTCTTCAGCGTAGCTTGTATGGCCAACTGCTGATGCCCAATGCCCACAAAGAGTTGACTGCGCGACGGCCGAAGACCTAGATAGAGATAGATAAATTATTGCAGGCATTAAAAGGGATCCATAGAAGCTAATATGTATATATTATATTTCGTAAAGTACTTTGTTTATATTCCCTAACCGTATTTGGTGTTAACACTTAAACTTCATGACTAGCTCAAATTTCGATACAGTTGTCCACTCTCTGTGATAAAGTCTGCAAACTTGTCTGCATCTTGGGCGACTTTTGGCTCTCATCACCCCGATTTACTTGTAATCCTGGATAGCCTCCACTGCTTGCTGGCAACGGTGAAGGGGATGGTGGGAGAGTGCAGCAGCCACAACATTAAAATTTCATTGGCGGTATTGAACGTCGAACTGAAGCTTCCTAAGTTTCAGGGCCCAGCGTTCGAGATGAACCATTTAAGCACCAAGTCATGAGAATGCTAAAGCATTTTAACGGACCACACAATGGCCAGGCAATTTTCTCCGTGGCGTAGTTCATCTCTGATTTCAGAAGCTTGCAGCAGTAAGTCATTCAGCCGAGAAACAAAGTTTTATATTTATTTATATAATAAAAGTAGTTCGTTGTATTGTCAACGCTCACCCCAAGGTAAAAGCTAAAAGCTGCTGCAATTTTGACACAACGTCTGAACATCTAGGCATTCACTAAGAAAGCATTTAACGAAATACTTGTTCTAACTATCTTTAATCAAAGCTTTAAAATAAAATAAATTGACTTTTTGAATGAAAATATCAATGATAACCCAATGTCGATGTTAATCGATGCTGCGAAATGAATACTCGATGTTGGGTTAAATAGGTGGGATTGATAGTTCCCAAGGTCCAATGTTAGCAATAGTTTAAGACTTTAATTTATTTTTTTATTGAAATTCTTAATTTAATAAAGATTATTTTTTCTTAATTTGGTTTTGGTTGCTTTAAAAAGGAGATGCACTCCTAAACTCCGAAATAAAACAAGTAATAAAGCTACAGTCGAGAGTGCTCGACCGTATGATACCCGCAACCCATTTCGAGAGAAAACAAAAAACTTAAATGATATTTTAACAAAAAATATACCGAATATACTAAAACTTGTTTTTTGTATATATTTGAAAATAGCGGGTAAAAATCCACAACACCGTTATGGTCATACTGTCAACTAAACAAAAAAAGCGCGGGCAGCTGCAAGTGAATTTTGCATATAAAATTGATTCTTTAATAACTTCCTTGTTTTTCATTCGATCTCAACCAAATTCACAGGAATCATTGAGAATATAATTATTATTATGCACACTAAAATTCAATGCTCTAGGTCTTTTATTACGGCTTTGACAGACTTGTGGGGGCGGAAAGGGGCGTGGCATCCAATTTTTGAAATAAACTTGATCTGCGTAGCACCTATAGGAGTACTGTCCCCAAATTTGGTAGCTCTAGCTCTTATAGTCTCTGAGATCTAGGTGTTCATAAAGACGGACAGACGGACATGGCTATATCGTCTCGGCTGTTGACACTGATCAAGAATATATATACTTTATGGGGTCGGAGATGCCTCCTTCTGGCTGTTACATACATTTCCTGTTATAATACCCTTCTACCCTATGGGTAGCGGGTATAAAAACATCGGAAACATCGGCACATATCACCAATCAAAATCGATACTCGACGCATTTATGTGTTTGCACATCCCTACTTGCAATTCTTTTTTGGTTTGTATTGACTGAACAGAATATTTCTAATCGACAAGCTTTAAATAATTTGATAAAAAGCTAATTGCATTTTTGGTGGAGTGGAAAACTTTGTTTCGGTTCGTGAAATAATTTTCATGCAAACATCGGGGCAATCTGGCTGATATATGTACGATATATATAACAAATCATTCATGGTTCACATACCTTTCACCTCCCGCTTAAGCGCCTGCTGGGCATAATCCAATCCCTGCTTGACCGTCTCCAGGCTCTCGTAGCAGAGTCGTGACGCCAGTAGACACGGCAATGGATCGCCAGGCGTTAGCTTCATCGACTCCTGCAGCACTCGCAACGCTTGCGAATGCTTCTCGGCGGCCATCAAACTCAGCGCGTACTGCCGCCAAACGTGCTGCTCGCCGAAGCTGAACTTGAGCGCCTTCTCGAAGGACTCATTAAGCAGCTGCACCAGACCCCAGCGTATGGTGGCTAGCGTGAGCAGATCATAGACAGCCGTCACATTGCCCATGGCATGTTGACGAGCCACTTTAAAATCAGGGCTCTGGGAGAGCACCGTGTCGCGCACGGCCAGCGCCTCAGCGATGAGCAGCAGCAGTATGACTTCCTCCTGTTGGTTGCGTGGCGTGAACTGCTGGCGTGCCGCATACTTGCGAGGCTTCCATAGCCGCTTGGCGCCACCGCCACGCAAGGTGCTGCCACCGGATTTGGTTGTAAAGGGAGGCGCATAAATCGTGCCGGAGACGCCGCGAAGCAGCACCTCAGCCAGCTGGCGAGCGAGCGTGAGACGCAAGGATTGTGTTGCTCGCGTCTCAATGGCATTCAGCATGATGCGATAGCGTTCCACGGCCACCTGCAGCTTGCCCGCCTTGATCAGCACAATGGGCGCCCGCTGCAGCGCCGTCTCCAATATGGCCCCCATGCGTCGACTCACCTCGAGGGTGACGCTGCTGCTCGGTATGGTGCTGCTGATGGCGAAACTGCTGGACGATTGCTGCACACCGCCGCCAGCATTAACATTCAAAGTGGAGCCGGCGGTGGAGTTGTTTGACGAGCTGTTGCTGCCACTGACAATGTCGTATTCCTGAAGATATAACAGACCCAGATCGGAAGCGCGCTCAAAGCAGCAGATCTAGAAAGCAGACGGATAGATATACAAATGAGCAGCATACGTAACGCTTTAGTGCCTAAGGCAATCTTTAGTCTGCCTTATTTAATTTCACGCTTTAGCAAAAAGCTTGCCAACAGTTTTCTTTATGGATTCAATCAGCGAGCTCCATATTATTGTTAAACTCGTTACCCATAGAGTCGAAAGTTATTATAATTTATGCCAACAGAAAATTTAGCTTTCTTACTTGTTTGCTCTTTTGTATTTACTACTTTTCTTAGAGCTTTAATTGAAACTGTGGGTCCCTTTCAATATTTCTATTAATTATACCTGCTACTCATAGGGTAGAAGGGTATTATAACTTAGTGCCTGTCTGTGCGTCCGTCTGTCTGTATGATGTTTATATGTTGATATTTTTATTTCAAATGTTGGACGTCACGCCCCCTCGGTATTTATCAGATCAAGTTTGTTTTATATATTTGGCACGCCTTAAGCCTTGAATTTTTGAGTGCATGCTAATATTTATAGTCTCAATCATTCCTTTGAACTTGTTTGTGATCGAATGAAAAACATGGAAGTTATTCAAAAGTCAACTTTATGCGGTAAAATTCACATGCAGCTGCTTGCGGTTTGTTTGTTTAGTTAATAGTGTGGCCATATTATTATTATTATTATTATATTATGGACATTTATTTTAAATATATACACTACTAGACAAAAAAATAAGTACACACTTTCCGCCTATTTGTTGATAACGGTTTTTCAATAGTTATAGAATATACCGCTATAAATGTTTATATTTTGAAAGAATATAGTGTTCTGAAACATTTAAAACAAAAATTAAGGTTGGAAACCACGTTTTTTAATGCTACGCACAAATTTCTGCTGGATGAGCGTTTTTGGTCTGGTCAAAATAATAAGAACACTCGTGGTAATTTTGATTTTTATGAGATTAAATGTAAAAATTAGGTAGGGAATGTTGATTTATTTTGACTTCTTGCATATTAAAGTACATGTGAGTTGAAAAATTTCTTTAGAAGAACCAAAAAATGCATTGTACTTTTAACGAAAAGACTATAGACGTGAAACTTCAAAAAAAAATGATAAAAAATCTTCCAGGAATTGTGAAAACTCTTAAAAGCTGGGTATATTTGGTGCAGAATGCCTTATAATTAAATTTACCTACTAAAAAACGAGGACGGAAAAATAAATTTTCACAAACAACAGACATTCACATGGTCAGTCTTGCAAAAAAAGACATAGACATGTCCGTCAAGGTCATTTCCGCTCAAATCAGCAATGGAATATCATCTCAAATGGTTTGCCGTTGATGTAAAAAGGTAGATCTACTAGACCTTGGGGTATGGCCCCAAAAATTTGAAGATGAACCAACAGTGTGGCGTCAATTATTTGGATTGGTCTGGGCCAGAAGGTTCTACAATGTGGAATAAATTTTTGTGGAGCGAAGAAACAAATCTAAATTCTTTTGCTAATGACTACAGACGACATGTAGATTGCTCAAAAGGCAAAAAATCGGAGGTCCGGTACCCAAAGAAGACTTGTAAGGATGTAGGCTGGTGCTTAATGGTTTAGAACTGTTTTTTTTTAATGACGTTGTACGGTTTCATCGGTAAATTGATAATATGACCCTATTTGGATATAAAAATTATTTCATATGATGATTTCATATATTCCCTTCCCTACCCTGAGAAAAAAATGTCCTTGCTAAGGGGGTTTCCACAGGATAATGACCCAAAACGCTCGTCAAGACTGGCCAAGGGCTGGTTTACAGAGAACGAGGAACCAAACACAATTGGTTACTAATAGGGAGACTTAAAACAATAAATTGGCATAAATACCTTTACAAAATTCGAAAAATTGTGGAAATTATGTGCAAAAAATGCGGTATGAGCTTCGTATGGAGATTTTTTGCAAACTTATTGCTAGAATGACAAAAAACATCGCAAAAGTCTTACAAAATGAGTGTTTCTGAATTTGATAGTACCATAAGATTGACATTACTAACAAAACAATAGAAAAAATTTGTTTTGTTTCGAATTTTTGGCTTTGTAGAATTGGTGTACTTATTATTTTGTCCAGATCAAAAACGCTCATCCAGCACAAATTTGTGCGTAGCATTAAAAAAACGTGGTTCCCAACCTTCATTTTTGTTTTAAATGTTTCAGAACACTATATTCTTTAAAAATATAAACAATTAACAGCGGTATATTCTATAACTATTGAAAAACCTTTATCAAACAAGTAAGAAAGCTACAGTCGAGAGTGCTCGACCGTATGATACCCGCAACCCATTTCGAGAGAAAACAAAAAACTTAAATTATATTTTAACAAAAAATATACCGAATATACTAAAACTTGTTTTTTGTATATATTTGAAAATAGTGGGTAAAAATCCACAACACCGTTATGGTCATACTTTCTTACTAGTTTTTAAACCAAATTGATTTTTGTTTTACAATTTTCAAACTTTAGCTTGCCATATTCGTATCAAGAATAAGCGAAATAGCAAACAAGTCTAAATACAATGCATCATTTTAAAGTTTAACCTTAATTTGTTCTAAAGTGCGTATTAACATGAATTATAAGTAATAAGATAATATTATATAAAGGCAAGGCTACAGATTGAGTCAATAGAGTCTTATGTTGGAACCGATTTATATATGTGCATATCCTTCAATAAATACAAATGTTCCTACTCCAGACGCTCTCCAAACCCGAACAATCCAAAACAGTATTGGATACACTCCAAACTTTTACTTTTCTGTCGTACTGAAATGTGCTTTGTTTGGATAAAGCAGCTTTTTCCAGTAGTTAATAATAAAAGAGCGTTCGGATTTTCACAAGAGATTAGATCCCCACTGAAGTTCCTACAACTTAATTTTGCAAATACTTGGGTGGTATTTCTCACAATTTCGACAACAAACGAGAAATTTAACCGAAGAATACAATACACAATTACACAATACAATTTGGACTCTCTTAATTGGTAATAATGATAAAAATCCAACTCGACTGAACGGCAATTAATTAAGGCATTTTAAACGCAAAGACGGAGGTGGGCACTAACGGGCTAACTAACTGTTGCTTACCATTTCCGTGTCCTTTTCGGCCTTTTTGAACTTGGACGTGGGTTTCGACGACTGCTGCTCCAGACACAAGCCCTTTATGGCATACGACTCGGCGAGAATCTTGAGGCTGCGTCTGTGTACAATATATAGAAACTTGCTATAGTAATTGGCAATGATTTGTAGAACAGCTTTACAGTGTGAGCTCCTTCTCGGCGAGCGTGTTGAGCTCAGCCTTCACAAAATTCTCCAGACTCTGCTCGTATTCGCCGCAGGCGTAGCTGAGCTTGGCCAGCAACAGATACGCGTCGAGTGCAATGCCCGCCTTCTGCCCGCTTTCGCCCAGAGCTAGGTTGAGGAAACGTCGCGCCTCGGCCAGGCCGCTTTTGGCGCGTCCAAAATTCGTCTCGGGCGCCACAGCGTGTTCCTCGAGATAGTTTTCCAGTCGGGCCTCGCCCACCAGAAAGTTGGCCAGACACTCTAAATTCGAAAGGAGGCGAGGGGTGAGGTGTTGTTGTTGTTGACATATGGTGTGACCTTACCATTGTGTGGCGATCCAGTTTTCAGCTCGTCCGTCAATTCGATGACGCGCTGCCATTTTCCTTCGCTGCGGCAGCTCTCGATCAGTGCCTCGACTTTGGTCGAATTGTTTCGAGTACGATTGGCCATAATTACAAGTAGCACGTGACGGCCGGCACGTTTGTAGCCTTATGATTGTTTTTCTAATTTAAATTTTAATTTGATTAAAATTTTTTTCGGAAAATACACGCACACTAACATACATATATCAGTTGTGGCTGAATTTGCAGCGTTGCCACACTGTGTGACATCAAGGTTGCTATTATCGATTGCGTCACATGCTCACAAAACTTAAGCGTAAAACGAACAAAACAATGCTAATGATTGATACAGAATACTCGCTCTAATTTATCTATTTCGACTTTCAATATAACTAATTCCTAATTTTTGATATTCGCTACATAGCTTGAGCTTACCTCATAGCTGTAACATCGACTTGCGCAATGCGTAACCTTGTTTAACAGTTTATGTCAAGGGTTGCCACTGTTCAAGCAGCTGATGAGCAAAAGGTACGATTTTTGTTGGTATTTTGTTTACAAAACTAGTATTAATGGAAGCAGTTGGCGGTATTTTATTAGTTACTTGCGTGTTGCCACACTGAGTTGCAGTTCTTATTTTGTTGTTGTGAGATACGCACGCGTTATGCGCGAATTTTTTCTGGAATATATAAAATAAATATAAATGCGGCATTTTGGTGAGAGGAAGAAACATTTTTTAAACATCTTGCATCTTGCAATTCCTGAAAAGTGATTAAGTACATTGTGTCGATTCTAAAAGTCGCAATTAATATTTTATTGAGCTTAATTAAAACCCACAAATATATTGGACAGAGTAATTGATGGGCCGCAGTCATTAAACTAACGGTAAGCTGTTATGTCTGTTTATATTTTGTAATTTGGCTAAAAGCAAAAATACATGCGCAGAATGTATTTGTATGGGGGTGTGTTTATGTGTGTGTGTGTGTGTGTACCGCCGTTTTGGATAACGCTCAGCTGTTTAGTTAGCTGAGCAGTTGTTATTATTGTTGTTTTGTGGACTGGACGCCGCTAGAGCGGCGTATACGAAATGCATGCAGTCATGTGTGTGTGTAATTGTAAGTAAGTGTGCATTTGTTCCACTCGTGAGAAAGTGAGAGTAAATGCAATCAATTGATTGCGTCTGTTTATTACCGTTTATTAATTTCATTAAATGCATCACTGCATCTCACTCCCACACACACGAACATAGGCTCACAGAAAGCTCGTTCTAATTGAAAAATTGCCACACACACAAACTCGCATACTCTCGCACACTTGTGTGCGCTTGAGCTTTCGATTTGCATTGCGCCTGCTGACAACTCATTCAAGTTCAATTGCAGTTATTTCGACCATTTTTGTTTTGTGAATGTTTTCTACCAATTTTACGCTCCATTTGAGCGGTACAAAAAATGACTTTTCTCTTGCCTGCTTTTATCGCGTGCCTTGTCAGACGTCAAGTTAATTGCCAGAGTTTTTTTTGCATGTCAACTGGCCAAAATGGGAAATGAGCCAACGTCTCACCCCCAATGGGCCCATTAGTAATTCATGGCATGTTCTAACAATAAAAATAACAAATTATTACGTAAAACAAACATTTAAATGCACATTAAAATAAACGTATAGAAAAAACACCAACAACAACACCATATCATCAGCAAGAAAGTCAAATATTCTCAACGCTGCGCGCCAAATCAAAACATATACCGATTGGCAGCGCGCAATGCGTGTCTGTGTGGGTGCGAGAGAGAGGTGAAGAGCGCGCAGCTTTTAGGTAAGGCATGTCGACAGCGGCTACGGTTTTGCATGCTTATGACGTAATGACAATAATTACAAGCCAAGCAGTCAGTCAGTCAGAAAGAGAAGGAATACGTGGGAGTAAGATTGCAAGTATAATCTGAAATAAAGTAGTGCACAGTGGTACACAAATCGTGGAAATTGGACGTATTCAAATTGTAAATTTTTAATATAAATTATATTTAATTTTTATTGATCTAAATTGGCTAATTTATTCACTGTATTATATTTATTATTCTGCCGAATAAATAAATAGACATTAAACGACAGCTGTCGGTTATTTAAACTTTCACTGTATGTTCAGATGTTCGGCATTCGTTAGTGCATCAATGTATGTAATTAACACTACCAGAACAATATAGATAATTGAAAACAATAAATATAGTTGCAAAACGCAAGTTACTTTTTATGGATAATGTTGGTTGCTGTGTGCAGTGGCATCAGGTGGCTGTGGTTGTGAATGTAGAGGGGAGGAAGAGCGTTGAATGAGCACAGAATTGATTGATGCTAGGGGCGTCATTATAGCGAAACATGCATGTTGCTCTAAAGATGTGGGACACGAGACAAAGCAAAAGAACGCAACGGATGTGGAGCAGAGGAGTGAGCAGGAGCAGAGCAGTTCATAGAGAGAGAGAGAGAGCGCTAAAATGTTTGCGAATTGAAACATGACCGCCTACTCTGTTCTCTCTCTGGCTGCTCGCTGTGCTGTGAAACATTTTGGCAAGTGAAACGAACATTCGCAGCCATAAGCTGCTCTGAGACAGTTGTTGTTGCTCTTCTTGTTAGTGCTGCTTTTTTCTTTTTCGTAAATTGTGCGAATATTTTATTGTGCGCACATTTTGACTTGTGTTTACTTTTTGTGTTAGAGCGTCACGTTTCGTTGTTGTTGTTGCGTTTTTATTTGCATGTGACGCTTTAGCTTCGCCTACTTCTGTTTATTTGCTTGTTGCTGTTTTGGCAGGTGCTCAGCCTCGCACACCAATACACATACGTACACATAGGATGCCTCCTTTTTTTAAATGAGTTAAATTCTAGTGTGCAAAGTATTTTATTTATTGGAATGTGGATGTGTAAAAACTATAATAAACAGTCAAGACATAAGGATACCAGCTACTCATTTTTCAAAAATACTAAATACCTATCCGATATACCAAAAATATACCTATAAGTATACTTTTATGTGCACAAATACCATTCACAGGGTCGGAGCTGGCTCTTTTTCACCGTTACTCAAGTTTTCTGTTCTCCTATTGGTGTTATTTTAAGGAAGAAATATTTCCTATCATTCTCGGAGATCCATAATGTGATAGATTGCTTTATATCGTCCTATGGATATCGTGTCAATTATAATTAATACAAAATATTCAAAATCTGATTCATTAAGCTTTATAACAATCGGTCCAAAATATTTAAAATATTGAAGAATAATAGCTAAAATTATATGCCTGCGGCGCTTTTAAATTTATGCAACTCTAACACATGTAATTAATCAAACAATTTGTTTTACTTGTATATTTTATTAAACTAACGTGTTCAATAAATCTACGAACATTCTAAACAGAGAGGATACCAAGAACAAATATACATATGTATATTTGAAATATATACCTCAATGGAGGCACATGAAAAACGAAAGTGAAGGGTCTGGAATAGTCAAAACTTGACTTGAGCCGATCTAATGTGTATTCCTTTACCTGCATTTTCCTCCAAGTCACGCGCTCGCAACTCAAACTTTGTCACGTAACTCTTTTTATGTGTTTTGCGCGCCATTTTATGTGCACCCCCACAATGCTCCCCTTTAACTCCTCTTTTAAACCCGAGTCGCATGTTCTTTACGCGTTTTGATAGACACATTCATTGCCCCTCTCGCTCTCGTTCTCGTACAGGCTCTGGTGAATTACACGCTTTACATTTAGCTCTTTAATAAACTCTTTTTAAGCTGACCTGCTTTTTAGCGCCTTGCCTAACTAAAACTTTTTAAAGCCAGGAGATAACGAATACGCTCTTCTGACTTTGTGTCCAGCAAATGTCCAGCACTTTTTCGCTTACTTGCTTGCTTGTCTCTTTCTGTCAGTTTTCTTTTTTTTTTGCGATAAACAAGTGACAAACATAAACATGGCATACATTTGGCTGCACTAACACACCCACACTTTTTGGCAGCATCTTGCTCACCGCACAACTCCCCTCACCAATTTATTGTGCGCAGCGCAACTATCAATAAAGTTCGATTTGTGCGTATGTGTGTGTTCAAGGCTCATAAATCAAGTTAAACTAAATAGAAAAAAACAAAACGAAAAAGAAAAAGAAAGAATGAAAAAAAAGAAGGCAGCGGAACGAATAATATCAAGAAGCAGCCAAAGCAAACAAATAAATTTATGTTTGGCCACGACGCTTCTTACTCCACTTTATGGCAATATTTCTGGCAGCGCCACCTACATTCCACCACCTTGTACTATGATCATCCTGTCCCCATCTCTCTGGCTCCCACTGTTTCTCTATTCTCATCCATTACACCCAGTGGCAAAAAAATGCTGCGATAGCACAAACAACAAATGTTGACGACGCTGACGTTGAAGCCGACAGAGCTGCTACCTTTTCAACTACTATTTTTAACAGCTGCACCAGCAGCTACCCTATACACTCACATGTGTAGTGTGTACATACATTTCTTCAGACAAATCCACACTAACTCGTGTGTCTGTGTGTATTACATTTCAAGTTGAAAAGTTTTTTTTGCTTTATTGCTTAATATTTCATAGTGCTTCGACGCCAATAAAAAAAGTTACAGCACCCCTTTTCCCTTTCGTTCCATCCTTGCCCTTTCACATTAAATATTGTTTTCCTTCTCATTCTTATTCGTTGTTTTTTCTTCTTTTCTTTGCAATTCTTGGCACTGCTTATTTTGTTGAGTGTAACTTGGCATCTGCTTTGAGTAACTGAGGAGCTTGCATAAAAGTTCAAGCCTTAAACTTTAAAGCTTTTCCGCTAACATTGAATGTGAGGGGATCTGGTAAATTAGGTACATTCGAATGTATTTAAATGTAAAAATAATTTTGACTCATTCCCCCTCCACCTTGTTTTGTAGCAACTCAAAGTTTTCCATTTCTCTTGTAAATGACATCAACAACATTTTGTACATCATTTATAAGAACAACAATAGCTGTGAGTCAAAAAATGGCCAGAAGCGACGAAAGACAAATAAAAACAAAAACAAAAGCAAAATACCAACTACCAAGAATAAATATTAAAAAATAAACATGAATGAAAAGCAGCGCCCCATCAGCAGAGCAAAACTAAAAATACGAATTTATATGCAAAGCATTTCAACTTGCTTGAATTTTAAACATTTTGCGCCAGCTTCATTCCTCAGTCATGCCTATTATTGTGTGCGTGTGTGCACGAGTGTCATCCATTTGCATGTTTGTGCGTATGGATATGTAGCTCAAAGATCCAACACAGCGAGCCTGCAACGACAAATGACATTTGACTGCGTGTATGCATACGCGCTTATGTTTCAGTGTGAATGTGTTGTCTGTGTATGTGTGAGAGAGTATGTGCGCCACTCTCAGTGTCTCCCATCTCCCATCTCCCATTTGTTCCATTCGGACCGCAGGCGTCGCCCCACTTAGTGCTCTCCCACACAGCCGAGCGACTTTTTTATTTGTTTGATTTGTTTTTTTTTTTTTGTTCTCGCATATTCATTTGCATTTTTATGCGTTGACGTCGTTGTTGGAATTTTATTTACTTTGCATATTTTTGTGAATTTCTCTTTAGTACCATTTGTGCTGTTTTTTATGCAATCACTTTGTTGCAGCTCAATTAATGTTGTACGCCCGTCCCATGTATTTGATTCATCTAAGGTGCAACTGACCCTGGCATAGCTAAGCATAGCTTTTGTTTAATACACATTCGCTGCGCATTTAACTAATCTTCATTTATTTCAGCTTGCATGAAACTTTAAAGGTACAGGTTGAAATGGAATTCCACATGGAATTGCGAAAGGTTATTTAGTGAAATGATTTGGAAATGACTGATTTTCCATTTGAGTGCAATGCATTTAACCCGATAGATGGAAATGAATAAAAATGGCCTGGAAAATTGTTTACATCTGTGATGAAGCAAATTTAAAAAAAAATGTAAATTTGTCTGCAAATAATTGTACTTATACATTTTGGCTCACCGCACTCTATCACTGTTCTATTTCCCTTCCATTCGGGTTGTTAACAGACGACGCATTTGAAAGAGACACACATACACTCGCTCTAAATATGTTGTAGTTGGAGTGAGATGGAGCAGCTGAAGCAGTGGTAGTTCGGCTTGGTACTGTCGTTATTATACCCGCTGCCCATAGGGTAGAAGGGTATTATAACTTAGTGCCAACAGAAAATGTATGTAACAGGCAGAAGGAGGCATCTCCCACCCCATAAAGTATATATATTCTTGATCAGCTTCAACAGCCGAGACGATATAGTCATGTCCGTCTGTCAGTCTGTATGAACACCTGGATCTTAGAGACTATAAGACATATAAGACATCAAATTTGGCACAAATTCCCTACACAGATCAAGTTTATTTCAAAAGTTGGATGCCACGCCCCCTTCGCCCACAATAAGCATTAATCTAGAAAAAGTCAAGTTTTTCTATGTAAATCGCAAATAACTCCAAAAGTTCTTTGTGTAATGATGTGTAATTTGGTTACCCATCGGCGCTTGGCACTCTTAATATACCCTGTAATACAAATCGGTACAAATCGGATAAGTAGAACAAAAGTTATTCGTGAAATTATTTATCAAAATTGTTGTGCCCAGTGCATATGGACGTTTTAAGTGTGTGAATGACCTAGAGATATCAAATTTGGTGACAGTATTCGTGTAGTTCTTACGCAGATCAAGTTTGTTTTAGATTTTTGCCACGCCCCTTTCCGCCCACAAAAACTGTAAAAGCCGTAATAATAGACCTAGAGCATTGAATTTTGGTATGCATAATAATAATTATATTCTCAATGATTCCCGTGAATTTGGTTGAGATCGAATGAAAATAATAAGAAAGTTATTAATGAATCAATTTTATATGCAAAATTCACTTGCAGCTGCTCGCGCTTTGTTTGTTTAGTTGACAGTGTGACCATATGGGTGTTGTGGATTTTTAACCGCTATTTTCAAATATATACAAACAAAAGACAAGTTTCAGTATATTTTTGATATATTTGTTGTTAAAAGATCATTTAAATTTTTTGTTTTCTCTCGAAATGGGTTGCGGGTATCATACGGTCGAGCCCTCTCGACTGTAGCTTTCTTACTTGTTTTTTTGTTGCTGCTGTCTGTTCGTCTAGTTTTGTCTGGCGTTCTTTTGTTTTTGTGCCGATGTCTTTTGTGTGTTTTTTCGTCTTTTGCACATTTTTAATCCATGTTAGTGCATCTGTCACTGCCCCTCTGCAGCCGTCACTGCCGGCGACGTTGCTGTCCCCATTAGCGAAGAGCTTTGGTTTTTGGTAGTGTTGTGCCGTGTTGTTTTCAATTCGTTCACAAACATGCCAAAAAGAGACTGATGGACGACCTTGACTGGACGATGGTGGCAACTAAAATAAATAAATGTAGAAATACATACATACATATGTACATATGTACATTAGAGATTAACATTGTTACGAATCGCAATTTATTGAAAGAAATCGAGCACTTCTTCACAAAAACAAAAATAAATTTCATCAAATGTTATTATTAAAAAAAATGGAAAATACGAAATATTGTCAAATATTTTTGTGCATAACATTTTTGAAGCGATCGTGTCACGGCAGCCGTTGTCTGGTCAACGAACTTGCTGCTGTTGCTTTAGCAAATAAAACTACAACTTGTTAGTTATTATTATCTCTACGAATTGACAGCAACAGCCATAGATGCAACAACTAAAAGCACAAGCAAGCGTATAGTCATGATAATTTTCAACTACCGACGCCAACTGCGTTGTGATTAAATGGGGGAAGGGGCTTGGCATTATGCGGGAGGGAATACGGCCAGAAACACCTACTTTGGCTTTGCGCTGCTGGTAGTGGGGTTAGTTAGTTGGAGCCGAGTTGGGGCAGGCCTCTACTCAGGCGAGTCGATTAACACACGTTACACGCATTTTCAATTTCAACGAACAAAAAGTAAAACCAAAAGCAAACACACACACACGCGCGCACGAACTTACAGGCGTACACACGCTCTCACACACATACATGCAAGCTCAGTGCATGAACTAGAAATACTCTGGCAAAAGCAACCGCAAAACGGGCGACGGCGACGACGACGACACAACGATTGTAAAGTTGGAGTCCACATACGCACAGTGGTTGTACACCAATCATATTGTTGGCAAGCCATTTTCTTTTAAACAGTGCAGTCACTTATTTTTTTGTAAGGTTCCAGACCAAAAAAGCACAGAGGTCAAAGCGCAAGTGAAATTTAAAGTACATTATTTAAAATTATATTTTTGATATTAAGCATTCAATTTGAAATATTGAAACAACAACTAATTTAATCTTTAACGGCATCCACACTTTGCAACGCTGCGCGACCTAACGTCGTCGATACCCCGCAAATTTGACTGCCCCCCCACCCCCAAACGTGAACAACGCCATCGTAAAGTGTGTGTGCGATAACTTTGACAACGATAAATTGTGTTATGCTGGCTTGCCTGCCTGCCTGCCATAGTCACCGTTCGTTCGCCTGAGCACCAGAAATAGAGTGTGATGGAAACAGAGAGAATGAGAGAGAGGGAGAGCAGAGCCAGAGCTACCGTCAAATTCGTATGCATTGCATTGTGCGTTGTTCGTCGACCTTCTTCAGCTGCACTTGTCGTCCATTGTGGTTGTCGTTTGCTACTACCACTACAACAAATTCTGAGGCTGCGGCTGCGGCTGCGGCTGCGGCTGCTGCTGTTGTTGGTGTACCTTAACCCAAACTCTCCATGTGGCAACTGACTGAGCGTCGTTCAATGTGCGCTTATCACATTATTTTGCTATTTATGGTTTTGCTTGCAATATTTCGTTTTTCCCTTTTTTCCGCTTTGTGATAACATAATACATATTACATATACAAACACATGCACACTCAGTATTCACATGCTATGCACAGCGGTCATTGTTATTATTATTTGTTGTTGTTGCGACAACTCTTTCTTGATTGGCATGTATAAAATAGTTTCGCACACTGTCACAAGCTAGTTACTTCAGCTTGTTTTGATCAAATTTATTTAAGTTCTATCTTTATAAAATTGATCATTTACACTTTTTAAATAATTTCACCTAATAAAATAAAATAAAAACAATGTGCATAGGTGGGCTAATCAAAATCACATCAGAAGAACAGATTCGCACTTTGATAAAATTATAAAAATATGCATTGTTAATATTCGAAAATATCCATTGTGTGTTTGATGAAACGGCCCATTTTTCGAAAATTAAAAAAAAAAATGGACGATGCATTTTAAATGGTTTCAAATTCATGTTTTAAAAGATAAATATTGCAATCTGGTTATCGATAATACGATTACCAAACCACAGAGCGCTATATATGGCTGCTTATCGTTCGTTTGGCTTGTCAATAATGCAATCAATTGTTTAGTTTGATTAAAGAAATATTATTATTATTACTTTCGTTTGCATTGTGAGTTCTCATGTTTGTCCGTGTGTATGTGTATACATGTGTTTCTATAACATTTATCGTTTATTGATGTTGCAGTTTGTGCCACAATTGCCGGCGACAAAATTACGAGCGAGCAAACCGATAGTGAGATGAATATTGGGTGTATACATATTTATAAGCAGTGTATGTGTATCATTGCCAAGGACGTAGCAAATGTAATAACTGTCTGAATTCTTTTGTGACTGCATAAATTTGTGTGGAAATGATTATACGCTTCACAAGTTGCATAATGAAAAAAATACAAATTAATTTTCCCTTTGCGTTTTTTTCTCTTTTGCTCTATATAGCTTATAGCTTACAATAATGGCGTAGCAATCCCAATGGGTATATTTAGTGAAGCAGTGATTGATAACGGTAAGTCAATATTTAATTTTCTTTGTTGAGTTTCCAACGTTGCCAATTTGCTTGTTCGCTCTATTGTTGTTACCTGAAATAAAAGTTTGACAAATTCGTCTATTACGCTGCTTTTTTAAGTTACCAGCACAAGTTGAACCTAATTTCGCAGACAAATTTCTGTTGCCATAAAAAAAAATTTTGTTCATTTTTGTCAATAAATTAACTTTAGTTTAAATATTTCGTTTTAAATTTATTAAAGCTTTTGCCAAGAAATGTGACTGACCACAGTTATTAACATTTATTTAGTTTAATTTGCGACGTTGTCGCTATTCATCAAAGAAGTTTTTGCTTTGTGAGACGTGTAATACAATAAGAGTTTGCCCAATTAAGTTAATATGTTGTTTAGTCGAAACCATGTAAAATGTGCGGCCACTTTGGGTTAAGCATGCAAAAGCAAATCGACCAGCGTGCTTTACAGTGTGTGTGTGTGTGTGTATTTGTGTGTATGCGAGTGGCAATGTTTTGGGAACTCGAAACCTAATCAAAAAAAGTTTGTTTCTCCATAACCAATGCGTGTAATCCAATTAGCTGTCACACGTTTAAGACAAATAACTGAAAATTAAAAGAAACACGTAAAACAGAGAAATTATGTATGAGCCTCATGCTGTATTTGCGTATTTTTTGCTCACAACATACATTCATACCGATGTATGTATGTACATCTTTACATACATATGTACATTGTACATGTATTCATAATAAATTCTCATATGCAAATTACAAAAACAAGGGTGTCCTGGGAGCAACAACAATAAGACCACAACGTTGCTTTTGGCACACAAATCTCAATTTAAAACAATCAAATCCAATGGAAGAAAAAAACAATCCATGTAGAAAAAAAAACTACACCAGCAAACAACAACAGCAAGAGCGGCAGCGGCAGCAGCGGAAAACAACGCAAAACTGTAAACAAACGAAATATGCACAACTACATGCACAGAGTCAAGTGCTCGCATACACGCACACAACTTGATTGCGATGGCGCAATTCACGCACACACTCACGCATAGCCGCCCATCCGTCCGCATACGTTCCATTCACTCTCATGCGGCTGTTTGTTCACCACACTCAGAGCGTGCGTCTCGTCGAAACGTCTCACTGTCGCGTCGACGTGCTCGCCTGCTGCTCGCTCGGTTAGTCAGTCAATGATTCGGTGAGACAGTTAGTCGGGCAGACAGACGATGTGCGCCGACGTTTCGTCTGTTTCTCATGCGTTCCATAGCCGCTACAATGCAACGCCTTGGCAATGAAACATATCAGTTGATGTCAAAACGCGAACGTGTGCGAAACGTTAGAGTTTGTACACAGCGGGTGAAATGTAAAGCGGCAAAAACCCGATGAAAACTACCGACGGCGAAACAAATTAAAAAAATAATATTTGTGCGTAGCGAGAAAGTGACTGAACGGTGGGAAATACGACCGACCGTAAGGCAACGGCTAATCAAAATAAAATAAACAAAACAACAATTGGCAGCCGTACAGTTATTCACATTAAACGAATACATACAAACGACGCACACACATACTTGTAAGTATGTATATTTGTACGTTCGTTTTTGTTGCAAGTGTCAAAAGCATGGCAACGATGGTCTGGGTTTAAATAGCTGGTAGCAACACCAATTAAAGATATTTAGTGTATGAGCCGTTGATCCATCTTCGTCTTCCTCTTTTTCGTTTTGCAACGACATTTGCACGCATAGCCTACAACGCTGTGCACTGTGTGACCAGTTGAATTACAATGTGATGAATTCTGTATTGCAGCATATGCGCCGTGTTTATGTGTTTTGTGCTGTATTGTGACACTGTGCAACGTATGGAAATGAAACGAACGGGTTAAAAAGCAGAGCAGCAACAGCGGCGATAATAAATAAATACGGCAAGAACAACAAAAACTATTAATACGAGCATGATACATATTTATCAACAAATAACACCCACAGTCCGCAAAAAAAAAAACAAAGAAACAAGTGTGCTCGACAGTTAAATACTTCAAAATATTTTTTATGTTTCGAAAACTTTATAAATTTGGTCAAAAAAATTAAATATTGACATGTCAACAACTTAAAGCGGGATTGCAACTCAAGCACCGCGGCGCCCTGCATTTACTGCGAAACCAAACATTTCACTATGAAGAGTAAATGCTTATTGTATTTGTTTCTTTAGCAATTGTGAGATTTGCAAGTAATATTTTTTTTAACTAGTCAATTTATAAGTCTCAATATCCATTATAAATAACATAAATAGTTATTAAAAGTAAAAACAATTGTCTGCAAATGTTTTCTTACATTTAATGGTAAAGAATGCCATTAAAATGACAATTTTTGGCTTATGTCTTTCATGTTAATCATGCGATTTCACTCAGATTTTCACAAAACGTCGGTGTTCGACTATTTAATAAGTGTGCAAAAGGTACGGCAAGAGCTTTAAAGCATTTGTTTGTGAATAACTGTGTGTGGGTGTGCGTGTGTGAGTTTGTCTAAGACGGGCCCCTTGCAAAAATGGAATGATTTAAGTGACAATGGAAATGAAAGCCAAGCACAATTATATTAAATTTATTGAAATAGAATTTGTTAATGATTTTGTATTGCATTTTACATTTTTTCCTGTGCGCGTTTCGAACGCCAGGGGATGATGAGAAGCTGTCTTTGCAACGACTAAACCATGGGCTTGTAAGCCAAATATTTCTCTCAGTGTATCATGCATTTAATTATTCTTGTCACTAGCTCAATAATTTATGTAATTATTTAAAATGAGCACAAGCATTTTCCTTATTAATTATTGCATAATTAAATCCACCATGATTCAAATTTAAACATACTCCATTCAACTGCAAAGTTGACAATATTGTCCACTGCCCAACCCCCCAAATATTTTCCTGTGATTTGGGTATTATGCTCTGTTGGCAATTAAATTTGACTAAATTAAACATGCCAAGCGCATTTGACGCACGCGTGTGTGCAACAAATTAAATGAATTTGCAAAGCATTAAATAAAAAGTTGTATGAGAAACACTAAGGAAATACTGTAGCTCTGGTTGGGCCTTTAATTAATCACAACAAATGGGCAAGCTTCGGCAATTTGCACATCGTCGAGCAAAAGCAATTTTAATGAAGTAGAACTAATTTCTAATTAAAAGCAACATTAAAACCAACTAAATTCTGACTAAGAGAGATGGACCCCAAAACACACTCACATACACACACACACACACTCCCAAAAAAGTGGAGAGCAGCCAACGCAATGGACCGAGATGGATGCAAGAGAGGAAGAGCGGGAGAGTAATATAAGAAGCAGCGACGCCAACGTCAGCGACTGTGAACAATAACGAGTTTAAAGCTCCGCTAGCTTGAGCACAACGCACTTACACAAACTCACAGACACTGGCACTCACACAAACACACTAATATACACAGTCAGTGCGACAGCAAAGCGAACAGACAAACAGGCAGACGGACAGAGAGACAGACAGTCAGTCGAAGAGACAGAGAGGCAGACTCACATGCCATGGCGTAAAAGTTCTATACTTTTTTACGCTTTTATTTTACCAACCCAAAAATAATCGCATTATGATAAGAAAAAAAGCACAAACGGCGTTCCTTTAGTCGCTCTCGTTCGCTCGCTCGCTCTTTTTCTTTCACTCGCCGAGTTCGTGAGTGAGGTAAAAAAGGTAAAAAGACAAAAACAACAACTCCTCGATACGGCGGAACAGAAACAGAGGTAGCCGAGGCAGCGCTGCAGCAGCATACCAATTTATATTTGCTTTTAATGCTTGTTGCTGCTTTTTGCTTGCAAACAAATAAAACTGGTTTTCAAGTCAATTAAACAAACCGAAAAATAAAATAACAACAATACGGAGCACTGGCAAGAAGAAAATTTTGTTCGTTTGCTTTTTGCTTCATCGCAGCAGAAGAAGCAGAAAAGTAGTAAAGCAGCAGACAAGTAACTGCAACAATGAAACAACTTTTCGATGCAAAACAGCTGTGCTTGGTTCGGCTAAGGGGGAAGCTGGGATGTGATGATATTATGTGGAACGCAATAACTTATATCCATATGGAACGTAATAATTGATGCAAAACAATGTGAACTGAAAAAAGGTTCAACAAGCTATCTCCCATTTAATTCTCGCTCAATAGAAAATAATAGATGCAGTACAATATTATTCGCGTTGCAACAATTTGGGAGCACGCATATTATAAACCAAAATGCATCAATATTAAATGACTTTAAATAAAATTGCTTTGATTTAACTGGCCTTTTTGTGGTAAACTGAAAAACAACAAAATGAAATTCACACACAAGTAAGAAGATATTACTTTGTATCAAAAAAATATGAAAAATTGAATAAAGAGCTAATTTAAACAATATGTTGATATTTCGTGACAATGTCAAATGTGAAAACAAAAAGGCTGAATGCTGACAAAAATTTAAATTGAAAGCGAAAAGAATATTAAATCATAAATCGATCTTCAGTATTCTGATATCAGAAATAAATTGAATGTAAAACAATATAAAACTGTATTCAATAGATAAAAAATAATACAAGTTCACAACTGATTTGCACCAAAAAGATACTTGAATATAATTTGTTTAAATAACTTGTTGAAGTTGCCAAATAAGCTTTCGAGGCAATTATTTCAAAATGAAATGTGCATTTTATGTTGATTGATTTTGTAAGGGGCTAAAAAGACAATTGAAATAACTCTTTTGCATAAATATGCACTAATTAAATAATGCTCAGAGACATCGCAACCAAGCCCAAGGTTATAAGAGCAAAATCAATTTGTGCAATGTTTGCAAACAACAAAAGGCAACAGCATTTCCATGGCTTAATTTGCAGAGTATCAGAACAGGAATTACAGAATTTGGAAATAATACATTTTTGGCTTATAATTTTCACATCTGCTTGTGCAAATTGGCAAAATTAATTAGAAGACTTGTTTCAATAAAACCGACGGCAGTTTTGGCATTGCTATCACTTCAGAAGTTATTTAAAGTAAATAGCAAAGGATGAAAAGGTTTAAAGTCTTCATTTGATATTGTCCGGCAAGTGTAAAATATTCAATCTAACTTACAAATTGCCAAGAACTTATCGAGCACTCAACCCGACCTGGATTTCTGTTTGATCATAACAATATTCAAATAGTTATTGTTCAATGGAATACCTCAAAATACTCGAATGTAAATAAATGTGTGCTACAAATGGAAATGTTAAGTTCCAAGTCCAAGCATTTAACAATTTGCACATAATAATAGTTGTTACAAATAATGGGGCGGATGCAACAAATGAAATTCAACTTTGCCAGCGAAAGAGACACCAAACAAGCAATGACAGTGTGTTTGAGCTTTGTTTTGAAGACTTTCAGATGGTTGAAACAACATTTCTGTAAACGTTGCACAAAAACACTTTGGCCATAAGCAAAAGGGAAAATTAAACTCGGAAAAGTGAAAAGTAAAATAAAAAGATAAACGAAAAGCTGCTGCAAGAATTTCAGCCAGGCAGCACTAGTAAATGGTCCAGAGTTTTGGAATTTGTGACGCATGCCTAAGCTCAATTATAAAGTTAAAAGAAATTAAAGCCATCAAATTTGAATCGCAGAGTATTTTTAGGTACTTTATATATATAATTGCCTGTCATTTTTTAAATTATGCTGCTGGAGCTTCTGAGTCTGAGTAGCGCTTTTCCCTTTCGGCTTAAATATAAGTACCGTCCATACATTTACATTTTTCGACTACTTCCTTGTTATTTTGGACCACATCAGACAAACCTGTGCATCAAATAAGCCCAGCCAATTTATTTTCCATAACAACGCAAGCAAACGAAAAACTCGGAAAATAAAAAAAAAGAAATACACAAATTTGTTATGCGGCTGCTGCTTCTGCTGTTGCTGTTGCCCTTCAACTACAACTACCCACAATAGCAACAACACCAACGACAACCCTGCCAAATTGGCACAGCAAGTCAACGCGCCAGACGCCTATCTACGGCTCCACTCTCCTGCCTCCTGGCTTTTGTCCCCCTCCACTTCACTTGTGTTACCACTCCCTCGATTGGCCCGATTTCGATGTGCATTACATTCATGTAGCACATCCATTGTTCAAAGGCCTACTCCGTAATATTGTATAATAGACACAACAACAACAATATCCACAACATGCCATACTTGAGGCTCCCAAACGGAGGGACGAGCCATATCAGACCAGACACATACTGAAAATGTCGACCCATGCTAATTTTAAGGACGACTTTTTCAGCATGGAAATGAAGATGAGAAATTTTCGTCTGCTCGTTTTATTTTTCCGTACGCTTTCTTCCTTTCTCTCTTTGTCTCTCTTTTTGTTGCATATTGAAATTAATGTAAATTTTTTCATACACTCCCCTTAGGGTGGTGTGGATCAGAAACGGTTGAGAGCCTAAACGTGTTGTTATTGATTACGATGATGGGCAACATTGAGATTTTATTTGATAATGAAATACCAACGTCATTATTTGCATGAGACAAAATTTGGTTTGTCGGCTGGCTTGCTGGTTAGCTCTGAGAATTGGCGCAGGTGAACAATTTCGATTTCTTTAAGCTAGATAAATAATATAGAAAGAATGTAGAAATTATGAATTTAACATGACGCAGATTAAAGTGCCTCGTTGTGTACATATTAAATAATTGCTCAGATGCCAGCTGTGTTGTACTTTACTGATGTGTTTTGGAATCCAATTTCTCTTGAGGGTAACTCGCTTGTCCGATTGAATTTGAAAGTGAAAAAAACATTAAAATTCTCTGATGTAACACTAATTTTAACAATTATGATCGTGCTCTAATCGTAATAATTATTTCGAAAATAATATATAGGCTGCAGTTTTCTTCTGTATATTTATAAAATAATGAATTTGTGTTAAGGTTAAGTTACGAAAGGATATGCCAATTGTAGAATGTATTCCGTTGAGTACAAATGTTCAACAATATTGAATTACACAGTTCAGTATCAAAATAATGTGATAAATAATGCTCGCTTGGCTTTTTGGCCCCGAAGAGCAATAATTCGTTTTAAATTAGCCGATTTTCCCACTTGAAAATATAATACAAATTGAATAAACAGAGAACAGCGCCAATGGCCATGTTGAAATTACGCCAAGGATAAAAAGGACGCACGCAAAGAGAAACAAAGAGCACGCAATTAAATATAGAGAAGTATAACGAGGAGGGGAGAGGAGAGAGAAATGGGGGGTTACAAAAAGTGCGAAGCAAAATTGACGTCGCACATTTTGCGGAAATTGTTGGTTTGTAATTTGAATTTGCGCCATTTGCATTCAATGTGCGGCTCAAATGAGACACAATGAATGTGTCCTGAGCGTGGGTGTGTGTGCGTGTGTGTGTGAGCGTGTTTATTAGCCCTTGTAGAGGTCCCCGGGCGCCGTCTACGCTCTACGCTCAGCATAACGCAACGTGCCTAAAAACGGAAACGGATGTTGGCAAGTGTAGACATATTTTCTTAGGAACTTTAACCACCCCACCCCACCCCGCTTCTGACATCCATAACATATTATATATTCTGGCGGCTGTCTCATGGTAAACCTCCCATGGTAAACTCCAACCCCCTCCCCTATTGCACTTTTTCCCATTCCATCTCATTCGAAGCTGGCGTTCAACTAGTTTGAAACTTGTTTGGCAAAAGTTTTGTTGTAACATCAAGTCAATGAATGAGAGCTTTTTTTTAAGGGCAAACCGAAAGCTGTGTCTATCATGGTGGGAGGGGCAACGCAAGGGAAGACAAGAACTTTGTTTACTGCTATAGCTGCGGCTGCTGTGTGAAAATGGAGTAGCTTGACTTTTGCTTTTTTTAAGGATTTTCATTCCTTACGGCTAAACAGTGCATAAAGCTCTGAAGCGGGAAAAGCGCGAGCGACTAAAGAAGGTTAAGGGAATGCCTTCTATACAATTGTGTCACTTTAAGCGGATTTTACTGTAAGTATGCGATGTTGTCATTAAGTTTTGCAGCAGGTTGCAAAGATTAGATGTATATTTGGTATACATGAACTGGCATACATGTTAAATTAGAGTAACATCTGCGCTAATTGTTAAAACTCGAAAATATTTACTGACGAAATAAACTGATAATATAAGAGTCGAAAATATATTTATATCGTCATTTCCTGATTGTTTAGGCTTTAGTTTATAGAGCCCTTTGTCAACTACAGATTTGGCAACATCACAACGAAGTTAGCTTATTTACATTTTCTTTCAACAAGCTAAATACAAATAATTGAGGCAGCTGATGCAATACGCAAGATATTTTTTCGAATTCTTGCAATCTTGTTCTTTCGTTATTGATATATACGAAAATCCAGTGAAAACGCTTAATTTTTGTACGTTGTACATGTACATACATATATCCTTTAAGCCACAATTCAAGCTGCATCTCGTGGATACTTCCTACACTTGTGTAGTCAATTGTATACTTTATATTCATTAAGATTCGTTTCATCTTGTGATTGGAAGCTGACAAGGCAACTTCCTTTTTGGCAAGCTATTCTTTTATAGATGCCTTTCGGAGTGTTGGCATGTTGTCCTTGACTGGCCAAATAAGTTGACAGCACTTGTGTCACACTTTATGCACTAAGCGGCAACAAATCTGCAGCCAAAGTCCCATTACACGGCTTTAACAGCCCCCGGGAAATAGAGTCAACAAACACACTCATGCACAAGGGGCAATAAATTCCGGGTATAAATATGAACTACCCTCATGTGTTGAGCCGAGGGAGGGAGGGAGGCAGGCAGGTTCTGTTGAATAGTTGGCAGTGAGTATTTGGGGCGTTGGAGTAGTAGACCTCGCTCGCACATTCGATAGCGTATGAGAAAAATGAAATAGCGTGTCGTTAATGAGGCGTTGCCACCCACCCAAAAAGTGACTTTTCACCCCTGCCCTGCTTCTGGCTTCAATGCGTGCATTTAATATGCCGTTGGTTTAATGAACTAAATTAATAGTTAATATGTGTGTACAAGTCGTGGATGTAAAGAAAACGGTGCTATTGAGATTGTTATACCTATTTATATGTCTAATTCTATCCAAATTAGAATTGAAACCGAGTCAACCATGACACGAAACAAAACTTCGCAGATATAAAATTCACTTTTCTCCTCGAGGGGAGCTAGAGGGAGAGGTTTCTTTTTACGGGCACATCTGTAACATTTTGTCAACTTGATGACGTCGACAGTTTTGTTTCAGCTTTGCCGTTTCATTTGATTTGTTTTCCTTACCGGGTTTTCCTTATGTGGTTGCCCCAAACCTAATACTAAGATAAACTATTAAGTTTTCGTACATGTCCATACAAAACAACAGCCATCACTTGGCTCGTTTTGTGGCTTGATGACATGTTTGTGTATATATGGAGCTGTATACTACTATACATTCTGGAATTTGTGATTAATTTTGCTTGGAATACAAGGTTTATGGCTGCAGTCCGAAATTGAGGTTAGCATTGACTTTAGGAAATTGAAATTGGTGAAAAATTGCTATAAAGTTATCGTATTTATTCATTCTAATAAAAACAATAAAAAGCAAATATATTTGACATGCAGTAAATTGCAGAAAATTCATTAAGGTAGGTTTCTTTAACTTTATATTATTATATCAGAATCTAATTATACCCGCTACCCATAGGGTAGAAGGGTATTATAACTTAGTGCCAACAGAAAATGTATGTAACAGGCAGAAGGAGGCATCTCCGATCCCATAAAGTATATATATTCTTGATCAGTGTCAACAGCCGAGACGATATAGCCATGTCCGTCTGTCCGTCTGTATGAACACCTAGATCTCAGAGACTATAAGAGCTAGAGCTACCAAATTTGGGGACAGTACTCCTATAGGTGCTACGCAGATCAAGTTTATTTCAAAAGTTGGATGCCACGCCCCTTTCCGCCCCCACAAGTCTGTAAAAGCCGTAATAATAGACCTAGAGCATTGAATTATGGTGTGCATAATAATAATTATATTCGCATTGATTCCTGTGAATTTGGTTGAGATCGAATGAAAAACAAGGAAGTTATTAAAGAATCAATTTTATATGCAAAATTCACTTGCAGCTGCCCGCGCTTTGTTTGTTTAGTTGACAGTATGACCATAACTGTGTTGTGGATTTTTACCCGCTTTTTTCAAATATATACAAAAAACAAGTTTTATTTTTTGTTAAAATATCATTTAAGTTTTTTGTTTTCTCTCGAAATGGGTTGCGGGTATCATACGGTCGAGCACTCTCGACTGTAGCTTTCTTACTTGTTTTGAGTTATAATTACAATTTTTTTTAACATAAATATTAGTTTTAAATAGTTATCAACAAAAGAGCCAAGTTTGATTTCAATTAAAGGTTTTAATTAATTGAATACAATATTTTGTCTTTTTGATGTTAATGACTTACTGTTACATTTAAGTTTAATAAATTAAGCTGTTGTTTAGATTTAGAATTACAAATATGAAGTTATCAAAACTGAGAAAATCAGTTTCTATTATTTTTTCAATGACTGTACATGTAAAACGTACAAGATGATGCGATGTTAGTTTTAATAGAGGGAGTGTAGCAATCGTCACAAGGCTGCTTGTATATTTAGTACTAATATCAAAGGGTTATAAAAACGGAGGATTAATAGGTGACACCTTCTTGTACTTGAGGTGCCCTGACTATGGACACAATATTAAGAGTAATTCCAAACAAAATGTAATATTTTTTCGACCAATTATTTTCGAAACCTTACCATATCTTCTCTTTAGTTTTGCTACAAATATTTCATCGCTTTCAATTATTTTATAAATTAAAACCTTCTGAAAAACAGGGCGCAAATAACCAAATTAATGAACTACATATACCTTCAAGAATGGGAAGATAAGAATTATCTGTCGATGCACAACAGTGCAATATGTGAGCGTCTTGAGAACAGTTTATTTCCTTTTCTATTGGTACGCCACATGATTAACAACTTTAATGATATTCGTCGAAATAAAAATTGGATTTGTCGTGTGGGTAACTGATACAATGAGATGCTCTGTTGGACGGAATATGATTTATGACTACATTGTAACAAATCTATTAGAAAACACGATACTATTCTGTGTCACTGTATAAACATTAGGATTCCAACTTAAGTTCGTGTTGCTTGTCCTTTTGTGACGAAATTATAGCACGTAGCAAATCATATAGGGCAACACTTTGAAGGTATTTGAATATAGTCATATAGTTTGTTATGCAACAAAAAAACAATGAAACCAACTTTAATTTGAAAATATTTACAAATTTAGTTCAGGTTGCTAATAAATCTCAAAGCAAAATTAATTAATAAAATTAATTTCATAAAACTCTGATGACTTTATAATATGATAATTATTATAAAGGGATAAATTACAAAAATCCATTTAAAAAAGAAAAATTGTCAATGAAATTATAGTTTATACAATTGTAATTACTATTATTTTCGAAAGAAATACTAGATTGTAATTCAGCGTGTGATTGTTTGTTTAATTAAACAAATTTTAATTTAGTTACCTAAAGTGTCGCACATCTTCGTGGTGCTGTGACATGTTTGTGGAAATTTTCCCTCTTCGCTTTGGTGCGACTCCAAGTCATAACATTTCATTTGCAGGAAGGTTTATCTATTACCGTTTACCGTCCATTTAAAGCCCCTATTCGTCTGCATAATTAACCGACAGCTCAGCTCAGTTCAGTCCAGCTCAGCTGAAAAATCATGGACTTGGACTCTACTAGTCGGTATATGCACTTATGCACTGTATTTATGTAAGCATTTGCGAGTGTCTGTGTTTGTGTGCGTGTGAATGGAGGTGCCCATAAATTGTTTGCCTGGCAATTATTTCTGATTCTCTTTCGGCGCAATGACGTGTGTTGCGGTTGTTGCGGTAACTGTTGTTTCTCTATTTCTGCCATTTACATATTGTTTTTTTTTTCATACACATACACAGAGTCGTAATATATACATATGTATATATGTTTATATATTTTTGTTTTGCACTAATTAAAGTTGGCCAACAGCATGTGCAATTTATGTTTGTTGTGTTGGTAAGACAAGGTTCCAGGCCACTGCTCAATTATCGGATATGAGATGTATATATGTGAGCAGTGCCGTGAGGGATTTCTTTCCTCTTTTAGTTATTTATAATTCCCAAACACAGTTTGTGCATATTATTATTATTATTTTACTGTGTAATTGCAATTCTGTTTGCATCTCTTCAGCATTTGGGAATAATTGTGAAAATGAAAATGCAAGTAATACCTGCAAATTATGATTTTAATTTAAAAGTAATCTGCATTGAAGTTTGATATTGGAAAACATAAATATCTTAAGTAGCTTTTATAATAACGGACGGACAGACTAATGTTGGTATTGATAGAGATAGATAGAATTTATAATACAATTCTCAACATTCCTATTGAGTTTATTTAAGTGAAATCTTTTAACTGCTTTAGCACAAAAGCAATTGTAAAAGCCAAAATTTGCAACTCGTTACCCTCAACAAATACAATAATATGTGCTTACGTAGTCGGAATTCGAATTCGTGAAATTTTCATTTCCGTTGCGCTAGAGCATGGTATATCCGTGTGGTATGCAATGTATCTGGAAACAGGGTCCATCGCAACATGCAAAATTCATGTCGATTTCATTCAACAGAGAATGAAAGGAACGCTAGGGATGTAAATGTGACAAAGGGAGAGAAAGATAGACAGAGATTGAGCGATCGATCAATAACCCACAATGTCTGTGACCCCCCATGTGGTAATCGAAACGATTTTGGGTGCATTTAAAAGCCACTTTCGTCATCGCGATAGTCATGATGACGAAAAGGTGAAGGAGGATGCTCTGCAGGAGGCGGCGACGCATCAAGATCAATGCATAAATACCAAAGTGCACAGTGTGCAGTGAGTGGTGCATTGCCATCAACATTCAAGTACCCTTTCAACGTACCAAAATCCTGCACGCCATTACCCCATCCGATAAACTCACAGACGTAACAACGTCTCCTTCTAACAATGCATCAACACATTTCCCCAATTTTGGCTCACTAAAAAGTTAAGCGCTTCTCGCGATTTGCGAAAACTTTTGCACACTTGTTTCGTGCAACAAATGGCGTAAAAACTGATCAATAGTGCATAGTGCTGGCATAATGCTTAGACTAACGTATCGGTGATGCTCTTTAATACGTGTGAAAATTTAGTAAGGTTACTCTTTAAATAATTATATTGGTGGATAACAATGTATTTTTGTTTTTTCACATCATTAGACAGCGATTTAAAAGTATTTATCGCATATAGAGCTCTAAAAACATTTTTAATATCGCTGCCATTACTATTGATTTTACCACTATTATGTACTTTATATATTTATTTTTTCACTGTTCCCAAACTTATTACAAATTTCAACTACTTGCTTCAAGTGTCAAGCAAAGTTTCATTTTTGCCAACTCAAATTTCCCGCCCATTTTGTTTTGTTGTGTTGCGCGACTTTTTGATTGGAAAACTTGAGCCTAGTACTCAGTTCTATTTTGTATGTACACATATGTACGTATACATATATGTATAAAATATATATATTTTTTAATTTCGTTTTTCTGGTTTTTTTTCTGTAAACAGATGGAGGGAAAGAGCTAATTAAAATGCTGGCATGCGTTTGAGGGTTAAAGTTCAGCATCGTGTGAGAATTGACAGTTTTGGCCGTAGGTTAGCAAATAGAAGGCATGTCTGAAAGGGAGTAGCACATTTTTGTTTATTGGCCAAATCCAATTCAATTTACAGACTTGTGCGTGTTCGAAGCGGTCGAGGTCTCATCTGATATCCTTGACTTGCCATGGCTTTCGCCAAACGGTCTGCACTCGTTCTCTGTCTCACAAATTGTATCATTAATTAAGATGCACACAAACAAAATACATAGCAAGCGGAAAAGGGCAAGAGAAAAGGAAAGCCAGACAAAGAGCGAGAGAGAGAGAGAGAGAAATGGAAGCAGAGGTTGACTAAGTCAATGTCAACGCAGGTTGCGTTTTATCTATGAAAAGTTTCCGTTGCTCTTTTTGCTCCTTCTCTTCCACCCCTCGAATGTCGTTGCCTCTATCTATGTGGGTTGCTCTGATTGTATGCCAAACTCACACACACATATCTTGTAAACATCCCTTCACACACACAAAAATCACTTTTTGGTCGCATTAAATTTGCAATCAAAACTGCACACAGGCATGTACTTGTGTACTTATGTGTGTACGTTATATTCTAGCCAACTTAATTTAATTTAATAGCTCTGCAATTAAATAATAGCTTGGTTCTGGCAAATAGTTAATGCAATTTTACGTCAAGGAATAATAAATAATTCGTTAAAATTGCATATCACTGTCATCTTTTGCTTGTATTGATCAGTCAAGACATTCACAAGATGTTTATAAAACAATAGTATTTTGTTGTGAATTAAATAAAATTTAGTACGAAAGCATAGAATTTTATTTTTTCAACTAATTATCCGCTGTGATTACAAGTTATTTAGCCTCAATTCAAATTGTGTTTATGTTGTGCTTATATTTCACAAAAATTATAAAATGTCTGCATATCAATTACTAAATTCTATTTGTAATCCATTTTTCAAAGAGTTTTGAATGTAATGGTGTATAATTGTCATTCACTTAAATCAATTGCTTTGACATAGAAAAAGATTCATTCAGTTGAATAAATGGCAAATAAATAAATTTGATTTAATCGCACATTACAACAAAAAGAATTATTTTTAATATTCCAGAACATTTTCTGGTTAATTGTGAGATTTTAGTCAATAAATTGAATGTGCATTTTAATGGAAATTAAGTCAAGTGAATGCAAATGTTCACCAATGAATCAATAAATGATTCTCATTGGTATTGCCCATAAATGATATTAAAATGTTAGGTACTAAACCTTTAAATACAATTTGTTTTGTTGAAAGCAATTGTGACCTTCGCAAATGCCAATTAAAATTAAGGTATAATAACCGAAACAACAAATTTATGCCCAAAAGGAATACGAAGCATCAATGGAAACAACAAAACAGATGCGGCTCCAAGATATGAGACTAAACATAATGAAACAAATAAAAAAAATACAACGGAAAAACGCCCATTGCATTGGACCAAAAGCAAATGTTGTGTTGAAAGAAGTTGAGTCTTCAAATACAATTTTCATACCCGCTACCCATAGGGTAGAAGGGTATTATAACTTATTGCCAACAGAAAATGTATGTAACAAAAAGAAGGAGGCATCTCCGACCACATAAAGTATATATATTCTTGATCAGTGTCAACAGCGGAGACGATATAGTCATGTGCGTCTGTCCTTCTGTATGAACACCTAGATCTCAGAGACTATAAGAGATACAGCTATCAAATTTGGTGACAGTATTCTTATAGGTCCTACGCAGATCAGGTTTATTTTAGATTTTTGCCACGCCCATTTCCGCCCCCACAAGCCTTACAGGCTTTTATTACAAGCCGTAATAAAAGACCTAGAGCGTTGCATTTTGGTATGCATAAAAATATTTATATTCTCAATGATTTCTGTCAATTTGGTTGAGATCAAATGAAAAAGTTATGAAGTTATTAAAGAATCAATTTTATATGCAAAATTCACTTGCAACTGCCCGCGCTTTGTTTGTTTAGTTGACATTGTGACCATGTAGCTTACTTACTTGTTTATATTGTTTTTCTCGACATGCTTGTTGACACGCTGAAGTTGAGTTATTCGTAGTTGAGGTAGAGAATAAGCTCATAGTATAGCCTAACAGATTAATGATAACTTAATTTAATTGGCTAAAAAAGTGTTGAAATTGCCAAGCATAGAGAGAGGAAGCCATTGAAGCAAAAGAGAGAGAGAGAGAGTCATAGACAAAAGGCTTAAAAAGACATACATACATTGTGAGATATGACAGGTTCTTTGTAACCCATTGACCCTAAAACTAAGCACTACATGGAGTACGTATGTATGTATATGTATTAGTGTTTTTAGTTGTAAAATTCATTTAGCTCAGTCTCAGACTCAAACTGTCTCTGGGTTCAGTTGATGATGGGCCCAATTTGAAAGATGAGTGTGCTGAATGTTGAATGAAATGTTGTTAATCGCTTAACTCACAACATAACAGGAGGAACTATACATTTAAGTATACATACGTTTTTATTGCCTGTCTTCACTGCTCATCAATATGAAGGAATGCTTGTAGAGAGTCTCAGATGAAAAAACTTAAAATAAGACCTTAAAGTGTACGCAGTAAATTGTATTTAGATTTTAAATCCTTGATTAAGACTGAGAGGGTTTACAAATTATGCAACTCATATACTTATATATAGAATTTCGTATTATTATATATGGTATATCATATAAAGAGTTTGATAATATAAAAAATAGGAACAATTTTGAAACTGATATCTAGGCAGATAGTAAAGAATAAAAAACATTAAAAAATTACGAAAGCTGATTTTTTACTTTAAAATCATTTTATAACAAGTATGAAAGCTACAGTCGAGAGTGTTCGGCCGTATGATACCCGCAACCCATTTCGACAGAGGTAAAATAACTGTCTTTATTTTCATATTTTCATAAATAAATATTAAATTATTGTGCTGTATTACCCATTAATTTTTTTAGTGAAAGTGATCTCACTCGTAATATAAATTAACTATTATCACAACCGGATGAAATCTGAAGCACTTCAAGACATTTATTTAATTTTTTTGTTAATAAATTAAATAGATAGTTCTATAGCTGGTCAGTGTCTACGAACGACTTTATAAATATAGATCAAATTTTTATTAAATAATACTGCTTGACGTATAATAAAAATGTAATATATGTAATATGCACGATTTTAAATAATTTGTTATCTTTTGTCTTTCCAGGTTAACAAATACTCAATATTATAAGCTATAATTACTCAGCATTTTAAACATCGGTAAGTTGATAAAATTTAACCAAATAAATGTATTAATACAAATTAAAGACGTGCCTCTATCAAGTCAATCAATGATTTGTGGTCACACACTTATTAAAGATATAAAATATATAAGCCAAACGAGGGTATTTTTAATTGCATTTTTACCCCTATAACATGTATGAAACATGCCCAGCAGCAGGCAACAGGGTTTCGAGTTAGCTTTTAACAACTTTTTTTATTTGATTACGTTTTAAAATTATGTATGTTATTCACTTACACACTTAAATTGCCTAGTAATAAGAAAGTAAAAATTTGAAGAAAAAACTTGACCCAAAGTAAGCTGCAAATCTTTTTGACTTGACATATATGTATATACAGCTGTGATCGGTTGCACATAGTTTTTGTAAAATGGAATATTATGGAATATTAAAATGTAAAAATCCCGTTAGATTTCCTATTTTGTTTGTGTTTTCTACGCATTCCTGCTTAGTGAAATTTTTCGTTTTCTTCTACAAAAAATGAAGAAAACATTGAAAATTTTCTAAAAAGTGAGATTAATTATATAAGTTAATAGAATTTTAATGAAATACACTAAAACAATGTGAAAATGTTAATTGTATATGTATTTTTAGCAAATTTATCAAGTTTGGTAATTATATTAAAATATTTTCGTGCTTTCCAAAACTAGGTAGCTGGTATTTTACAGTCGAGCACACTCGACAGTAGCTTTCTTACTTGTTTTTTTTTTATTGTAGCTGTGCCAACAATTTTAAATAATTTCCAACATTTTCAATTTGATTTTCTTTCTTGTGTTAAAGTGTGAGTGGCAGCGTGTGTGTGTGTGTTTTTTTTTTGTTGGGAGTGTTGAATACTATTTAACTCCCCGCGAGAGCGATAAAAATGCCACACCCTGGGTGAAATGCCGCCCTTTTTTGTGCGCAATTTTCATGTGCTCTATAAATTTGAGCGAATTCATTTGTTCTTGAAACGTGTGTAGACAGACGCTTGAAAAAACACCAACAACAAAAACAAGAGTGCGACAACAGCAACAACATCATGGGGCAACAATGTGGTATAAACATGTGCTGCTTGCCATTTGCAACCAATGTATGTTGTTATTATCGTGTTTGCTGCTGCTGTTGTTGTTGCTTTCGCTCGTTGTTTTTGTTGTTGACACAATTGAGTGTCATATTTATTATGCCAACGGCTTCTCATTCGATTTTGCAGTTCGTTGTAGCTTTGACAAGGCGCATATCAACTATGCCATTTGTTTAGCTGCTCTCCTATAAATATGTATATGTATGTTACAACAACATTTTGTTTTCTTAAAGGAGTCTCTTGGTTGTCAAAAGTTAAACCAAGGTCAAACAAGTTGTCTTTAATTCGCATGTTAATTGCAACGTTTTGTTTATTTTAATGGTTTTGCATCACTTATAATTTGAGTATAGAGTATTCAAGCTTCGTTAAAAAAATGGGTTCTTTGCCCCTTTTTGGTTCCTTTATCGTATTTGCCAAATTTTTTCAACAATCGTATTTATTTACACGAAATTGTTTCTATGTTTTGCATCGCTTGTCGCTGCTCGTGACAGATGGAAATGAAAAAATAAACATTTTCAACATATTGTAGAACACATTCTGAATTTCTTTTATTTATTTATTTTTATTTAACTTAGTTGTATTTATTTCATTTGGTTAGCACGTTGGAATTCAGTACACATAGAAAATATTTCATTATCAGCTAGATATTTGCAGTGCTGAGAATTTGCAGCAAAAATTTCATAGAGGGCAAATGTATGTACACACATATGTACATATATATATACATACATGTGTGTGCGACACAAACTCGCAACTGAAAGGCCATTAGAAACACGCACACGTTCTTTAAACACACGCACACACATAAGCACCTGTGTAGGTTCTAAAATGTAAGTTAGTTGGAAAGCAGCAACAGCAATTTTCCAGAGCAGAAAAACATAACGCACACAGCTATCTGTCGATTTTCTTGTCATTTTCTCTTGTGTTTGCGCTTCTTATTCTTCCACCTATTTGGTTTTTGACAATGGGTCGATGTGATAAGCACCTTAGAAATCAGTTAGGCAGAAGAGAAACAAACCACAAAGTATGGTCAACGTTGTGGAGTTGAACTGAATGATACCCTATAATTCGAAAAATATTTCAATTTATCTGAAAAGGTGTGGTGGTTTTAAAGTTCTTGAACCTACAAAAACTAAACTAAACGTAAAACCATCACGGTTTAAATATTTAAATCTATTTCAGATACTTTTATCAGGCGCGCTGAAAAGTTAAGTAGTTTATATGAACATAAAATAATGTATACCATTGGTAGTAAATATATACATAGTTTTATTTATAATTAAACAAAAAAAGTAGGCAATTGTGGTTAGATTGATATTCCTCTTAATTGCTTTCTAGGGTATATGAAATTTACATGAAACCAATTTGCAATCTTGCGGCATTTTCATTTCGAATCGACCTTCGAGCACAAGCCAAGCCGGTTTCAGACATACTTATGGGGAAAACAAGCAAATAGACAAGTCGAGTGAGAAACAAATGAGATTTTCCTCGTTATTCTATGCAGTGTTGCGTTGCCCTGTGGGAAATCAAATAAAAAATGTATGATTTGCATGGATAGCAATTTATTTATCTCACTCTTGACAGGCATATTCTGATATCCGCTGCTTAACCAATTTTAGATTTTACATCAGTTTCTGTTATCAACTTTGGCATTCTTTTTTATTAGAGAAAAAGATTCGATGGCCAGTGAGCTAATCGAAATGAGTGAAAGATTGAATTGAGATGCGTCATATGAAAAATGTATTATGACTAATCATCAGAATATTTTGCTTTCGTAATTGAATATTAATATTCTATTTTTGTTAGTACAAACACCTCAATCAGTTTACCTTTCATTAATGCAAATAAATGCAACAATAATAAATGCAATTAATTAAGAGAAATCTAAGTGTTAAGCTCTTGCAAGCTTATTTACTTGGAACCCATATGACTGAAGGTTTTTCAGATAATACTAATGTTTCTTAATTAATGAAGGCAATTCAACTTTCCGCTTGTTTCCATCATTTTAGGTGCAACACACTTTGGCGTCATATTGAAGTAACATTTATTGGTCATTTGTCTAGAATTCGAAAGCTTTATAGGGCTTTGCGATACACCATGTTAACTTGATTTCAGTTTGCCGTTAAAATCTGCAATCCTATAACCGACTGTGCCCCCAAATTGCAATCGGTCAATTTTACAATTGCACAGCACAAGTTCAGAGCAGTGCACTGCAAATAGACGCAGCACTCGACGCTTAAAGTGGTTTTTCCGCTTGGCAAATGGCAGTAGACCAAACGAGGAGTGGCAGATGTTGAGGCGGCTGTGGTGGGGCGGGTAAATCAGCAAACTGCCGCCAAACTGTTGTAAAAAGAAAAACAAAAAAAACTTGACTAGACGCCATCGTCATCGCCATCGCCAATGCTTTCGTTTCGTGTTGGTATAGAAAGCAGAAAGTCCGTGGCATGTTTTGCCGTTGTTGGCCTCAAATGTTGGACAACAACAATATCGACAACAACAACAATTGCAGATGCAGCAGCAGTTAAAAGAGGAGAAAAGAAAGAAACCATTTGAGAAATATAATCAAATTTTTGCGCAACTGAATTTCATACTGGTTACACACTTGTTCTATATATTTCATGCATATTTATAACGTTTCATTTTATAAATATGCATTTCAATTTTCTTAGACATCGCCAATTACTTAGTCAAATCTATAGTCGAGCACCAGTTATATGTATGCTATTATTTTCCGCATATTCTGTCTATAAGATTTAAAACTCCAAAAGTGATTGTGGTTGAGTGCAACTCACGTCTGAATTTGATTTTACTTGATACAGAATGATATCGCCTTTTTTAGTTATAGTATGTCTGTTTGAGAACGTTATCTTTCTTGCCCACTAAATTAATATGCTAGGTTATTATTAAGCTTGGTCTAACAATTACAGTAAAATGTATCCGAATTCGCTATAAAGGGAAAAACTAAAACTATATCATAATATCATAATATCACGAAAGCACCAAAATTAGTAAGGGTTCTTAATGCGGTGATTAAGCATTTAAGACTGTCATTCAGTGCAGAACATACTATATGTACTTGCGTGCCGAGTATAGGGTATGTTATGCGTTCAGATTACTGTTGCACTTATTGTTATTTATTTCTTTTTCAATTTTTTTTATTTTTTCTGCTGTTGCCCCACTTTGGATTGCTGGAGGACAGTTGGGGCGGGGGCAATGTGTGAAGCGATTCGCTCTGCAAACTAAACTCGAGTGGCATTGAAAACTTTTTGCTCCTCAGTCCATTCCTCGGTGAAAACCCACTTCTTCTGCGACCCCATGCGAGCTGTCATTTGATGTAAACAAGCGACGTTGCTAGGAGGTCTCACGTCCACACCGATTAGCCGAGGTTATATAGCGCCATCTGTGAAGGGTATTGGGTTGTACTGAACCTACATCTGCACCTGTAAGTTATTGCAATTAATTAACAAACATTAACAAAGCTTGCGTCGAGCAAAAAGGTCGTCGTTTGCCCTCTAAATGATTTCAAATTCTGCTTTTGCTTATTATTCATTTCAAATATTTTTCTGCATAAATTTACGCAAGGACTCGTAAAGGCAACGGCAAAGGTTACCGTAACGGTAGCTTAAGCCAAACAAAAAGCGAACCCGCTTCTCAAACGCGCCGGCAATTAAATTACAGAATGTTTTTTGGGCACGAAAAGGTCTCCCCGATTACCGAGTAGTGGAAGGGTTCTGAAACGAACAACAACTACAATCACAACAATCGCATTTACAGTTGAGGGCATTTTGGGGTTGCCCTCCGCACGCTTGCACTTGCACACACACACACTCCCTCTCTTCTTTACAGAGGTGTGTGCGTGTGTGGGTTACAGTGTTGATGCGCCTTGTGGCAACAAAAGTGCGCGGACGCATGTAGCATGAATGATTTACGGCCCGAGATGCGAGGAAACTTGTGAAAGCATTTTTTAAGTTTAGACACTAACTGGTTTGAACAAACGAGTTTTTTTGTGTTTTATAGTATTATTAATAATATTTTTCGAGGATGAAAGTTTGGATTTTGTTGACAAATAGACTGCTCCACTGTAGCTGAGCGGGAAACATAAATAATAATGCATGAAGCGTGGATATATTTTGTTACTATAAATATAGGAAATGAAAAGTTTAAAAGCTGCTGAAATATGAAATATGTATATTTTTAAATGAAAGTGGAAATAAATTTAAAGAAAGAAACGGAGTTAAGGTATTAAATAAAATGGAAGAGGACTCTATCAGAAGAGAGAATTTCACAATGACATATATAAAGAAAAGGCACCATTGAAATACAATACGATTTATAACAATTTCAGATTTCTCAATTTAAAGTACAAAATATGTTTGATACAATAAATATTTGAAATATTGATAACATTATTATTCGTGTTACAAGTTTAAGTTTGCTGGACAATAAATATTTAAATAAGTTTCTTTTCGATCTTATTTCCGTGTTGGATTAAAAAACTTATCTGTAGATAGTCATTAGATAAAGTTCATTTCGACAATTGAAAGCATTGCGTCATGTTGAATTGAATTGATCGTCATGCTGCAGTCCTTACTGTATTTTTATTATATATTTTGTCTCCGGGTTTTTTCTTGACCATTTTCATAATTTCCTGGAAGCCGCGTCTTTACTCATTTTCATTAATTTGTCACTTTAATTTTATTTTATCTGCCATTTACTGAGATTCCACCTCCAGCTCCCTCCTCTGAATCAACTTTCATTCCTGCTCTGTCGGCTTCTCTCGATGTGCATAAATCATCGAGGAGCAGTGAAGCGCACATAATCAGTCAATGTGCCGTGCAAAATTATGCAGCCTCTCTTTGTTAAACACCCTAACTATCCTCCTCTCGACGAGCGTCTCTTTGACTTCGGGTCTGTCTTTGTAGCTGCTTTATTTCTATCTCTCTTTGTTTTATTTCTTGTACTCATTGCATTTGATTTTCTTTTATTGCTGTGACTTGCGAGTTCCGCATTTATTTGTTGATTTTTGCATAATTCTCTTGACTGTAGCTTTTATACTTGCTGATTATTAGCCTTTACCCGAGAGTTGTACCATTTCCAAGCCACCTGGCACTAAAATACCCTGTACAAGAATGCGTGGGATAAATTAAAAAGATAGCTAGAAGTAAAAATTAATTAATAGAAAGTAGTTACATGAATGGAATTTCATATCGTCTGTCTTAATTTAAACTTATTAACAACACATTAGTCGGCATAGACGTTCAATTAAGTTATCATATGGCAACTCGATTCAATACTAAAATTATGAATAAAAAATAGGTATTGTTTCTAAAACAAGTTTTCTGGAAACTAACAACATGTTAACTAAAATATATTATAGTGTAATATACTTTTAACAACTATGTTTTGTATTGTAGTCATATTATATTTACATTTTATTTATATCTAATGGTATTAAAACATAGTCCCAACAGCAGCTGTATGCAGCAGGCAGAAGGAGCTAACTCCGACCCCATAAAGTATATACAAATTAGTCTCTTTAACAACTTACACTGCTGTCCTTAAAACGCACCAAAGTTTTTTTAAATAAACTACTATATTTATAATTATGCTTGTTCGAATTGTCCAAAATGCTTTTCTTATCACAGTATATTTGTTCATTTCCCTTCCGGTAACAAGCTCAGTTTTTTGTATTGAGAAAATTATGAAAATAAACAAATAATTTGTTTTCGAGCTGTTTTTAAAGTAGAAAAGGGGAAACCTACTGTTATGAGCTAATTAGAACGTCAAAAAGTATACTTTTTTTTACTCGCAAGGACTATTCAATTGAATTGTTTTATCCAATCGAATTGTTCTATCCAACCGAATTGTTCTAATTATCTAAACAAGCAGTTCGCAAAATTGTGAGAATTGCTTGAAATTCGACTAAGTCTGCAACTAAGATTACGGAATTAGACGGATTAAAGGCAAGCCTTTTAACTGTTCAGTGTACAATGAGAAATGCAGATCACCTTAAGCACCTGGCAATCAAAACAAAAAAAACCCCTCGGAATGCAATTCGCAAAGAAAATACTTTTCTAATTAAAAATTTAAAAGCCTAAGTGCGTTTATTCTAGTGACAAAGTAAAAGGTACCTTATTTGAGTAGCTTTAAGAAAATGTTTGAAAAACACAATTTTGTTAAATTTGTTTTATCATTTAAACATTATTTTTAAAGTATTAAACTCTATAAACTCTTTTTCAATCATCATTAAATTTAAAAATATTAAACAAATTTGACTGTGAATTTGTTTGACGTCAATGTTGTCTTAGCAGTAAATTTTGTAGGGTAACTCGGCGTACTGCAATTATCGTTGAACCCAAAGTACAATTGGATTTATCGTTGGCTCGGATTGAACTTTGAAAGCATTTTTAGATTTAACAGCAACTGCTGCTACAAGCTACAACTACAACTGGAACTGCAGTTGACAATGACTGTAATTTTGCTCAATTGAAGACTGCATAAAGGAGAAAAGGGCGATGTGGAAAAGCAGCAGCAAAATTGGGCCAAGAGTGGGAGGAGATGAGAGTGTGGCGGATTGGGCATTGGTAACAAACTTTTTGCTAAACTTAACCGAACAACTGACAAAAACTGACAAAGTGCAGTCGACAAATAGTTTTTCTCTTTCATTCTTTCGGATCTTTTCTCTCGTAAAAGTTTCCTTCTTGTTTTTTGTTTTGCTATTCTCTTCTCATTCCTTTTGTGTGTCATGTTTGTTGTAATTTAATTTTGTGTCCGGCAAATGTGTAAAATTGAAATTACAACGAAATGGAACTTAGTATAATAGCCACTGTAAATAATGTAGCATTTCTGCCAAGACCAACTGTGTATTTCTGTGCATATTGGCAGAGTTTCCTTGTTTATTTTTGCAACTTCTCTTTGATTGTTTGTGGGGACTTTCATCGGTTTACTTGGTTTTCTCGGCTTGACTTTATACTGGATGTACTCACTTGGGGATTACGTTGGCAAAGTGGGATGACAGTTCGCCGCCTGCCTGCCTGCCTGACTGTACAGTGCGACACAGTGTGTGTGCAACAGCGCATGCTAGACTTATGGCTTATTAATGTACCTGCCATATGAGACGTTGGCAATGATGACGACGAGGAGGAGAGGTGGAGAAGCGAGTGCCAGATAAGTGTGTTAGCTAGCGCTTGTGTTAGCGTTTTGACAGCTCGAGTGGTCCCAGAGAGCGATAAGGAAATAGAAAGAGAGCGACAGATATAGCTCGATAATTGGAGGAACACATCCAAATGGCAAAGACTTGCCGCTTTAAAAAGCAAAGAAAGATATCATTCAAATAGAACAAAATTTCAAGAAACTACATAGAAAAAATATTGAATTTAAGTTCTTTCGTTAAACTTAAAAAACTTACTTTGGTAATAAATTCACTTGAAAATATTTTATTAGAGAAAACGATAAATATCATATTTCAAAAATTGTCAAATAAAATAGTGTCTTTAAAAATGTAGATGAATAAATTAAAGTATTATCAAATTAAAGATTATTCAAAATACTCGCTTGGGTGATATTGTTTCATCATAAATAAGCCCCACTGTACGTAAATAAATAAACTTCTAATATAAATTGATTGATAGAAAAGATGCTAGGGTTGAATTTAAGTTCTTTCGTTAAACTTAAAAAACTTACTTTGGTAATAAATTCACTTGAAAATATTTTATTAGAGAAAACGATTGTCTTGTAAATATAAATATCATATTTCAAAAATTGTCAAATAAAATAGTGTCTTTAAAAATGTAGATGAATAAATTAAAGTATTATCAAATTAAAGATTATTCAAAATACTCGCTTGGGTGATATTGTTTCATCATAAATAAGCCCCACTGTACGTAAATAAATAAACTTCTAATATAAATTGATTGATAGAAAAGATGCTAGGGTTGATAGGTGAATTAAGCTATTTATAGCTGAGAACTTTCGACAAATGATACGATGGACTGTCAGCCATAAGCATCTGAAAAGTGAGGGAAGAAATCAGCACGTGGGTGAAAAAATGTCCATTTAAAGGAGCTTTTCATCGTGAATATGTTTTGCCGTTTAGGAGGAATCCCTAATAAAAAGTAACTGCATCAATGGTTAATATTTCTCTCGTGGATTGCTTTAAACGTGTTTGTGTGTACTTATGTAGTTATTGTTGGGTTATTGCGTTTATAAAGGCACATTAATCGAGATATATTTGTGTTCTCTCATACATATGTACATTGTGCTTTTCAACCTGGAGTTGCTTATTGTCCTGGCGCGCACTGTCATCATCCTGTGTAAGTCCCATGAGGCTTTGGCATTAAATTACACACGGTAGGCAGAGCTTCCACTCTCTCTCTCTCCTTCTGTCTAGCTGTATGTGTCGCTCCCTGGTGTTAGGTGTTAAGCTGTGCTTAATAATGACGCACATTACATATGCAATGCGAGAAGCAGCTTCACCAGGACAACCAGCAATCTACTAACCCCATATCCTTATCCATGGAGCAGAGCCGAGCAAACAGACAGACGGATAAATGTGTCGCTATTTGTTTTTCTGTGTCACATTCGTTTGCTGTCTCACTCTCTCGCTGTCTGCCCCTCTCGGTTCCTACCTCATCAAATTTATTGTCCCAAAGGACTTTATTTCACATTTAAAACACCTGTGATGTGTTTTACCTACCCCATAAACGGTCATGCTTAAATGGGTATATTAGGTCGACCTGATGAATTTATATTGTTTATAAAACTGCAATTATCCATTAGTTGAAGCTGAGCAACAACTGTTGTTAAGTTGTTCTGATAAGTTACATACTAACTTTCGTAATATTTATTACTAAAAGCGAACAACAAATTGTTAATTGTACTGAACTTAGCAGTATCATATTAACAGAGATGTTATGTGAATAATACATAATGTAATGAATAAAAGCTTAACCTGTTTTGTTAACAGATGCAGTTTAACACTCAATTGTGCGAGTTTACAGAGCATCGCAAATTTAAACGAATTTTGCCGGGTTGCTCGCAAATTTTCAAACAGGAAGAGCCACAGCTTCATCATCATCTCCGTCGTTGTCATTATGAACCAAGCGACAAATGAACTAATTTGATTTACATGGAAATTACATTTGGGCTAACTAAAAAACAACTTTCTCGGCTCCTCAGGACATTGCTACGTCATCATTAAAATGTTTACAAAATTAACTAAATTGACAATATCCGTCGGCCAAATGTGTACAGTGAAGCAACCTCTCGACGACCACTTACACGCAATTTCTTCTCACTCACACACGTTCTCTCTCTCTCTCACTCTTTGCCAAACAAATGCTCTACGCTTTGGCCCACATTTAGGCTCTGCTGGTGACTGGTTGAAGAGAGTGCGGAAGGACGGTGACGCTGTCAGCCAGCCAGCCAGCGGGAACTTCGTGCCACGACAACGTGCCGCATATTTAAATTTTAATTAAAATTTAGCTTGTGAGGCACGCGCATCGTCCGTCTCCCGTCATGCCCCTTAAACACCATCCACCATCCTCATTTGGCCGACGCGTTTCCATTTCGCGCACTCGCGCGCCTAAAAATATGCATATTAAGTTGCCTTTGTTTTTTGTGTGGCAAAGACGAGAGGGATCTTGGTCTGATTTTTTGATAGCTTTTCATCGGGCCACATTATAAGCTCGGGCCCAAGTAGGCTACGCACCAGCTTTGTGGGTTAAAAGCTTTTACCAGCTTTGGATGCGTTTAACTACATTTTATGTTAGAAGCGGAAGATTATATCTTTCGCCACTTTTCACTTGGCCTAACAGTTAAACATTACATTGTTCGAAATTGAAAGTTCTAGAAACTAAGTTTGTTTCTTGTATTTTTTTAAGTAATATGATTTCAATAAATTTCTTTTGTGGATTTAACAAATTTTTGTAAATCCATTATCCAAAACATACATAAGTATTTTGGATGCATTTTCAAACTACAAGTAATACGATATATGTTAAAAGAAGATATGTGTAATGGTTTCTCCAATATAATACATAAAAAGTAGTTGACTTATTAAAATCTACTATAATATGCGGTGTACATTATGTGAAAAATATTCCTTAAAATAATTTAAGTTATTTTTGTCTAAAATATTTTTAATAAGGAAACTCACATTTTTATTGACTTCAATAAAGTTTATTGAATTCTCATAATATTTAATGCCATAACATGCAAAAGCAGCAGTAAATTTTTAACTACTCTTGAATTCTATTGTATTGGGAATTATTGAATAAGTTCGTATTACTCATTCTTCTTGGTTAATTAAGAGCTTGAAAACATTTTAGTATATTTGTCGTAATACATATGTTTCGGAGAAACTTATATAAAAATTTCATTCCATACAATATTATATATTTTTTGGAACTATTAAATTAATTCTTAATACGTGGTTACTTTAGGGCTTCAACAAGCATTTTGATTATTAAACTTATGTACATGCATTTGCATTTGCTGTTTCATAGAATATTGGGGGTTTCACAATGCATTGTGTTTTTCAGATTGTTTGTGTGATTGGATTGATATACTCGTGCATCACAATGCGACAGCTTTAAATGGAAAGATACACTTAGTTTGTTGTGTTCTGTTGGGCTTCAAAGAATTTGTGCGTTTGGAAATGGCATTTGGTGAACGAACTTTCCTCTGCTTTTCGCTTTAACATTTTCCAACGAAAAATCTGTATTCGACTGCTCGAATTTTCAGTTAAGTTTTTCGTGGATTTTTCGAGTGGGCGGCGAATACGTGGCATAGTTTAGCTTTGGAATCCTGATTAGTGTTGGTATTTCTGCTGCTTAAATTGGAGTTCACAAATATCACCACGAATAGATAGGCAAAGAAGAGCTCACGTCAACCACAAGTTGCTGTGTAAATATTAATGTACTTGCCACAAAAGAGACTTAAATATAATCACATAATTGTTCAATTTATTTAAATGGTAGCTTAAATAAATCTGTTAAAAATAACAAGATCAATATTATTTATCTCATAAACTAATAGCGTTCTACATCTTTTGGAATCATAATACACTCAATAAAAGCAAAAACATCTAGCTTACACAAATTCTTTATTACCATTATAATTATTATTTATATTTGAAGCATTTTTGTTTATTTATTACAACTTTGGGAATATCTTGTTATAAAAAAAAATATAAAACATCCATAATTCAGTCCATATCTGACTGAATGTATGAAATAAAATAACATAGTATGTAACAGCACTGTGTCATCTCTATCATAGAATAGGAGAATATGCTTGGGTTGAGTTGGGTTGTTTGTGGTAAACTTGAATCTGGTGATGAGGTGTGGGGAGGGAACTAGATGAATGGCAAGGGGGAAGCGGGGAGGCAAAGTCTGCGCTCAATTTTTCCAAGCTCGTTTGTGCCTTTGGTTCGTTCGTTGCCTGACTATGCAAATAATGAATGCAAAATATTGCTGAAGTGTGTCTGAGGCGAAGCACAGAATGAGAGCGAGAGAGAGAGCGCAGGCAGGGAAAGTGTACGGGCGAGAGGGAAAGAGAGCAGTATAACGAGAAGAAAAGGCAGGCAGTATGCAGGTAAATCTGCTTTAGAACTTTGCACTTTTCTACTCAGTTTTCTGCTTCCAGCTGTGTGTGTGTGTGTGTGTGGGTGAGGGAGTGAGTATTTATTAAGAGTGGTGCGATTAAATTGTTGACACTAATTAAATTTCCAATTAATTTTTCGCCCATTTTCACATTGTCTCTTTGCAGTTCAGCAGCCAAAACGGAAAAAAACAGTTTGAAGCGGAATCCTGAACGTGCAGCAGGAACCAAAACGTTGGCATCCGGCACATAAAAAATCAAAATACAAAGGAGACAAAACAAACAACCACAATCAAGGTTAATAGTGCACGATTGATCCAGTGGGCGGATATTAAAGTTCAAAGTTGAAAATATCTGGTTATATAATGTTAAAGTACGTGTATGATGCGGTCTATAACGATTCCGGACCCTGTGCCATCATTTCGCATCCCGGGAAGGTTGCTGGTTGAACTCACAGTGAGCAAAAGTGAAAATTTTGAATGATAAATCAAAAAAGAAAACAAATAGAAAGGACGCAATTTGTAAATGAAAAAATTTAACTTTAAAAGATAAAACTAATCAGTAAAAAAACCTAAAAACTAAGGAGAAATTGCAAAAAAAAATAAAAATGAAGTAAAATGTGTAAATCTTTATTTGAAAAGTGAAATGTGAAATCTGAAAAGAATGAGGAAAATACCTCTGTGTGCTATAGCTAATTTTAAGTAATTTTCAAAAGGCAGGTGTATAATTCAAATGAGAAAACAAGAACAAATCTTTTGATTGAAGAACTGAAAAGATTCTCTCAAATCAAATTGAAAACAAATTTATCAAATTGATATAAAGTGCATTCAAAGTGTTTTTGCTTGTGAATTACATGCCAAAGGCATTAACGCAACGCTAACTGAATTAAAAGAAAGAGTAATGGATAAGTCGAAAAGCGTCAGTCCCAGTGATTGTCGTGTGACCAGATCGAGTATGACGCCCACACTGCGACTGCAGCAGAGCCCTAGACGCCAACAGCAGCAACAGCAACACCAACAACAACATCAACATCAACAACATCAACAACAACAACATGCAGCTGATGAGCAATCTCAGAGCAAATCCAAATCGCCAACATCGTTGCCAGGTGGCGCCAAACTAAAGTCGAACGCGCAGCTGACGCTGACGTTAACATCGACGCCAACGGCAACGGCAGCTGCAACGGCAACGGCAACGCATCATCAATTTCGTGCGCCAGCGCAGCAGCAGAGCACCAAAAACAAGAACGGTGGCGGCGGCAGCGGCAACAAAGCTTGGAGCAAACGGCAGCACAAGACGAGCGGCAAGCACAACGCCAGCGCTTGCGTGGGCGCCAGCGCGCAGCCGCAGCATCATCATCATCACCACCATCAGCATCAGCACTCTCATCATGCCAATGGCAGCGGCAGCGCTGGCGGCGTCGCTGCTCAGGTGATTGCCGGCGCCGGATCGCTGCCTCCGGCAGCGACAGCAGCAACAGCAGCAGCGGCGGCGGCGCACAAGGCGGATCTAGAGAATATACAAAACGTAAAAAATCAGATTTCTGGACAGGCTCACGGTGCTCCGCACCATGGAGGCGTGCCGCATCAGAACATCGGCGGTGGCGGCGGCATCGGCAGCGCCTCTGGCGGTGGCGCAGCTGCGGGCAGCGGTAATCATCATCATCATCACAGCCACAACACGCGGCTGGCGCAGACTGCGGCAGCCACGGTGGCCACCATGGACGCCAAGCTCGGTCATGGCCACGGGCTGAAAGGGCAGCAGCAGCTCTACAAGAAGATGCTGACGCACAGGTAACGTAGCGTAATTGCTTCACATAACGTAGTGATAGGTTAAATAAATTTCATAGAACGCAAAGCATTTTAGATAAATTTATTTCAAAAATTATAAGTTTAAATAAGTTAATAATAAATTCGCATCGGAATAGATCCTGTTACATATAATTGTAAATGACTGTTATACTTAATTATTTATTTCCTACATTTTTTTAGCTTTTTAAAATATTTCTTTTTCTATAATACATTGATAGCGAACAATAATATAACATAAATTGGCAAACTTCATTTGTGCGATGATATGCTTTTGGAAAGTTAATTTCACTTTTCGTGGCCTTCGCGCACTTGCGATTACTAGTCGACGTCGAATTGTTACGTCACTGATCTCCAACTTTAGCTCCACTTTTTATCCAAACTGATCAGTATTGCTGAAGATCACTTTTTATTGCTTACTGCATTGGATACCATTTTGGCGGAACAGGTCACCAGTTTTCGAATACATTATTAAGTTTTATCCTCTTTTTTTTGTAGAGGTACGAAATACTCGTTCTTTGTTCATGTGAGGTTTAATAGAAAGTGCACAAAATTTCAAATTTACATATACTAACAATAATAATAATAATAATAATAATAACTGCAATAAGTAGATTTGATTTTTTTTAAAACATATAATATATTTTAGATATGGAAAGAGTCAATTTTTAATTGGAATACACTACGTTTCTTTAGGGTTAGAACTTACAGAAGATTATAGACCACAGTCAATTTATACAGTTCACCCTCACAGACACATTAAAAAGAAACTCTCATGATTGGACTGCATGATATATGTATGTACATAGCTCTAAAATTAGATATTTTCAAACTTGGCCAAACTTCATCGGTAACTCAACAATCGGCACTCTGATTATTATTTTGATACATCACGGGTAAAAATAGTTATTTTACGGACTTTTAAAAAGGGGTTGCGGTTAGAAAAAGTGATTGGTTCCCCATATTGGGATGGTAATATCAAAGCACAGTCCAAACGGAAAATGCTGTAATTGTTAATATATATTCTGCGAAATATCTAATCTAACTTTAATCGCAGCTTAAAACTGTAATTGTTTAACGTTGACATTCTTAGTATGTTGAACATTCAAGTGGCCAAGTGACAAGATGCCACAAGCATTGGCTATAATAAATAACTCTCGTGCTAAATATGCTTTTTGGAAGTTATGATTTTTTTTGTGCATATTATTTTATTGTTTACTCTTTATGTCTATTAATTGTTTATTATTTAATTCAAATTTTATATATTTTTTATTTTCCTTCTGCTGTTACACATTATTTTGCTTCGCATATTATTTATTCTATCCACCGGGTATTGTGCAGTCGAATCCATTCTCACTTCCCGCCTTGTTTCTCCTCAGGGGCCACCATCATCACGTGCTCTGCGCTGGCAACAACGCCAATCACACCTGCTGCCTGGTGACGGGCTGCAACGGCAGCATCAACAGCGCTGCCGGCAAGGATACGCAGAGCAGCAAGGACACCAGTTCGCTGAGCGGCAACAGTAGCATCATTTCGAGCAGCTCGGCGGCACCGAATGCCGTGCACTATTGCTGCGGTCGCTCCAAGTTCTTTTTGCCGGAGAAGCGGTTGCGCAAGGAGGTGATTGTGCCGCCCACGAAGTTTCTGCTGGGGGGCAACATATCGGATCCGCTCAATCTCAATTCGCTGCAGCACGAGAATACGTCGAACGCGTCGTCCAGCAACAACACGCCGGCAACGACGCCGCGCCAGTCGCCGATAACGACGCCGCCCAAGGTGGAGGTGATTATTCCACCCAATATTCATGATCCCCTGCACTTGCTGGATCCCGTCGACTCGATGGAGTATGAGAAGCAGCTGACGTCGCCGATGAAGCGGGGCGGCATGCTGACGCGTGGCAGCCACTTGAAGTTGCAGCAGCAGCAGCAGCCACATCATCGGCAGCATCGGACGCGCAAAAATCGCAAGCGGCGTCGCTTCGACTCCAACAACACTTCGTATGGGGGCGACGACGCTGCCGTCGATGGCAGCGTGGAGACGTCAACGCTTTCGATTTCACTGGACGATGTGCCGACAACGGCTGCCGTCGTCGCCGTAGCGGCGGCAGCAGCCGAGATGCCGAGTGGCCCAACAACAGCAGCGACTGCAGCTGCGTTAACAACAGCCGCAGCAATAGCAGCAGCGACAACAACAACTGCAGCGGTCGTCGCAGCAGCAGCAGCAACATCGCCAGTGGCTGCCTTGAGCGGCACTCTGCTGAGCGAGGCGGCAGCATCGGCGTCGGTTGAAACAATGGAATTGGCACAGCAGCAGGCGCATGTGCGCTCGCGCTCTCCGCAGGCTGCGGCCACCGCCATGGAGGAGACAACAACGCCAACACCAGCTCTAGCAGCTGGCGCTCAAACTCTGTCTGCACTGGAACAAATGGAATGCAACGTGCTGTCATCAATGGCATCACCACTACAACCACAACAACTCCAGCAGCACCAGCAGCAGCAACATGTGGCCACAATTGCCGAATCCGCAAACAGCAGCGGCGGCGGAGACAACAACACCACACAGGCCATGGCTACAGCAACGGCAGGAGCAGCAGCTGAGAGTTGCTCGACCGATTTGTTGCTTGGCGCTGCGACTGCGGCTTCGACTTCGGCTGCTACGCTGGCAGTGGCGTCGACGCTGGCCGAGCGACGTGCGCTGGCAAGCCGAGATTTGCGCCTAGATTTGGACAGCACGTGCTACGGTGTCGGCGGAACGGGACTGAGCTTTGCTGCGGGCAGCGCAGCCAGCACTGGCAGCGGCGGTGGCGGCAACAGCAGGAAACGGAAAATAAGTGAGAGCAATAACTCGCAAAAGAGTAAGGTGAGTGTACAAATGGAATTGAACTTACTTGGAATTTGGAATTGAAATCAACATTTCGGATTTGGAGAGAGCAAGAGCTTAAGTTTGCTTGCATGTGTGTGTGTCTGCGTGTACATAAGTGTGTGTGTGTGGCGGGCGCAAGTCAATCGCTTGCTTTGTTTTGATTGCTTTTAGCTTTTCTTTTCTGTCGGAGCTTGCGTGCTTTTGTTGTTGTTTGGCTTAGATTGAGGTTAAAGTGTCAGGGGGAAAGGAAAACACTTTGTGGGCCAGGCTAAGCAAAGCGATTAGAAGCGAACAGGAGCAGGCCAGTTAACAAGTTGACATTTGGATATTTACAGTTTCAGTTTTGTTTTAATATTTTGTTGCTTTGAGCCGTTCAACAGGCAGACGAGTAAATTTAATTGAAGACAGTGCTTTCAACAGCGATTTAGAGTGTTGTGAGTCTCTCCATTTTTCTCACTGTACGAGTTAGAGGTGCAGAACTTGGTAATTAGGTTCTAGAGGTGCAAAACTTGCTAATTAGGTAATCAGGTAATTAAGCTGATTTCTTGAGCATGTGAAATACGGGCATTTAAGTTACACACTGCTCAGTGCATTTCTTTGAATCGCCTAATAAATAAGATTATGAGACTTCACTTAAGAAATTCAACTACAGTAGAATCCAGTTATAACGACTGCGGTTTTTGCGACGATTTGCACACAATTTTAAACTGATATCCCTTTGGTTAGTGCGTCTTCCGGGTAAAACGACAGTCCCTTGAAAGTCGCTATAACTGTGTTTCGTATTTAGTTTTTCACATAAGCTGCAAGCTGTAACCGGCTGTTCTTAATGACTCTTCAAAAAATAAAAAAAAATTTTAAAATACCTTTCTAAATTTGCCCAGCGTGATAAATTGGGGGTTTGATCAAAAATAATTTATAATTAATTCATACAGCAATCTTAGTTTACTTCATCGTACAAACTTATTCGGTATGCGAATCATAATTGCAATTTTAATCGAATTTTCAAAGCTCGAATATTAAATCAGGCTCTACTTTAACATTGTTAACAGTTTGAACGTGACTTTCAGCCATTTGCCGGGAGAGGGATAAAAACTTGATATACATATGTATGAATTTTAATCGACTGAAGGCAGTATATATTGTACTTTAACTGAAAGGGAAAAGGAAGTGTTTGAATAATTGAGGAGCAACGAGTTCGAGTAAAGATTAAAGAACTTGACCCAAATGCCACTTTACTGTTGGCGAGCAACCATTAATTAAGCGCTTTATTTATTAGAAATTCCATCGACACGATGCCATGGACAAAATTGTTAGTCCAGTGGTGCCGCAGCCGGGGGCATGGAAGCGTCCGCCGCGCATATTGCAGCCGACGGGTGCACGCAAGCCAAACACGCGACGCTCCACATCCTTCAGCGAGACAGAGATTCTGAGTCCGGTCGAGGAGCTGCCACCCAAGCCGCTTATTGAAGGTGAGTCCACTCCACATGAGCCAACGTCTAATCTGCTGGTTGCTGAATCGTGAATTCTTTTCCATGTTTTGTCGACTGTAGTTGTGGAGATGCCACGTGACGATACGCCGGATTTGCCGGAGCATGGCCTGGGCAGTCCATTGAGCACCATTTCCGCAGCCACTTCGCACACAGCTGGCGAACCGGATGGCCAGGCAGCGGAAGAGGCAAGCACAGCAACGGCAACAGCAGCAGCAGTAGCAACAACTGCGGCGGCCGCTCAGCCCGTTGTTGGCCTGATGCTGGAGCCAGCATTAATTCCACCACTGGGCCAAAAACTGCCAAAATTCCGGGCGGATGGCATCAAGTATCGCTATGGCAACTTTGATCGCTACGTGGACTTTCGCCAGCTGAACGAGTTCCGCGACGTGCGACTGCAAGTCTTTCAGCGTCACGCGGAGTTGTTCCAGAACAAGGACATACTCGACATTGGCTGCAATGTAGGTCACATGACCATCACGGTGGCACGCCACTTGGCTCCAAAGAGCATTCTGGGCATTGACATTGATCGCGAGCTGGTGGCGCGCGCTCGACGCAATCTCTCCATCTTTGTGCGCATACCTAAGGAGGAGGTTAAGGTCGAGGCGAAAGTAGAGCTCGGCGGCCAGTCATTGTTGCAATCCTCGCCTCCCGAGAAGTTGGGTCAAGAGAACAGCAGTGCGCACAAGAAGACGCGGCGCGGCAAGAAGCGGCGCAAGGCACAGCAGCAACAGCATGAGCAGCAGCAGCAGGAGCAGTTGCTGCATCCCCACCACCATCACCACCATCATCACCACCATCACCACCATAATCACAGTCATCAGCATCAGCTGGATGTGCTGCAGCAGCAGAAGTTGGACGCACTTCTGGTCAAGCCACACGAGTTCTTTCCCATCTCATTCCCGCTCACATATGGCGGCATACCCCACCTGCCCCCCACCGCGTGCTCGACCACAAATCCTTGGAGCAAAAATCAATTCCCGCAAAACGTATTCTTTCGCCAGACAAACTATGTGCTCAAGGATGAGTCTCTCATGTCGAACGACACTCAACAGTACGATCTCATACTGTGTCTCTCCGTGACCAAGTGGATGCATCTCAACTTCGGTGATGCCGGCCTCAAGTTGGCCTTTAAACGCATCTTCAACCAGCTGCGACCCGGTGGCAAACTCATACTCGAGGCCCAGAACTGGGCTAGCTACAAGAAAAAGAAGAACTTAACTGTAAGTTGCCATTCTATTAACCGCCACTTGCCAAATCGCTAACCTCCGATGTTCTCCCTCTTAGCCGGAAATCTACAACAACTACAAGCAAATCGAATTCTTTCCCAATAAGTTTCACGAGTATCTACTCAGCTCGGAGGTGGGATTCAGCCACAGCTATACGCTGGGCGTGCCGCGGCACTTGAGCAAGGGATTCTGTCGACCCATCCAGGTAAGCCTAACATACATTCATAATACGCTGTGAAATTTGTTTGCTAAGTGCGAAGTAAAGTTTCCAAATGATTTCCATATTTTTGTAAAAAGTTTCTAGGATTTTTCAAAATTGATTTAAGTCGCGAACTGATTAAATACTTAAAACACACGAGAACTTTTATACTCCTACCTATTTTATATTGCTTCGTAACAACACATACAAATTATTGGACAGAAAATGTGTAGTGATATACAGCGTACTAGCAAACTTACAACAGAAACCTCTGCTGACGACAGATTATTCTAAGCCGCTCCAGATGCTCATTTCAAGCATCACCACAATTGGCTTTTCATCTGGTAGAAATGGAAATGTCTGACTAGCAAATAAAAGTAAACGTGCTCGATACTTTTACTTTGCCCGCTGCTTATATTGAATAACACAACGTGTCGTTTCAAGAAGTACACCTTGATAGTATAGTCTCATCAATGCCAAGAGAACACAATTAAAACATAGCCTTCATTAGAGTATCAGTCTTTCCATAGTCTTGCCTACATGGTCCTGTTCTTCAATTCTGTATTTAAACCCAGCTGGCCATATTTACAAGGGAATGTTAGCAATAGATCTTGAGATCAATCACTGAAAACACAAAAAGAAATTTAGAAAACTTTTTCCGCATCCTAACCACCTTGTGCTCGTCTAAATGACCTGCCACTCTAAGAACGCGGAATCCAGTAAGCAGATAAATTCTAGAATCTTCTCAAGATAAAGCTGAATACACCAATTTATTCGTACAACCTTTAGCTTTTAAATTGCAATTGACTCAGAATTAAAGCCTCAGTTCCGCTCAGCAAACCAATTCACTGTCCTTTCTCCAGAATTTCAACTCAATTCGATTTGATCTCTTGGTCTTGTTGCAGCTGTATGCCAAGGGCGACTACACACCTAACCATGTACGATGGAGCGATGCCTACTATCCGCAGACACCGTATGAGGCGTATCGCGGCATCTATGCCACATTGCCGGCTCGACGCACGGGTGGCGGGAGCAGCAGTGTCGGGGGCAGCCACAGTGGCCACGCCCAACTGCACTTGCTGAGCAGCTCGACACGGTCGCAGACCTACGATACACCCCACTATGCGGGTAGTGCCTCGGGCTCGGCGAGCTGCCGCCAGACGCCCATGTATCAGCACACCTACAATCCACTGGAGACGGACTCGTATCAGCCCAGCTATGACATGGAGTATCTGAATCATATGTACGTCTTTGCGTCGCCATTGTATCAAACGGTTTGGTCGCCGCCCGCGTCGCTGAGGAAGAGCTCCTCGCATACGCCAGTGTTTGGAAGTGTGCGGGATGCAGAGCTGGACGGAGATGGCAGCATTGGTGGAGGCGGCAGCGGAGGTGGCAGCTATCATAGGCACGTCTATCCGCCCAACGATGACACCTGCTCGCCGAATGCGAATGCGTGCAACGCCTTCAATTCCATTCGCGATGCGGATACGGATGACTCGAATCAGTTGCCAGGCGGCAGCAGGCGACATGTGTATGCCACCAACTGTGGCGAAAGCTCCTCGTCGCCGCAGGTTAATCATCATGAGGCGAGTGCGGAGTTTGTCGATGCCCTCATGGACGATGAGCAGAAGACGTTGGCTGCGGGCAGCGGCGCCGCATACTGTGATCTCTCGGATGCATAGACTTCGAGCAGCTGGAAACTAAATGTGTCAAAATGAAACCCAAAAACAAAAGAAATGTATAAAAATAAAATTACATTAGAATAAGCTTGTAACATACAATCTGTTCCATGAGGAAGAAACTTATCGAAATCGATAATTCGAGGTGAGGAGCAGAACACGATAGATAAATGGAAAACGCAAACGAGACGCTTATGATTTTTGAAATGAACTTGCATATATATTTTTTATATGTGGAACATACATATATATATACGTACATCAATTTATATATATATAGCCTTTATATAGATATTTATTAGCTCTCACTTGCGCTTATTTGGAAATTTTCTTTTACCTTTTTGATTAATTCTCTTGTTGGAAGTTCAAATCTAACTTTTAAGTTTCAAATGTAAATTACAATTCTTTAAGCAATACACACAATATACATACAGAGAATATGCTGTAGCTTTATAAGCAAGTTACATGTGCTATATATACATATATATATAGAGTATACATACATATACAAAACAATATGATTCAAAATGAAAACCGCGTATAAAATTGAACTATTTTTGATTAACATATTTAGAAAACACTGCAAGGGATCGCTGTAAAATGTAACAACAAAATAAAAAAAAAAAAACAAACAAAATCCATAAGTAGGGAAAGCCCATTCAAAATTCAAAAATGTCAAAGCATAAAAAATACAATTTACTACATTTATAATTAACATTATGCTAATATGGAAACAAAACAAAAAATGTATAACAATTTATATATAAATATATTGTGAATGTAGCTTAAATGATTAGAGCATTAAAACATTATTTTTTCTGAGAAAATGAAACAATTTATTAAGCTATATAACTACATGAAAGCCCCAAACAAAAAACTATAAAAATAAACATTATATTATGTGAAACAAATCTTTCCAGTTGTTTTTATTACCATAAATGGTGTCTATGCTCTGCCAATTATAACAAATATACCGGGTAGTAAAAATACCCATGAGTCCGATATATGTACATACTTATTTTTGCAGTGGCTCGTTGCCGTTCTCTGATAGAACCCGTTTGCGACTATTTTATAGCCTATCGTTAAATCTTATCGTCAATTGCTCATTTAGTTTTGATTTTCTCCTGGTAACTGAATTTCTCAGATATCTTTTTCAGTTTTTTTTATAGCACGTGTTTGTTAAGAAACCAATTTCGAAATACACATATTTGAGTGTAAGAGGCCCACAATTGCCCTATTTATATTTTCAGCCATTGACCGACGATCTAATACCACTGTGCCATCAATCAGCTGTTTGATCGCCATTGCTCTCAGTCGCTCTCTTGAAATGTCGCTCACAATGGTGTTCACTTCCAGTCAAAAGCTCATGTCGAAACGACGCTCGTTGTAATCGTTGTCTTCAACCGTGAAGAAGCCAAAGCTTGAATTAAAAATTAAAATGTGTAATAAATGCTAGAGTCTGATATTGCCCGTCGTAATTAATGAAATCAAAAAATGCTGCTGAAATGCAAACGGAAATAAGTGAGAGAGACAGAGTCGCTATTAACTAATGCGTTCCAGTGCTCAGTGCTCAGTGCTCAGTTTCGATTTTCCAGGTTCCAGCAGCAGCAGACATCAGACGGCTTGTTGTTTGCTTAGTTATAAATCTGACGGCAACGGCTGCGGCGGCAGCAGCGGCGATTGCGCTCTTCAAAGCGAAGCATAAAAAGCAACAAGATTTCAAGTCTTGCTGTGAAAGTTCAAAATCCTCCAATAACAACAATAACGAGTCCGCATGTTGTTGTGGCTCACTTTGTTTGTATGTGTTTGTGTATCTCTGCGCGTGCCAGTGTGTGCGTGTGCTTGTGTCTGCGATATTCGGTGTGGAGTCTAAACGAAATCAGAAATTGATTTTCTAGTTTTTCGTGCTAATTTGGCGCCTTCGGCTGCATGCCTCAATTGAATTGCACTTGCCAGCAATTTTGGACGAATATTTAATTGAAGTGCTCACACACGCGATCGTCTTGTGCTTGTGTGTGTGTGTAATGTTGTGTATGCTGAAGTCATTGGTGTGAGTGCCACATGAATCATAAAATAAAAAGATTCAAACTTAAGCCAAAACCAATAAAAATAAGCTGAAGCGAAGGCCAGTGAACAGCTGACTTTAATTTGTGGATCTAACTGGACTCTTACGTAAGTAATATTGTTGGCTGTTTGTCACATAGAACATTTTAAGTACTCCTTAAGACAAAATTACGCGGGTGGCTCAAGAAGTTGTCGCTTCATGACGGTTACACTACAAACAGGAATTCTTAGAGGTTTATTTAAGTTCGAGAAGTTCTTTATAAAGATTTCTTCCACCTGCTGCTTCTCACTGATAGATGTTAATAAAAGCGTCATGAAATGCAATCAACAACTCAATTCACATACAAATTTTATTAAGTTTAATTAGTTAATGCCAACAACAATAGGTACAATACAACAAAAGCATGTCGAGCAACGATAAGAACACTTTCTTATTATCTCAAATCAGTATTTTTCAAATTATTTTAACGATTACAATTGTGTGTCTAAAGCATTTCTGATAAAGAAGTTCTTCAAACGATTGAGTTAAACAATTTTGCAAAATTTTATAGAATTAAAAATCATTTCACACACATTTCAATATCAGAATAACAATATCGAGAATTTAGTTATATGAAGCGTTCTCTAAAAATTCGACATAGACTAATTAAGGATTCAATAAAATAGTACATGATGGATTTTATGTGAAATTTTAGTTACGCTCCTAGAAATAAATTTTAGTAAACCGTTTTATTTCATTTGTTCTAATCTAATCAGATTTGATTTTCAATATCTATTTTTGTTTAAAATGTATGGTACAATATATTGCTTCGAAAATTCACTTCGGTTTTGTATATTCCTTAATATTGTCGTCCCAATAAGAAGTTGTATGTTATTTAGTATCTAGATAACGAGCTAGAGATGCAGTTTGCAGCAAAACTTTTAATAAGTTTGGCAATTTTTCATTGAATTCAGAGTCATATAACATTCGTTTTTGTTAACTAAAATACGAAATTGTTTTGGGCTTTTAAATGATATAATGTCAATTTTTGTATTGTATTTAGCGGGAGTGATGTGTACTTTCGATGGACAATAAATATCATTTTTCTACAGTTTCAATTTGCGAAATAATTGTTTACAATGTTGAAGTGGACGCATCAGATAATGGAAGTGAAATTTATATAATTGTATTAATTTGCAATTTGTAGCGAATTATGTATAACATTGCACACAAAATTATGTCTAAAAGAAAGCTCAGAATAACAGAATGAATAAGTAATTTATTTGGAGTCAACTAAATGTGAGTTTTTTATATTTGCATTACAAAAAAATACAGAATAAGCCCAACATCTTCAACACTAATATCTAAATAAATCTGTATGTATGTACATACATATATGGACCTAAGTCAGGTCACTGTTACCCAACCAGATTTTAAATCGTTTTGCAAATAAAACACTCCCTCAAAGATAGTTGGGTATGGTAACGTTCAATTACCGATATAACAATGGGTCATTTCAATGCATTATTATCTTATCTACATATACTTTATAAAAATATGTATTTGTGTTCGTATAATTTCATTTATTGACAAACAATTGAAAGGCTTAAAAAGTTTATATTTGCCAGTTTATATAGTCGTTGTAAAGCTCAACACGTTCAGTAAAGCACAGAAAGCACAGAAAGCACAGGCTCTTATCTTTTTGCACTCTTGACAAAGTACACGGTTTGGGTTCTCCAAAAACGACCCAATGAACTATATTCATGTATCTAAACGCAGGAAAAACACTTCAATACAAATATTAAAAACACAAAAAATAATTGATTGTGAAAATCTTTAGTAAGCTGTGTTTATTTTCTGATATATATATTATATATATATATATATATATATATTGGAAGAACTGAACGAAGTTTAACTGAATGTTTTATGGATATATCGCGATATTTCGCAATTGATCAGATCAGATCAATTGAAAACCTGAAGTTCCTTAAACTTGTAGTTTTTGAAGCATTGAAATGACCAAACGGACAGACATACAGAAATGCATAGATGAACCGTGGTTCGTCGAATCGCGTGACTCAATAATATATAGTGGGAACTCCCTTAATGGACAGCTTTCTTCATGACGTTTTCAGGGTAATTTGTCCACCGACATGTTCGAAAACAAATCGATTTTCATCCTGTTTTTGTTTGACGCGAATTTCCTGTTAATGCTTCTTTGTGCTGGGTGCCTATGCTTTAAACAAAGCAAAATATCGGACCCAGAAGACAATTTTATTTAATTTTTGTTAATAGTAAAGTTTAAAGTTTATTTGAAAAATAATTAGCTGGAGAACAAAATACAAAAAATATACACATGCTGAGAATCGTTTGAAATGGACGAAAGTTGACCGATGTTGGGTGTCCGGCTTGAAATTCCCAAAGTTAGTCAATTGTTCATGAACATAAGGAAAAGGGTGTGTCTGAGTGATCTTGAAGTATTTGTCTGACAACAATTTCGAAACTTATTTATTTATGTGAGCAGTGTTAAACTATCTGAGTTCTTGTAATGCTTTGATGCTAATGTTTCTTGTAATCTAATCTGAAAATGTAATTATATTTTGCTTTTCGCACCCCATTGGCAACGCACGGTTCTTTTTTGTCTTTTTTATGCGAGATTACATATAAATAACGAGTGGTGATTACTGCAATTGCGTTCGCTTTGCGCCTTTATCTCTATCAGATTAGATAGACCCTGCGTTGATAGTAAAATAGCAGTTATAGTTTGTGCTTTTATCCTGATGAATCATTGCGAAGGCAATAATCCTGTGGAACACTTTCGAGTACAAATTGTTGAGCTTTTTCGAAGCTTGCCTGTAATCAAATCCTCCAAGCAACCGTAAACTTGTTTCAACGGATTTCTCTTAGCAGTTGTGACCTTGTAGATATTCAACTGAATGAGAGCGAGATACCTTGTAAACTTTATAATGTTCAAACTGCATGGATCTCCCCGCTCTCCGCTCTCCGTTCTCCGCTCACCTGGCTGTCTTGTCAAACGTATGCAAGCTTTCACAGCTGTTCAACTCTTTTTTTGCGTTATGTTTTTGTTATCTCTCTCGCTCACATGCAACTTCGCTGTCTTTGCTCTCTCGGAGAGCGGACAAGCTCTCTTAACCGATAAACGTAAACGTTAACCGCTTCGGGCAGTTGCTTTGGCACAAAGTGAAAAAGCTCTCGACAATTCGTGGCGAAGTTTAGTTACTATTATTAAGTAAAGTGACGGCAACGTTGGCGCAACACGTTTTGGCTACGCGCTCGCGCTCGCGTTCGCAACTCATTCGATCGTTGTGGGGGCTCGCGCTGTGTGTGTGTCTGTGTGTGTGAGTGTTAGTGTGTACATATGTGGATGAGGTGTCTTCATTTCTGCGCATTGTGTCTTGTCGGTGGTGGTGGTTGTTGTTGCTGTTCCTGCTGCTGTCACACAGGTAGAAAGAAGCAGCAGAAGGCGAGGCAAAACAGCAACAACGGCGAAACGAGAACAACCGCAGCAAACGGAGACAGCGGCGTGGCAGCTTTTTAATGCGACGGCGACTGCGCGCTAAATTCTCGCTCTCTTCGAACGGCTTCTGAAAAATACAGCAAGCTGTAACTTCCGTTAGCCGTTGGTAAAACGTAAACAATGGAAATTTATTATTATTATTTATTATTGTTATTGTTATTAATGTGCGCATTATCGCACGGCGAGCTGCGAACTGCGAAATGCAGAATTTGCAGACGTGTCTTTGCTAAATTAACGGAATTCTGCATCTCAGGCGTGCAGTTATCTCAATTAAAAAAACATCATGCAAAAGATACAAATCGAACATTTTCTCTATAAACCGCTCAACAACACTAAAAACATCCACAGATGTACATATTGATGATGTTGTTGTTGTTGCTGCTACAATTTACATTATGAATTGCAAAATTTTCATTTGTGCCAAAATTACATTGTTAATTGTTGTGCAAACTTTATTAGCGGCACGTGTGAGTGTCTATAACAACAACAAAATCTTTTACAAATAATATTGAAAAAGTTTTATTGGAAACGCGCTTGAGTGTGTTGAAAATTATCAAATGTGATAAGTGTGATTTCCAAGTAAAAATTAATGTCAACAAAATAAAACTCAAAGTTTCACAATCAAAATGATGGACAGCAACCCAAAAGTTTAAAGAATTGTGTTGCCATTATCAAAAAATCATACAAATTAAGATAAAACAATAAAGCAAGTGATAGATGCAAGAGTTGTGTAAATAATATCAAAACCAACGACAAAAATAAACAAATAAATAAACTTTAAAAGCAATTACAACATACCTGAGACAAATATGCTACAAAATATGAAAACCATAATTTGAAAATACAAAAAAACACAACAAAAAAACACAAAAATACAAAACAACAAACAAATAATGAAATTTCACATAAAAATGATTGTAATCGAATGATGCAAACTTGTGTTAACATTTTGTTGTGGCATTGAATTGTTTCGATAAAAATCAGAACGTGACACAGCATTTAATAATAATAATTTTAAAATTAATAATTTATTGTTTTTTAGTGTTTTATGAGTAATATAAAATGTGATAGCCGTGCGCCAATACTTCGGGCAACTGCAATCAGTTGTTGACTCCGTTAATAAACAAAAGAAAGCACATATAATATTTACTCAAGTATTTCTCTTCGTTGTTTAATTAGCTGCTGTAATGCGAACAGCAAAATATCAGCATGAATTTCAGTCAATATCAAGAAAAGTACACCAAAAATCGGAAACCAAAAATACCAAATATATAAATAAAAGAAGCAACAAAAGCAACAACAGCTAAAATGCCGCAGCCAAAAGTCCCTCAAAATGCCGCAAATAATCCTGCCAACAATGAGACGCTGCAGCTGAAGGATGCTTCCGACGCGGTGTTGGCATCAAATGTGGAGGCGTTGCAAGTGCGACGCCATCGTCGCAGCATTTCACAGCTGATGGCCAGCATGGGTAATACTACCATACGTACTACAATAATGTTCTGAACCCCGAGACTCCGACAACTCTCACCTGCCCCCCGTTAACCCATCGGCAGTGTTTTGACTACATTTTCTCAGGGTTTGCGTTGTTTCTTGATTGTATCTCTCTCATGTTGTGTTAGATCATTACCAGTTCTCTAATCAAGTAGCTTTTTAAAGCGCGTGCGTCATGCTAAAATGAAAAAACCTAAGCACAGCACTCCACAATGCTAGACCAGTTTTGTTTGATACTCTGCACTCACATGGTGGGCTATTTTAGACAGCAAAAAAAAAACTAAAAATGTAAATTAATTTTTTAACAACTTTGTTGTTGACTTGGATAAGCATATTTATTAGTCAATCATGTGCGACTGCATAAATTTTGAATTGTATAGCAGACATTGCTATAAAACTAGCTATAAATATAAATGTAGCTAGATTGCGTACAGCGTATATTTTAGTCGGTTTATCTCGACTAGACTCATCATGATGTTTAACCTTTTTTCGGCTTTTGTTTAATTTCTAGAATTTTGTAGTATAAACTAGCGACCGGTTTGTTTAGCCGGTTTGTCTGAGAAAGTGAAAAAGAATTTACCGAAAAATGCCACTAGCTTAATTTTTGCGTAGGCGATAAAGAAGTAGTTGTGTAGTTGTGGGATTCGGAGTTGAGCAAATTAATCCAAATTACCGTAATTAACACAACATAATTATTTTTATTTATTAGATAGCTTAAAATGTTATAGTTTTTCCATTAGTTTTCATACTAAGTTGATGGGAGATATACATTTTCTTAAATCGATAGACAAACTATTCAATAATAGATCCACATAATTTCAGAAGCTGAAAACACGCAAGTCTCCGCAACAACGAAAACTTAAAACCGCTTTTCCTCGACTTAAAATTTTGGTGTAACAACTAAAGTACAAATCTAATCTGTATTGCCTTTAAAATTAAGTTGTTTTCTATGTGAGAAATTCAATATTTAATGTTAATGAAATTCCAATATTTAATGTTTTGTTAAATATTTTTAAATGGCTGTTGAAGTTGAAAATTTGTTTCCAAAATTTTGTTTCAAAAAGTCCCAACATTTTTTTTTTAAGTTTTCTTTAGAATTATTTAGGTTTACATAGAAGACAAATATTTTGAAATCAGACGGAAATTACGATCTCTATCGTGTTCATAGTCACTGCATCTCAAGCCCGAGGAGGTGTCCAAAAATGTCTGTCATTGTGAAATTTCTTTTGTTTTAATTTTTTTTTACTAATAACACCAGCAGTTTCATCACGATTTCCAAACTACTTCTATGAAAACAAAAATCGCAATTAGCACTTAATTTTTTACGTTCTACATGTATATCCCCTTAAGTATGATCGTAATAAAGAAAGTTGTATTTCCAGAAATATACATATGTTCAGCTTTAGAAATTTAAACAAAAGAGAAATAAATAATGCTTGTTTTGAAAGTCATCATAATAAAATATTCACCTTAAATTGATCAATAAAATAAAGCAGAATAGTGTGCTCATCATTATGATTAAAATAAGTATAAAAAAAATAGAGAATATTAGCAAAACTAAACCTTCACCAACACAAAAGTGAGTCAATCGAAAGACAACAAAAGTATTACAAAAAAAAAACAGTGTTTTGGCAAGGAAATAATTAAAATGTAAAACAGAACAAGCATTTATCGCAAAGCAACTGTTGTTAACACTTAATATTTAACAATCTTCTAGAGGGAAATACTGCAGTTGCTGTTCCCAAAGTGTTGTCAATTGACAATTATTGTTTATATAAATAAGAGATATTATGCAAAATCAAACATTTTGATTCATAACCGGTTCATTAGGATACACAAAATATAATTAGTATTTAAAAGTCGAAAATCAAAGCTGATTTTAAGTATGTATATAACAATAATGAGCAGCAAGTTTGCTAAAGTCAACAATTTAAGACCTGTATTTTCGTACCCGAAAGATTAAAACGCAATAAATGATTAAATTAAATAACAAGAATTTTTCAAAAATTGTAATTATTGGGATCTTCAGTCAGGGTGTACAATATTAAATGTGACGAAAATTATACAAAAATTATTAAATTTGATTAATATGCAATGCAAGACTTGGGAAATTAGTTATCAAATTAAATCTGCATTGGTCCTATTGAAAAGACCTCTGTGATGATCTGGATGTAAATTATTACAAATCGTTCATTATATTATTTATTAAAGCCCAGAACTAGATTTAGATTTTTAAATATTTTGGCATATACCAGAACTGTCTTTAATATAATAGCAAAACTTTGATTTGATTAAAAATGTGAAATAAGTATTTTTGAAATAAGCAATTGATTATTGAATGATATGTTTTGGGGTCCAATTGACCAAATGTAATCGATGGCAAGTCCATTACAAACCATTATATTAGACAAACACACTCTTCCGACTTGTTTTACAATGTAAACAGTGTGGCCTAGTGCAGTTGGTTTGAGTACCCATATGTGTTCACATTTCTAATTATTATATAACCCTGGAATTTGGTCGTTGCTTTCGCCTCACGTGTCCGAAGCACTTTGCGTGTTGCTTTTTGCCGGAGACGCTTCGCCCCGTGAAGTTTTAAAGGCCCCAACTAACGGCACCATTAGCTAATTATTCATAACGCCCCAAAGTCCAATTCAAAATTCATTGCACGTTATTGGCGTTTGGCTGATGATTTTCAACTTGTTGCAAACAGGAAGTTTCGATTTCTTTTGGCCCAGATGTCAGTTCGGGTTGAAAGACCGTTTAGAGGGAGCTTAAACACCCCTAACAATAATCAGATTGCGATTTCTTTTATTCTTTACACATAACAAACCATCAAACCAGTAATGTAAATTTTGATTACTTACGTGAGTCAGAGAATCGAATGAAATTTCCTCTTTATTTCCGAAGAACCTTTGACGTTATATCGATTTCCTTTATCAAACAATATACTCCTTAATTGTTATTATTATTATTTTTATTGATTATTTTGAGTGTCGACTTGCTGCATCGCATCTGCCTCTTTGCTTTTTGCTTCTTGCTACGAACTTATTTTTATTCTTATCGTGTCAATCAGAACACTCAAAATAAGCTCATCGTGCCTAAGTAATTTGAAGCAGTCTGTGAATGTGTGAATTAATTTGGCAACTATTTAGCAACGATGAAAGTGAACAAACTGTTTGCTAAGAGTTATTTCAATTTGTTTGATTGGCAGTTAAGAGCTGATCAATAATTGTCGAACTTGCCACGTTTTATTTTTATTTGTTCGATCATTTCTTTTCATTTCATCAAATATTTTGAATAATAGCTGGAAAGATGAAGTGACAACAAAGAACAGCTTATCAGATCAATAAAGTTGTGAATGGGGGAATTAAATATTAATTCTAACTAAATGGGAAATACTTGAAAAGATAACATATTGTTAGAGACAATAACCCAGGAAAGTATTTTCACACATAATGCCAAATAATTCTAAACATTCACGAATTGTTATGAAGTTAACACAATTTTGTAAGCACAAAAACTGTTTTGTTTGTAAAATATCGTTGCGATCAATGAACCTAAATACACGTATGACTAATTGAAAACAAAAAAAATCTGAATTGCTTTTTATGACGTCAAAACCAGACGCAAGTTATTTCTGACCTTTTATTATGATTGCATAAGTGCTTCAAATGTGATAACGATGTCAGTGTCCGTTCACGTGATCCACATTAAACTTGGCAGTCTTCAAAGATATTTTGTAGCATTTTCTGGTGTCAAATGCCAGACGAGAGCCTCCACACAACTGGCCCACTTTAAGTGAGATTTGCAAGTTCAATGCTTAGGGTTATTGTTAAACCCTGTTCCCATTAAAAATGGGTATAATAGTTTTGTGCAAATGTCAAATGTATGTAAGGAGGCATGTCCATCACCCACACGCCCACCCGATTGAACAGTGAGTTTGAACAAAGTCGTATAAGTATTAAAAAAAGTATAAATAGATATAGATTTTGGTTATTTTGAATTTTTTTTTTAATTGAACCGTCAAAAGATAAAAGATGATAAAATTCTTGAGAGCGTTGTTACTTTTTATACCCGCTACCCATAGGGTAGAAGGGTATTATAACTTAGTGCCAACAGAAAATGTATGTAACAGGCAGAAGGAGGCATCTCCGACCCCTATATTCTTGATCAGTGTCAACAGCCGAGACGATATAGCCATGTCCGTCTGTCCGTCTGTCCGTCTGTATGAACACCTAGATCTCAGAGACTATAAGAGGTAGAGCTACCAAATTTGGGGACAGTACTCCTATAGGCGCTACGCAGATCAAGTTTATTTCAAAAGTTAGATGCCACGCCCCTTTCCGCCCCCACAAGTCTGTAAAAGCCGTAATAATAGACCTAGAGCATTACATTTTGGTGTGCATAATAATAATTATATTCTCAATGATTCCTGTGAATTTGGTTGAGATCGAATGAAAAACAAGGAAGTTATTAAAGAATCAATTTTATATGCAAAATTCACTTGCAGCTGCCCGCGCTTTGTTTGTTTAGTTGACAGTATGACCATAACGGTGTTGTGGATTTTTACCCGCTATTTTCAAATATATACAAAAAACAAGTTTTAGTATATTCGGTATATTTTTTGTTAAAATATTTAAGTTTTTTGTTTTCTCTCGAAATGGGTTGCGGGTATCATACGGTCGAGCACTCTCGACTGTAGCTTTCTTACTTGTTATTTATGAAGCAGGCGAACTTGCCATAGAAGCCCAAATATCAACCTTGACTCTATTTAGAGCTAAGTAAACTTCTGAGGTAACACAATATTTCCTCTGATAAGATATTCTTGTGGGGTCAGACAACATCATATTCTATAGAATAGGTTCTGCGATAAACGATCTACGTAAATCATATAAGACTATTTTTTTTGTTTCAAAAATAAGAGCCATAACTTAATAATATTAGATTGGTCTAAAGTATAGTGTAAAATACACATGAATAGGAGACTACCCATGGGCCAGATTATAACTTAGTGCCAACAGAAAATGTATGAAATAGGCAGAGTAATTTTAATGGCATCTTTATGGCCATTAAATTTATGAAAAAACTTACAGCGCACTATGGGCAAAAAAACCGTTTTTGGTGCATAAACTCTAGTTTATAAGATATTGACTTGAAACTTTTTTGGTGTATTACTTGAACTAAAACAAAATTTTGGTTTTTGTAATATAAAATAAGGAAATTAATTGAATAGAGGTTTTGAGTCTGAAAATATTTAAACTTTCTATATCACTTGAAATACAAATAAATTTAATATAATTATACATACATTTGTATGTAGTAAGTAAACTTTAAATTGACCTTTAGGAAACTGGGTCAAATTATAATAAATATTCACAATAAGTAAATATTTTCCACTGTATATTTTACCAGCCTTGCCCATTTTCTCCATAATTCTATTTGGTTGTTATCGCTTCTAAAAAATAATACAATTGATATTTTTTTATGTACGCTATAAGTCTACGCCTGGGGTTAGGTTATCATTTGGACTAATAGATTTCGGCGCCCTGTGGTAGTTGGTTGGACTGACAAAAGGTAATAGATGATAGTACGTACTGATATCGACTATTATCGCTAGCCCATATATAAATCATAATTTAGTCAAGTACTTTGATTAGCGGCTAATAACAGGTGTCCATCCACCACAAGCAACTGTTCATATAATACTCGTATATATGCACAATTGTCTACATACATATGTACTATATATCGAATTATCAGTAGACGAAAATTTCATATTTATGCGTGATTTGTTATATATTTAAATACTGCTTCATCATGTTGGGTGCAAAGTGTTGATTCTCTCCGAATACAATAACGATTATTTAGGCAACTGTCTGCAAGGCTTTAAGGCAAGGTTTCACAATTCCCATACGTTATTTTCTAGCGGATCGTTTCGACAAGCCTAACACTGCCCCGCAAATATTCTTTGATCACAAACAAAGCATATTTATTATTGTGGCCACCGTCTTATCATTATACCCAACCTCTTATCAGCTCGAAATTTATACAACTCGCATTTTTGAGTAGTGTTCACCGCCCGCATATGGCAGAACCTTGAGTATTTCAGTTTCTACGATAAACGAAGTCGAGACAAAGCCATTCCCTAGCATAATACACAAGTGCAGACCTTACATACATATGCACATATTTGTATACCACGTACACTACTAGGCAAAGTAATAAGTATTATTTTTAAATATTATAAGATTAAATGTATTAATTAGGTAAGGAGTGTTGGTTTATTTTCTTCCTCTTGCATATTTAAGTACATCTGAGTTAAAATAAATCTTCAGAAGAACCAAAAAGAGCATTGTATTGTTACACGAAAGACTATTGACGGGAATCTTCGAAAAAAATGGGAAAAGTCTTCCAGAAATTGTAAAAACTTTTGAAAGCTGGGTATAATTTGTCTAGAATGCCTTAAAATTAAAACTGAGCACTAAATATGTCCTCTTCGAGAAAAAAATTTAAAGATGACGCAACAGTGTAGTGACCATTATTAGGTATGGTCTGGGCCAGAAGGTTATACCATGTGCAATACAATTTTGTGGAGCGAAGAAACACATCTGAATCTTTTTGGTAATGATTACAGACGATATGTACGTATGCATGCCCAAAAGGCAAAGAATTCAAGGTCCGAACCCAAAGTAGACTGGTAAGGATGTTGGCTGATACATAATGGTTAAGAGCTCTTTTTCTTGGCATGGCGTTGTGCCGATATATCAGTCAACTGATAATATAATATGACTCGATTCGGATATGAAAATCAAGTCAGTCAAGTCAGTTTCTTGACTTAAAACCATTTGAAAACTTATCGGATACTTGAAACGGTGAATTGACACAAATACGTTTCTAAAATGTGAAGAATGAGCAAAAAATTTGGAATAAGATTCCTTTGGAGATTTTTCACAAACTTATTGTTAGAATGCTTAAAAACATCGCAAAAGTCTTACAAAATGAGTGTGACTGAATTGGATACTACCATTATACTTCTATTACTAAGAAAATAATATAAAAAGGTTGTTTACCAACCCTTGCCGATGATTTTTTGATTGAATTAACCACAAACTTTAAATGGAAAATGCTTATGTTTACTATTTTTATAATCTACTGTACATATATCAGAAAACTAAAAGTAGCCTTGATTTTTTTTAAAGTTACTTAAAAAGTTTTACGAGGTGTGACAGAAATGTTTTAAGCGTGTACTTATTATTTTGTCGAGTACTGTACATACATATAACATATACTATACAAATTACTCACATCGGCATTGACTTTGGTATTTATAAGGCGTAATAAAAAGATCCAATATTGAAGAAATGAAATTTAATATAGTTTGAGATAAAATTCATCAAACGTGCAGATAAAATATAACGCAGTTGTGTACTTGCAACGTGAAAGAACCGAAAAGCTTTATTTCTTAATTTATGTTCCTAGGCAGTAGTATTTAACTGTTGATAGATACATCACGAAATTACTCAGAAATATGAACTTAAGCTTCAATATTACGCGCACTAAAATTCCATAAGGAACTAAGAGTTCATAGAATTTAATTATGCATCTGGGTTATTAATTAAATAAGCAAACGCAAAAAAAATCTGAAAGAAATGGTAGTTATTAAACAACTTTTTAAAAAAATTATTTCAATGCTACAGTTAGAAAATGTTGGTTTAAATCAACATAAAAAAATTATTATTTCATCCAAAACTATTATTATTTTAAAGCACAATTGACTTACCAAATTACTTCTTACTTACCTTAAGGCTCAAGTTTTTACCTCAACAAAATGTGACTAGTTCTATATTTTCGTATATTGTGGGAGAAGAGGGCGTGGCATCGAAACTGCGTCCTGAATGCAGGAACCTACTTTCCAAATAAAGAGTCTCTTGCTATAGTTTCTGAGATCCACTGTCTAACACGGACAGCCGGACAGAAAATGGGGAAATCTACTTGACTGTTGATGCTGCTCAAGAATATATTCACTTCATAGGAGACTTCTCCTCCTGCCGCCTCTTACCTACATTTGACATTTGCAGAATGTAGGTCAAAACAAAAAAAATGGTAGAAAATAATCGAACTCTTCTGTATATAACTATGCAATTCTTGTAAAACCATAAAACGTTCTCAAGCACTCGACATTTCAAAAGTATTCTCCGAATGAACTTAATTTATCAAAACAAGAGCCCTTGTCATATAAAAGTTTATCAGCAGTAAAAAACTTGACATTTAATACTTGAGTCAGCATTTGGCCCAATAGATACACCACAACCAAGTACACTATATGTGTTCTATATACTATGTAAACTCCTTGAAAACCGACAAGTTAATGTAACAAACTCAAATGTAGTTAATTAAAAGTGGTCTCATTGCGACTCTACGACTGAAAACCACTCCGAACAAATAAAAGATAAGACTGAAATACACCGTCGAACCGCATATATTACAATGAGCTATGTGTTATATAAAAATTTATACGAATTGTATTGCTAAGAAGTTTTCTTTTGTTTTGCCTATAAATATAAAGGAGTTAGTTGGTACTGATCTAGCTTTTGTACAATCGGTTAAAGCTACGATGCTGGAATTTTTACACAATGTAGAAATGAACGTCTAGTTGCCCACTAATAATTACTCAAACTATCTCTAATCACTGTTTAAAAATAGAATGTATAAGATTATTTTTGATTTTGGGATAAAGATGTAATATTTAGTGAAAATATCGATATCGATGTTGATCAATGCTTTTTAGATACAATTGATTGATGATCCCTAAGGTACAATGTAAGGAAATTGTTTAAACTATTATTCATTATGAAAATAATTTGTTCATTTAATTAAGATAATTTTTCTTAATTTGGTTTTACGGATTTTACATAAGATAGATGCATTGTTGAAAAACGATATCTCCAAAAACATTGGTAACATCGATATCGCCACTTATCCCCAAACAAAGTCCATTCTCGACGCATTTATGTTTAGCACATCCTTACTTGCATAGCTAATAGCTCGATGGGCTAATTTTGATATTGGAATTTATTTCATACCGGGCTATGATCCAGGGGTTGGAACGTCTAGATGCTGCGGTCGTAGTTTCGATACCTGGCATGATCCATACTTCTTTTTAATTCAGTGAAATTAAATAATTTTCATAATAATATTGAAAAGCTGCAGGGGGAGGCACAGTTATAAATTTGACCTATGGCATAATCAGATTATCCGGTAAAATTTCCATCTTCAAGTGTGACTTAAAACAAGGACTAAATTTATAATACTTCGGTGGGTTGTGCAAATCTTATTAAATTTGTTAAATTGATTTAACAAACTTAATAAAATTATAGTCTTAATTAGCAATTAAATTAATTAACCCACAATCTAATATTAGGTTTTAATTCCCATTATATTAAAAGCTGTTTAATATATGTTTTATTGGCTATGCAACGATTACATATTAGTATGTTATCAAATAGTTGAATAGACCTTCATTATTGCATAATTTTGCTGAAAAAACGTAGAACTATAGTAAAAGTGAGTTGCGTTTGGTATTTAATTTCTTGAAGATCACTTATCTTGTTATTTAATCAGCAGGAATATTGAAAAGGGCAAATGATCATCAAAAAATCTGAATAATATCTTGGACATTGTTGATTAACTGATGAACTATTTGTATCGGGCTAACCCGAGTTCCATCGTTCCATCGAGTTTCTCTATCGTGATTTATTTACATAATATTTACCTGACCTTTCTTTCTCTCTCCTTTTGTTGTAGCTGAATACCCTGCAGACGATGCCTACAGACCCACACATTATGCCGGCTATATCAATCGTGGCTACGACGATTTAGATAGTTCCTACCTCTTTGCGCAATACGAAGCCATGGCGGACGCCCGAAATGGGGCGGCATTGCCGCCCTATACCTTGGATCGTCATCACGATTATCATGACAACGCCGACGAGGACGACGAACTCAATGATGATGAGGTGTTCAAGGATTGCGCAGACGACAACGCTGCCGAGGATAATGAGATCACATATCAGAATCGCTGTCTGCCCGAGTTTCAGTTCTCAATGGTCGAATCGGAGTACGATGAGACGCTGGCGTTTCCCGACTCCGTGACAATTTTGTCGACGTTGGGCGACAAGCCGGTGCTGGTGGAGCGCAAGGAGACCGACGACGATGACGAGGAGTTCGACGATGAGAACAGTGTGCTGATGCGACAGGAGATACCCTTCACCAGCATTTATGGGAGCAGTGTGAAGTTCAACTCGTTTCAACGCAAGGTCTTCATACCGGGACGCGAGATCCATGTTCGAATTGTGGACACGGAACGCAGCGTCACCACGCATTTGCTCAACCCAAATTTGTAAGCTGCTCCCCAAATTCCATCATGTATATTTCTTCATTTACATTGATTCACTGCTTGACCCTCAGGTACACCATTGAGCTCACCCATGGCTCTTTCAAGTGGACGATCAAGCGTCGATACAAGCACTTCAACTCCCTGCATCAGCAGCTCAGCTTCTTTCGCACCTCATTGAACATTCCGTTTCCAAGTCGAGCGCACAAGGAGAAGCGCACCACGCTCAAGGCGGCTGCCAGTCAAATGGCCGATGAGTCCACACTGAAGGATCTGCCTGCCCATACCAAAGTGAAGCATTCGAGCACGCCAACCAACAATAACAATAATGGTTGTACCGAGGCAGCTGGAACTGTTGCCACCATCGTTAGGCCCACACATAGCTCGATCCTCTCGAGCTTTACGCCGCGACGCAGTCAACGGAAGCGCAAGAAAAAGAAACGAAAGTTGCCGCGTTTCCCCAATCGTCCGGAGAGTCTAATCACTGTCGAGCATTTGCCTGTGCGCATCCAGCAACTGGAGGATTACCTCTACAATCTCCTCAACATCAGCTTATATCGATACCACCACGAAACGGTGGGTGCCAAAATACACTAGAATGTTGAAATCTATTAGAAGTGTATCGTAAATTGAATAGTTATTTGAAAAGAGAAACATTTGCTAAAGTAGTTAACTTATTAAGGGTAAAACACGAACACTGATTGAAAGAGCTTGAAAATTCTTCTTTTTGTCTGAAATATAGATTAGGTTTTTATTTAACCCTTATATGGTGAAGATCCTTAACCAAAGCCGAAGTTGCATGCCCTCCATTAGAAAATCATGGCGAAGCTCAATAAACTACGATGTTGAGATAGACGGTATCTCGAATGTCCCAAATTTCTCTTCGACAAGCTGCTTGATCTTTGTTTTCCACTTAGTTCGTAGCTACATACATGACCGGTCTTAATGCCGATATAGCAATTTCTAGATGTTCCACAATCCTATACTTTATGATTTGAAAAATATATATGAAATTTCATCGTCGCACAGTTCAATCTAATTTTCACTACTTGCTTCGTCATCATATAGCATCACAAAAGTTCCAGTCGCGATCATTTGCAGAGTATTTTGAAACAAGCTATTTTTCATAAATGAAAAATAAATTTTCCCTGTTTGTTTTTTTTTGTTTTGTTCTTTATATGTGTTTAAATTAATGATGTTCGACTTTTTTATGGCTTTTCAAATTATTTTGTTCGAACTCTTACAATATCCTGTTCGAGCCGCCAAATACGTGGGTCTTTCTGTAATTTGTCTGATGACGATATCACATCAAGTTGTATTCTCACATGACCGATTGTGTTATATTTATAGCATAAATTACTGAATTTGTAAAACAAGTCAGTCGGAATTTCTGAACTTATTGCACTTTTGTTTTTTTTTTGCAGAGTAAATAATGAATATTGGTATTTTAAAATAATAAAACACAACTAATTATTAGTTCCTAGTTATCACTTAACTAATCATCATAACATTAAAAATAATGTCATTCAAATCTAATTTAATGATTACTGTCCCAGATTTCTAATGCATCTAATCCAATTATCTGTCTTTTGCAGCTTAACTTTGTGGAGGTGTCGAATGTGTCCTTCGTCTCGGGTCTGGGGATCAAGGGCAAGGAGGGCGTGATTCTGAAGCGAACTGGATCGACGCGTCCTGGCCAGGCTGGCTGCAATTTCTTTGGCTGCTTTCAACGCAACTGCTGTGTGCGATGCAACTACTTCTGCTCCGATGTGGTATGTGGCACGTGGCGCAACCGCTGGTTCTTTGTGAAGGAGACCTGCTTCGGCTACGTCCGTCCCACCGATGGCAGCATAAGGGCTGTGATTCTGTTCGATCAGGGCTTCGATGTCTCCACGGGCATCTATCAGACGGGCATGCGCAAAGGGCTCCAAATTCTGACCAACAGTCGGCACATTGTGCTCAAGTGCTGGACGCGTCGCAAGTGCAAGGAATGGATGCAGTATCTCAAGAACACCGCTCACACCTACGCTCGTGATTTCACCTGCCCCAATCCGCATATGTCCTATGCCCCAATGCGGGCCAACACCCAGGCCCTGTGGTATGTGGACGGGGCACAATATATGGCGGCCGTTGCCGATGGCCTGGAGGCGGCTACCGAGGAGATTTACATTGCCGACTGGTGGCTGAGTCCGGAAATCTATATGAAGCGGCCTGCGCTGGATGGTGACTACTGGCGACTGGACAAGATTCTGTTGCGCAAGGCGACGCAGGGCGTCAAGGTGTTTGTGCTGCTCTACAAGGAGGTCGAGATGGCGCTGGGCATCAACAGCTACTACAGCAAGTCCACGCTGGCCAAGCATGAGAACATCAAGGTATGATGCTCACTTTGTTTTTTCACTTTGATTTTTAATGAGGTTCCACTTCAGGTCATGCGGCATCCGGATCATGCACGAGGCGGCATTCTCCTGTGGGCTCACCACGAGAAGATCGTGGTTATCGATCAGGCCTACGCATTTATTGGCGGTTTGGATCTGTGCTACGGTCGCTGGGACGATCGTTCGCATCGTCTAACCGATCTGGGCAGCATTTCCACCGCTTCCGTGTCGGGTAGCAATCGTTGCACGCCGAGCGGTTTCTTCAACAAGGATGAAGTGGACTCCGCGTTCGGCTCACGCAAATCCTCTCGCAATGCTCATCACGAGGCAACGTCCAAAGAGCGTCCCACATCCCTGCACACAGCCAGCGACGAGCCCACCATGTCTGGCGTGGAGTTGCGCACTTTGAAGCCCGGCGATCGTCTGCTTATCCCAGAGCTCTTGTCGGCAACGTCCAGTGAGCTGGGTATTGAGTCCACCACGCTGGAGGGCATGAAGCTGAACACACCCGAAATGGAGCGCAAGAACATGCTGGATCGCCTGAAGAACAATGCCATGAAAGGAGCTCGCATGGGCAAGGACTTTGTGCAGCGGCTGACGACGAGTGAGGCGCAGGAGAACGCAACGGAAAAGTGCAATGATCTGGAAAACGGGGAGGAACAGGGGGCAATGGCAATGGGCGAGACAGTCTACAGTATTGAGACCCAGGAGACGACGACAACCGAAGCGGTAATCAGTTCGACGTCCGGGCTGAATGCGACGACAAGCACCCAAATACTCAGTAGCGAATACTATGGACAGGCCAAATATTGGTTCGGCAAGGACTATTCCAATTTCATTCTCAAGGATTGGATGAATCTGAATGCACCCTTCGTGGACATTATCGATCGCACAACGACGCCTCGCATGCCCTGGCATGATGTGGGAATCTGTGTGGTGGGCGCCTCTGCCCGGGATGTGGCCCGGCATTTCATACAGCGCTGGAATGCCATGAAGCTGGAGAAGCTGCGCGACAATGTCCGCTTCCCGTACCTTATGCCCAAGAGCTATCATCAGATCCGTCTCAATGCCCAGCTTCAACAGCTGCAGCAGCGTGGCCAGCAGAGCGTCACCTGCCAGTTGCTGCGCAGCGTCTCGGCCTGGAGTTGTGGCTTCATTGAGGCGGACCTGGTCGAGCAGAGCATTCACGATGCCTACATTGAGACCATCACGAAGGCCCAGCATTACGTCTACATTGAGAATCAGTTCTTTATAACAATGCAACTGGGCATGGGCGTTTCGGGAGCGTACAACAATGTCCGCAACCAGATCGGAGAAACGCTCTTCAAGCGCATCGTGCGTGCTCACAAGTAAGTTTAGCTTGGGAGGCTGATATTTTAGAAATAAGCGTACATTTTAATGGCAAAATATTAAAGAAATCGACCAAAAACACGATTAACCTATTAATCAAACTATAATGCTTATTGCCTTTACAAAATAATGAATATTGAAAATTATTTTTAAAAATATCCGGACTATAAACCAATGCAATTCTTTCTTGCACACAAAGTAGTTCTATTTCAATCTAATTATCGCTCATTAAGAGTTTATTTCGAAGCCAACAAAACTGAATCTTTCATTCATTATAATTATTTGTAGAGAAAAGAAACGCTTTCGTGTTTATGTGATAATGCCTTTGTTGCCCGGTTTTGAAGGAGATGTTGGCGGGAATACGGGCATTGCGGTCAGAGCCATTACCCACTGGAACTACGCCTCCATATCTAGGTAAGCCACTAAGCTAAACAAATTAAAATTAAAAACAACAACATTGCATTCCCGTTATGTTTGGGACTAATTGAAATGTGCATCATTATATTCTAACTTGAGATTGCAGATTTTAACCTAATGAAATTCAAGTTAACTATGCTTGCCTTAGGCCAAACAATTTCCGATTGAAATTAGTTAAATTTGTATACGAATAAACATTTCTCTTAATCCTAACTTATTCTAGTCAAAGTTATAACGATTTCACCAAATTGTTTGCAAATATCTGTGCTCTATCCCTTCTTTAAGCATAAAACTTAATTCTATATCTCGGAATGTGTGCTTCACCTTGGCGTCTCTATTTTCGTCGTTGATCTAATTTAATTTTATCGTAGACCTGATTTTCTTTCGGAAAAGATCTAACTTATTCCAAAAAATGTTTTATCAATCTTTCAGAGGACGCACAGCGATATTGACACGCCTACAGGAGGCGGGTATTACTCAGCCCGAAAACTATATATCATTCCATAGTCTACGCAATCATTCGTATCTGAATAATACGCCAATTACCGAACTGATTTACGTCCATTCTAAGCTGCTTATTGCGGATGATCGGGTTGTTATCTGCGGATCGGCTAATATCAACGATCGTTCTATGATCGGTAAACGGGACTCGGAAATTGCGGCGATTATAATGGATGAGGAGTACGAGGATGGACGAATGAATGGTAGAAAGTATCCCAGTGGTATATTTGCTGGTCGATTACGAAAATATCTATTCAAGGAGCATTTGGGTGAGTTCTCAATCTCCCTCTCCCCCTACAATTACCCTAACGGAGGTACATATATCTCTAGGTTTGCTGGATGCAGACAGCTCACCACGTACGGATATGAGCATAAGTGATCCGGTTTGTGATCAGTTCTGGCACAATACCTGGCGTCGCATCTCGACCAGAAATACTGAGATTTACGATGAGGTTTTCAAGTGCATTCCCACGGACTTTGTTAAGACATTTGCGAGTCTGAGAAAATATCAGGAGGAACCGCCTCTATCCAAAACCGAACCCGAATTGGCCGCCAAGCGTGCCACGGAGATTCAGGTGATTTCCGAAAGGTTCAGTTTACTAGACAGTATTATAATTCTTAAATTTTTTCATTAACCATTTTTAGGGACATCTGGTAAATTTACCGCTGGAATTCCTCAACAAGGAAGTTCTTACGCCGCCCGGTACCAGCAAGGAAGGCCTCATACCTACCTCTGTATGGACATAGTCTGCCAAAGTCTTTAAGACGCCAATAGCTTAAGCCTTAAGGAGATCCATCAGTTTTTGTACCTTTGAAACTGGGATTAGTAATATGCTATAATAATTTTACTACTATTTTTCAAAATGCAACCCACCAAATGCGCTTAAACTTAATTGAAGTTGCTGTTGCCAAGTAAAAAAAAAAATAATTGTACATATACATTAATATTTGAGAAGTAGGTACATAAATCTATAAATTTAATGAAAACAAAAAAAACTGTTTGCCTTACAGCTAGTTAATTTATTATTATACGGTATGTCGACGACCCCTATAAAAACTAAGACTTTATTGTTACATGTATGATGTTAAAACAGTATTCTAGACAAACTAAAGCGCAATTCTTTTTTTAATAAATGTTAAAAATAGTGATGCAAAGTCAGCAAATCAAGTCAAACTTATATGTACATATCGTTTTCATTCAATCATTTTCATTTCATTGTACGAATGTCAGAAAAATCCCAGCAAATAAAAAAGCACCAAATGATCTACGCTACGAAATTCCCATTCGCTGTCAAAAGCTCGTTGCTATTACTTGCTTAAAGGCTGCCTGCTGTGAAAGTAGACACGCAGTTAAGCAACAGTGTTGTAAAGCAGATATTAAATTTGAAAAATTACTTTACATTTGTAACTCGAGTAATTATTAAAAGTAAGTATTGAACATTATTTGTTGACTTCGTGATCATACGTCAGCTTATCTATTCAACCCAAATGTGCACCTCACAAAGATTAGTCCAATGGGAAATTATCTATCAAAAATGCAAATACAATGCTGCTCTCCAATCAACAACAACCACGACTGACAGCGTGCTCAATCTTTCTCTATCGCTCAGTCAAAAGCTCTCACGCCTTATTGTTTTTGTATAAAATTGCATTTTCAGTTGGGTTTGCTAATGCAGTGCGTTTTCTTTGCTCGTTCGGTGCAGTCGCGCTCCTTATGCGTGTATGAATTAGTTTAAAAGTGTACAAACTCATTCGTATGTAACTGCACTGTATACTAAGTTTCAAATTGAAAAACTTATAAAGTACTGCCGAAACTTGTGTAAAAGTCTCGCGCAACATTTCTCAGTGCTTGGTAATTTTCTGCACTTGGCAACAACAAAGTTTTCTTACATTTGCTATGTTTGTTTTGTGCTTGTTCTCTATGAAAGAAAAAGCGATTCTAGCAAAATACAAAGTCAACGGAGAATAACAAAGCAATGACTAGCAAAGCTAAAAAACAAGTTCTGCTGCTCACAAACGCAAACATATGTCATCAGTGCTCGCGTTCTCGTTGGCTCTCATTCACTCACACTTACACTCTGTTGCTCTCTGGCAAAGCTCTCTGTCAGAACAGTTGCATCACAAAGGCCGACACCAGCAGCAGCAGCAGCCACACATACTTTTCACATACACACACACATGTAAACACACAGTTCTCATATAACGTAATAAAAGCACGTGTTGGGTTTGATTTTGTTGCTTGTTGCTGGTTGTTGTTGCTTTTGACTTTTCTTTGTTTTTTCTCTGTTTGCGTATGAATGTATGTACGTACATTTTGTATTCATGAGGTGATTTAGCTTGTGTGCGTGTGTTGTGTGTTTGGTAACAACAGTTGAGCTGATGCATTCGCTTGCTGTATTGTTATTGTTTGGCTTTTTGACTTTTGCCTTCTGCTTTTGAATTTACTTTGCAAGATTATTGATATGAAGTTTGTGTGCGTGGGCAACAATTAAAGCTGCCACTTGCAAGTAAATACATACATTCCTTAATTCGTAGCCACATTAAGAAAGTCTCCCCATCGTATTGATAAGTAAGAAATTGGGATTGTTTGCTTAGCTGCTGTTTGCGCCTTGATTAGGTAAAAATCCACAGATATTATCAAGCGGAGGGTGAGCAAAATTAAATGTACTTAAAATTAATCATTTGACTTTCTGCTCAGCTCGACGAGTATCGAGGGTTACTTAACAAAAGTTAAACAAAACTTAAAAAGGCATAGGCATAGCTACATATACCAAAATATAAAACCTGGGAAAAACAAGACAGTTTGTTTAGTTATAGATATGTATGGAAAACAAAGAGGTATTAACTAGTGTTAACAGAAAAAATTGCTGGAAACAAGGATAGATTATTGCATTATATAGAGAGCCAAGCCAAGGATATACATACATATTCAAAAAGCATAAACCAAAAATATATTAATCCAATTACGAGTAACTAGCCAGTTTTCCACTCAGCTTTTTCCGCAAAGTACTTTACAACATTTATTATTATTTTTTGTTGTCCTGCTGAAGCCTCTCGGTGTTTTCATGAAAATTATTTCATTTATATTTAAAAAAAAAGTTTGGCCGTCGTTTCATTGAATTTATTGAGGTCGAACCTGCGACCTCAGCATCTACGTTTAAACGCTCCAACCCCTGAACAAAAGTCTTGAATGAAAAAAATTTCAATAACAAAATTAGCTCAAGTACAACTTAATAAATTTGATGTTTTACATTTTCAGCATGGTTCTAAAATTCTCAGTTATTATTTGTTTTTCGTGCATGTAAAGTAATAGCCAGCGATGAGATTTGATAAATTTATTATACCCGCTACCCATAGGGTAGAAGGGTTTTATAACTTAGTGCCAACAGAAAATGTATGTAACAGGCAGAAGGAGGCAACTCCGACTCCATAAAGTATATATATTCTTGATCAGTGTCAACAGCCGAGACGATATAGCCATGTCCATCTGTCCGTCTGTATGAACACCTAGATCTCAGAGACTATAAAAGCTACAGCTATCAAATTTGGTGACAGTACTCTTATAGGTCCTACGCAGAACAAGTTTATTTTAGATTTTTGCCACGCCCCTTTCCGCCCCCAAAAGCCGTAATAAAAGACCTAGAGCATTGAATTTCGGTATGCAAAATAATAATTAAATTCTCAATGATTCCTGTGAATCCAGTTGAGATCGAATGAAAAATAAGGAAGTTATTAAAGAATCAATTTTATATGCAAAGTTGACATATAGTTGACAGTGTGACCATGTCGGTGTTGTGGATTTTTACTACTATTTTCAAATATATACCAAAATAACAAGTTTTAGTATATTTGGTATATTTTTTGTTCAAATATCATTTAAGTTTTTTGTTTTCTCTCGAAATGGGTTGCGGTATCATACGGTCGAGCAATCTCGACTGTACCTTTCTTACTTGTTTTTATATTGATATTGTTCGCTTTTTATCGCTTTTTAGAAATCTATCATTTGAGAACGCAAACCAAACTATCAAATTATGAAATTAAATTAATGTTTCAAAACTTTCGTTACATTGGACCATATCGTCAATCTATCTTATTTTGAAGACATCGATCAACATAGATACCGATATTTTCACTAAACATTACATCTCTATCCCAAACACAAAAATAGTAGTACCATAGCTAAATCAGTGTCCACGAACTATATGTACATATGTATTTATATACATATACATATGTATAAATTTAAATAGATGAGAACGTAAGAAATGGTATCGTAGGCCAATGGCAGTGACAATCAGTACAAATGGTATATGTGTGTAAATTTTAAAACTTTATCTCAAAATATATATTTTTTTAAATTATTATTAGAATGAAGTCACAACTCTATTTATTTCCAAATAACTAGAAATATCTTGTCAATTGAGTAAAATTTTACGGATTTTAAAGTTTAATTATTTTTTTCCAAAATGAGAAAGATTGTTATCAAAACAAAAATGTCGTTATGAGCTGCAGTACAGCTAAACAGCTAAAATCGTTGGGCGGACTGTTCCAAATCCTTTTTTCGTTGAGAGTAACGGTCATTGGATTATAAATATTATTCTGTACTTTCTTTAGTTAAATGGGATCAAATGATATGGAAAAGTTAGGTTAGGTTCGGTTGATGTACGAAATAAGAAAGGCTTATGGAAGAAGATTTTGAATTAGTTTCTAAATATTTTTCTATAGAAATTTCAGAGTAGCTTAAAGTAATAGAATGCCAACAAGAAGATGTAAATATGTCGATATTTTTTTGATCGTTTTGATCCAATTCCTGTTTATACTTCCATCTAGCTTAAATAGCTAAAACATTCTCGTATTGCACACTAAAACCGGTCGAGTGTCCAAGGTGCAGCATTGATTGTTTTTTCTCACGCAAATCAACAGGTAGCGTATGACATTAGTATACAACATCAGAACAGCATTCTGCAGAACTGCCTGCCACCCACTTGACTGGTCAAATCTACGGCGTTACCCCAAAAACTAAATATTGAACTTCCTCTGTGGATTTCAAACAAAACCAAATCATGTAAAAAGAGAATTATAAAAAAGCGTGTGGGCTTGTGGCGCAACAAACAGCCGCCGCACAACCGGCTTCCCTATGGGGGTCTCACCCTCTCTTTCCCTCGTAATCGCCGTCTACTGCTGGGCACACAGAGTATGCCAAACCTGCTGTCGCTGCACAGAAATCAAAAGTGAACATAGCATGGCTTGCATTTTGCCGACGTCCCTCTCCTTCCTCTGTGTCTTCGTTACCGAACACTATCACTTGGCTACTCAGTTTGGAGTTCGTCTGTCGTTTGGCGCTCGGCAGCCAAACACGAAGTGGCGGTCGTTGCTCGTTCGCATGCTCGTTCTTGTGATTTCGGTTCGTTTCTTGCTTGCTGCTCGGTTCTAGTTGGTTAAGCACTTCGTGTGGGGCTCGCTCGGCTCGTTCGCGATTCCGTTCGGCTCGCGGTTCGGCATAGCCCCACACCAAAACGCCAATCGTGACGACAGTCAGTCGCATGCAGAGGCTAGCAGCCACAGCAACGAGCAAGGAGAGGGCAGCGCGCAGTTTTGTTGGAGCTTTTTGTTTGCAGTTCGCAAAGTTCGACTTAAATCAGAAAATCTTTTACATAGCAGTTCCACAACAATAACAATAATAACACAACAGTAAGATTGTGCGTTTTTCTGTTTCCGAATAAACTCTAATCATTAGACAACGCGGCCCGGGCTGAAAAGCAGCATTGATAACGTCTATGTGCATGTATTTTCTTTGCATATGTGTGTGAGAGAGTGGGCGCGTGTGTGTGTGTTAGCATGTGTTTGTGTTATGGAATGCATTTGATTAGATTTGTTTGACTTTGTTGTTAAACAAATGCTTGATTTGTGACTCTTACTGATTCTGTTTCCTCTTGTTCAATTTCTGTGTCGGCTTCGCTGTTTCGACAAACAAAAGCCTCAGAGACGTGAAAACCGGTTAACTATTTGCAAAGCTTGCAAAAATAAAAAACAAAACATATACAACAATAACAACAACAGCGGTTTTTTTTTCGTGCATGCACACTGCAAATGCAAAAGCTAAAACAACAATAACACCGCCGGAAACGAATGAAATTCGCATAAGAAAATTAGCTGCCATTGATGATGCCATATGAATACATTCACTAATTTATTCATAACCCGCAGTCAGGCAAGTGAAAAATTGCAATATTCGACGAAAAGCAATAAATAAAAGTTCTGCTGAATAAGTGCAAAAAATGTAAATCCAATGTGTCACATTTAACAAAAATATTTTATAAATATATACATACATAGGCAAAAAATGTGTTTAATATGCAAAAAAAAATTGAGTAATTTGAGTTAAGTGCATTACAAATACAGCAAATACAAGTGCAAGTGATTCGTGCAACGTCGAGATACCAATTGAAATTGTGAATAATTTAACGGCCAATTGATTGCGGAACAGTCAAGCAATGTGCAGTTCTCTACAGCAGCTAATTGGAAACAAGCTCAACGTCAAATGGTTAGAAAATTGTCAAACACCTAATTCGAAGCTTCTGAAATTATGAATAATGAGAAAAAAATAAAGAAGATTACAGTTTGAAAGAATGCAGAGTGAAGCATAACAATTAAAGTTTAAAGTTGGGGGTTTGATACTGTTTACATTATGGTTTTATCAGCCGATGAAAGCCATTCACTTGTATTTAATATGTTGAGTATATTTGCTAAAAGTAAAAATAAATAAATTATTCGGAGATTTCTGTAGTCGGGGTATAAATATTTGGAAATTATCATACATTAAATTCACTTAATTTCTTATTGAGGAACGTTTTAGTTTCAGTTCTGCTTATTTCTATTGTTATCCGTTATGTTTACATCACTTTTAATTCCTACAGATTAAAATTCAAAACAATGATGCTTGACACTAATAACAAATACAAGTAAAATCAAAAGATTAAAAAGAAAAAGAGCTTAAAACCAATGCAAATTGAAAAAAATGTGGTGCAGTCAGTTGAAAGCAAAAGCCAAAGAAGTGGCAACAACAACCATTTCAACAACGCGGAGTATTTAATTTAAAGTTGTAAACAAATTGCAACAACAAGCAAAACTGCAAGGCAAATAACCAATTAAATTGTTAAAGAAAAGTGCTTAAAATACGAGTTCAACTCCACAACAAAGCAGGGAATATGTCAGGCGTCCAGTTAAAGGGTTCCGTGTTAAAGGCTAAGGAAATAACCCACGATGAAGCGAAAGTTGAGCCTTCAACAACAACAACCACTGCAGCTCCAACAATAATAACAACAACAACAGCAGCAGCAGTAGTGACAACAGCAACAATAGCAAAAAAAACGTTAACCTCGAGCGCGGCTTTGTCGCTATTTGATCAGCTGAAAAACGGCGTCAATTTGAACAGTTTGACAGTAAGCGGCGCCACAGAAACAAAAGCAGCATTGCCACCACCCGATGCACCACTGCCAAATATTGACTTAAAGCCACCGCCAAAACCGCCCAAGGCGTCGACGGCATCGCGTACATTTAGCACGCCCATTTTGCTGCCGCCCACAAGCAGCATTGGCATCGTGCGCGGCACCAAACGTTGCAGGGACAACGGCAACGGCAATAGCAACGGCATCGGTGCAACGCCTGCAACATTGTCGCATCGGACAGCAGCAGCTGCCAAATTGAATATCAACACGTTGCGATCTCAGCTCTATCAGGGCGCCAGGAAGACTACAGTTACTACAAAAACATCAACGACAACGCGAACAACTGCAACAGCAGTGACAACAACAACGGCACGCGGAGAACGCGTCCGAGCGACTGCATCTGCGAATGGGAATAGCACAAAGAAACGCTGCCTGGATCGTTACGATTCATCAGAGTCATCAGACAGGTGAGTAATTATCCAATTGCAGAGCGCAACTCTCATACAAGGTGCTCAGTCCCTCAAATGTTTTGTTAAATCTCAGCATGAAATTCATGGCATTTAATTAATTGCAAATTCGGCTTATGATGAATGGTCAAAATAGAGGAATAAATACTATGAGTGAAGTATTTGAATTCGGTTTTCAAATAGAAGATCAGTAATTATTGCCCATCCAATTTATTTACAGGGTTAGAACTTTGCTGTTATACAAAACGCATGCTTGCAAATATTTAAAGAACTATGTTTTAATTAAAGTAAATGTGGTAAACGTATAGATATGTTTCTATTTATAGACATATGTACACTACTGAACAAAATAATAAGTACACACTTATAACATTTCTTCCACATCTCCTAAAACGTTTTTAAGACACATAGTAGATTATAAAAATAGTAAACATGAGCATAGTGGATTATAACAATAGTAAGCATGAGCATTTTCAAGTTTAAAGATAGGCATTGCTTGGTCAAAATAATAAGTACACCAATTCTACAAAGATAAAAACTCGAAATATAACAAATTTTTTCTATTATTTTCTTAGTAATGGCGATCTATGATTAGTATCCAATTTAGTCACACTCATTGTGTAAGGCTTTTGCGATGTTTTTAGCATTGAAGCAATAAGTTTGCGAAAAATCTCCACAGGAATCTCATTCCACATTGTTTGCTTATCGTTTCCACAATTCTTCAAGTTTTGGAAACGTATTTGTGCCAATTCACCGTTTCAAGTCTCCAATAAGTCAATTGGGTTTAAGGCAAGAAACTGGCTTGGCCAACTTATAATGTTTACCTCGATCTCTGTAAACCAGCCCTTGGCCAGCGTTGAGAAGCATTTTAGGTCAGTATCCCATGGGAAGACCCATCACAAGTACATTTTTCCTCAGCGTAGGGAAGCGTATGTATAAAATTATTATATTAAATGATTTTCATATCTAAATCGGTTCATATTATATTATCAGTTTACTAATGTATCCGCACAACGTCATTCCAAGAAAAAGAGCCCTAAACCATTATGCATCGACTTCCATCCTTACCAGTCTACTTTGGGTAACGGACCTTGAATTCTTTGCCTTTTCAGCAATATACATATCGTCTGTAGTCTTTACAAAAAAGATTCGCTCCACAAAAATTTATTCCACATTGTAGAACCTTCTCGCCCAGACCATGCCAAATAAGTGACACCACACTGTTGGTTCATCTTCAAATTTTTTTCTCGAAGAAAAAGACATTTTTGGGGTATGACCATGCGAATGACTGTTGTTTGTGAAGATTTCTTCTTCCATCCTCGATTTGTAGTAGGAAGTTTCAATTTTTAAGCATTCTGAATAAAATATACCCAGCTTTTACGAGTTTTTGCAATTTCTAAATCAATATTCCTTACCTAATTTTTACATTTAATCCAGTGTACTTATTATTTTGACCAGCGCAAAACCGTCATCCAGCAAAAATTTACGCGTAGCATTAAAAAAACGTGGTTCCCAACCTTCATTTTTGTTTTAAATGTTTAAGAACACTATAATCTATCAAAATATAAACCATTAACAGTGCTACATTCTATGAAAAAACTTGTATCAACAAATAGGCGCGACCTCTGTACTTGTTATTTTGTCCAGTAGTGTACATATTATATATAATGTAGCTCGTAGGCACTGATCCACCTATAGTACTATTAACGCACAGCCCAAATGGTAAAAGCTACGATGCAGCGATTTTCACACGATCTTGCGAAATAATTACTCTAAATATCTTTAATCGCATTTTAAAAATATAATCAATTTGATCATTTTTTGTGATAGAGATGTAATTTTTAGTGAAAAATTTTGAAATCTACGTTGATCGATCATTTCAAAATAAAATAAGCTGCACTGTGAGGAAAGGTTTTAAACTTTTATCCATTATGAAATAAATTTCTTCATTTAATTAAGATATTTTTTCTTAATTTGGTTTTGAGTGTTTTCCAAAAGACAGTTGCATTCCTAAACAGCAATACTTACAATAACATCGCAACATCGATATCGGCAAATATCGCCAAACGAAATCGTTGCTCGACGCATTGATGTTTTGCACATCCCTATTTGTTATTGTTTTCGGGGACGGTCCCTGAAATAATTTGCACGTAAACATCGAAAGGCTGCAGTATGGGTCTGCAGTTAGAGGATTGATCACAGAAACTTCGTTTTTATTTTAAAAGGAAATGCAATAATTTTTGTGGGAACGGGAGGCGTCAACTCAAAAAAAAAATAAAATGTTTTATAGTGTTTGATTTCGGGAATAAGAAATTCTTTTATATTTTAAATGAATACATTATAATTTGGTAAACTACATAGAACTATTTGTTCAGACTCAAGGCTCAGCTATCTTAAAAACGCAACTCTACTATGTTAAAAACTAATTTAATAATGAATGTGTAATGCAGCCTAACAAATATGTATAGCAATTCATGTTTAGTTAATTTATCTATTGGTTGGAATTCTCAGTCGCTTCAAGTTAAAATAATAAATAACCTGTTAATGTGTTAACTGAGATTTGGCGAAAAACTTAACACTTAACGTAGAAACATTAGCACAAATGTGTTTTACCCAATGCTTATAAATAAAAAAAACCTTCATATAGATCTTATGGGATTGAAGCAGTTGCATTTTGTAAATCTTATAGGTATAATATATCTATGTATTTATATTTGAGTATACATATGTAGCGTCTAGGGGATGGTCTTTTTTTGTGCACAAAAGCTAAAAACGGAAATCGTAAAAATGTAGCAATGAGATGTGTGATGCCAAAAATGCTCTAAAAACAGCAATACTAAATATATCTTAAAGATAGGTTGCCAAATTGCACAGCACATCCATCAGATGCTTGAGAAACTAGTTGTGCACGAATACAAATATCAAGTACAATACTGCGATACAAAAGTGCGCCATTAAAAATTTTAATAATTTATCTGACAGATAATTGTGGCAAAGTGTGCTAAAAGGTGATTAAATAAATGTATCTGTAAGCTACAAGCTTACACGGCACGGCGCGCCACGGCACGGCATTGAACAACGTAGTATCTCCACACACGGCAATATGATTTGGCTTGTCAGCTGTTAATTTATGACTAACGGATATATTATGTTGTAGTTTTGCATATGGATGGATTTAAGTATTCATGTATCTACCGCAGATACTCACAGCACAATGCCAACTAATTTCCGCTCATTAAAAATGCTTAACGTTGCTGATGTCGACGGCGCCGACGCATGCAAGTGCATTTGTATCTTAAAGATACGCAAAACATGCGTTCATTTATCAACGTTCGCGAAGAACGAAATGATTTTGAATTTATGGCGCGTGGGCGAGACGAGCTTCCTGCATGCGCACATCCCTGAGATACAGATACATGTACACACCCAGACAGAAAAACTCAACAAACTCAAGACTCAGCCGCATCCACAGATGAACAACTGTTTGTATCTGTATCTGTATCTCTGGTGGCTGCATCTTGGCTTTATTTTTTTTGGCTGCAGCATAAGCAAAACTTTTCAACATTTGCTGCTCTCTTTGCATTCTAATTAATAGTTGCTGCCGTTGGTGTTGTAGTTGTTGTTGTTTTTGCATGCAAATCATGCATAAATTTACGAGTCGTCGTTGTCGTCACCATCGATAAGACCGGCGCAACGATTCTGTTTTGGATCTGTTTGGTTCCACACGCAACGCAACGCACGCATATCAAATGCCATCTATCTTACTATGAAGTATTGTATCTCTCAGTACTTTTTACTGCCCAACAAATCGCCTTCTGCTCCCCCTTTTCTTCTCTGTGTCTTTGCCTTCTCTAGCACTTCGGCTGTCTTCGGCTGCACTCGTCAGCGTCGTTCGTGCCGTATTCGCTGACGGAAATAATTTAAACTTTTGGTCGTTGAACTCTTTTTGATTTATTTTTTCTTCTCGTTTTGTGTTGTTTTTGTTGTTTCACGTTGGTCACAAAACACGAACACATTTTCTTCTTCTTTATTGTTTGTAAGTGTGCGTGTGTTTGTGTGTTTCAATCTTTGAGCTGCATTAAATTTTATTGCGCATCTTTAGGCAGCCAAATTGTTGCTTTTATGTTATCGCAATGCATTTCGTGGTAGAGTTATTGTTGTTCTTACTGAATAATTAATTATTTAAATACTTGAAACACGTTTTTTAGCGTTGCCAATTGCTAAATTGTAGTCAGTTGTTTCTATTTTGAATAAATAACTGGTATATTTTATTTTTTGGCATACTGTTGCTTCGCACAAGCTCCAGCGTCAATATTTATGTTATTTATTATCTTTGTTAATGCTAGTATGTTCCTGCAAGCGCCATGCAAATTTAATTTTAACTGTATTAGTCCCTGATCGACTTTGCTTAAATGATGCGTGAATAACTCTTAAACTATTTCAAATTTGAATTACAAATAAATTGTTGTAAAACCAATCAAATAACAGTTTATTTCCAACAGCTTACAATTATTTTGTACCTAATGAAATTTGTATATTAGAAGAGCTACAATTATGACAATTAAACAGTGAGAACCTAGACATAAATAAATTTTTAACAAATGGGAAATCTTTTGTAATTTTAATTGGCTACAACATTTTGTAGTTTTTGTTTGTGCGCAAGACAAACCTGTTGAAGACTTGCTTTGAATTTAACCTAAACACATGCGGCCTCAATTTTTGGTTGCTGGGTGGCCTTCGCACGTTGCAGTTGCCAAGAACTTCACAAGCACATACTTAGAGTCATTAAAATTAATTTGTATTCTTATAATAAACTTTGAACAAGTAAGAAAACTACAGTCAAGAGTGCTCGACGTGAGATACCCGCTACCCGTTTTTCGAGACTGCAAATCTCTTATAAGGTTATTTAAATATACCGAAAAGTATATTTGGTGTGGAATATACTGTTACGTTGATAATAAACCACAACTTTACATGTTCAGGTACATTTGATGTTTGCCCATTAAAATTCATTTTTTGAATAACTGCTTGTTTTTCGTCCATTTCAATATTTTTAGAAATTATTTTGACTTTTGATATTACTGCATGCACTAAAAATCGTATTTCTAGCTTCAAAATATGCACGCTTATCGTTTTTCGATTTGAGGGGCAGACTTGATTTGCACAGGAGTTATTATAGTCTCTGAGATCTAGGTGTTCATACATACAGACAGACGGTCATGGTTATATCGTCTTGGCTGTTGACACTGATGATGCCTCCTTCTGCTTGTTACATACAATTTAAGTTGGGACTAAGTTATAATACCCTTCTACCCTTTGGGTAGTGGATATATAAAACAAAAAATACAATTCGTCGTACGTCTTTGCCAGTCCTAAACATCACAAGTCGCCGTACAAAACATTTAACTTTAATTATCGTCCATTAAGAAACAACAACAATGAGAAATACAACAACAAGTGGAACTGCAGTTGTATGTAGTCATCACGTTTTTTTTGCCTCTTTTGTATGTTTTTGTTTATTTTCCATACGCTGCTGCTATAATCAACGGGTCGCTATTGACTTGGTACGCTTTGTACAAGTTTTTCCACATTTTCCTTCATGCCACAAGAGACCCCAGAGTGTGCGTCCCGACCCCCACCTTACCAGTCCAAGTGCGACCCACTGCTCCAATGGCGCGAGCGCCTTTTGCAGTTTTCCAAGTTTGTTTGGTTGTTGTTGTTGCTCTTTTTGCTATTTTTGTTTGTAGTTTGTTACTCTTTTTGCACAGTCATGTCAGCACGCCTCAATTCTCGACACTCACACATCTGAAGGTGGAGATACAGCTGCAGATGCAGACATAGATACATTTGCAGATGCAGATACACACACTCCAACACAATATGATATTGTGTAATCGCCCACGTTGATTTATCTCGTTTAAGTGACTCCAATGACGATGACGTTGAAAGTGTAATTGCTATTGCAATCGCAATCGCATTTCCAATTGCTTGTTATACCCTGTAATGCAAACACTTGCGGCATTAAGGAAGTTCTCACCGGACAATTAGTCAGAAAAATATTAATAAAGCTTAATTTTATTTACTTTGTGTGCAGTGCAAGTCTCTTATTTCCCTGTACTCAGAAGCAGTTCAAGAATCATAGATGAAAAAAACACTTTCATTTTATTTTAGACCAGCAAGTTTTCCACGTATGTAGCTTTGCCCGTAAAGCACATTAAAACCTTTATTTTTATTTTTTGTTGTTGCCTTCGGCTGACATTACATTTTTGCTATTATACCCTTTTCACATTTTATTCAATTTCGGAACAGTGATAAAGATTATTTTGCCAAATCGTTCCTTTGTGTGCCTAAATGTTCATTTCTACGTTGAGTGAAAATTTCAGTATCTTAGCTTTTACCGTTTGGGCGTCTACTATACTTATATAGATTATTTATTTCACATGGTATCTTAAACTAAACAACGTTTCTCTTTTTTAAGCAAAGCATTATTTAGCGTAGTTGAGGTCAATTATTTTATTAGGTTGAACGCTTTACACGCTAACTTTTAGTCGATACTAGGCGCCATTTATCTTGCACTTTAGTTACTGCTTAGCTTGTTGTTGGTTCTTCTACTGCAGCTACTTGTGTCGTTTATTTAGTCGTGCCGCATTCTTCTGCCTCTTGATGTTATTTGCCATTTTTTGGCATTGCATTTGGCATTGTTTTCATAGCAGTTGCATTGTTTGGCATGTCCCCAGCTTCACTAAAACTTGTTGTTATTTGATTTCGTTGTTTGTGCTTTTGTTGCTAACATCTGCAGCTCCAAACAAAAATTTTAAGCTTTAAGTTCAAACCAAATTTGGTAGAGTGGGAAAAATTTGTGTCGATGATCAAAGTTGCAGTGCTACTTTGTTCTTTGTTAATAATAATAGCAAAAGGTCATCAAAAAGGTCGATTTCAAAACAGCAAATCGGATTTTTAACATCTCTGGGTCAAATAGTTTCAATTTTCATTTCACTCAGCTTACTATAGAAATTATTTAATTAAGTAATTAAATACATGCAATTAAGTTGATAAGCAAATGCTGAGTTCTAAAGTGGGTTTGAAGATAAATGCAAGCCACTAATATCTCAATTAGCTTCAGGAAACATTGACATTTAATAAGCTGCCCAGATAATCTCTACTTTAGGTGGGTTACTGACTTCCCTCTTCTTCCTATTTCTTTCCTATTTCTGTCCTTCCTCATTTTTTCTTTTGAACTCTGCTCCATTTTACATATAAACGTGTAAGCCTCAATGCATATTTTGCAGCTGATTGGCCTGTGGGCAACTTTAAGTTGACTGCGTTATTGTTACGCCCACTGCGCTGTGTTGAAAGCGATTACACTCGATTACCGAAATGAATATGTTGAGTGGCCAACTAATTTGCTGCAACTACAGACAACTACAACAACAGTAACAACAACAACTAGAACGACCGGCTAAGTAGCCGAAATGCAGACACCTCGTAAAGCGAGGCGCAAGTTTTGTGCTCTGCTTTGTCTGTCTTCTTTGCACACACATCACACTCCTCTGCCTACTGCTGCAGTTGGCAACACGTTGCCAAATTGCCTGCCACGCCCTCATCGTCCGCACACTAGACCACATGCAGTCACAGCCACATCCAAAGCCACCAAACTTGGCTACGTTCAAAATGCGAATATCCTATCGAAGGGCATGAAGAAACTGACGATTATATGGGTTCTTAATGAATGATATAATAGAAGATATAAGAAGTACAAAATCTATTCATATAGAAGTGTTAAAATTAAATTTAATCTTTGATAATAAAACTTGGTAAATATTAACTTTCAACAGATATCTTACTATATCATTACGTTTAAAGTATAATAATAATATATTTGTCACTTGAAATATAATTTAAGTTTCGTTTCTTTGTGGTTTTCAATGTAATCAGATCGTTCAGGGGAGATCAATTCATTAAAATAAAATTATAGTTTGAGTGAATAGAATATATAATACGTAAAGATACAAATTCAGATTATAAGTATATTACAATAAAATGTTTCTTCAAATTCGTACCAAAACCACATTATCCAAAAACAGAGCATTAAAATCTCGACCTGCCTTTGAATGATTTTCCATTTGGGTCTTATTTCCATTCTCGTTTTAATTTTCATATGCTTTTCTCTTTCGTTGTACACTTTGTTATGGTCCACAGTCTGTGTTGTTATGGTTGTTGTTGTGATTGGCATAGTTCTTTTTCTTTTTGTCGTGCTGAGTGCCTCATTCTGTTGCTATTCCGCCTTTTGGACTGTGTGTTGTGACTCCTGCTGCCAGCCCTTTGCATTGGCTCAGGCTTTGGTTTTTCCACTTGTTTAACTGCGCTGCATCCTATGCTAGCATACATATACAAGTATAAATATTCCTTTAGTATTATTATTACTATTAACAAAATAACAACAGCAAAAAACAACAACAGCACACTCAGCTGCTGTGGCTTCTATATATGTGTCTCTGAGTCTTAGTCTGTGTGTGAAAAGCAGTTCAAACACGAAATTAGAGCCTCTTCTCGCAAACTGCAACTCATCTGTTGTGTCCCCTCTCCACGTTGACTCTCCTCCTCTTCTCCTCTCCTCTGGTTCTCCTTAGGCCCTCGAGCAGCACATTAAGTCGTAATAAATACTGCTTTGCCTCTGTTTTGTACATTGACCTCAAAAACAGCCGCACAAGCAAGTTGCCTTTCCTCTCTCCTGGTCTGGTTGGGTCTGGCTTCCATGCCCCTCCTGTTGCAAGCCACGCCTCTTGTGGCACCGTTTGCCCGTTGTTCTATCTGTTGTTGTTTGTGATACGACTACGGGTCTTGTTGTTCTGGCTGTTGTTGTTGCTTTTGCTTTTCGTGCACATTTTACTAAATAGCTTCTATTTACGTTCCATGGAAAATGCATTCGCAATTGTAAAGTGCAAAAATTTGTTTTTGTTTTATTTTTTACTTTGTCTCTTCTGCTTGCAACAAAGTGCAAACAATGCTTGTTGCCAGTGGGCACACAGAAAGAGAAAGAGAGGAGAGCGAGTTTTTGGGGGAGTCAAAGGTAGTGCTAGGAGGAAAAACGTGCGCGACTTTTGGGCCCATAAATCACCACTACTCGCAACACTCACAACACAACTCTGTGTCGTGCCACAGATTGATGCAAAAGTTTCTTATTTTTGTTTTACTTACGTTATTTGTTTTTTGTCGAATTTGATTTCCAGTAGAACATTTAAACTATTTAACGAGTCCAACTCCATAGAATCTGTATTCTCCGAAAAACGCTAAAGCCGCAACTAACACTAGCTCAACGTTTTGTTAATCGATCGTTAGATACCAGTTACCCATCTCGAGAAAATATACCAACAAATTATACCAAAAGGGTTTTCTGTGTCTATATTTGAAATAAATCCATACGGTACATGCTCACACTGTCAACGAAACATTAGACCAACCTTAGCAATGAAATAAGAGATTATGGAAGTTTTCTTTCTCTTTAACTATGTCAGAGTAATGTGTTAAATATTTGAAATAGAATTTCAGACGGCTTATCTGTAAGTAAAAAGTGCGATAATCCAGAAAAATAAGCTTAATCAATGTGCATTGGGTTTTCAATATAATTGATATATCCATGATTATCCTTAACTATTTAGTTATCATTTAGCATAACATTTTTTACAAAAAGCACTAAAATTCCATAATTTGGGAGACATTATATTTCGCATCTCCATAGATATGAGATTCAAGTAGAGGAGTATAAACTTTACATTCTGTCACAGATTATAACTGTGATTTAAGCTCTTGATTGCTGGCAATTTGCCAATATTTAGACGCATAATTTATGCACCGCTGCGATTTATGCAAATTGCAAATTGCCAACCAAATGCTCATCAAAAAGTGCGTAGTCCAAAACCTAATGGCAATCTAATGTTAGCCACCAAAATCAAAATCGTATTAGCCAACTTATGTAGTACGCATGCTCTCGCTGTGCTCCTCTCCTTTCCTCTGCTCCTCTATGCTAGGTGAATGTTTTGCTTTTGGCTTTGCCATATGGAAACAGCAGCAAGAGCAACAACAGCAACAGCGAGGCAACATCAACAGCAAATGCTGGAAATTTTCATTAATTATAACGTCAGTTCGCGAGCCTCGCATTGCATTTTCGCCTGGCAGACAGTCGTCCCCGCCTCGTTGCCCCTTTCGCCGCCTCTCACGGTCATGTTGTGCAGCTGAAACAACAACATGGCAGCGGTAAAGCCAACACAGCCCCCCTTGGCACAGACGGGCTACAACTGCGCTATGTGGCCAGACATGTGTCCCGGCCAAGTGACAGTCGTTGCCAGGCTCTCATTTTCGATACCCTCGAAACCACAGGGCGAGAATGGTAGTGTTTGCTGCAGCCATTTATTTATAAAATATATTTCAATAATAACAATAACAAGCCATATCAAAATACAATTTAGGAATTTAAAATAGCTAGGTTGGCTTGTTAATTTATAAATTATTTATAATCCAAGAATTTCCTTTGTTATTAATTTTGCAGGGTATGGGATAGTCTGAAATACTTTAGTAGACTACACTTTACTGGCTTTTTTTTGTACAAGCAAAATTAGTCATTAACTTTTTAAGCATCGACTGGACAAACATGGCGTATGAGTGATGTGCATGACGGTCGCTCTTTTTTCCCCCCTCTAGCCAGTCAGCTCGCCACAGCCTATCATAGAGTGTGCGAGTGTGTGCGAGTGTGTGCGAGTATGTGCAAGTGTGTGCAGTGGCGATAAGCCCGATAACCGAACTCGAATGTCGCGGGTATGTGGCAATTATGTTTGCCGCTATGTCAAGTGAATCTGAAGTTGTAACCGATTGCTGCAGTTGATTGCAATTGCAAATGCGTTAGATTGCCGTTGTGCTCAGGGCCATCATTAAGTTTATTACATGTAAATGAGCCTAGCTCACAGGTAGACTTTCCACTTCTCAGTCAGCCTTGTGAGCGACGTCATTGTACAATTTTGAAACGTGCAACATGTTTGTTATAGATCCAATTTATTGGGGTAATATTATATGTATATATTATATTATATTTATTTATTTTATTTTGAAATTTGTTTTGACATAATACGTATTTAATTATTATATTAAAGACCATAAGCAGCTAACCCATTAGAGCACTTAAGCAGTCTCAACGCTTTTCAATTCTCATATGGGTGTTTGTTTCCGTTTCCTTTATACATTTTTTCTTCATTTCCTATTCTATAGCGATTTCTGCTGTTATCCAATTTTTTCCGACCGTTGTGCAAAAGGCACTTTGCCATTGGCATTGACCTTGACTTGGTCTGTTCCTTCTACTTTATCACTCAACCGAGACACACACATACAAACATTCACACCCACACAAGCCGCTTAGCTTTTCAAATCGAAAGTGTAACTGAAGAGCTGAATCGAATTGAAAAGCAAAAGTCACAGAGAAAAGCACAAATTACACAGTTAATTTGAGCGAAAATAGAACTGACCAAAGAGCGCACTCGTTATACTATACTCAAAAATATATGTTAACATTAATATAATGACTTATAAACATATCTATTTCTTATAGAGATTTGCTGCTGATCTATAAAAAGCGTCACAATTTAGTTTGTAAAATTCATTGACAAAAGCACTCGAAAAGGTATAATGAAGACAATAACCAATTCAGTTAACAAAGGTTGTTAGAGGCAACCAGAGGGCCAGTGAGCATGAGGTGAGGATGAGGGGTACCGAAGGGGAAAATCGGCCAACAAGCCATTATAATCGGCTTAAAAAGCTTGAGTTTGACATTTGCCTCAAAACTGAATTGAATTGTCATTTGAAATTGACGTTGTTGTTAATGTTGTTCGCATCATTGTTGCTGCTTGTGTGTGTGTGTGTGTGTGTGTGTGTGTGTGTGTGTGTGTGTGTGTGTGTGTGTGTGTGTGTAGGCGTGATGTCCATTGATTAGATATAAATGTTGTTTAGTTTAGTGGCCTATGCGACCAACAAACCATTTGTAATTTATTGTTTATGTGCGTGAAATTAGTTTGCGGTTTGTGGATGCGGCGTAACGGACTCTGAAAATTATAATTTAGAACATAAAATAATTTAATTAATGGCCTGCACGCAAAAGAAATACAAACAGAACTAAGCATATTTACTATATACAGCTGTCCATTGTGTATTGGAAGGAAATAAAATAATTAATCATTTAGCAAAAGATTCAAGTTTCCCAGCAATTAGTTTTGTACGAGTCTGGTCACTCTGGTCATAACTAGTAGTTCTACATTTTCAATGAGTTTTTTAGTTATTATTTATATAATCTGCGTCACGTCAAGCCGAGCAAAAGCATTTTTATATTCTCATTTAATTAATGTGTTCGATTGTTATTCACACGCTTCGCGATTGCCCTGTCATAAAGAATCTATCAGTAGCATAATAACTATATTATTGAAGGCAATTTGAATACAATTTCAATCCACTCTGGTGCCATTTATCCTTATCATAAGCCAAATGTAAGTTGCAATTTAAATTGTTGAATAATCTATCGACATTTTATTTTTTTCGATGTCTACTTCAGTAATTTAAATACGGCCACAACTTTTAACAGTTAACTAGAGCCAGTAATTTGCTCCACTGTGCATTGCTTATGTATTAATATAGTTGAATACATATATTTTGTATTAAACGAGTCTTCCATTGATTAAGTATTGGACATCGAAAACGACGTTTGCTTGAGATTACGCTTTGTCTTTTTTATTACATGTTTCTCACTTCTTTACGCTTTTCATTGAAATGTAACTTAATTTTTTTGTATAATTGTGAAGAACAGACACTTAGCAGTCCCTCTGTCTATTGCCCACTTAAGCCCAATAGAGTTCTTGAGCTGTGGGGCGCTTTAATTGATCGGCTTCATAATGTAATTATCGTTGAGCCATGCGCCAAACGTCGTTAAAGCAGTAAGCCAAGTGAGTCGCGGGGCAGAGTTGTAAGTGGGATGGTAGTAAACAAGTCAACCGGACAGACAGACAGATTGAAATAGAAAACCAATCGATGACTAGTCAACCTAGTAAACCTCTCGAAACATTTGTAAATTAGCGTAGCAAAATTGCTAATTAGCTTTGAACTTGAAACGTTCTTAGCAAGTTGTTTAAAATCATTGCAATGCTTACAAATATTTTTGTAAAGCGTTGTGATTGAAAATAATGGGTGTGTCTTTAAATAAAACGTTTCAAACTGTTTTCCACTTAACAAACATTTCATATTAAGGCTTAAATTAAAGTAATAAAACATATTTATTGAGATAATTTAAATTTCTACAACAAATTGTGGCAAACATCTTCCAATCGCTTAGTTTTTGTTTTAATGCGTATATAATTTAGGTAACTTAATGCTTGACCTGTTACTTTGAACATTTATTAGAGCGATTAGCAAAATAGTTTTTAAACAATTCTACAGCAAGTACCCAACTATTCGTTCATACATTCAGATATAGTTGTTCTTTATGCAAATAGCCGCAAACATTTAGCTCAATTATGCAAAAATATCAAATTTGAAATACGAATAATTACACGGCCTGCGGCTGTCGCCCACCAAACACACCATATTTATAATATGATCGATAAATATTTATACTATTTTATACGTATACATATGCGATATGTGAATGATTGTGGCAAATTGTAGTGTATAGAACAGATCAACTATTTATTCGCTCCTCTTGCGCAAGAAAATTTGTATTCTATATTATGCATTAAACATTTCTCATTGTAGGTCTGTTTAATGCATATAAATATAATAATAAAAATATTTTGTTTTTGACTGCAGGGTATCCCTTCAATTCGTTAATTTCCTCATAATTAATTTAATTTATAGTTTAATAAAGCAAAAAATATCCATCTGAAATATGCATGCACGAGGTGGGTCAGATAAATGATCTGTCTAGGTATTAATGGTAAATAGATGGACAAATTGATCCCGATTTTTAAAAATTTAATTAATCTTAGAGACTACATTTAAATTAGTTAATCTTAATGGGTCTATGGACTGTCAGATTCAAAACATGGCAAAAATGGCCTCCATAGGTAACAAACTCAGAAGAGGTTCATAATTTCTATGATATTGTAACTGATGATCCGAGAATGAATGCGCTCTAAATAGTCGAGGTTGTAGGCATCTCACATGAATGAGTCACATATTTGTTTAACAATTATTTGGAATTGTTTGCTCAAGCAGAAAAATTAAGAGAATTGTGAAATCCTAATTTTTCTTAGAAATCCCGATTACTTATCAGCCCATCCTCGTATATGGTAGAAATATTTTTGAGCAATTACAAATTTGCATTTGCTGCTGGCTGCCACAGCTTAAAGTGCATTTTAATTAAATTTTCATGTTTAGTTCATTAGTAATTCAATTTGCCTGATGCGAGCAAAAACCAAACAACAACAATCGAGAGCCATAAAAAAGGGTTGCATAACGGCACCGAGGCGTGGAAATTGCACTAGCACCAAAACCAAAAGAAACAACAATAAAACAGTTGAACATTAAAAGTTTGTAATAATAATTGGAATCAAATAATTGTTGGAGCATTCTCTTAGTTTTTTTTATGATTATTTATTTTTCGATGGACTACATACTGATTAGTTAACTTTAATTGCTGCTTTTGCAAGGGCGGTAAACATCTAATTTAGAGTATCAGCAGCTTAAACCAATCTTCATATAATATTATGTTAACAAGTTAACAACAATTGGTTACAGAAACGCTTAATATATTTATCATTCATTTGCAAAATAGAGGCAGTAGACTAAACTACTTATATAGATTATTATAATATACATATTTGTAAATAAATTAAGAAGGCTATCTCTTTATTATATCTTATTATTTAAAACAAAACCGAGTGTTAAGTTAAATAAAATTCCCAGCTTGATCGATACTTGTTGCCTATTCGTAAAGATTTTGCTGTAAACACTTTTGCAGATCAAGTGAGTTAAGCAAGTAAATGCCAACAAAATTTGACTCTCTTATCAACTATGCGATTTGTGACACTTTTTTTTATGGCGTTGTCGGTGGCAAAGTCATCATCAGATACTGAACCCCAGAGGAACAGACCGCGAGTGGGGAGATACCATACTATACTATCACGCTGAGTTCTTGTCCTTGCCGGTCCTGGTTGAGTGTAGTTGATTATTTTCATTCTCGTCGTTGCTGCAGTCGTTGTTGCTGTTCTATACATTTTTGTCTCATTTTCATGGGCCATTTACGTAGACAAAGACGCGCGGCATGTTTATGTATCCGTAAGATACATTTTAGGTTGACGGTTCGCATCCGCGACGTTGTCTCCCGCTTCGTTTGCTTCTGCACGTATTTATGTCCATCTGTACGTGTGTTTGTCTGCCTGTCTGACCCCTTGTCTGACTGCATTTGGCTATATACTTATGTATTTGTGGTTATATAGAAATACCGGTTCCCTGCAAAAGTTGCAAAACTTTTATTTGTTTATTTTTATACCCGCTTCCCATAGGGTAGAAGGGTATTATAACTTAGTGTCAACAGAAAATGTATGTAACAGGCAAAAAGGAGGCATCTCCGACTTCATAAAGTATATCTTGACCAGCGTCAACAGCTGAGATGATATAGCCATGTCAATCTGTCTGTATGAACACCTAGATCTTAGAGTCTATAAGGGTTAGACATTTTGTTTTTTTTAAATGTGTTTTATTAGAATTCGCAATTCTCGCACACTTAAGTTTCGTGAAATTGCGTGATAATGTTGATGATATAAGCCAAAAAGTGGTAATTTTAATGTCATCTTTATGAAAATACTTGCAGCTAAGCAGGAAACAGGGTATATACTGGGTAGCGGGTATTTTACAGTCAAGCACACTCGACTGTAGCTTTCTTACTTTTTTATTATTTTTGAAGTTTTACTTTTGATATTTGCCTTGCGTGTTGTATTTTGTGTTTTACTGCAAATGCCTTAAAATTTAAAAAAATGCTTTACACCAGGCGAGAGAGGTATACAAAGTCGAAGACCGGATAATGATGCTACGATGGACTTGTCTTGCTGGGCCCAGAAAAGGACAAATGCCTTTTGCTTTTTGGTCAGAACTAAGTAGCTGCTGCCGTTTTCATTTAATTAAAGACACATTTTAAGGATTTAGTGCACTGAGGCATGATGGTATTTCCAGTGTTCTTCTCGCACCACTTAAATTCAGTTTTCTTTATTGCATTTTACAAATTTCTTGAAATGGTGTTGCCTTGGGTTTCTTTCTTAGGACGTGACGTAAATCAAACTATAAAGCGTCCGACAACAAGCTCACCCATTTTCGTTATTCGTTATTCGCTTTTCGCCATTTGTCAGAGGTGTCTAGAGTTGTCAAAGCCTTTCGACTCGGCCTTTACTGTGGACTAGAGCATTTCGAGTCTTTTAGCTACACTATCCAAGGGTGTAACAAGCTTAGTTTGGTAATATCTTACTAAGAAATAAGATACATAATGACATAATAAAAAGTTTTGTCTCATCTCAATGCTATTAATTGAAATGTATATGTAGGGTATAAATCATTCGCTCTCATAATTCTTTTTTTCCCTTAGGTAGTAGTATAGTAGTATGTAGTATATGAACGAGAATTTCTCTTTCTTTAACTACGCTCGATACATTTGACACACAAATACTGAAAAGTTCAACGCGCCCAACGAACTGTCAAAATGAAAAATTAAATAACCAACAAATATTTATTTGTGTATTCAACTTTTACTCGTTTAATATTTGCTCATTCGGCTTACTTATCAAATGTTTGTCAAGACATAAAACTAAATCAAATACACGCAGGCACTGTTACACACACACGAAACCCAACTGTGGACGCTACATTGCATAAGAGCGACATGAGAGGGGAGCACACTCCCTCGGGGTTCTACAATGGGATCTGGCGTCTAAATTCTTATCAATCCGCTCTCCCCTGACTCGACTCGTTTTATTTAGACTTTTATTTATTATTTCCCAGAACTCGTATTGTATATGCACAGAAAATTGTGTTGTAATTGTGAGAACACTCGTAGTTATAGAACTGAGTTATCAATGGTTGGTTGGGCAACCGGTGACGAATTGGTATCGAGTGAGTGGGATTGTCAGTGAAAGACCTCAGCAACCTGATAACCCCATTTATGTTTGTGAAATCAGGAATTTGTCTTAGAATTACCTCTTCGATGATAAAAATAATAATAAAAATAATAAAAAATCCATCATTTACATACATGGTCATCGCCAACTAGACAAACAAATCGCGTGTAGCTGCAGGTGAATTTTGCCCAATAAAGTTGAATAATTTCTTTGTTTTTCATTCGATTACAACCAAATTCAGAAATCATTGAGACTTTAATATTTATTATGCATACCAAAATTTAAAGCGCTAGCTTTATCATTACGGATTACGGGGCGTGACAATAACAAACTTGATCTGCGAAAACCTACACAAGTGCTGTCAGAAAGTTTGATATCTTTTGGTCTTCTAGTCTCTGAGATCTAGGTGTTTATACAGACAGACAGATGGACAGACGGACATGGTTATGTCGGCTCGGTTGTTGACACTGATAAAGAATATATATACTGTGTGGGGTCCGAGATACCTCCTTCTGTTACATACATTTTTTGTTGGCACTAAGTTATAATACCCTTTTAACCTATGGATAGCGGGGCGAATTATCGGTGTTATTTGAAAATGTTATCTAAATTAACATAATGCATATGAGTTTATCTAATAAACTTGCTTACTAAGTTTTGTCTCGTACCATTATAATATTGTGTCATAACTTTAATCATTTAAGCAAAATATATATACTTAACTACCTATTATGAAAATTCAAAGAATTTGTATTAATTTCAAAATATTTTTTTTTTCAGGTATGTTGAACTTTCTTGATATCAATTTAAAAGTGTAAGTTTTAAAAATATCAATATCAACCTTTAAACTATCGTGACGCTTTGTAATATACTCCCTGAATAAAAAAACATTCAGTGACACTTTTGTCCTGACAATTTCATATAAAGAACATGACAAAAACAATCTAGGCAATTAAAGGTCGACAATAGAAAACGGGACGTACTCATAGCCGGATTTAACCCTTGGTAAGCCTTTTTGTTTGACTCGGCGTCGCTCATTAGCGCCTCAATTAAAAAAGTACCAAAGCAATAATAATAAGTTGTGCTTATTTAAATGGGGTGTCGTGCAACACACATACACACACACACGCACACACTCATATGTATGTAAAAGCATTCTTGCAACATGTGTGTGCGTGTGTGGTAGTGCGACAATTGTTTTTGACACAAAATGATTTTAATCATAATGTCATTAAACACGCAACTGACAACTGAAATATTCAGTGAACAGGGCGCGACAAGGAGTTGTCCCCATCCGAAATGTCCCTTTTCCTCTCAAACTCTACCTTCACCCTTCAAAGACAGCGGCGACAACAAACGAGCCGGCGACGTGGCAGGCCAGAGCTTGCCACATGTGAAGATCTCACACAGTTGATAATTTCTGTCACTTAATTGCCGGGGCTTAAACATTACAAAACTTTGTTCTCTCTGCCCTTTGTTAACATAATAAATTAATTTTTTGCTACCTTCTTTTTTTTCTGCTTTTTTCGGACTCAACTTGTTTCGAGGAGTTGTTTTTGTGGGTAATGTAAAAAATCAAAATATGAGGAATGTCAACTTCCGTTGTGTTGGGACTGTTTGCCGCCCCTTTTAAGTTTCAGAATGCCCTACAAAATTACTGAAAATGGAAGCATAAGGTTATGAAAAATGGGGATAAAATAAGAATTTGTAGAACTTATCTAAAGGATAAAGAAAATGTCGTTGTATGTATTTCTGAAAGGCAACTATTTATGTGTCGATTAGATTTATTGTTAATAGGGTATTCGCCGTACTACACTTTTATCATGCATTTTTGAGTTTTGGTGTACTTTAAAAATAGTCGTAAAGGTAATTGCCGAAACTTTGGCAACCAGTGAGAGATTATTAAAGGCGGTACCACTCTAGTTTCAGCCTGCCAAGTCACGCGATACATCAGAAACGCAAATAAAAGAAAAGACAAGCAAATATCGAAACGAAACCACAAAGAATATAAAATGAAATACAATTTATAAGAAGCCCCGCAAATAACAGAAATGGCGTTTAGGATGTGTTTCGTTGGGCGTTGACCAATGCAATTGAAGCGATGACGATGACTATTAATGAAGATGACGATGAAGATGAAGATGAAAATGAAGTTGATTGCTGATTGTTGAACACGGAACTTTGGGTTGAACTTAAAGTTGAAGTTGAAGCTGAAGCAGTAGCTGAGTCGAATTGAGATGATGATGACGTTGTAAAAAATTGAATGTGTAATGCAGAATGCTGAATAGTGAATAGTCGAGTCAGTTGCAGTAGTCGTTGCTTGAAGGGTTGTGCCCTTGCCCTTGTCCTTGCCCTTTGGGGGCTACCTCAATTTGCTCAACTCGTCAGAATACAACGCCCACGTTACGCTTGATTAAAATAAATGCAGCTTCAATAACAACAACGTTCGAAAAAAAAGGAAAAGACTGTCAAAAGTTGTTGAAGAGGGGTTGAAGACACATTTCCCCTGTACGGATGATTTTGATGAGGGTGCTACAGAGAGATAGGCAATTGCTGTTTAAGGGTTTGCGACATCTACTAGTAGTAGCTAGTGCTCTACCATTCTGTCATAGATGGCGCCAGTTGTGCTGTTGTCAGGAATCTCAATGCTTTGCGAGGGTTCTCGATCGGAAAGAGCTATTTTCAACATTTTCTACACCGACACAACAAATTAATACAAATTTCAAAATATCTGTTATAGGAGTAGGATTATAGTAATTGATTATTTTGGGTAAAAACTGTTTTCTCAAAGGAAGGAAATATTTGAAAAGCTAAATGAAGCTTACTTACTTTTTTAATTTATAATATTATATAATATATTTATCTTGAATATTTTTTTATCTGATTTTCATTTAATAAAACTTTTAAATATTCCCTATGCATTCAGCTTGTAATACTTGATTATACAGTTAGTGTCTTATTTCTTGTTTCTTACTTTCGGTTTCACGTGAGAAGATATAAGAAGTGACCTCAAGTGTATTTTCGCCCTTTTCTGCAATCGCGTCATATGCCACACCTCCGCACACATATGTATATGTACATGCATAGTCAGACGCGAGCAGATTTGGGCAGAAATTTGTGTCATAAAGATGCAGTAGTAAATGTATCTCATGGCTGCGCTTGCCTTGCTCGACTTGCCATCCTATAAATGTTTCAAGACTCCGAATCTGAGTTCAACGACGGCTGCGCATCTTAATCCCTCATCATCATAATCAAGCGAGCCAAAAAAGTGTGAAATTCGTGGAAACAGCGTGAAGAGTAGCCCCGCCGAGAGAGTTGGAGCCTGACTCGTGTCGGAGTCGGAGAACTGTGAGATACAAATACATTAACAGACGCTGGCTAGGTGTGTGTGGTGTGTGTTATTTCGGGCAGTTCTTGAACTTTGCCAATGTCATGACAGCAGAATCAACAGCAGCAGCAGCGCGTCCACGTTTGGGGGCCATTGCAGTTGGTCAGGTATTTTAGCGGCAGATACATTTGTATCTGTATCTTTTTACCTGTATCTTTGGCACGTCGGCAAAAGGCAACAACAGCGGCGACGACGACAATGACGACGATGGCGATGACGACGTCTACATATGTTTGCTGTTGTATTTTGTATATTTGATGGCGTTTTTATGTAGTCGCCGTCTCAGTTGCTGATGCTGATGCTGTTGATGTTGCTGTTGTGTGGTTTTTGGTTTTAGGTCTTTCTCTCAGTCTTCAGACTGTTTGCACGTTTGCAACGCCCTAATACCTACCTGTATCTGAACCACAGCCTGGAACTCAAACTCAAACCTCGACCTGAATGTGAGGAAGAACCTGGGGACCCCTGGGCCATCCAGCCCTGCTGTATCTTGGCCTGCCGATTGCCCATATGCCTTTTAAACTTGTTTCAAATAATTTCAGACTAGACGTGCATAAATCTACTTAACAACAAAACAGAACAGTAACAACGAAAAAACTCAAAATAAAACATACTTAAGCGCACAAAGGCAAACCCAAAAGAGGAAAAAAAAGTAAAAAAATAAGAAACGTAAACTTCAGGTTCGAGTCTGTAAGATTTTGGCCAGGGCTTTCTTTGTTGCCAACAACTTGCTCAAGTTGCCATGCTAAATAATTAAGTTAGCACTTTTGTGTGTTGCGGATTTACAACTGACGGCGGGACGCCTCAATGGACGGACAGGCAGACATAAAGACAGACAGACATCTAGCCTAGAGCCGGAGTGGGGAGAATGAGCGTGCGCAAATGTTGTATGCCTGTTGACAGTTTTCTTGGTAACACTTCACTTGAGGTCCCGCCAGAACTTTGCTTTGCTTTACATACACATGTCGCCCTGTGTTTATCTGCGCTTCTCTTCAGCAAAACATCTCTCTGCTTCCTACGAAGCATAGCATATATAAAATATACTCTACATATATACAAGTCCAAAGACAACGGCTCTAAACAGCTAAAACCACTGCACAGTCAAGTCTCAGTTTGTTGTTTCTGTTTCTGAGGAACTTTTGAGCACACATTACAAATTCACGGGAATTCAATTTATTGTTGCAGCCATCAGAGAAGCCAAAAACCTAGCGTCCTCTTTGTCGTCGTCGGTGACTTGCACGGCTACCAAAAGCTTTGAGTGTGGTAAAAGTTGGAATATGTTCCACTAAGTAGAAGGAACTGTGACACGTGGCCAATTCGCCTGTCCTCTCATGAAATGGAGAGTTCAAGGAAAGTCTATCGACAGTGAGAGTGATGCTAAAGTTCTTAAAGATTGTTTCGTTCTCGAAGATTTCAGACTTTCATCTTTAATTGATTGAAAGTGTTTAAGTTTAAGTGTAACAATAGAGGATAGGGTATTTGAAGTTGTTTCAGAATTGTTCACAAGAAATCTAGTTTTTCAAATACATATTAAAAATTTAGGAACAATGCTAAACGGAGAGACTAACATGTCGGTTTCTCAATTTAAATGAGAGCTATTATTAAAAATAATTTATTTATTTTTGATTAGTTGAAAATTATAAAATTTTAAAAATGCGATAGATTTAATACATTAATGGATATTAATATTTTGTATTAAAAAAAAAACGAAAAAAAAAATAATGTTTTGTTTTTATATTTTTTTCAACAGTTTTGTAGTTGTTCATATTCTTTTTCAATTTTATTTTTGATTTTATCAATGCGTGGTAAATGTACTTAAAATAATTGACGCTAAAGGTAAAAGTAAACAAGACAAAATAGGTGCATATACCAAAAATGCTTAACCAACATTCATTTTTAGCATTCCAACCTTGCAACAAAATATTTTTATTTTGTGTATTTCCGTGCGAATACTTGTGGTCTTGAGTCTTTGGTTGTCTTACTAGCTTTGCTGAATGTTCAGTCAGATATTGGCTATGTCTGTTGTAGCCATAACAATCTATAACAATTACTTATGCATATGTTGTATTTTGTTGTCGGCATTGTGTCTTTGAAGCACCATTTCAAAAATATGCAAAATCAGCACGGTCTTTCGGCATTTACAACATACCAATGAATGCATCCATGCAAATATGATCGTTGTTGTTGGAGTTGTACTGCCATTTGGGATCTTTGAGGAACCCTCTATAATTCACACTGTCAGGCAGTTGCCAGTTCGCAGTTGGCAGTTGCAGTTTACAGCCCAGTGAATCCAATGTAGCAAATCGAAGATACCTGTTTCGATATGTGATATACTAGTGTATAGAATGTTGGGTCTTAATGCACAAACACTTAAGCACAACTTTATGACAATCAGCCAAAAAGCAGAGGGCGCTCAACAAAGGAAAACATGTATCGCATAAGCCCCAAGTTTCAGTCTCTGTGGCAGTTCAAGGGTTCCCATTGGTTCTCGTTCCCGTGAGTCATTCAAAGAATGCAATTCCCGTGTATTTGGGCTGATTAACCGATGGAGCCATCGTCTTTTCGTTAAATGGGTAGGGCTCAAGCTCAAGCTCAAGATTGATGCAATACAAAAGTTGTACACAAAAGCAAACATTTCAATACATATTATATATGTATGTACATTCTCAATTCTGACGGTGTATCTGCGGCAAGAAAATTAATTATATTGCAGATGCAAGATGAGTTGGGATTTGGAACTCTTTACTAATTATTAAAGCGCTTATGAGGAAACTTTTGCAGTCTGGCAATATTATAATGTCCGTCTGGTCGTCTATATCTGAATTCGACTGATTAATATTTCAAGATATGTATATACACACATGAAATTGATAAATAATATAGGGTATAGAATTTGAGTGTTCCGATTTGTTACTTGAAATCAAACTGTCTAATATTGTTAGTCAAATGAAAGGATAATTAGCTTGAAGTTCTTTAAACAGAGTTCAACATGCACAAACTGCTCGGGGCAAGCACTTTTCCTCAATATCTGCACTTTGGCTCTTTTATTTTTCTCGAATTTTTTTTATTCATTCCAATTATCTGTGGACTCATGAGAGCGACCCTTTTCCCTCCAGCAAAGCGTCATACACTCGACATTTAACGCTCGGTGAAGCAAGAAAGCCGAAAGGCGATCCACATGCCTTCAACGGGTAATTACCGGCCATAGAGAATGTGTGTGAATGTATGAATATATATGTACATATGTATCTGCCTACCCAATAGATGGTCTGGTCTGGTACTTGGCATGTCTATATAATTTATGACAAGTACAAGTTTACAGCTCTTCGGCTTGGAGTCGGAGTTGGAGTTGGGGCCTCGACATCGCTTGGGGTTTGAGTTTGCGGTTGGGTATCGTCGAGATGTTAAGCTTTTTCAACATTTAAAACTAATTCAAAAGCGCATGGCGTGCTGTAATTAAACATAACGCAGGCAGCGGCATGTTGAAGTTGGAGTTGAAGCTGAGGGTTGGGTCGGGTAGCTGTAGCTGTAGCTGTAGCTAAAGTATCTGCCAGATACATGCCTCAGGCGCACAAAACCTATTAAAAAGCAAAACGATAGGTTCCAACAGGCCGAAGACGTAGCCGCAGCCCCCCTCCCGTCTCATTCGCATGTTTGTTTGACAACACGAGCAGCTGTTGCTGCTATGGTTGCCTTCAGCTTAGATACATAGATACAAAGATACATTCGTAGACAGCGGCGCGACACTTAACTGCACGCTGTGCGGTAGTTAGCGTGGCGAAATGAAAAAATTACTAAAACTAACGTAAAATACGGCACACGAAGTGCCAAGCAGCCTCACCTCCTGTCCCCTAATCCAAATGCAGCTCCTTTACTTCTCTCAGCAGCCGATTGAGCAGGAATCTGTTGAACGCATGATTTTAACATACGAAGAGAAATAGTTTGGACTCGGACTAGAAAATGGAGTTCGCATTTCGGTTAGCTCTATTGCTAAGTTAACTCCTGGTGTGTCTCTATCTTTCTTGTTGTATATATTATATTTCTTCATTTGAGTTTAGCATAACCATTAAGATCCGTAATTGATTGTTTTTACTCAAAAAGTCTTTTGGTTTTCGGGCAAAAATAAATGAATCTTTTTCTTTTTGTGGTAATATAACCACTTGCCCCTGCAGCCTTTTTTGAAACTATTTGCATAATTTGTATTTTCAAATACATATATGTTTACCAACTTCTGCGTCCATTAAATCTAAATGATTTCGTGAAGGAAATATGGCCTGCTGTCAGAATTATTGAACTACATAAAGCTTATGCGGGCTCCGCAGTCATGGTAACACTTTTTTACTATTAATTTCAAACAATTTCTTTGTATTAAAGTTGTTTATCAAGGTAATTAACTCATAAAATATTTTGCTGAAATTATGAATGTTAATCTCAAAATAATCACAAAATTGAAAAGCGCAAACAAATACACATATATTTATCGCATCTTGCTGTGGCTCGTTCCTTCAATGTCCCCATCATGTCAAGTGTAATAATTTGCAATTTTAAAAAGTCAATGAAATTGCCTTAAACATCGCGATTTCGCATTTCGGTTCCAATTCCAAGTTCATTGCCCAAATGCAGCCAGCGAAGAACCTTCAAATGTCAGAAAGATTTTTGCAAACAGTCAGCAACCTTCAAGCTAAATTGACAACTCATGCTCGGGGCGGGGCCTAAAGATCCACACATGCTGAAGTGCATCACCATTTGTTTATTTCCCGCTCATCGTCGTCTTATCTCGAACCGCTGCAGCCACCCACAATAAATCTTAATTTCTTATACGGAACTTCGTCCCCCTTAAACATGCTGGGAAGCCAACAATTTTAAATGACACATCAAATTAAATATGTGTAAATAAAAGTGAAAATAAATAAAAAAGCAAAGCGTGCCGCACACAAACAACAACAATTAGCCAAAATTAATTTAATAAAATTCAGAAAAAAAAAACAGAAACAAAATATTTGCCAAACATTTAGCTAGCGGACATGTATGTATGTGTTAGGATGAGTGGGAGGGGGTTAGTAAATAGCAAAGCAAAAACAGTGATGTGGAGAGTGGGAATGGGAATGAGAATGAGGGGAATGGGGAATGTGTGTCAGTGTAAATGCGTGTGTGTGAGACGGGGTGAGTATTTGCGAGTGAGAGTGCTTGTCAGGGACTGAATGTTATTCACCTTGACTGTGCTAAGCTCTTTGTGAACGCTTGCTTGCGTTATATTCTTTGTCATCTCTGCAATGTGCGAAATATAAATAAGTATAAAAATTAACTGTTTTAAGCTTGTAACAAGTAACTAGTTCATTTGGTATTTATTTATATAAGTTAATTATTGATGAATTTGAAATTTTCATTTGGGATTTACTTTCAAAAATGTAATAATCTCTAAACTTAAAAAAATGTATTATCGCAAAAAAATACATTTGAGCGGATCTTAAATTATTGGTAAGCATTTTAATACTAAAATAATATAATTTGGTATACTCGTTAGTCAGTATGTACAGCTGATCAATTGATCATTATGTTCAATCAGGTTCTACAAAACAAGTTTAATAAAAATTATGTTTGTTTGATTTGTGAGTGTTGGCCATTAAACGGGACTATTCAGGTGTTAATTATCTGTGTCATAGCTTGAATTAATTACAACAATTTTTGGCTAAGCGAGCTCCAAAATAAATATGAAGCGAAATTATTTAAAAGAAATTTACTCACTTCCCACATTAATTAATAACAAACAGCGAAAATAAAGTAACATAATTATAAATTCACTTTCAAACGAAAAAACCTTTAAAAGATCTATCAAATGATAGAGAAACAACAATGAGAACTACAGCAGCAATAAGCCCATCGTAAAATTTCATTAAGGCAACGCTATGACAATTCTCGAACACCGAAGTCGCTGTTGTTGTGGCTGGACAATTGTGTGAAGGTGGGGGGATGGGGCAAAGAAGGAGTGGAACTACTGTATTCAGAGTGGAACCGGCACTGACAAGTGCTAATGAACTACAACAGCAAAAGCAAAAGCAAAAACAACAGCAACAACAATGACGACGGGTATTTCGTAATAATTGAGCGAACTAGAGATAAGCACAGGTGGGGGTCTGTGTTTGTGTGTGTGTGTGCTTCTCTCTCATTCACACTTGGGTAGTTGAAACAGTATGTTAAAATATGTTAAACGATTCTAAGCTGCCCGCTCTCCCGCTCTCCCTTGCTGTCTTTCTTACTCGTTTGTTTTTTTGCTCTGCCCCTTTTACTACTTCGTATCTCCGCGCACTCGCTGTCCCTCCCCTTTCTTGATTTGGCTCATTTAGGCAACGAAACTCGTATTGAGGTAGTCTTTTTAAATATTTAGCGCCAATGAGAAAATCTCTTAAATTAAATAGAGAAACAGCTAAAGGCAGCATCAGAAATAGAAATATACATTTTGTTGGAGCGAATCACAAGCGAGCGAAGCTGCAACAACTACTTATAACATCAACATCAATTGGTATAAATTTATGTATTTTTCGAAAAGATTTATTGATTGCCGGCGTAGCAAATTTATGTAAACGGTTGACAGTTTTTTTCATCTAAATTTTTATAGTGTCCGGCGACACATGAAGACGTGTGAAATAATTTAAAATGCTTGGCGAAAAGAAACCTCTTTTTATAGGTTTCTCGATTTGCTCGGCATGGAAGTTTGTTGGTCAATTTGTTTATATTTTTAAGTTTTTGATCAGCTTAAAGGCAACAATATAGATTTATTATTAAAATATACAATTTTTTTGTTTATTCTCATTCTTAAAAAAACTATCGTTGCTTATATTTTATACTTAATACAGAAATAGATTAAGTCTTGCTTCTTGCCCTAATGGTATAATTTAGAATTAATCTCTAATTGTTTTATAAGAGTAAATTTTACCTTAGGATCATTTATCAAAGAGGGTCGAACTATTGTTAGTGTATTGTAATATTAATAAAATAACGTGTTTTTAACGTGAATCGGGGTTAACTGAATCGATCACTTTATTGGATTTTGCTTAGGTGTCTTGTTTGAGTAAGATAATATGTACTTTACAGGAAAGAGTATTTGCACATCGAACAACCAAAAGCTATCTATTAGTGAAGCGATTCATGTTATTGCTGTTGCTTTTGCCAAGTATAGTCTAGAACAACTATAAGTAAAATCTATTGCTTCCGCTAATTAGCTGCTGATTGTGCTAAATTATGCAGATAAATATGTTATAAAAGATGAACAGAGCGATAAATGGGAGGAGGGGGGACACGCGCAAAGTGCACAGGAAGCTATTAGTCATTTATGAAGAACATTCTTCATTTGATATACATACATACATATGTATGTATGTACATATGTGCGTTAAAATGCGCATGCATAAATACCAAAGTGAATACGACGATGAAAATGAATATGGTTATGAATGTGAATGTGAATGCGAGTGTGAGAGTAAGCAAGTGCAACATCAGGGTAACAAAAAATAACAGCACAGGTTTGCATTTCCGGTTAATAAATGTAGAATGCGTCAAGCGCCGTTAATGGCCAAAGTGGAAGCAGCCCCAGCTTTAACTCTCTGCTGCCGGCTAAAAAGAAGTGGCCAAAGTCCCCAGGGTAGCCAGTTTCAGATGCCAACAAAGTGTTTCACTTCTCCCCCTCCTGCCATCGTTAGCGCAGCCAGCAATTCTCTAGAGCATTAGCTGCATTTATAAATATGCATAAGTTGGGTTGGAGGAGCGAGGGATGCGGATCATAAAAATATAGAGAATAAAATGAAATCAAATGAAATTAGATGGCGAGCAGAATGCGCCAGCTGAAATTTATAACGACAACTCAACTAGGCTAAATTAAATTAATGGAAAGCAACGCAGCTAAGTAGAAAATGTGTACGTCTTTCCATGGGCTATAGTTGCTGTGGATGGAGCTGCGACTGGGGCTGCATTTCTACTCACAGCTAGTTGCTTCCTAGTTCGCCTTGATGGCCGGCTGAGGAGGGAGGGGAAACGGTGCTGTAGCCACACGAAGCTCTGGCTAATTATTCATTCATGACATGTTGAATGCACACAGGCCAGACGGACGCGACTGTTGGGACAGACAAAGTTACCTCGTGCATGCACTCTCACAGACTCACACAATCAAGCACACATACAACATTGTGCCGGGCATTATTTACAAAGTTTTGGAGCTCTTGAGTGTGTGCTAAAGTATCTGACAGATACACGCATGCATACACACACACATAAGTGTGTGCGACAGTAGCCGTTGGAACTAAGTTAAGCGACGTATGCAGGTCATCACCTTTGTTTGCAGAAAAGTCAAGTGCGAATCGGAATCGCATAGGAGGCAACAGTGTGACCATAAAGCGTTATTATTTTAACCAAACTTTTGTTCGATCTTAGATAAGTGTTTAATCGTATTCAAGCAGAAACACGCTGAAAGAATTTAAGTAATTAATGTAATTATTAAAAAACTCTTCCAACTGTTTCTTTTTGTTGAAAATCTGAATGATAATTTTAAAGCTGTAGATTGTGGGCTAATCTCTTGATAAAATTTGAATGTGTGCAGAACTACTATATTAAGGCATTATTTTGAAGAAGTTACAACTTGTACGTTTCAAAAATATTGCAAAGGTTTCATGTTCAATAGCAAAGGCGACAAAGATGTTAAAAAGTAGTAGTATGTGAAGTAGACAAAAAATAATATAAGCTAATATTTAAGTGCATACAGTATATACACATCATGTAGTTTCAATTGAAAACGAATACTCAGTAACAGAGTCAAAACATATGTCGATTACATTATCTGATATTTACGGCATTCCACAAATTATTGTAATCAGTAAAAATGTATTTTGTCTGCTTGAGACGTGAACAGCGTACCTGGCCGTCAACCTGTGAACGTTCATCAGCGCAGAAAAAATAACCTCAGAAGCGCTGGACAGTTCAAAACAAGTTGTGGCTTCGCCAGAAGGAACGACGACCTGTAGTTGCTGCCCCTTGCGCCTGCCCGTTGGCTCCGGCCCCAGCTCGTTGTTTGTACCCCTTTGGAGCCTGCTAATAGCTTGTGTTGCCGTCGCTACGAATTAACGTTGGCTCCGTGTTGCATTTTTGAGCTGCGACGGAGCTGTGCTGCAAATTACACTACTTTTCACTTGGCCGCCGTGTGAAATATGCAAAAAATACGCAGAGAGCGAGAGAGAGAGAGAGATTGTGAAAAAAGCGGATGCTGCATGCAACTCGCTTCGGTTTCGTCTTTGCCATCTGAGAAAAACTCACACACAACGAGTTATCGCATTGGGACGGAGGGAAACGTGGCCAGGAAATTTTGCGAACAGGAAGTAGCTGAGAGAAAAATGTAAAGAAAACGAATTAAGTCAAAAACAGAGTTACAGTTGCCTCATGAGGTGGTATCCCAGCCAAAGGATAAGAGGGCTTAAAGTCGCACATTTAGTGACAGTTTGTGGGATTTGCAAGCGGCAACGACAGCGACAAAGACAAAGACTACGACAACGGCAACGCAGAGACATTGCAACACGGCGACGTTGACATGGCAAAGTTGTCATGATTAATGCGTGCCACAAGCTGCAAACTGAAGTGGCAGCCAACAGATTTTCAGTGCCAGAAACACCGCCAAGCGCAGAACGATAGTTGACACAAACTGGGTCAAAATGGTTACCAATTCTTAACTTTGATGTCACACACGGAACGGAGATGAAGCTTTTGTTCAGCTAAAAGCCAAGGATGGTGAAAAAAGACATTGCATTGCCCTTAATTTGTCTGTGTTATAGAACAATACTTTAACGTAGTGCGAAGAGGATGAACTAAGCCTCACAAACGCTGAGAATTTAATTAGCCAGTTTTTCACGCAGCTTTTAAGAACTCTATTACATTTTTTTTTAATTTTTATACCCGCTACCCATAGAGTAGAAGGGTATTATAACTTAGTGCCAACAGAAAATGTATGTAACAGGCAGAAGGAGGCATCTCCGACCACATAATCTATATATATTTTTGATCAGTGTCAACAGCCGAGACGATATAGCCATGTCCGTCTGTCTGTCTGTCCGTCTGTCCGTCTGTATGAACACCTAGATCTCAGAGACTATAAAAGCTAGAGCTACCAAATTTGGGGACAGTACTCCTATAGCTCGTACGCAGATCAAGTTTATTTCAAAAGTTGGATGCCACGCCCCTTTCCGCCCCCAAAAGTCTGTAAAAGCCGTAATAATAGACCTAGAGCATTGAATTTTGGTGTGCATAATAATAATTATATTCTCAATAATTCTTGTGAATTCGGTTGGGATCGAATGAAAAACAAGGAAGTTATTAAAGAATCAATTTTATATGCAAAATTCACTTGCAGTTGCCCGCGCTTTGTTTGTTTAGTTGACAGTGTGACCATAACGGTGTTGTGGATTTTTACCCGCTATTTTCAAATATATACAAAAAAACAAGTTTTAGTATATTCGGTATATTTTTTGTTAAAATATCATTTAAGTTTTTTGCTTTCTCTCGAAATGGGTTGGGGGTATCATACGGTCGAGCACTCTCGACTGTAGCTTTCCTACTTGTTTTTTTATTAAAATTGCTGTGCCCAGTGCATACGGACGTTTTAAGTGTGTGAATGACCTAGAGATATCAAATTTGGTGACAGTATTCGTGTAGGTCTTACGCAGATCAAGTTTTTTTTAGATTTTTGCCACGCCCCTTTCCGCCCCCAAAAACTGTAAATGCCGTAATAATAACAAGGATAGTCTGAATGACTCCTGTGAATTAGGTTGAGATCGAATAAACAACGAGGAAGTTATTAAAGAATCAATTTTGTAGGCAAAATGCACTTGAAGCTGCTCACGCATTGTTTGTTTTGTTGATAGTGTGACCATGTCGGTGTTGTGGATTTTTACCCGCTATTTTAAAATATATACAAACAAAACACAAGTTTCAGTATATTTTTGGTATATTTGTTGTTCAAATATCATTCAAATTTTTTTTTTCTCTCGAAATGGGTTGCGGGTATCATACGGTCGAGCACTCTCGACTGTAGCTTTCTTACTTGTTTTTGTTTTTAGTTCACATTCAAAATAATTATAAATGAATTTATTTTCGTGTAAAGACAAAATTATTTAATTAATATTAGGATGTGGCTCAAAAAATCTCTAAAATTCTATTAAGTGGTGTAATTAAATAATTTATGCCGAGTTGTCCTTGTTCTTTTGCTATCTTGATCATTATTCAGATTAGATCTGCGAGCGTACCTGTTGTTCCTATCAATTATTCTCTGAGTTGGGAACCTTTTGCCTATAACTTGACTATGCTATCGATTGCATCGCTTGTCAACTTGCCACTCTACAGACACACACTCACACACACACGCTTGCACACGTACACGCATGCGAATGGAGCGTAAGTCGATACTTATTTAAAGGCAATTTGGTCCTCGTTTTAAAGGTTTCGTGCCTCATTACATTAGAGTCGTTGCAGCAGCGATTATCTGCGTAAAGATGCAAAAGAGGGGCAACTCGAAGATGCAGATACATTTCGGCCGTGGCACGTTTAATGAGTTACGTACCGTGCCAACATTTGACATTTGCCAGTGCAGCACAAAAAAAACAGTAAATTAAATGCAGCAAGAGCTACGAAAAAAACTCACATACATATCAATATCAACAAAAAAGCCTAACTTGCTGTCAGTGCGTATATCCAGTCTTGGTTTGAGTTCATAGCCAGGTTTTCAGTTGCTTCAATGTCTGGGCCCAGGCAGGTCGCATGTTTGGGCTGCGAGGCAGCAACAAAGTGACAGAAATTGCATGCAATTGCCGAGTCGCTGGCTGGCCCAACAGTAGGCTTCCGCTCCCCTTTCCCATACCTTACCCTACCCTCCTCTTGCCATTAACATCAACATTTTTGCCGTCCTATGGCAATTGCAATTTGTGCACTTTTGGCATACCCTGCAAAGTGTCGAAAGACAAGGTGGATTTTACAATGTTTGTGAAGAATTTATGAAAATCTATAAGAAATTATATAAACCTAGGCATTCGACTAATTTCATTTAATTGAATGTATATGGAAGAATTTATATTTATAAATTTAAAATGTTTACATTGTACAATAATCATAAATTATTATTGCAAAAAAGGAATTTGGTTTAATTTTAAAATTTTCAAAACTAAATCTAACTGGTACTTGAGAGCTTAAATTAATGCTTATTATTTGATCAGTTTATTGTATTAAAATTGTATCCTGATAGTTATTGTACAGAACAGTAGTGTCCAAAAGGGCAAAGCTTCTCTTCTAAAAATACCCAATTCATTCGATGTTTGTGTTCTTTAGAACGACAGCAATAATGACACTTATTTATTATATAGTGGGTACATTGTTGTCGAGTTGGGTCCACTACAACATTCTGGTTATCTGTATTTTTATTTTTTATATAATATTTTTTTTTACTAAAAGACAGCACATTAAAATTTAAATTGCATTTCGCCTGACGCGTGTGCTTTTTTCTTTCTGTTTTTTACAACTTTATTTTTATGCGCAGCCATAAAAAAAATTCTTTTTATTAATACAATGCAACAACGATGTCGGCATCGACAACGAGGGGCAGCTACAAAATGCTAATCAGTTGGCAAGCGTATGTGAGCATATATAAATTTTATATTGACCCGCGTGGCGACTCTACCCGTCTCTCAGAGTATTAAGCTACTGGACTGCAACTGTTTATATTTATTTGTATTTGTTGCTGCTCTGGTTGCTGTTTTTGTTGGTTTATGTTGCATTAATCAAAGGCAAAGTACAATGAACGAAGACTTCACTTCAATTCATTTAACAGCCCGCTTTAAAAATTCTGCCATTTAAATGAAATGAGTTTTTAATTCAAAATGCAATGAGATATGCGCACTCACAACACACACAGATGCTCACACTTACGACTACACAAAGGCGTTAAAAATTTGTAAATATAATTTTTTGAGGGCGTTCCAGGCCAACATTGTGAGCAATAATAATGGTCTTCGACTTGTCACCATATAATATTCATGTGAGTACCGAATAACGTTGAATCCGTTTGATAGTGGAGGAGCAGGAGTTCCCATTGAATTCCAATGTAATAATATTAAGTGTATGAAACGCTCGAGGGCACATCAAAACAAACAAACAATGAAGCATTTGCCAACGGACTTGAGCCAAGGCATAAGCAAAAGCAAACTCTTGTTTATTGCAATAATTTAGCCAAAGGGCCAAAAAGGGTTTTAAATTAAGCAAACAAGCATCTAAATGGACACCAAATGAACTTACCAGCTTAAACAGTGTGGACAGATCTGTGCAGTACTGAAGCAAAATCAGAAAGACTTTTACTAAACGGCCTGCCTCTTGACTATGCTACCAAATATTTTGATTGCATTTTAGATAAGTCTTAAGAGAAAAGTGGTTTTAAGTAGAAGGACTTTCTTTAAATATGTTTAGGTACTTGTGGAACGTCAACATTATTTTCAGTTCTAGAACAAGACTATTACTATCAGAAATATCGAGAGAAATAGAATTTTATGATTTTCATTTTTGGATTCTCAAATTAATTATATATTCGTACCCACAATCTTTAAATTACATTTTTTTAAATGTTTATTTTTATTTCCTTAATATTGTAATTTCTTCAATGTTGACAGTTTTTAAAATGAGTAAAATAAGAAAATACCATACATCTTTCCCTTTCCACGCTCTGTACCCTCAATATATCCCTTGAAGCTTGAAGTTCCTGCCGATAACCCTCTATTCGAATATATGTGAAATATAGTCTGCTTCCCTGTCTGTGCCGCACACAAACACGGTAGATGCCACCCCGAATGGACGACCGAATGTCAATAGGAAGAATATTAACATGTGCCCTTTGCCACGGCTGGAAATCGTGTGTCGTGTGTCGTGTATTGTCGTGCTATTTTCTATTTACTTTCTTGCTTTCACTTAACAGCTGAATGCACTTGCTGTGTCCAACCACATCGGCTGGACTGCTCTTCCTTCGCTTATGTCATATCAACTGTGGGCTCCCCCTCAAGCGCTCCCCGTTATCATTGCGCCCTTTGGCCCATACAGAAATCGACCTGCGGCATTCGGCGTGTAGACAAAAAGAAAAACTCCCTTCGATGTTTATCTTACAAATACAACAATTCGTTACATGCCCTAATCAAGCAGCATAGGTTCAACTGTTTATTTTCGTTCGTATCCACGTTGATCGTCCCCAGCGCTGCCCCGCCACCTATTTGCCGGGGACTCGAACTAAAACTCTTCATACATTACACTTATCAAGTGGGGGGCCCCACATGCGGCGTGGTTCATAATTTTGTTTATTTAATTTGTGTAGCATGTGCCGTTTGTCGCTGAGCAACGAGGGAGGAGTGAGAGTAGCATCTCTGCTTTGGCTTCAGCATCAGCTTTGCTCCTGGCATCAAGTTGTCATGCTTCAGTTGTTTGATTGCCTCTGCTCGCTTGCATTGGCCCCAGGCGGCGGCTCACCTCGTTGTTGTGCGCCCATTCCCTCCTCAGCACTCGTCACTCCTCGCTGTGTCTATCTTCTGGTTAGATTATGTGCCGCGTACTCCCCAGCCAAATGCTTGGCTGCTGCTTGTTATATCCACAAATACTTACTACACTCGCACGGCGAACAACGCTACGATAGACAATTTTATTTTAATTTTATATTTCGTATATTTTCTTCCTTATTTTTCTTGTTTCTTCTCCTTTTTTTCTTTTTATTTTGACCATATTGGATAGTGTATTTTTGTTGCTTTTTTTCAATTTTAAAATCGTCTTCGAAATGTTGTCTGGCCCGGGTGGAAGCTTTGACTTGCCTTTGGCTTTCGATCTCGCTCTCTCTCTTTCCATAGACGTTGTTTACGGAAGTTTTTTATGTCCCCTTTTCTGCACTCTGTTGTTGTTGTTATTGTCATACCCGAGTGCATTGCCATGTAGTCAACTTTGTCATCATCATCAGCAGCAGCTGCAACCTCATCATCATCATCTTACTTCGCCAACGTTCTTGTATCTTAGTATCTTTTGCTGAGTTTTGAAGTCAACTTGTGCAAGTCAATGTCGTTCGTGTGCCTCACTTTGTTGACTGCGTCAAACTTTAATTCACAATCTACTAGACAGACCCAACACGAAAGTTGTTTTTGCTGACGTCGTTGATGTTGCTGTTACTTTTGCTGCATCGTTTGTTATTAATTGATTTCCTTATTAAGTTGAAAGCATAACAGGCAAAAGTGCACCGAGGCATCTTTTGACGCAGTTTTATCTAATTAAAATGTGATTATAATTAGTCTGGCTAAAGTTACAGTTGCAGTTAGTCTTTGGCTAACCCCAAAAATGTGTTGCCATGCAAAAGACTCTTTCCATTTCCGTAAGCTCCAAACAGTTCCAACTGCGCCAACTGCTTTCCTCTCCTCTTCCGGCGACAGCTAAATCTCGGACCTTACTCGTAAGTATCTCGTCTTGTCAATCTGTCTAGCTTGCCTCTGCGGTCATAGCTCGTTGTATCAGCTCTTTGATTGTTGCCGTTCAAAGTGAATCGGAAATGGGTACTCGGATTGTTTAACACTTGGCCATCGAGTTGCATAATGATTAGAAATGCGATAAGTGCAATGCATGGTCTGTGGAGCAACACCCATCAGACTCGTCAGCATCAGACCCAACAGACCGTACTGCGAGACGATTGGAGTTTGATGTGTGTTGGTTTTGAGTTTTGTTGCGTGCCCGTCTGACAAGTAGAACAAGAAGTGGCGATGCCGATGCCGCCAGAGATCAAAGTCATTGAATGTTAATCAACAATATGCAGGTTCCCCTCCATAAAGATAATATTATGTTAAGAAACCTTTTAACATTCAACATTGTGAAAATTGTAAAATTATGCACACACTGACGATGTGAGGTAGTTGCAAAGATTTGTAACAAAATCGGTAAGAATTGAAACGGGTTTTATTTTGTCTTTACACGACCATTAGAATGATAAGAAATTTATGAACAAAAGATTCTTTCAATAACGTTTTTAAATAAATACCAGGATAGAAATCCAAATTAAGTATTTGTATTCAAGGAATAGTGGAGTTAGGGTTAGATTTTATATAGCTTTCACATTTATATTAAGTAGTTTCATTGAAGCTCATATTTAATTCTTGGGTTTACAAAATAATGCTCCAGATTTAAAATAACAAGTAAGAAAGCACATTCGACTGTAAAATACCCGCTACCCAGTTTTGTTGGGAACGAAAATATGTTTAATATATTTTAAGACTTGTTAAATTTGATAAAACACAATTAAAGCTAAATGTTCTCATTACTTATTGTATCGGTTTTAGTTTAGCAAGACTTTCAGCATACTTTGTGTGAATTTTGTTTCAACAAAAGAGTAAGGTAGTTTTTAATGCAATTTAAGTGAGCGTTTACCGACTAATCGTTTAAAAACACGTTTAACATATCAATGATCACTTTACTACGTTGTATCCGCGCAAGTATTGTTACTCCAGCAAATAGAATAAAATGGGGTACAGAAAAGCCACAGAGTGAAAATTATTATTAAAGAGAAGTAACTTTTATTCTTTTTTAAATTCCCAGTGGTAAACGAAGCGTGCCTGAAACCAGCATGCAACTTGGTGCACATTCTCGCACATTCGCAGCTCATACCCTGGCTTGCCTCACCCCCCAATACACACTTTAGAGTTCTCTGACAAGCTACAGTTGTCTGTTGGCCATTGCCAGGTAGTTCGCAATTTTCACAAAACAATTTCCATAACTGCAACTTTTTAATGCCTCCACAACGAACCGTTGGGGAAAGCACGGCCCTTGGCTCCAACTACAACTTGGTTTCTGCCCTGGCCCAAGCGCGTCTCATGTGTTGCCACTTAATAAAAATATGCCTTATGAATTAATGAATAGAAAATGTTTATGCCAACAGCAGAAATAAACAACAAGAACAGTTAAAGCCGCTGCCGAAGGAGTCCGTGGAGTCGTAGCTGGCGATAAGCATCTTTGCGGGGCAACTCTGGCTTCCCCTGTTTGTGTTTTAGTGTGCGTGAGAGTGCGCCTAGTGTTTAATTTTACAGCTGTGCCGGTTACACACCGTCCCTCTTTCACCCTGCCCGGCAAGCTTGATCTGTTGCGCTCCGCAGTTAGCCAGACAGGTTTTGCGTTACGGCACTTTGTGGCCAAAAGCCAAATGCAAGAAATGCAGCGAGAAATGTTCTTAACACAAGATTTAAATAAACCAAGAAATGTTACTAAATTATTTAAAATGTAATGGCCTTGATTTTAATGCATTTGGGGTTTCGTTCTGAAGATCACTTTAAATGAAATATGTCGTTATTGACAGCAAAATTTAAAATTGAAGGCTGAGCTACTCGAAAAAGCTGAAATAAATAAGTAAATTTTTAGCTCTATACAATTTTACGAGATATATCAAATTGGCGTTTAGCCATAAACAAAGAACTATTGTATATAAGGTAACTACATTTCGATAGCCGATTAAAGTATGTAGTATTTAAATCTGAAATATTGCTTTCTGTTTTTTTAGCAGATAGGGTTTAGAACATATTCTTTCCCACCTCCTCAGTAGTTGCATCACGTGGTCATTTAAACGTGTCATCGCTCCATTGTCATCGACGCCGTCATCGTCATCGTTATCGAACGTCATTGTTGCCATTTGTAATTAATAGATGACATGCAAATTCGTTTAAATATCAGCACATCTCTCTCTCTCTCTCTACCTCTATATACATAGACATCCATGTGTCCAGTCTGATTCCTGTTGTGCTCCCGACTTGAAAACGGAAATTGATTTCTCTGGCATGACATTTCGCATGCAATCTGCAAAACGGAAATGATTGCATCACCTAATGCAACCACGTGCCACACTGTGCAACAAAAGAGACTGTGAGAGAGGGACTGCAGTCCAGTTTAGTTCAACTCGGTTCAGTTGCTTTGTGGGGTCTCCCTTGTCTCCCTCCTTCCCTCGCCTTTATTCCACAGCTCAAGTTTCCCCTTTAACCGCGATTGCGTACTTGGAAGTCGAAGCTGGTGCCGCATGCAAATTGCGTCAAATTGCATATTTCCGGTGTGCGTAAATATTTTATGCTTCATTTTGTCGTTGCCTAGGCGCACAAGTGAATTATGGCTAATTACGAAAAAACAAGAATGCAACAAAATGTTCAAAGGAAAATAAAACTTGGCTGGCGAAACTAAAACTTTACGAGTCGCAGCCCATTGTAGCCGACGAGTCTCCCAGTCTCTATCCTGTTCAGTTTTTCTCAACCTCGAACAGTTCTTTGGCCTGTTCCTGTTCCTTTTCCCTGTCCCAATCGTCCCAATAGGGCGCAGTAATGCGGTCGCTGTTCATCGTCTATGCGCTGGGCCGCACTTCTAGGGTTACAAAGTCGAAATTCGTTGGCCGCATGCCGCTCTTAATTTATACCTTGCCCAACAATAACACAACTAGACCCCTATTCTTAATTTTTGAAGGCCGTGGTCGTTGGTCTCGGGCTTCCCCCTTTGCAATCTGGTCTCCCGAACATCAACGCATTTGATTTAGTGCACGGTCCTCGGTAATTTAGATTTGCGGTCGCCTAGTCTCTTTGAGCTTTTCTTTACTTCAAGCCGGTAAAATGTAACATTAAACCCGTATGCCTATCTTTTCCATCTGCTGTCATTATACTTACTTGAAATTATTTTTAATTTCCTTTTAGTTCTTTGGGGAGGTCATCCTCGGCTTTTTCTGATAAGAACTTGCAAGAGATTTTTAGACAGGATATGATGAACATAAAATTCACCCGCTGTAACATCCCTTTGAATTATGTGCCAATTTCAAAGAAATTGTCAACTTGCGAACTTTAAGAAAAAATCTGTTGTCATGTGTGTTTAAATTGTGTAACTTATTTTGTTGCTAAACTTGTAATAGGATTATATAGATTTTTTAAACAAATAAATATTTTTTATCCAGAGTTATGCAGCATTTTCTTGAAATGTTCAACTAATGATGATCTAAATATTTTAAAATAACATATGTTATTAGACCTAACTGATTTAGTCATCCAAATGAAGATATTTATAGGTACTGTTGCCACAAATTTATATACGAGGTGTGTTCAAAAAGTAAGGTGACTTTGTATTTTCAAGAAAAACTATTAATTTATTTATCAATATTTATGTTGTCCCCTTCAAAGTAATCCCCCTCAGATACAATACACTTATGCCAACGGTTTTTCCAATCCTCAAAGCACTTCCCATACGCACTTTTTGGTATAGCCTTGAGCTCTTGCAGCGATGCAGTCTTTATCTCTTCAATCGTTGCAAATCTCCGTCCATTAGGACGATTGGGCTTTGGTTTCGATATCATAACCATATATCCATGATTCGTCACCAGTTATGACCCTTTTGAGTAAATCTGGGTCGTCGTTGACGTCATTCAACAGCTCTTGAGCGATGCTCATGCGACGGTTCTTTTGGTCAAAATTCAGCAATTTCGGAACAAACTTCGCTGACACACGAATCATACCCAAAACGTTTGAAAAAATTTCATGGCACGAGCCAAGCGATATACCGACATCTTCAGCAACTTCTCTGATAGTGATTCGACGATTTTCCAAAACAATTTTCGTCACTTCTTGAACGTTTTCATCAGTTGTTGACGTGCTTGGGCGTCCAGAGCGAGGCTGGTCATTGGCATCTTCCCGGCCATCTTGGAAGAGTTTGTACCACTTGTACACATTTTTTTTACTCAGAACAGTTTCACCGTATGCCACTGTCAACATTTCAAGTGTTTCAGAGCACTTAATTTTATTTTTTACACAAAATTTGATGCAAATCCTTTGATCCATATTTTTCGATAGCAAAAAATCGCCGAGCTCGCAAAATAACTTGTAACTTTACGCCTCTCACAACCAAACAAAAGAGGATGTTCCATTTAAACTTGGTACAGATGTTAGGGAAGAGTGTACCAATATAACAAAACAAAAAAATCGATAATCGAAAATATGTTGCCCGCGAAATTTGAAAAGTCACCTTACTTTTTGAACACACCTCGTACTTCATTTGCATTTGGCAATATAACTTAGTACCAACAAAAAATGTATGTAAAAGCAGAAGGTGACATCTCCTTCTTCTTGATCAGTGTCAACAGATGATATAGCCTTGTCCGGATGTCTGTCTGTCAGTCTGTGTGTAGACTTGTCGCAGTGTCCGTCGGTGCGAATTCCGCTTGTAACATTTTTGAAATTTATTTCTATTTTTGTTAGCAAAATTTAACAAGTTTTATAAATATTTGAAAAATATTTTCGTTCCCTTCAAACTCGCTGCGGGTATTTTACAGTCGAGCACACTCGAGCACACTTTCTTACTCAGTAAGTTTCGTTTATACTTAACTTTTTTTAGAAAGAGCATATTTAACAGATTCGAAAACTAATTTACAACGTCTCAAATTGTTTCAAACTCTTATATTAAACATAAAAGTGTATATGGAATGCAAATACAAACTTTTTTGATAGTGTGCCATGAAAAATAAACACTAAAAGTTTTGCATAGCTCTGGCCCGCATGCCTTTGCTTTAAAGAGTAAAACCACAGCTTTCCAGTTAGGTAAACCCTTGGGAATAGCCCAAAGCGAGCGAGACAGAAAGCGAGGGGAAGAAAACGAGAGTTTAAGAGGAAGTGAGGGGGAGAGAGAGAGAGAGAGAGGAAACGTCCTCTTGAATGACATTCGCTGTAAGTCCAACAACAGCGGCGGCTCGAAGGTTGTTCAACTGTGTTGCAAGTCAAACAGGGGACGGGAATGGGATCGGTGGAACAAAACAGAGCTAGGAGCAGGGGTAGGGGCAGGGGTTGGGGTGGGGGCATTTCCAGTCGCCATGGCCCAACCAATTAGTCACCAGCAGCAGCAGTCACAATAGGCATGAACACTGGGAGTGAAATGTATATTCCTACCTGGTAAGAACAGGTGATACAATCGCCTTGCAAATTTCTTGAACAAATACAAACATCCTTTTGCTAATCTACATAATTATCTTTTCCACTCTGCCCCCTCTCAATTACCTATCTCTGTCTCTTTCATTACTGGTAAGTGCAGAAATGAAGCCTATTTGAGCCTCGGCGTGTTAATTTGCTCTTATTTGCGAGCCATGCGGATGATGAAGATGCAGTTCTCAGTCCTCTGTCTTCAGATAACATCTTCTCTATTTGCCAGTTGGCGAGTTCCTTTCGCACTGGCTACCGGTTAATGTCAGGCGAGACTAGTTCCCCCTGGTTTGTAATACCAAAAAAAAAAACACTATTTGCATTTCACATTATGGCTAGCATTACCCGGATTTGTACTTTGAAACTGCAATGGGTATGGAATGAGACTCTGGACTCCCCTGGTTGCCCAGTTTTCGTTTAGTATTAATGTCCAAGGGCCTAAGTTGCCGATGGGCATAACGTGTGAATTGTAGCACTGTACAAGGAAAAACGAAGGAACAAGATACATCTAAGACTACTGTACTCTGTCGGACAAAAGGGGCTAATGCCCCTGGCATAATGTTGTTAAATAAGTTCTCAAGGAAGCGTTACAGCCAATTGATGAACTTCCTTAATTTAGTTATACACATCTGGACAGAATGTAGCCAGGTGAGCATTAAATGGAACCGATTATACATTTGTATTAACGAAAAGCAGGATGAGGCAGATTCCGAAAGATAATCAGGCATATGTACATCGAAGATAATCTAATATGGGAAGAGTTAGAGTAGCACATAGTAATTAAATTGAAGGGGATTAAATCAATGAAAATATAACAGCCATTTTACAATTAAACTTGTATTCTAACATTTTTTTTTTAGTGCTTATTTTTAAGATTTTTCATTTAGATTGGAAGAATTTGTTTCCGTTATGGTGAAGAGTAAAATAGAAATAAAAAAAAATATGTTAGACTAGAATACAAACTTAAATATTCTCTTATATAGGTGTTAAAGAGCAGTTAATATTAATTAAACATTTCTTTTGCTTGCTTTGTAGGTTTTTTAGTACAGATATTTTCACATGAAATCATTGCCACAGTTTTCAGTAAGCATGGGAAACTGAATAATGGTTCGTTTTACTAAACGGATCCATTTAACATTGGTGAAATCTAATGCAAATTTGGGAAGCAAAAGAGAGCAATGTTGATAATATAGACACGCAACTCGCACATAAATAGGATCAGCTGGCAATATGCTGGACCTTCAGTGATAGTCAAGTGAAGAGCAGCAGACGGTTGTCGGGAGGCAGCAGGCATCATGCAGCTTGCACTTGCCACAACAGCAACAACAATGGCTTGCCAATAAGAACTTGGAGTCTACTGCAACACGCATAATCAACACTTCATCCTTGGGGTATTGGCCCGGTCACTGGCTGTCTAGTTGGGTCTGAGTTTTATGGCCAGCGAACATAAAACAACTTCAAACAGACCAAACGTTAAAGCGCACACAGCATTCTCTATGCCCATTGAGAGGGGAAGGCGCAGAGGGCGACTACGTTACACGGGAGTTGCAGTTACAATTGCCCACACATATGTGAGCCGGTGGAGGTCAATGACAAGTCCAAGCTGCAGACCAAGCCCAAGACCAGATCCAAGCTCGAGCCCAAGTCCAAGCCAGTTCCAATCAGGCCTAAGACATCAAGCCGAAGCCAAAGGCAAAGCCAAAAGAAAAGCAAAGACAAAGGCAAAGGCAGAGGCAGAGGCAACAACAGCCAACGAAGCATGCATACTAAGCAGGGTTTGGGGCATGCAACGGCAGCAATGTGTGACCATTGGCCAGGCTCTGGCGAGCTGTGTTCCCAGTCCAGCCAACTCACACACACACCCAGACTGAATGCATTCGTGCGTATGCCAATGACGACGCTGCCAGTTAACAACACGATTTGTTATTGTTGTGCCTCCTCCCCCTCCTTAGGCCGCCTTGTTGCCCAAGCAGAATCAAACCTTAAGCCTAGCAACCTGCTGGCTTTGCTGAATTTATTAGCAGTCGCTTGCCTGTTGTCGGAGAACCCAACGCCAGGGCCAGACTCGAGACAGACGGAGAGCAGGACAGACGGACACCAAAAGCGGGTAGCATTGGGCTGTGCGCCGCATGATGCACCACCGCATTCCATGGCAATCGATGAGTAAATAATGACCAACGCAACGCAGCCAAACTGGGGCGCAATCAGCGGCAGCAGGAGGGACAGCGAGGGGCAAAGGCAGACGCTGCAGCGTTGGCTCTCGTATGCGAGTTGTTGTCGTCGTTGTTGTAATCACACTCAGCATTTCAACATGCTGGCTCCCCTTGCCCACCTCCAACTCCCCCTAGCTCCGGCTGCCTCCCTGCTTGCCACAGATTTTGTGGCTTGTTGTTGCCTCAGCACTGGCGATAGCATATTAACGCCTATTGTTGGGGTCACTTTGGTGCGCAACGCCCCATTATAATTTGAGTTAATTACGTATTTTAGCTATATAAATATTTCATTTATCATTATGCCTGCAGTCAGCCCTCCTCCTCTCCTCCTCTCTCCGCACACACACTCTCTCCACAGCCCCGATCCTATGCAACCTTTGAACCTCAGCCACTTGCTGGTGTGTATGCGAGGCAAGCGTAATTGAATATGAATTTATAATGGTGCAAGTCCGAGTGGCATTGTTCAATTGCACTAGTTGGGGGAGGCAAGCTGACCACAGCAGGCGAGCACAGCAAAGGAAGCTATAGGCGCAGGCTTTGTGTAAACACTTTACAATCGAATTAGGTACTTGGCAATCCTTGAGTGGCTTCCACAGTCCCTCAATTTGTCTGTCTCGAGAAGACTGAACTGGCAGCAACAGCATCAGTCGGCAGCAATTCTACATAAATCAAATTGACTGCCCCCATTTTGATTGGCACTAAGCTCTGCCCTCTAGATAAATGATGCGTAATGTTTTTAATAGGCTTCACCAAGCAAATCAATTAGCAGTAAATCGATAATGAAAGACGACAAAGCTTCAGGACGGAGACGAAGCAATGTAAAAGTGACAATCGATTGTTTTGAAATGAAAGTTAGAGTTGAGACAAATGAAAATTATTTGATTGAGTTGTCAAAATAGCGCAAACTCAAAATGAATGTTTGCAAATCAATTTGAATATTTTCAAACGAATTCCATTATATTGTGCAAGGGATTACACCGATCTCAGAATGGAATTGGGAAAGATTTGTGTTAAGTCTAGCACATATATATCAATATACTCAAAATTTCTTGAAATTTTCACATTTTTTGCCCGATTTCAACAAAGCTCTCTGATCTACAAACATAGAGACTTAATTTTATCAGGGTATATAGTTGTTATCTTCTTCTTTATTGTTAATTTGTATTAACAATAAAGTAGAAGACTATAACTATATATCCTTAAAAAATCAATTCTCTATCTGATGATCTGCGTTATAATAGTGCAGAAGCCTACAAATTATGTGTCTCTAGCTATTATAGCATCTGAGATCCACACACTTACGCGGAAGATGGATGGAGATGGCTAAATCAACTCGATTGTTGAAGTTTAATCAAGAATATGTATACTTTATAGGCTTGGAGACCCATCCCATTTTGATGAACTTATGCACATATGTGTATATTTCATCTTGAAAATTTTATAAAAGCAATATTAATTTTTTGCTAATTTGAGTTCTCTTTCCCTTATCCTTATTCGGCTATCTTCTTCCGTTCCGACTACATTCATCCTCTAAGCACAATTGTTTAAGTAAGTAACCTCTAAACTACTTCAATCGATGCGTACTTCTTTAGCATGTCGTGTCCATGGCTCTGCTTGCCTGAACTCTCTCGAAATATATATTTTAGTGTATTGTGGAGTCATCGGGTTTGGTAGGTAACCCCTTCGCGTCGGTAATTCCCCCTAATCACGTAAAAGTTGTGTCTTAAATTCGACTCGGTTATCAACTTGTTTTGGATCCATGCTGTTATTGTTGTTCTTGTTACGAAAGTCAAAGTTTAACTTATGCTTTGCTTCATTATGTAATTATTAGTTTTGTGCAATGAACCATTACACGAAGCTGGCCGAGTGCTTGAATGTGTGAATTATTTAGAAACAAGTTGTTAGTTGGTTTCAAGCAGACTCGTTCTTCTAGTTGTTGTCTTGTTTGTTCTGCTTGCCAGCCAAGTCAGGGCTAACTTTGTAGCATTGAGCCTCGATTAAATAATTAATTTGCAGTTATTGAATGCAGTGGCTAAAACTAATCAAATTATGCGCTATAATTGACAAAGTCGAACAGCCTAAGCCTCAGGCTGACATAGTTTTATGACACTCCATCCCCCTTCACACTTTCTCCCCACTGTTGATAACCGATAAGCTAGAGCTGATAGCCGATGACAGGTGTGAAAGGTTGACAATGTCCCCCATTGTTTCGTTTGAATAGCTTATCGTCGGCTCGATTCCTCATTGTCATCGGTGTTAATCACACTAGGCACCAGAATGTCAACATTCTGCCCCGTTCCTTGGGTACCAGACTGCAACTTCCAATTGAGAACGTGGGTCAAGTCTTTATGTATTCCAAATAGTTTTTATGATTTTCATATTTTCACATTTTACATTTTCTTATTCTTCTGCGCTGTATTGATTAAAATTCGATAAGTCTGTTAGCAGCATGACAACAAGCTGGTTGATAATTGCTTGCCGGCTCAAGTTGCCAGCAGTTGGTCTAGTGTTGTTAAGTTCACAAAAACCAGGTCATATTCCCTGGGTATCTTTAAATGCCATTAAAGACAGATAGAAACGCGCATATCTTAATCGCAAACTAAATGAATGCTTATCATATTTTGTGTGTTTAACTAGAAATACTTTAAAGACTATAATTTCCAGCTATAGTTTCCTGACGTAAATCGAATAATTTACTTTTAAAATGAATATTAATTTATAGTTTAATACTTATTATTCAATTGATGCGTCTGTCTGAGTCTATATAATATAAATATAATTTTTATATACATTTTTATAGACTTCATATTTCGAATGTCATTTCTCTTATATTGTACACATTTTGCTAAAGTAATTGATTTCACCATAAGAAAATAAATTTATATATTAATCAATGCTCACAATAAACCCCAGATTAATTAGGATAACCCCTTCAATGTTAAAGGTTTTAAAAACAAAATCTTGAAAATATTTCTTTGGATTTCGATTGCCTGAAATCCTAGTTCTTTATTGTTATCTCATGAATACTGAGCAATACTTGTTGAGTTGCCTTTAAGCAATTTGTGATCACAATATTTAACCCTCTCAACATGCCACAATATAACCTTTAGCACTCTTGAGGCGGGCGACCTGTTCATAATTCTTGCTTCATTTCGTCGGTAAAAGTTCAGTAAAGCATGAAAGCACTGTTCGCTCTTGGAACATCGGTCTCGGCCCTCTTTTTCTTCTTCATCAATATCAACATCATCATCATCATGTTTTAGTTGCACCTGCCACTTGCCGCCAGCTCCTGCTCCTTCTGGTCGCAGCTCTGACCAAAACAGTACGTTGACATTAGCCTTACTAGCTCGTGAGTTGCTGTCATAAACTTTTATTATCATTACACTTACGTTGCCTCGTCTCTGCCTCTGTGGCTGTCATATTTGTTTTATTGACTACGCCACATTACCGAGGCACAAGAACTGAGACTGAAGTGGCGGTGAGCGGAGTGGGAGAGGGTGTCATAGGGTGTCATGCTCTGTAAGCTGCAGTCAATGTCCTCTTTTGTTCTCAAACACCGTCGCCAGTGCAGAGGCGTTAGCAGGGAAGGATGGGGTAGCAAATGCACTTCTAACATTTGTCAGCGTGAAGTATTGCACACACTGATAAGATTACCGTTTCCCTGATAACGTGCCGTTGCCACTGCCACTGCATTAGGCATTTCCTGGACTCGTACTTCGTCGACTGACAATTGATAGGCACTCAAACGGTCGTTTACCATTGCTGAGATTGGCAGGCAGTCCGGGAGTCAGTCATTCATTTACCACTTGAGTTCCAATCAGAGATTTCCCTTCTTTAGCTTTCTCTTTCCCCATTTTTTTTTTTTTTGCGCCTATCAAGCCCATCACATGATTGCTGACACCTGCAGATGGAAGGGTTACAATTGGGTAACTTGAAAGCGTCTCTTGTCGCGCCTTTCGGGCATCCTTCAGCACTCACGCTTCAATATCAAAGGAGTCGCTTCTCCTAATCACAATCACAAGCAAAACGCCTGCTAGAAAAATGCCTCTGGCGATTCGGGCACAATTCAAATGAGAATGTCATACTCTACACTAGTCGTATGCCGTCGACTATGATACCGTGTGAAAACTTATCATTTTTATTCCCGGTACCCACAGCGTAGAAGGATATTATAGCAGATAATGTATGTTACATGCAGAGAGAGGTATCTCCGATCAGTGTCAACAGCCAAGACGACAAAAAAGTTATTCAAGCAACAATTTTATAGGGCAAAAATCATGTTTGTTTATACCAAATAAGTGTATTTTCTCGAAATGGGTACCGGGTAGCTCATAGTCGATCCCTCGACAGACGCTTTCTTGCTTGTTCTACTTTCTCTTTGGAATTCTTCACACAGAGATTTCGATTAGAGATGAGAACGATAATTAATATGATTATTATTATTGTTGTTATTATTTTTACTTTAATATTGGTTTAAATACATATAAATGCTCTCAGTCAATATTTTTCCTTTCAATTTAAATCCAAATGTAGCAGAAAGGGGTGATATTTCGTGTCACTACACGAGTCCATCACTAGTGTTCTCCCTCTGCCAATGTGTTAGTGTATGTGTGATTCTTGTAAGCTGAATGGAATGGCTCACAACAGTGGTGAAAAGGACATGGGAAAGCATAACGTGCGATGGCAGCAGGGTAGCGAGGCAGGAGAGCGGAGGATAGCGAAGAGACATGCGATATATGAATACAAGCGGCTCATCTACATGAAGATATTCATAGAAATGTTGATGTAAGTGTGTGTGTGTGATGCATATCCTTCAGCTTATCCCTGCCGAGCGTGTGCTTAACGCCAGCTTGTCGTGTGTCTTTCCCGTAGCTGTTGCCGTTGCCTTTGGGTTATACATTTAACTCACTCGCTCATATTACACAGACAGAAACATTTTGCAACGTATTAGGTTTTGGGGATGCTTCATATTCCAAGTGTGCATTTCACCAAAGGAGAGAAAAGGGGAATAGGGTCGTACGCCTGTTGAGTTATGTGGAAAAGGGGTTAGTGGATTAATAGATGAATGCCTGTCTTAAAGCTGCTCCGTAATATCAGACAATGCCAGCTTATCAGATGCAGAATACTTCACAAAAAACACAAGCATTTGCACTTAACTAACTAAACTCAACATTCAGATACGATTTCCTTGACTGATCAAGATGTTGTAGTACCAGCCTCATCTGGTTTAAGATATTTACATGATAGAAAATCTCTAGAAGATTCATTACTTTAAATGAATATTATTTCAGAGACCGAAGCGTGTTCAATGAAATTAGTTTCAGCTTGAAGTTCTGAAAAATGTTTAATCAAAACAAATTTAAATAGAATTGCATGTAAGGACATACATATACGCATCAATCAATCTTTTTTTTATATCGGTATTCGTAACCGCAATTTAAAAAAAAACCCTTAAAGAATCTTTTCTTACATTCCAATGCATTGACCCTTAGGGACATACATACATAAATACATCGAACTTTAATATACTCAAATTTACATCTCTATTATGAACACAAACGTAAGGCATTTAATCGTGTTTTTAAACTGTGAATAAAGATAGTTACAAGAATTATTTCGCAAAATGGCTTCTTAATGGATGTCTAGATGTCAATATCTACGTTGAGTGAAAATAGAAGATTCGTTGCTTCTACCATTTGGGCCGAGCGTTGATAGTACAATCAGTATAAAGTCTTTAAGTCTTTACGGGTAATTATAACTCTATCATCTTTATGTCATTATTAAGAGCATCATAGTAAAAAGGACATAATGAGGTCATTTATGAATAACCCTTCTTGGCCCATTCATATCTACTGGCGAAGAACATCATGATTAATCTTCCATAAATACAATATTTTAAATTTCTGAGCAATTGTGTATTATTGGCTGTAGTACGTTGCAATGCTGGCGACTATCCGTAGCTCGTTAAGAGCCCTTGATGAAGGCTTTAAACTGCCTGAAAAGCTGCAGCTAAAAGCGAAAACCCAATTGAAGCCCTTCAATCAACAGCATCAACAACGCTCCCAATGGCATCGCCGCGCATTGCAGCACTTTCAGTCCGTCAACAATCAGTCCGTCATTCATTCATTCAGACGTACATTCGCTCAGTCATTCATCCATACTTTTGCTCATCCACAGAGGTGGCCATTCACGAGCAGCGAGGCATTCATTACAAATCCGCACAATATCTTTAGTTCCCTTGCTATTTCACTTTGTGTTTAGCCGCCGCATCGTTCACACACACACCCAACAAATAACTAGGTGTATATATTTAGTTGTCTTGCATAGTCCAATACTCTTCTACGACTACGACTATGACTCTGGCCTAGGCGGGCGGGAGCTTAACCCGGCAATGGCAATGGCGATGGCGATGGCCATGCACGCCAATGGCGAGAGCGTGTGGGTGGGCGTGGCAGCACCCATGGGTGTCATTGCTACGTTTAATATTGCAAAAAGGATGCCAGCAGCGACAGGAGCAACAACAACGATAGCGTCGACGACGACGCGGTGGCGCCCACATTTGTCTTTCTTTTGTTAGCAAAAGGGGGTGTCGCCGGGGCTTAGGGGCTGGATATTTACTTTAGTCTGGCATTTGCTTTATGCTCTCAAATAAAAAAGCGCTTTCTCCGGCTTCTGTTTGCTCTCCGTGTGTTTCTCCTTTGCTCACTGGCGAACCTTTTGCCTTCGCCTTCGCCTTGCTGAGCTTTTTCCTCTGATTTTTTCTAAATTTGTCCTTATACATTTTTGTACTTATTTCTCTCGCCGTTTCACTTTTCGCTGTTACTGGGTGTAATGTTTGATTTAGTGTTTGTTTTTCAGCTCTCTGCATCCGTTTGCTCAGCTCTGATCCAACAATTTCCACAATGCTTTCATATTTATACCCGCTACCCATAGGGTAGAAGGGTATTATGACTTAGTGCCAACAGAAAATGTATGTAACAGGCAGAAGGAGGCATCTCCGACCCCATAAAGTATATATATTCTTGATCAGCGTCAACAGCCGAGACGATATAGCCATGTCCGTCTGTCCGTCTGTCCGTCTGTCTGTCCGTATGAACACCTGGATATCAGAGACTATAAGACATAGAGACACCAAATTTGGCAAAAAAGTTTCCTTCATACCCTACGCAGATCAAGTTTATTTCAAAAGTTGGATGCCACGCCCCCTTCGCCCACAATAAGCATTAATCTCGAAAAAGTCAAGTTTTTTTTTATGTAAATCGCGTATTACTCCAAAAGTTCGCGCTTTGTTTGTTTAGTTGAGAGTGACCATGTCGGTATTTAATGGATTTAAAAAAAAATATCTATATACAAAAATACAAATTTTAGTATATTCGGTGGTATATTTTTTGTTAAAATATCATTCAAACTTTTTGTTTTCTCTCGAAATGGGTTGCGGGTATCATACGGTCGAGAACTCTCGACTGTAGCTTTCTTACTTGTTTGGTGCTATGTTTGTTGGCTTTAATAAGCTTTTATTTCCGTTTTTTAGCATGTTTTATTGTCGTCTTACTATTATTTTTGCCTGCTTTCGTTGTTTAAATACTCTTGAAAAAGGGGTTGACCTAATCAATCTATCAGACTTGTTTTATATTATTGTATTTGTTAGATGTACAAAATGTCAGAACGTTTCGAATCAAAATTTTGTTTATTTATCTTGAAGAAAAAAAGTTGGTAAATATAACATAACATTTTATTGTAAGAGATTATTTTGGATAGTTAACTTGGGAACACTCAATGTGTAGCTATAGGGTATCTTATTATTGTGTCATCTACACCACAGCATATCTACATGTAATATTTGTTTGTTGTTTTTTTTTCCTTTTTACTTTTCTACCTTATTGCTGTTTTCATTTCGACTGTCCCACTTGGCGCTCTTATTCATACCTCTTAATTTGCGGTCGAATTGAAATAACAATAAATATAATGGTCATTCCACACCCTCTGTCGCAAGACTAACATCTCCTATTCTCCATCGCCACCCCATCTGCCAGCTTTTGTCTATTTTTTCCTTTCTCTTCTTCAGGTTTATTCTGCGACTCGCGGGTCATTTCTACTTGTTCGAGAATTGTTGGAATTTTATTCAAAAATGCAAAAGTATAAGCTACAGAAATATAGCCGCTGTTTATTAATATTTGTTTATATCTAGATGGCGTTGATTGCAGGCATTTGTTTGAGAGCACTGTGGCCGCTTCGCTCCAAACTTTGTGGTCACCTTATTGCGTTTAAGGAGCTGTGTCCGTGGCCGGGGTTCATGTTTGAAGCTCGCACAAAATGAAAGCGATTAGTTAGTGCCAGGCCAACAGCTGGGCCAGCTGATAAGAAAAAATTAAATTTAGCAATTCCCCTTAAAAACGTTATTGGTCGATTCTAAAAAAAGTCAGTTGCACTTCACTTTAAAGGACACAATTGATAAAAATAAATTTCCAAGAACATTTTAATTAAGTTAATGTGTTGACATTTAACTCGAAATAAATTTGTTAAATTAAAAGTAAAAAAGATTATGGTGGTTAATAAATATTTTACGTGTTTGGCATACTAGAATAGTTCTTTATAATGGTTGCTTGCAAAATTCTGTGGAATTCTAGATAATGCAATTGTACTGTCGAATTCCAAAAAGTATGCCATTGAAAAGTTGTGTGATTAAAAGTTGTTTCGGGTTGCGTTTGCTGGGTTTAACATTTAATTTGGCAATCCGAAATCTACAATCTTTTGCAAGTAACTAACAAGTTCTAAGCACTTCCGATAAGTTGTTTAAGCTGCGTTTTCTTCACCATACACAAAACATCAGCACACAAAATTGGCAATGAAACTTTTCAGCAGCAATAAATTCAGTTTGGCACAGTTTTGGTAACTTGGCAACTTCCACTGCACAGAAGTGCTTATAAATAATAATAATAATAATTTTGTGCAACATATTGACATCTTGGCAGCGCTAGATGGCTGCCGTAACCAAAAATCGAGATAAAACAAGTAAGAAAGCTACAGCCGAGAGCACTCGACTGTGAGATACCCGTTACCCATTTTAAGAGATTACAGAACACCTATATAATGTTTACAAATAACAAATTGAGAGTACGCGTCTCTGAATGACCCTGTTTATACAAATTTGTAATCGCAACACGTTTACACTCACACACTTTAAACGTGCATTTGAATTGGGCACACCTTATATGAAAAATAGTTTTTAGCAAATAACTTTTGGGTATACTAAGACTATAAAGCACAGAATGCTACGCTAAGAACTTATCAAGTTATACGCAATAAGTGCGACTTGTTCTGGAAATGTATATATACTATATATTTTTGGCTTTCAAAATTGAAAATAATCTTGTTTTGCGTAATGCACGAACCTATGTATGTACCAAATATGGTGTCGCTACAGACAGACAGACAGATATTACTATATCGTCGCGGTTGTTGACACTCATCAAGAATACATATACTTTATGGGGTCGAAGATGCCGCCTTCTGCCTGTAACATGCATTTTTTGTTTTCATTGAGTTGTAATACCCTTATACCCTATGGGTAGCGGGTTTAATAAATTAATCTATAAATATTCGTTTGGTTTCTCAGAGTCTAACTGGCCAATGCTGTGCTTGTGGCTAGCGAACATAAAATGATTATTTAACTTCATTTCAGGGTATTTATATTTCTTTTATTTAGCCTTATCTTTTTCCATCTTCTCGTATTTGGGATCATAATTCTGTCCATTGTCTGAGCGAATGGGTGCGACGACAGTCGTTATATGCTTTTTATACTCGTATAGCCTGCACTGTTCGCTATGCACATTAAATACATTTGATAGCCTTCTTTTTCTTAGGGCTGCACACATAATGCAAATGAAATGCATATGAAATTGTTAGCCCAATTTCGAGCGTATAATTAAAGAGCAGTTAAAATTTAATGCATTACATCGTTAAACTTATAGCCGTATCTATGCCCATATATATGCATACAAATTGCAGACTTCAAGTATGTTACGATATCTATAAAATGCACCATGATTAGTTTATTGGCCATAGTTTAGTCAAGTTAAAAATCGGCACAGCGGGAGACCAAACACAAGTGCTTATGCACCGTTCATTAACCAAACTGGGGGTCATGACGCTGCCATAATCAGATAAGAAATGCTGTTATCAGAAACGTAAGCTTTAGGAACGATGTGGAGGAATCCCATCAACAAAATTGTGAATATTCTTAAGAACAAACGAACACAAACAATTATGTTGTTGTTATGTGAACCTGTTATTAAATTGAAATCAAACACAATATAATCTTCATTCATTTTTCATTTATCTTCTTAATGGCAATCAGAAGAAACATATTACTGGCCAGGACATTGATTGATTGATTGAACCAATGTGATTATAAACATGACTCAGCTGTTTTTGTCATCCTTCCAGTCATACAAACCGGTGCGCTGTGTAGAAATTTGCACCCTTTCTGGAGATCAATCAATATTGCCACTTGCTGTCACGCTTATTACACGTATCTGACACAGGTTCTTACCCCCAACAAAACAAATTCAACGTTACACCCAAAAGCTTTCTCTCTGTCTTTCATTTGAAAATCGCTTCTTGCACTTTAACTGCCAGCAGTGCGGAAATTTTGTTCATTCATTGACGTCCTGTTTTTCAATTCACAAGTCGCGACTTTCTATTTATTCCATTTGCCAACTCGAAATGGAATACAATGGGCATTAGGTAATTGCTGGCGTTGTTATGTCACCCCTCATTGTTGTTTTTTGTTGGTTCTGCTGCTGTTGACTAATCCACACATATTTCATAAGCTCAACCCGAGCGACTGCTGATGATGGCCACGTGACAATAGAAATACTCACTAAGATTGCAACTCAATTGAGAAGTTATTGCCTCAAGCCTTGTTAATCGTGTCTGCGCTTCCCATTCCTGTGGCGAGTTGTATTTCCCGTGACACTTACGATCAGTGCACTCACTCAGCACTCATGCACATATGAATGCATAGGAGTGCTCGGTACACAGGGCTGGCATTCGTCATTATGTGCTCACAACTTGTGTACTCCGCATATTGTAGTCGATTTTCGTCGGCTTGCAATTTCGTTCCATTTTTATACATATTCAGTTCGCTTTTTGCGCCTGTTATGACACGGACATGAACGCGATTGACAACGCAACGTTTCAATTGCGTCGAGTATCCATCCCATCGTCACACGGTTTATGAGGGCACATTATGCCATTTATCGCAGCTTAAATACCGCTTATAAACAAGAAGACTTGAGTCACTTCAATTCTGTGGAGACCTCCACTTCCCTTCCTCCCAGACTTTGTTTCAGTTTCGGTTTTAGTTGCAGTCTCAGTTTCCAGTTGGTTTCTGGATTGGTGTGTTCTGTTTGCACGCTCGATGGATGGGCCCACATATCGTCGAATGTACAAGAATGTACATATATTAATCAACTCTCGTTTATGAATATTCAACGCAATAAACATTTATGTTGAGTGGAAGTAAATTACGTACATAAATTACCATTTGACATTTTGCCAATTTAATTTAAGTATATCTGTGAAATAAAATAAAATGCATAGTAGTAAATTAAAATTATAATGAATATAACTTTAACTAATAATAGCATAATTATTAAAATATTTTAACATTAAATTCTGATACTTAGTTAAACTTTGTATGCAAATTTACCGATTTGCTTCACTGTAATTTTAATGAAATTTTAATTGGCGGGGCGTGAAGAGTTTAAGACTCGTTGGATGAATTGCTCTTTCTTTTGGCATATTAATTATAAACATTTTAATTAATTATTTCAGTCGGTTGCCAAGTAAAATGTTTCGCGTTTTCTTTGTTTGCAATTTTCGCTTCCTTTGCCTCCATTTTCGCACACTCGAAAAAATGAGTAATTGTGCAGTTACCTTGACTTTTGCTTCTATATAGATTATAATTAGATAATAACGACGACAACAACAAAACAATTGCAACAAGCAAGACAAGATTGTAAAACGTTCACAACCTTTGCATTATTTTCATTTCGTTTTTGTGGCTTGTTAAATTCGCAGAATAGCTAAATTAGCAAAAACAATTTAAAAAAAAAATGAAATATTATGGTAACCTTGAAGAAGACTGAAGAATGCAACTAACAAAATTTCAGTTAGCAGGAACAGCAAAAATCATGAAAAGTATTAAAAGCCATTAGGCAAACAGCAAAAAGCTTGAAGCAAAAAGATTTAAAGCTAGCGCCGTTCTATCTCTAGATAAAGCTGTGAATTATGACGAATTTTATGTGATTATATCGAGGGTGTGCCAGACATTGATGTGAAACTTCATTCTATAAACAGTATGGCGGGTCATAAAGCATTGAGACTTGCTTATTGAATACAAACATATAGCAACATCAATTTGCTTTTACCCAATCTATATTTACCGTAAATTATCTGCACTCTCGAAAATTAAGAATTTTATTGCCTTAATATTACACAAAATGAAATCGAACCCACAATGAAAATATTTCAAGTGTCATCATGATTTGTTACAGAAAATATTTACTCGTATGCTGGATAGCCCCTATCAGAACTCATGGCTATTGAGCAGCACTTCGGTTACATAAAATCTTTTTGAGCTGATGTTCTTCAACATTAAGCACTGCCCGTTTAGTTGTTGTTGTTGTTGCTGTTGTATTTGTGTACATGTCACAACCCCAAAAGACTGACAGCTCCTGCCAGACCCTCAACAAGCCAAAGCCGAGGCAAAGCTTTATTCGATTATATTGCTGATTGCTTTCCGGTGACAGGCGTCCCTGGTAGTCCTCCTCGCTTCCCTAGGGCACCTCAACAGGCTGCCGCATGCTGCTTTGAATACGTCGCGTTCCTGTCGCAACCCATGTGGAAAAATGCGGGACCCGCCACTGCCGGCACCACCACCATTTCCACCCCCTCGATTTCTGGAGAAAAAAAACCCCAGAGGCTGTACTGTTTGTCACTTCAATTGTGCGGAACGCTGAAAATATTGGCAAACTTTGGCGCCCCGCGTACGTAGCGAATACCAACCGAATTTATTAAAATAAAAACAAAATGTTTATTTCTTTTGCGTGAACGGGAATGCGAATGCGTGACTTTATACTGTCAGTTCAGCTGTTGTAAATAGCCAGATGTCCATTTAAGAAAGAGAGCGGAGAGGCGGAGCTGGGCGTAGCAGAGGTATTCAATTGAAAGATACAATTGGCTGGCATGTCTGCACTTTGGCGGCCACTTGGCCCACTTATCAATGCAAAGGCATCGCCATTGTGGCCCCACCCGGAGTGAAGGCAAGTCGGACCAAGGCAAGCCAAAGCTTGATGCTCACAAATCGATAAGCCCAAAAATCACAGTTCCAAAGCAATTACCGTCAACAGGCTTAACTCCCGTTCCTGCTCCTGACGCTGCTGCTGCTGCAGCAGTCAAATTAAAAAGTTTGTCAAACTAACGCACCAAACTATTCATTGGAATTGGGAGGTTTGAGAATGCCGTTACTTAAATATGAAAACACATCTATACTATGCACTATAAGAGTATGTGGGTGTGGTTGATACTTGATGCTGCACATAATAAACTCGATGCTCCACAGAGTGTTGATTGATATCTAGATATGCTTGAGATTGCGGATTATTTTGAAATCTCTTTAGTAATAATTGTCATAATCATCTCATCACAATATCCCAAATATCACAAAAATTGCATAATGTTCATACAATAAATGCATTTTATTTGCTTCAAATAACAAAGATTTATTTCACTCCGACCTAACCAAATTAAATGTCCGTTGTAAGTCTATATTAAATTATGTTTAAAATAAAAGAAATTTATAAATAAATTTTGATTGATTAAAAATATATTTTACTTAGCTTAGGGTATTTGGACAATGAGCAATATCAAACTAACCATTTTGACTTGTTCTGTTGCCCATGTTTGTAGTTGACTTCATTCGCCAGTTGCAATAACTGCTGACTTCTAACTTTGTCTGTCTGCACATTTGAGTTCAGATTATTTTATTTTATTTAGTTGCCAGTTTTTCTATTTATCTCAATACTCTCCTCACCCCTCCCTTTGCAATTTTCAGTTGTATTTCCTGTGCAATTTTGAGTCGCCGTTGTGTTGCTGAATTTGGCTGGTTTGGCCAGTTGGTTGGTTGGTTTGGTTTGTTGAAGGTCGTTCAACAAATTGTGAAAGTACATTTAGAAGTTTGTTTATGTTGTTGATTGTTGCTCGTGTTGTTGTTTGATGGTGATATTTTTCTGGTTGTTGCGAAAAAATAATTGTTGCAAAGTGTGTTTTGCTAGGAACAACCGGGATCTACGAAAAAAGATTTTTATTGCATTATAAATAACTTGACTATTCATGAAGTTGGCCTTTAAACGGCTTTGTGTTTAGAAACAATGGCAACATATAGTATTTACAACTTTGGTAGTTTGGTCAATCGAAAATGCGAGTAAAAGTGCATAAAATACAAAATAAACAAATTGATTGAATATATATTTTTAACAGCAATTACTCTTTATATTTTGAATCTATAATCTCAAATAAAAAGTAATACTACAGTATAAAAATTCGCGACCTCTCTACTCAACTAATCGTCTGAAAAGTTTGTAGGCAATCTAAGAAAAACAAAAAATATAGATGTTTTTTTAGGGTAATATAGAGATTATACCGGTCATACTTTTTCGATGCCATTTTTATATCAAGCCATTACTTCTTCATCGCACCAACAACACTGGGGACATCTTTTCATACAATTTAGACGTTTGTCTTGATACAACTTTTGTTTGTCTTTAAATGCGACCGTTTTTTGCGACTTCGTCCTTTAAATGCTCCAGTACAGTTATGAATGGTTGCTGTTGATAGTTCTTAGATATTTAAGACAATCGATTAATATCATTATGCGCATCCCATATATTTGCCAGCCGATAAATTGCGTCTTTCCACGTTTTGGAGTTGGCTTATCGTGTTTAGTTCGCTAGGATTTCTGTCCATCGGACTTCGAAGTGAAATGATAGAGCCAGGTTTCGTCCATTGTAATAAATCGAACAAAAACAAGAAAGTGACAGTCGAGAGTGCTCGACCGTATGATACCCGCAATCCATTTCGAGAGAAATCAAAAAACTTAAATGATATTTTAACAAAAAATATATCGAATATACTAAAACTTGTTTTTTGTATATATTTGAAAATAGCGGGTAAAAATCCACAACACCGTTATGGTCATACTGTCAACTAAACAAACAAAGCGCGGGCAGCTGCAAGTGAATTTTGCATATAAAATTGATTCTTTAATAACTTCCTTGTTTTTCATTCGATCTCAACCATATTCACAGGAATCATTGAGAATATAATTATTATTATGCACACCAAAATTCAATGCTCTAGATCTATTATTACGGCTTTTACAGACTTGTGGGGGCGGAAAGGGGCATGGCATCCAACTTTTGAAATAAACTTGATCTGCGTAGCACCTATAGGAGTACTGTCCTCAAATTTGGTAGCCTTAGCTCTTATAGTCTCTGAGATCTAGGTGTTCATACAGACGGACAGACGGACATGGCTATCGTCTCGGTTGTTGACACTGATCAAGAATATATATACTTTATGGGGTCGGAGATGCCTCCTTCTGCCTGTTATAAACATTTTCTGTTGGCACTAAATTATAATACCCTTCTACCCTATGGGTAGCGGGTATAAAAATTGGGTTTATTCCGAATCTGAATCATCAATCCCTTGTTGCTTCTGATCGATTCAATTCACTTTAATTTACTAATCATACACGCAATACCTGGATTTTATATCTTAACTATCTCAGATATATGACCAACTTCATTTTACGATTCTTGAAAATTATGTTGTTCTCTTTTTTGATGTTCTCTTCGGTAACAGCCTTTTTGAGCCGTCCTTTGTGTGTATCGCTGCTCACTGCTTTTCACCTCGTTTAATTTAAGCAAACCATTGTATCTATGTCTTTTAGAAATATGCTATACGTATGTGTGTTCAAAAAGTAAGGTGACTTTGTATTTTCAAGAAAAACTATTAATTTATTTATCAATATTTATGTTGTCCCCTTCAAAGTAATCCCCCTCAGATACAATACACTTATGCCAACGGTTTTTCCAATCCTCAAAGCACTTCCCATAAGCACTTTTCGGTATAGCCTTGAGCTCTTGCAGCGATGCAGTCTTTATCTCTTCAATCGTTGCAAATCTCCGTCCATTGGGACGATTGGGCTTTGGTTTCGATATCATAACCATATACCAATGATTCGTCACCAGTTATGACCCTTTTGAGTAAATCTGGGTCGTCGTTGACGTCATTCAACAGCTCTTGAGCGATGCTCATGCGACGGTTCTTTTGGTCAAAATTCAGCAATTTCGGAACAAACTTCGCTGACACACGACTCATACCCAAAACGTTTGAAAAAATTTCATGGCACGAGCCAAGCGATATACTGACATCTTCAGCAACTTCTCTGATAGTGATTCGACGATTTTCCAAAACAATTTTCGTCACTGCTTGAACGTTTTCATCAGTTGTTGACGTGCTTGGGCGTCCAGAGCGAGGCTGGTCATTGGCATCTTCCCGGCCATCTTGGAAGAGTTTGTACCACTTGTACACATTTTTTTTACTCAGAACAGTTTCACCGTATGCCACTGTCAACATTTCAAGTGTTTCAGAGCACTTAATTTTATTTTTTACACAAAATTTGATGCAAATCCTTTGATCCATATTTTTCGATAGCAAAAAATCGCCGAGCTCGCAAAATAACTTGTAACTTTACGCCTCTCACAACCAAACAAAAGAGGATGCTCCATTGAAACTTGGTACAGATGTTAGGGAAGAGTGTACCAATATAACAAAACAAAAAAATCGATAATCGAAAATATGTTGCCCGCGAAATTTGAAAAGTCACCTTACTTTTTGAACACAACTCGTATGTCGCAAACTATTGGTATGGCAGCTTTCAATTTTATACACGTACCTTTTAAACGTTAGTGCTTACAAAAACGCAAATGGTTTTAATACAAGAAGCGCCTTCTATATATTTGCTCACCTGTTACTGAATCAATAGCGAAAACACCAGAGTTTATTTTAAATAGGACACAAAGTAGAAGAAGAGAACTACACCATTGGAAGATTTCGATCTTGAAAGAAGACTGTTTTATTTTTACAAGAAAGTTATGAATGAAATCTTGTTTCAAGAATATGTGTAAGAATTAATTCTTTTTTGAGGAATTTCCCTTATACAGTTTTCTGAGGTGGCGGAAAGGGACGTGGAAAACATCTAAAACAAACTTGATCTACGTTAGAGCTACATGAGAACTGTTACCAGGTTTGACATCTGTAGGTCTTATGGTCTCTGAAACCTAGTTATTCATAAAGACTTCTTTGACTCAAAAGGGATGCCTGATCGTCTCGGCTGTTGACATTCATCAGGAATATATATATTTTATGGGTTCGGAGATGCCTCCCTCTGCATGTTACATACATTATCTGTTCACACTAAATTATAATACCCTTCTACCCCATGATTAGCGGGTATACAAATTCAATTCTTGTTTTTAAGACTTAACAAACGCAGTCGCTGAGTTGAAATAATTATCTTTTACCATTTGATATATTAACTTTAAGTCCTATTGATCCATCTACACAACGAGATGACCAAAGAAGCATTGATCAATCATGTTCGAAATGGGTTCGATTAAAACGAGCATGAACAAAAATTGGGTGTGAGTGAAAATGAAGTGCTCGATGAAGTTCTCTGATCTAGAGGTTCGAAAAAAGATCTTATGCGACTAATCACTAATATTGATAGAATTTTGTATACTACGAGTGTAGTCTGGTTGCATTCCCTTTTGCTTTGCTTGAACATTTTCCACCATAACCTACCTCACATAAAACAGCAAATAATAGAACAGCCGCAAAGCACAGCTCGTTGACATATTTGAAAGCATTTGGGTAAAGGAAAACAGCAACAATGCCTAAGAGAGACATCAGTCGGGCTCTTGGCTTTTAGGTTCGTTGGTCGACTGTCGGTTGTTTTTGTGGTGGTGGGGCGGGAAGGGGATTGGAATCTCTGTAGCCAGAACTACAAGCCATAAGATTATATCGCTGGCATTTGGCCAAAATTTATAAATCAGTGGAACAATTTGTGCTGATTTAGTGACATGATACGAATCGAGCCAACTAAAGGACAACAGGAAAGCAGCAACAGCAGGCCCCGAAAATGGACAATGCCTCAAAGTGACTGCAATGGACAACGCTAAAAATCCCTCGTTGGGAATCGAGCCGAGCCCAGACAGTGACTGAAACTCGGGAAATGGCCATTGCCAAGTTGGATCGGTATTGGAACGGGAATAGTAGGAGAGCAGAAATGAGGGTAAATGAGAAGAAGTGCAATGAAGTGTAAAACGTTATAAATAAAGAAATACTCAAATTAAAAGTGCATACGTGGTACAGAGAAGCAAGATAAATGGACCGAAAAGCGGACAATTAGCAGAGGAGAGAATAAAATGGCAGCAATCGAGTTAGACCGAAACAGATGACAGCGTCGCCGATGTTTTATCCTTGACTGGCAAATGGCCAAAAAGTATACAACAAAATTGAGTTACTTAAAAGACGAAAACGTGAAAAGTTGACTAAAAAACAGACGCCCTGGCAGCAAGCTTGGCATGCCCTTTAAAGGCATTTAAGGAATTAAAAATGTCAAAGCGATACTGACTCTGAAGTGGCCAGGAGAATGCATTTCATCCAAAGAATTAAATAAATAATTTAAGCTATTAAATGTGTATGCAATTTTGTCAAATTTAGTCATGATGATGTGATTCAAATGGCGGTTGTTAACTTTATTATCAAAGCCACAAGGCCCCAGTTGAGATTGGGTATAAAAAGCGAAGTAAAATGTGTCACAATATGTTGCACTTTTGCAAACAAATTTGGGGCATCGGGCGTTGCATCTGTGACTTTGTAGTGGCGAATTTCGCACGAGATGTCAACACTCTGGAATGACTGCATAAATCTTGGGGTCAGGGGCAGCACGCAATCCAGAGTCCGGAAGCAGATACTGATTAGCACGTTCCCTGCACCGGAAGCGGGGCAGCAAAATTAAAATGCAAACTGCAGTACAGTTCTCAGTGCTCAGAGCTCAGCGATTGCAATTGGGCAAAGTAATTATGCAAAACAGATGGGTGAATACAGAAAGGGGTACCAGGGGGAAGTAGAGAACCAAAGGGAGTCAAAGAGTCAGATACAAGAGCGGCGCGACTATTGCCTCAATTGGAACTTTTTTAATTTCATTTTAATGAGGCGCGCTTTTGAATGTAAGCACTTCAATTTGTGGCCATGCACTCTCCCCCATCCCCATCCCCTTTGCCAGCATCTACAGTGCACATAATTTATGCAAATTAATTTGGTAAAAAAGGGACTTTTACTATGCAGCTGTGACAGGAAGACCGGCAACTGGGGGACTCTTTAAAGCACATTAAGTATGCGCCACATCGACCAGGTGAGGGCTCTGTGAGACGGCATATGTATGGGTTAGACTCTTTAATGTTGCGGTCACAGTGTGGTGTGAGCTGTATGGGAGCTGACGGTCTGTGCCACGCTGTTGGGTAATTAATTGGCCATGTTGCATTCGAGTGCCCAAGCAAGTGGCAGTATGACGTCGCTGCCCTCCATCCCCATTCCCATCCCCAATCCAACTCCATCCCCATCCGCATTTGCCACACACCCACAAAGCAATCACACAGCATTTCCCTTTCCCTCGATGTGCAATGGTTTCGCATTACAACAGCAGCCACAATTGAATTCAGCTCCTCTGTTGCACTGTTGTTTTGTTGCCACCAGCGAGTCTCAAATCGCTGAGAGAAATGAGAGGGAAGGACCACAATAGTTCAGCTGCAATCGGATAGCATTAGCAATTGAGGGCTAGACAATGTGCGGAATGCATCGATGAAGCAAGGCTTCGTAAACTTACCTTTGAATAGCCTAAACTGTTGTAGCACCGACAACGACTTCGAGTTGAAGCCAAGCCAAGTGAATTCTCTTGTAGTAATAGGCTAATGATCCTAACAGTTGAATCTAATTACTGCCCACTGCATAGCAGTAAATCTGAGTATTGACAATTAATTCAAATTTAAGTGAGGATATAAGTACATCAGACTTACATTAATTAGTCAACGAAAGTAATTGGAAGTAGTATAAAGAAAATTTTAAAAATGTATTAAATGATGTGGAATGATCTAAAGTGTATTTAAACTCTGGAATAGTTCCCCATTCTTTCACCTATGTATATGTTTAATCTTTTATACACATTTTGTTGAGACAAATCTTTAAAATTTAACTTAAAATGCGCCAGAAGTTTGTTCAAACTCACACTTAGTAACAGCTGCATTCAGACTTTACTTAGAGTACTCATTTGTGCTCACTTGTGCGCACACACGATCACACACATAAGCACACATGCAGACACTGAGTGTGTGCTTAACTTTCACCGGCCACTTAATAAGTACATCAACAACAGACCAAACAGAGTCCAGTCAAAAGAAAATTTGCATCAGTTTATTAAACGCTCAACCCTCTCTACATGCTGCGCTCTCTCTCTCTCTCTCTCTCTCTTTCTCTATTTTGCACACCCTCTTCTTCGTTGTATTTCTCTGTGTTTCGGTTGTAGTCGCCCTTCCCTGTGGGCATCCCTTAAGAGTGCAGCAGGAGCAGTCTTGTTTTGCTGCTGAAGACTTTAAGTGCAGTCGCCGACAAGCGGCAGCGGGTTCGCAGCTGTTGAAGGCGTCAATTGCAGCTGGACAACTTTGCGAATGCGTATTATCCAAGGGGCCTGGCCATAAATTATGTGCCAATTACAAAAGCCAATTGCATTAATCATGCGACGACTTGCAAGTACCTCAAAAGGCGCCACTCCCCCGCCCCTCCATCTCTCTCTCTCTTTCTGTCTCTTGATGTCTGTTTTGGTTGTCAAGAAATGGGCGTGGCAGTCGTCAGGCAAGTAAGGCAAGCAAGGCTGGCTGCCAGGCAAGCAGCTGCTGCCCAAAATTGGAAGTAAAACTCGTTTTGTGTTTACTTCTTCTAAGTAGACGTCGCGTCTATATGCGTAAAATTTCATAAATTTAACGCAGTCGAGTTGCGAACCAACTTCCTCCGGCTCACTCTCCTGAGCAACATGGCCAAAAAAGCCAAGTGTCATGTAAATGTGCAACAGCCTGGAGTCTGGTGCCTGGTGCCTGGTCCCTGGTCCCTGGTGCGTGGTGCGAGGTATGTGGAGAGATGTGGTCTGCAAAGCTGCCAACTACTTTTAACTGTCATTAATTATGTCAAAATAAGATTTAAATGCCTTTTTGTCTGCTCAAACATCAGCGGCATACGATACGCCAACCTAACAACAACAAACAAAGCAACCCATCCGCCCCAGCTAGTCACCTCTTCAACTCCTGACCGTCCCTACCACCGCCATTTTTGTAGACAAGTGACAAAAGACACACCCTTCCGCAACCGCCTCCCTGCTAAAGTTGAAGTCGCCAAAGCTCCTGCTCCCGCATACCATAAATTTAATTTGTTTAGCACAATTTCGGGGGCGACTAACGTTAAGACTTTTGTGTTTTCGGTGGGTTTGTTGACGGCATACAGCTTTACTTTTACTTATTTAGGTGGGCCCTAAATGGCCCACTGGAGCCATTTTATCCCAACTGCTAAAACTCTAGTTGCGCCAGCTGCACAAATAAACTTTAGCTTTCATTAATTATGTGCATTAGGAGTTGCAGGGCTCGGTTATAATAGGCTTCAGTTTCGAATGGGCAAGTGACAGGGTGGCGCTTTAATTGAATTTTGAATAACATATCATTTGAGCTTAAATAAACTATTAACCATTGATGATGATTGCATTTGAATTTCAAACAAAACTGTCGTTCATCGAAATTGCTCTGACACTGGGACCATATTCTTTATAATCTCGACTTGTTTTAGTGAGTTGATCCTATTGGAATGTCATTTAATAAGTACTCTGAACGGTCTCTCATCTTTTCTTTACTTCTTTTGGCAACTTTTTTAAAATTTGTTAGCCGTCAACTTTATTTATCTTTCGTGTAACTGAAACACTCAAGTTTTCATCTTACGCGCTTTCGCCTCATTAATTTTATAATAATTGCACATTGTTACATTCTCTCTTTACTACATTTTTCTTTAAATTCAATTCTTGAAATTTTTCAATAATACATTCTAAAGAAGATGAGTATTTTTAGTTTGTTTGGACGATGACGTACCACGCCAATGCATGTCACGCGAGGTGTCCAAAAGCAAACCAACCTCCCGCCCAATTATCAGAGCGGTAGGAGGGTATTATATCTTAGTGCCAACAAAAAATGCATGTAACAGGAAGAAGGAGGTATATCCGACATCATAAAGTATATATATTCTTGATCAGTGTCAACAGCCAATACGATATAACTATATCCGTCTGTCCATCTGTATGAAAACCTCGATCTCAGAGGAAGTCACAAAACTAAAAAAAAATACGGATCCTGTCAGGGATCGATCCCTTGGACCATCGCCTTGGATAAAATACATTCCGAAAACAAAAACATGTGAAGCCAAATAAATTTTACAACATTACTCATATTTGCTTTGTTGTAAGCAACATATTTACATTTTGTTAAACGATCTTTAATTGAAACATATGTACTGTTACTATTTAAGATTAGACCTCATGCTTCCACTAAACTCTCCAACCAGCCTCTCGCTACATCATTTCGGATCTTGGAATGGAAAATTAAATTCTTACAAAATCTCTGCAACCTCTCGATAATTACATGAAAATTATTTTGGGATATTTCCCCTTCACCAAAGATGATTCCACTAAGCTTTCATTCAAATTAGTTTAAGCTTATCGATTTGAAAGATTCTGTTAAGTCCATTCCATCGATAAACAAGTAAGAAAGCTACAGTCGAGAGTGCTCGACCGTATGATACCCGCAACCCATTTCGAGAGAAAGCAAAAAACTTAAATGATATTTTAACAAAAAATATACCGAATATACTAAAACTTGTTTTTTGTATATATTTGAAAATAGCGGATAAAAATCCACAACACCGTTATGGTCATACTGTCAACTAAACAAACAAAGCGCGGGCAGCGGCAAGTGAATTTTGCATATAAAATTGATTCTTTAATAACTTCCTTCTTTTTCATTCGATCTCAACCAAATTCACAGGAATCATTGAGAATATAATTATTATTACGCACACCAAAATTCAATGCTCTAGGTCTATTATTTCGGCTTTTACAGACTTGTGGGGGCGGAAAGGGGCGTGGCATCCAACTTTTGAAATAAACTTGATCTGCGTAGCACCTATAGGAGTACTGTCCCCAAATTTGGTAGCTCTAGCTCTTATAGTCTCTGAGATCTAGGTGTTCATACAGACGGACAGACGGACATGGCTATATCGTCTCGGCTGTTGACACTGATCAAGAATATATATACTTTATGGGGTCGGAGATGCCTCCTTCTGCCTGTTACATACATTTTCTGTTGGCACTAAGTTATAATACCCTTCTACCCTATGGGTAGCGAGTATAAAAAAAAAATTGCACGTAAGGATGTGCAAAACATAAACGAGTGCTGCATGCGAATGCTTCAATCTTTTGTAAAACACCCAAAAGCAAATTAAGAAAAATTATCTTTATTAAATTTAAAAATAAATTTAAAAATTACGGATCATCAATCCATCAGTTAATTCTTACTTAACAATCCCAAAATCAAAAATAGGCCTTTTTATTATATTTTTAAACAGTGATTTAATATATAAAGATTGGCTTTTACCGTTTGGGCTGTGCGTTGATAGTACTGTAACTAGATAAGTGTCTACAAACTACTTAATATACAGAAATACATACAAAAATTATGTCTGTCTAGCACTGATAATCCTTTTAATTTTCCAATTCTGCAGTTTGTAGCGCTTGAATACATTTTCAATTCGACATTTATTATTTTCTTCCTTGTCGCTTTATTCGAATTTTTGTATTCCTAATCGCTTCTTAAATATTGTTTTCTATTATAGTCTTAGTTTCCCCCTTTAGTGTAATATTAGCAATTCGCTTGCTGCAATGCAATAATTACATTCGGTTTCAGTTTTATGTTTCGCATTTTCCAATTCGAAATGGAATGTGTTGGTAATTACACGCTCAGACCTTAGTTTATCGCATCTACAAACCGCAACCCTTACACAATACTATCCCACAGATCTGTCTGGTGCCCTGCTCGTTTCTTCTTCTTCCGCCTTCAAACCCCCCCATTCTAAATGCCAGCTAAGTCACAAAAATCTGTTACTTAATTTCAATTGACTTTGAAAAGCGCGACGTATGGCAAAAGTGAAGTCTGGCTGGCTGTTTGCTTCGATTTCGACATGGAACAAATCAGTTTAGTACAACACCTTCCCCACCAAAAAGAAAAACCACCACCACCACCACCCAAGAGCTGTTGCTGGCCAGCACCAGAGACAGTCGAATTCCAAACGCAATCCCAATTTCAATCCCAAGCCCAAGCCCAGGCAGTCGGTCGTCAGTCAGGGAGCGATGCTTATCAATTTGAAATTACTTTAGCCTTGCACACAAAAGACAAGCCACGCACACGATAAAAACACACACACACAGGGAGGGGTGGGAATCAAGGGGGAGGCAAGGGGAAAAGGGCTCGGCATAGGGCGCAAAGACAATCGCGCCAACATCGACAATGCTGACACCCCATAAAATATTTAAGTTAGCAGCGGATGTGCGGCCCGAGGGGTGCGACAGCTTTCCGAAAGAGGAGAGGGGCTAGCCTTAAAGGGCGTCACACAGCGCGCACCCCATGCCGAGGACCAAGGAAGGAATAACGACCGAGCACCGTGCAGCGAGCACATTAAAGCGCCTCGATGTGTTGCCTTTTGTCGCACGTCCTTTGCCGTCGTTTTGGCTCGCCTCATATTTGTCGACCCTTGTAAAACTCGCTTGGCACTTTGCTGTGTCTCTGTCAATCTATGTGTGTGTGTGTGTGTTTATGTCAGTGTGTGTGTCTTTCGTCCTTCCGGTTTCGTGCTCGCCTTTTAGCTTCTCCGTTTTTTGTTTTGGAGTTCAACTTTCTACTTGGCTGTTGTGTCTGATAAGCTCCTGTCCATTGCTCCCAATTCTTTTGCATTCCCCATTCAAGCCACAAACATTCGACAGCGTTGCCAGCCGACTGATATGGCAATCTGGCAACGCTACAAGTGAAAAGAACAATTTCACTTCGCGACATAAAATCTTCCCTACTTTCAAAAGTACTCCTGCCTCCTTGCTCCTCGGCAGCTTGTCTGAGGATGCTGTCGTCTCACAGGACACACTGTTTCATAAGTTTAAAGAGGCGTTAAGTTCATTTCGTCTGGCAGTGGCAAAACGCTGAGTTTGTAATGCTGCCACACAGCCCCCCCACTTCCTTTCGCTGGCTTCATTTTATGTTTGTTTTGTGTTTCGCCGTCGTCGTTCTCGTCTAGACCCGTCTTGCTTTTGCTTCTACTTTAACTTCAGCACTGGCTTCTGCTTGTAGTTGCTTGCCACACAAGTTGCCGCGACTTGGCTTATTCATTACCACCACCAACTTCATTCTCATCATCACAATTATCGTTCACATCATCATTCGGGTCGTGCGCTCAGCGACTGTAAATAAAACTATAAATATAAATATAATAATAATCAAGCCAAAACACACACAACTTAATTTCGCTTGCAACAGCTTGATCGCAACAGCTCGTGTCTTTCAACGGCTGCCACAGAGGCACGTGACACGCAGCTCCTCATTAGCCTCAGACTCCAACAAACAATAAGACCACAAAAAAATATGTACTGAGTATTGGCTAATCTCGAAAGTCGCTTAACTGATGCCTCACTCATAATCTTTATTCATATTCGAATATGTATTTGTATTCTTGTTATTCAAAAATAGTTTGATCTCCGCTGAATGAGGCAAATGGGAGAATTGAGCGGCGCCAGAAACTTGTGCGCGATTTTAATTAGAAAACTTTTGCATTTGTTTAACGAGCCCTTTTTTGGGCTAGGTTTTCCAAGTTGAAGACAATTCACAAGTAAATGGGCGTGTGTAACATAGTTCAGGGCTACACAAGTAATTTGCAAATGAATTTGAATGTTATCTTTACTTTCATTTTAAAATGTATGCCACTAAATATGAATGATTTTCTTAATCCTAAAATGTGAATGGTTTGTAAAAAAATATTTAATCATTATTGTAAAGAAAAATCTTAGTTAAAGACAACAAATTGTTTGTTAATTTTTCCAATCTCACAGTTGTTGAATTCGTATACAACCTTCAGACCTATTAATCAATAAAAATGTATTTATGCAACAATTTAAATACTTTATACAACCGTTGAATCACTTTTTATACCCGCAAGCCATTGGGTAAAAGAGTATTATAACTTAAAGCCAACAGAATATATATGTATTAGGGAGAAGAAAAAGGCATCTTCATGACCGTAAGGTATATAACATATTCTTGATAAGTGCCAACAGTCGAGACATTGGAGCCTTTTCCATCTGTCTGTCTGACTGTATGATCACATAGATCTCAACAAACTTGGTGAAAGTAGTCGTTTATGAATTATGCAGATCAAGTTTGTTTTAAATGTTGGCCACAACCCTTTTAACCTCTTCAAATCCATAAATAATAACAAGGCTTAGCCATGAGTTTTGGTCAAATAATTACTATAGTCTAATGATACGTAAAAATGTTCTTGTGACACGATGACAGAAAAGTTGGATAGAAGCTAGGAAAGAACTTGTTTAAGAAACAACTTTACCTATCATAAATCAGATACACGCGTTTTTTTTTTTTTTTGGTTGACAGTGTGATCTTGTAGGTATATTATGGATTTATTTCTGGTAAATGGATACCTTTAAACAAAGCATAGTTTTCGCTCTATTTGTTGGCATATTTTTCGTTCAATTATCGTAGAAGTGTTTTGTATTCACCCGAAATGCTATCTCACAGTCGAGCAATCTCGACTGTGACTTTCATTCTTGTTAATTAATTGATTTTATTTTTTATAATATAAATTGATAAATATTTAAATTTTAAAATGAATCTGGCTTTAAAATGCAAATAAAGTTTTGCCACGTTTTTCTCTTTGCCAGCCCTGTATCTGTATCTCCAAACAACTCGACCCTTAACTTGCATCTGCAATCATTTGGTTCATTTTAATGAGATGACTGACTCCTAGCCCAGCCATTATTTGTGCATTTAACAAATGAATTTGTTAAGTGTAAAAACTTTGCTTAAGTTGTCTTAACTGACGTTTAAATTAACATGTTATTTCATTTGACTTTTGAATCCATTTTCAGTTAAACGTGCTAAGCCAGCTCAAAGCATACCAAACAACAATATAAATATCGAATAGGAGATAAATTTGATAAGTTGTTCTCTCTATTTATAGTGCAAGGAGTGGGGAAATATTCTATAGATTTATTTATAGAAGGAGCAATAAGCAGGAGTGAAGTTATCTTGAAAATTATTGATATGCTACAACGCAAGTACTTGCACTTGTAATCGTATCTAAGTACCGACGCTTGAATGAGTCGTTTCTCTTTGATTCACAAACAGCAGTTTGCTGATTTGATAAGTCAATAGTTGAAAGTAGCAGAGTAAATAAATATGTACGAATCGATCGTGGCAAAGCGATGAGAGGTCAATAACTGGAAACATGAGAGCGTGGCCGATAAGAAGTCTGTCGACGGTCAGCACTCAGTACAATCTGAGTACAATCTGTCAATCAGTCAATGTGCCAATCATAATTTAATACGCCGTCAATCGTGTTTTGCAGTTTGTCGTTCGATTTGTCATCGGCTGCCTGATGCCGTCAGGCTGTGACCAACTAGAGTAAAACAAGCTAAAATAGTTGTCAACATGAATTATTTACAGTGGACGTGCGCGGCATGCACCACGCGGCAAACAGTAAGCGGTAAACTGTAAGCAGTAAGCAGTGAGCAGTGAGCAGTGGGCTAGCATTTCCATCACCCTCGCGACAGGTGTAAGCGACGCCATGCGACGAGGCGTATGCGTAATGTGAAGACGACCCTTCCACTCATTACGGATGCGAGCGCACGCGCGCAGCTGCCCAAAAACGGATTGCTTATGGTCAGACTGGCTAGCAGTGTTTGTTGTGCGTGTGTGTGTGAGCGGAGGGAGAGGGAGCTGGAGAGGGAGAGTGGGGAGCAGCGGGTCATTGAAATTAATACGCGCCGACAGCACAGAAATGTGCGTCGAGTTATGTGGAAAACAAAATGTAAAACAGAATCCAGTTTGGTAACGCGAAATTGGCAGACAGACGGCGGCCACTCACTCACATGGAGTCCCGCCAGAGACGGGGGCGGCGAGTGGGGCCCCAGAGGGGACCACATTTAATGGAGTTAAGTGCCTGGGCCATCAAAGGGAGAGAGAGTAAGTGAGTAAGCGAGCGAGCGAATTGTAGTCGTTGCTCTTTGCGCTCGTTTGAATAAAAAACAGTAGCAAAGCAATTACAGCAACAGCAACAATTCAATTACGAGCGCACAGCGAGCGCGTACGTCGATGCACAGCAAAACATTGCGACACGAAAAGAGAAGAGAAGAGAAGAGAAAAGAAAAGAAAAGAGGAAGAGCACGATTGAGAATTGTGGAGGCGTAGGTAACTGATGGGTAGAAGCGTCTGTGAGTGCGATTGACAGTCAATTGAGGTGCAGGATTGCGAGTACAATGCAAAGAGTAATAAACATATATAATTTATAGTAACTAATATAATTACAAATAGAAAATTGGGAGAGTCAAAGACATAACTGGAATTCTCAAATGTTCAAATGTAATTTAGCTTTTAATCGATCAACACAATATTGTTGAAACTAATTTCAAATCGATTAAATTAAGCACTCGTTTTATTTATTTATATTAATTTTAACATTGGCTATGAACAGTTGTCATTGAAGAAATTATAATATTAAATTCAGATTAGTAAATTGAAAATACAACAATTAAACAATTTATTTCAGCTAAAAATTTAAATAAAAGATTTCAGTTAAAAATACATTTTTATTGTAAAGCTAAAATGAAAACAAGTAAGAAAGCTACAGTCGAGAGTGCTCGACCGTATGATACCCGCAACCCATTTCGAGAGAAAAAAAAAATTTTAATGACAACAACAAACAACAAATATACCAAAAATATACTGAAACTTGTTTTTTTTTGTATAAACATATTTCTAAGAAATCCATTAAATACCGACATGGTCACACTGTCAACTAAACAAACAAAGCGCGAGCAGCTGCAAGTGAATTTTGCATATAAAATTGATTCATTAATAACTTTCTTATTATTTTCATTCGATCTCAACCAAATTCACGGGAATCATTGAGAATATAATTATTATTATGCATACCAAAATTCAGTGCTCTAGGTCTATTATTACGGCTTTTACAGTTTTTGGGGGCGGAAAGAGGCGTGGCGAAAATCTAAAACAAACTTGATCTGCATAAGAGCTACATGAACTGTCACCAAATTTGATATCTCTAGGTCATTCACACACCTAAAACGTTCATATGCATTGGCCACAAGAATTTTGATAAATAATTTAACGAATGACTTTTGTCCTACTTATCCTTATTACTTATTTTGGTACAATCAAAATTATAGGGTATATTCAGAGTGTCAAGCGCAGATAGGTTACCAAATTACACATCATTACACCAAGAACTTTTGGAGTTATATGCAATTTACATAAAAAAAAACTTGACTTTTTCTAGATTAATGCTTATTGTGGGCGAAGGGGGCGTGGCATCCAGCTTTTGAAATAAACTTGATCTGCGTAGGGTATGAAGGAACCTTTTTTCCAAATTTGGTGTCTCTATGTCTTATAGTCTCTGAGATCCAGGTGTTCATACGGACAGACAGACGGACAGACAGACAGACGGACATGGCTATATCGTCTCGGCTGTTGACACTGATCAAGAATATATGGGGTCAGAGATGCCTCCTTCTGCGTGTTACATACATTTTCTGTTGGCACTAAGTCATAATACCCTTCTACCCTATAGGTATATTTAGATTATTTTAATTAATGTAATTTCAGATTCTGCATCATAAGCTCACAAGACTTGCATGCAGCACAACATGCCCACATTAATAAAGTGTAGCGCAATGTTTATGAAAATGTAAATCAGCAGGCAGATCCATTACACTTGTGCGACAGGCCCCTACCCGCCCCCTCTGCCCACTCCAGCCTCTTTCCACCTGCCCCTCCCCTGACTGCGTCATATTTATGAAGCGTGTGCTCATAATGCAGCTGAAAGGCCCTCAAACTGAAACTGGCTGGGAAAAGCGCCACAGCGCGCAGCAAGTTTTAGTCAAGTTAAAAGATTGGTTGGGGCGTCAGCTTCTACCACGCAACGCGTTGCAAGTCGCGCTTTATCATGGAGATAAAAATATAAAAAAGCAACGAAAAACGAAAAACGAAACAAAATGAAAGGCAAAGCTGACAGGGCAGGGCAAGGTAGGGCACTGGCCCTGAGTCTGAGTCTGAGTTTGGGATTGGGTACGAGTCGGAGCCTCACCTGCATAACGATAACCACAGGCAGCCACAGGCAGTCAGGCAAGCAACAAAAGCTGCAGGCGGCCACTGACTGCCTCTGTCCCTGCCTCCGCCTCTGCGGCTGCAGTTGGGGCATGCAACTCGTGCCTGACGCCAATCAACTGGTTGCCCGTCAGTGTCCAGCCATGGGCAGAGAGATGGCTGCGGAGCTACGTTGTATTTCGGTTGACGCCGCCAACCGTTCGCGTCGCCGCGGACGCCCTCCCCCAACGTTCCCCTCTCTTTTTGGTAGTCGCCCATCACATTTTGCGTTTCCGTTGCATTTTTATACCCGCTACCCATAGAGTAGAAGGGTATTATGCCAACGAAAAATGTATGTACAGGCAAAAGCGTCTCTCCCCATAAAGTATATAAATTCTCGATCAGTATCAACAGCTTAGATGATGTTGCCATGTTTTTTCTGTCGGTCCGTCTGTTTTTCTGTATGAAGCCCTAGATCTCTGAGACTACTAGACGTAATAATAAACATAGAGCCTATAATTGACTTTTTTCAAATATATGTATATATAAAAAACAAATGTCGATTTATTTTTATAGTATATATCTTGTTCAAATATCATAAAAGTGTTTTGTATTCTCTCAAAATGGGTAGCGGGTATCTTACGGTCGAGCACTCCGACTGTAGGTTTCTTACTTGTTTCAATGTGCTCCCAGTCGTCTGTCGATGCGTCGACGCGTCTCTTGTTGTTGCAGATTTATATGCGGTTGAATGAACACGCCTGCCAGGCACAACAACAACAAATGTTCATTATCATCATGATGAACAACAACACCAACAGCACCAACAACAACAATAATAGCAATAACAATACACACAGCACTCACTTTTTTACTCGTTTTCTCTCGTTTCGTTTTTTTGGGGAAATAAACAAAATTTGAACAAACTTTGCCAATGCGATGCCGAGGCACACAGCCGCTTAACAACAACATCCACAACAACAACAACAACAATTTACAAAGTGTGCAGAAAAATTTCGCATAATTATTTTTCATGTTCCGCGGTTCATCTCAATTCCCCCTCCCGTCCTGAGCTCCCGCGCCGTAAGTGAAAAAATTTGTTAAAGTGTCAACATTGACAGCGATTTAAGTCATTTTACTGTCATCATTAAGTGTCGGGGCGGGCCATATAGTTGTTATAGATGATGTTGTTGTGTGGGTCGCATTGTGGTTTTTATTTAGTTGTAATTTTATTCAACTTATGGCACTGTCTCCAGTTTTTATCCTTGTTCTCTCTTTTTTGGAGTGGACTGCGGTTGGCGCATCTTCATTGACTTGGCGAAATTAAAGTGAGAAGAATGTCCGTCAACGCGTTATTGTATTTCATTTTATATGACGGCCTAGTGGCAAATCGAAAACTCACTTAGCTGAAACCTTATTATATCTTATCTTATAACGCACAGTATTTGTAAGACCTTTGGTATGGAAAGTTGCATTATGGAGTAAGTATGCATTATGCTTGTTTTCCATGCAGCTTCTTCCGTGAAACACTTTTAAACATTTATTTTAATTTTTGGTTTCCCCTCCCTCTGTTTCATGAAAATTATTTAATTTCCATTTAAAAAAGAAAAAGTTTGAACAAGTCTGAATACTTGTACAATAGCAGTTTGGACCCTGTAAGGGGTCAAACCTACGATCACAGCAGCCGCGTTCAGACGCTCTAACCCCTAGCCCACAGCCTTGGATAAAATATGTTGCCCACCGAACAACATAAAAATAAATAAATTACAGATCAACGTTTTTAATTGAAATAAGAACTTCTTGGTCTATGTTTCCGATTTCGAGACTGATGCTATTCAGCAACAAATATTACTTAAGGTAACCGTTTAATTTCTCTTCTTCCGGGACTATTCTTCATTACTTTAAAGACTACCCAAGTAATCAGTTTTTGGTCGATTTATGTGTAGGGCTAAGCTTTACCGAAAGCTAGAAATCAATCATTTTAGTTATAAAGTACTAAGCTCTTAGGGTTTTAGTTTTTTAAGAATGTTACAAAGCATTTAATTGGTACAGTCGAGTCGCGATAATTCGTACCCCGCTGATTAAAAATTCCCAATAATTCGTAAAAATTTCTGTCCCATTGAACAAAATTCGATAGGTAATTCGATCGGTAAGTCGAAATCTCGCGTAATTCGTAAAAAAATATGATCCCCGTGCCAATAAAAAGATTTTTAGGAATATAAAAAAAATATAGATCATTTATCTTTCGTTTTATAATACATAATTAATTTATTTTCAATGAAAATGATCTTTCCTGATTGTTTCATCGATTATGAGTTATTTTTAAAGTTTTGGTGCAATTTAAGCTGAATCTCCTCCTACTTTTGCACCATGAAGCGCGCCAAATCGTGCTGCAAACGGTTTCGCACTGTTGGCAATGGAGAAAAGAAGAAAATAAACCTTATGCAGCGAAATCAATTAAAAATTTTGTTGCCACCACATTTCCTCAGCAGTTTTTTAGGATTAAGCGTCTAAATTACGAGCAACAAATAGTCCAAAAGGGGTCGACAAATTGCCAATATGCGGATATAAAAACGGCTGCGGAAATAGATGTGGATGAGCATTAATTAAAATTCAATGCAGCTTTCAAAGTCAACCCAGCCATGTTCCTCTTCATTCTTCCTAAGCATGTATTTAAAAGAAAAAGTGTTCAACTCAATTTCAAATGCCTTTCTGGCCAAAAAAACAAAGATACGAGCAAGACAGACAATAACCAAATTGAACAGTGTTAGGCTTTGGACCACGCCCTCTTATTTAATAAAACTTTTAAGTCTACTCCGCCTTTCCTTTCCATGGAAATAAAACCTTAACTCTGCATTTTTCTTTCTTTTCATTTTCAATTCGTGGCTGCATAACTTTTTTTTGTGGCACAGACATTAATCTTGAGAAAGAAAATTTGCATGAAATTAAAAAGTGAAAATATTTTAGCTACAACAACAAAACGTGCATCATTCGGATGCGTGAGGAGGCGTCTCTGTGAAACGGAAAAGTGAAATTTGCAAGCACTTAACAGAGGCATGGACTTGCCTCTTGTTGCCCTTGTCCCATCTCAAAACATCCCTTACTACCGCTGAGAGGGTGTATTTGTAGTGTTGCTTTGGCTTTCCGATTTAAAAATTGAATATCGTGTGGAATTCAACTTTTAAACACTCTGTTTGCAGTACAAAAAATTTGTCTGAATTTAAATATAATTTTTTCAAGTAATTCTGTTTCTCTCACCTCTGCCGAATTTTTCAATTGTCTATCGTTTAAAACAATTAAATTAGTTTATGTTTTCTTGTGGCGTTTCACTGCTAACTAAAATAAAAAAACCTATCCAAATTCGAATGTAATTTATCCTGCGTCGGCAACACAGGAATTGAGATTACAAAGACTACAAATTTAATAATCTCTTAGAATTGGCAGCGTTCAATTGTTGCTAATGTAAATCACTGCAATAATCAGTATTTAATTATGCCACTTTTAGCTGCTTGGAGCCGATTATCTTATCAATGTGCCATAATATTATTAAAGCCTTCGACAACAACAAGAAAACGTATTTAATTGGAAACAGACGGATGAATTTTCGGCTGGAATCTTTTCCGTTGGCATGCAAAGGCAACACTTTAAATATTTAATAACGTAATGCCCGTAATTCTCTGTCAGCCCCTTAGCCACTTTTTTGGTGGCACAGCAAATTGTTGTAAGGCCTCCTTCCGCCTTGTGTTTACGGGGGAGAATAAAAAAACAAAAACCCGCTGTGAACAGAGCTTTGATATTCTTTTGTTGCCATGAGAACGGAGAAGAGAAAAACCGCCGGTTTGCCACATCAGCTTCCAGTTATGCCAGTTGGCATAGGCAGCATGCCTCAAGTGTTTGTGGAGTCCATGCCTCCTACAAAAAAAAATAAAGCACCACAGCAGCAGCTGCCCCAAAACGCTGCAAGCAAAGCTGAACAGGGGAGACGCGGCTGGCGCCTGCAGTTGGTGGCACAATGGACGCATTTGCATTTAACGCAATTCTGTGTGGTATTCGTAGATCCATGGCCACATACTTCCCCATATGCCTAGGCCGCCCCTTAGACCGTAGTCCTTATCCTGTGGCAACTTACTACGTTAGTCTGCTTTCAGGCGCAAGAATTTCATTCATTTGCACACTCACTCGCACTCGCTTTACCCGCCTGCCATTTGCTTTTAAATGTGATTTTTCACTTGACTTTTTAATTATACGGCAATGGTAAGGAGTATAGAAGCATAAACAAAATACACCTTCTTGAGTCCTTGCCCCTTGTTCTTTTTTGTGGAAACGTGCCTTGGAATGAGCCCGCAGCTAACCGAAAAGTTAAGCAGTAAATCTAAAACTATAGACAGAGAGACATAGAGAGAGAGAAAGAGCGAGAGAGGGGAAGACAGGGCAGTAAAGAGGCAGAGAGAAAGTCTAAGGTAAGGACAACAAAATGTATTGTTAACGCCGACGGTCCGGGTTAGATTTCGGTTGATTTTTGCTGGGTTGGCAAATTGCGGCGATTGAGCTGATAAATTTCTGTGTACTCGAGTGAAAGTCAGGTGCAGCACTTGATTAAGATTCGGTCTGGGAAAAATAATAAAATGAAAACAAAGCCAAGAGTGATGTACAAAATTAAAGCAATTAAAGTGAAAAAATTATAAAAACAAATTGCAGTAACCAACTAATTAGCCAAACGGATATTATGAAAATATTGAAGACTTCGTGCTAATCTAAAAATAAATCTTAAGAAAGACATTCAATTGTGTTAGAAATCATTAAGAATCGAAAGTTAGAATGCCATCTATAATATTTACTTGAATTGTCGAATTTCCGTTGTTAATTTTAGCAACTTTTTCGCTTTATTCAATTACTTTGATGGTCCAAAATAATTTTTAAGAATGCGATTGTTAAATGATTCATAAAATGCCTTGCGAGATTTGTAGATACTGTTGCAAACTGTTTTGACTCTGTTTTACAACAGAACGTCACAAATACACAGACTACTTAGTTTTGTTCATTCAGTGCATTGCGTACCCAACCACCACTTTAAACTTCATCTGCCCCTCCTCAGCTTCTCTTTCTTTTGCTTTTGAATTCATATTCGAACAGTTTTTCGGGGAAGAAAAAAAAACTTTTCGATTTTGTTGGTGGGGTTCGGCCCTCATTTGTAGTAACAGTTCCACCAGCACGCCTTGTTGTTGTCGTTATGCAAATGACTTAATTTAAAACATCAAATTTTGCACTTTACTCCCTCTTGGGCCCCCCTATCAGCCAGAGGACGACGGGTAAGACGACTACAGTGAGAGCGACGAGTCATTGGAAACATTTGAAATCATTATTATACCACTCACACACACACACGCACAGCCAGTTCCGAACACACACATAGGGGGACAGACCGACGGACTGAAAGGCGGTCGAGAGCATGCACATTATCATTATTATCATGAGCGGAGGATGTACTCATCGCCAACGTCGTCCGCGTCCGCGTCCTCGTCCTCGCCGTCATCATCATCATAATCATTATCGTTGTCTTCATTTTTATGAAGTGTCATTTTTGTATAACATTTGCGCCGATAAAACAGACGTCTAAGCCCAAAAGGCACACAACCCCTTTCTGACAGAGTTACAGACAGACGGTCGTTCAGTTATTTACTTGAGTTAGGGAGTTTGTTTTTTGAGATTCAACCAATATAGTATATAATGTTCACTATAGGTTGAAAGGCTTAATTTGAAAGATATAATCAATTGATTTGGTCTTTATATTACTAGTTTTTCCTCTCCTGATTTTATTGACTATGCGATTTAAATTTCTTTGTGTTATCCACTATATGTATGTACGGAAATTAAATATACATTATACATATGTATTGATTTTCATACTAAAATAGTTGTTGATGTTAGCACTGAATCATAAGGGCCTATTTGATTTCTTGATCTAACAAACATAATATTGTAATAATTTAAATAATAAATAATAATAATAGGGCATTAGAACTATTTTTAACTGGGAGTTTTTTGCTTGTTTGGCAAGTGGCAAGAACCTGTATATAGTAAGATGTTGGTAATATATAACAAATTTTGGTAGACAGAACTGTGATCTACAAACAAAATACGGAATGCACCCCTAACGTTCAATTTGCTGCAAAGAAAATCTGATTTTTTTGAGGTACTGAGCGATCAAATTGACACAATACTAAAGGGTAACAAAAAGATAACTTAGTGCCAACAGAAAATGTATGTAGCCGGCAGAAGGAGGCATCTCCGACACCATTAAATATATATATTCTTGATCAGCATCAACAGCTGAGACGATATAGTCATGTCCGTCTGTCCGTCTGTCCCTCTGCCTATATGACTGTCTGTTTGTATGAACACTTATGTAGATCTCAGAGACTATAAGCTACGAAATTTTTCTAAAACACTAGTTATGCCCGCAGATCAAGATTGTTTTAGAAATTTGCCACCCCTCTTTCCGTCCTTTCAAATCGAAATTATAAACCGTATTAACAAAGTTTGACAGTGAGACCATGTATATATTAGTATATTATGTATTTTTTTTAAATATACATAAACACAAAAAACAAATTTTGGTATATTTGTTTGGTATTTTTTGTTTTAAAATCATCTAAGTGTTTTTTATTTTACAGTCGAGCACACTCGACTGTAGTTTTATTACGTGTTTTAATTATTGTCTTTATTTAGCGAAATGCACATTTTATGTGCAGTTAATGGATCGCGTAAATTTGAATAAAGCACGCTCCTCTGCTTGGTTTTTCCATTTTTTACGGGCGCACGCATTCATTTTTCCAGCTTCTTTGTGCTGTTTTCGCGATTCTGTTATTTTCTTCGCTTTGAACTTTGTGTGCTCCTTTCATTTGATTTCCAACTGTGGTTGTTGCTTTTGTTCCTTGAATTTTCCATGTCGTGCAATACCGAGGAACTTAAGCAGAAACTTCACGGAGCCTATTGTTGCCGCTGGGCATGCAGGAATGTGGGCGAGAGCTGAGGAATATTTTGTAAAGTATGTTTGGGGATGGTTGTGTACGCTGCATACTCTTAATACCAGTTTAATTAAATTTAATTATATTTTAATTGCATACGTAGCCCATAGAGAGACAGAGATAGGTAGCTCAGAAGCAGATAGATCGAAGATATGCAAGCAAAGCATCTTCCCCCTCGACTCTCAGTTTGAACGAGTCAACCTATGTATTATGTGAAGTACTTTTTTGTAACTGCTCGCCATTTAACCACTTGTCACAACATTTGTCGGCAACAAAAGCAATCATCAAGATCATCATAATCAACGCCTACTCACACACACGCAATGTTCCGTTGGTATATCGACAATCCCGCCCACTGCCTCTATAAGCTCCGTTTGACCGACAGCGACCCACAAACCATTCAGCATTTTTCTCCTCGCTTTTCCCATTGTCCAGCGAACCAAACAGTCGCCGTTTATTGAGCCGTCCATCCCAGCTGACCGTCACTCGGTCGGTCTGTCAGTCTGTCGGTCAGTCTTCAGCCAGCTTTGGAAATTTTTATGGTTTCATTGACATTTTTGCCTGTGGCCACAGCCCACAAGCTCAACACCCCGAACGTCTCCGAAATTGATAGTCTGGATAAAATATTCAAAAATAAATTATACATATAGGAAATATGCATCAAATATTATCCATATCAGCGATACTAAAGAGAGTGCGACATTAGTTTCTTTGTTGGATGCCATATCCATTGCTCGATTCATTGAAGAAATGAGTTTTATTGACCACAATTTGTTAATGTTAATGATTAAAATAGATCAATGTTGTTATTACCGGAACAGAAAAACATTAGATGTCATTTATTTTTTGTACTTGTAGTCATTGCTTGCCACTTAAGTTTTTTATTTCACGCAAATCAATGCACCTCTGAGTACCTTGGCGAACTTACCAGACTTGGTAATTTCTTTTGCATAAGATAAATACATTTTTAGCTTGGAGTGCAACTGGCAAAGCGTGAGCTCGGATCATGCAAATTAATCATATTGATTAACCAATTAATTGTCGAAACATGTTTCGCTTTGCGCTCAGGTTTTCAATCAGAAATTAAAGCGAAATATATAAATGAAAACCGAATCGGGGGCTCCTCCAAGCCTCCAAACTGGAAATGATTTATGTGAGTTAGCTGTGGGGCAGCACTCGCGACTGTTGGGGCAAGCGGAGAAGAAGCGAGCTGGAAGAGGGCGAACTGCTCGACTGTGCTCGACAAACGAAGTGGATAGCGTCCGGCTCTGATTATCGACAAACGATAATAAACTTGGAAGTCCGCTAGCGATGTTGTTCGATTGGCGGTTTTGGCGCGTTTTTGTGCAATGAAATGTAAAATGTGGCTCAAATTGACATTTAATTGGCTTAGAAGAGCAACTTGAGGGGGCGAGAGAGAGGGAAGAATGAGATTTTAGAAACTCCAGTAAGCTGTAGAGTGTGGCTAACAGAGCAGCGGCCCCGTGCTTAATGATGATATATTTTATGGCTAGTCATTAGCTGAGTCAGTTAGGGCTTAAACCTTTGAGTAGGGTCAAGGTGACTGGACAACTTTGTGTGCTGGCCTAAAGGGTCTTCAGAGCGGGCGAGAGGAGGAGGGCAATATAAATAACAACAATCAATCAGTTGTGACTGAAATAACTTTGTTATTCTGACACCATATGATGCGAAAATGTTCTTTTGAGACTCCTGGGATCCGCAACTATATTATTTATAAGCGGTTATTCTTCAAGCAATCCTCACTCGCCTAATCCTGTTACCGTTGGCAAAAAAAAAATAATTTCTATTATAAATAAAGCCCCCTCAAAGGCCAATCATAACTGCGGTTCGTACCCCTGCAATTAATGCGCAATAATTATAATGTTTGCATGAACGATATTGAAACGTTATTCCAATTAACTTCCGAAATTAAAGTTCAACCCGAACAAGAAACTGCCAGACAATCAACGGGCAGAGATTATTTAATCCATAACACAGCTGATTTGCCTGTTCCGCACATCATCAATTTATGTACGAGCATAGCTCTCATTTCTACGAACTCTCTTTCTCTCATTTCTACGAACCTCTGTCTCTGTGTTTGACTCTGACCCTGGCACTGTCTCTGTCTCTGTCTCTGTGTGAGTGTGCGAGTGTGTGTGTGTGTGTGTGTGTTTGGCCTGTCTGCCCTCATCATTGGTATTGTTATGCGCCAATGCCCAAATCTCCGTTCGGCTGACTGGACGCCGTGCTCAGACCCTAATCGCATTTCAATCATCAGTGAGCGTGGGCGTGGCAGGCAAAAGATACAAACCAGTGCGAGTCCCCAAACCAGACTCAGCTAGAGTAAATGAGAAAGCGAGAGAGTGAGGGGGGCCTCAGGGAAATCCTGCAGCGAATGTCACTTGCAGAAGTCGAGCTCGTCTCACTGGCGATATAGCAGATCGGCAACTCGGATTACCTATTCATCAACAAGATTTCCATCCATAGTCGTTCTCGCATTTGTTTTTCGCATTCAGTTCATTTTCATTTGATATGCAGCAGGATACATTATTATCTTGTCTAGGGATAGAGAAACCCCCAAAGTGTAAAAGATGTGTAAGAAAATGTAGCCTGGCATTTTGCTTTAATGATTACTTGCAGTTTCCCTGATTTTTTTCCTCGGTTCTGCTTGGACAAGTTAAAGCAGGGCGATGACAAGTCCGTTCTGAAAATGCAATGAAAAACTGTGTCCATGTCTTGGCGTGCAGACTCTTTGAGCGCGCACTCTCAGTCTCTCTCTCTTGGTCCTGTTTTTTGTCTTCCTTTTATCTACATTTCTATCTCCTTCGGGTTTGCTGTTTGCCAAGGACATAATGAACAGAACTTCCGGTGCTTCCGCGCAACAAGAAAACATATCGAAATGTACAAGTATTGTGCAAATGACTCCTTTGAAGTCAAATGTTGATGAGACAGCATTTGTTGTGCGGGCAGCATGAAAAAGGATGTACACTTCCGAGGGTGAATACTTCTAGTGAGTACTGAGTACTGTGTAAAATGCCCAAACGAATACTATGTCCAATGGCATTTTTGTGGCTGTCATTGCTCAACTCCTTGTGCAAAGGGTTTTTCTACTTCTGCTACTTGCAGTTTAAATCTAAGCTGAATTTAAATACTTCGATTAAGCGAACCTCATATTAAAGAATCATTTCATTGTTATAAATCTAGACCAATAATGAAACCGCTTGTCAACTGTGTAAGTAACTAATTGGAATAATAATACTTTATGAGAATGTTCGGTATTTCTGTTTATTTGTCTATACTCATGCGCTTAATTTTAAGGTCAGACTAAAAAGGAAGCCATATTCACAATGCGACTAGAATAATTTTAAAGGTCATGTTTTAATTCATCCAACTCAAGATATTATCATATACATTTTTTTCTCTCTGTACTATCTTTATAGTATTATAGTTTTGGTTATATTAACTCTGCACAATGTTGTATATGCTAAACTAATGTTCTACAATATTATTAAAAGTTTTTAATATAAAAGGCCGCCACAGCTTCATGTTGCTTAAAACTGATTTCTTAAAGCTTAAGCTTCTAAGAGTCGATTTTATGAACATTATCATATTTCACACCGTTGAGCAACGGTAACGGCAAATGCGACATAAAAGAGCAAATATCTCATCAGGAGAAGCTGAGCGAAAACTAATTATCACCCTGATAAACTCATGGCTATCAATTTCAATAATTAGAAATATTCCAGAACTGTGGGACAGGAAAGCAGCTTGAAACGCTAGCCGTGGAGAGCAATATCACGTCTAAAGATGGAAAACCTTAATAGTTGCCATTAAGAAAAACGCGTACAAGACTAAAGTAAAGTAAATCAAAAATAATGCTGAAAAAAACAACTACAAAAACCTAATCCACAAGCTATTAAATTCTTATTTCGCAGAATGTAATTTCAAACTAAAAGCATTTTACGCCTTGAAGCTACAAAAAAGTTGGCAAGCGGAGGAGGGTCCATATAGAAAACAGTTAGTTGTGAGACCTCGACGACGCGAAGTGAGAAGACAACGTCGTCTGCGTTGGCAACCAATTAGCAGCTTATTAGAATGCACACCAAAAAGTAATCCTTTGCAACAACAATTTGTAGACTTAAAATATTAAATTGCTAAAACTTAAAAACAGATTTCTCAGCAAAAAAAGAAGTGAAGCAGAGCATAAAAAGCGCCCAAAACTTGCACGACAACCAAACAACTACACAGCCAAAGAGCCAGTTGTTGGTCAACTCGGCCGGGTAGCCGCAAGGAGCTTTGGGGCAAGCAGCAGAGGCATGAGAAGAGGGGAGCGGAAGGAGTCGGGGAGGAAATGAGAAAGGAGGCGCAATTGCAGACGAGACGCCGCTCTAAAGCTTAGAGAGTAAGTGGCCGAGGCACGAACCTGTGTTTGGGGCCTTTGCTCTTCGACTGGAAATGAAATTGCCACTTCGACGTGGACCGAGACTGCGACAGCGACTCGGACTGAGACTCAGACTGAAATGGAGATTGGGCACTGAGAACTGAGAACTGAGAAGCTGCACCATCGTCGCTTCAAGCGTGAAAAAGTTAAACTCAAAAATTCTGTTGAGTTGAGCCAGATGAAGTTGGAGTGGGAGATCGGGGCAGAAGTAATACTCCTTCGTCTGCGTCTAATATGCACGCAACCTTGCTAAAAACAAATTATAAGCTAAAAGACATTGCTATGATTATAACGTTGTCTACCCGATGTGACCAAAATCCCCTGGGAGAAGGAGACAAAACATCTTGTGGGATGAACCAGATGTTGTCTTCAGGTTGAGCCGCCCAAGCAGAGGGAGACTGAGAAACAGGAGATGACCTCTCTGTTTCCTGCGAAATTAAATTTCAAATTTAAATTATTTACTTAAGCAACAATAACTCAAAAACTTTACAATAATATAACGCATCTTAAATGTAACATCAATATTTACATGTAGCGCGTTAAAAGATCAAGGTTACCAACGGGCTAAAGGCTTCGTACAATAATGGAGTTGGAAAAATAAGTTGATTACATTTTTCAATTATGTTAAGCTTCAAATAATTAATGTTTGCTTGACATTCATAAAAATTCAAGTTACCCTTCAGATTAACATTAAAGCTAACATAATGTGCATAGGATATGGAATTGAAGAATTTTCGAACTCAGCCTAATTTAAAAAAAAAAAATCTCGACTAATACGTACCCTAAATACTTCTTGTATTGCTTTAAATCAAATTCATTTTACAAACAAAACAAACACAAATTTTACTATAGATTGCGAAACAAACACGATGATTACATATCGCAATAATAATATGCTATATGTATCATCTGACTAGCATTTGAAGTGATACTTTTCGACTGGAAATCGTCATGTTTCAATTGATGTGCTCCAAAGATCATGAACAATGGAATTTTATGTCCTATTGATGACACTATTTGTGTCTAATTTGTGTGTTTCTAATGCATTGAGGGAATTCGGCAATGCGACTTAATTACACCATATTCACACACACGCTCACACACTGACTGCAGACAGCATAATGAAAGGGATCAAAACACACACATAACATAACTCAGCAAATATGCGACTATATTGAATGACATTTGTTGCTGAGGGGCATGGCATTGCTTTATTGCCCAAAAAGGAAGGATAAACCAATTAAACTGAGTCCGAAGTCTGTTCAAAAATGCCAATGCGGACCGGCAGCGCTTAGGCTGACTGTCTGGCAATTCAAACAACAGAATTCAACTAACCAACAATGAAAACCTCAAAAATCTGATGCCAGGAGTGGAGAATGTGGTGTCATGACTACTAATGCCAGAACTAATGCCAATGCACAGGACGATAGAGATAGGGATAGAGGGGAAGCGGGGAAGCATTGCTGTGTCCCAATGCTTGACAGTCGCTCAGCTGGATTTGGATTGTGTCCTGGGAGTTAACGTAGTTGAATGGCATGACTGCATATTTCGACATTTATGTGGTCGTCGATGGGTGCCGTTTGTGTCGTTGATTTCTTGCTTAAGCGTTGCGCGATTCAATTTCGAGTCCTGAACACATTTCCACGAGTGGCTGAGCCCAGAGCAGGACACAGGCAGGATTCCGGACAGCCGGCTAACAATGTTATCTCGTAATTTTACACGTCGATGATTTCAGGCGAATGAGTTTGATTCGATTGTCTCAAGTTTTTTGCAATTGTAGCACCATCCAAAAAGGATGTGCCGCCCACAGCTACAACCATTACAACAACTACTGCTGCGGTGCACACTGGTGACGACGCCTTTGACATGCTTTTGACAGCCAAACACCCCCAAAACACAGAGAACAGCGAACAGCAGCAGCTCCAAGTTGCCGTGACTGGCATCTGGCAACTGGCAATTGGCAACGGGTAACTTGCAACCCATCGTGTTGTACCATTCACTACCATTTTGGTAGAAGTCTCGGAGTCGTGCCCTGCTGCAATATATTGTTCGAATGCAACAGTCGAAAATGATTCTTGAAGCGGCATTAGAAAAGGGTTTCACGTTCAGCCAACTTTCCCTTCGGGGGGATCAATAAATGGGAGAGATACGGTGGGCACTGCGACGGCATTTGAATGACATGCAAACTTGTCGCGCCGTTGAAAACTTTTGCTCAAAATCATTTCCCATTTTCTTCATTTTTTCGGCTATAACAAGAGTTTAATGCCACGTCCCTGACGGGGATGTCACAACTCCAAGTTGAACTGCAAGTCGAAAAACGCTTTTCGACACATAGAACATTAAATACGCTCACAAAGAAGACATTTTGTTTTGAGATCGTTTATAGCGTTCTATTTCAAAACCAGTATTGTTAAAGTGACAGGAGTTTTTAAAACTAAACAGACTTAAAATTACCACCGGAGGCGAGGCTATTGGCAATTTATGTTCTTATAATTTAATTTCATATATTTTGTATAATAATTTTATAAATACAAATATATGCAAGGACACGACAATATCTGGAACATTATTATTATTCTGTAGAGTATTTTCACATATTTCCTAAAAGTAAAAAGGCCTTTGAAATGATACAAAATTAGCACGTGAATCTTTGTCCTTGGAAGAGGCTAAAATACTTGGACTTCTTGCTTCGAATGCAGCGCGCGTCCTTTCATTGTCCTGGTAATCAAATAAAAATCAATGGCTTGTGAAATTCAAATTGTGACTACGAGTGCCACACTCGCAATAGTTGGCGTCACTGAGACTTGCTCGAACGTCCAACATGCCCCAACTTCTTGCCACGCATTCTTCTAACCACTCCATTCACATCCACATTCAACAGCAAACTCATTTCTTCGAGTGCTTGGAGTCTTCCATTCGCGCCTCGCACTCACGTCTGTATCACGTGGCCAATTCTCATTTGCCGTTAGCATTCGAAATCGTAGAAGTTAATGATCTGATGCAGTCTGCTACGAGCCATCTACATATCTATAAGCCCTTAGCCCATGCAACTAAATCAACTGTCATTAGGGCCACGTTGACTGCGCCCAGCTGGCAGAGGCAACTTAAGACAAGACCAGACCGAAAATATTCCTCCCTGCAGTGAACAAGGGGAATGGGGGGTTGAAATAACTTGGAAGTTTTACCCAAGTCTCTGCATAAATTAATTTTTAAATAGCAAAAGGAAGTTTGAAGTTTTCTACGCTTACTTGGTGTCATGCCAGTTAATTATTGGGTTTACTTTGCGAACTGGTGTTGTTTACCTTTAAATGATTTGAAATGTTGTCTGCATTTAAATTGTCTGCAGAAAGCGGGAGCACAACAAAATGTGTTTGGATGGAAAACGTTTGCATTTATTTTCATCTCACCCGTTGAGAAATGATAGTGAAAACTATGTGGAAATTGCCTGCGTTGGACCTCTTCTTGTTATCATAATTCCTCCCTTGAATTTGCTCTACTAGAAACAATGAATAAAGCCTTCTCCGCCCGCCACCCGCCAGACTTTTCATCAATCTGTGTTCTACTCGCATTTCCTTAGAAACAAACAAGAAATTAACTTCATATGTTTGAAGCAGCGATGCGCACAGCTAAGCCGCAGCAACCTCAAGGAAGCCCTGATTTTATCGCTTCCTCCCCCGCCTTTTCCCCCACTCCTTGTGGCTTGTTTTCCCGCAGGGGACAGCTACCATCTTCGTTCAAATTTCTTTAAAAAATTTTTATTAAATGACAAATACTTTTGTCCAGAGCGACACGCTGCAGGCAAATGTTGACATTTGTTTCGGGTGTGCGTGTCGGGTATTAGCTTACACCCCACCAAATAATTCTATCCGACACCACACCACCCCACCCCCAATCCGATGAATAAGTAGCCCAACCCCAAGCCGTGTGTAATCATTATGCTAACGACTGTCAATTGTGAGGGCTGGAAATTAAATAGAGATCGACTTAATGACAACGATATTCCCCGCAATAGAAAACCCAGAGACACTGTAGTCGTTTATTGGCAGGGTTGTTTTTGTCGCATTGTCTCAAGATGCAGGGCTATTGATTTTGATAGTTGTCCCAGAACTCGGAAAGACCTTAAATCACAGCCCTTTTATTTGGAAGTAAAGCTTGCTTTGGCTTTTCACAGTCAATTGAGTTGACGCGAAACCCTTGGCCACAACACTTAGCTCCCCCACCCTCTATCCCTTCATCCCATTCACTCTCTTGGCGGCGTAGGTAACTGTTATTTGAGTGCTGTCAACTTTTCACACACACACACTCATGAAGGTTTGTGGCGAGTACCCGTTCCGCTGGAGCGAATCGCATTCGCCCATTATTTGCAGGCACTTCAAGATGCTTCCCGATATTCCCCTTTGACTGCTACTCCGACTCCAAATCCGTCTTCAACTCCGGCAAAGTTGCGCAGTCCGATGCTGGCCACACTTCAAGAGTTCCGTTGTTGCGTTTGACGCATCGCTGTCTGCTCCACAGCTTCAACTTGCCTCATTCCGCGACTTGTCAGCGACTTTGCATTAAGATTATGTTAATTTTTGGCACTCTACATGCGAAATGAAGGCAAAAGAAGCAGGAAAACAACATGAAAATGCGCGTGTTTCTGGCAGTTTTCACCCAAAAAAAAAAATAAGAAAATTTATATATATTCAAAAAAAAACCTTTCGCAGAAGGAGGTGTAGAAATTACACTATCCCCATTTGTACTTTGACTTAAAGTTGAACCGCAAAGAAATTGCTTTAAATTGTATGCCATGTAAATCATAAAATCATTTTCCTATTTTAATTAAAACTGCCAGCCAGAGTTAGAAGTAAAAGTCAAACCCTTGTGTTCCTTTTATTCTTGCCAGCACGGGAAAAAAGGGGAAAATAGGAAGGAGGGGGAAACAAGGGGAAGCCTGAAACGCTCTCAGCTGTCACCTTTTAAGTTTTGTGCGTTTAATTTGCTGCTTTTTCCCATTTTCACTTTTCCTCGTAGCCGCCTCTGGAAGCGGCCTTTGTCAACACTGCGGCAGACGCATGTGCCATGTGTGCGCATGAAGTCAAAGTTAAGACTGGAAAAACTTTTATGCCTAGGCTGTAGCCATAGCTGTAACTGTAAGTAAAATGTTTGGTCATAGTTTTCTTGTAGCGTTTCGTATCCTGTCCATAGACTGAGGAGTGTGGCAGCGACTGGGGCAGGTTCCTGGCCCCCGTCCAAGCATAAGGAAATTTATTTGCTGCCCAACCGGCCTATGACATGAGTGTAAGTAATTTTGGCTGGATAGCCCAGACTTACACCTGCACATATTGTGAGAAGTTGCAGGTCAAGGGGTCTCAAAGAAAAAAAGAAAGAGTGTGCAAAGCATCAAAAATAGTTGCTACATTTACAGCAATTTATTGTATAAAGTGTGCGACAAGCTCTGAGGGCAATCAAAAATTAGCCAATGTATGGTTAAAAAGTTTTAGATAGAGCGTAAGCCAAGGCTGAGAGACACAAGATCATGCTTAAAGTATTCAGATTTTGAAGCTTTTATAGAAATTAGAATTTGAATAGTTGACTTATCACTTTCGAATTAACAAAATTAATAGCTGGTGGTTCAAGATATAGAGAAAGAAGATAGATGGACAGAAATTTCAAAAAAATTTTCAGATAAAATAGGGGAATATAAAACATCCTTGTCAATTTGCACCAGAACGCTAGACCATTGAGGAAACAATAAGGGGATTGAACTGATCATTAAATTATATATAGAATGGGAAGAAGGAAAGGGAGCTAGATAGACCTATAAGATGAGAAGCAAGACTTTCATTTAAATAGTAAACAATTTAGGTATTAAGCAAAAGATATATATTTTATAAATATACGTAATACGAAAAAAATAATTTGGAAAATAAAAATCCTTCAGAGGTTCAAGAGTCCTATAAGATTAGAAATCCCTTAAAGATATAACAAGTCGGATATCACAAATTCTTGTTATTTCACTAGAGAAACCAACTTTTAATCTTGAACTTAGTGTAATGATGTGTAACTTGGTAAACAATTATCTGCGGTATGCTCTATACTTTTAATATATCCAGTAATTTAGGTCACTATTTTTTATAGAAAGTTTTTCCAAGCAAATTTATAAGTTGAGTGTGTATGCATGTGTGAAAACGAGTTACAACTACAATCGAATGGGAGCACTCTCGACAGAACGTTCTCTATAATTTTTTTTTTTATTTGCATCTTAATAAGTTTTATTCAATTACATTACTAAATTGAGCTGGAATTTTGTTATTCTATTTTGGATATCATAAGTGCATAATCTTGAATCCAACCGTGTGTTTACCATCCTAGATTTCGTCCATTCATTCCTAGCTTTCATTTGACGTCTATAAAATTTCTCAAGCATTCCAACAATAACAGCGTAACCAAAGTATAAGAATCAGATACTCTAAGCCTAAACCTAAACCTATTTTATTCGGTGCTTATGGATGTCACTATATATTGTCACACCAATCTGTTGTCTAATACAACAGGCTACAAAGTTCAGTCCATCGAGTCGAGGAGCAGAAGCAGACAGGTCTGTCGGCTGCACGTGCTGACAATGTTGTTGCAACTGACAGAGTGACAGGCCAGTCAAAACTACCCACAAAGACACACAGACAGATTGTGAACGGTAGCACCTCTCCCACTCCACTCCACACGCCTGCTTCGGATCTCGATTCTCCGAGTTCCAGGCCAATTCTACTTTACAATGTTAATAAGAGAGCAAAATGCAGTATCAAAATACAAAAAATATAAAAGGAACAAATGAGAATGAGAAACCGCAGACATTTTATGCCTGGGAAAGGCAAGCTCAAAGAAAATGAAATTTGGTAAACGAGTTGAACTGAACTGGGCCGGAAGGGAGGCAGGTGAGGACTAGGGGAGGGGAATGAGGCAGCTCAGCTGTTTGAGCCAGGACCGAGTTGGCTATTGTCCTCAAATGGCATTTAGCGTTTGACTTAAACGCGGCAGCGCTTGTGGTAAGATTGCAACAACAACCTGTCCAGTAACAGCAAAGCCACAGCAAGCAAAAAGAACAACAGTTGTTGCCCTCAACATACATATGTTTGCAGTGTGTGTTTGCCAGTGATTTCATGTTAAGAACGCCGTATACCCTTTTCGACTATTCTACTCTACACTCTACCGTACTCATTGCTGTGCTCCGCCTCACTTCTCCATTCTGCATTTTTTGCAGACTCCGACTACACACTCCACAGTCCAGACTACAGACTGCAGACTGCAGACTTCAGACTGTTTCCCTTTGACTGCCACAACTTGCTGGGCAACTATTAAGTCATATGTTTGTCTCTTCTCTTGTCTCGACTTTTGAGTTATGACTCTGGGCAGAGGCATCCTTAGAACGAAGGCTCTCCACTTGCAACCCAGTTTAACCTGAATTTCCACATTAGAGTCAGAGTTGGAGTCGAAGTCGGAGACTGTCTCGTTTCTCGCTTGGTTTCATTTCGTTTCTTCGTTCTTTCGTTCTTTTGGCCTTTATTTGCCTTTGTTTTTATAGCCCTTTTCTGGCAGGTAAACATGCTGCTCGTGGCAGTGTCAAACGCCAGTTGCTGCAACGCAGACGGGCAACATCATATGTTCGAGATCCCTCAGTGTGTGTGCATTCATCTATCTGTGTGTGGGCAGCAACTGAATCACCTTTTGTTGTTCGCCTGCTGCTCAGCTTTATTATGCGCCTGTTGCCACTTTGCTGCATGCCCCTCACCTGTTGCACGCCGCTTTGTACCATTTAGTCTGACTCGGGCGCTTCCTTGCTTTATTAGTTTGGCCTAAGGGCCAGTTGCAACAAAACAAAAGCCAAGACGCTTGGCTACGTGCCTCAGCTGCTATAGATATTCTCTCACGCACTGTGACACAATATGAAAGCGAAAACTTTCAAGTTTTATTTGACGTCCAACGTGCGGCAACATCAGCATCATTAGTATCAGCGTTATTATCATGATCATCAGCGGCATCGGTTGCTGTAGAAGGGTCCAGAGTCTAGACTCGGTTGGCGGCAACTTTACCAGCCAGTTTTATCTATTAGACATAATTTACACGATTTAACTAACTTTATCTATCGTAACACACACACGCACACACATACTTCAAAAAACTCAACTTTTCTTTCTCCTTCTTTCTGCTTCTTTCAGGTGAGTCTCGACAACAGCTCGGTGGCGGCAGGTCGTAACTTCAATTAGTCGTAAGTGCTGGGCCAAAACGCAAAGTCTCCCTTTTCTCCTCATGCTCTTTCACACTCTTCGCTGCTCTGCACGCTTTTCGCGTATATTTTATGTGCTTTATCCTCAGGATTGCCGACTTCGCAACGCTTCCAACATCCCAAGAAACGTTAGCCAAACTAATATGTATGTCGTATAGTATATATATATATATATATATATATTCTATATATATATGTGTATAGATATATGTATATGTATACATATATGAGTGTGTCTCTCCACGCGGCAAATAAGGCGTCTGTGGCGACCGAAATTGCATCTTTTTTGCGCTTCTTATCTTTTTAGCTTCCTTAAAAGTAGGCAATAATTATGTGCTGGCATTTGGGGGGTTTTACACTCACTTGTGTCGCATTGGGCGTGGCAGGTCGCACACACTCAACTTTTCAGGTAATATTTACACGTGTGTTTGGTGAATGGATTAAATGCACTTCTACTTGGCGACTAAGTAAAAAAAAAAAGAAACTTTAAGAGCCCATTAAATTTGGAATACGATTGCACGATTTAAAATGTAAATGTATACTGACTTTCCCTCCTACAATAGTAACTTACTTTACTTAATCTTGCTTGTTCATTGTCAAATTACTAAAGAGTGATATGGATTCATCATTCCTACTTAGGCATAATAACTTTTCCGTCCTAGTTAGACATACACGTATCTTCACACCTTTATCCCTTAACCTCTCTACAACTAACTATTCTAAGCATGAACCTTTTTGAGTTCTCTTTGCTGTGTACAATAGGCTCTACCGTGTTTTCAAAAAGGCATCTCTTCTAATTATTAAAAAATAAAAATAACTAGCATACTTAAAAATACAAAAATCAAACTAATTAACTAACTTTTCATATACCTGATTGCATTTTTTCTGGGGTTTCCCCAATCCGTGCAGAGAAAGCTGGGTTAGATTAGCATTGCTTAAAGACCCCCAAAGATTTTCATTTATTTTTTTTATCTAATTAAATTATATATTATTACTCTTCTAATCATAATTTTACATTATAATTTCTTCAATGTCGACTGTACGTAGTCCACTTTAAATAAATAATAAAATAAAAAGGTTAAAGTTAATCCTTTTAGAAAAATGTTTCACTGATTAATGGTAGCAAAACAGCGCTTTGGACTGTAAACATTCTTTTGGATTTTACACATACACACCATATTTCTTCTTTATCCTAGCATGTGGAGTATGTATATGTCCTTAATCACGCACATTTATGGAGCATTCAACTTGAGCTTTTGACATAGCAGCACATTTAAATGTTCAGTTTGTAGAACAAAACTCAGACATAGACCACATGACAAAGAGACAACAAAATGTCATTTGTAAATGCTTTTGGCCTCACCGCATATCATAAATGCTATCACCTTTCACATTTTTTATGCAAACTTTTACACTCATTTTTTGTGAGTTTTTACTTTATAAATAAAGTATCAAGAGAACTGGCTGAAAATAGTAGAAAACTTTTGCGTATGCACAGATTTTTGTGTGCCTTTTGCTTTTTGCCTTTGTCTACTCAAAAATTCATTATGAAATATCCATTACTCAGACTAAGCACACATGCAGAGAGACAAGAACGCAATAAAAAGCACGGAAACAAAAATAACAAGTAAGTGTGCTCGACTGTAAAATACCCGCTACCCAGTCTTAGAGGGCACGAAAATATTAAGATAACTTGTTAAATTTGCTGAAAATTAATGTCAACAATTTTCAAGGGGACGATTCGAACTTTGCCACCGACGAGCACTACGACTCGCATACGTGCGCTTTAACCACTACACCACTTTGTCTGAAGCATTCTAATAAGAATAAAGTTAATTTTTTTTTTAATTTTCACTTTTTTGTATTACTATACAATGTGTTTTTAACTATAATAGTCATTTTAAATAACAAACATACATAATTTTAAAAAGTAAAACAACAAATTATGGAAACGGGATTCGAACCTTGTTTCCTGCTTAGCTGGAAGTATTTTCAAGCATTTATGAGTAAAAAATTGCTTTTAAAATAACATATTTTTTGTTCAAATATCCTTCTGCCTGTTACACGCATTTTCTGTTGGCAGTAAGTTGTAATACCCTTCTACCCTATAAGTAGGGGGTATAAGAACTTGCAAAAAACTGTGGAAATGAACTGTAGCTAAAAAACTGAAACGTTTCCTGCAAATTCCTCGACTTCTGTATCTGAAACACTTGAAAAACTTTAGCCATATTCCTATTGATGCCAGAAAGAGTCAGAGTTAGAACAGATTCATTAGATAAAATAATAAGCACTTGCCGAGTCAAGACGAGTCATGTGGCGTTGGGGATTGAGTCAACGTTGCGTATGAACGATATTTCTATTTCTTGTTTTCCTTAACAACTCTCGCTCTCAGCCACTCTGTTTCAAATTCACATAAAGTTTTTTCTGCCTTTCCGTCTGCTCTCGTTGTGTCTTTTGCAACACTTGAACAGCAAACTTCAACACTTTGGCTGAAAAGTGAGCGGCAAAATTACAACAAAAGAGGCAGCAACAACCACAAAAAAACACATAGAAAGCAGCTCGGAAAAACTTTGCTACTTAAAAGCGCAAAACGCAACGCAATGCTCGAGTGGCTCTGTGGGCGGCAGGGCAAAAGGGGGAGGGCCGATGAAGAGAGGGTGGCTTGGCAGTACCAAAGTAACTGCGAACAAACCAATTAAGTTTATTACTTTTGCGTTTTTCAAGTGCCTTACTCTGAATACGTGGAACACGATGCTACACTCACAGTGTGTTGTATCTGTGAGTTTCCCTGTGTGTGTGTGTGTGTGTGTCTGTGTGTGTCTGTGTGTGTGTGTGTAATGACCAGGCATTTAGCAAGTTGCGTTTTGCCCCACCATACCGCTCCGTTTGGACGCCGCAAAGTTGTTGCAAAAGTTTGACAAAGTGCTTGAAAACAACAGCGGGGCCGGAAGCAGAGAGCAGCAACGTTGCCACTCAGCGTTGCATGCAACAGATTTGTCAAAGAAATTAATAAATACCACGTCATGCTGTGTACTCCACACCCTCCACTCGACACTTCTCCCCCTTGCCACTCCCCCACACAATTCCTTTCCCTTTGCCTGCCAGGTGAAGTTGTAAAAAAAAAAACAGCATACATTTTGGGGCCTAAGCAGGCAATTAATTGCTGTCGTCGTCCTTGACTTATGTGCGGGCTATTTGAGCCGAAGTTTTTAGAATTGAAGCTCGAGTGCTTTATAATTAAGATGCCACTCTCAAATATGTATCCATTCCTCTCTGTGGCACATTTGCAGTGGCAATTAAAGCAAATTACAAAAGGCGACATTTATTATTATTATTATTATTACGCTTGCTTCATTGCTGGCTATAGAGTCGCTGTGCTGACGCTCACCCGCTTACTTCGCTAGCTCTTTCTCCATATCTCTTTGTCCTCATCGTTCTCTATCGCCTGCTCTTTCCTTGCTTTCGACGTCGCTATTCGACGTGCCTTTGTCGAGGTGATTTATCAATTCTAAGCGCCTGGCACTCATTAATTTTTGATTGGGCCAAAAAAGGCGAGCGGCAAGAGATGTTAGTACCCCAAATGCTTTTGGCTTGTTGTTGCTGTTGATGTTGTTGTTCTTGGTCTCCCTCTTCTAATGTGCCCAGTCAGAGGCTCCGTTTTCATTACAAAAATGCCCTATTTTAGGTGTTAAAGGGTATATTAATTCTAGAAAAGAAGAGTATAAATTATCGTCTTATCTTACAAATACAATAACAATATACCAAATAAAAACTCATACATTTTCTTATAAACTCTTTAAACTCTTTACAAAATGAAAAGAAAACGCATAATCATCGTCAGTTAGTATTAGATTATTTTCTTATCTTAGTTCCCTTTACAGGGTGTTTTCATTTTAATTTTCTCATAATTCCCTAAAAAATAAATAAATAAATAACGTTTGAAACAAAACTCAACGGCGTATCTTATATTAGCAAATATATCAAATGTAAGTTTTGTTCAATACATTTTGTCTTTACTGATTTGATAGGTATCTGTTTGTTCGATCCATAATGCAATCTCATCACTTCCACTTATTTTGATAAAATAAAAGACTTGCGTTTGTCCGGCAAATGGTTCATTAGGCTGAACGATTGCCTGGATAAAGCGTTCGTGCAATTGATAATTTTGGTTATTGAGCTAGTATCGATCTGTTGAGTGCATTAGCTTATTGTCACTTATTGTGTTGTTGTGTTGCCTTTCAGACTATTGATCAAAACTTGGTCTGTGCGACTTTAATATTGTTTAAATAGTTGACCACAGAATTGCGCACAATTAATTATGGTCAAAACAGCCGACAAAGTAACGGACAAACAAATTTTGGAAGCTGGCGGCGACTGTGGATGTGGCAAGCCTTGCCACTGGTCACCAGCCGCATGGTTTATACGCCGCACCGCAACTTGAACTATGCACTCAATAGGGGGATACATTCATGGCTAGTTTCGAATAGGTATTTCATTTTTAGCTTTCCCGTCGCCGTCGCCGTCGTCGTTTCCAGTTCCCGGTTCCCGGTTCCATTGCCATACCGTTAAAACTATGGACGCCGCTTCCGCTGACAGTTATTTTGATTTATGTGAATTTGTTGCGAGCGAGAGGAGTGTGCAAGTGCTTGTGTGTGTGGCAAATGCGTGCTTTGGGTCCATAGGAAAATGGCAATACATAAATAGCCGAGCGAATATGGTCCGCTGCGTTTTGGCCTTACAATCCGCTAACAAAGAACTTCTAGTCAGCTGAACCCCGAAAAGCACTCAAAGCCGTACAACAAATTGTCTGCTCTCTGCCCTCTGCTCTCTCCTCGACTCCAGAGTGAGGAAGTCGTCGTGGGTGTCGACTGTGAAAAGGTGTTGGTATTGATAAATACTTAAAGCTTTGGCCGTAGCTAAATGGGCGCCTCTTTAACCCATAAAAGACATACAATGAGTTATGCAAATATCATCAACTTGACATCATGAATGGATGCCCAACAAGAATATGAGTAGAATGGGAATTTCTGTAGAACATATACTTCAAAAACTAAAGCAATAATAAATAAACTTGAAAATTAATTTTGTGTCTTACTTGTAATAAAAAACATTCTCTTTGTATCTGCTTATAATCTAAAGTTTCTATTAAAATTCCACATTCATTTAAAGAATTTTTCAAAATATATACTTCCGAAATCAAAGCAACAATAAATAAACTTTTAAAATAATCTTGTATATTAAATCATATTAAATAAATCCATCTTTGCTGCTGCTGATAATCTGCAGTTTTTATTCAAATATTAAAAGCACTTCCGCCAAAACTCATAAATCACATTTTCGAGTTTAATCTTCAGCCCAAACTCAGTTCAATGTCTCAATAAAGTTTGGAAACCTTCCACCTTCCATCCCACCGACTATTGCCTTCTTCTACTTTGCAGCCATCACTTCTCGTTGTCTGCCCACTTTTTTTTTGTGTCTCAACTTTATCTCAGCCACTTAGCAAATTCAACAGCAGCCTCTTGTCTAATAACTGTAATGGTAGCAATAAAATATCCATATACATTTGAAATTAGCACTCGATTGGAGAGCTGGGAGTTCCATGGGAAGCGGAGTGGCGGGGAAGAAGTCTAAAAGTGAGAGTAAGAGATATCTACTGGGATGTCATTTGCAGTCCTCTTCTAGTGTAACCCATATTGCTGGGTCAAATGCAACCGCAAACTACATGTGAGTTGGAATTTCTGGCTGTGTGTGTGCGTGTATGTGCTGCCAACAAACCAAATTGAATGAAATGCAGGAAAAAGGTTTCGTTCGCTTGGCAAAAACAAAAAATGAAAACGACAAGTTGGCCAAACAACCGCACAAGCGGCGACTGTGGGTGCCACTGGTGGATGGTCAACAACAACAACACCGACAGTCAAACCAATAAAGACCACTAAGTGTCTAAGTGTGTGTGTGTGTAAATGTGATTGTATTTCATATAAACCAAATAGTCGCACATAAATGCGGGTGTCACAAACGCCAGACCCCCACTTCCCCCTTTCGTCTCTCCACAAACCAGCGACAGCAGCCGCAGCCGTCTGGGAGCTAGCGATGAGCGCGTGCTCGAGTCTCTCGCACTGAAAATAGTTCTGTAAGCCTGCTTCGATCATAAAATGCTAATAAAAGAGATGATTATATGTACACAGAGAGAAAAGCTACGTTCTAAAAACATGAATGAGAATCAATTTGAAATAAATACTGGAGAATTTCTTCTTAAAAACCTTGTTGAAACTGGATTTTATTCTTAGCTTTCCTTTAAAGCATTCTTTTTTCAAGATTGAAATATTCTTTCAAGAATTTTTTGTGTTTGAGAAATTCTCAAATTCAAGACATTTTTTCTTGTTTTTCTACTTATAGGTGCAAATGCTGCATTTCTTCTCCTACTAATATTGGGAACAAATAAAAAACGATTTCAGCGAAGTGGAGTTTTGACGGTTTAACTAACATTATAAACATTTGAAATTTTATAAATTCTCAAATAACCGTTATCAACACACGAGCTTTACAAATAACTAAACTTAGAAAAGAAGCATCTGAATTTTAAAATATAAACAAAAATTGAAAGAAGTACAACAATTTCTTTTAGCTTTTAGGATGTTTCTTAGAACTCATAACAAGATCTTTTCCGTAGAGCTCGTTGCTGGAATTGTTTCCGTATGGAGTGTCATCGCTACAAAATTGCCGTTCGCCATAAATTGCGCACAGGCTGCTGCTGTTGGCCTCTAAAAATGTTTTTGGCCACAGTATGAACCAAGCAACGCAGCAGTTTCCCTCAGCACTCCTCACCTCCCTCTCTCTCAACCACCGATCCCCTACCATTTTCATTTGCTGCTCCATTCAACACCACAATCCGCTGCAAGCGGCCAGCCAACCGGCATAGCTAAACTTCCGGCCAATGCTGACCGGACTACGGTCTGTGGCTGCGACTACAACAGGGAGTCCTGGCCAGGCTCCGATTCCGGTTGCGACTCCGGCAGCGGCATCGACTGATGTTGCTGTTGTGCTGATAAAAAACTTTGCCTTTGAAAATGTCTATTTGAAAAGTTTGGCTGACTGGCCGTTGAAATCAGGGCGCGCCCATAGTTTGTTCGTACTCCTTCCTGACATTCTCTTTCCCACTCTTCGTCCTGGAGAAGTGAATCTGCCGCTAAATGAAAGTCATTTATTTTCGGAGGATATTTGGTAATTTTTTTGCTCTCTACGGTTCATTGGCGGGCAATGTTTTTAATCAACTTGGCACAAAATAGTTCGCGCTGCAGCTGCCCGAACAGCTGAAGTGCCGTCTAAGAGCAAGGTCCGGGCTTCGCTGAAAGGATTCCCTTCTTTCCGTGGGTCCCGGTTTTAGTTGCAGGGGAGCTTCAAGTTTCAAGTGCATGCTGCCGGCTTTGATTAGTCTTCTGTATGGCACATACTCGAAGCATATGATGAAAGGCACTGCAAGAGCCTAATGAAAGCCATAGCAATGAAGATTAACAGCAGCTGTCTACACCAGATTAAAAGAGCGAACTGCTTTTAGCCACAAGCACTTTTCGTAGTTTCACTGAGTTTGTTTCTCATCCAAATTTCATCCATTTTTATATAAATGTTAGAAACGCATGGAATCTTGATTAATTGCAGTAACAGTAGCTTTTTCTCTTTTCCAGCAATTGAAAGTGAATTCTCCCTTGAATCTTAACGGTTCTCCTGTTCTAATAATAACTTACTTATTGTACTGGAGGGTATTATCACTTAGTGCCAATTGGTAATTTTTGTAACAGGCAGAAGGAGGCATCTCCGACCCCATAAAGTATATTCATTCCTGATCAGTGTCAACAGCCGAGACGAAACTGCCAGGCGGCTGTCTGTCTATTTGTCTACTAGAGTTAGAGCTACCAAATGTTGTTGTTCCGCGTGGATCAGCACGGAACAACAAAGAAGTCATTAAAAAAATAAATATATAGAGAACAAATCTAAACGAGCATCATGTGAATATTTCCTTTTGCTGACAGTAATATTATATATAATATATAAAATATCGTATAATAGATTTGTCTACAATTATAAAATAATTTCATACTAAATATATACTTGCAAACACTGGATATCAATAACAATCTTGTTGTTAATTTAAAAGTCTCAGATTCAACATTAAAATATATTGCAATTCATTAAAGATTACCACACGAGCTGTGGTTCACTTTATTCAGATTACCCTTCACTCAATTACATATATGCAGCATTTTTAAAGTATTTACCAGCTGGCGCGCCTAAAGCACACCACGCTTTTCACGTGATTAGCATGTAACAGGAAAATCAAGTAAATAAAGTGTAAAAAATGCCAGAGGAAGTGGGGAAATCTGTTAAATCGCATGCATTGAAGTCCTGTTTGATGCAGTTGCTTTTTCTGCCAACATATTTAAAACTTATTCAGGCATTAAATAAATATTTACACGATGTCGGGGCCGATCTGCATAGCCATCCGTGCTTAGTCTGCCAAAACGAGCATAGAAAGTGGGCGCGTTGTGGGGGTAAATGATGGGGAAATGATGGGATATGTGGAAAATAAAAATGAATGAATGGAATAGATATATTCGTAGTGGAATGAATTGCAGAATGCTTTATCATTTGTCGCTTGCTGCGCCTAAAAACTATGCAAATAATTCATTTGACAGACAGCCTGGCAAACAAACAAACAAACTGTCAGCGGGTGTGGGGGAGGACTAGCAGAGCACAAGGGAGTGCAACAAGAGAGTAAAAGCAAGAGAGAAGAGGATAGACTGTGGCGAATGGCAACGGAGACGATAAAGTGTGAAAATATTCAGCAGGCATATGGCAAAGAAATTAAAACGAGCAAAACGCCACAGTAAAAAATGTCGACACACTAGGCAGGAGGTGTAGCAGGAAGGAGTACAGAGGGGTGCGTGTGTGCGTATTAAGGATGCTATCTGTGTGAATGTGTGAATGTGAGTGTGAGAGGGTATGAGTATGATACATGGGTCCGGAAGTTGGCCGCATAGACATTTCCTTGGTCCTTGCTATCTGTCTGCCTCCTGGCTCAGTCAGGTTAAGAGTCAGTTTGCCTTTGCCTTGCCAGAGATTTTTCACTGTTCATGCCAGAAGCTCAAAGTCAATGTGCAGATTTGTTAGACGCTTGCTGAACTGTTTGGTACTTCTGCAATGCTTCTTCATCTTTCACACCTACAATTTATCTCCACTCCCCATGGCCCCTTTTCAGAGGCAACCAAAATATGGTGTATTGTGTGAGCATAAATACTGTATGGCTTGAACGCTGTATAGAATGCTTTTAAATTTTTTTGTGCAAAAGCATAAAAAAAACAACAAATCGACGTGGAATTCACATTAAAAATGCAACATGTTGTGTCGCATGCGAGCTGCCACATGACACATGACCTCCAACTCCAGCCACCCCCATAAAGTTGAAAAATACACAAAAAACAACCTATGTCGAAGTATTTTAAATATTTCATAGCTCAACATTATTCGGCCATTGATGGCAGACAGAGTACGGGAACAGATTTGGTAGAGATTTAATAAAAAAAATGAACAGACTGAAAAAAGGAATGAGAGCGATAGACAGGAAAATTTCTGTCTATTAGTTGTGGATATGACAGAAGCATTTATATTGTTGTTAATAGCTGTAAGGCATTGAGGAATTCATCTATAAAAGCATGTTCCATGCATATCGCTCTGGCTTTGCCGTGTACAACAAATAAGTAATAGCAGCAAAATCAAAAAAATGTGAAACCCTGGGAACCCCTTTTTATACATTTTTATATTACACCATCACTACTCAGAGAGGAATTTAAAGTCATCCACTGTCATCACCATTCGTTAGTTATAATGAAAGTAATTTAAGTATTATTAATCCTTCTTCATGTAAATCATAATTTATTGACTGAAATTTTCTCAACAACAATTTACAAATATTAGACAATAAAATGTAATGAAAAGTTTTCTTTTCATATTTCATTATACTATATTTTTTTGATCATCATAGAAAATTGTAGTATCTACTAGCTTTATCTGAGCTAGATAAAATTTCATTAGTATAATTTGAACTTTAAGATTTATTTTTATTAAACAATTTTACAAGAATTGTTTTAATATAATATTTCTTAACATTATATATTGATTGCCATTTTCTAATTTTAATACCAAAACGAAGCGACTAATTACGACAAGATGAAATTTCACAATTTATAGAACCGGTACTCATAGGGTAGAAGGGTATTACTATAAAAATATCCTCTTGCAAACAGAAAAATTGCAGACCCCGTAAAGTATATATATATTCTTGATCAGAGACACCAAATTTTGTTGAAACTACTGATATTATTGCACGCATATCGAGTATGTTTTAGATTTTGGTCACGCCCCCTTCCGCTTCCTCAAATCGAATAAAATGGATAAATGGGCGTTATTTTGAAGCAAGAGTCTCCAGTTTTGGTACACATTCGCTAGTAACATAAATAGTCTTGATGATTCCTGAAAATTTGTTGATGTTCGGATGAAAAACATAGAAGCTATTCAAGAAAGTTATAGGACAAAAATCACAGGAGCTGCAAGAGATAATTTCAAAGTGATGACAGTGCCATGTATGGTATATTCTGGATTATTTTAAACTTAAATGGATATTTAAACTTTCTTACGCTTGTATTTGTATTTTTATTGATTGGCTGAGTTAACAATTACTATTTTCCTATTATTTATAAAAATTAATAATAAAAAAGTAGAAGTAAAAATTAAGTTTTTTTATTATATAGACCAGAGATATAAAAAACAAAAAACAGTTAAAATTTAAACAAAATTGAACAACTATATTTTGAAATATTTGTTAAATATAAAAATCCTCAAACACGTGTTTTTTTATTGAACATAAAAAAATGTTAAGCCATTTTTAAAATCGACACTGGAATTTTTATAAAATCCGTGCGACTTAAAAAAGAATGACGCATATATTTGAATAAACTACAAAATGAAATTCTTGTTTCAGTTTATCATATTTATTTAATTAGTTGCTAATAAAATTAATTTTGTAGATCTACTACATCAATAGATAAATCAATTTAGTTCGCATATTGATTTAAGTATAGATTGCAAAAGTTTCGCGGACTATAAAGGGCGAAGTATCGATAGAGATAGACAAGAGCGACAGAGAAAGAGAGAGACACGTGTGTCACTTGGTATCTCCGACACGGAAACGCGATGTCAATTCAAATTTGTTGAATTGTATGTGTGTGTGTGTGTTTGAGTGTTTCATGTGTGTAACTTTAAGTCGCCTCCCTTGAGCGCTGCTGATACTTTCTGAGCACGCGAAACTTTTTCGAGTGCGTAAGCATCCTTCATCATCATCAGCATCATCATCGCGTTCTGCATCATCATAATCTAGTGGTTGTTGTTCGTGTTCTTTTTCTTAACTTGCCTCGACTGCGCGTCGCTGTTCCTGTCACGCTTTGATATCCTGCTTTGTGTGACATATCCGTTTCTGGCAATGCGTCGCCTCCAACCTCTACTCCGTCCCCGTCTCTTGCCGCCCCGCTCCCGCCTATTCCATGTTTTCCTGCAGCTGTCGCTGTTGCTGCTCGCGCTTTTGTTTGTCAGCAAACGGCCATCTATTCAATTTTTTCATGCCGTTTGCAATTGTTGCAACTTTTCTGTGCAATCGAATTAAACGCGACACCAGACAGGAGTCGCTACCGTTATACGGCATGTGGGTGGCATTGCCACCTGAGGCTCTTAAACATCTTCTCAATAGCTGATAATCAGATGTGTTCAGCTCAGGAGATGTGAAGATGCGAGCTGTGAGTTGAGAGCTGAGTTGGGAATGTCGCTTGTTAACCGGCAAGATGACAAAAGATGATAACAGTTGCCACTCTCGAACAGCAATCACGTGGGCTACGGCTCCTTAACGATATAAATCACACAACCGGGACGTCACGCTTTCGACAGTTGACATATTGAGCATTGGACTAGAATTACTTGATATTCCTAAAGAGACAAGTTAGTTATTGACAGATTTTTAAACCGTTACCAATCGAGTGAATTCCACTTACTACTAGACACTTAATACAACCCAATTAAAATAATTATAATGAAGAACACCAAGATATTGTCACACAACATTGGTTTATAGAATATCATTTAATTTAATTTATTCTCTGCTTATCACTATTGTTAATAATTGTAAAATTTCGTTTAATTTGCAAAAGACCTGTGAAATAAATGTAATATATAATATATATAATATAAATATAAATAAATGCAAACACATTTTGTGTTTTAATGATATTTCAATGGTCATTTCTTATTTTCAGATATATTTAAGGCCCATTTATTAACATAAATCGCAATTTGAAAAATAAAGAACTGCTAATAAATTTTGCATCTACGGAATGAAGGGCTGCACTTCATTACTTAACTATTTACATGACATTATGTCAAAACAATTAGAATCGCGCTAATTGGTAGCTTCTAGAATTATCGAGAGTTCAAGCCATTGCTATTGGGCTACCAAATCAGATAAAAATAAATTTATATTGCGGTTCGAATGAAACCAGTTTCCAAGAAGAGGAGTCTCGCTTGGTATCAGTTTTCATTTCCTAGAGAAACTCAGTCACTCAAGTTCTTAATTTGTATACATAAAAAGCCAGCAAGTTGACTCGACTAGGGTTAGATCTTAATATATTTGTTAGTCAAAAGCTGTGGCATCTAACTTACGCCGATTATTTACGATCGATGGGCATAAAGTTGTGCACATACCTCGTTAAACTAACGCACACAAACACAAGACAGCAAAGACCCCTGCCCAAAACCCAGAGTCAGAGTCAGAACCAGGACCAGGGTATCTCAGACCATTGGCATTAAAGTCGATGCCAACTGGGGGCTAATTTAACGACACAAGCGACATTTCAAGGCACATTTCATGGCAGTGTCGACTGTCTACACACGCACACACACACACACTCTCGAAGAGAGCAGTACATAACGGTAGCTGCTAGTTAGACCCTCTAAAACACGAGACAGACACACGAGACGACGAGACATTTACAGGTGGTCGGAGCTGCAACGTTGGTCTAATGAATTTTATAGCCAGGAAATTATTATGGCAGGCATCGATGGGCCAAGCTAAAGTCGAGACGGTGGACGGCGGCGGGGGGGACGCAGACACAGTCGACGGCATTGGAGGGCGGAACATGGCGAGGTAGCTGACAAAGACGATGGTCGCGCTCACAGTGACTGCGAAAACTTGTGCGACGGTAGAACGAGTTGAAATTGGCAATTAACAAACCATTGAATCCAATAAACAGGATTTTAACATTTTGAACAAACACACAAACACAAACATCGAGCAGAGCCAAGTGTTGCGGTGAGGGAAGAGGACAGCAAGCAAAAGGTAGCAAATTATGGGCACGTATTGGCGCCAGGGGCAACAGGAGAACGGGGAAGCAGGGAAACAGGGAAGCGGGGAGGGCAGGCGAGGCAAGGCGACGACACCCCAGCAGAAGGCAGCCAAGGGGCCTGAGTCAACAACTTCAACCTGCCGACTCTCGATTCCCGAGCGTCGACAGCCGAACGTCGACTGCAGACTGTCGACTCACTTCGTTGTGTTTGTTTATATGCCATTTTTGATTATTTTTATGTCGGTGTGCGTGGGCGTGTTCGTGTTGTGTGTGAGTGTGAGTGCGTGCCTGGTTGCCTGCCCCACCCCACCCCGACGACTCATAGGGTATTGGTTGGCTGTTGTTGTAATTGAAACCTTTGAAGTGTTGCCAAAATGTTAGTTTCAAATTTGAATTCAAATTTAAATGAAATCGGAAAGTAAAAGGAAAATTAAATTTCATTTAAATCATTTGACAGTGGCTGTGACTGTGATTCTAAAGTGTAGCCCTTTTTGACCAATGCTCAAAGGAATTCAAAAGCTATTTGGCCATTAGTGAAACGACCTTAGTGAACCATGTCAAGGCGACTCAAAGTGATGCTTTTAATTGGAAAACGTTTTAATGATTGAGCAGCTCTGAAACTAGCAAACTATCTATAGTTTAAATTTCATTAAAAGCATATTTATTCCCACTACTCATAAGGTAGAAGGGTATTATAACTTGTGTAACAGGCAGAAGAAGGAATCTCCGACTTGGTGGATTATAAAAAAACAAAGTTCGAACACGCTTGAAAATTACATCTTGAATGCCTTTTATGTAAGTTGTCTGAGAATTAATAGAATGAATGTTAAAATGTTAGTGGTAGTAGTGTATTATTATTGAAAAAGTATATTTCACTACAAATATGTGGTAATGGTTATTTTCAGGGAGGACTTTTGTGCTGTCATGACAATAATCCCTTTATCTGATGGAAGTCTGACGATGGAATCGAGGAATGAATAATATTAAATTCATGAGCATTAACCAGTTCCCATTCCTCTAATGAGCTGTACAATTTCTCATCTCATGGGGCTACCATTAATTGCAAAAGCCTTTCAGTTGCCATGCGCCTGACCAGCTTGCCCAGGAACCAGAAACCCAGAAACAGAACCTGAGCCGAATTCAGTGACGCACTCGAGATCTCCCCCAATTGCATCTTAATGAACAGTTTTCAATTGCTGGCGGGTTTTAATGAGCGAATGCCATGACAGTGTAGGGACTGCACTCGACCAACTAGACAATAGATCACATGGACTACAATACGAACCACTTAGACGTACTTAGTCCTGCCAGTGTTGTCCCGATGTAGTCCAGGCATATGGTGCTGCTGCGTTGGGTATAATTAAATCAAATAAAATTAAATTGAAGCCCCTGATTAAAACGTTACGCGATGGCGTAAACAAAGGCCCAGCATTTAAGAGTGTGTAATGTACAACAAAAGGCACGAAGGAAGGCGCCGAACCTCGAAGAGCCTAGCTACAAGCCCAAACCCTTACTCAAAACCCAACCAGCGCGACTAAACATCAGAATCATAGCGCCATCAAAGAACGAGCAAGCGTGTGGGCTCTTTAGTGCCCTGACAAAGAAGTGAACAGTTCGGAAATGCGGAAATTGCAATCTGCATAAATATTATATTAACATGCCAGACCAGGCCGGGCCAGGAGTTACCCAACCTAGCCGCGTGTCTACAAGAATCTTTATGTGTGGATATTTAAATAAAATTATTTTAGGCAGAAACAAATAATAGTACGGCAGGCAGAACACGAAGGCAACTCAATCTCAAATACTTACCAATACTTGAGTTATCTCGCTTCCCTGCTCAGGGCTTCAGTTGCTTCAGAGTTCCCAGTAATGCACCCTGTTCCTCGTCGCAGTTCTCTCGCTCTCAGTCACATGCCAGTGACAAAACGGAAGGTGATTAAAATCGCATTTAATGCACAAGCGACGCGTTCGCTTAGAGCGACTAAACGGGACGCAACAGGGGATTGTTGTCGATGTCGATGTCGATGTTGTTGGCTTGGGGTGTAAGACTGCTCTAAGTGTTTGAAATATTGTATGTTTAGGGCAGGGCTTTCGGCGTGTGTTGGGTTTGCCGAGCAGTGCGCTAATCAACGGGAAATTGACACGAGCAGCGGGGTCCAATCTTTCAATTTATCGAACAAGCTTAGCAATGGAGATGAATAAATGCCTGCTCGATTTCAACAAGGCCCATGATGCTGGGGCGTAAAAAGACTATAGAAATTCTTCGCAAGACTTCAGGAAAGCATTTCCACAAAGTGGTATGGGAACAATAATTATTTCAGAGTTTAACATAGCTTAAGAATACATTTTCTGAAAAAGGAAACATAACATTCTTTGGCTCTAGCAGAACAAAATTATAATACAGGAATTAGAGTTTATCTCTTTGTTTAGTCTACGATCAAAATGCAATTTTGAGAAAACTTAAAACGTTTTGTATATTGTAACCTATCTTCTCTGGGCAACAGCTTCTTTCCTCTTACGCAATCTCTGTGCAGAACAAAGAGTCGAGTCGAAGAAAATAATACTGGTCGAGCAGATGTATAGACGTATTTAGTGATGTGCAAACAAGAACCCAGCATTATAGGTAAAATGTAAGAAAACATGGAAATCCCGTTGCACATCATTTATCATTCAGGAGCAAGGATCGAGGGCCTAATGCGCAGAATGCTCGAATTCCTCGGAAACTGGCATGTTCAGCTGCTCAGGATCAGTCAAGGCAGCAGCATCACCTTACATCTACCTGGCACTGGCAACCTGGTAAACAGACATGTGGATTGTTGTGAAAAATGAAAACGAAATTGTGTGTTTGACAAATAGAATTTCCATAGCATTAAAGCGAAAGCCGTCAATAAAGATTAGATGCGTGCTGTAAGCGGAGATTGCATTTGCTCTCTAAATGCTCAAACAAATAAAATATATGAATTTCTGGCAACCCTCTGAGACATGCGGTCCTCACGGTACGGCTCATTAACGACAGCTGCTCAACAGGCAAACAGTGAGACAGTGAAACAGACGGACAGACGGACAGACAGAAGACGCTGGCGGCTCATGCAGGTTGTCAGTCCAGCTACCTGTGAGTGTGCCTGGTGTCTGGTACCACGGTGCCACAATGCCCGCTCTGTGTGTCCCTACAGGGTAGAAACAGAGCCAATACTCGGTGCTGGAATGAATTCCTTTCGTCCTCCTTAACATAATAATCATCGGGCAGAGCAGAGCTCATAATAAGAGCTCCTGCTTCTGTTTAATATCGAGCCTTTGCGTCCCCCATCCTGGGTTTCCATCACCTTTTTTTGCACCTTGCACTTTCCTGTTGCATACCACAACAGTGCCACAGTGCCGCAGTACCTAATGAACTGAAGCAGCACGATCGTCCGATTGTCCTCATTCGCGACAGCTGTTTCACAGGGCCTTCCCTCGTTTTGTTTTGCTTGTGATGCCCAATCATCTGTTTTTTATTTTTCCTTGTTCCTATTCCTGTTTCTGTCCCGACGGACACAACTTAACCACGCAGTTGTTGTTGGAGGCCTTATGTGTGCACAGTTATTTAAATTTGTCTTGCGGTTTCGGACCACGACAACAACGACCTTATTGTCAATCATCTGTTGTCTGATGTCTACTGCCTGCAAAGCTATTAAGATCGTTCTTGAGATGGAAGGAAGTGGTCGTGAGAGCTGTAAGGCTTAGGTGTTCAAGATTTTTAAATTTAAATAATCGTAATATATAATAATTATATTACGATTTAAAAAACTATATCAAATATATTATATACTATTCATTTCCGACAAATATGTACAAAGTTAAATGAACTGAAATACATGGGCTTTTGTGAATGCTCTTTGGCAAATTCCCGCGTAGTAACCAAAAAATAAGGCACTTAAATATAGCATTCAAACAAGAGATTCTCAAGTTGAAACCCGACAAGGAAGCAATTCAAGAGGAAAAATTTAAAATAATCCACTGAAACTATAGAGTGCGCCCTAAACAATTAATTGAGGAATGGGAATGCGTTGTGGCCAAGTATTCATTGAAGTGAAACCAAATAAATGTCTTACGGGCGAAGTCAAGATCTAGCACAGAAGGTTTAAGCAACATTTTTACAACTAGAAAATAGAAGTCGTTCCTAAATTTTACTCATTAGCCTCTTTCGTGTGAGGTTCGTTTATTTACAAGAGTTGCGACCCCACGTTGGACGTCCCATCAACTAAAGTTTAGGCCTTGGCTATAGCTTTTTATCTACACTGCTTCAGTCACACCAAAAATCAATTTCCATCTAAAATGCTCCTCTGCCTTTTCAGTCGAACTTTTTGCCTCACGTTTGTAAACAAAACACTGGCTCCCCATCTCCCCACACCTTTTCCTCCGCGCTGAAGTTGAAGCGAAACCGAAAGGGAAAGGGTGAGAGAAGAGAGCATGAAGGGAGAGGCCAAGGCAGAGGTTCGATGCCGCCCCCAACAAAGGCAAACGAATTTGACTAAACACTTGTAAAAAATACATAACACCCCCGACCACGCGGCCAAGCAGCATGAAAGGAGCGCTCAACCCAAAAAAAGAGAGCTCTATATATACATATGTATATACATATATATATATATATACGTTAGTGTGTGTGTGTGTGTGTATATGTATGCACACTCACACAGCGTCAAGTGAAGTGCACTTCAGCAACAACAACAGCAACAACTGTAGAGCTATAGCCCAGTATTTTGATGTTCGCTCGCCAAGAGAGTTGCTCTCGCAGCGCATGTGCAAGCCAAGAGAGCGAGAGCATAACGCGGAAGTGTTGAGAATAGTGGGAAATTTCATAAGCCAACAGCATAGCCCAAAGAGCGAGCGATAACAAAAACGAGAGCGGCAGAGAACGAGTGAGACTACGAGTGCGAAGCGTGTGGCCGAGTGTGAGGTGTGTGTGTGTGTGTGTGTGTGTGTGTGTGTGTGTGTGTGTGTGTGTGTGTGTGTGTGGCTGATAGGGTAGCAAACTTCCCACCAGGGTGTGTTCAACTCTTGATGAGCAGCCGCTAAAATGTCCTACATGAAAATGTTCTCACGCTGCCAGAGCCTGCTCGGACCCGTCTTCCTCTGCATCTGCGTCTGCCTCTCCCTCTGCCGCTCTCCTATACTGACGCCTCTTCGCGGCCCCGTGTCCCGCTCCCTTTTACAGACCCTCTTCGGTTTGCCATTTGGCACTGCTTTTTAAAGTACGTCGGTGCTTTCAATTTTTAGCCGAATAAAAAAAGCTCGAACAAAATGCTTAATTTCTCATCTAACTTCCTTTTCGCAGGACCTCTCGAGAAGGCAGCCTGAGAGGGAGAAGAAGAGGGGGAACTGCCACCGAGACTGAGGCCCGAGCCAGAGACTGCGACTGAGGCGCTGGCTTAAAGCTGTTGCCAAAAGGTCCTTCAGGGCTGCGCGCGCAGTCAGCAGATTTAAAGAGGAGCCGTGTGTGTGTGCGGTGCCTGTCAGTCAGCTCGTCCCGCCGTCAGTCTGTCTGTAGCTGGGTGTCTCTGTGGCGCTGTGTGTATCACAGTTTGTACTTAGCGCCAGATGTTGCACGTTCCTGTTGCTGTTGTTGTTGCCCTTCCGCTGCCGCTCGGCGCAGTCTTCCTCTTCTGCCTACCTCCATAAAATCAAGTTCCCAAGTTCAAACAGACCGAAAGACAGCGAGAAAAGCAGGCGGAACGGAGCGACTGTGAGTTCGTTAAAATTCGTGCAGAATTCCCGACTCCACGCGACAACTAATTCACACACTCATACATAGGCCGTTTATCCTTATTGGCAGACTTTTTAATTTTTTATTGGTAATTAATTTAATGCCTTCTATGTCTCTGCCTTTCTATCTTCTCATTTTCAGCTATATTTCATTTTTTTCATAATTTACGCATTGTTGACTTGGTCTTTAATCCTTTTTAATGTGTGTCCTTCGTAGCTTGAGGTAGGACCCGCTGTATTCTCTGGGTTCCTTGCGTGCCCAGGCAAGCGACTACGGTTGCAACTGTGGCTGCTAATGAGCAGGCGACAAGTTGCTGGTAGTTGGTAGTCGGTAGTTGGTAAAAAATAAAGAAAAAAAAAAGAGCCTCGAGTCCTGTCCAAAAGAGTTTACATTGCAATTATGTAGGCGTGGCAGAGCAACGGCAGCCACAAGACCTGCAGCTTAATTGGAACAACTAAGCTTAGACCGGATTCATCCCAGTCTAGATGAATTGTCTTTGGGTATGTTAATACCACACTGAACTAGGAAAAGCGAAAAACGACTAATTAACCTGCTTAAGAAACCGTTTAGGTTTTAAGCAGAGCTTTTATATACAGCTGTTAATCCTTTTTTTAAATATATGTTGAGGTGTACTTAAAGCAACCCTTTGTAGGATCCTCATTGTATTGTATTGCCCAAACATCGCTTACATGACTTTATTTTTTATTCAATCAAAACAACAAGTAAAAAAGCTACAGTCGATTGTGCTTGACTTTGGGTGAATTTTTTTTTTTATTTTTTATTAATAATTGTTACTAAATAGCATAATTTGAATTGTCTGGAGCGGGACTTAAACCTCTGTTGCCTGCATAGTTGCAAGTGTTTTCATACATTTAGACGTAAAAAATTTGCTATTAAAATGACATTTTGTTTGGCGTATATCATTCATGTTTACCACGCGATTTCACTCAATTTTCAGGAAACATCCGCGCTGGTCTAGTTTATAAGTGTGAGAAAGATCACAGCTACAGCTACACGGCAACACCTTTAGCGTATGTTTTTTGAAGACCTTAGTGGGCGTGGCTGAATTCTAAAATAAACTTGATCGCCAGCTAGCATAACAAGTGTTTTAAAGTAAATTTCGTATCTCTAGCTCTTATAGCCTCTGAGATCCAGGTGTTCATATAGACAGACTGACAGATGAATGTACACGGCTTTATCGTCACGGCTGGTTGCACTGATTAGCAATATATATACTTACATTTTCTGTTGGCACTAAGATGTAACACACTTCTTAAAAAGCCAATGTAAACGTATTATTCTTTCTTTTTCAGCGAACATCGCACTGATTATAAAATCTTGAGAGTTAATATGGGGGGAGAGTACATAACAGGCTCTTGAGTAAATTCAAAGGTCTTGGCGCATCTTTTGATATCAATGATAAAATAATAGACCATCTGTTGTGGTTACAATTATTACATTTGCGACCTCTCGTTATCTACTTTAAGCTTTCAGTCACAAAATTGACACGTAACAACTGTCAACTGGCCGTGGATTCCATCTACGTTCCTTATGTTAATATTGCGCCTGCTGTTCTCTATTTGGCGCTTTCGAACATAGACGGAAAAAAGTCCATGACCACACATACAGAAAACTACCACCGTCCTTGTTCTCTTCCCGGGAGCGATGCTCCCTTATCCTAACTACACAATGCAGGAAGGACGGAACTCACCCCGCAGGCCCAAACTCAAGCGACATGACATCAAACTCATTAAGCCGACATTACATCTAATTAAAATCAGTGCAAGAGCTTTGCCTAAAATTTAATTTGCCTTTAAGTCGGCTGCCAGCTTGGCTCGGCCCCAGATGCCGAAAGCCCCAAAGCAGCCAATGCCCAACTGCAAACTGCGAGTCCATGGCAATTTAAACGCTTTTCTTTGCACGAGCACTGAGAGCAGACTGTCGACTGCGGATTACTCCCCACTCCTCAAACGCCGACCCAGACTCAGGCCCAGACCCAGGTGCCAGGCGGCAGTCTAAACATAAAAATGTGTTAATAACATTGAACAGCATCAGAATTTATTAACAGGTTTATGATTTGCACAACGCAGACCAGCGACTTGTACCAAATCGAATTGAGCGAAGAGAGCGAGAGCAAAAACGAAAGCGAGAGCTTGAACTTGAGCAACTTTAATGTCAACGAGGGGCAAATCATTGGCAATTCAATAAGCTAAAGCCAAATGAGCTTTCAAAACTGCCCAACGACTAGACTCAGCATACTTCCTTCCTTCCTGCATGATGCGATATCCATACATACATACTTTTTATGGCCTGGCTATAAAAATTTTCAATATTTAGCTTTGCATTCGTGTTTTTTATACCCGCTACCTATAGGGTAGAAAGGTTTTATAACTCAGTGCCAACAGAAAATGTATGTAACAGGCAGAAGGTGCCTGACCCCGTTAAGTATATATATTCTTGATAAGTGTCATCAGCCGAGACGATTTATCCATGTCCGTCTGTCCGTCTGTCTGTATGAACAACTAGATCTCAGAGACCATAAGAGCCAGAGCAACCAAATTTGGTTACATTGCCGTGCTTATCCTATGCAGATAATGTTTATTCTAGATAAGAGACACGCTCTTTTCGCCTTCTAAAATCGTAAAAAAAAAACTATTAAAAAACTAAAAGCACGAGTTTTGGTACACACAGTAATATCTAAAGTCGAAAATGTTTTTTGAAAATTTAATTAGGATCGGATGAAAAACTTAGAAGTTTTTCAAGAAACAATATTATTGGCCAAATATGAAATGAACATGGTTGATATAATTTATTTTCTACGTAATAGTATATTCCACACCAAATATACTTTTCGGCACACTAACGGGTAGCGGGTATTTCACAGTCGAGCACTCTCGGCTTTCTTTCTACTTGTTTTTCTGCTGTTACAACAAATAATTTCATAAACGCACCGCGGTGTCCTCTACACTCTGTTTGCACGAAGCGGTCTCGAGGTGCCTACAACAACCCCACAGCGAATTCGCTTTTGTTGCTCGTGCTGCCGACGCCGCAAGCGTCGACTCGCCAACCCATCGGTTCGTAGAGCCTCAAACCGACGACAAGGCCAAGGCCCAGGGATGAGGACGAACAGAAGCAACAGCACCAGCAGCAGCAGCTGCCTCCTGTTTGGCGGCTCTGTGGCTTAAATTGGGGTCGGGTCAGCTCATCGCATTCGTATTATTCTTTTTATTGCGTGTATACAATCTCTCGTTGTGCCGCCCCTCCTCACCACAATCGTCGCTCTCCCCACAACCATTTACCGTTGCAGACTTTCGACCAGTTCAAAATGTCAAGTTCAGTTCAATAACAACGCAAACAACACAGGACTAACAAGCTGAGCCTACACTTTGTGCACTTTTCGCGGCTTAAGTCGACTGTCCCTCAAAACAACCGAAATTAGGCTTAAATTGAGTGTGACCAGACTAAACGAGTCTACGTTCAATGCTCCTTGAAGCTGATAGTTTAATGACTTTTAAAGCGGAAGTCAGAAAGAAGTATGTATATGAGAATTATATTAAAGAACGGAACGATGATTGTTTTTCAGACAGATTACGATAAAGGGAGGAAGAAATAAATAAAACGAAGGCTATACGAAAATGTTCTTCCTTTATTTTCCCTATATTGGCAGTAAAATGAAATACAAAATATACAATAGATCAATCGAATATATTTGAAATGGAAATTACTTCAAATCGGTTTTGTTACAAATTTCTTAAACGTCATCAAGATTATTTTTTGTTCTTTCTTAACAATTAAATATTCGACTTTTAAATTTTAAAATTTTCCTAAATATCCGATCATTTTTGGAACAGCGCTTTTTATTATAAGTGTTGAATTATTGAGATTGATTGAAAAAGTTTACAAACCTTCATTGCACCCGTGCTTTATAAAGAGATGCGTTTGCTCATGCGATAAAGGGAAGATTTATAAATATACGTAATTGACGGCAATGGATTACCGCATCGGCTCTATTGGCTCGCGTTCTTTTTTCGTAAGATCCACGCCCTAGCTTATTTGGCAAATGTAAAGCATTTGTCACACTTCCAAATGGAGAAATGGGTATCATGAAACGAGAAACCAGAAATCGGAACATTGCTGCATAATAATATGGAACTCAAATAAAAAAAGAGTGAAAAACGTTTGCCATTACACACGACGAGCCACCCGACAAACAGGTTGTCAGACAGTCAACCTTTGGGATGTCCCCCATCCCAAAAAGTCTTCCCCTGTGTCACGCTATATCTCTGAATGGGGTCGTGAATAGGGTTCGAGAGTGTCGTCGTTGAGAACTTGGTGGCGACAAATGAGTTATGAAGTGAGGATTTTGTGGTATTTGCTGGCCCTTCCCATGTAACACATTATTGCCAACATCTTGCTGGTCACCTAGCTGAACTGAAGACATTGCATTAACATGCTAGGAACCGCCCGTAAATACTTCGTTAATCCAATACTAAATAAACGGCTGTAAATTATTCGAGTAGCATCCAAACAAATGTTCTTATCTTGTGGGCCGCTGAAAAACACTCTTGTTAAATCAGAAATATATATTTGAATGCTGCTTATAAATACATTTATTAAGGAAGAAATTCTCCTGTTGACTATACTTTAATCTCTCTGCAGTTTCAAATATATGTCCGCATCAGGAGTCATAACTGGGCTATTTACAGCATATTTGAAGGAATCAACCGTCTTATCACACTTTGATACACTGTGATTTCGCAAAAGTGAACCAGACCCAGTTTAGCCTGCAGAAGACCAAATCTCATGCCAATGCAGTTGCGAGGACCGATGCCGAAGGGCATATAGGCATCCATGTTAATATTGTTTCGGTTCTCCGGTGCAAAGCGATCAGGATCATATTTCTCGGGATCGGGCCAATACTGCAAAGCAAAGAAATAAATAGTTATTAAAAATGCCTTTAAAACTATGTAATTAACAAACGAACCTTTTCGTTCCGATGTATTCCCAGAGTCGACACATAGAAGGGCGTGCCATTGGGCACCTCCAAATCATAATACGGCTGCAGAGTAAATTTTTCGCCCGTTTCGGGCTGTGCACATTCCCGCTCAACAAAACCCGCAATAGGATATTTTCGCAGCGTTTCATTAACCACTTGTGTCAGGTAAGGCATTGCCTGGATGCTCTCATAGCTAACGAAATCCTCGTCTTCGAAGTAATCCTTCACCTCCGCGCGTAGACGATCTTGTAGCTCAGTATTGCGTGCCAATTCATAGAGGGTCAACGTCATCGTAGATGAGCTGGTCTCAAAGCCCGCTGTCTGGAAGATAGCCGCATGTGCCGCATGTGAGAAGCTGCCTCGCGTTTCATAGCCAACAGGACATCAATTAGATCATTGCGATGTACTCCAGATTTTTCACGCTCCGACAGAACATACGAAATAGTATTGATGAAGAATTCCCTCGTCTTCTTGGAAAATGTTTTTACACGGGCCAGTGAAGCCAATGCGGGCAACAAGAAAATTATAAAACTATCCAAAAGACGAGCCAGGTCAAAATTGAAGAATTCCGTATTAATTTTGAAGAACTCGCTGTCTGCGTCCTTTAGAGAATTGGCCTTGATGCCAAACGCAATAGTCGCTATTAAATCTGTGGTAAATCGAGAACAAGTGTCCTTAATTCGTATCACCGAACCAGCGGGCACTCTCTCCAAGTTATGTTCCAGATCTTTACCAATCTGCGAATGAGAACAAATAACTTGATTATATTACCCATTGAGATCGTGAAGGAATACTTACTTCCACCATCAGAGGATACATTTGCTTGATCTTGCCGCTGGTAAACACCGGCGAAATTTTACTTCTAACAGTCTTCCAGTCCGAATTACGTACAAAGAATAAGTTGTTGTAGCCAAGAGGATCATGAATCGGATCAGTTCTTATAACACGATTGATAAAGAAGTTGAATTTCTTTATCATAATGGTCTTGATCAGCTCAAGATCACGAATAATTATACCTGGACCCTTCACCAAGTAAATACCAATCAACGGTTCGTTCTCGAATCCTGGTGTATTATATAGCATATTAAGTTGTTCGAAGTAAGGAACTTTCCCTGTCAGAAAAGTCCATAAGTTTCCAAAAATAGGTTCAGGTTTTACAGATTTAATCCCATTTCGCTGCCAATAGCCATGGACACGTTTCTGCCATATATATATAGCAAAAGCCATACTGGCGATGAATAAAATAATTTCGGTATACATCTGAGTTGATTGCACAGTGGACTGCTACTAGTGCAGAGCCCAAATCAATCTTTTATATAGAAAGATACCACTTAACAACGCCTAAAACTTTTACATCTACATTTTCTTTCAAAACGTGTCGTTCATTTTTTTGCTGATATGCCGTGACGAATCAAAAAAAAATATGTTTGTGTAGCAAGTTGTAAAGTTGTTGTTCAGGAATATGTTTGTAGGATTTATAACTTCTTGATCTACATTAACTGTTAGTGCTGATATCTACAAGAATTTCAGTAGCTTTCATTCAATTTTCATAATACAAAAATTCTGAAAGATCAATTTTGCCTATTCGCGATGATAATGCATATTGCCACGCAGAAAGTTTGTACACCCTCTACTTATTAAGATGTTAGGGTGGGTATATTACTTCAACCACTAATTTGTAAACTATTTAGGTGGAATGGAAAAAGACGCGTACATATGTATACAAACAGAGTAAACATTTATTTTCAGTTATATTTAAAACAATGTTTTTTATTTAATTTATTAAACATACAAAAAATAATTAAAATGATTAATTTTGTTCTGAAAAAGAAAAATTAAGCTTATTTTTACAAGGAAAAAATTGGAAATACAAATCAAATTCAAATATAACTAGTTATTAATAAAAGGAAATGTTTTTACATATCCAAAGACTTCATTGCTTGAGCCCCACCAGCAATAACATTAATTTTACAAGTATTAAAAAATTATTCAAGGTATCTTATAGTCTATTTTTTCAAATGCTCAGTCCAAACGTCTGCTCAAGCAAGCCTCTGGTTATCAATTTGCCTAATCAGAATTATCTTCGTACTCTTCATTTGGGACTACTAACTAATTGAGCTCCTCAGCTCTTATCAGTTTCAGTTTCAAGTGTTTGCCGATCTTTTAAGTTGCCTCTTATCAGACATGCACGTCAGAGAATAAAGAACCGGTGAACCATTTATAGTTTGGGGAAGCCTCTTCTCTTTTCACTCTTAATATACCTATTCCACATGCTCTATCTCTCCATTTTATATTTCCCTTTTGTTCTCTCACATTTTACCTGTCGGTGCCACTCTATGTCAACTATTAAGCTGTGAATTCGAGTACACATGAAGAATGGACGAATGGACATATCTATGTACATACATATAAATAGATACATTGTTACCCTTAGCAGCTTCGATTGCAACCAAAAATAAAAATGCATCTTAAGAAAAGTTTTTAATGCCTTCCGTTAAATGACAAAAATATATATGCAAATTGAGCTTTGGCCTGAATAAACCTTCGATGAATTTTCATATCGTGAAATTAGTGTTCAGAGGACAGCTTCAAGTTATTAAAAATCCAAAAGCCTAATCTATCTATCGCCAAGGATTTCTTCTTAGAATTTCAATAAACTAAATATCAATATTATACACATAGAACAAGTACTGTTTTTAAAATACATTTATTAAAGAAGTGATTTTGAATAGAAATAGACCAGGCCTCAATCCTTATGCAACTGCAAATAGATGTCCACTTCAGTCGACGTAACTGGACTGTTCACTGCAAACTTGAAAGAATCGACCGTCTTATCACACTTTAATACACTGTGATTACGCAACAAGTGAACCAGACCCAGTTTAGCCTGCAGAAGGCCAAGTCTCATGCCGATGCAGTTGCGGGGACCGATGCCGAAGGGCATATAGGCATCCATGTTGATATTGTTTCGGTTCTCCGGTGCAAAGCGATCAGGATCATATTTCTCAGGATCTGGCCAATACTGCAATTTTCAAATAATATACAAATATGCATTATATGTTATAATAGAAACAAATTAATCAACTCATTAATTGTACCTTCTCATCCCGATGTATGGCCAAAGTAGAGACATAGAAGGGCATTCCACTCGGTACCTCTAGATCGTAATAAGGCCTCAGAGTAAACTTTTCTCCAGACTCCGGCTGGGAACATTCTCTTTCAGCGTAGCCTGCGATGGGATATTTTCTCAAAGACTCGTTGACAACTTGACTGAGATAAGGCATTGCCTGCAAGCACTCATAGCTAATGTGATCCTCATCTCCGAAGTAATCTTTAATCTCTGCTCGAAGCCGATCCTGTAATTCTGTATTGCGAGCCAATTCATAGAGGGTCATGGTCATAGTAGATGAACTAGTTTCAAAGCCCGCAGTTTGAAAGAGAGCAGCTTGGGCAACCAAATACTCCATGTCCTTGGCCTTGAACTCATTATTTTTGGATTGGGTCTCGCGTTTCATAGCCAGCAGTACATCGACTACATCACTGCGTTGTACTCCAGACTTCTCACGTTCACTGATAACATGCGATATAGTACGTATAAAAAAATCTCTGGTTTTCTTGGGAAACATCTTGGCACGAGCCAGAGAAGCTAATGAAGGTAGTAGAAAGATACAGAAACTATCCAAAAGACTTATGAGGTCAAATTTAAAGAACTCAGCGTTAATCTTATAGAACTCGCTATTGTCGGTTTTCAGTGCATTAGCATTGATCCAAAAGCTATAGTCGCTATAAGATCGATGGTAAATCGGGCACATTTCTCCTTAATTTTTATGACGGAATCAGCTGGCGTTTTCCGCAAGTTCTCTTCCAGATCTTTGCCAATCTGCAAAATAATTGATGGATTTGGATATGGATTTGGTTTTGACGTACTTCAATATTCACTCACCTCCACCATCAAAGGATACATTTGCTTAGTCTTTCCACTGGTAAACACAGGCGAGAGTTTATTCCTGAGACCTTTCCAATCCGGACTGCGTGAGAGTATGAGATTATTGTAGCCAAGTGTATCATGAATTGGATCTGTTCTCATGGCGCGATTCACGAAATAGTTGAACTTCTTGATCATCACAGTCTTAACCATCTCAAGATCTCGAACAATTACACCCGGACCCTTCAGGAAATAAACTCCAATCAGTGGCTCATTCTCGAAACCCTTGGCTGTGTGCAACATACTGATTTGCTCAAAGAATGGCACTTTGCCAGTAAGAAACATACGTATATTTCCAAAAATGGGCTCTGGCTTTATAGACTTAACCCCATTTCGTTGCCAAAAACTATAGAAACGCCTCTGCCAGATATAGATCACCAGTGCCATACTGGCAAAAAATACAAATATTTCCGTTAACATCCTGTTTGCTTCTTGTGTGCAACGCGACTAACACAATCTGGCAACTTTGGCGATTATTTATACAAAATCTAGTATATGTTATGTGACATGAGACTTGAGGATAAGCTTAGGCATTGTTCAAGGTGAATGCGTTTCTGTTATAATACATATTGTTTGATACTAATTGTTCACAATCTTAAAATTTCATCATTGTTGTTGAAATTCGTACTCAACTTTGCGTTTAGCAATGTAATGCTGATTTTTAGATAGCGCAAAATTTCATTCACTATGTATTACTATGAATGTTTACCTTATCAAATGCCTAGTCATCATAACTTTCGTCGTCTTACTTTTGGACTATCTCAATTTTAATGGTAGGTTAATTATTGTTTGGGCATTCCCTTTCAATAAGAACTGACTAGACTGCGTGTCACCAAAAAAAAGGGTGTTACAATATCCGATCTAAAAACATAGTATTATATGGAAAAAATAAATATTTCAAAATTGTAAGTATTATACATTTTTTTGTATTTGAAGTCTCATTCTTCTTCGTCTTCTGAAGAAAGATCTCCTGTGATCGATCTTACCATCTCTGCCAATCTCTCAGTCTTTTCTAATAATCTTGCCTTACCCATATTCAACCTTCGTTTCGATTAGCATTTTCTTCTCCGAATCTTCTTCCGTGTACATACTCTTTTTATAGATATTAAATTAATTATCAGGCAGAAGTGCTTGTTTTATGTTGCTTATTTTTTAGCTTGAGCAGCATTAAAATAAAGGAGCCAATGTTGTGGGTCATTGGGTCATCTTTGAGTCAAATGACAAATGCCCCAAACCAGTGTCACGATTCGCGAACTACCCCAAAATAGCCAAATTGAACCCCTGGCTGAAGAACTCGAATTAGATTATATCGGCAGCGGTGGCATTACCGACTTCATTGGACAATGGCATAATTATGCAACGAGCAACCCTCGTGGCAAATCGCAAGGCAATACTCGATGGAACTGCCCTGCCAGATGTTATCGTGAAAACGTTTACCGTTTGACGACTGTCCCCCATCCTCAGACCCTGGTCAAAATTATGATGGAACACGCGACACAGCTTATGGGCCGTGCTCTGGGCTCTTCTCATCCTCTCTCACTTGCTTTTTCTCTCTTATTTTGTAGTATGCACTGTGAGATTTTATGTCCCTATCTGGTCAGCAGCCTTTGTTTTCTTTCATTTTTTATTTAATTTTGCCCATGGCATGGGGATGGGTGTGGCCAGTGGTCAAACCCTTAAGAACTAGTTTCGGCCAAACAGGTTTCAGCAGTTGCATGCTACTCAAATGAACGACCCCTTCATCAACGGTAGCATCAAGTCAAAGGCTTACACATTTCATTGATGTTGCTGATGAAAGCGCCCTGCCAGGCTCAACAGGAGACACAGAGGCAGGGCAGGTCCTGGGGCAACTTCTAACCTAGAGTATTGAGTCCGCGTGACATTTTTAAAATTTAACAAGATTCTGCAGCAAATAATAACAACTTACTAGAGCCGTGGCTTGTGTGTGTGTTTGATAATCCTAGTTAGGGTTGCTGCATGCAATGCATTTGATTAAAGGCTTAAGGGTTGACACAAAGCACACAGAGGGTTGTCCCTGACCAACTGCACTAACCAAACGACTGAGTCGCCTTAGCGACTAGAAACCCCAATAACCGAAAAAAAGTGACCAATTACTAGTTGAAATACTGCAATAAAAACAACCCCATGCCATATTTCAAATCAGTGATAAAAATCTTAGCCATTGTCTAAATATTTATCCGGATGAAGCGAATAAATGACAACTTGCAACGAATGCATTGCAATTGTTTTTAATTAATAATCAAACTGGACAGACTCGATCTCCATGCCAAGAAAGTAAGTTGAATTGACGATCTCTTGCATAGACGAAACATTTAATTGTCTTTATTCTGAAACATGACGCAAAGAATTAAAGTTGAAGCCTAGTAAGAGTCGTTTTTTAAGTATATTTAAAAAATTGATCTAATCTAAATATTCAGCCAAACTTGCAACTCAAACATTTATATTACCTTTGAAATTAAGATTACTAGAATAGGTTTTCCCTTAAAAAATTTTTTTTTTCAGTTACATAATTACTTTTCGTCTTTTACCTAGAGCTTAAAATGTATGAAGTAAACAAACAACTAATATTTTAATATTTTGTATTCATTTAAAAATTTTGAAAAATTACTAATTAATACAATGTAATAAATATTTTCATATATTTATCGAAATATTACACTAGTATCTTCAAAGGAAAGAAGCCATTAGTTTGCAGAAGAACTTCGAGATTTGATGCGAAATGCTCATCAGTGAGTCGCTTTAAAAGATGTTCATTAGAAGTCCGAATAGAACCCTTGACTCAACCACCTAACCTTAAGCGTTTCCATCAACTCTTGACGCAACTTTCTTAGATGTGTCTTTCCCCTTATGTTAAACTTGCAGAAAAGTTAAACAAGCTCAACTTCCTTCATCTATATCTGTATTCTCAATTACACAACTCCTTTCTAGATTTAACTCCTATTCAACTTTTTCTCCCTCATTCTGCCTTTCTCTGTTAGAGTCTTCTTCTGTTGGTAGTCGACTTTCCGACTTCGATTCGGTTTGTGATGGGCAAACCCCTCTATAATGGCTCGTCGATGGTTATGAATGCATAATTTCATTCAGAAAATTGCTGCTTCCTTCTTTTCTTTGCTCTGCTCTATCCCGCTCTGCTCTGCTCTTTTCTTTCCTGTACATTACCCTCACTGTAGCCATTGCTGTCCTTGCTGCACCCGCATATTTCACCGTGAAGCACACCCAAACACGGAGTCCGATCCATCGAGCCCTTCACGAACACATACCACCCCACTTGAATCTAACGCAGCCCATCTCCTCTCGACAGTTGTATTGAATGTGTTAGGGTAAAGAGTTCTGCCAAATCTGGTTTATAGTCGCGCTTATAAAAAAACATCAACATTGAAACTCCCCACGATACCATAAGGCTGAACGCAGGTTGCGGATGAGGGCAAGGGGACAGCGGTAAGGTTGAGGGTAGCAAAGGTATGGGTGAGTTATTCGGGTTCTGAATGGGCCAGGTTATCCCTGGCCAGGGGCCAGTTCATATAGTCCAGAAGCCCGGCTAGCCACTGCGCTAATATCTACATAAATACATGCAACACGCTGTTTCCGGTGCTGAAAGTTCCATTTCACGAAAGTCCACAACTTCATATTGATGTTGATGATAATGACGATGGCGATGGTGACGAGGACGGAACTCAAATGGGGACTGGGCGAGTCTCGCAGTTGTTCTAATGAAGGCAGAGGGAATGGCGGTGGCGGTGGTGGTAAGCGTGTGAAGAACTCTAGCAAAAAGGTCACGTTTACAGTGGTAGTAGAATAAGCAATAATCCAATGAAATAATAAACTACATTTATTATTAAAACAATTGTCAGTCTATTATTCGGAATTTTAATCACGTTGCAATCGCACTAAGATGTCTACTTCGGACGCCAAGACTGGACTCAATGCCGCAAACTTGATCGACTCGACTGTTTGATCACATTTGAGTACCCGGTGATTACGCAACAAGTGAACCAGACCCAGTTTTGACTGCAGAAGACCAAGTCTCATGCCAATGCAGTTACGGGGACCGATGCCGAAGGGCATATAGGCATCCATGTTGATATTGTTTCGGTTCTCCGGAGCAAAGCGTTCGGGATCGAACTTCTCCGGATCAGGCCAGTACTGCAAAAGGAAAGCAAATTCATAATTGGTATTAAAGTTAGGAAAGACATTAAAATATATTGAGTACCTTTGCGTCCCTATGTATAGCCAGCGTAGAGACATAGAAGGACGTCCCACTAGGAACTTCCAGATCGTAGTAAGGCTTCAGCGTAAACTTCTCTGCGGATTCGGGTTGCGAGCATTCCCGTTCAACGTACCCTACAATGGGATATTTACGCAGAGTTTCGTTGACGACTTGTGACAGATAGGGCATTTCCTGGATACGCTCATAGCTAATCTGCTCTTCATTACCGAAGTATTCCTTAACCTCGGCGCGCAATCGATCTTGCAACTTAGTATTGAGTGCCAGTTCAAATAGGGTCATTGTCATGGTAGATGAACTAGTCTCGAAGCCGGCTGTCTGGAAGACAGCAGCCTGTGCCACAAGATAGTCTAGTTCCATGCCTTTCTCGCCCTTTTCGGATTGAGCAGCTGCCTCTTGCTTCATAGCGAGCAGGACGTCAATAAGATCATTGCGATGCACTCCAGATTTCTCACGCTCCGATAGAACATACGATATGGTGCGAAAGAAGAATTCGCTCGTTTTCTTAGAGAACAGCTTGACACGTGCGATAGAAGCCAATGCGGGCAGCAGAAAAATGATGCCAAGATCCAAGGCGCGATGCCAGCACAACTCAAAGATGGCCATATTATAGTCGAAGAATTCACTCTTCATATTCTTGAGAGAATTTGCCTTCACACCAAAAGCGATAGTCGCTATAAGATCAGTGGTAAACCGAGCACAAGTGTCCTTGATGCGAATCACGGAATCAGCGGGTACTTTTTGCAAGTTGGATTCTAGATCTTTGCCAATCTATAGTGCACATTAAATAGGTTGGTTATTAACTTTCTTTGTGGTTATCAAGACGCACTTACTTCCAACATGAGTGGGTACATTTGTTTGATCTTGCCGCTGGTAAACACCGGCGAAATCTTGCTCCGGAGTCCCTTCCATTCCGGACTGCGTACGAAGAACAGATTGTTATACCCAAGGGGGTCGTGATGTGGATCAGTGTTCAGAACTCGATTCACAAAGTAATTGAACTTCTTAATCATTACAGTTTTGATAAGCTCAAGATCACGAACTATCACACCTGGGCCCTTTAGGAAATATACTCCGACTAATGGCTCGTTCTCAAAGCCCTTGGCCTGGTGGAACAAGCTGATCTGCTCAAAGAACGGCACTTTTCCAGTAAGAAAAGGTTTGCAACTGCCCACGATGGGCAGAGCTTTTATGCATTTTACCCCATTGCGCTCCCAATAGCTATGGGTTCGCTTCTGCCAGATGATGAAGACGATCGCTAAACTGACAATCAGCAATAGCAGCTCCGTAAACATTGTGTTCGCTCCGATTGTAGATCTGCGACTACTGAACGCGCAGCTCTAGCACTCACTTATAAATAAAAAACACGATTTGCTTTCTTAGAGCGTGGCGTGTGTATTATTTTGCCGATTGGCGATGACGAGGCGGAAAGTGACTCTGCGAAATGTTTGCATACCCTGTTCCAATTGAATTTTTAAGAAGGGGATATTTACATTTATTTAGTTGATGTTGTATGTTATTCCAAAGTAAGCTGTCAAATTAATGTTAATAGTCAAATTAATGTAACCAATACTGGCCAATAAATAAGTGTTTGGCGATTTATGAGCTATTGATATTTGAGATTGGGTATTTAACAGTTGTCCGCAATCACATTTGAAATATTCTCTATTATGATCGTGACTAGTTTTGAAAGTTGTGTGTCGAAGTAAGTATTATTTCAGAGTATGTATGCATTCAGTAGATAACTTAAACTCAGACACAAATGATATCTTAATTCTACTTTGATTATCTAGTTGTTGATAAAACTTGAATTAATATACAATTTTATTGAATGTCTTGGTTCTAGATATTGTTATTTAAATTATAAACAGGGTACTTCTTAACCGGCCATATTAAGTGCTGAGTTCGTGATTGAACGAGGAGTCGCCTTATCTAATGCCCAGTCAGTGTTACTTTCGAAGTCGACCACTGTGACTTACTAAATTTTGTTTTTGCTCAGTGTTAATCAAGTTTTGTATCAATGTCTAGCGTTCCCCCTTTCTATGCCCTTTTCGCCGCTCTCCCCCCTAGCGACCCCTTCACGAGAATCGGTTTTGGTCTATTGCTCGTGTTTAGTCTCACATTAGCGTATTGCCTGCCCCGACCCGCTCCCGCGCACCCCTCGCTCGCTATTCGATGCTCGTCACTCGACGTCGAGTGGCAAACGACGCGACGCCGTTTCGGCTTTGCCTTCGGGCTTGGGTGCTTCGGGTTGTTTGGGCGGCTTAGCCGGGGCAGAGTCTGCCGCTACCACCCACTCGGCTACCCCCTCTCTTCTCTCCACTACCTCCCCTTCTTGCTATCGTCTCCCTCGTGCTGTGGCTGCGTCTGCGGCTGTTTGTTTGTTTGCCTTGCCTTTCGCTGGCTTCTTTCGTTTTCATCCCCCACTCCCTTTGCCACTCACCCCTCCACTCTACCACCGGTACACTGGAACTGCCGCTTGAACGCATATTGACGCTTATTAATATTTACATTTTTATTTGTATTTTGCGTTTGGTTTTTGCTGACGGAAGACTTTTGGACGCCGTTGATTAAGCGCTGAACAATGTTGCGACAGTGGACAGCGGAAAAAAATATGAAGAATAATAAATGTTTTTGATTGCTCCCTTTTTTAATTGTCATACAATTTAAGCCAGTTTGAACGCAGTGCTACATGCATTGCTATACCCATTGAAAATTCAAAAACATAATAGGGTAGTTTCTGTTTGTGATTTCCTAATAGAATAAATTGTTTGCCGTAATTTGTTAAAAATAAAAAGTAATTTTAACTTAATACATTTACAAACTACTAACAAAGTAAACTAAAATAGTTAATTAAAAAGGGAGGAATTTAAATAAATTCAATTATTACAGTTTGTCATATGTTTTCAATAAATAAAGTAGAGGATTTCTTTTATAAAAACAGTTCTTTATAAAGGTAGAATATGCAAAATCATAATGAGGGTATTTGCTTTTTACTTTATTCTAAATAAAAACAAAATGTGTTAAGCAAAATAAAAAGTATGTATAGACTAATGTAATTAAAAACTATCTTATGAAAATGTATATAGAAGTGTTTTTCAAGTGTTTTAAATAATTTGCAATTTTAGTTAACATTAGTTACTTTATACATTAAGTTAGACCTTTTCATCGTATCTATGAGTTGATCAGTTACAATACAGTGACCATAGATTTACATTTTACAATTTACGATTTGCTTTTCGTAATTGGTCCCAGTCGCCACATGCGAACTCCATTAAAGTTCGGATACACTCGTAATCTTCTTCTCTTCTCCCTCGTGTCTAATTATATCCTATTTTTATGTTTTTTACACAATTTAATAAAAATATGAAATTGTTTTTCTTTGTCGTTGCAGGTAAGCGAAGTGTCCAGCTGTCATCCAAATCTTTGGCTCTAATTTTGGTGGGATTTTGTGCACGTGTCCTTGTTGCTCGTTCCTGGTTTCTACTGTTCCGGTTCGAAATTCAGTCAAATTGTTGTTTGTTGATGCTCGTTGACGCAGCGAGAGAAACCCCTAAACCACTTCAATTGTTTGCCCAAATTATTTTGAATTATTGCATGCGCCGTCGGTTCATTTCCACGCGACTTTTGTTATCCGATCCCCCAGGGGATGACAGAGAGACCTTGCCACCACCATCGCCGTCGCCGTCGTCATCGCCGTCGTCATCGACGTCGTCATCAGCAACGTCATCTCAAACACCAGCACTATCATTAAGAGCATCAACAACTGTTGTTGCTGGGTTCTGTTCGGTACAGTTCTATTGCATCCTGTTGGCTTTATGTTTTCCCTCTCAAATCCCAATTTCACTTATTTCTCAATGCGGCGTGTCCTTGAGCACAAATGTTGCATTTGGTGCTCAGCATGTGGCAGCTCTAACGCACTTTGAAAGGATTAGTTATATTTCCTTTTCCTTACCTCCCTGGGCATAGGATAATGCTCACTGCATGGGTGGTGGCAGTTTTCAATGTCGCTCTCTGAGCTAAATAAGGATCAGGCATAAGGGAATAAAATGTCATTTGTGATCGAAACTAATGAAGATTAAGGACAACATTAAATATTTTATCTTTTGTTTAGCCAATCAAGCTAAATTTGAAATTTGAATTCATTTATTGTTTGTACTAACACCATAATTCCAGCTGCTTATAATAACAATTCAAGACTTTGTAAAAAAGAAATTATAAAGTAAAACTAAATTTTAAATATATTTCTTGCATATTTTCAACACAGTTTTGTACTCTTCATTGTGCTTTGATATTCTCAGTTACAACATTATTATCATTAAATATTGAAACTTAAAGGCCCATTTAACTAATGTGTTTAGTCTTTTGATATTATTATTATTAATTCAATGTGTATTACTGCAATCATATGTTGCTTTTACACACAAACACACTCTCTCAGCTCTTGATAAATAGTTTATTAAAATCCACAATTGAACTGTGTTCTGATGAAACCACCGTGGAATGTTAACTGACATAGCATCATCGAGAATATAATATTGTATTTGTAAGTTATTTATATTAAGTAACTCGTATGTCACTTAACACGCCAATACACCTCACCTCCCTCCCCCAGATCGAAGTGGAGTGGTAGCAATTGGCAAGTGGGGTTAAGTGGTAAGTTCCGAAATGCTATTAACATAATTTATTTACTATCAAAGGCGCCGTATAACGATTACATATCAACCTGACTTGAAGTGCGAGTATAGCGATTTGGCCAATAGATTTTGATTAAGCCTCAAAACAAGAAGCAGCAGTCTGGATATAGATGCACATAAACCGAGCGAATTGCTAATTGTTACTCAGCCAGGGCAACGACAACGACAACGCTAACGTCGGCATAAACCATAAATAGGGCAGACGCTATACGAGGGATACGTGAACCGAGCACAACGAGAAAATTACATTGACGACGCGTTTTCGGTAGAGGGAAAATTATTTGGTCACGTGCAGCGATATCGAGAAGGGCTGACAGGCTGATGGACAGAAGGGACTCCTTATTATTTCCATTTGATCTCCACGTCCGCGTCCTCGTGCCTGGGCTCAGGGCTCATCGCCCGCAAAGGCCCGAATCAGAAAACTGAATGCACCAAGCGTAATGAAAATAGAATTTTGCTTTCTTTGGATAAAGTAAAAGTACAACATTGAGTGTTCGGTGTGTGCAGGGCAACAGCCAGTCCTGAGCCTGTGGATTCGATAAGCATCTGAAATTGAATGGAAATACAATTTTTTTTTGGTTTCTTCCTTGCGAACAATTAGATAAATGAAGTTGTAGGAAGTTCTTCAGACTGAAGCCGATTGACTGCCACAAATTTGTGGCATTGCTGCTTAGAATGGTGGTGAAAGAGAACTCAAAATTTGAAGTAATAGAAGGTGTCATTTTGCAGGTGCCAAGACGCCACTTCCTGTCCCTTGAATTGACCTCACTTGACTTTAGCGATCTTCCCTCGCTCCCTCTCGGAGAATTTTGCTCGAAATTAATTAAGTTAGGGCCACTAATGAGCAATGTCTGCGGACAAATAAAATGTTCCTGATGGACAGATTAAAGATACTCGCATATAATTGTGGTCAGCTCTCGATTACAAAATACGTACCCGCAACGCACGAATGCGGCCCAGACAGAGGCCTCAGTCACTGTTGCAGTCGACGTCACAGTTTAAATTCGCATGCGATTCGATGCGTCTAAAAGCTGGGATACATTTAATAACAAATAGCATGAAGGAACTCATTCAAACACCATGAGGGTAGTTTTATACGTCATTTTTTTTTAACGTTTTTTTCTGTGTTGTTATAAAGCTGCTATGTACATAATGAGCAAAAAACGATGCACCAGTTTGGGTTAGACGGGCAGCGAACGCCGGACGGCGGACGGCGGACTGCGGGATGTGGGGAAGAAGCTGAACCAGACGCTCTGACAAAAAAACGAACCGAACGCATGCAATGGCTCATGGTTCATGGTTGGTTTCGTGTGAGGTCCTTGTTTTAGAGACCACTGCTCCACACATCTCAGCATGCAGCGCACGTATGCGCTTAATTTTTTGTTTATAACGCCCCCAAGACACACGCCCAGCTGCGTATGTCACTTGGGGACTTGTTGGGGTAGACCATTAAACCCTTGGCCCTCGGCTTTGACAATTGCCTTTGCCTTTGAATTTATCAGAGTTTTCATTTCATTTTGGCTATTAACCGCATCGAATCGAAATAACGTTTCTTGTTTAATGAAGGTATCCCAACTAACACCCCTTTGTTACTTCAACAGTTGGATTCAAGCCTTGGCAGACAACGTATCCTGGTTAGTGATAGAGTATTTAGACTTCGTTGCTTTCCAAATATTTTTTTAAATTTGTTTGTCGTTGATAATCAAATGTGAAATTCTATGCATGGCTTAGTTGCTAGGGTTTTGTGTGGACTCCGCTACTGACTCTGAAAAGGTCTTTTACTTTTTAGCCTTGTATTTTGCTCTTTCAATGATTATATATGACTACTACACAGGACGTATATATGTATGTATTTTGACCGTTAGAAAACTCTCTGGAGAGGACGACTTATATCCGATTACAACACCAAAACTTTTGTATACGTACATATTTTGGGTGGTTGAATGTGAATGCACCGCAACGGACAATATTTTGTTCCTTTCCTAGACCCTTTGCCTAATGGGGCTAATATAAGTCGAAGTAAAGCGAGTTTAAAATTTCATAAATTTAAATTTTAATAATAGCCAAATGACAACGATTGTTGCGAGAGCAGAATTGCAGATTTATGGTATATCTTGCAGATTAACTGAAAAGAATAAAGCATTTGTGGGCCAATTTCATGACATTGTAATGTCTCCGGAAAATACATGAATATATTTTTAATAACTTTAATTTTTAAAGAATAAAATGCTTATTCCGTACTGTTAAATTATAACATTAGGTCATTCAACTGCGTTTACCGAACTTCAACAAACTTGCTATTCAAATGTTATTTAATTTATTTACGCAAACTATCAATGCTATTAATTCACGACTTGGGAGGTTTTGCGAGATTTTGTTAATGTTGTCGGCCTCTCTTCGCGCTTCTCAAGCCAAGTTTCGTGACACAGCGCAACGAAAACTATAATTACTCATGAGGCAAGCCACAAGGCAGCAGACAGTGACGCAGGCTCAAACGAAGAAATTAATATTTTAATTACAACACATTTAACATGCGATTATGCGCTTCAATGAACATCTTGTTGCCCAAAAACCAAAGAGAGGGTGGCTCAGACACACAGACACACACGCAGAGTCGCAAAGACAAGCGTTCACATATTTACCGCCCCACGGCACAGTGGGCGTTAAAAGTGTCATAACTTATTACAGGACTACGACCAAAAGCGACACATCCGCCTTTTAAGCGTAAGCAACCCTAGTCCCAAAAGCAGCAACAACAACAAAGGCAGAGGAAGAGCAAGAGCAGTACAACTGTAACAGAGCTTAATGAAGAGCTAGTCATAAACGACACGAACTAAGCCCAACATGTACTGCACTTTAATTACAGACGAACCAAACCGAACTGAGCCGAAGCGAAGCCAACCTAAACGAAAGGCGCCTCAGTGGTCGCTCGGCACAGACAGTCGAGCACTCGCATTTACATAGCATGTGAAGCAAAACGCTTTCATTAGCTTAACAGCGCAGTCTAAGCTGGTCAAGCAGTCGGTGACAACGTATGTAATTGACAGCTGTTAACTTAACGGACAGCATCTAAGCTACTGTTGTTATTGCGTCTGCTGCGTCTGCTACTGTTGAACTTGCGTTTAGTTGTAGTGGGGGGCTGTGGTTTGGGCTGTGCTGCCAGCAGCTGTCGTCGTCATTGTCAACGATGTGCGACGGCGTCGAGTGTTAATCAAAGCGTAGTTAATTGCTTTGCCGAAAGAGCCGAAAGAAAGGCAGTGATTGGGATTGATGTTGGCTGACAGTGAAAGTTAGGGAGAACGAAAGAGTAACAAGCCGTTGACGTCGATGCTCAACGGAACACAGCTAGCAAGCACGTGTGTGCGTGGGCAAAAGTGTGTATGACTTTTGATTAAGTTAACCCCTTGGTGCTGTTGCTGTTATTGCTGTTGTTCTTCTTCTTCTTGCATTTCTAATTTGGCAAGTGTTAAGTGCCCGTCTGGGCACAGCAGGAAGAGAGTAGGCAGTATTTGCCAAATGGCAGCGCCATCCGACTACACAAACAATAAATACTAATTAAAATGTATTTAAATACAAATTCTGACACGAACATGCCCCAAACCTCACATTCACACGCACATACATACATATATATAAGTATCTACATGCATACATACCTACATCAATTTTTATGCGCTGTGAAGCGTATGTTTTTGCTTGCAACCCCATCTCCACATTCTCACACACACACACATCGTCACTCTGCAGTGCCGGCAAAGCAACAACAGCAGCAATGCGAATGAGTCTGGCGCCAACAGCGAATCGTTCGTTCAGTCTGTTTGTATGTGTGCGTGTGTGCATGTTGTTTACTTGTTTTTGCACACTACCGCCACCTAACGGAAATGTTTCATAAAAACTTAATTGTCCATGTAACACTTTTTTATAGCCTTTCTCTACCAAAGTCTTGTTAGCCTTTAAGTGGCATGTCGAGGCATAGTTATTATTTACGACTCCTGACTATTTTCAAAAAGGATTCCAAAGATATAGGCCAAGTAGCGTGAAAATTTATTTCCTTAAGAAAATAAATGCGGCTCCTATCAAAATCTACAACAAAAAAATCAATCAATCAATTTTATGACTGCTTATTAAACTAGAAAATGCAAACGAAGAAAATGTTGTTTTCTTATTTTTATTTCTGGCATTCCAAGATTGTTTATGATACGGTTCTTGTATTTGATCCCCACAATACTCAAATCAAAACAATCTCATTGAGTCTCTACAAAAAAAATTTCTGCTTTTTGCGTTGAGAGGCTTTAACTGGGTTTTAGGTATTGACATACCCTCTTATATTAGTAGACTTCGTTTACTTAATCTTCCCTCATTAACTAATCGTCGTAGCATGCTTGGGGTTATGTTTATAGTCAAACTACTAGACGGTGATATTGATTCTTCCAACCTTTTTAGACATATAAACCTTTCTGTCCCAGTTAGACATACACGTAACTTAACACATTTATCCCTTAACCTATGTACAACTAACTATTCTAAGTATGAACCTTTTCGAGGTCTCTGTGCTGACTACAACAGACTCTACTGTGTTTTCAACGCCGATGCATCTCTTCTAAATATAAACAAGTAAGAAAGCTACAGTCGAGAGTTCTCGACAGTATGATACCCGCAACCCATTTCGAGAGAAAATAAAAAGCTTGAATGATATTTTAACAAAAAATATACCACCGAATATACTAAAATTTGTGTTTTTGTATATAGATATTTTTTTTTAAATCCATTAAATACCGACATGGTCACTCTCAACTAAACAAACAAAGCGCGAGCAGCTGCAACTGAATTTTGCATATAAAATTGATTCTTTAATAACTTCCATGTTTTTCATTCGATCTCAACCAAATTCACAGGAGTCATTGAATTTAAATAATTATTATTATGCATACCAAAATTCAATGCTCTAGGTCTATTATTACGGCTTTTACAGTTTTTGGGGGCGGAAAGGGGCGTGGCAAAAATCTAAAACAAACTTGATCTGCGTAAGACCTACACGAATACTGTCACCAAATTTGATATCTCTAGGTCATTCACACACTTAATACGTCCATATGCACTGGGCACAAAAATTTTGATAAATAATTTAACGAATAACTTTTATTCCGATTTGTACCAAAATTACAGGGTATATTAAGAGTGTCAAGCGCAGATGGGTTACCAAATTACACATCATTACACAAAGAACTTTTGGAGTTATACGCGATTTACATAAAAAAAACTTGACTTTTTCTAGATTAATGCTTATTGTGGGCGAAGAGGGCGTGGCATCCAACTTTTGAAATAAACCTGATCTGCGTAGGGTATGAAGGAACCTTTTTGCCAAATTTGCTGTCTCTATGTCTTATAGTCTCTGAGATCCAGGTGTTCATACGGACAGACAGACGGACAGACGGACAGTCGGACAGTCGGACAGACGGACAGACGGACATGGCTATATCGTCTCGGCTGTTGACACTGATCAAGAATATATATACTTTATGGGGTCGGAGATGCCTCCTTCTGCCTGTTACATACATTTTCTGTTGGCACTAAGTCATAATAATCTTCTACCCTATGGGTAGCGGGTATACAAATTTTATTCTATCATTCTTAGCCAACAATAATTAGCAACTAACATGGTTAACTAACCTATCATCTGACCTGATTGGGTTTTTCCTTGGTTTTCCCTAATCCATGCAGCGAACGCTGGGTTAGATTAATATTGCTTAAATACCCCCAGAGATTTCAGATTTTAATTTTAATTGAAATATTTTTTTAATTTTAAACTACAAAAATATTTTTAATCATAATTTTATTCTTCGGGTCATAATATCATATTATAATTTCTTCAATGTCGTCTGTTCATAGTCGACTTTAAATAAAAAAAATAAATAAATAAATAAAAATAAATAAATAAATGATTAAGCAGAGCCGACACCAAACCTAAATGATGTAACAACATTTTATAAAAACAGGAAAAATTAACTTTCAGAATGCAATTCGTGTCACTTCCCCCTGCTGAAAGAGAATAAAAAAGCACTCGAGCGACATCAACCATTCGCATCAGTCTCCGTATCCGTCTCCCGCAGACGATTCACATAACACAAGATTAAGAATAAAAAAAATAGATTGAAGTCCGTGCAAAATGCGTTTGCTGTGCATGGGTGAAAGCGAGGGACAAGGTATGTGAGGCTCGGGCAACATGCACCAATAAAGTGCTACAAAGTGCCCTTAAATGAGGTTGTTAGCTACAAACCCAAACAGATAACTGAGCAACACAAAGTTTATACACTGCCAAATAAAATTCAAAAATCAATAGTTTTGATGAAAATAAATAACACATAATTTAGATGATCATCTAAGAACAATCTTTGTAAATTGTGAAATAACTGAAATATATATATGTATGCTGCATTACACTATTTTTAGATAATCAAGAATTGGATTTAATACAAAATAAAATATAAAAAATGTATTTTTCGTAATTCTCAAGCAAATATCTTTTCCCGCTACCCATAATAATGACATGACTATGACTTCAAATGTATGAAAAGGTTCGTAGCTGAGCAGGCTGCAGCGGATCGAGTCGCCTCTCTTGAGAATTTTTTGTTTAATTATTGCTAAAAAATAAAAAATGTAATATATGTTAAAAAAAAATGTATTTATGGGGTCGGACATGCCTCTGTCTCCCTGTTACATACATTTTCTATGTGCACTAAGTCATAATACCGGGTATAATTAATTGGAATAATAAGCAAATAATAAGTATGATACATTTATAGTTTCTCTAAAGTTTGTGACAAGAAGCTTGTCAAAATCGTGCTATCCACTAAGGGATGAGTGCAACAATAAAAATAAACAATAACAACATTAACCAAAAGCGACAACAACGCGCCGTCTGCCTAAATGTTGTACGTGTGAAGCATTAAAAGTAATGAAGCGCCTCTGGGCTGAAGTTGGTAGCATGGCCACCAGCTTGTCTCCCTTCTTCTCTCATAGACGGAAAGAGGGGAATGGGGAAGGGGAGCTTGTGGCAAACACTCGCACTCCCAATTTTATTATTAGTAGCATTTGCGCGTTGACTTGATTCGTTTTTCGGCTGGACAATCATTCAATGCAGTCGGCCAATACATCAATATGTCGTCCATTGAGAGTGCGTTCATTGATGCGTCCACTCCAAATGTGGAATCTGTCAGAAAGGTGTCCAACAGGACGTCTGTATATGTGTGTGTCTGTGCGTGAGTGAGTGAGTGAAACGAGCCCAAATTTCTGTTGGTGGCAAGCTAGGACTACGAGTATGTATGGTAATTTATGGGCGGCATTTAAATGAGTCAGCTATGGTCATAGAGTCCAACTTCCTGCCCACCTCGATGCGACACTCCCCCGTTGGGCATCCGCAAATTGTTAAAACAAACATTTGGCAGCTACCGTTAGCAGAGATGCCAGCGAAACAGGATGAAGCAGGCAGGATTTGGATTTACCCAAGATCCGTTTTATTGTATGGCGCGCTGTTTGTCTTTGATAAATGTTTGGCTTTACCTACTCCATGTTGGTTCATATTCTTCTTCTTCTGCATCTACTGCTGCCTCTTCTTTTTCTTTTCGAGTCCTTAAACCTGCTACTCCTTGAAGACGTGCTTGGCTCCTTTCGCTACGATTATGAGCAAAGTTTTTGGTTATTTATCAATTTAATGACTTTGCACTTGGCCAACGTCAGTTGCTGTTTTATTGTTGTTGTAATCTAAAGCTTTTAGATTGGATTTATATTGCTAAATTAAGTCGAAAAGCTTTTGCCACAGAAATCAAAGAATAATTAATTTCCATTATAACCGGTCTTCGTCTTGAGACTCCCAAGAGCCTCAAGACAACACTCAAATAAATATGCTAAACATCTTGAGACTGTATTTATATTTTGACTCCCTGAAGATTGTAGGAACATAAAAACGCTGCTTTATAAAAAAGTTTAATTTAGATTTTAAATACAATAAACGTAGGAATAGAATTGTTCTTTAATATGAAAATTGAAATTCATTTAAACAAACTTGAATATTTCAATTAGATGCGTAGATAGATATTTATGTATCTACTTTTCAAAGATTTCTCGTTATTTTGATGAATCGTATGGCATTGAAGTTAAACATCTTAGTTCCTAGAGAAAATAAAAGCCACTAATTTCCACAAAAAGAAAGCAAACAAAGGGTTTAGAATTATCTTTTAATAAATTATTAGACTAGTGTGTTTTTAATTACGTTGCAACACTTTATATCTACCATTAGAGTTCTCATATCACTGCTTTATGAGGTGAACCACTTATGCTCTCGCCAAGCAAATCCTAAGCACCTGTTGGCACCACTCCAACTTTCCCTTCCCCTTCCCCTTCGCATCACAAAATGTCAATCTTAACCCCTGGCAGATGGGTTTCGATGGTAACATTGCTCTTGCAAAGTCCAAACCCCTTGGCACCTTGACGATTGAGTCGCCAAATCCATACCAAAATATTCGAATTCTCCCACCCTGTCTATCTCTCTCTCAATCTTTCTCTCGCATATCTTGATTGGTCTTCTTCGGGCTTTGTTATTAATAACAAATTGTTTCTCAAAAAAAAAAAAAAACAATAACTAGATTAAGAAAACATGAACAACAGCAAACATTGCCACAAATGTCAGCATCATAAACCAATTTTTACAAAATTTTCCAATTTGTTTAGTTGAATTTAAGCAGCCATTGAAGCCGAGCCAAGCGAAAAGACCCAGTCCCAGTCAAGTAAATACTGTGCCGTCTGTCAAAGAAGGGCGCAACCCCTCGGCCTTGGGGTTGACAGTGGGCAGGGTGCAATCACAACTCACATGCGACGCCAAGCAGAGCCTGTCAACTTTCCGAGTGAGTGTGAGTGCGAGTATTGTGTTAGTGTTAGTGTTAGTGTGTGTGTAGCCTGTTGGGCACAACTTCCGTGACACGAAAAATATATAATTTTGTGGTAAAAGCAAAGCAAACGCATAGTCATAAGAAATTGGCTGGAATAATATATTGAAAATGATGATGCTTTGATTCAGTCACGAGTCGAGGCACGACTTGCGCCCATCTCTAGTCAGTAGACACCCTCGGCTAGGCCAAAAGGCGCACCATCACTATGCCCATCATCATAATCATCAGCAATGAGAAGGAGGAGGAGAAGAGAAGACTTTGCGAAGACGCGTGCTGCCATTTTTTTGACATGTTCGTCGCCTCCCATCTCTTCCGTCTTCACTCCCCTCTGTTGTGATAAATTGTTCAATAAACTTGTTTCGCAACTGATTTGGCTGTGCCAATTTCCGAAGTGGCCAAAGTTTGCCCCCGTCCCAATACACAATCGATGTGAAAGAAAGTTAATGCCAATAGACCAGGCCGATTTAACTAACAGGCAGAAGTTCGAGAGTCAGGCTCAGGTTCAGTCTGGAAAGCCATGAAATAATTTCTTTGCTATTTAAATTTGCAACCAGTTGGCAGGGTAGACTTCGAGTAGCCACGTGGTGCAGCAACAAAGTCCATTAATGCCGTTATCGTGGTATGAATAACACAATGCATTTTCAATGTTCCGTTCCCCTGTGTTTTCCTTCCATTCCAAAGTCTATTGGCTTTTCAGCGCACGCTACTTATTTTCAAATTAGGGTGGCAGAGTTTCGGCTACGCTATGTGTGTGATATTCATTAAAAGCATTTGGCACAATTGCAGCCCATGGTCCAACAACGACCCCCGAACCGAACCGAACCGAGCAGAAGCTCGAATCCAAAAACCAAACCCTTTGACGAACAAACTGCAATTATGCGCCATGACTTTACAGCCCCTTCTGTGTCCCTTATCAGAAATGAACCGAGGCAACACTGGAGTTGTCGTCCTTTGTTTCAAGTACTCGAACGATCTACCCACTTCAAGTCAATCTTCAGTATTTGCAACCAATTTAATTTCAATGACACAAAATTTGCATCCTTCGGGGGGCTTTTTCTATGCAGTTTGCTTTCTCAATTCGATTCGACTTTGTAGTCAACTCGAATACTCTCATTCACATTCGCATAGGCTGTAGATTTTGTGTAAATATGCAAATCGAAAATGCAAATTAGTTGAATTTTGATTCTGATTTCGCATGCGATTTTCTTTTCAATGAAATGGAAGCGAATGAATCAATGAGTATGAACGGAAGAGATAAAGCCAGCTGAAACAAAAGGACTTACAGCTTTGGTTGCATTGCCAGTCAACTGGAAGCCAATCGAAAGAGAGAAAGAGATGGGGCATGGAGTGGAGCGAAGTTCGGCCTATGGGATTAGAATGCGTCATGTGTGAGATTGGACTTGTGAATGGAATAAGTTATCTGTCACTCACACTTAGTCCAAGTCTGGGAATCGAGCATTGAAAGTGTGAAATATATAACGACCGAGAGCAATTGGGGCAGGTGAACTAGAAACTTGGAAAACCGCTTAGTAGATTATCATGTATGATGTTCATTTCATCTCGGATTTGTCTTGATACTCAGTTCATGTCAATTTTATTTTATTTTCAGTCAGTTACAAACCTTTACAGCAATTTGTGTTAATAATTTATTTTATTAAATTTTTCTATTTTGAGCTACATTTGTAGTAATTTTTCTCGAAATTTTTTGGCATAATGGCAAACACTCCTTCTTAACATATTGCGCAAACAATAATAGTCTACGTCTGAATCCAGTCATATCTAATTGTTTAGTTATACATAAAAAGACAATTACTACAACTTTACTGGAACCCTTAACTATAAATGACAACCCAATTATGTTGAAAATGCAAATAATCTGGGTCTTGCCTTCAATAACAAACTAACATGGAACAACCAAAATTCCAAATAGAATAGATGATTTTGTCAATTGTTGTGATGTCGTAGTAAAAGACAAATCAATATTTGCTATAAGAATATATCGCGATATGTATTTGATTAAAGACAAAATTAACAATATACTTACTTATTGACTGACCTAAAACTAATTGACTATATGAATTTCAGGACACTGATATTATTGCACAAAATATTTTTTGAAAAGGAGCCTGTACACTCATATCCAAAACTTCAATTTTCAGCTTCTACTAGAACAAACAATCTTGTATGATTTAGGCATAAAACTTTTCTTCATACATGCTATTCGCACCTGGAATCAACTTCCACACTCGCTTTAAGCCACGTACAGTGCCACGCAAATTAAAATAAAATTAAAATTAATAGTTAGAAATAAATAATTAATTTCATTCACGTTATAAAATTAGTGACTAGTGCCGTAATTGATAAGTTTAAGCTTGTAGCACTATGATGAATATAGATACATAAGTAAATACAAAAATAATACGACCTTCATTGACTTAATACATATTCAAATTTCTATACGCCCTACCCATAAGACAAGGGTATTATAACTTATTGCCAACTGAAAATGTATATAACAGGCAGAAGGAAATATTATTGATTAGTGTCAACAGCAACAGTAAACACCTAGATCTCAGAGACTATGAGAGCTAGAGCTACCAAACGTTTAAAACACGTGGGATCTGTGATCTTTCGCACACTTTGAAATAGACCATCGCGAACGTTTCCTGAAAATTTGAGTGAAATCGCCAGATAAACATGGAAGATATTAGCCAAAAAAGATGACATATTAAAGTATCTTTATTTTATGCATATTATATTTGAAAACACTTTTATAAATTGCCTAATAATAACGTAGTCGTGTCGCAATGTGCCCCAGCGCTTAAGTTCGAATCCCACTTGTAACATTTTTGACATTTAATTTTTTTTTAGCAAATTTGACAAGATTTCTAAATGAATGTTCGTGCCCTGCAAAACTGGGTAGCGGGTATTTTACAGTAGAGGTTTGTTACTTGTTTTCATTCTCCTATGGGCTAAACCCATAATTTTCTGAACCTTACGTTTTTTAAAACTTGACGGATTCAGTAACATTTTAATTGTTAGTCTCTTCTTTTCATTTCTTAAAAGTTTGCCATTTTATTTCAGAACAATTGAAGCCTTTACTGACTACCGTTTATCTGCGAAAAAAGAGTTGAATGTGTTCTTCTAGATCGCCAAGTTCGCTAACAGCATAACGCACGAAGAACCACTCGAGATGCCTTCGACTCAATGCGCATCCCATTGTCAGCCACTTCAAATACTTCTCACACACACACCTACACACACGCATACAGACTACTGCGATTATACACGATGATGCTATAGACTTTGCCATTTCATGTCAGGCTCGCCCTCTTCTTTGAGTTATTTTGTTCTGTGCCTTTTTCTGCAGTTTTTTGTGCGCTGGAAAAAGATTAAAATTTCAGAAAACAAAATGCATTCCTCGAATAACGCAAATATTTTCGAAATTAAATAAAAACATTGTGAAGAGTCTCGAGTTTCGAGTGAAGCGCTTAGGCAACCCTTGTTGAGCTGCAAAGCAACCCTAAACGTATGTTTGCCAAATGACGCGCACAGCATTTGGCACACTATTATTATCATAATGCTCAACTTTCATTAAGATGATTATTGTGGCACGCTTAGCCTATAAGGGCAAAACATGAACTACAACTGCAATAATTATAAGGAAATGTCGAAACCAGGGTTGTTAGCCCATGACCATCATTGTAATATTCATGCAAATTGAGCAAGTCTATACAATCGTAGTCAAACTCTAGTTCGCTAAAGGAATGGTCCATTATTTATATTTTGTGAGCTAAGGAAATCATGCAAAATTGATTATTAGTTTGTTATTTTCGGATATGATCTGCTTTTCGATTATGATTTATCCTTTCCTTTCTGAATGTAGTTCAAATCGGAAATTCCAAAACACTCTAACTCCTTGGTTAATATAATCTTTAATTTTGCATTTGAATTTCGTAAAAGAACAAGATATTAACAAGTAAAAATTGATTTTTTGCTACAGTTGTAATATGTGTATTGAAAAGGACTTCAATCATCAGTTTATGTACGCGAGCACTTAGTCTTTTTCCAGACGCACCAAGAGGTCCACATCAGAAGACATAACTGGAGTGTTGGCTGCAAACTTGAAGGAATCGACTGTCTTATCGCACTTATTCACACTGTAATTGCGCAGGAAGTGAACCAGACCCAGTTTGGTCTGCAGAAGAGCAAGTCTCATGCCGATACAGTTGCGAGGACCAACGCCAAAGGGCATATAGGCATCCATGTTGATATTGTTACGGTTCTCAGGTGCGAAACGTTCTGGATCGTATTTATCGGGATTAGGCCAGTACTGGAAAGTAATTAAGATATCAGTGAATATTTTCGAAAAGTAAGCAGAATCCAATTACCTTCTCATCTCGGTGAATGGCTAGGAGGGGAACATAAAAGGGAGTCCCATTGGGAACTTCCACATCGTAGTAGGGTTTGAGTGAAAACTTTTCTCCCGTCTCCGGTTGGGCGCATTCCCGCTCAACAAAGCCAGCAACGGGATATTTGCGAAGGGTCTCATTGACAACCTGAGTCAGATAAGGCATTTCCTGGAGGCGCTCATAGCTTATATGATCGTCGTCTCCAAAATAATCCTTAATCTCGGCCCGAAGCCTTTCCTGGAATTCGGGATTTTGTGCCATTTCATAAAGTGTTAAGGTCATGGTAGATGAACTAGTCTCAAAGCCCGCTGTTTGAAAAATGGCGGCATGGGCCACGAGATGGTCCAGATCTTTGGACCTATGCTTAGCTTTCACTGGTTGAACAGCTTCTTCGTGCTTCATAGCCAGCAGGACGTCAATCAAATCGTTTCGAGGTACTCCAGACTTCTCACGCTCGTTGAGAGCATAGTTTATGGTACGAGCAAAGAACTCCCTTGTTTTCTCCGAGAATATCTTGACACGGGCCAGGGAAGCCAGTGAGGGTAGCAAGAAGATGATGAAACTATCCAGCACGCGCATTAAGCTAAAATTAAAGAACTCTGTGTTCACTTTAAAAAACTCGCTCTTGGTGTTGTTCAGAGTATTGGCCTTGATTCCAAAGGCTATTGTTGCAATATTGTCAATGGTAAAGCGAGCACAAATGTCCTTTATGCGGACAGTAGACTCAGTCGACACTCTCTCCAGCTTCTGATCCAGATCTTTAGTTACCTGCGATTAAAGAGAGTTATTATTAATTGTTTGACTACCCCTCTTGAGAGTACATACTTCCACCATCAGAGGATACATTTGCTTGATCTTGCCACTCGAAAACACCGGCGAAAGTCTGCTTCTTATAGTCTTCCATTCTGGGTTGCGCACAAAGAAGAGAGTGTTGGCGCCCATTGGGTCATGAATGGGATCAGTTCTCATCGATCGGTTCGTAAAGAAGTTAAACTTCTTGATCATCACTGTTTTGATGAGCTCAACATCACGCATTATTATTCCGGGGCCCTTCACTAAATTAACACCGATCAATGGCTCGTTCTCAAATCCAGGCGTATTATAAAGCAGACTAAGCTGCTCAAAAAATGGAACTTTTCCTGTCAGAAAAGTGCGAAAGTTTCCGAATATCGGCTCGGGTTTTATCGACTTCACCCCATTGCGTTGCCAATAACTATGGGCTCGCTTCTGCCAAAAGTATAAGGCAAGCACCACAATGGTAACGAAAAGACTTAATTCTGTAAGCATCTTGTTCGTTGCACTACTGAACACGACTGAAAAAGTCGATGAGATTGGGTTGTTCTTATACCCAATCAATAAACTTTTGCTGAATCGCAATGACGAAGCAGATAATTAAAATGCGCTGTGCATATTCGTTCTACGATTCGTTATGTTTTCGGCTTTACAAATACAAAAAAAAAGTACTCTTTTAATACTTATCTAAAATACATACTTTTATCTACAAATTATTTGTTAAATTTTCGTGAGTTTACTTTAATTTTTAACCGTTAATTCCCCAACTATTATTGATTTAGCAAATTTATTATTATTGGTAATATAAAAACAAATCTTTAAAAATGTATTTAAAAAGTAAAATTTTCAGGTTTAAAGATCTGACAAAATTGTTATACCCCTAAATGACATTATACGAGGTATACAAATTTGTCGTTTCTTGATGACAAAGCATATTTTCATTTAATTTGTAGTACGATTAGTACGAGTTTTCTTATCACTTGGCAAGTCAGTATTACTTTCATTGACCGAACCAGTCCTATCTCAATTTGTATGGACCCTGCACGGCACGAAACAAAATGCACAACATCGCATCTATCGGTATTTAAATTAGCAATTTAGCAAGCTGCAGTCGTGTTTAATAGAAACAAAACACTCAGCTAATACGACAAAAATGCACCACAAATATACTAAGCACATACCGAATGTGGTATAAATGTATACCAAAACGTAAAAATACCCCTTACACCAAGTGCGTGAAGTTGGCATACAAAATCCGTTGTTGTTAAAGGAATCATAATGAGTGTAATGATTATTGCATATCTGATCAAGAACATGTATCCTTTTTGGGATCGGAGATGCCTCCTTCACCTCTTGGTACAATTTTATAATAACCCTCTACCCTGGTGCAAAATACAAATATTGAATCCATTTTCAGAGCTTCTGTGCCTATATCAGAAAAATGAACACACAATGTTTAAAGAGTTATGCATACTTTAAGAGAACGTGTGGAATGGAACGCGAATAGCGGCAACAACGCGCTCAAACGCTATCGTTGGGGGAAACATTTGAGAAGTGAAACATGAAATGAAATGTGCGCAATGCAAGGCAGTAAATTAAGTGCCTGCTGGGAATACGCGCATTCATAGTAGAAAGACGTGTGCAATAGTGTGTGTGCACATCTGTGTGAGCGCGTGAGTATGTGTGTTGTGTTTGACTGCGAACTAAAAAAAACGATGCTGACTGCTGGATCTTCTTGGTTCTTTCACGTTTTTAATGGGCTCGCTTGGCTCGCCGTCGCCGTTGCTTCCGCTGTGTACCTCGCCTTTGCGCCTGTCTCAACGATCTGGCCGATGGCTCAGCGGCTTACCCTTTCATTATGGGCTCAGTTCGTTGTGGGTTTTGGCATTGTTATTGTTCGACTGCGACGACGAAGGAGACGCTGATGGGAAGTAAATTTCAAGTTCTTGCGATACAAATTCATTTCAGTGCGGCTTATTTTTTGTTTTGTTCGCTGTGCCTGCCGCAGCAACACTTTGCTTGTTGTTGTTGCCACAGTTGTTGTTGCATTGTTATGTTAATTTTGATTATACGAATTGTTATTGTTCTTGCCTGTGGTTGGTTGTTGTCGCTCTCAGTTGGCACGAGACTCGCTTTTCATATCTGCTGCTCACTAATTTGAGCGCGTGCCGCAAGGGGTGTGCCGCCCCCCTCTTCCCCCTCTTCCTTTCACCGGCTGGCACTCTCTGCCCCTTCCCCTCTCGTTGCCTACCCTCTGCACTCTAACAAATCACATTTAAATAGTGTTGAATATGTGTTTCGCTCGTCTCCCTCAAGCTGTGCCCAAAATGTTGCTTTGTTTTGGCAGCACCGTCCGTCCGGCCGTCTGTCTGTCTGTCTGTCCGTACGTCGCTCCTGCGGGCATCGTCATCACGTCCACGTGCCGGGCATCAGTTTCAAGTTCGTCTTCGCCCCCGCCAGGCATATAGCTGCTTGAGGGGATGGGGGGGGGGGGAAGACACAACATCCAAAAAGGGGTTTTCCACACAAAAGTTCTCAGGGCAACTGTGAAATTAAAAGTGTTGTGCTTAAGTGTTTTGTTGTGTTATTGCCAGTGCCCAGTTTCCAGTTGTTGTTGTTGTTGTTGTTGTTGTTGTTGTTCCACCCGCAAGCTTTAACTAATGTGCAAGACAAAAAGGTGACCGTAGCATGCCCATTGTGCCAGCCCCTTGTGGGTGTTGACTGACATTGCCAGAGTCAATCAGTTGGCTTAACCTCTAAAAGCCCTGCCAAGACGGGCACTGCGAGCTCATCTACCGTTACGTGTAATTTGTGGCTGCATTTTGAGGCTATGCTCGCCATAAGCACTATTATTATAATGTTCAGGAGAAAGGAAACTATCTTTTGGGCCAGGCCCTTACATGTGGTTGCCACAGTTACTTTTTAAATGTAATCCTCATATAAATCGATTCCTGTTTTAAACTTTGATGCAAAAGGTTTCGATTTAGAAAATCGGTTATATAAAAAGACAAATGACTAGAATTCAGAATTCAAAAAGAGAAATTGTGTCTTAATTTTCGCCCAGTCTTAATCACGGTTTTAGTTTCCATAATAAAACATGACAACAATGTTGTGATATTAAATATAGCTTCGATTTTTTGTTGAAATTGTCTTTCTACTCTAAGAAGAACCATTTTCTAATTATACCATATCGAGCAGCAATTCCCAATCCTGCTTGTTTCCGTAATCTTTCATCTTTGGGCAGGTTAATCAAATGAGTTTCTATGTAATTATGGACACAGAGGTGTCTGCGTATATGCTAACCCTAATCTAGCCCCCAGTGTGCAACATTCAGACCACATCACCTGCGAATCTCCCTCAGTACTGCGAATTAATGAATATGTATTATGACCATCAAAGGTGTTAATGGACACGACACGCCACACACAATTTCGGGCCTCCGACCACCGTTTGCTGGGGCAGCGAGTCAAGTTGAAGTTAGGGGTGCGCCATGTGTGGCATGTAGCAATAACAAAAGCGTTGCAGCCGCAAATTGCATTAGAAATGCAAACAAGTGGGCAGCCCCGCAAGGAGGCGTCAACGCCACCGAGTTTCGGATACCGAACACCGAATAGCGAGTTTTGCGAGTACCACGAGGCTAAGGCCGAATACCGCGGGCGGCTTCTGTTCCGTTCATTTGGCAACGGAAATGTTCGAGAACGCACAGCCAACTAATTGAATATACAAAACGCTGGCTTCTCTCTCTCTCTCTCCCGCCGCTGCACGTGTCCCTGTGAATGGATGGATGGATGGATGGAAGCATATGAATGTGGACGTGGACGTGGACCACGTGTTAACCCTTCAAAAGTTGTTATTGTTGTAAACTGATTGACCACTACGGCCGGGACTGTGAGTGGGGTGTAGCCACTCCCCTCAACCCTCTTCTCCCAAGCACTCCGCATACAGTGTTCAATAACGGCAGCTATGGCTTAAGCATCATTGAGTCCACCTTATGAGGGGTTACAACACAAGGAATTGCTGTCTCTGCTTAGGGTGGTTCCTTGTTCCTGCTTCGCATGCCGCAGATTCGCGCAGTGTTTTGACATCGTGGGAGTTCAACAGTTGTTGCCACCGCGTATTTGCCCCTGCCCTCTACTCCCTCAATATGTACAAAATTTTCCACTTCCGTTTCATGCTTTGCTCTGTTCATACCAATTTGAGCCAATGAAGCATATTGAAATTTAGACCATGTTGACAAGTAAGTAAAGAGAAGAGATTTTAAATAATTAATTAACCGTTTAACTCTAAATATATTAAAAAAAACTGTAGAATAGAAACTAAAGCAGATGTAGATATTTATTATTTGCCCAAAAACCAATGTAGAATAGTTACATTTACTACTGTAGTTGAAATGCTTTGAAAAACTAAATTCAATGCATCAAAAGGATGTATAAACGTTAAGCATTAATAAAATGCAGTTTACAAAATATATTGTTATTATATTATTATATTGTTCTGAGTTGCTGACTCATTTTCTCTTGATATTTTCGAGGGTATATTTCGAGTCGTTCCATGTGATAGTTTGGTACTTCGACTTGTGCACTGTACTTTAACAAGTTTTTTGGACCTTAATATCATCCATGTATTTATACGTGTACCAGACGATTCGTCCGCCAGCCCCTCTCTCACTGTCTGTCTGTCCCTGTCGCTGTCCCTGTCTCCCTCCCTCCCTCTATCTGTTCGCCAGTCCGAGGTAACTGCAATGTTGACTTTTTGGCTTTGGTTTTGGCTTTGCCTTTAGCCTTTTGATATGCGTGCATTTCCTTTATTTCTGTTTGTATCCGTATCAACCCTCCTCCTCTACCCGCCTACCAACTCACCCCTTCACCCTTGTGCGTTGTTGTGGGCCTATCGCTTTTAATTGGAATTGTTTTACTCACATTTTGTGCCCACATTTCGTCGTCTCTTTTGTTAATGTCGGCGTTGTTGCTGCTGCTCCTGCCAGTTATCTGTTGTTGTTATCTGCATTCTTTTTTCGGCTGCAATTTACAGTGTGTTTCGGTTAATCGCCTGGACTTGCGTGGGATTACTCCACGGTGAGCTGTGACCCTCTCTTTTCTTGCAGGTATGCAAATCTAATTCAACCATTTCAACTCTGACCGTAAGCGAAATGCACATAATGCTGTCAGCTCACTCTAGTTACGAGCATATTTCCGGCGGAGAACTATTGGTAACGCAACTATAAAAAGATCTGCGACTGCAACAATCCGGTATCCGGTATATATCTGGAATTCCTCCCTTAGAAAATCGATGTATATCTGCGGAGTTATTCTCTTTGACCTCCCATTGAATTGTTGGCATATGCTGAGCTCCATCCATGAAATGTTTATTGCTTTTTTTGTTTGGGTTTTCAATTTTCCCACTGCTGGCATTTCCAACCCAACCCACACACGCACACTTCGCACTCCACACAAGTCATGGGCGTCAACCATTGCAAGTCACGCACTTCCGGACTGCGACACGCCCCCTAATTGCAGCTACCGATAGCGCAGCAGCGAAGAAAGAGTAATGAGAAATGAGAACGACGGCAGCGCCAAATTAGCAATTGTCATTTGGGTTCTACGACTATTCGCACAGCTGTGAGGAATTTACCAGTTTCCAGTTTCCCAACAGCTGAGCCCAACCGAACAACTAAACTGTCCAAACCAGTCAGGGAGGAGGAGGGGTGCAAAATTCGTAACAATTAGCACTCAAGATTGATGACCAAGGTAAAGGGAGAGTTCTGCAGGGTAAGGGAACGAGGGTAGCAGCGACGGCGTGTGGTACGATTTTGTGTGTGCATTTCAAACATCCGTTGCATGCCACGAGATAGGGCGTGGCAATGGCCAAAATGCTCTCAATTCGGATAAGATGGATTGATCTTGAAATCAATGTAGTGCGTTACAGATGTGAGCGATATTAATAAATGTGCTAAAAATCTAAAGGTTCATTGATGTACATCAAGAAGATTCATAAAAATAAAGAAAGCCAGAACACAATCGGTCGCATGATCGATATTTGAAATGAAAGACTGCAAGACTTTATGAGATTCAGCAAAGAGCCCAGGAGTATTTTATTACATACTTTACTTACAGGATTTTCAATTTTGAAGATGTCAAAGTGGCTTCAACTCTTATGTATATCAGAAAGGTATTTCAGAGATCTGACTCCCACCTACAATTATTAGTTTTTTTTAAGCTATATACAGTTCCCATAACACCCACCTTACAAATAGAACAATCTATTGTTTCGCTTAGTACTTGGAAAAACTATATAACCTTTTTATGAACTTGTAAAGATTTAACATGGCGTAACTGACACATCAAGCCAGTTCCAAAGATCTTTTTGATATGTGTGAGTTAATGATCCTTGTCTGAATGGAACCCGAAATCGAAACCTCATAAAACCTCTTCAGCTACCCACACAGAGAAAAATGCGGAGACGCGTACAGAGGGGAAGACACAGAGACATGGACACGGACAAGTGCCACATGCTCCATTAGCGGCATACAATTTGTACCTACCGAAAAATCCATCAAAACAATCCCAATAAAAACCAATTCCAATGAAATTTTTCATGCCACAAAATTGAAAGAGAAGCAAAAAAAACACACGGAAAAAAATAGTCAAGAACGGACAGCAAATAGACTAACTCGTTGTGTTTTCTTGGCTTGGCTTGCAGAGGAATGGGCTGAACTGGACGTGGACGTAGAAGCCACAACATGAAATCTCCGAGAAGCCCTTTTAATGGTGCAACAAATCTCGAACTGAATAAAAACACGTAAGAAAGCTACAGTCGAGAGTGCTCGGCCGTATGATACCCGCAGCCCATTTCGAGAGAAAACAAAAAACTGAAATGATATTTTAACAAAAAATATATCAATATACTGAAATTTGATTTTTTTTATATATTTGAAAATAGCGGGTAAAAATCCACAACACCGACATGGTCACACTGTCAACTAAATAAACAAAGCGCGAGCAGCTGCAAGTGAGTTTTGCATATAAAAGTGATTCTTTAATAGCTTCCTTGTTTTTTATTCTATCTCAACCAAATTCACAGGAATCATTGAGAATATAATTATTATTATACATACCAAAATGCATACCAAAAATGATCTAGGTCCATTATTACGGCTTTTACAGCTTTTGGAGGCGAAAAGGGGCGTGGCAAAAAATTTAAAATAAACTTGATCTGCGTAGGACCTATAAGAGTACTGTCAGCTGTAGCTCTAGCTCTTTCAGTCTCTGAGATCTAGGTGTTCATACAGTCGGACAGACGGACATGGCTATATCGCCTCGGCTATTGACGCTGATCAAGAATATGTATACTTTATGTGGTCGGAGATGCCTCCTTCTGCCTGTTACATATATTTTCTGATGGCACTAAGTTATAATACCCCGCTACCCATAGGGTAGCGGGTATAAACAGAGTAGAACAAGTAAGCACGTTGGAGCAGGCATGTGCTCGACTCTTGGTTACTCGGTATTCAAATCTTAAAAGTTTGTACCCGCTACCCATACGGTAGAGGGTATTTTTACTTAGTACTAACAGAAAATGTATTTTCAGGCAGAAGAAGGCATCTCCGACCACAGTCTGTCTATCTGTCTGCATAAACACCTAGATCTCAAAGACTGTAAGACCTAGAGATATCAAACTTGGTCACATTACTTGTATATGCCTCCCCCATTTCCGTCCTCAAATCGAAAAAAAACCTATAAAAGTTGTAAAGCTATAATAATAATAATAATAATAGTCTTAATTATGAGAATATGGATTTCGTTCAAATACAATAAACAATAAGATTTTCGGGAAAACTGTTAGAATATTTGTTGTTCAAATAACATGTAAGTGTTTTGTATTCTCTTACGGTCTAGCGCTCTAGACTTGTTTACTTGTTTTCAACTAATTATGGGTTAACAAATAATACAATTTCTGTTCGAAGCAGCTGATTTTCAACCTATAGAATTTGTAATTCATTATTAATCGTTGCTACGGCTTAACAATTAAATGCGATATTCTGATTTTTAAATGTATTGTAGTAGGAAATTTTAGAGCATTGCCATTAATTTATAGTCTTTGAGCTGTATGTGTTTTTGCTCATCAATAATAGAAATCTTTCCCATCACACTGTCATCATTCCCTTTTTTGCTATGGGTGCCGGGTGTAAAACCGAAAGAACGAATTGTTGAACGCGGACGATGGATGACGACGGCGATGATGACGACCAACGCTAAGTGAAAAACCCGAACAAACAATGCGGCCAAGGCGGCTGCACCGGTCTTACAGACTCTCTTTCTCTCTCTCTCTCTCTCTCGCTCTTTGTCTCACTCTCCTGCTCTCCCGTTCTGCCAGCTTGTGCTCTAACTACCTAGCTGCCTCCCCCTTGACAACAACGACGACAAGTTGTAGCAGGGGGCAGGCAGAGAACTTCACCACGGCTTCCACAATGAGTCGAACTGACGACCAAGAAACGATGACGATGACGATGACGTTGTGGCTCTAGTCATGCATGAGTGTGTGTGTGTGTGTGTGTGTTTGTGTGTATGCAATACCATATTATTAAGTGTAGCCAGAAGCAATTAAGTGTAGATAAGCAAACAATAATGTTCCTAGTCACGTACCATTCAGTCTTGGGACATTCTCTCACTTGCTGCTGCCCCACGGTCCTATGGCCCCGTCCCCGCCCCCTCGCAGTTGAAATTCTTCACTCGTGATGTTCAATAACGCAAGAGTTTTGGTCAGTTCACGATTCGAAGCATCAACTCCAGTTCCATCTCGCAGCTCCTGTTTCAGTTATTGCTACTCTGTCTTTGATACATTTAATTTATTTAGTTGCGCTCCAACAACAGCAACAAATCGTTGTTCAAACGGAGACATTGCTTCATGTGTGGTGGACCATTTAGCCAATGTTACAGATTGTCAGGCTATTGGACACGGTCTTCGACTTGTGTTTGGGAGCGAAACTTAGGTTGCAATTCGATGTTGGGGTGGAATAAATTGAAGGGCTTTGTAGGACTGACAGTTGTTGACCGAGGGAATAACCACAATCTTTTATCAGAAAACTAGTACTACATCTATACCGTTGTTTAAAAAAGGAACGAGGCTCCCTCTGAGTGCTTTAATACACCAAACGACCCTTTGCCAATTTCAATAGAAAATCCAAAAATCTTGAATAACATGCTCAGCTAGGATCTAAAAAAAAAAAGGCCAAGCGATCCGACTTTTTGTGGAGCAACATAAATATTCTGCTTCTTATGCTTTCTCTTTATTTTGTATCTTGAATGCAGATAGGCGAATTTGGAATTTTACGTCACAGTTAAACGAGGTATGTATCTAGTTGAGTCTCTTAAGTTTCGGTTAGGAATAGCATGAATGTTATGGTTGTCAATAACCTCAGAGCCCAAATCATATAAGTGGGAAAATATTAATTTATATAGCGTTAAATTGATTCGCTAGGGGTTAGTCTAACAATTACCAATTGAACATTTTTAAGATACAACCTTTGAAGTGCAATTACTATAACTCAATTTGGACAAAGTATGGTTGACAAAGCACGTTGAAGACATTACCGATTCATCAATTGTTTTTCCACAAATCATATCAATTGTGATTCACAACCAAATGGACTCCCATTTCATTCAACATATGTTCCAGACTAACTACTCCCGACATAAAAGGTGCACGTTAGAAGTAGGAACTGACCACTGACAACAGCTACAACCAAATAACTTCGCACGAATAAAAACACAAATCATAATAAACAATCACTTTTTTGTTCCCTCATCGTATTCGTATTCGTATTCCATTACAACATTCGCACAGCGTTTATAGCTTTTGGTTTCAGTTTCATTGAATGTGTTGACTTCACTTGTTTTAATTCCCAGATTCATTTCCCACAATTCATTTCACGCTGTCCTTAACCTTCAAATGCTTAAATCAACCCTTCAATTGATCTCGCCGTATATTAAACAATATTTGGTAAATCTAGATTTCTTACGCTATGAGAATTTTTATTTAATGGTAGAAAATAAATTACACGACTTTTTTTAAATCTGGAAGAGGACCTTCTGTTAAATTGTCTGGGAACTTTCACATCACATCAATCGTCCCAGCATGATCAACATGCAACATAGTATAAGCCTGTTTACGGGTGAAGGAACAACACTGAGAGCTTCTACGGCACATTTATTCCTGCACTTTTCACATAACCTTTCGGGACTTCCATAGCCGTAGAGCGTACTCTCTGCCGCCACATTGCAGCCTAGTTGCCGCGACCAAAAGCAGCAGTATTTACTAATGTCTTCTACAAATTAAAACAAATAGTATTAAGACGACCTCTGAATACACTTTCGAGACCTACCTACAATATATGGATATGGCACACAAGAGGCCCACAAGCTGTTGGGATCCGGTGTGCTCGTCGCATAATCCTCTGGGCTCAAATAAGCTTCACTCACAGAGGCTCCGCGTTCACAATAGTATCCCGTTTCTTTTTTCAAAATTCCGCTATGCCAAAACTTGCTACAGTTCACACACTGACTCAAGAGAGCTGAATGATGGTTGGAGTTAAGAATAGATCTGAATCGAGTGCGCGGAGTACTTACTAGGCAGAAATATAACGATCATTGTTAAAAGAATACCAAAGAAGTACAGCATTATAACTAGAATTTTAACATCAGATTTCGGGTCAAGTTTTGTATATGGTTTATTATCTGACACATATCAGAAAAAGCTGTGATCAAATATTTTTTCTACGAGACCATGTGAAACTAATATTTTAAATTCACAACCATAATCTTTGACAACTTTCGACAGGGCGTATCATTACGCATCGGCTGATTGTAAGGCTTCTTCCAGATGGTGTTCCTGCAATCGGAAAAAGCCATAATTAACGACATCCGAATGACGTTTGCATGTTTCAGTCCAGCTCGCCTTCTCTAAAGTATCTTCGTTCTTTGGCTTGCAAAATTCTGCTGAATTTTAAATGCTCATTATGCATAGTGGAACACGCCTGACTCTTCCGAGAAATCAACTGACCCAACCCGCGACTCTTAAAGGTTTATTTTTCTTAAAGAATTCTGCACATTTTTGTTGTTTTATGTGACCATCCGTGCGAAGAAACACTAATAACGGAGGCGTCCGATTGGGAATTAAATTCATCAACATTAACAAAAAATATCCATATATAGTTAAAGAATCTGTGTGTCTTTTTTTAATTAGACTTCAAATGCAATTCAGCTGACTGAATCAATGTAAATACGTATGTATACGATATTTAAGTGCTGAAGCGATAAGACTGCTTCTTTTTCCAAAAACTAACTCAATGCAAAATTGTTGCTTGAACAGTTTCCTCGGTGGGTATGTTTATACCCCTATGATTATGGTAGAGTATAGAATTTCGGAAATAAATAGTCCAAGGGATACCAGAAAATTTGATAGCGATCGGGTATAAAACATGGGATAAAAATCAGATGGTGGTATATGGTACATTTCCAATAGAGATCGCAATTCCGTGAGAAGCAGAATTACGCAGATCTTTAATGCCACTGGCTCTACTAGCTGTAGGAGAATCAAGTACTAGGAAGCAATTACTAATAATGTCCGTTTGGTGGCGCCTCCAGACACCTGACCAAATGCATCACAAATTGGCCTTTGCACTCTGGGCCACTTGTCGCCGGCAGTTGTCGCCGCCTTCCCATCTTCCCCCCTCCCAACATCCCGTGCAGCTGGAGCTGGCACTTGCCCCACAAGCTGGAGGCGTAGCTCCGGCTGGAAACTTTGTCGTTGTCGGTGTCCCGGCGCCAGCGACATTGGCGGCTGCTGCTGCCGCATTGTTATTCAAATTCTGCCATTAATACTTCACTGGCAATTGCAAAAGCTGCCGCTGCAAGGAAGTGGAAGCAAGCAGGCAAGGGAGGTGGCCTCTCTTTGAGTAGATGGGGAGCCGGAGTCCCACACACGTCATGTATGAACACGGACTGCGGCTGCACTTTGAGCTACGTCCCGGTCTCCAGCTCTCCGGCTTTTCATTCGATTTCCAGCAGCTATTCATATGTAAATGCTCCTGCCGAGACTTGACTGGGGAGAGAGTGAGGAGAAGAGAGCGAGGGCGAAAGATTGCTTGGAACACGCCCACAAAGCACACTTCCAAGCTAGCACCCCATCTGAACCGCACACGTCCCCCTCTATTCATTGCATAGATGGCATTTCTTTTGACTGAGGCCCCTTTTGAAATTTAATATTCGTAAATGAAATTTTCAAGTGAATTTGAATTTATTAACTTGGCATTCAGATGAAGAAGGCCTTCTAACTCCGGCGACCATATACATTTTTTTTCTCTCTTTGTTGGTCAAAGAAGCCAAACAACAATTGGCCCCGGGTCCATATAGCTAACAGTTTTTGGGGCTTTTTGACGCTTATGTCCTGTTGCCTGTTGCTCTTCACTTCTCGACAACTAACAGCACCCGTTGCTAGGCATTAACGAAAAATTGTTACAATGGACTCCACATACCATGACAGGCCATTGAAGATGCATGCTCAGTCTGTATCAATGTTGAATTAAACAAGTAAGAAAACTGCAGCCGAGAGAACTCGACATTGAGATACTTCCTTCCTCATTTGACAAAATACAACGCACCAACAGGATATTTAAAAAAAAATTATATCTTCATTACAGCTTTTACAGTTTTTTTCCGATTTGAGGAAGCGTGGCAAAAATATAAAACAAGTAGTTCCACCAAGTTGAATATCTCTAGGTCTTATAATCTCTGAGATCTAGGTGTTCGTACAGATATGTTTATATCGACTCGTCTGTTGACACTGATCATGAATATATATCTACTTTATGCGGTCGGAGATGTCTCCATCTGCATGTTACATACATTTTCTATTAGCACTAAGTTCTAATACCCTACTACACCAAAGACCCATAGTCTTGCGAGAACACCGGGTAGATACCCTGTAGTTAGCGAGAATAAGTTTTACAATAAATGTGATTTGAATTTATTTTCAATTTTTTATTTTATAATTTTTATTTTTATTTTTATCTATAGTAAATCAGTCAATCGACACAGTCAGTTAATCAATACACAATTATGGTATTTGAGAGACAGACCGAAAAATTTCTAAAAGGAAATATTACACCTCATTTGAGATCAAATTTACAGGATAAATTTAGGCCGTTAAGTGCACAATTGATTTACCATGTTATCTCCTGCAACTAATTTTATTATTTTTTATTTATTTTTTTATATTGATCCAATTGCTAAAAATCATCAAAAATTATTATTATGGCACGTCCCAATTAAATTAAATTTTGTATAACAATAACAATTAATTTCTATAGTATATATATATAACTTATTTCGAAATTGTTGACAATTGAATAGAAGCTAACAATTATTTTCCATAGTATTACAAAAAAAAAGTTTATTTTTTTTTATCAAATATAAACACTATTATGCTTATCACGTTAACTTATCTCGAAGCTGTTGACAATTGAATAGAACCTTAAGCTTCGTGTGTTATGCCTCACAAGCAAACATTTAGTTTGGAGCTCCAATCTGCTTTACACGTTACCTTGCCTATTCACTGAACTGAACTACCCACTTACAATGCTTATGCAGAGTACAAAAGGCAAAAAAAAATATTATAGTAGTTGTAAGGGGCAAGAAAAACCGTAATTTGTTCTGTGAGTCTATGACATGTGTGAAGAGCGAAGTGCAAACGAAACCCCGCATGACAACAACAACAACAAAACAATGAAACAAAACCAACAGAAACAACAACAATAGTGACACTAGGCAACATCAAAGTAGCAACTAGCTGAAGAGCAGGATAGTGTTGGACAGAGAAGTTACAATGCAACATCCCTCATTGAAGGTATTGAATTACAGTTGATATCTCTCGATCCGGTTTCCCCCAACCCCGTCTCCGCCCCCTCCCCAGCCACACCCCCTACCCCCTGACTCGACCCGTCGACGTTCTTTCGGTCCGGTTTTAATGAATTTATCAGCTGTGGCCATCGCATGTGTCGTTCAGGTTCCATCTCGAGACATTTTCGTAGAACTCGACAATACGCTGCCAGACTCCATTTGCCTCATTGTAAATTCCAATTTTGTTCCTCTCTTCACTCTTCATATTTCAAGTTCTATTTTATTAACATTTAATGTGCCACATTCGATCTAATGTTAATGGATTTGTGTGTAAAGTTTCTCTTTGCTCAATTTGTATTTCGGCAGGGGTCCAACTTCCCTTCTCCATTTCCCTGTCCCCATCACAATCCCCAATCTCAGTCCTCAATCAAGTTTGTCTCCAGTCAGTCGTCAATTGCATTGAATAGTTTTTGAAAATCTTACAGGGTAATGGCTTCAATTGTGAACGCCATAAATAGCACATCAATTTACAATAAAATCTATAAATAACAAATAAACTCGCTCTCCCGAACAAAATTTATTTTCTATTCACTTTGTATTCACTCTGTACCCTTTGAACGAAGTGAATTTCAGAATGTATTCTTGGTACTGACTCATTGATCGTAGCTGTTTTTCCTCAGTCAATCATAAACTAATTTAATTTCGTAGGATATTGAATATTTACTACATATGCTATTTGATTTCTTGGAGACTCCTTTAGGCCCAACTAAATATATTTCTTATATGAATTTCCTTACATTTCAAATCATTCACTTAGTTATACTAACACTTGTCTTCCTTCATTTTCTCTTTTTTTTATCAATTGATTCAACCGCATAACTATTAAACTTCTGCTTGTAAATTATTCTTTTAGTAGTTCAGCTTTAAGCTAAAATCATTTATAATCTAATTTTCCTTTCCCACTCAATTTTTTTTGCGATCTTATTCCATTTTTAATTCTTTCCACTGTATTCTCAGTTTTATTTCCACTTCATATTTTTTTACCATGCTCGGCTTTAACTAATCAACTATTATTAATATCATATCGTAGATATATATACCTAGAACGATTACTTTCAGTCTTATTTAGGTTTTATTCACCTTTAAGTCTCCTTGAATTAAGTCTTGACAGTTACGCTGATTAAACATACTAGATTATATCCAGATAATATTATTTGCGGGATACTCCCAATTACTCAGTCCTAGTGAGTTTGTACGATGTTCAGCATTACCAATCGGACTTTAAGCTGACAAACATGATAACTTCACACTTACATTGATTAAACTAGTCAAAACGTAGAATAACTAGCACGGTTACGGGGCTCAACACCATGAACATGGAATAACAAACTAGCACCATGAACACCATGAACACCAGAAGACCAGCAGTCATAAAACTTTAAGCAAACACTGTAATTGTGGTTTGCAATCGATGAGCATGAACCGCAAGACTTCAGCCAGACTCCGAAATAAACTAATATATATACATATATATATATATATATATGCGAGTATATGTAGAGAGCAATTCATTGTCAGACGGCAGACAACGACACCTGACTGTGGCGAGGCGTTTGTGGCAGTAGCATGTGGATTAAAAACGATTTGCAACAGCGCCGTGGGGCAGGACAAGAAAGTACAAACAGCTGAAGTTGCAACAAATGAAATGTACATATCTATGAGCAGCACGACAAGAACAAGATTCCAGGTACAAGACGGCGAGGCAGGTAGACAGACTGACAAACAGCCAGACATGCCAAAAGACAAATAGACAAACATACAGATTAACTAACACCGACAACAAGACAATTAAATTATGCAGGATTTTTCACTTTGTGGATCTCGCATCTCAGCCTTTCCGTTCCTTTCCTTTCCCTTCACTCTTGCACACTATGCAAGATTGATTTTAAATAAATTAAAAGTTAAATATTGACAATGTTCTCTCGACTCAGGTGCTAAACATCATCCCCGAATCCATGCCTTTTACCGACCACTTTATTATCCCTCTTCACTTGCCAATATATGTCAAATTTGTCAAAAACTTCATGTGTATTTCATTCAATTTTGCCATAGATTCGTTCTACTGGGATTGAATCATTTAAATATTTAACTGATAATGTGTTCCGCAATTTTTTCCAGTCTACGTGAATATGTCAATAAGAGATTTAATTTTAGCGATATCAAATAGCAGAATAACATATTTTTAGATCATGTGCAAAACTTTAAAATAAAACCGATAATGATTAATGAATTATTGAAGATTGGTACAATTGCAGAACAAGGCTCTTTATTCAATCGAAAGTTATATAGTTATATTGGGGGTCGAAGAAGGCGTGGTATAATTTTACAAAACACTCGATATGAGTGAGCATTACAGATTTGAAAGCCTTAGGCGAAGTTGCCTGTTAGTGCTATAAACTGTAAATATTCTGCCTCTTTCTAATATTTTCGACTTGCTTCCTCGTTCGCCAACTGTCTGAGTTCTTCAACTTTCTCGGGAGGGCATCACTGAATGTGGCCCCCGCTCAAGTTTTGTAATCATTTCAAGTTATCCAATTTGTAAGATGCTACAAGCGAGCCTCCCTCTCCCGTTCCCCGCTGCTTCTCCTGCTCCCCTTGTCTTCACGACTCTACTAGCAATGATAAATCATCTTTTGTATTATGATTGTGTTTTGTTTTTCGTGTTTTTTCGGGTAACCGTTTCTCATCTTCGACGCCTCTTCAGAACAGAGGACGCCGCCGCAGTCAGTGCCAGCTGCTGCCTGCCGCATGTTGCATGAAGTATGTAGCATGCCGAATGCCGAATGCCGAATGCTGTCTGATGCCTCTTTCTTGCTCTACCTGGACAGTTGCATTCGTAAATTTCAATGTAATTTTATGATTACGGCCGCACGCATTTCGATTGATACTTTAGCACTACTTACGATGCCAACTGCCTTCCCTCAAGTCGTCGCGTTGCCACTGGGAGCAGAGAGCAAGGGGCAAGGCGCAATGGACTGTGGGCTATGGGCTATGGGGAGATAACACCCTCTGCTGGCGATTCACCCTGAACCCTGAACAGCAGTCCAATCGAATTTCGATTTCAATGCTCATCATGTGGAAGATTATCACGTTATTGTTGTTCCAGCGAATTTCAATTTTCAGTCTAAATGCATTCGAGGCCCCGTGGAAAGTACATCAATCTCATCAATGGGAACCACACACACAAAAAACTTCCTGCGGCGCACAAATTTCCACTGCCTGCGGCAACAAACTCGCGCTCATTATGGCCCATCGAAGGGGGCGTGGCAGCAGCAGGGCAACTGCGGGGCATGCAACCTTTGGCCAATGTCCGGCCCGCTAGCCTGCGAGGCACTTGTCGGCAGCGTGCGCTTTGGCTTTGGCTTTGGCGGCCTCTCATTTCGTATGCCGTTAGGCGGCCCAATGTAATTATTCAATACATTTTACGTGCGTCGCATGCCAATGCTAGCCCCGCCTACCGTGCCAACCGCCCACCAACACACACGCACTCGCATTTGTATGGCTTTCCACTTAAGCTTCATTAGAATATGTGTGTGTACAGTTCGTTCCGAACAACAACAACTCCCCTCGCACCCTCTGTGGCATTCGTCGTAGGTCGTCTCTTGCTGTTGCTCCGTTCGCTGTTGCCACTTTCGGCGCACTTTGCAATTTATTAAACATTTTATTGCGCCCCAAGGCGTGCTTGCTAAAAGTAAAATGCTACACAATGTGGCCAGACAGCAGAACTTTTCGCCTTTCGCCTTCCCCTTCTCATATCACAAAGCTGCACAATTAAAGCGTAAGCCTAATGTTCAGTGCATAAAGAAGAAGCGAATGAGAAGGCTTTGGAATGAGTTTGTTTCAGGTTTCAAACACCGCAAATGTGAAGAGTTCCTCAGGTGTTTCGCATTATTGCTTAGGGGTCGTGTATTTTAAGCGACTTTGCAAGACCATTTTTTGCTAAATAGCAGGCAAGAAAAAAAGTTTAGCTATTCTAGAAATTCATCCACTTAAATCTTTATAGCATTCAAATCTTTCTATTTTAAAATCATCCAGTTTATGAAAACGATTATCATAATTTTGATAACTTTAACTTTACAAAATATTCTAATGCACATAGCCTAATGCATTCCACGAAAATTATTTTAATTTAATGATTTAATTCATATGGACATTCCTTCAAAATTGATAAGTTCAATTGCATATCCTTTTCGCAGTAATTCTCAGTGTTTTATTTTAAGAAAATTGCAGTCGTTTTCCTATTTCGATAAAAATGGACACCCCGTCTGAAATATGTACATATGTATGTAAATGTATACATGTATGTACACTCAATATATGAAGTATTGTATGCTACTTGTACCACCTTGCATGATAACAGCTAAGCTCTTCTGATCCCACGCACACATCCACAAGGGCTCTGCCGCTGCAACAACAACATCAACAACAGCAAAGGGAGAAGCGAAAGAAAGAAAAATAGAGAATAAATGGAGGTCTTACAGGCGAGTGCATGCTTTGTGGAAGTCTCCTTAGCACCCCAATTATAACGCGACAAGCAATAAACAAAAAAATAATAAAAATCTAGTCCACACTCACACACATTCACTTGTACGAACACTACTCATGTGTGCAATGCTTAGAGCAACCCTCGCTAATGAAGCTGTACTTCTTCTTTCAGCCGTGTTTGCCCAGTGTGAAGGGGAAATAGAGTTTGAGGGGATTATCACCAGTAGCAATGGACACTCATTAGGCACAGGGCAGCAGGACGAAGACCGAGAAACGAGCCTGTGATATCAACAATTACGCTTATTTGTATCGTGCTGCCAACTATCGGTTAGAGACTTGGCACGACTTCAGCACGAGCACGCACGAAACCTCTCCAACTTGCTGTACTTGCAGTTGTGCTTGTTTTTATACCCGCTACCCATAGGGTAGAAGGGTATTATAACTTAGTGCCAACAGAAAATGTATGTAACAGGCAGAAGGAGGCATCTCCGACCCCATAAAGTATATATATTCTTGATCAGCGTCAACAGCCGAGACGATATAGCCATGTCCGTCTGTCTGTCTGTCCGTCTGTCCGTCTGTCTGTCCGTATGAACACCTGGATCTCAGAGACTATAAGACATAGAGACACCGAATTTGGCAAAAAGGTTCCTTCATACCCTACGCAGATCAAGTTTATTTCAAATGTTGGATGCCACGCCCCCTTCGCCCACAATATGCAAAAGTCAAGTTTTTTGTATGTTAATCGCGTATAACTCCAAAAGTTCTTTGTGTAATGATGTGTAATTTGGTCATCTGCGCTTGACACTCTTAATATACCCTGTAATTTTGGTACAAATCGGATAGGTAGAACAAAAGTTATTCGTGAAATTATTTATCAAAATTGTTGTGCCCAGTGCACATGGATGTTTTAAGTGTGTGAATGACCTAGAGATATCAAATTTGGTGACAGTATTCGTGTAGGTCTTACGCAGATCAAGTTTGTTTTATATTTTTGCCACGCCCCTTTCCGCCCCCAAAAACTGTAAAAGCCGTAATAATAGACCTAGAGCATTGAATTTTGGTATGCATAATAACAATGATAGTCTGAATGACTCCTATAAATTTGGTTGAGATCGAATAAAAAACGAAGAAGTTTTTAAAGAATCAATTTTATATGCAAAATTCACTTGCAGCTGCTCGCGCTTTGTTTGTTTAGTTGACAGTGGGACCATGTCGGTATTGTGGATTTTTACCCGCTATTTTCAAATATATACAAACAAAACACAAGTTTCAGTATATTTTTGGTATATTTGTTGTTAAAATATCATTTACATGTTTTTTTTCTCTCGAAATGGGTTGCGGGTATCATACGGTCGAGCACTCTTGACTTTAGCTTTCTTACTTGCTTTTTTTTGGCTGTGGCGACGCACATTCGGGCATTATACTCAATGGAGTATTCCATTAACTCACACACATTCACTCGGACACACACACACAAACAGATAGTCGCGCGCTGACACAGCTGAACTGCCTGGTAACCGCAGGCAACATGTGCCGCACACAGCGACAACGTCGGCGTCAGCAATTGCCTGTGTAAATGGAAAGAACGAGAGAGAGCGAAAGAGCGAGAGAGCGAGAGCGAGAGCAACACTGAGCCCGGTTAGCGGCGCTTTATTTGCAGGGAACAAATACTTACAACAACAGCAACAACAAATCACAGCTGCAGGCTGCAGGCAAGGCAAGCAAACTGTCGACGGCATCGTCTCTCGGCTCTCAACATAAAAAAGCGCCGCCGCGGTTATCAGAGCAATCACTTCCAACGCTTTCCAGAACATCATGCTGCAGTTTGACAATCCTCCTCGCAGTGTGGTCAACCAAGCTCTGTAACTCGACTTCAGCTTTCGATTCACTTACAGTTATTTTTTCTGGATAGGTTAATTTCTTCGCTTTTAATAGTTGACCGTAGCTTGGAAAAAGGTCACAGAATGTCTTTGCGTGCACATAGCTTCGAACAAGAAAATATTGGTGCTTGCTCAAGTTTGCCTCCATGAGAAGCGATAGGACTTCATCGATGTTAACTTTGCTACACATTGCATTCGATTGAAAGTTGCACGATCGTAAGTCACAAGCTGCAGATTCATTAGTTATTGAAAGCTCAGCAATTCTTCGTCTCTTAGTTCTTTTTGATGACTCACTAAAGCCTACTTTCGGACGTCCACGCTTAGCAGTTTTGGTCATTTCTTGAGGCTTACTTGGAGTGCGTTTCATTGAAATTGTTTGCTTTTCGTTAAGCCAATTAGATTGGAATTCAAGAACTGATGCCTTTTTGCGTTTATATTGTGTCCAAAACGAAGCAATTTTTTTGTAAATGTATCCAATACATTTCGTTAACACGCTCATCTCGGACACGTAGCCAATGTTTTCAATACTGCTGTTGACAAATTCGATGACCTGCCGTAATTTTTCTGCATTGGTGCCGATTGCTGTACACCAATAATTGAAAATGTACAAGCGAGTGAAGACACAATGATAAGAGTCACCTACCAAAATTAAATTAATAAATAATTGACGCTATAAAAATTAAAATTTTAACCTAAAAAAACATAAAACATTAAAGACGAACACAAAGACACAGCACAACTACAATTCAAATCAGCTGCTTTGACCTTGAAGAAAAAAACAGACGATGTTAGTAAATAGTTGATTATGCACACATCTGCAAATATCTGCAGCTAGGTTTACCTTTTTTTATACCTTAAGATATTGACAAATACACTGAATAAAAAATGAATCGGGGCATCTTGGGGGATCATAGTTAAAACTTTAAGTAAACATAAAAAAGACCAATACAAAAGATACTAAAAATATAATAAAGTAAAGAATTAATTTCAAAATAACGACAACACAAGTTAGCTTTTATTAATATTGAAACTTAAAAATAATACCTTTAACTTTAAAATCCATTTTATATAATTTAAATTGGGCAGCGTAATTAGTTGACTGAACACTTTGAAGATCGCTTTTATTCTGAAATATTCGCGATGCGTGCATTTGCGCTTTGCAAATGAACACGTGTTCACAGCTTCAAATCTATTTGTAGAAAGTCCCGTTAGATATCTAGAAAAAATCGGTTTGCTATGAAGAAGTTCGGTCATTTTAGAGGCGACTTGGGTACTTTTCGCAAATTTTTGCTATTATGATTTTTTGAAATTTGTCCTATGGGCGCAACCACTGTGCGCCGTCGCGTCTGCCTCCCCTTTTCTATTATTCCGTCTCGCTATTTCATTCGCTCTGCGTAACATTTGTTTTGACATTGCCCGTTGGCTGGCCCCAAACACGTCGTTTGTCCATCTGTCAGTCAGTTCTTGTCCATCCGTCGATCAGTCCAGCAATCTATTTTTTGTAGATTGTTTGTTGTTCACAGAGCTTTTTTCATTCCAGCTTCCAGGCGTAGCGTTTTGAAATTAGTTTCAAGTTTTTCTATTTTTTCCCTACCCCCAAAAAGCGCGACAAATTTTTTATCACCATTCAGCAAAGTGCTGAAAACAGAAGGAAACCAATCAAAAAATGTTCTCATGCACTTGATAACAGTTTTTGGTTCAATTGTTGACGGCGAGCGAGCATGTTGAAGAAACGAAGCCAAAACTAAAACCCAATAGAAATGGGATTGACAACATTCGACCAACTCAGTAAAACGATCCCCCATACTGGAAAAGAAAAGTATAATAAATATGTGCATGTGTGTGCATTTATGTGATTTGGCGGCTTTCATTTAAATGGAAAAATCCCTCTTAAAAATAGCCAAATATTTTCTTGGCTTAAGTCGATGTAATGCTGAGAGAAATTTTCCTTTTTTTCGTTTTAATTTTATGTTCACTGCATCCACAACTGCGGAAAATGGATTTTTATTTTTCGAGAATTCTCAGCATTTTTCATCGGTTTTATTTTATTTTTGTCAACAAACATTCACTACAACGAGAACATCTGCAGGCGGCAGTAAAGCAATTGCGAATGATAACGGTTTTCAAATATTGTATCTTTATGTATCTTGGGTGTATATTTTGTTAATGTTGGCCACACACTATGCGGAAAGGTTCTGTCATAGTGTTTACTAAGGAAATTAGTTAAATCATGTGATAGAGCTGAGATAACCATCAGCAAAAGTCGAACTTACAACTCTGTATTCCTAATATCTAACATGACATTATGTGCAAAATACTTAAGAATATATGAAATACTTTAAAACAAAAATTAAATAACAAAAATATAATCCATCTTAATCGGAACAATTTTTTGAACAGCCAAATCAAATTGTTGAATTAAACTGCTTCAAAATTTTGAAATAATTTGTAGTGCTGTTAATTTGACAGTATTGTTAAAATTATGAAACTATGTCGAAATCAAGCAATTTTTGGTTGAAAACCCTAAAAATATAAATTAGGCAACACCTTTTTACTTCGTGTTAACCTCGACTAAATTATTAACTCAATCAGTTAGCACCAACTTTTTATTTGTTCCAAGTAAGAATTTATTTATCCTTTATGGGACAGATAATGTTGGGCTTAACTGAATGTGAACTATGTAGGAAATTTATTGATCCTGAAATTAAAGGGACTTATAACACCTCCATTGCAAGTGACTCCCTCTCTATGTCGGCTCCGCAAACGCTACTTCAACAAGTCGACTTTGGCGTCACTCTGTGACGCGTCGCGCCTTCCCCTCAAATCGCTACGGGGTTTTCTAAAAAACCTAGGTTTCCCCTAATCGCTACTGAGTTTTCTAAAAAACCTGCAACTCACTTAGTTATCCATCACCGGTATAGCTAGAGACCTTTTTCCCTGACGTTCAACCGGTATAACCTGAACTAACCTTACCTATCGGACAGAATTTTAACTCTTTTTAGCGTTAAATGTCTTGGCTAATTAAATAAAACATAAGTTTAGCATAGCGGGAAACAGTTTTCCCGGTTAGTTGCATCGAATTAGCATAATTAAATGAAGGGAACCCAAATCAAAATTTAAAGTAATAGGCAAATAGGCACACGTAATATCCATAATTCATCTGCACATACGAACCCACACCCAAACTCCTCACTTCCTAACCCAAAAACCCAAAACCGAACCTGAAACTGAACCCAATCCAAGCGAATGACAGGACTGTTGCGTGGACAAGAGGCTGAGAACGACGCCAATCGAAAGAGGTTGTCAGAAACAGTTTATAACGCCTAGAATTATGCCGCACATAAATCAAAATTGACGCGTAAACAAATATGCTTCCATGTAGGCGATGGGACTCAAAGAGGCACCTTGTTTTTTTTTTTGATATTGCAAATTTTACGCATATTAAGAAGTTGTGTGTGATCAAAGGAAAAAGTAATGAAAGAAAGGAGAAAAACGATGGACGCCAGAAAAAAATCGAGTTTTCGTATTGGGGCTAGACGTTTGTTTTTGGCACTATGCTCTGTGGGGTAGAATTCTAATTTATGGCTGGCAATAAGCGCTAAGGGAAAAACGTTTCAGGATTCGCTTTGCAAACGGAATCCCCATAAAATCCTAATATAATAAGCATATAAATATATCGTGGAGAACTCTACTCCACTCCACTGTTAGGACTGCAAACTATGCGTATAACGAATAACGCTACATAACAAGTTAGTTAGCAGATTCAGTCTCGATGACATTTCTTCGCCAATTGAATAATTTTTTTAACGAAAGTGTCGGGCAAGGGGCGGATGAAGCTGGCGGGAAAACGTCTAAATAATTAGATAAACATTTAAGCCATGCAAACAGAGAGAAGAAATGTAAAAAGAGGACAGACAACCTTAAGCCAAGTGACAAGAAGTGGACGCAGAGCACGCGACAGCAGTAGACGCATAACGACAATGCGGGGACAGCCAGTTGATTTTTGAGGAGAGCAGGAGTTGCTCCAGCGGGGTCCGAGGCCGGAGAGTACGTGACCATAACATGAACTGCCCCCCCGCACAAACACACAAGACGAAGCGAAGCATACATACATACATAGATATACAATTTGCGGGTTCAAAGTGGAGAGACGACGTACATATACATATATGTACATACATACAAACAGGAAATATTTAACGTGCTTGCAACAACAGCAACAAAAGTGAAATATAAATAAAAATAATAATAATATTGGGCAAAAACGTAGGGAACGAAGAACGTGATGCATAGAGCGCGAGGGTTGCTGGCCCTGCACTCAGAGAGCAAGCGTAAGAGAGCGCTCTCTCACACAGAGAGATAGAGAGAGAGACCGAGGGAGAACGCGTTTCGAAATGCAGGCGTGTGGGTGCGTGAGCTGGTGCAATGGTCGTGTGCCGAAGTCGATGTCGATGTTGTAGTTGTGTGGCATTGCTGTAGTCCTCGCTGTTGCGCTCTGTTTCTCTCCCTCTCTCTCTTGGTGGCCGCAAGTTGCCGTTAGAATATCCCATGGGCCCTTTTTATAAAGGGAAATTCTCTGATCGCACAAGAGAGACAGACGACGAGCGAGAGAAAGAAGAGAGAGAGAGCAGGCATACGAACGAACGAACCAACGAACGAGAACAAAAGTGAATAAACAAAACACAAACGAAGCAATGCGACGCGACGCGACGACGTTGACTCCTCTCCCGTGAGTTGCAAAGGCTGAAAAACAGGGAATTTGTGTTGCTTCTGCTGCTGCTGCCGCTGTTGGTCTTTAACGAATTCTATAAATCAGTCTTACATTTTCTCTTTCACATCATTCAGCCATTTTCTCTTTGACGCGACGGACGCGTCTGCAGCTTGCAAACGGACGAACGGCAGAACGAAACGCGCAACGGGCAACGGTCACACTAAGCGCACGAAAAACAACGCTTGGGAATTTGGTTTTTTGTCGGATTAATTAAAACAATGTTCTTCTTATATGTGTTTCGTGTTGTGTGCTAGCATATAGTATAATACATAATGCAAATATATCCAGTAAGTGAAGAAAAAGTCAACCAACAAAATGCACTAAGTGTATTTATACAAGAATTCAAAAAATACATATAAGCAAAAAAAGCAAACAAACGTGCGTGCCTTGTGGTAAATGCATGTGTGTGTGTATATGTGTGTGTGCATGTGTGTGTGTCTGCGTGAAACATTTAAGCATTAAGTGCTAAAAGCGTGCGTTGCTGCTGCGCTTTGGATACCCAACAACGCCGACGTCGCCGCCAGCACTTGGAGCTGCTGTCTAACATTAAATGTTAGTATACCAACACAAGCATATGTAAATGCGTGTGTATGTACATATATATTGGATTGAAGAAGAAGAGCGAACAGCATGAACGAAACGTCGTCGTCTGCAAAGATGAGACGGACGCACGCCTGTGTGTGTTAAAAATAAAAGTAATCAAAAGGGGGCAGCGATTACGTCGCCGCTGTCGCCGCCGTCGTTGCCGTTGTCGTCGCGTGCATTGCTCCCTCTCAGCTGCTGCGCATGTGTTTGTAGCTGTAGTAGTGTGTAGTGAAGTGTATTACATCCACATACATATGTATATACACATACATACATTTGTTATGTTGCCCTGCTTCAATTTCGTCAAACTATTACAGCAGCGCTTACATTTCCATCATATGTTAAATAAACTGTTAACATTTAGTCGAGTCGTTCACTGTTCACTGCCTGCTTGACGTTTGTTTCTGTTTGCCCACGCAAATATGCAATGATTTTTTGTCTCGTTGCGCTTTCCCCTCCTTCTATGCTGGCGTCCTCTCTCTCTCTCGCACTCTTACTCTGCGCGCTTTTCATTCATACCTTGCAAATGAAGCGTGCTCAATTGTGCGGCGCGGCAAGTTCTTGGGTGGGTGGTGGGTGGCTGCACAGTTAGAATGGCGGAGTTGGGGTTGCAATCTGTGTTGGGTTGGGTGGTGGATACACACACACACACACATGTAGATGCAAATGCTCTGGCGTCTTAAAGCCGAAGTGGAAGTCGTTCCGAATATGCATGTGTGTGTGTATCTAATGGGATTTTCTAATAACATTTAAATTGTTGCCGTTTTTGTTGGGCGCTTTCTATGAATTTAATATGAAGTGTGTGAGAAGTGGTCGAATAAAATTCGAGTGCATAATTTACGAAGCAAAACTTTGCTGTTTTATAAAACCTTAAATTTGATGCTAATAGCAAAAGCTACATTAAATCTTGGCTAAAAACAAAAATACAAATAAAAATAAAGTGATATATGCTTCACATGATGAATTCTTGTTCTTGTTCTGGTGTAAAATGCCGTCGCCAAAGCATTAAAAGAGCGTGGAATATGAAAATCAAGTGCGAAATGAAAAATGTGTGAAAAACTTGTTATGCACAATAAGTGTTTAAATCATATTGAAATGAAAAACTGTGGAAGAATAAAATAAATCTTTGAAAGAAAAAAAGACATTTTGTTACCAAAACCGAGCCTTATTTAAAATATGCTATGTAAAATAATCATGTTTAAATGGAAATAAATGAAAGATTGCCAAAGAATGAATTGTATATTAATGATTGAAAGTAGTGAAAAATGTCGAAAACATATATTGAAAAATTGTATAAAGAAAACATTTAACAATACAACAATTTGTGAACAACGGAGATACTATTTAAAGATAAAATTAGTTTTATAAATAATTATGAAGGTAGTTTGAGTGATTAAGTGACTTCCAACTTATCTGTTGGCCAAACTACGATAAGACATTATTCAAGATCGAAGCAAGAACATAATATCGTTAAAGCATTGCAATTACAAACAAAAAAGAATCACAGTTTAAATAAATTCACATTTAAATGTGATACTCAAACTTGATAAAATCTCGAAGATTATCCCTTGAATAGTTCCAAGCGCAGAGGATTATAATTCCCACATATGAAACAAAAGAAATCTCAGCAAAGAAGCAAGCGTCGGTCCGAAAGCGAGGCGTTGCTTCTCTTCAGAAGCCAACCCGACCAACAGCGGCTTAACATTAATCTCCACATTTAACGATGCGTTTAACAGGATTGTTGTTGTCACAGGCAGACGAGAGCGAACGAGAGATAGAGAGAGAGTTGGAACCTAAATGCCCACAGCAGACCTAGAAGATTATACTGAGTCGTAAAAAAAACGGATGAAATAAAATCAAATATTTTGTGCATTCAAAAAACAACGAAAAAATTTATCATCGAAATCAAGTGCAATCAGCAGTGACGACAATAACAGTAATAACCACAACAACAACAGCAGCTGCTGCATACAAAACGAAAACAGATAACACAAATAATTTACAGTGGACGCTCTTTGTGGAAAACATTTGGTTTAGAAACTCTCTTAAACCGATATTCGGTTCTCTTAAAACATACAGTACAAAGTGATAGTAAATTATTATTACATAATATTACCCAAAAGAGATTTCAGATCTTTATTCTTACATTTTATTTATTACCACAAAATATCACTTTCTTTTAAATTATTATTTAAGAAAATTAAATTAAATTATTAGACTCAAATCTTTGTTGGTCTTGGTATCGAGCGTGGACTGTGAAAACAAAAGATCTGAGCACAAGTGCATGTACATACAAGACACACACAAGTGGAATCGGACACAAACATGAATTTGTGTACATACATATGTATGTGTGTGTTTCGATGCGTGCATTTGAGTGTGTGAAAAAGACTCAAGCTCAACGCTTTTTTTGAATTTTGTTAAATATGCACACAAAAAAAAGAAACAAGAATTTCAAACAAAAACATCAAACGCGGGTGGGGAAACAAACCGCTCTGCCTACGTGCAACTCCATAGTCACAGTCGGAGTCGGAATCCATTTCCCATTTCGTTCCCCCTCTAAAACCAAAACGGCTTTCTGCTTCTACCTGAAACTGAAATTTTCCCGCATTAGAATGCTCGAGCTGCGTTTCGTTGTTGTTGTTCGTTGGCTGGTTATGTTGCATGCGGACGCCGCGATGTCGTCGACAGACAAACAGCGGGACTGTCGGACTGACAGAGACAGACAATTCAGAACGTAAAGATAAAATGAGCGAGAGAGAGGGAGAAAAATAACACGCTAGCCGAAGCAGAAGCAGAAGGGCATGCAATGGAGAAGAAGGAAGGGAATGGGAGGTGATTTTATTTCCTCCTTTTGGGCTGCTGCTTCTTGCTTTGCCTGTTCTGTGTTATGTTGTGTGTGTAGTATTATTTTTTTTGTTTACCTTATGCTTTCGTTTATCGACCCGTTTTTGGTTTTGTGTATTTTTGTGTGCTACATATGCGTTTTGTTGCGCTCTCTCGCTCTCATTTTTTTGCCCGCTCTTATGCGCTGCTCTCGCTGTAAGCAGAGAAGCAGCGTCGCAGCATAATCGCATCTTGCATGTTTCCTCCAGTATCCTTTTGCAGCTCTTCGTTTGCTGGTCTGAGAACCTCAATGAAATGAATAAACAAAACTATATATGTATGTATCTGTGTATATCCATATGTAGTATATAGGAACGCAATTATTTTAATTAATATGGCAATCAGTCGAAAAAATATATAAATTATAATTTAAGATTATCTTAAAAAGATGTTTTATTTAACACCTGTGTAAGGGTGTGACCATTATTAATATCGCTAAATTGCCAAACTACAGAGACCTCGCATCTCTTTATTTAACATTTTGGTATATTTCCCAACAAGCATCATTAAAACAGCTTCGTGTTTTTCTAAAGTATCCAAATGCTATATTCTTACCATTCGTGTGTTCCGTTGTTACTCATTAGATTTCCGTGAAAAAAAAAACATTTGCCGAAAGAATGCGAAATCGGAAAACAAGTTTCGTCTAAACACATCACATCGATGTATCTCAAACTGTGCATAGCAGGCAGCTTTCGAGTGCGCTGCTGTTAAGGCGCTGCACGCGGTTCCGATTGTTTGGGAAATTTCACAGCTGTTGGCTCCATTGTGTGCGTTAACAGTGCGGTAGAGATGGGCGCGCGTTCCACACTGTTAGTTAACAGTCATTAAAAAACAAGTCGAAAAAAAAGAGGAAAACAAAACTAATTGTTATTGCGATTATTATGTTTTCTTTGTTGATGCTGGCAGCATGAATTAAAGTGTATTCGAAATGTGTGCCACATAAGAGTGCACGCCTGTGGGGCAGCAGCAGCAGCAAACGACAGTCACAAACACAGCGAGCCCAAGGTGTGGCAGTCTCAGCAAAGAGAGCAGTGAAAAATGTCGTCTCCAAATGCATTATTTAATGTCCAATTGTTATCTCTTTCGTCTATTGCAGCGGCGTTGCCACCTCGCTCAGCTGCGCCGATTCCAGCACAGGCTCCAGTGAGGATGCATCCGAGCCCGGCTCACCGTACAGTGCGCACTCGCTTCTGAGCGACGAGCAGCAGCAGCTCAACAAGATGCCGCCACAAATACTCAGCGCCAGCGCCGCAGCGGCAGCTGCTGCCAGCAGCAATGCGACAGGAACACCAACAGCAGCAGCAGCAGCGACTGCTGCCAGCAATCAGAATGCAGCGAGAAGCACCAACAATAACAGCAACAACACTGCCAAAATCACCACAACAATAGCCACAGCAATCGCTCAACGCAACAACACAGCTGCAGGAGCAGCAGCCGCAACAACTGCGCTGCCTACGCTGCAATGGCCCTGGAACACAAGTCTGGGCAGCACCTCGACCGCTGTGCCCGCCTACAACGCCTCACCCGCCACCACAAAGAAGCGTGCTGCAGTTGCCAGCAGCGGCAGCAACAGTGACGCCAGCAACACTGCCAACATAGCTGTTGCCGCGAAAAAGTCGCGCGCCGAGTTACAAAGCAGCAGCACCAGCAACAACTCCAACAACAGCAGCAACAACCTCAGCACAAGCGACAAAAGACTGAAAGCCGCCGCCTTGGAGGAGTCGCAGACAAAGATCACGGGTTTCTTCAAGTCACAAATGAAGGCGACGCCTGGCAAACTGGCCACGCCCTCGCCTCCACCCACAGCAGCCAACACGCTTACAATGAGCACACCGGCAACCACAGCGTCGCTCAACAAATACTTTAACATACTCTCGCAGCTGAACGAGCAGAAGCAGCAGCAGCACCAACAACAACATCAGCCGCCGAAACCAGCAACGGTTGCTGCCGCACCTGCAACAGCTATTGCTGCCACGACCACAACGCCAACCGCTGCAGCTGCATTGCCGGTGCCTGCGCTAAAGAAGATCGAGCGCAGCAGCAAGCAGCCAGCAAAGATCGCACAAGTGGCGCCCAACTTGCGCAAGACGCCCAGCAACACAAGTCACAGCCACGCCGGCAACAGCAACAACTCGAGCACAGGAAAATCGCCCGCCAAGAAGCATGTGGCAATTGCTCCACGCACGCCTGAGATGAAGCAACAACAGCAGCAGCAGTTGCAGCTGCAAGCCTCTAAAACACTGCTGGCAGCAACAGCGTATCGTGCGCCCAACAACAATGCTGTTGCTGCTGCTGCCACAGCAACTACCACGGCAGCAGCGACAGTTGCTGCCACCAAGCCCTGCCAGAAGCTGCAGCTGTCTGCCGCCCCCACAGCCACGCCCTCGCCCAACCCCACGCTCTATCAGCTGCCGGTGCAACTGCCGAACCTGGTGCAGTTGCCGCCGCAACTTGCAGCAGCCGCCAACATCATGCAGCTGAACAATGTGGCGAAAGCAGCAGTTGCTGCTGCGGCCAGCAACAATGCGGCAGCAGCAGCGGCTTCCGCACAGGCAGCACAAGCAGCAGCCGCACAGTATTTCCTCAATGGCACCGTCTTCAAGCTGCAACAGGTGACAACGGCAACGACGACGACGGCCACAACGGCGACGGCAGCAGCAGCAACTTCTGGTGGTGTCAATCCCTTTGGGCTGCTGAATGCCAATGAACTGCAGGACCTGCTGCTCAAGCAACAGCAACAACAGCAGCAGCAACAATTGCAGCTGCAGCAGGCGGCAGCCGTGAAGGCGGCAGCAGCAGCAGCTGCTGTTGCCACGCCCACTGCGAATGGTGCCGCCAACTTTCAGGAGTTGTTTCAGCAGCAAATTGCCGCTGCGATTGCAGCACAACAGCAGCAGCAGCAACAACAGCAGCAGCAGCAACACCAACAACAGCAGCAACAGTTCCAACGTCTCGGCGCCGCAGCAGCAGCACAACCTGTGTTCATGGCAACGCCTGCGGGATTGTTGCTGAACGCCGCCACGCTGCCGGCGATGCTGGCGCAGGCAGCAGCAGCAATCGCAGCCAACAGTCAGCAACAACAGCAAAAGGTTGCTGCTGCCGTGGCGCTGCAGCAGCAGCAACAGCATCAGCAGCAGCATCAACAACAGTCGCTGCCAGCGTTGCAGCCAATACCCGCCTTGAGTTCCATCTTTGAGCCAGCCGCCGAGCAGCAGCAGCAACAGTTGCAGCTGCAGCAACAGCAGCTGGCGCAGTTGCTGCTTTCCCATCAGCAGCAGCAGCAACAACAGCAACAACAACTGATCACTGCCAATCAGCCACCTCCGCTGACACCTGCAAACAGCTGCAACAGCAACATAAGCAACAACAACACTGCCAGCAACATTAGCAACAACAGCAATGCCTCGAATAATTTAAGCAACAACACTGCCCTGCTGCCGCAGCAACAGCAGCAGCAGCCACAACAGCCGCAGCAAATGCAACAGCAACCACGTGCCATCATCAAGGGACCGCCGCCGCTGGTCACCATCTCCTCCACCTCCTCCCTCGGCGCAGCTGCCGCCAAGGCGCGCAACACGCTGCCCTCCGCCCTGGCCAAGCCCTATCAGAAGCGTCTTTCGCCGCAGCGCCAACAACAGCAGCAACAGTCGCTGGGTAAGTGCAAGTATGCACCCATTGCCACGCCCACCACGCCACCTCCTCTAGTGCCGACCAGCACGGGAGCAACAACAGTCACAGCAACAGGGGTCGGATGCGGAGTGGGAGCTGCTGCCAAAGAGCTGCAGCAGCTGCGCAAGAGTACCACGCCCAGCAGCATTGCGCCCACGCCGCCGCTGGTTAGCATAGCGCCCGCCAAGCTCACGCCCACTCTTAGCATTGCCAAGCTGCAGCAACAGTTGCCTCCAGCAGCTGCAGCAGCAGCAGCAACGACAGTGGCCAAGATCTCAAGCAACAGCGCAGATCTCTTCGATCTGGTGAAGAACTCGCATGGCGCCATCAGCATTGTGGGCAAGTCACCGGCTGGCAGTTCCTGCTTCGCCTCCACCTCATCTCCGTCATCCTCGCTCGCCCTCACCCCGCTGCCCTTCAGCTCGCCCAGCAGCAACAGCAACTCCTCGCCGGCGCTCTCCCTGCACTCGTCGAGCACTTTGTGCTCTTTTGGCAAGTCGCTGGTTGCCATCAAGGCGGAGCCCATGGAGGAGACGCTCTCCGCCGCCACAACGCCGACGCCCACTTGCTCAGCCACGCCCACAACGATACTCTGCAGTTCAACGCCCCTGGGGGTGTCCAGCAAGCCGCAGAGCTTCGCCGGCCAGCTGCCGGGCGGAACGCGACGCGACAATGTGAAGCACGAGCTGCTCGCCGAGTGCAGCGGCGGCAACTCCAACTGCAGCAGCAGCTACGCCAGCACCAGCAACTCGGTTAGCTCCGCAGCAGACCTGTCGCTGGAGGCATCGACGCCAGCCACATCGTTGAGCTCGGCGCCGTCGCCGTCGGCCAGCAGTCAGAGTCAGACGATACCGATAGCATCGCCGGAGGGCAATGCCAGTCAGCAGGATATGCTGAGCGAGCTGGTGACGTCTTCGTGCAACTCGAGCGGCACCGAGGATTGCTCTCAGACCGCGTCCTTGCCGACAACAACAGTGGCCACCGTCACGGTGAGCACGGCAGCAACGCCGATTGCCGGCAGCAGCAGCGGCAGCAGCAACTACGACGAGGAAGACGACAAATCTGTGGCCTCCTCGGAGGCAGCCACGCACAAGCGACTGACACCTGAGTCGGGCATTGGCGGCAGCCTCAGCAACAGCGAGAGCAGCAACTCCATAGCTGATGCCATGTAAGTGAAGCACACTAATTTTGACTATCAATCAGTTACTCACCTCCTTTTCCTCTGCTTCAGCTCCAGCAAATCAGTCTGTCCGGCCACCTCCACCGCCTCTGCCTCTGACAGCAACTCGCTGGCCAGCAATGCGCCGTCCCCCGCATCACCCAGCAACGATGACGGCTCTTGTTCCGCTCCAGCGACGCCTGCCCCCGCGCCCTGCACCATGCTAGACACAACGCTAGCGGAGACGGCCAGCAAGGCGCTGCCCAAGTGCGCCATATCGCCGATTCTGTCGCAGCCCAAGACGATACGCTTCCCAGCGGGCGCTGGAGCTAGTGGCAAGGGGGGCAAGCGGCATGACGGCGTCTGCTACTGGGACAAGTGCAACAAGAAGCACGAGAGCAACTCGAAGCTGCTCGACCACATGCAAACGCATCATGTGAACACGCAGACCGGTCCCTTCGCCTGCCTCTGGGTAGGCTGCAAGGTCTACAACAAGGAGTCCTGCTCCCGTCGCTGGCTAGAGCGACACGTGCTCTCGCACGGCGGCTCCAAGCAGTTCAAGTGCATCGTCGAGGGCTGCGGTCTACGCTTTGGTTCCCAGGTAAATACCAACTGGTGCTCATGGCTTCGAAAGCGAACTAATCGCGATTTGCTCTTCCTTCCAGCTGGCTTTGCAGAAGCACGTCAACAATCACTTCAATGCCACGGACAATGCCAAGGAGAGCACCAACAAACGCACCTCTGATCCGCCTGTGCCCAAGCAGCTGCGCAAGAATGGCAAGAAGCTGCGCTACCGTCGTCAACCCTTCTCTGGTGAGTCCAGCCAGCAGCGTCTCATAAGAACTTACAATTAATTCTTGATATTTGTTAATTTGCAGCGCGCATGTTCGACTTCTTCGACACGGGTATCATGGAGGGATTGCAGCATCGTCTGCGTCAGATCAGCACGCTCACCAACGGCGCCCAAGCCATCACGTTCCAGGGCCAGTGCCTAATGCGACGCCGCAACAGACAAGGCAGCTACGAGTGCTTTGTGCGCTGGTCGCCGCGTGAAATGTAAGCCGAAGAAACTGCAAACTGCTCGGATAATTTATAATGGTAATTGACTCTGTCTCCTATAGCATCTCGGATGAGTGGCTGCCCGAATGCCCGAATCGAACGCGACAGCACACGAAGGTGCTGCACATTAAACAAATGCGTCCCGCGGAGAAGACCTGCGTCGATAGTCTGCTGAGCACAGCCTACAGATTGCGATACCATGCGCAGCTCTTCGACGACGACTACAACGTGAACGAACAGCAGCAGGAAGAGGAGATGGAGCAGAGCAGCAGCGAGTGCGCTGCCAGCGAAGCTGGAGAGGATGAGGAGGACAATGAAGATGAAGAGGACGAGGATGATGGCGTCTCCGGCACCATCAGCTCAAGCAGTGGTAGTGGCACAGTGTCTAGCTACCAGCAGGTGCTCAGCATAGCTAAGCTGCAGATGCAGCAGCGTCGCAAGCATCCGCGCAAGCCGCCTAAGGTGACGTCGCCACCACAACTGGTGCCCACGGATGCACTGGTGCCGCTCTAGAAAGTAGTAGTCGCTTAAGTAGTAGATAAACTGAGAAAACGAGGAGGACAAACGAGTAAACAGTGACAAGTAGATGATAGAGCTAGTTTTGATAAGGACACCACAACCATCCCCACCCCCTATCACATAAAAACATACTAGAATTAACATTTGTAACATATATAGCATATATACACATACGACATCAAGATAGATAATGCCCAACGTCATGTACATAGAGTCGCTTCAATATCAGAACAAATTTTAACTTGACGTATACTTATTTATAAAGTTAACTTTGTCGACTTGGAGTAATTTCTTGAAATTGTGAACTGCCTAAAACGCGTGGTAGACGAAGTAGAGGAACCTTGAGACTTGTTTCCCCCGTCCCAAACGAAAGAAAACGATCATCTTTTTGATTATGATTTCCACATTTCATTACTTGTTTGCATATTACAACATCGCCTTCGCATTTTGAATTCGAAAACTTCCAAAAAATACGAAAAGAAACAATTAAGAAAACACACAAATAACAAGAAATAAGACTTGAAGCATTTATCGCTAATCATTTTAAATTGTAACATTAACATTAATTCAACAATTAATTAATGATCTTTCATGTACTCAAAGTGTTTTCAATGAGCAATGCAAACAGTTTTAAGTTTTTACACCACATTTCGTTAGAATTGAACAAAAACCTAAACCAATTAATGTAGTCCAAATTTGTATACTTTTAATGTAAATATTAAAATTTATTAGTTTTTGCTCTTAGCTCTAATTCAACTTCATTACACATTACGCCTAAACGACTTCTCATTTAGAAAATAAAACAATACATACAAATCTAACAGAAATCAAAATAATAAACAACAATTACAAGCTGTTTTTTCCAATTTCATTTGTTTTTATTTCGTTTTTCTTATGATTAGCAACAGTCAAAAGTTTAATGAGTTCGCCTTAAACAACTATTAAGCATAATTAATTTTCTACGCCAATGAATTTATAAGTGTTTAAAAGCTAAGATTATACAACAAAAAAATACTATACGAACCCTAAGAACATTACTCAACACTGCCAAAGCGAAATGAATAATACAACAACCACGAAACGAAGAACTAGTAGAAATTGTGGATAAAGTAGAAGTACAGTTCAACAGTTATAAGAACGACTGATAAGTATAAAAAAGAAAAAAGGAACAAAATCATAAAAGATAAATCAAGCATTATCTTTTCTGTAATTCTTAGTTCGCACAAAGCTTATCACAATTCCCAAATAATATATATATTATATCAGTGTGTTGTAGCTCCGACTGTAATCAAGACCCTAGTTCCCGCTCCCAGCCGCAAGCCTCTAGACTTAAGTTTATATGTAATACTCGTGTAGATAACGCCAATCAGTTTTTTGACATTACTTTGTACTTTCATACAGTAGTTATTATATTCATACTAAGTTATATTTTGTTTTCCTCCATTTTTGTAGATGAGGCAAAGTTGCATTTTGTAAATGATATAGTATTAAAATTGAAAGCAATACCTTTTTAACAATCGCCTGGAAGTTCTGAGTTTAACAAAACTGAAGAGAATACGAAAGAGTCAACAATTTGGATTGCCTAAACAAAAAAAACCAAGAAAAACAAAAATTATGAGATTCAACCATATTTTGTACCGAGAGAAAATTCAAATAAAAAATATAAACTACCTCAGATTTTTGCAAAAAAAAAATCATAGGAATTTTTCGAGAAAAGTTTTCTAAAATACAACAAAAAAAGAGACTACATATATTTAAAAACATTGTCTGGTTAGCTGCAGAACAAGGGAAAAATTTACAGAGATAATACTCGTAAATAAGTAAACTGCATATTTTCGTATAGAAGAACACACAACTATCGTAAGCATATTCCCGTTTCCAAACACTGCCCATTATCATATTATTATATAAATTATCCAATTGTTTTGTGTATAGTTCGAGCCAATGCATACATATATCATGATATTAATTCAATTACTAATATCGCAAACCGCTTTAATAAATAATACTATTTAAGTAATTATTATAAACCTATTATCGAATTAGCATTGCAAAGGCAACAAACAACAAAATGCGGTTTAAGCATGGAGTTTTCTCAGAACTTATGAATAATTTTAGAGCTCGCCAAGCAGACAACAAATTGAGTTGACATTCAGTTCTCGTGGCCCAGATCTTGAAAGAGACGTAGAGATCGAGAGCTCGCATATTGTAACTTATGTAATCAAAAGTACAGTCTACACGTAACAATGGAAAACATATATTATATATATACATAGATATATATTATATAATATTAACTCTACCATATACACAATTTATGTATAAGAGAAACAGAAACATGTAAACGCTGACAAATGACAAAATATATAGAGCCAAGAAATACTATTGAACCGATTTCCGATTACTTTACTTCACTGGGCGGGAAACCTAACCGCAAAGAGTAATACGTAAGTAAAAAGGTATTGGATTATTAAAGAAAATACATATTGTTTGATTTTCTGAATGAATAAAAGTAAGCTAGAATAAAATGTATGTACGAGGTGTGTTCAAAAAGTAAGGTGACTTTGTATTTTCAAGAAAAACTATTAATTTATTTATCAATATTTATGTTGTCCCCTTCAAAGTAATCCCCCTCAGATACAATACACTTATGCCAACGGTTTTTCCAATCCTCAAAGCACTTCCCATAAGCACTTTTCGGTATAGCCTTGAGCTCTTGCAGCGATGCAGTCTTTATCTCTTCAATCGTTGCAAATCTCCGTCCATTGGGACGATTGGGCTTTGGTTTCGATATCATAAACATATACCCATGATTCGTCACCAGTTATGACCCTTTTGAGTAAATCTGGGTCGTCGTTGACGTCATTCAACAGCTCTTGAGCGATGCTCATGCGACGGTTCTTTTGGTCAAAATTCAGCAATTTCGGAACAAACTTCGCTGACACACGACTCATACCCAAAACGTTTGAAAAAATTTCATGGCACGAGCCAAGCGATATACCGACATCTTCAGCAACTTCTCTGATAGTGATTCGACGATTTTCCAAAACAATTTTCGTCTCTGCTTGAACGTTTTCATCAGTTGCTGACGTGCTTGGGCGTCCAGAGCGAGGCTGGTCATTGGCATCTTCCCGGCCATCTTGGAAGAGTTTGTACCACTTGTACACATTTTTTTTACTCAGAACAGTTTCACCGTATGCCACTGTCAACATTTCAAGTGTTTCAGAGCACTTAATTTTATTTTGTACACAAAATTTGATGCAAATCCTTTGATCCATATTTTTCGATAGCAAAAAATCGCCGAGCTCGCAAAATAACTTGTAACTTTACGCCTCTCACAACCAAACAAAAGAGGATGTTCCATTGAAACTTGGTACAGATGTTAGGGAAGAGTGTACCAATATAACAAAACAAAAAAATCGATAATCGAAAATATGTTGCCCGCGAAATTTGAAAAGTCACCTTACTTTTTGAACACACCTCGTATGTAACAGGCAGAAGAAATCATCTTCGACCTCATAAAGTATATATATTCTTGATCAGAACGAACACCTTGATCTTAAAGAATATAAGAGCTAGAGCTACGATTTTTTGTAAAACACATGTTATTGTTGCACGCCGAACAAGTTTGTCTTGAATTTAGACTCGCCTACTACCATCTTCCAAAATCTCAAAAAAACTACTTTAAGGCTTTAAAGCGCGGATAAACATGGAAGATATACGCCAAAAAGGGGTAATTTTAATGGCATCTTTATAACCCTTTATGTATGAAAACCCTTGCAGCTGAGCAGACAAAAGGGTCACTCTCGACCGTAGAGCTAACTATTCGAGAGAATACAATACACTTATATGATAATTGAACACAAAATATACCAACCAAATATACCAAAAAATTTTTTTTGTATATAACTATAAAAAAAACACTAAGTTGTTTCTTGAATAACTCTTACGTTTTTCATTCAATCCCAACCAAATTAACACACCCCACTATAATTATTATTATATACTACAATTCTACATACTAAAATTCATGGTTCTAGCTTTAAAATTACGGCTTGCAATTTCGATTTGAGGATGCGGAAATGGGCGTGGCAAAAATGTGAAAAACTCGATCTGTGTAAGACATAAACAAGTACTGTCACCAAGTTGGATATCTCTAGTCTGAGATCTAGGTGTTTAAACGGGCAGACAAACGGACATGGCTACATCTGTCGGATTTTGACACTGATTAAAAATATAAATAAATAAATCTTTATTGCGTGTCGCAAAGTGACCCCTAGCCCGATTTTGAACCATACTCGTTAAATATGACATTTTTTTTATTATTTAAAAAAACGTGAGTTTGATAACTAAGCGACTTGATTGCGACTTCCATTCGCCTTGTACCTAATAGTCGTTTGTGAAGTGATGGTGACATAGCCCGATCATCTGCTCATTACCTGAGGTCTACGGATGTCTTAGTCAAGGTTGTATTTTATTGCAGATACCGTGCCTCTGAAGAGGTTCACACAAATACAAATTAAATACTTTTAAAAATGATTGCTGCCCACCTCTAACTTCTCGCCTTCACTTGTAGTTTATTATTTTAAGTAGCCAAATGAAAATAAAGTTTGTATTGCTTATGTACACTTTATTTTTGAATATTATTGGAATGTCGAATGTAGCTTTCTTTTTTATTTGCTGTGAATTTTGTACCTTTGCATTTCTAGTTTAAAAAAATCGGTGCCCATAATTTCCTACTGTTTTTGCCATAACTTTGAGCGTTGTTGGGTTTAAATTAAAAAAGAAAACATAACGGAAGTACTTTCATTACCACCAGTAATATTACTTTAAAGTTAGTGACCATATCAGGGTAAATCCTAAATAAATACATTTGATCCAGTAAAGAAGAAAAAGAGAATTTTTTTTTTTGGAAATTAGAAATTACAATTTATTTCATACAATGTCTGTTGTTGTTGTTGTTTTTATCGAGTACACAGTTACAGTTACAGTTAAACCTTTGATCGATTGCATGCATGAGCGAAGAGAGCGAAGAGAGAGAACGCAGATTGCACAGATAACAATGAAAATACTTTACAAATTTTCCACATTAAACGCAAACAACGCGATCAAATCCGACAGCCACATTCTCTACACCAAACAATTACCTCCATCACTCGCCAACACCCCCGTCGTCGTGATCCTGCCCTGCTCCAAAAACGCCAAGAGAACGCAGTGCGGGCGCTGCAACTTAGCGAAGAAGGGAGGGAATCGAAAGGGGAATTGGGGGGCAACAGGGTAAATGTTTTTAGGGTGTACAGCACGTCGAGTGGATTGTATTCGAATCATCCTCTTGAATTGTTGTCTTTTTGTGCATGTTTGTTGTTGTTTCCGATGAGTGAGGAAAACTCGCAAGTCGAGTCATCACCGGCGAATGTCCAGTGGTGGATCAGTGGCGAAGAGAGGTGGAAAGGCGCCCCGCACAGGTTGGTCACCTCCGCGTTCTCAGCATCACGAATGCATCAGCGGCCAACGGGCAGGGAGGTGGTGCCTCGCCCCCTCTCGCCATAACCACGCATGGCAACTCTCAATTGCTGGGCAATTTGCAGTGCTGCTCTCTCGCTCTCTTCTTCATGTTGGTGTAGTTGTTGGATTACTATACAAATTGTTGTTGTTATTTGCTAGTTGCATACAGATCGAATTGATGTTGATTTAAGGTTTCGATTTCGAATAACTTCTAATTTGTTGGGATTTTACAATTTTTTTGTTGCATTTTTTAACGTTGACACAATATTGATGTTGTTGTTGTTGTCAACGTTATTAAGTTTTTAGTTTCGTTTGCTTGCACGACTTTTGGTTGTTGGATGTTGTTGTCGGTTTGTTGTTGTTTTATAATTTTGCTACTACATTTTCATGTTAATATTTTTTATACATAATATATATTTTATATATAATATTTGTTTCTTTACTATACAATAACAGCGGAAAAATTGTGTGTGATTTTATATAGGTTCTCATACGGGTTGATTTGTATTTTGTTTCGTGTTCTTTTCTTTACCATTTTTTTGTGTTTATAACAACTCTTTTTCTCGTGTTAATATGTATAATTGTTTATCATTCTTTTTGTATATATATATATGTATATATATATATTATGTATATCAATACCGTAATTGTTGTTTTTGTTTTGTATTTTGTATTACAATTTTTTATGTATTTTCTTATCACAAAAAAATCATAATTATATATATATATATATATAATTTATTATTAATTTTTAATATATTATTCTTAGAATTGAACAATAATTAAAAATAAACATAGGACTTAGTTACATTTTTGTATGCATGTGAGTGTGTGTGTGTGTGTGTTTGGGTGTGTGTGTAGTTTTATGATTGCATGTAGTTGTTGGTTGCAGTTGTCGAAGTATTGCCAAGTAGTTTTGCTATTGTTCTTGTCTTCCCCCCAACAACAACAAATTGTTTTCTGGCAGCCGTTATGAGCTTCCGCGGCACAACAATTGTTAACCAAGATGGCAACGCCATGCATGCGTGCGCGCGCTCAAACAGCTGCTACCGCCAGAGATGCCCTTTAACAATAGCTGCAGTTTCAGTTGTTTTTGTTTCGAATGTTTTTGTTGTTGATTTTTTATTTGTTGTTATTTTGGCCCTTTTCGCTAAATTTGTTTTCAATTTTGTGTTGCAGCTGAATGCGCAAATGTACAATTGTTGATTGATGTTTTTGTTGTTGTTGTTGGTTTTTCTTTACAAACTTCTTTAACGAATTTTACATATACACTAAACATTATTTAATAATAATAATGGAAAAAACAAATAACAAAGAGCACACGTTTTGTGGAGCGCAAAAAAATAAGAAATATATAGTTTAAGAAGGAGACAAATTTCATATTTGATATTACAACTTTATGAACTTAACTGCAAAATTAATTTGAACGGAAAAATAAACTAAACTAAACAATGCACCAGCAATATGTTGTTGTTGTTGTTTGTCGCAATTTGCAAAGTAAAATACACATTATTAACAAGTAAATCATAATAAAAATGTCGCTGTTTGTTGTCCACACTAAACCAGAACGAGCATGACAACCCTGGCGCCCAACTCCTATTTGCAGTTGCAGTTATTGTTATTTAGTTTTTGTTGTTGCTATATACAAACGGCCACCAGAGTTGCCACCAAGACGCGTTCATTTTTATTGCTGTTGTTGATGTTTGTTGATTCGTTTGTTATTTTGTTGGATGGTTTATTATTTGATACACTTTTTACTTGCATTTCTTGATGTTTGATGTTGTTCTTTTGTTGCTGGGCTGTTTGTCTACTTCTTGTTGTTGTTTTGTGTGTGTGTGTGTTGAAGTGATTGATTTATTTCGTGTACAGGTAGATGGCCACAATCAAACCGTAGAGACCCAACACTTCGGCGAAGATGAGAATCAGGATCATGCCGACGAACAGACGAGGCTGCTGTGCTGTACCACGCACACCGGCATCTCCCACGATGCCGATCGCAAAACCGGCTGCCAGGCCCGAAAAGCCCACAGACAACCCGGCGCCCAAATGAATGAAACCCCTATGAGGAGAAAAACAAAAATAAACAATGTGAATATATGACTCGATTAATGCCTCCTCTGCGATCAATACTCACTTGTACAGGGTGTAATTTGTGGGCAAATCCAGTTGGCCGGCAATCAGGACAGCGACGACCAGACCATAAATGGCAATGATACCCGCCATGACCACAGGAATGATGGATTTCATGATCAGTTCAGGACGCATCACTGACATGGCAGCAATACCGGTACCAGACTTAGCAGTGCCATAGGCAGCGCCGAGTGCTAAAATTGAGAAATAAATATTGAATTAATAAAACTAAATTTCTCAGATTAAAATTTCAACACATCCATCGAATCATCTCTAACATATTTGAATTGAACAGCTTTTGATTAATAGGGTAACCTTGAGCTTTGTACATTTCGTTATTTTTTCGGCTCATAAACGCTGTATAATTATTCATACTGTACAATACTACAATACTTTCGAGTTCAAATTAACAACGATAAAAAACAGTCAGGGCAAAACAAAATTCTGTAAAATGAACGTAACATTTTTACTTTGTCACATGACTGTCGCACAAACAAGCCAACACACACACAACACACTGAGAGATATACAAATATATGTATCTCAATGTGTGAGTGTACATAACTGCTCAATAGGCTAGAGTCAGAGTTGTTGAGTGGTTTCTTCTCTTGCTCTATCGCTATTGTTCTCAAATTTGCCTGTTCGGCGTGTCTCTCTGGCTCTCGTTACGATAGTATTTGATAAGGTCGACTGAATGTAAAGAAGCTAAATTGCTAGAGTTGCCAAATAGTGTGGTGTATGCCTGTTTGTGTGTGTGTGTACACGCGCACTGAATATTGAAATATAAAACCAGTTTCGTATGACGGTCAATGGTATTTGTTAAATTCATTTTCAAACAGCTCATACTTGTGCATGTGTGTGTGTGGCTGGAGCGCTAATAAATCGAATTAAAACACGCATACAGTTATGTTCATAAAGTGCTGGTAGGTTAAAAGCAAATGCATGCCTTGACTGACACTGTGTGTATGTGTGAAGCTTCCACGATGAGCGGCGGGCGAATAAGCTAGAGGGAAGCACAGCTACAGTCGCTTCCAGCATTAATTGTCGCAGTCATGTGATTTTTAATGCTAATTAACTATATTCTCATATTCCAACGGTGTAAATTGAAAGGGCTTTGCTAAACAATTGAATCGTAGGCACACAATCGTGTGGAAAAGTCGTGCAATTTTCAAATCAATAACTAATAATTATCAAATACTCTACTTATTATTGCTGCTTATTTATCAAATTCGAAAAACAACAAATTATATACAACAAATTATGTACGTCACACGCACAAAAACAGCGTCATCCCGGCGTCATAAAAACCGGAAAGTACTCGTTTCTTTGTTTCAATTCTCCTCTTGTTTGTATCTGACTAATGAAAGATTCAACAAACATACGTGTATGTGTGTATATACTTGCTTTAACAACATGGCAAACAGTCCAACCGCATCTACAGTCAGATAAACAAGACATTTAGAATCCAAATTTGAATTTGTCGTTGCATTCACATTTAAAACGAACAATACTTTAATGGTCATCGTGTTTTGGGGTCGGGGATTTCCAAACGCCAATTAAAATACTTCAAATATAAATAAAATGCGCGTCAATGTGTTCAAAGTCTTTACCCGCCGCCCTAGCAGCAAAAAGACAACCCACCAACGTCTATATGCAATTGAAATTAATCAAAAGATACTCTTTGCATCTACTATACACTAACAATTAGATTAGGGTAGGCAATTGATTCATGAACAGGTGGAAAAAGGTCTTCCTGCCTTACATAAGATCTAACAGAACAGGTGCAATTTTAATAGCATCATTAGATCTACAAGGTAATAAGCTCGTATATGTTCGTCTGCGTTAGTCTCTACTTTTACTTCTACTACTACTCTTCCACTTTTTCGCATAATAAATGATAGTATATCAGCTGAGCAGTAGCACAGAGTTCTACGTGCTTCGATATTTTTGCCACTTACTGTAAAGGACGAACAGTGTGTACACACTGATAGTACGCGTTAAATAAACACAACATTGGCAGTCAGCAGCAGGCATTTATTTGACTTTGACAGCGATAATACGGGCGTTGCGCTGCATTTAAATGTGCAAATTTGCACTTATTAATGAAAATACATAAATTAAATTTGCAAATTTGGCATTGACTGGCTGCTGCTGGGTTGGTTTGTGGCTCTTTTAACTGATCTCAAGCGACAGACGCATGGCAGACGTTATCGTGGGCGTTGCTGAACAATACAACAGAAACCGCCACGTTAGAAGAGGAAGAGGCAAGAGCATAGACGAACAAAAACAAACAACCAGCACATTTTAAGATAAATATAAAATGTGAGGAATAGTATATGTGGAAGTAGCCGAGCAGGCGAAACGAATAACGATATACATATGTATGTACAGCCACACACATACATATATAGATAAATACATACATACGTACCATACATGTGAGTGAGTATGTGTACAACAAACTGAAGCGTCACAGTTGAGTGCGCACAGCAAATAGAAAGAGAGAGAACAAAAGAGAGGCGATTGACAACAGCAGCATCTTATCAAAAAATTTTTCAATGGGACGGTGGGAAGTGGGAGAGAGAGAGAGAGAATTGTTGTTACCATGTTGTCGATTTGTTTGAGACAAGTGAAAAGTCAAAGGCGTTGGAATGCACAATCTACACACTACGAGTGAGCGAAAAATTGTGTACATTATTTTTGATCATCGTAAATTCATTTTCTAACTCTACTCTATCTCATCCTCTTTCACACTTTCGCTCACACACACAACAAAGGTTTGCAATGATTGTGATCACAATTGCTTTGAGCGTAATCTTCGCTTGATTAGATAATTTGCTTGCGCAGGATGTGAAAAAGCGCACACGTAGTTATACATATATTAATGATATTAATTACAACCTGATTATTAATTTATATGAATGCATCAAAAGATAAAATAATTAGATGCACGTTTAACTCCCGCTCTGTTTCTCTCTCACACACATATAGATCAAAGCAGGGTTGAGCTGCTGCTCAATGACGCTGTGGAAATTTTTGCAAGTTATCCAAATGCCGTGAAGAACAAACAAAACTGAGCACGTGACATTGCTTACAATTTGCACATAATTAAAAGAAACACACGAACACAATATGTATGTATGTGTGGGATATATGTAAATATTGGCTTTACTATCATTTTTATATGTAAATGTATCTACTACTATTTGGATACCGAGTTTGCGCACGCAGGCAGCATGTGGGAGTAAAAAGTTGCATGCGTGTGGGTGTGTATGGGTGTGTGTATGTGTGCGTGTTTGAGAAGGATTTCTGAAATCATTAATAAAAAACTACAGCAGAAGTACAATGGGACGAACACTGATAAAAACCAAAGCAACGCCCATTGCAGCAGCTGTGACGCCGATGATATCGAAAGCCAATGAGTCACGATTGAATCAGTCACAACATTTTGAGCGAGGCAAGTTATTTGCAAATGCGAGCTTTACATCAATTCTCTCTCACGCTGTCTCTCTCTCTCTCTCTTTCCGTCTCGCTTTGCGGATCGCGGCGTTGCCAGACTAAGTCCACAGATACAAGTCGCCCTCCAAATATATTATTTTTATGCAAATATAGCAGCAGGTTGTGAGTAGAAATGTACTTGGTAGTAGCTTGAAATGAATTATGCTGTTGACAGTTAATTACATAAGTGCTACGGCGATAGCATTGTTGCCATGTCAAGACGTTTTAGCGCTATCTATAAATTTTCGTGACGCTAACCAGAAGAGTAAATATTAAAGTCCAGCAACTTGAGCGCTATTTAATTTCCTTGGGCAAATCACAAGACTGAATTTTAATGCATGACATAATAATTATGTCATTTGATTGCCCACTTTCAATTAGGTTATGCTGCACCTCCATTGATACCTTTTCTTTTCTGTCCAACTACAACTCCAAAATTCATGAATAAACATTTAGCATTCGTTAATTTAAACTCAAGAAGCGCGTGCTATTTTTGATTACTTGTTCTGCGCTTTCTTTGCCGTCTTACAGCGATCTTATCTTATCACTGTCAAATGATTGGTAAATAATCCCGACTCACTTATCAGCCAAGGTAAATAAGTAGAAATGATAAGCCCCGCTCCATAAAAGAATCGCAGGCATGTGATGCCACTTTGCAGTGTTATGGATTCGACGATTGATCGTCGCAAGGGCTATTGAGGTAACAAAACGGCACCGGGCATGTGATTACGATTATTATTATTACCACTACTGCCTTGATAGGGTATATGTTTGTATTTGAATGTGAAAACGAACAATACAATGCTCTCAACCACATTTGCTTGTTTAAACAGTTCTCGATGAGAATTTAACGATCAGATAACAACAATGGGATTGATTGGAAATCATATATTATGGGGTAACCCATATATATCAGCTGACTGATATTTACATGTTAATGACACACGTGATGATAGCAGAAAAGGCGTATGACACATCAACATAACCTGCACTCTATATATTAAAGAAGCCTCAAGAATGCAGCTGCTATTTACTAAATTATTTATCAAAAGATAAGAGGCCCAAGTGGCAAGAAAAGAAGAAAAAAAAATCATTTAGTATGGCAACACCGAAAAAGTTGGTCTTGTGACTGTGTGTGAAAAGGAACGCGAGCTTCGCGTCATACAACTTCACACAAAGCGTAACTCTGCTCCTTTCTCTTTCTCAACAACTCACACGTACATGCAATGAGAGAAGAGAGAACAATGACAAGAGTATGCGCGCAGCGCACTCTCACTCGGGGGGCTCAGTTGCTGTTGTATGTGTATGAGTAATGCCGTTTTTAGCATGTTGAAAAAAACCAGCAAAATTTCTAAATTCGATGCTGCCATGTTTGTGTTTGCAATAAAAGCAATTAAATGCGCACAACATCTATACAATATTAAAATATAATTGAATATTGTTTTTATGTAATAAGGGTGGCGCTCATAGCCTATTAACTGTTGTAGCTAAAACATGGAATTTTTTTTGCTAGTCACGCGCATTTCAAATGAACTCAAACTCAACACTCACACACACCAGAGTGTGCGTCTGTGTGACTTTGGCTGTGCATGTATTGAATTTTTGTACACTTGCCGCTGGCTTCTACCTACAAACGTATCTACATAAGTACCTTTTTTCTCCTTTCTTTGCTACGCTGCTACTGCTTCTTCTTCTAGACTTTACGACACAAAATGTTCGATTTTTCTACGTATGCAGCGCGCTGTGCTGTACACTGCATGATTTGAAGGAGTGAAGTTTTCTTCGATAAGGAAAAACACTCACCTGAGAAGATAATGGCGGACGCTGCGCCCATAACACCGAAGAAGGGGCCATAGATGGGGTTGTCGTTGCTGGCATCTGTAGACATTTTGCTTTGTTTTTTGTTGTGTGTTTAGGCTATAAAATGAAAATCGAAATTTGAATTCTTTTTGTTGCTGTTTTGCTTCGGTTGCACTTTGATTTATTTTTTAGTGTGTTATATCGGCGCGTTTTCCTTCTTTGCGTTTTTGCTTTGCAAGAAACAAAGTATTTTTATTACATATACAATATATGTGTGTATATATATATGTACAAAAATCTTGCGCTGCTTTTCGAACCACAATGCTGCTACGACGACGTACGATATGTGAGTGAGAGCGCGCAAGATCCGAGAGACCGACCGAGAGCAAAGCACTCGCCGCCGATTGCCTCACAAATTATTGAATTTTATCTCGAGTTTTTGAGTGTGACGCTGAGAGCCGCCCTTTTGCATGTGTATTTGTGTGTGCGCTCATGTCATGCGACACAGTGTGCGTGCGCGCGTGAGTGTGTGAGTGTGTATGAGCGCATGACGGAATGAGCTCACATAAAAAAAGTCCAATTGGCAATGACAACGCGCTGGAAAATTACACACACACACACACACCGAGTCACATGCACACACATGAGTTATTTAAAACTTCTTTTTGGAACACAATTGGCAAAATTTTTCCGCGTTTTTAATTTTTTTTTCTCTGTTTCGTTCAGTTACTGAGGCAATTTTGCAGCAACTTCGCTCACCGTTCACTCACACATAGGCATACATGATTCGCTCATTGCCATTGCGCTGTGCTGTGCATACATATGTGTGCGTGTGTATGTCGTGGCAGAAAATATTGTACCAATTTTTAGTACTACTTTTTGCTCGTGGCATTTTCATTTTCTGTTTGCTTTTCGCTTTATATCGTAACAGCATTGTTGTGGATGTTGTTGTAATGATTACATTTTGGTTTTATATTTCGATTGTCTCATATGACTGGTACTGTTTTTTTTCACTCACGTGATTAGAAATCTAATTTAAAGCAACTCGCTTCTGTGGCTGGCCTTTCGGGTTTTCTTGCTGGCTGCTGCTGCTGCTGGGCGACTGACTGCACGCTCTGCTTTTGGATACGGCACTGAACGTGAGTTCGAGTTTGCGTTTTCTTTTATAAATTTTGGTCACGGGGGCGGTTTTAATCAGCGTGACCACAATCCGAATTTCAATATATATACTTTTTTATATCCAGAATATACCGAAATAAATCGCGTTCACAATTACTAGCTGGTTACTTTTCAAATAGTATTTGGTATTTTTCAAGAACGCGCATAAAAAGCACCACTTTTCGTTACTTGCCAAACTTTCCTTAAAAAATTAAAATTTTTACGAAAATTTAAAATAGAAAAGCGAGTAACGGCACTTCTTCTCATATGAATGTAGTTGTGAATTTAGAATATACCAAACGAATAATATACGCTTTGGTATTCTCCAATATATCGGTAAGGCTTTCATACGATAGTGTCGAATATGCACCGAATGCTCAAACCGTTACAGAAATATAGAATTGGTTAATTTATTTAAAGTAATCAAAAAATAGTCTATTGTGAGTTGGCACATTTGATAGTAAGAACTCGAACAAAAATACACAGTGTAATTTTATTATTGTTTATAATAATCCAAAAAATTTATATTGATATGACTTTGACTGTTAATTGCCATTGTTTTTCAACATCCAAGTATTTAATATTTGTTTACGAAACGAAAGGCACACATATTGAATATGTATTTATACAATTATGTTGTTAACTTTTCCATTGTTACTTTTTGTTAGAAGTTTACATTCATAAAAGACTTTGGTTCAAATTTAACTATTTTAAGAAATGACGAAGAGAATCCATAAATAGGGAACAGACATATTTATTTTGATTGTTTGATTTGTCATATCATATGTTATAGCATATCGGGAACAGCATTTTGTCATTCAGTCTACAATAATTAGTAATTTTGAAATTAATAACTAAATCCTTGACATTTTTATTTACGTTTATTTGGTAAGTATTATATTTTAAGAACTATTACATATATTGATTTCTACATTTTGGGAATAACTGTTTACGAGTCTAATATTTTTCTAAAGCTTTTGTTAACAAGGTATTCATGTTGGTTAGCAGCATGCGAGGATCTTCTGCCAGACCAGCGCCTACCATGGCATTGGCGAACAGCTGCTTGGTGATCAACAGTGCCAATTCGGGATCGCTGTTACGCAAGGAGTTCAACTTCTTGATGATGGGATGCCTGTAAAATAAATCAGTAACCCGTGTTATTGTACGCTGAGAAGATGTATGAAACTCTCTTACTTAGGATTGATTTCAAGCTCGGGTTGCAGCAACGCAAAACGATTTTCTTCAGGTAGCTGGTGGCTCTGGGTGCGAATGAAGTGACGGGCTGCTGCCATCTCCTCGACGGTGATGACGCAAGGATGTGTGTCCAGACGTGTGGTGGCCTTTACCTTGGCTACCTGACCCTTGAGCTGATCCTGCAGCCAGGGTATTAGGCTTTCCAGCTCAGAACGCAACAAGTTTCCCTCGCCCAAGTCCTCGAGTGCGGTGGGATCCTTTGATTCGTTTCGCATCTCCTTCTCCACGGAGACCAACTTCTTGTTCTTGAACTGGCCCAACTGCATGAGTACCAGCTCATCGTAGGGCTCGTAGCAGAAGAGTACAAGCTCGTTGCGCTTCTTAAGGTTTTCGTAGTAAGGCGATGCTTCGGCTAGAACGCGATTCGGTGCAGCCAGGTAATAAATGTCCGTTTTCTCATTGCCCATCGATTTTTGGTACTCCTCGAGTGAAATGCGCCCAGTCTCCGACTTGGAGGATTCGAAGCGCAATAGCTTGGCAATTTCTTCCTTTTCGGCAGTGTCGTTGGATGTGACTATACCTTCCTTGAGGAAGAGTCCATAGTCGCGATAGAATGCCTCGTACTCTTCAGGTTGCTTCTTAGCCCGCTCCTGCAGGAAGCGTATGACACGGCTTGAGATCACGCTGGATAGCTTGCGAATGAGATTGTTGTTCTGGAGTAGCTCTCGACTTAGATTCAGTGGAATATCTTCCGAGTCCACGACGCCTTTGACAAAGCGCAGCCACTTGGGCAGCAGGTTCTGAGTCCTCGACTGGATAAGCACCTTTCGTGTATATAAAGCGACTCCGGTGCTGCCGTCGCGAGACATTTCAAAGAGTCCCGGCTTGCCCTCGGGGAAGTAGAGCAGCGCATGGATGCTCAGGGGAACGTCGGCGTTGTAGTGGAGCGTAAAACGGGGCGCATCAAAGCTGTTGCTGATGAAACGATAAAAGTCCAGGTGCTGCTCCTTCGTCGTGCTCTGGGGATCCATCAGCCACAGCGGTTTAATCTCATTCGCCTGCTTGCCGTTCAGCAGAATCGGGGAGCCCACAAAATTGCTGTACTTTTTAATGACGGCACGGATGCGATCCTCATCGGCATACTCGCGGCACTCGGTCTTGAGATGTAACACGATCTTTGTGCCGTGCTCCACGTTCTCCACCTCCGCGATTTCATAGGAACCGCTTCCGTCCGTGGACCATCGCAATCCCGGCGCCTTGGGATCAGCAGCACGCGTATAGACCTCGACACGTTGAGCAACAATGAAGGCAGAATAGAAACCGACACCAAACTGGCCAATTATGTTGGAGCTGGCCTGTGACGTATTCTGACCTTGCTTGAGTTGCTCCAGAAACTGCTTCGAGCCACTGCGCGCAATGGTGCCCAGGTTGCTAATCAGTTCGTCGCGTGTCATACCAATGCCCGTGTCCTGTATGATCAGCTGCATCTGCGGCTTGTCTGTGGTAATCCGAATCTCCAGCGCACGATCCTTGGCCGCCAGCTGCGATTCCGCTGTGGTACTCAGCGCTGTATATCGAAACTTTTCCAGGGCATCGCTAGCATTCGATATCAGCTCGCGCACAAACACCTCATGATCCGAGTACAGCGAACGTGCCACAATGTCCAGCAATTGGCGGGTCTCCGCCTGGAACTCGTGCTTATCGACGCTGGTGGATTTCTCAGCAGCCGTGGCGAGATTACGCTGCGTTAGAGCTGCAAGGCCAGCATTGCTTATTTAAGTTTTTTGTATTTTAAGTCCATCGCTCACCTGTCGTCTGATGCACCAGAAAGGGTACAGCCCGATTCCAGCTCACAGCGCGATTTGTTTGCCGGTAAACGCTGGACATGCAAATCACTTGCCGGGCTTTGAGAAGTCCACCGAAAGCACGTACGCTCATTTTGTTTTTGGACTACTACAATCTTTTCAGAAGTGTTTTATTTGAAAAAAAGAACAGATTTGTTTCCTTTTTAAAACTAGTTGGAAATAAGTGTTATTCAACTGCCTGAGCGCACATGTGCTGCGGTTGCCGATAGCGCATAACGATAACTCGTTGTAATCGAAATATAAATTTAATTGTGTGACCAGCTAACGAGTGGATTTCAAAGTAAGCAAAACAGAACACGCCCAACCAAAAACCGACCGTGTGATACCCGCAACCCATTTCGAGAGAAAACAAAAAACTTAAATGGTATTTTAACACAAAATATACCAAAGAATATACTGAAACGTGTTTTTTTGTATTATATATTTGAAAAAACGGGTAAAAATCCATAACACAACAAAGCGCGAGCAGCAAGTGAATTTTGCATATGAAATAGATTCTTTAATAAATTCCTTGTTTTTTATTCGATCTCAACCAAATTCACAGAAGTCATTGAGACTATCATTATTATTATTGTTGGACGTTGACGTACATTGTATGCACATTCAAGTGGCCCAAGCGATACCAAGCCAATGCTTGTTACGCGCGGATCCCAGTAAACCCTCCTCCCGCCCAACCGACCGAGAGGCGCTGTCGCAGGACGAACGACACGGCATGCAAAAAAAAAAAAAAACGCTGATAGCATAAAATAGAAATACAGGATCGTACATAATAAGAAATAAATGGGTGGAATGAAAAATTTTTAATTTATTTCTATATGCTAAATTAGGTCTAATTATTAATTAAATAGGTTAGTAGTAAAGTTTTAAGATTAAAAACAGTGTTAGCGCTACAAAATACATGATAAAATTTATTATAGTTATAACATAAAACTCTAAAAGGGTCATGCAATGCAAAATTAGATCTACATAGAGGGGAGCCAGCGGGATGTAACTACGGGTTAGTCTAGATGGAACAGAAAAGGTTAGTCCCGATATTAATTCTGAAGAGTCAATATCACCATTAATGAGATTAAAAATAAATAAAATGCCACACATTATTCTACGGTTAGCTAAAGAAGGAAGGTTAATTAAAAGAAGTCTACTACTATATGACGGCAATCTCACTTCAGCATTCCAGTTCAAGCCACGCAAAGCAAATAAGAGAAATTGTTTTTGAACAGATTCAATGCGATCTTGGTGCACAGAATACTGTGGAGACCATACGCACGAACCATATTCCAGAATCGGACGAACAAGTGATGTATAAAGGGTCTTAGTTATATAAGGGTCATCAAATTCCTTTGACCACCTCTTAATGAAACTGAGTACAGACATAGCTTTATTAACCGTTCTAGAAATGTGGTCTGAAAATTTAAGTTTATGATCTAAGAGAATACCTACATCATCAACAGCAGTAATTCTTTTTAGATCGTTACCGTTCAGTAAGTAAGAGGTAAAATGTGGATTAACTCTATAGAAGGACATCACAACGCATTTAGAAAAGTTTAAATTTAACAAGTTCACTTTGCACCATGACTATGCATACAATTCCATGCTCTAGGTCCATTTTTACGACTTTTCCAGTTTTTGGGGGTGGAAAGAAGCATGGTAATAATCTAAAACAAATTTGATTTGCGTAAGACTTACACGAATACTGTCACCAAATTTGTCCATATGCATTGGGCACAATTATTTTAATAAACAATTTTAAAAATAACTTTTGTTCTACTTATCCAATTTTTATAGGGTATATTAAAAGTATTAAACAGAGATGGCTTACCAAATTACACATCTTTACACAAAGAACTTTTGGAGTTATACGCGATTTTCATAAAAAAAAACTTCACTTATTCTAGATTTATGAATATTGTGGGCGAAGGGCGCGTGGAAATAAACTTGATCTGCGTAATGAATGCATGAGCCTATGTACCAACATGGGTGTCTCTATGTCTACCAATGCCCTTCTACCCTTAGAACAAAAAATGTAAGTAACAGGGTGGAGGCATCTCCGATCCCACAAAAAATATGTATTCTTGATGAGTGTCAAAAACCGAGACGACATACCCATGTCCGTCTGAATTTCACCAAGATCTCAGAGAATATAAGATCTAAAGATATCAGTTTTGTTTAAGATCAGGCAAAGATCTGAAGCAATTGTCACAAAGTAGGTATGTATGTACATATATTAAAAATTGTTTTTCATATAAACATAACATAATTTACACAAAAACCTCTTCTCGGTATATTTGATGGTATGATTTTTGTTCAAATATAAAGTGTTTTGTATTCTCTCGAACTTGTTTGCATATTAATGTGGTACATATACAATAATGTTGAAATTTAGATTGATAAGCTATTGCAGCATCGCTGCCATTTAACCCCATTATGGGTCTCTTATCATTGTTTATATTTTTGCACATGCTCGCCAGAATTCGGAAACTATTAGTGGCGGCTCTCAGTAGACTAAGCACATCGAACGCTTGTAACACAAATAAATAACTGTGGAAATGAATTTTGTTGTAATATTCTCAGCCATCTTTTTAGGTGCTCTTTCAACTTCTTCAGAATTGATCTTAAATAATGAGGTAACTATGCGATGCAAATTTCGTCCATTTATTAAGTGAAACTTGATTTTGTTGATTAAGCTCTCTGCGGAAAATAATTGTGCGCCGTTCTGCTTAAATCTATTTCCGAAAAATATGCAATTTATAAACGACAAATTGGAAGCTTGTGAAATGCAAAATAACCAAATGTCTCTATTTCAAAGTCAAATTGCAATTTTGAAACTAAAAGAAGACATATCCCAAAGAAAACTAAAAGAAAGTTATGAAACCTGTAAGATAACTCAAGAAAAACTTGATACAGATGTACATTCAATTAAAAACCTGCTCCTACACCTAACAAATCAATCTAGACACGAGGCGAAGCGACTCAAGGAACAGCAAAAACAAATTGGAGAATATAGGAATACAATTGAAGAGAAGAATGATGTAATTAGATCACTACAATCCAAATTAGAACTTTATGAATATTCAGCAAAGATATTGAATTTAAATTTTTCATCAATTCCGCCAGCTTTGTTGAAACAGTATGATATGACAGAAAAACAAATAAAAGTCTACGAAACTAGTTGCTTAAGCATTGCTAACTCTTCAGATATTTTGGAAATCGAAGTTCCAGGAATGCATTCGTTCCCTGTGGCATGTGATGGAACTGTCGCTGGACCCGGATGGACCGTAATTCAGCGAAGAGTTGATAGCAGTGAGTACTTTAATCGCAGCTGGAATGAGTATCGAGATGGATTTGGGGATCTTGAGCAAAACTTCTTCATGGGATTGGAGAAAATTCATCGCATAACAAATTCAGAGAGCTATGAATTATATATTTATCTAGAAAATTTTAATGATACAGTTCGCTATGCACGCTACAATAAGTTTAGTATAGGCAATGAAACCGATGCATACAAACTGAAAGTCTTAGGAGAGTATTTCGGCGATGCTGGTGACGCTTTAAAGCTAAATCGAAATATGAAATTCACGACTTTCGATCAGGATAATGACAATTCTTATAACAATTGTGCCAGAGAGCGCAATGGAGGTTGGTGGTATAATCAATGCGCCCGATCGTAAGTACAGCAAAAGGTTTTTCAAAAATTGTAGTTTATTTAAAAATGGGTCTAATAAATTTTAGGAATCTGAATGGACGTTATTATGAAAGCGAATTAGACATGTGGTCAGGCATTTGGTGGTGGAATTGGCAAGAAACGCGCACCCTTAAGACGGTTAAAATGCTGATAAGGCCAACAAACACGACGATAGTGGCACTCTGATATATATATATATATATATTATATGGCCATGACAACCCTTCATCGGCACAGATGACTTACCAAATTAAACATCATTACACAAATAACTTTTCGAGTTATACGTGATTTACATAAAAGAAAACGTGACTTGTTCTATATTTATGCATGTTGTGGGCGAAGGAAGCGTGGCATCCAAGTTTTTAAATAAACTTGATCTGCGTAATGAATGCAGGAGCCTATGTATCAAATTTGGTGTCTCTATATCTTATAGTCTCTGAGATCTAGCTGTTCATACAGACAGACATACGGACAGACGGACATGGCTATATCGTCTCGGCTATTGACACTGATCAAGAATATATATACTGTATGGGGTCGGTATGTCTGTTACATACATTTTCTGTTGGCACTTCTACCTTATGGGTAGCGGGTAAAAAAACTGAACATATTTTCACATGCGTAAAATATGTGGAAATATCGGCTATTTTTCGGTGTATTTTGTCAGTCAAGCCATAGTGTGTCGAGGAGAATCCAAAACTGAGCTCCCCAAACCACAAAATGTGCGCCAAGGTTTGAACAACTAAATTAAGTTTGACGCAATGCCCGGTGTGGGAAAATTTTGTTATCAATTCATCTAATTGTTTATCAAAATATTTAAATTTTTCTATCGTGATCCGATTCAAATATTAGTTTGCATGTAGAGTAATTTAACATTGGCCGCCGAAGTTTGTTTACATATGTACAAACAGCAACTTTACCGTTGCCCTTTTAATTACATTTATTGCAGTGGATAGTGCAAAAGTTCACATTTCAAATGTGAAAATATGTAGTGGCAAATTTTTATGTATGTTACTAATCGATACGGGATTTTTATTTTGAAAATCGATAAGCCTGTTCTCACCACAAGCAGTATTACCATGCATGGTATAAAAATACCAAAACTTGAAATAACAAGGCATATTTTAAAATGTTAGTTGCAGCCACACTGAATACAACCCTGCTTGTGGAAGCGCGTCGTCTGCGCGTTTTGTAGCTATAATTTTTGTGTTGAGTTTTACATTTTAACTACTATAAGTGAACGGGTGCGCGGATTTGACTTAAGAGAATGTATTACACGTATTACGCTTGCAACTAAATCCAGAATGACGTCCATTGATAGCGTGCGTGTGCTGCTGCAATCGTTGCCAGCAGCGGCGCCTTCTGTCGGCAACAGCAACAACAACAACAACATTAGCGCGCTCCAAAATGAGTTGACGCCGGCAAAACTTGGCGCCGCTGCCACTCCACTGCGGGCGAGAAATACGCTGCAGCAACAATATCAACAATATGCACCACAGCAATTGCTTTTCGGCACCCCCGCGAAGTCGGCAACTGGCTCAAACAAAGAGGAATTTTGGCGTGATCTGCATCAATTTCACGAGCGGCGCGGGTAAATAAATACATTTCAACTAAACTGACAGCGTTGTGTGCAATCTAAAACCCGTCTTTAAATAGTACGCCATTGACGCAGGCGGCCAAGATCAGTGGACAGTACGTCGATCTCTATCGGCTGTACCAGGAGGTGACCGAACGCGGGGGCTTCAACAAGGTTAACATGCGCGACGAATGGGACGAGGTCTACAGTGCATTGGACACGCTGCGCGAGCGCTGCGTCAACGGCACCGCTGGCATCAAGCACATCTATCGTCGCTACCTCGACAAATACGAGCGCCTGAACTTCCTCGGCGAGGATCCCGACAAAATGGAGGCCCTCGAGGCGGCCATCGAGTGTGCAGAGCTGGGCGCCAGCGCCAGACAACGCTCACGTGCCTTGGCCAGTGCTGGTGGCGTTGGCGGTGGTCTCGTCCTGACGGGCAGTGGACTTGGCAGCATGTTTGGCAACGCGAACTCCACGTTGACGGCGGTGCCAATGGCGTACAATCAGCGGCAGCATCTGGTGAATGCGGATCGCCGGCGACAGTACAAAATGTCGACGCAGCTGCACAAGCACAGCAGCTATGAGAAGCTGCTGCTGTCGCTCATCTCACCGCTGCCCAATGAGCAGGACTTTGCCATCAATGTGTGCACACTGATGGCCAACGAAGCGCGTCCGACGCTGCAGCTCGCCGAGTGCCCCAAGCTCCTGGACGTGTTGCTGGCCCATCTGGGCGTCTATGCGGACTACACGATGCGGCAGCTGTTCCAGCACGGCCACAACACAGCTGGCGTGCAGGTGCGACGCCATTCTAAGCTCAACTTCTGGCGGGATCTGCTGTACGACAAGCCACAGATACTAGATCTCTACACAGACGAGCAGGCGTGGTTGGACAATGGTCTGATCAGCAGGGATGGCGATTCTGACGCTGAGCAGCTGTCGGATGCCTTTGACTTTGAGCTGGACTTTTTAAATCTGCGACGTAGTCATGGCACCGATGAACGCATTGGGCAGCGCGTGCTGCAGATTGTGCAGCTGCTGCGCAGCCTGAGTTTCCATCAGGAGAACGCGACGCTGCTGTCGGCGAATCGAACGCTTTGGCGCTACCTAGTGATGGGCGCCAATGTGCGCTGGAGTAAGTGCAGCACGATTATAATTTTAGTTCCCTTCTAACCACTGCCCACATGTTGCTTGCAGACAACATTCACATACAAGCCTTGGAGACGGCCGGCAATCTGGCGCAGCAGTTCGATCTGCTGGATCCCGCCACAGACGAGTTGTCACGCAATCTGCTGGCCACGCTATGCGAAGGCGTCGAGTCCAGTGATCGCGCCGTCATCATCAGCTGCCTCGAGATCCTCTACAAGCTGTGTGGACGAGAGGGAAACGCCCAGCACATCAGTCGCTGCCTCGGCTTGGATTTCTATGAGCGTGTCATGCTGCTGCTCTCGCTGACAGATGTGATGCTGCTGATTTTCACGCTGGAGGCGATCTATGCGCTGAGTGCTTTGGGCGCACGTCCCTGCTCCATGCTGATGCAGGTGCGCGGTCTGTTGGATCAGCTGGTTGCCCTGCTCACGGTGGAAGCGCAATCCTATGGCGCCGCCGGCTGCATTCTGATGCGTGTCGTCGAGGTGGTGCCGGGCAACATGCTGCCCACGCTGACGCAGTCTTTGCCCGCCAACCAGTTGACGCAAATGATGACAGTGAAGCAGCCGCCGCCACCGCCGCAGCCAGCGACGATTGTTGCTCCTATGCCGCCGCCTGCTGCTGCCCAGGTGCAAGTGCTGCCGCCGCAAGCCGAAGCCATCTCGGTGCCCGTCTCAATTGCGCCCAATCCGGCGCCCAGTCTGACGGTGCCGAATTTGCCGCAGGTGCAGCTGCCTGTGCCCAGCTTGCCGCAGGTGCAACTGCCGCCGGCTGCCACTATTGTGCCCGCTGCTCCCTCGGCGCCGCAAAGCTTCACCCACGACGACGAAACGTACGCGCTTGCCTGGCTGGGGGCCACCTACGAACGTGCCGGCAATGGTCACGAGCATCGCGTGGAGCAGCAGGAGCTGTACACCATCTATCTGTCGCACTGCCAGAAAGCGGGCAAGCATTCGGTTGTGAATCGCGTGCAGTTCCCGCGTCTCGTGCGGCTCATCTTCAATCCCAGCGTGGGTCCGGCCATTGTGCGTCAGCTGGATGGCACCGATCTGCCCGGTACTCACTATATAGGCATTCGAATGCGAGCCCAGCCCCTCCCCATGCAACCGCAGCAGCAGCTCAAGGTGGCAGCAGCTTCAGCTCCAGCATCTGTTGCTACTGTTGCCAAGAAGGAACTATCAGCGGGCGAAACACAAGAGGAAACAACGACGACGACGTCAGCGACACCCAGCTCATCGCTGATCAAGAGTCTGCTCGCCAACAAGGTCAACGAGCGCCAGCTGAAGCAGAAGGCGCAAGCGCAGCCGCCGGCACTAGTGGCTACCACATCCACAGTGACGGCTGCACCGACTGGCCAGCCCATTAAAGTCACTTCGACGGCGATCAGTGCATTTGTGAACAATCCGTTGATGCAGCACACGCCCGTCAAGGTGGGTCAGACCACCATCAAGCCATTGCATCCTCAGCTGCCGCTCGAGAAGAAGCCCATGACGGACTCTGCGCCGCCGCCGCTGGCGCCGCTGAGCGGTGCCAATGTACTGACCAAGGATGCCCAAGGACGCACCCTGATCATACAGTCCAAGCGCAAGCTGACCATCGATGAGGAGCAGAACAAGCGCTTGGCGCTCGACAGCAGCAGCAGCAGCAATGTTGTTGTGGCTGGCAAAGAGCAAGCTGAGCCACAGGTGACGCCCTCGAAGAATGCGGCAAATCTCTATGCGGATCTGGCTGCCTCAATACTGGAGGACGAAGATCTGGACGATGTGCCGCCACTGGCAGCATCCAGTCAAGAGCAGCAGCAACCAACGCAACAGCAGCAGCAACAACTGCAACTGATTCCAGCCAAGGTTCAGCCTACACAGCGTCAGCTGATCTTCCCAGCTGGCAATGCGACTGCGCCGCCGCCACAGCTGAAGCTAGCCACTACGGCGACCATCAAGACGGACCAGGGACTGCAGACGGTGCCCGTCATACTGCAACAGAAGACGGCGGAGCAGCAGCAGCAGCAGCCCACACAGACGCAGTACGTGCTGGCCACCAATCAGCAGGGTCAGACCTATTTGGTGGCTCAGCAGACAGCGCCTGTGGCAGCGCCGCCCACAGCACCGGCCACACCCACGCTGCTGGTGACACAGACGCAGCCGCAGCACAATCAGCAGACCAAAACCATCATCATACTGCAGCAGCCGCCAGGCGTAAGTGCATCCAATGTGCCCGGCACCCAGAAGGTGATCATGACCACGGCTCAGGGCCAGCAGGTGCTGGTGACGACGACTACAGCACCAGGCCATGGAGCACAGCCACGCCCCCAGACACCAGGGCAGCAGCAGCAGCCACAACAAATCTTCATTAATCCACAGCGTGGCGTACCAGCTGCATTGGGAGCTGGTCAGATGTCGCCTTCGCTGCTGTCGCAGCTCAATCAGATACCGGCCACCATCAAGCTGCATCAGCCACAGCCCGCGATCCAGCAGCAGCAGCTGCAACGTAGCAACATTGTGGCCACTAAGGCATCGCCAATCCCACAGCTGCAGCAGCATCAATCGATCATACAACAGCACATCATCTCGGGTCCGGCAGCGACCGCAGCGGCGGCAGCTGCAGCAGCTGACAAGCGACATATACTATTGGGTGGCATCAAGGAGACAACGCTGATCACACAGACGCCGGTAACGTCGGCGCCTCTGCAGCAGAGTCAGCTTAATTCGCAGACGATCATCACAACGCAGCCGCCGGTTGGGACTGGTGCACTGCAGCAGCAGCAGCACATACGCAACGTGCTCGAGCAGCAGCAGCAGCAGCAGCATCATCCATCCATCATACAACAGAAGATATCGATGCCTACAACTGTAAGTTGAAACATTTACTTTGTAAAACATGTCTAATAATTTTGCTTGTAGCAGCAGTCGGAGACAGGCAAACCGAAGCCGACGCTAGCGCCGACGCCGCCACCCGTTCTGCCCATTGCAAAAAAGCAGCTGCCGTTGCCAGCAGCACCAGCCCCATCTCTGTTACCAGCTCAGGCGATGCCTGCGCTGAAGCCATCACATCCTCAGCAACCACAGCTGGCTCAGGTTCAGCTCAGCAGTGATGCCGCCAGCAAACCCGCTGAAAACAAACCAGCAGAGCAGATTGGAAGTGCCGCGTCAGTTGTTGCTGTGCCAGCAACAACTACGGTGACCAGCGTGGTGGCGAATCCCAATCCTCAGGCAGCCGCTGCTGTTGCCTCGGTGCCCCCTTTGCCCGTCGATGTCAACTGGCTTTTCATCTGCGATTGGCGCAACTGTCCGCGTCGCAAGTTTAAGTCGCTCAACGAGCTGCAGCACCATGTGTGCAATGTGCACTGTCCCGATCATCTGGATGCGGGCGCTGAGATCTATTGTCAGTGGGGCAGCGGCCCCAGCTTGTGCGACAATATTGCGCGCAAACGTTACTCGCTAATGACGCATCTGGTGGATCGTCATCTGGCCCTCGAGGATCTGCGCGCCAGCGTGCAGCGCCGCCTTGCCACGGGCATTCACAACGTGGCGCCCGCTCAGCCAACGGTGACCATTGTGCGGAATGCAGGCAATACGGCAGCAGGTAATCCTGCTGTTGCCACAGGCACAGCAGCTGCTCCGCCTGCTGTACCAACGGCAGCGGCAGTGGGTACATCTGCATTGCAGGCGATTAAGCGGCATTCGGCTGATTTTCTCAACTCAAAGGAACTGATGGATGAGAACGAGGGGCCCGTTACGAAGAGCATTCGTCTGACAGCGGCGCTGATCTTGCGCAATCTCATGAACAACACGTCGACGGCCAAGCGCAGCCTCAAACGCTATGAACCGCATTTGGCTAATGTGGCCTTCAGCAATGTGGAGGCCAGCGGCGTTCTATCGCACATACTGCATGAGCTGAGTCAGTAGCAAACAGACTACAATAATATCAACAAATTGATTGAACTTAACGACATTACTTATAAAATGTGAACACAATTGAGTTGCTAAATTAATATACAAACACAATATTTTAAAGGGAAACGCGTCTTCATTTAAAATATAATATTACAATAATTATAGGTATGGAATTGCTGCCAAATTTGGTTGCTCCCTGAGAAGGCCTTATTGTATCGCTAGTTGATGGTAATCGAGTATCTGTATTTTAAATGGGTTGCAATCTGTTTAGTTGTACCTTCATTGCACGTCTGGTCAACCTACATCCGTTGAAACATCAAAATTAGAGTATATTAAATTTAAAGGGGGAAGAAGGGACAAACTTCTTTGAAGAAATAACTATTAACGCAAAATAATAGGAGTTTCGACAGGTCTTTTTAAATTACTTCTTTTAATTAGTTCGAGTTTCGAACGACAAGAATTGTAAGTTGTGTTATGATCTATGAAAAACAACTCTATTGAAATAGAAATATATATAACGCATATCAAAATGCAATGACCTAACATTATAACTAAATCTTATTGTATTGGCATATCGCGAACACACATTATGAGTATACGGTTTAAGATACCTTCTGTTGTCTGTCCCGACAATTGAGAGATTCACTTTATTTTGTCACGTTTGAGTTTCTCAATTGGATTAAATTTATGCTGAACGCGCTGTCTTTCAGTTGACGAATTGACAACGTTTTAATACCTGCTAACCATTTCTGGACAATGCAAATAAAGTATAATAATAGCGACATCAAAGAAGTTGTATTTATAATATTGTAATATCGTTAAGTGTTCCTATAATTAATTGCAGATTGAAGATAATGGCATAATTTTATAAGTTAATCCCAAAATGAGACTTATTTGCATCAAATCTATAAAGGTAATGCATGCGTATATTTTGAGGAATTCGATTTTCTGTTTTATATGTATTTAAATATGTAATTGCAGGCACAAATGTTGAATATTAATATTATAGATTCAACCTCTATTTTATATAATTGGTGATGCTTTCTTCAGCAAGTTACATTTATTTGATTAATTGCCTTAATTTAATACAGTATCGTATGCATTTTCATTTATTAAGCGTAAATTAAACTATTTTACAGCTGTCTACGAATTGTCAGTCAGAAAGGTTGATTAACTCATCTGTAACACTTAAAACTAGAACAGTAGCGAGACGATTCAAGATCGTTAGTTGTACAGATCCCACAGAGAGATCTGGCCGTCCATGCCAGCGGCCGCCATAATCGGCGCACGCCACATGGACACTGGTTCCAGGGAGTAGGCGATGTCCATCACGCCGCCCTGCTTGTGCTGCGTGAGCACGGCCAACGGTCGCAGACTCTTCCAAGAAAAGATGCGTATGCGTCCATCCCAGCCACCGCTGGCAAATACCTTCTGATCTGCACGTATACGGACACAGTTCACTCCCGGGTTCTTGATGCACAGCTCCGCGCCACGTTGCAACTGCATCGACTGCCGTTGATAGCTAAAGGTGGTCAGCTTATCATCTAAGGGGAAAAAGGGGGAACTTTATATTATTGCAACGAGAAGTTAAGAGTGTTAGCTATGCTTACTGGCAGTGCCGACAATGCCACGATTGGTGATTGCATCATAGTCCACGGATATGGCTTCGGGTGCCAGATCTACAATATCTATCATCACTCCAGAGCTGAGATCCCAGGTGAGAAAGTGTCCCGACTCGTAGCCAGCTAACAGAAACAGCTGTGAGGCACACTCGAAGGGCTTAAAGCAGGTGACGCTGCCCAGCTTCGGCAACTGTGGATCATCGGGTAGCAGCATCTGTGTGGGCGCCGCTGGATCCGTTACATGTAGCACACCAATAGCAGTCTCCTCGCATGGATAGAATAGCAGCTGCTCATTTGTGTTATTGGGATTTATGTGCAGCGCGGTTCGGCAATAGCCCAGATGATTGCCAGGAATGCTACGCTCTTTCACATAGCTACTGTTACTGATCGAGTAGGTGGTGATGGTGCCACCTTTTGCCTGCGTGACAAGGTTCTCTTTAGTATGGTGAAGATTTGTAATTGGCTCATTGCCCACTTCAAAGTGCAGCGCCGATCGGTTTGTCTGCAAGCCAAGCAATATTATTTGTTATGTGCTTGTTGTTGTTGTTGTTTTCGCCACTCACCTGTAGATCCCACAGAAAGACTTTGCCTTTTTGTGTGCCAGCCAGCAGACGTTCGCTTTCATGGAAACAGAGCGAGCTCACAGCTCCCATTTCCGGGCAGCGTAAACTGAACACGGGATCTGGTGGTAGCACAGCCATATGAAGGAGATATTAGTTAATTAAACTAAAGCGTGCTGCGTTGTTAGCTTGATAAGATAAATATAGTCGCCGATAACTTGTGGTGGCCGACCGATTACAGTTCATGAATATTATCGAGTTGTGGGAAAATGAATTTCAGCAGTGTTACCTTTTTCGATTTTTTCCGTCAAGTGTGGCATATTTAAAGATAAATAACAAGAGTAATTTAAAAAAAAGTGTGGAAAACTAGAATTATAACGGTTTTCTATACATCTGCTATGAAAACTTTCTAATTTTATTTTTCCAACTAAAACGATTTAAGAAAAATATATTAAATATAATGACATAATATATTAACAACAGTTCGCGTATTCTCAAGTATTGTTTCAAAAAATGTAGTACAATATCAACATCAATATTAATCAGAGACAATCTACAATGATTATTACTTTCATTTTAATTAAATTGATTTAATTTCATATTTTTTAGACTTTGCAACCATAACTCCTTTTGTTTAGTTGTGACCAACAATAAGTATTTATAACCAAATGTCTAAATGTAAATGGTTTTGGTTCTATAAAATGTATGTATGTATGTAGATGAAGTGATAAACCGGCAAATGAAGTCTGAAATTCACCACTAGTCCCCACAGCCAGCTGTGTTTAGTAGTTTGTCCCGTAGCCGCTGGAGGTCGCTGGAGTAAGGCGCGTTACGATACTTTTGAAATGGGACAATAGAAACTAATAAATCCAAAAATAATGCAAGCCCAGCGCAAGTAATATAAAAAAGTGTGCGCAAGCGCTGCGTATAAATGGTCTTAAATATTTATAGCAAAATATCTTTAAATCACAAAATGCCACCGAAAGCGCCCGTGCTATTAAAAACCTAACATACTGAAAAGCCTGGCGGCTTTAGTGGACTAGACGCTAAGGCAACGATCATAAAAAGACTTGTCAGTTGTACTTGGAGTGACTGTAACAACCTCAACCACAAATACAACAACAACAATAAGAATAACTAAAAATAAAAAAGAACAGCATGGAGAATTATGTGGCCAAAAAGATCGCAAAATAAACATGCTATAAGCTCGTTAATCAATGCTAAGTTGACAGTTTTAAGTGGCTTTACCGATTTTATTTTTTATATATATGTTTTTTGTGTGCTTTTCTTGCTGTTGTCGAACTGCAGAAATGGGTTGAGACTCCTGTTGCGTCTCACTGCCAAGTGATTTAGTAGAATGTTTGAGGCAAAAACGAAGAAAAACCTATTTTTTTGAGAAATAATCTTTTGATACGTATACGCTACACAATAAAATTATGTTCACGTTGTAAATTCGTATTCCTACATATTATGCATTGACTACGTCTAATTGTAATTTGCTTGAGGTGCAACAAGTTAACAACTCTCACGTTATGCCACGGAATTCCCACAAGACTCTAGCGCTGGTAGGAGATGGAAGTGGAGTTGCTTTAACGGCAAAACGAATCATAAAAAAAGGGTTCAAAGCCTGCATTACTATGCCAGCTCATTTGCTTTCGTTTCGGTTTTTATTGACGCAGAAACTGAGTAAGAGGACAGGCGGACAGACGCAAAAACTGGAAGAAGTATATAAATCTTTTTGGCACAGCGGCGAAGGTGAAGAATTTAGTGGCCAAAACTATTTATGCATGTGGCTATGGGGGTAATCCATTTGAAATGGGTCAACGACTACAACAACAGCAACATCAACTCCTTAAACGATTCGAGTGACCCAAAAGCCGAATAAGCAGAGCGAACCAAGAACCCAACCCAGTTTCTGTTTCAGTTCCAGTTCGAGATGTTTTAAACATATTAGCTTGTTACCTTAATGAAGTCATAAATTTTCGCTATCGGTTTGGAGCATCAGCAAAAACTCCTTGAGCCGCACGCTATGCTATGCAGTCTTGAGGCTGCAGGTTTTCTAAGGAATTCCAATAGTTGCCAGACGTAACCAAAGTGTTTTGGCACACATATCCACATCGATATCCACATCCACAACCATATCCATATCCAACATCTATAGTTATATCCATATATGACCAATGCTCGATAGTTAATCAGGCTTAGTTTGATATATGCTGACAGTGCGGTCCTCTGGTGTAGGCCGCCACTCCAGCACTCAGTCCTCATCTTCAGGGATAACCCGCTGGGCGCGTTCCGCGTATCCATCGGCTATGAAAATGAAGTTATCACGCGACAAACAATGACCCAGCCTGGTATTGCTACCTATAACTTTATATGGCTGTCATTATTAGCCAGAAATTAAATGGCCCTCGGCCAGCTCCAACTTATTTATGTGCTACATTAATGGACCTCATCTACTCCATATTCGACTCGCATTGAGCCCGTGTACATATATTTGTTACTGTATGCAGGAGTCAGACAGAGACCAATGTTGACTTTTTATGTACCTCACGTTTTTTTATAGCATTATATCGCAATGCTTGTGAACATGAATCATATGTATTCCGCATTCCCTGGAACAAAACCGAAAAGTCGCAAAAGCAAAAGTTTCAAAGGTGTTGGAATTTTGATTTGACTGCAACAATGCAGTTCGGGAAGCGATTTCTTCACCTGGTAACAATAAAAGGAGTTCATATTATTCCGATGTTTTTATACCCGCTACCCATAGGGTAGAAGGGTATTATACTTAGTGCCAACAGAAAATGTATGTAACTGGCAGAAGGAGCCATCTCCGACCCCATAAAGTATATATATTCTTGATCAGTGTCAGCAGCCCAGACAATAGGCTCCTGCATTCATTACACAAATCACGTTGGATGCCACACCCCCTTCACCCACAATATGCATAAATCTAGAACAAGTCACGATTTTTTTTGTGTAAATCGCGTATAACTCGAAAAGTACTTAGTGCAACGATGTGCTATTTGGCTTAATACCATCTGCCTTTAATACTCTTAATCAACCCTGTAATTTTTCTGATTAGTAGAACAAAAGTAATTTGTTAAATTATTTATCAAAATAGTTGTGCCCAATGCATATGGGCGTTTTAAGTGTGTGTGACCTAGAGATATTAAATTTGGTGACAGTATTCGTGTAGGTCTTACGCAGATCAAGTTTGTTTTAGATTTTTCAAGCATTTGTAGCATTCGTATTTGCTTGTTACTGATTTAAAATTTCTTTACAGATATTAGCATAAACTAAAAAGGACACACATCACATTGTTTTTTTTTTAATAAATACATATATAAATACAAAATTAATTAAATAAGAAACATTTTGGTTATCAAAGAGAAAGTAGACCTTATTTCTTATTAATTTGTAAATTATAGCAAATATTAAGAATACAATTTGGAAAGATACAGTAGACATATGCAGATTTAAATGATTCTAATATTTTTTTAATTATATCTTAATTGTTGACCATTTTTATTGTAGTAGTTGGTAGTAAGCTAGAGATTACAAAAATAAAATAGGTAAAATAGTTTACATCCAAAATGTTTTGATAATAAATAATTATTCCTTTTGCTTTCGATTTAAATGTATTTTAGCTAAACATTTTTTTTTGTGTTTGTATATCGCAAATTGCCTGAAAGAAATTGCCTAAAAGAAAGTACATTAAAAAACTCGTCAGTGGGTACAAAAGGTAAAGTTAAATTAATGTATATTTGAGCTTAAGATAGTAGCCAATATAGTGGGAAACGAAATGTGGAAATGAAATACTTTTGAAATTATTGTTCTAACTTGACACAAGACTAAATTTATTTGCAATAAAACTTCTTGAAGAAATTACTCCAAATGTGCAACGAGCATTGATATTATTAAAAATGTAAGAGAAGGAAAACAAAACAAGAAAAGTTGAGTTGAGTTTCAATCGCAATCAATTAAGCATCGACGTCTATCAGCATTATTATAAATCAAACGATAACATAAAATTGACACTAAAGGCGTTTCGCCCATTTTTCATGCGACGACGGGATTAAGCTCGAAATTGTAGATTGTGTATCCAAAAAACGAAAAAATAAATGTAAACCAAAAAAAAATCAAATTCGAAAAGAAAATGAAATGAAAAAAATTGGGCTCTGAACTTTGTTTTTACTTATGCAAATTTTCGTTGGTAAACTGGACGGGAAAAACTGGTCGGCACTCCAAAGTGCTCAGTAATTGATCAATTTCCGCTAAGCAGCACAGCAGACCCGATCTCAAACACGAAAAACCAAAAAACAAAAATGCAAATAAAACACCGAAAAAATAACTAAAACATAAATGTAAGTCAATGCATAGATAGAAAAGAGACCCGCAGCAGCGACGATGTGATGGCCACTTGATTTTTAAACTGATTTATGTGGCCCATCGATACATTGGCGGAGGTTGTGCTAAGGTTTATGGACCAGTTGCATCTCATGCAAGTCTATTGGGCATTTCCCTAATTAAATGGCGCTTCACCTACTCTCTGGTGGCCACCAGTCCATTTATGGACATGGTGGGATGCTGGGAATGTTTCTTTGCAGCTTGTGTATCTTGGCACCTACGTAACAATACACTCGCAATATTCCACATCATTGAAGATATGACGCGATGAGTGGAGACGAGAGGCTCCCAATCGGATGCAGTCAGCCAAAGTGCCAATCAATACAAGGACTACAGAATCGGGCAACTGAAGTGAGCCTGAAATCGAAACCTTGTCGCCTGGTGTCAATAACATTACCAAATATGTGTGCTCCCCGCTTAGAGATGGGCGCGTGCCGAGTAACGCAACTGTGAGCACTCATGCAACACGCAACGTCGATTATTCGATAAATGTGTTGTGTTGATACATGAAATTGCATGCATGAAAAATATTATTTATTTAATTTACATATTGTGCATGCTCATGTGCAGGGGCATAAGACACCATGATTCAAGGCGACATTATTGTTGGCTCTATTTTAATTTGTTTGATAATCCTGTTTTGCATACTTTTTTTTTTACTTAATTCCTTGAATATGCATTTTTAATTTGTTTGTAGTTTTTTATTAATTACTATTCTTAGCAATTTGTAATATTTTTACTAATTTTACAACTAATTTTCCAATTATAATCGAGTTATTAATTAAAATATCTGTTTTATCCTTATCTCTCATTACTTTTTATAAACTTATGTGTTATTCATTTGTTGTAGGTGATTTTAAAGTTTATTTTATATTCATGTAATTTGTTATCGACCTGGCAACGAAAAACGGACAGGTAGTCCAAAATGATTAAATGGCCTTGGGGGCATGCCACATGTTACGCTCTGAGGTTGATGCAACAAAGGCAGAGGGTGCACGCATGGAATCGCTGCCCTCATTTAACTATAAATAAATAAAAAATACGGTTAATTTATATTCTGATTCGGCGGAGTCCGAATTTTCGATATTCGTTTTCGTGTCACGAGCCTCTTTCATCGCTAGGTGACATGATTGCTGACTGCAATATTCAATGGCTGATTGGCTGCTTTTTCTTCCCGATGTCGAACAGCGCACAAAATTCCAATTTAATTGCGTGAATTAAAGCTGTAAATTATTATGCTAAGTGCCCTTTAATGTCTCAAAATTCAGATCATTTGCAAGTGCACAGCTTCAGCCCGGCTCCGTGCTTGCACCCTCTGCCTGTGTTGCAACAATCTCAGAGCGTAACATGAGACATGCCCCCAGGCCATGTAATCATTTTGGACTGCCTGTCCGTTGCCGTTCAATAACAACCTCTTGTCTCCAGCCCAGCTTCTGGGCAGCATCTCGTCCAATTGCTGTGAGCCTACGCACTACTTTCAATTATCAATTATTGAGTTAATATCTTCTTCAATCTGTCTACTCGTTCTCTCCTGCTGTGTCCTTAGCCACCTGTCTCCAAGCTTTTTCATCTGACATCATACGGTTGCCCACTTGAAAAGTGTTAATGTTTTAATTTTGCATTCGGAGTGTTGGCAAATTGCTCGACGTCAATGACAATGTTTCTACTATACACATACATTTTGCATATCTAAATATACAAGAATGGTAGTGCTAATAAATGATTACAAAATATTATGTTAAAAGATAATTTAATAGCATGATTAAAATGCTCATTTTAAATTACAAATCGAAAATATTTCAATAAACTAAACTTTAAATTTTAGACAGTTTATAAGTTGTCAGTTGACAATGTTAAATATTTTGTCATATAAATCGAATATTACCCAATAATTGATGATCTGTCAAAAAATAAGACTAATAATTAAATGATTTTGCGTACGATAACACAAGTCATCTTGAATAATTGAATAGTTACAAAATTTCGAAAGCCGTAAGAAACACTTGGCTTGGAATTAAAAGTGGATTTGTCACTTGGTTTGCATGTTTTCTAACTAGTTTTCTTATCAAATATATATAACTTAATTACACATATGTACATACATACATATATGAATATTCGATAAAAGCTGTCCATAATATTTTGACAAAAGGCTAAATGGCTGAACCAGTTTGTTGACTTGTTTCTATCCTGCGGGCCATTAAGAGTTAGCCATGCACTTATCACTGCCAAAATAAGTAGGAAAAGCGGAGTACATTTAATGAATGGCGCTAAATCCACAGCCACTTATGAATGCGTTCGAGTTCTCAACTTTGCGTATTCGTATGAGTATAATTAAAATGCCACTTTAGCTGACAGCAGCTGGTTGGCAGCGATCGAAAGCGAAATCAATTTCAAGTAGCCTGCAACCAAATTGTCTCAAGTCAAAAGTCCATAATCAACACATGGGGTTCGGAAGGAGGGCGTGGCTTTGGGGGCATTTTGGGGTGGATACGTGGCCGTCTCATTGGCCAACTCACCATCTCATACACCAGTAAACGGGCTATAATTACGGGCAGCTCAGATCAGAGAGGAGGACCGAGGCAGAGAAGGCGTCGCAAATGCAGGCGTCGGTCAGCCTGATAAACACCTCAAAGTGAAATGAAAAAAATGCGCTTGTTAATAAACTGTAGTTTGTTGCTGGGGCTGCCACCTAATGTGGCGGCAATGGCAACTTATAGCCAGCAGCAGGATTATTTGACCCAGTTGTCAGAGTTGTCACAGTTGTCACAGTTGCCACTGGGAGCATGACACATGCAACCTTAATAATTCAGGGACATCAACTTTAGTTTAGTTTAGCTAACCTAAACAGCACAAAGCCAAACAACAAAAACAATCAAAACCCGAACGAAAAAAAACTTATCGAAATGAGACGAAACGAAACGCAACTAGACAGTAAAACCCACAAATGTCGAACACATCAATTATTTACAGAGCTTTGGCGAAAGTCTGGCTCTCTTTGTAGCTAGTTGATTGGCAATACCCTAACTTAATCGATGCCATAAGCTAGTGAGCACAGCAAGTGAAACGACAATAATAATAATGACATCGATTCTTATTACTACAAACGAAGTTATTTTAATACTTTATTGCATTTATAATATATTTTTAATGTCGTTGAAGTTGTAAATATTATTTTAAAGTAGTTGATTTCATTAATCAAAATTTAAAGTAATTCCTAAATTTTTCCCAATTAAATTAAATGTTGTATTTTGTGTTGATGTTGTCCTTCCACTTAATACATTATAAATTAATTTATTTAAATTGAGCTTTATAAATACATTCTTTTATAGAGAACACAGAATAAGTACATAGTGCCTCCATTAGTTATTTTGATAGTTCAATTCGGAATTTCTGTTGAATTCAACCTAAAGCTAACGTAAAAGGTCACACATTTAATGTTGAGTGGCATGTGTGTCGACAGACTGTTAATTAAACTATGTTTACTGCAACGAACTTTGCCAAAGGGCATTTGCTATTCGCGGTGCATTGGTGGCGTGACCCTCGAGGGCGTGTTAGCTGCCGTAGCCACTGCCTTTGTATTTTATGAAATGTGTTGAGACTTTTGAAGTGCGTATAATTCATTTTGGCTGGATTTTGCATGTCAGTCACTCAGTCAAGAGCCTGACACTGGTTGACATGGCGACGAGGAGTTGGGCGTCTTAGGCCAACTGCAGCTGTCAGTCAAGGCTCAAATAGGCCGCCAAGTAGCTGCTGATCAGGCATTAAACACAAGTCAACCAAGCAACCAAGCAACCAAGCAACCAGGCAACCAACCAGCTGACCATTGACACATTGATAAATGGCGTTAAAATATTTCACATGCGCGATGTCAGTTCAATTTCCATCAGCATTGTTGCACTGCAAATGCAGTTGCATCTGGGGCCAAAGTGAAACTTCGACCGTTTAACTTATCTGCTTAGCTCTAAGCAAGCGTTATGCATGCGAGTAATCCGCTTCAAACCGCCAACATGATAACTATAAACATATTGTAAAACATATTAAATGCGTTGTATGGCTCATTGAAAACTCAAATACTGTGCAAACCGGTGGAGAAATAGACTTCACAATCCGCAGTCCACATTCACTGTGACTAGTACAAGCAAAAAGGAGGAATTAGCGATGGTAACTAGAGCTAACCCGGCTAGCAGGTATTTACGAGATAAAAGCACTTACGATTTCATTAGCCAACTGAATTAAAATAAAATCACCGCCAAGCCATATCTAGTCAAGTATGTTTAAGTAATATATGCCTGCCAGAAAGTGACAGAAGCAGTGTGGACTCATTATTGGGTTGAAAGGATTCGAATGTTGCCAAGGACTAGACTTGACTTTAAAATAAAGATTTTTACAATCTAAGAGTTTGGAGTACGTCCCTTCTTCCTTAGTACGTCCTTCTTTCAAAGCGTTGCCTAATTAGTAATTAAATCATATTAAAGGATCCCTAAATTATACTCGAAACTCGATTCGCAATGACTTGGACAACATTTGCTTGCATTGATTTGTCAAATTGACAGCAATAAATCGATCAGAGCCAGTTACAACTGACAGTTAATCATAAGCTGCGGCAGCCGCGTTGACAGCTCACCAGGTAAAAAGCAAACCCAATCAATAGTTGGCCAGTTTTGCGTAATGCATGCAAGCTGCCAATCAGTCAATTGTCTCGATAAATGCGCACATTGACCAAGTTGCAAATGTCTCGTTCATTGGATGCATGCCTGGGGCGGCTTAGGCGCAACTGGCACGGTGCAAGCACGGCGGAGTACGCCTCGACTCGACTCGGCTTGGCTTGGCTTGGCTTAGTTGGATACCAGTTTGCAGTAAGCGGCTGGTGCAACAAGTTGCACCAAATTAATTGTAAGCCACCCACCCGACGGCAACTTGGGACGCCTCTAACGCCTAACCTTGTTCGCAGACACTTTACTAAATGGTTGGCGCCGCCGGCAGTCGGGGTGGTCGGTGGGAGGCGACGCCGCATTGCTGTGACATTGATAATGTTTCTGTCTGTGCGTGTGTGTCTGTGTGCTGCCACGAGATCAATCGCGCCAAAGATTATTGCAAATTTATTAAGAGTTTTTAGATTTTGCCTTTCAGGGATTTTGCAACCCAAAGCCATGGGAAACTGTTCCACAACCTGTCTAATGACAGTCGTTTATCAATAAACATTTTGTGGCAGTCTGTGTTGCAGATTGCATACTAAGTGCAGCACACAGGTTGTTGTTGCAAGAGTATTGGATTGATTGCAGACATTTGCCTGTGGGTGGACCAATTGTCTCGTGCAATTAAAGCAATCGGTCTTGGATTAATCGTAACATTTTCATTGATAGCTTTAAGTACTGCAATAGTTTTTGATGACTTTAATTAGCCAATTATAATTCTTTATATACTCTTTCCTTTATACAAGGATTGATTTAAAATGTATTATGACACCTGTTTTTCTTCCAATATCTCTACATATATAAATTTATTTAATTAATTCTCCATTTTTATTCAATACAATTGTGTGTCTCGATAAATATTATGCTGAATGTACAATAAATTCAGGTGTGTTCACTGTTCAATGACTAAATTACTATTGTGAGCATTGTGTTGTTCGTTAACTTTATCCAATTTAAATATATTGTTTATAAAATGCAAATAAATTCGTTGAATATCGTTAACTACTGGCCATAAATATTGAAAGGCAAAAATTATTAACCACTTATTAAAGTACTTAAGTTTGTTTCTGTGTGCACAGTGCCTGCTGGTTATGGCCATCAATTTGTTTCGGCTCTTAAAAATATTTGAAAAAATTGTTAAAATTGCATAAATTTGTGAAGTGCTTATACCCTGGATCTTAATAGGTAAATTAATATGTTTTCAAATGTAATATGAAAGTTGCATTACATCCAGCAGGTCGCAGAATATATAAGCGACTAGTAGATGGGCTAGATAACACATTATGTGCTTTGCATTTTGATGAGTTCATTAACCATATTTTACCTTAACTACGTACGAAATCCTGGCAAATATCTATTAGGTCTGCAGGGAATCTTCCAGTCACGCATACTTGACTAGAGCAGTCTGCACTGTTTGTGAGTTAACTTTTTCCAGTTGGCAGTTAAGCCATTTGACAAGTTGACTAAGACAAAACGTACGCCGCCGCACTTATTCAAAACCTTATGCGCAGTTTAATAAAATCATTATGCAGCTGTCAGAGGCAATGACATTTGAGGCAACTGCAACCACAGAGCTTGCACAAGTCGCTGCAGCACCAGCAGCAGGCAAGAAAATGAGTAAAAAATATATATACTTTATTGATTTCTGGCGGCGATTTGCGCAACGTTTTGGCAACAGCCAACGCCAATTCACACACGAGTATTCGCCGAATGAATCTGTAACTGAATGCGAATATGAATATGAATATCTGAATTGAAAACAGAATCCGTAGACTTGTATACTGGGTAACTGGGCAAACATCTTCACCTGCTGCGCTGTCGTTTCGTGTCGTTTGGGCCAACTTGACGTTTCAATACGATGTTGTGGCCAGCATTAAAAGCCAACTCACGAATGGCGCCAACTTGCATTTTGTTTATAGCCCCAAACATTTTTTTACTTAATGATAAATCGCCAAATACCATGGCTAATTACAGAGCAACCGAATCACAGAAAATCAACCACATCAGCAATTGCATTTGTCTAACGCTTAATGCTTTACGCTTTACGTTTGACTCGGCCACTTGTCCAAAACCACCATTTTCAAACTGGCCGCATTCATTTGCAATTCCAACTGTCTGTTGTATTTTGGGTACTTATTGCCATTGAGGCCTGACAGTCTCTTAATTATAATTAAATTACTTAATACTGCGCGCGTGTCGGGCATTAACAAACATACATTTATACACATGTATATGTTATGCCCAGTAATGGCAAAAGCAAAAGCAGTGCATAATTAACAGATTGAATTAATAAATAAATCAAGTAATAGAATGTAAGAAAAGAAATATTAAAAAATAACTATATTTTAAGATAAACACAAAATATATTCTTTTATTTATATTGCGGATGTTTTTTGGGTGTTTTAAGGTAAGTTAATAATTGTGTTTTTTTATATTCAATTTTTTTGTTTTTTTGTGCATTTTAAGAGTTTAAATCACTTATATAAATTTCAGAGAGAGTGAATTGCCCACTTGAATTTTAAATTGATGTAAAATAAGAATCATGCAATTAACTTTTCAATATAATAATAGGATAAATTCTTATAAGGAGATTATGTTAATATAACAAATTAACGTGTTTGTAACGTTAGACAATTTTGCGATAACTGGAAAATTGTAAATGGACTTTCGCATTTTTTATAATGTGCACTGTGTCATAGTTTCACTTAAGCGACATTTAGTGAATTTTGTTAACGCAATTATGTTAACAATTTCCATAACATTGATACCAAATATTTCGAGAGCAAATTCAGTATAATTACTGAGATGCCAAATGCAATCATTCAACATTGAAGTTAATTATAACAAGTAAGAAAGCTACAGTCGAGATTGCTCGACCGTATGATACCCGCAACCCATTTCGAGAGAAAAAAAAAATTTAAATGATATTTTAACAACAAATATACCAAAAATATACTGAAACTTGTGTTTCGTTTGTATATATTTGAAAATAACGGTTAAAAATCCACAACACCGGCATGGTCACACTGTCAACTAAACAAACAAAGCGCGAGCAGCTGCAAGTGAATTTTGCATATAAAATTGATTTATTAATAACTTCCTTGTTTTTCACTCGATCTCAACCTCTAGGTCTATTATTACGGCTTTTCAGTTTTTGGGGGCGGAAAGGGGCGTGGCAAAAATCTAAAACAATCTTGATCTGCGTAAGACCTACACGAATACTGTCACCAAATTTGATATCTCTAGGTCATTCACACACTTAAAACGTCCATATGCACTGGGCACAACAATTTTGATAAATAGTTTCACGAATAACTTTTGTTCTACTTATCCGATTTGTACCAAAATTACAAAGTATATTAAGAGTGTCAAGCGCAGATGGGTTACCAAATTACACATCATTACACATAGAACTTTTGGAGTTGTACGCGATTTACATAAAAAAAAACTTGAATTTTTCTAGATTAATGCTTATTGTGGGCGAAGGGGGCGTGTCATCCAACTTTTGAAATAAAATTGATCTGCGTAGGGTATGAAGGAACCTTTTTGCCAAATTTTGTGTCTTATAGTCTCTGAGATCCAGGTGTTCATACCGACAGACAGATGGACAGACGGACATGGCTATATCGTCTCGGCTGTTGACGCTGATCAAGAATATGAATACTTTACGTGGTCGGAGATGCCTCCTTCTGCCTGTTACATACATTTTCTGTTGGCACTAAGTTATAATACCCTTCTACCCTATGGGTAGCGGGTATAAAAAGGACTTCTTCTATAAAATCGGGGTTTGGAAGCATACGTTACTTTTGCAAATAGGGTTCGATACTACGAAGTTGCATCTATACAAATGAAGGCAATTCCAAATATTATTTTTTATACTCGCTTCCCATTGGGTAGAAGAGTATAACAATTAATGGCCAACAGAAAATTTATGTAACGAGCAGCAAGAGGCATCTCCGACCACATAAAGTATATATATTATTGATCAATGTCAACAGTCGAGACGATATAGCCCTGTCCGTTTGTTCGCTTGTCTGTCTGTATATCTGTATGAACACCTAGATCTTAAAGACTATAAGACCTAGAGATTTCAAATTTGGTGACATTACTCGTGAGTGAGTTACGCAGTTCGAGTTTGTTATTGATGTTTTCCAAGCCATAAATCAAAAGTACAAGCCGTAATATTAAAGCTAGAGCTTTGACTTTTGGTGTGTATAATAATTACTACAGTCTTAATGATTTCGTTGTGATCGAACGAAAAACATAGAAGTTGCTTAAGTAACTTTATAAGGCAAACTTCACATGTTTTGTTTGCTTGTTTAGTTGACAGTGCGACAATGTATGTAATTTAAAGATTTTTTCAAATATATATTTGGTATATTATATAAGTTTTTTCGATTCTCTCGTAACGCGAGTATCTTACGGTTGAGCACTCTCGAGTGTACATCTTTTTTTATTTTCCGATGAAGCCTCTCGATATTTTGATTTAAAATTTAAAAAAATGTTGGACGTCGCTGAATTAAAACAAAGGATGGATTCTGTCAGGAATCGAACCCACGACCTCAGCATCCGCGAGCCATAGCCCCTGCACCATAGTCTTGTATGAACATTTTTATATTTTCTTGCCTGCTCTCCGCTGCAAACTCACCCTGAAGCCTCTCGATGTTAACACGAATATTATTTTGGGTACCAAGACAACGTTTTCCGTTGACAGTATTAAAGTTGGGTCACTGTCTATGAACTACTTTACATAACTATGTACATGATAATAATCATAATATGGAGTATATATATATATAGATATAAATATAGATATAGATATAGACATCGATATCGATATTGATTTATATAGTACTATATAATTTAAACTCTCAATACTAAGAGAGAGCTGTGCTTCAGCTGTAAATCTAAACACTATTGCTGCAACGCATGTCTGTGGCGCGTATGTGTGTTTCGGTTAGCCACATTTGTATGCCCCAATTCCCGGTCATGGGCTTCGTTTTTAAACGTATCCATGGTCATCCCATGCCTGCTGGCCAACGGATTGCATCGGCTGTCCCATTGGTGGGGACAAGCAACAACGATGCAGGCATAAATCTTGCACGCATATTTAAGTTGATGATGTTAAATGGCTGTACTAAAAATACAAAATATGCATGCCGTATGCAGGCAACAGTTTTATCCTGTCTCTCCGAGTGGAATGTGCCACAACACCACACCACAGCAGTCCGCAGCAAACCGCATAAAGAACAACAAGACCAACATGGCGACATTCATAAACTAAAACCCAACTGAACTGGACCTGATGGTCCAGGGGGATCGTTCAGCGTGAGGGGCAACAGGACTCGTGGGTTTTAGGGCTGGACCACAGATCTGTCCAATGCAACAAGCCCGACAAAACGTTTTGCCAAAAAGAAAACAAAACGACAAGCATTAAGAAATTCAAGTGAATTTTTAATACTCTGCGGCCGTGCAATTAGTGAGGATATTGCCCGATAAATGAAAACTCATTTAAACACATTCTCTTTTAATTAATTTGCTTTATTAATTTGTATGCGCAGCGTAACAGTTTTCTGTAAAGAAAAGTTTGTATTATCTATTGATTGTTTCTGATATCATATTGCAAACTGTACATTATAGCAAATATACCCTTTATTCGTCAAGTCGTAACTTCAACGATTGGTTTTTCTCAGTCAGTGAAGAGTTTTTTCCTTTTTTCCCTTTTTTTTATTATTATTTCTTGGCATGTTTTCTTTTCGCTTAACGGCGGCAGATTTGAAAAGAATTTTTGCTCGCAAATGAAATTGTTTCCTGTTAAAAGCAAAAAATACAATACTGCAAAATATGCGAAGCACCTTGCCGGACTTGGCACACCCTGGGATGGCAACGGGGCACGTTACTTGGACCTGGCACCTGCCGTCGCAACGATTGATGAAATTAAAAGGAATAAATAAAAATCTTTTTAATGGGCTGGGGATTTGGAACTTAATTTTATAATTAAGCAAGCAGCACACGGAGACACACAGAATGATAACTGGCCATGGCCAACATGCCGACCTGACGTGGGGCACGACAGAGCAGAGCAGAGCAGGAAGGGAGCAAAGATACGAGTAGCAGGCAAACAGGCAGCCAGACATGCAGAAGACTGCGACTGCGACTGCGTCTGTCATTGGGACATTTATGCAAAACAGCCACCGATTTCCCTACGGCCACTTTGGTTACTTGCACCACTTGTGTGGTCCATCTTCAGGGTCTGCCACACCCCTCGGTGTCCGACTCCACGGTCTGCTGGCAGCGGCATCCAGAGAGCAGACAAGACTTCCATAACTGTGTTTGCTTTTGTGGCCTGGCCAAGTCTAAACACTTTTGAAGAGAGTAGGAATGGGAATTTATTCAGCCACTGATATTGGACCCACAGCCTAACATGTTAATCCCTGACTCCTGCGACGATGTCAAATGTCAGTACATGTTATTTGTCATTGTGACTGCGACTGGACTGGACTGGAGAACAGGCCACAGCTTTTGCTGGATGTGCAACTTCTTTAGTTTGTCGCCTGCAAAACATTTGTCACTTGCATTTTGGCCCGGTTGGACCACCTTGCAGTTCCAAGCATAGAGGCCATAGAATTGACTGGTTTACTTGTTTCCATTGCTTCGAATTCTTCTTCTGGAATGTGCATGCTATCCGATACTTTTCTATGAAAACGTTAATGGTAATGGGATTGATAATCACAGCTTTAATTTATATTAAACTGTTAAAGACCCACAAAAGTTTAAAAGTACTCTATATAATTTTATCTATTTATAGATAATAAATCAAATTATTTTTGGTTTTCAATTGGTTGTACATCTATAAACGTAGTATAATTGAATAAGAAAAAATTATTGTAATTATTTTTTAATTCATATATAATTTTTATTTATACGATTTCTCTGCACACGTTTAAAACCAGAAGGATTTCACAAACAATAAATGGAATCCAATAAAAATTCTGCAAATATTTTTTATTGAAGTAAAAAAAAAAAATTAAAGTGTCCCAAGTTAAGAAAAGATAGTTTTTCTAATTCTTTTTTATTATAAATTTTTAATTTGTGTTACTTGTTTTAATACAAAGAAATCCAATAGAATAAGAGATAACGACCAGGGAAACAAACAACAAGTTCAAAGAGGGTGAGACAGAGACAATGAGAGAGAAAGAGAGAGGGAAAGACACAGTAGGGATAGATAGAGAGAGAGAGAAAAGTAGTGATAGATTAAGATTGTTTAGTCGTGAGTGTATGTGAGTTATACATGTGTGTATGTGTTTATACATAAATAATTACAAATTACAATTTACAATGCGAAATGCAAAATGGCGGCAAACAAGGAAACTAAATTACAAGTATTAAAATTAAATGTACATAAAATTAATTAAGTTATTAATTAATACTAGAAGATGGAAATTAACATAAGAAAATACAGTTGGTGCACATGAATTTACAAATGACAAATGGGAAGTGACCAAAGTGCGACATAGTAGCTACAACTTGGCAAAGGATTAAATAAATAAATTCTCGTATAATTAATAAAGATTTGATTTTAGCATTTTGTTTTGTATAATATTCGTTTTGTTTGTTTGTTAACATAAAATGTTATATTACAGCAACGCGCATATAAGTACAGTAGTTAAATTTCTTTTTATTTTGCTTTTAATTTTATTTGTTTTATTCATCATATTTCGGTTTTCAAGTGTTTACTGTGGGTATGAGTGTGTAGCTCATAGTTGTTGTTCAATTGTTGAATGCTGCTTTAATGTCAAGTTAAGTAATAATAAATGTTCAATTGTTTAATTGTTCTTGCATTAAGTACACACTAATTAAATTTTCACCTAAGCATTTTGCATGAACTTTTCCATTTTTTTCATATTTTTTGTTTTGTTGCTGTTTAATTTACATTCATACACTTTGTTAAATATAAACTTGACGAATCAGTTTTTCAATTGCCATTTGTTAATTTATTATTGATCTTCTATCAATACTTTATTCCTCTCCTTTTCTTTATAATTTTCATTTAACTTTTACTTTTTAATTTTGTGTATGTATTTGGTTTGCTAATTTGTTTGAACTATTTACGTTTTGTATTTCATTATGTTTATATATATATTAATATAAATATACGAGAAACAATTGTTGTTTGTATTTATGTTATATATATATATATATATATATATATATATATATATGTATGTATATATATATTTCTATATATGTAGAAAAGCAGCAGTTGGTTTTTATATATTAATTTTATTTTTTTCGATTTTACATATTTAATTAATAAATATAACATTTATTCAGTGTGAATTTTGGTGTTTGTCGCCGTATATACAATACGTTTTATATATACTTATTGATTTGTAGCATTTATTAATACATTTATTTAAAAGTTATTCTTGCATTTTACTAATTTTTCAGTTTTCTGATTTAGATTTTATATTCAAATCTCAAATATCAAATTATTTAATTGATTTAGTTTTAAGTTTTTTGCATTGATACTCTCTAATCAATTTTCTGCTAGCCTTCAAGTATCATCGTGTAGGATATTTTTGTTGCAATGTGCAGCACTGATTTTGATACAGTGTTTAGCAACCCCAACAACATGCTGTTTTAAAATTCGGTTTATTTTTTAGCATTTTCTCTTTGAATTTTCATACATTTTTTTTTCAGTTGTGCCTATTAAAATTGTTTTTTTTACTCTTTAATATTTAAAGTTTTATTTCATATTTTATAATTTTTTTCTGGAAGTGTTTTGCTGTGCGAATTTGTTGTCAATTGTCTTAGTATTGTTTTATAGTTTTTCTTTTTGCGTATGAATTTAAAAAACATTCTCATTAAATTTGTTTACTAATTTGCCATTTGGGTTTTTGGTTCATTATAAAATTTTGAAAATATATGCGTATATATAGTTTTTGTTTTTCTTTTCAATTATTGATTTATTTATGTTTTTTATATATTTTGTAATCTCATTGCTAATTATTTTAATTGATTTTGTAGACCAAATGTCGCTCACGTAATTGCCTTACATTCAGTGTTTCTAAACATTCATTTAGTATTCGCAGTTTTAATAATTACTTGATTTTATTCATTATATTTATGCAACAATTTTAGTTTTTGTTTTTGTTTTTACTTTTCCTTTTTTGTTTAGTTTTAAATAAAAATCTTATTGTCTTTCATTTATAACTATGTAGCAGTTCTGCGAGTTCATACATGAAACTGATTTCTTGACATTTTGTTTAAGAGCTTTTGTGTCTTGTGGTTGTATGGGTGGCCAGTCGAGTGCAGAGTAACGTTTTAGAGCCCTAAATTGCTTGGCCAATTATTTTAGTAATTTAAGGAAAACAGTTGTCAATTACAATTCGTAACGTTAATTGAAGAGTGTAGTTGTAATTAATTGGTTTCGTTAACGTTTGTTATTAAAATGCAAAGCAATGTTGAAGTTCTGGCAAATACGATTTGTAGATTATTAAATTAGCATTACACAAGTGATTGCAATTAAGAATTGTTTTCATTATTACTAAAGTAATTGTCACGTTTATTATTGTTGGTATTTTAATTGGTATTTAATGTCCTTAGCTTTGAGTACTTCGAAGATTAAATGTGGCCTGAGTTCTGTGCTTTTAGGCATATCTTTCGTTTTGCATATGCGTGAGTCAATGTGAGTCAATGTGTGTTGTGTGTGTGTGTGTGTGTGTGTGTGTGTGTGTGTGTGTGTGTGTGTAGTGCTGCAAAGTTCTGATTCAATCAGTAAGCCCAAGGTGTCGCTAACGTTTCCGATCTGTGGTATGGTGCTCAAGCAACTCCCCATATAAATAAGTTTCTATGTATGTATATGTAGCAATGTATATATATATATGTATATATATGCAAGTATGTATATGGATCAGTTCATTATATAGTATATCTATAAATTTATTTGCTTAATTTTCGCATGAATTTACCTTCTAAGTCACTTCGTATAAATTCTTTGCCCTTCAATTAACACGCTTCGCAAGCTGTACTTGAGTAATAGGTATGCGCCAAGTTGTCAACAAATCGATTACCGACGACAACTGCTCGATTACCACACTCTCACAATTCCACACCCATATCCCAATTGTTGCTTAGCATTACGCGAAGTTGCGCAGGCGTCGTTGACTGTGATGTCGCCGACGCTCGTTGTTGATTTTAATCTTAGCTATGCGTATGGATTCGGGCAGCACTGATGTTGGCGATGTGGCCAGAAAACCGCTTACAAAGGTAAGTCGACTGTTGCTGGCATCGCTGCTGCTGTTGTTGTTGTTGCTGCTACTGTTGCTAATGTCGTGCTCATTGGAACCATCCTCAAATACATCGGGATATACGCTAATATTGTCCAGGTTGTCAATTTCTATATCTCCCGCCTCGTTGCGCACATAGGTCAACTGGGAATAGGGCGTGGCTAGCAACTTTTGCGTGGACTTTCTCAGTGTTTTTTTAGTAGTTGTTGCAGCCGTAACAGTTGTTGCTGTCGCCGTCGCTGTTGCCATTTGCGTCGTATCGGACAGGCTATTGTTCAGATTGCTGTTGATGTTTTTGTAAATACTGAACACCTTGTCGACGTGTAGCTTTGGTGTTGCAAGCAGAACAGCAGCAGCTGCTGCTGCTGCAGCTGTTCTTGTGGTTCCACTACTCTGTGGAGTAGTGGGGAATCGCGTGTTGACTGTTGGACCGGCAGCTCGCAGCAATTTGTATTGTTGCTGCTTACTGTTGCTATCCCGCAGCAATTGTTGCTGGTTTTCGTTGCCGGTGCTGTTGCTGCTGCTGCTGTTGCTGTTGCGATACCTACCTTGCTTGTGTGTGCTTGCTGTTACTGTTGCTGTGGTCTCTGCTGTTGCTGTCGTGTTACCCACAGCGCTTGCCTCAAGTTGCTGAGTTGTGTGCCATTTTTTGTACAATAGCGTAGCCTCTGTTGCTGCCGGCGGCGCCTGTTCCAGTACCAATTGCGTGCCTGCTGCTGTAGTTGTTGTAGTGGCTGTTGTTGTTACTGCTATTATAGCTGCTGATGCTGCTGTTGCTGCTGCTGTTGTCGAGGTAGTTTTAGCAGCTTGGCTGCTAGTAGCTGGCGTTGCTGCTATTGCCGTTGCTCCTGTTTCGCCTGTTGCTCCCATTGCTTTGATTTCGTAGCTAGCTATCGCCTGTGTCGTGGTCAGCAACTCATTCGGATCGCCGTCTTCAACCACCTCCGTCTCGTATTGCAGCAACTCGGTGTCATTTCCACTGTTGGTTGTTGCTGCGGCAGTTGCAAGTGTTGTGGATGCTGATGCTTCGGCCTCCAGCTCTGTGATAGATGTGGACCAGAGATTATAGTTACTGCTGCTGATATACGATTTAATACTGTCTTCTGCAGTTGTTGCTAGCAACATGTTGCTGGCGCTTGTGCTGCTGCTCTTTTCGACACTACTCTCGCTGAAGTCGCTAAAGTTTTCATTTGTCGCTGTGGGCGTGGCCGACCATGTAGACCATGGCTCAATGCTGCTGCTGTAGCCATCGTCGTAGCTCGTGGAGTAGCTGGTGCTGCTGCTACTGTAGGCGAACATATCGTCCGTGTTGGTATCAACTGTTGCTACCGTTGGTTGCTGCAGCAAGCGTTGTAATTGCTGTCGGTGCTGCTTCGGCTTCTGACCTATTTTTCGTCGACCTTTGCGCTTGTGGGCCAGCGTTGTTGCCGACGTTTTGGATGTTGCTGCTGCTGCGTTTGTTTTTGTTGTCGTTGTTGCACTTTTGGCAGTCGATTGTTTCGTTGGACTAGCTGTGACTCGTTGTTGCTGTTGCTGTTGTTGCTTGCGACGCTGCTGTCGCCGCGCCACCATTGAGGGATCATTGTGATGATGTCGCACCTGATGTTGCTGTTGCTTTTGTTTTCTCACTAATGCTAATTCTTGTTGAGGGTTTTTGTTAGTGCTACTTAGACTACTACTACTATTATGGCCATGATGCGCATGTTGCTGTTGCAACTTTTGATTTTGGTTATTCGATTTGTGGCGATTCTTTTTGTTGCGCGAGACTTTGCGATTATTGCCGCTGCTGATGATGCGGCTGCTGTTGATGTTGCTATTGCCACTGCCACTGCCATTGTCTCTCATTGCAGCTGTCTCGCGCCATTTTGGTAACGTGTGCTGATGGAAAAAGAGCTCGGCATCGATCTTATTGAACATAAAGCAGGCATCGTTGACGCTCTTGACGGTCTTGGGACCGACGGGTTTACCTCGGTGCGTGAACCCGACACGTCGCTGTAGATCGACAACGGAACGGAACACGAAATAACCGTGAACGATGGTTTCGTTGAAGTAGCAGGTATCGCGCAGTTCCTTCTGCAATTATACAAATTGAAATGGGTTAGAGAATGTCTGTGTCTGCGTGTAATCTTCAGTTATTTGTTGACTTCACAATGCAATTTATGAGCAGCATTTCCGCTGTGAAAACTTGTCGACAATATTTTCGACAAGCAGTTCACACAAGTGAGAGCATACAACAACAGCATGGACAGCGACAACAACACTAACTGTGAAGCTGGAGTGTGTTTATTTATAAAACACTTGAAATACCAAAACGACAACCCAAATAAAACGCGGCTTCGTTGTTGCTGTTGCTGATGTTGCTGTAAAGGTTGGAAACTCTATCACTTGCCCAATCTGCTGTATTGATATTGTTGTGAATTAATGTGTTGCAGATGACGCAGATAAAGATTTCAAGTCAACATTTAGCAATTATGCCATATTTAGCCAAAGCACTTTATGTATTTTACCCCAATATTTATAGCTTTTAATTGCTATTTTTGAACAGCTTCTCAGTGGGCACTTCACTCGATTCTCGGCTCAGACTATGTTTCAAGCATCTGCCTCGATTGCCAAACAATTATTTATTTTTATATCAATTAGCGCTACTTGCTTCAGTTCTATTCTTCAATTTTATCAAGTGCGTTCTAAGCATTGTTTAATTATATTTAAAATCTAGCTACATATATGTCTTGAATTATCTGTGTAAAATTGCACTATTGTGATACAAAGTCTTAAGTTAAGTCTTAAGATTAAACTTAATGTATATATTAAACAATAAAACCACATATATGTACGTTTCATATTATGAGATGATAACTATTTATTTATTAACAGCAAGCAATGTGAAATACTCTGATTGAATTGAAGTAAATTCAAATTAAAAGTGTTCTGAACACGACCAAAAGGTATAACAATGAGCTATTTTGGGTCCAATTGTGGTTGAAGAACTTCAGTTTAACATTATCTAACGTATTGTAACCTCAACCCAATCATGTGTTACAAATACTGACCTTCAATAAAACTGTAAATAAATGCTTTATAAGACATCATAAAAAATAATAATAAAATCACAGTATGAGTGCGAGAATGAGTGCAAGTGCAAGTGCGAGAATGAGTACTCGTATTTGCACATGAATTCAAGTTGGATTTACGGCCATAATCGAAAGCAATAAAGTGACAAGGGCAAGTTTTGACCTTTGTTACTCTATTACTGTTCGATTTCATTGTTGATGTTTGCACAGCTCGATTGAGGCAAAGTTAACTAACTAACTGTATGAAAGGACATTGAAATATTTTCGCAATTACTGCATTATGAATATAACACGTCATTTGATTGATTGATTAGATATATCATTCTGATGTAGCTGTTGATTGTGTCTATGATTTGTTGTTTGAATAGTCAATGATTTTTATACGAGCCACTCGACAGAGTGCTTAGTGCGTAGATGGTGTTTGTTTGACTGGCATTGCATATTATCTGTTTTGAAAACTGTTACAATGTCTCAAAAATAAATTGTCTGAATTTCACCCAGATGCATGAGAACAGTTGCAACTTGGAGCTGCATACGGAGACACACAACATTTTCCAAAGCTTGCATTTGTTATGCAAATATCACGCATTCGACGCGTTAACAACAAAAAAACAGTCGAAAAGACAGCGATCTACAAAATAACTGGAATATCTGTAACAAATTTTGTGCTAGTTCATATATAAGTATTTCTCAAGCAATTTGTTGTCTCGCCCCACAGCTATAAGCAGTTATTATATGCATATTTATTTATGTTTATGTGGCTGTAATTGCATATGAAATTTCAATATTGTAATAAATATTTTTGTTTTCTGTTGTCGCGCGATTTCCATGACAGAATTGGTGCAACTGCAACAGGTTTTCCTAATTTACAAACGAGTCAAATCGATCTAATGTGAACAACTAACAAATCCTCTGTAGTAGGGACAAGTGCTGGAGTGATTCTGACTTGAATGATGTGAAATATTCAGTATACAATGAGTTGGTAATATCTATCGACTTTGCAAAACAACAACTAGTACTAGTACACAACTAGTACTAGTAATGTTCCGCGCTCTAGCCCTACAACTTTTTCAACGTTTACAGGGTATGATCAAAATGAAAATTTATTTAGTGAAACTGTCTGAGCTGGTGCTTAACTGGCAATTTATGCAATTTGGCCAAATCGTTCAAGCATCATAGCCATTGTCGTTTTCGTTGTCGTGGCAATCGTACTCGTTTGCATAAAACCATTATGTGCTACATGCCATAAATTATGGTGTTTGCACAGTTAGTTTGCATAAAGCGGCGGCGTTTCAAGTACACTGGAATTCAACTCCAGTCCCAACCCGATCCAACCCAATCCAATGCGTTTCAATGCAATCACACTTTTTACCCGGCGCCCTTTTCTTACAAAGTGTTGTGGGGCCCTGGCCCTAAGTACATATTAATATTGCAGGTGTAATAAAGATGTGAGTACTGGGAACTGCAATTGCATGGCAGAACCATAAAAACTTAACTTAAGAGCACAATCCAAGGGGGTCTTACCCAAGTCATTGTCACTTGGATTTATTTTAGTTGTGCCGCAACTAAGAATCAATTTCACTCTTATAACTTAGTGCCAACAGAAAATGTTACATACATTTAATGACAGATTAATGTTTATATATCTAAGAGCATATATAACAATGTACGCCTGTCTCACCGGTCTGTATAAATACCAAGATCTCAGAGACTTGTTGCTTGCTAACTTTCGCATCCTAAACTAGAAAATATTTACCAGTCACACCAAATATGATATGTTTTCTTATTAAATTGGCTGCATGCTACAATAGACATTAGCTTCATTACCAACTTATTAGCAATTTTTTTTTGCTGTTGTTGTTCGAAAGTTAAACTCACCATGCCAACTAATCTCCAGTTGTCGTTGAAACACAAATATCTTTGAGTTTCTTTTGCGTACAGGGCTATTTTGAATTCGTTCACAAAGTCCGAGAGGCCGACTATCGTTATATTTTCTGTAAAATAATGAAAGGAAAATAATTGGTTGTCAGATGGCTAATGTCTGGGGATCTCATAATTGATGTTAATATTTGGCTTGTGAAAACAATTTTTAATTAAATGCAAACGCGGCTCTGATGTGTAATGTAATCTGATTAAGCGTGTCAAAGCAAGTTGTGATTCAAGCGGAGAAAACTCTTTTAAATTTGTAAGAGCGATGTGCTTATTAAGTAACTGCCAGTTATAGTAAAAGCATGTACTTCAATCAATTAATTGGAGAGATCTCGACTTTAATCTTTAATTATTTCTTATTATAATAACTTCAATATAATTTTTATGTTTTGTTATTTTCAATATATACTTCATGTTGTTTAGTGCTATAAATAATGTACTATTAAAATAGCATGCCTCTATTATAAAAACAAGTGAGAAAGCTACAGTCGAGAGTGCTCGACCGTATGATACCCGCAACCCATTTCGAGAGAAAAACAAAATTTTAATGGTATTTTAACAACAAATATACCAAAAATATACTGAATTTTGTGTTTTGTTTGTAAATATTTGAAAATAACGGTTAAAAATCCACAACACCGACATGGTCACACTGTCAACTAAACAAAGCGCGAGCAGCTGCAACTGAATTTTGCATATAAAATTGATTCATTAATAACTTTCTTGTTTTTCACTCGATCTCAACCAAATTCACAGGAATCATTGAGAATATAATTATTATTATGCATACCAAAATTCAATGCTCTAGGTCTATTATTACGGCTTTTACAGTTTTTGGGGGCGGAAAGGGGCGTGGCAAAAATCTAAAACAATCTTGATCTGCGTAAGACCTACACGAATACTGTCACCAAATTTGATATCTCTAGGTCATTCACACACTTAATACGTCCATATGCACTGGGCACAAAAATTTTGATAAATAGTTTCACGAATAACTTTTGTTCTACTTATCCGATTTGTACCAAAATTACAGGGTATATTAAGAGTGTCAAGCGCAAATGGGTTACCAAATTACACATCATTACACAAAGAACTTTTGGAGTTATACGCGATTTACTAAAAAAAAAACTTGACTTTTTCTAGATTAATGCTTATTGTGGGCGAAGGGGGCGTGGCATCCAACTTTTGAAATAAACTTGATCTGCGTAGGGTATGAAGGAAACTTTTTGCCAAATTTGGTGTCTCTATGTCTTATAGTCTCTGAGATCCAGGTGTTCATACGGACAGACAGACGGACAGACGGACAGACGGACATGGCTATATCATCTCGGCTGTTGACGCTGATCAAGAATATATATACTTTATGGGGTCGGAGATGCCTCCTTCTGCCTGTTACATACATTTTCTGTTGGCACTAAGTCATAATACCCTTCTACCCTATGGGTAGCGGGTATAACAAGTTACAAAGTTACAGTCGAGTGTACTCAACTGTAAAATATCCGCTACCCAGTTTTGGACAGACGAAAATATTTTTGAAATATTTAGAAAACTTGTTAAATTCGCAAAACAAAATAATTAAATAATTAAATAACTGGGTGTTTTTTTTTTCAAATTTAAACTTTTATATACTTTTATACTTATATACTTTTTATACCCTCTACCCATAGGGTAGAAGAGTATTATAACTTAGTGCCAACAGAAAATGCTTGTAACAGGCAGAAGGAGCCATCTCCGAACAGATAAAGTGTATATATTCTTGATCAGTGTCAACAGCCGAGACGATATAGCCATGTCCGTCTGTCTGTCTGTATTAACACCTAGATCTCAGAAACTATGAGACACCAATATTGGTACACAGACTCCTGCATTCTTTACGCAGATCAAGTTTATTTCAAAAGTTGGAATGCTTGTGACTGTGAATCGAGAATCTATTATCAAGTATCTTTGTCGAGAAATAGTCACGCTCTCACCCAATGGGTATATGCGTAAGGGCTATTGAACTTCAGAGAGCCACAAAAGTCACTAATAAGTAATGCACTCGAATGGGGCAGAGGGAGCTAAAGAAAGGAGGATTGGCGGCAGAGAAAAGCCACTCGAGTAAGATTGATAGGTGACTCTGGGTTCAGCTTCAGCTTCAGCTTCAAACGAACAGACTCATACTCAGACGCAGAACCAGACCCGGGTTGACTTCGACAGACCCTTCTCCTGCTCGACGTCATCGTCTGCTAGTAATTAAATTTATGCACAGAAATTCTTGGCAAAACTTGCTTCAGACCCACGCATCGAATGAAACAAGGGGCGGTCAGGCGGACACACTTACGGAGGGACTCTAGAGAGCTCTCATATTTCATAAGCCGGCACCGAGCCCAGGGCCAATGCGTTTGAATGAGTTTTGTGCTTCACACCTTTGGTCGTCAGCCGTGGCAGTGTCAACCTGGCAACCTGCAGGCCTGGCAGCCTAGCTGACTGGCACTTGTGTCAACCAACCAGTTGGTGGCTCCTTTGTTGTTATTGTTGTGATTTATGGCGCATTCGCATAACTTATTGATTTCATTAGTTTAGTGACACATGTGTATTCTGAAGTTTGCACTTGTGAGTGCATGCATCGCACTTCCCATTTGACTACTTGCAACATACTTGTCGCATACCTACTTTTCTCTGTCTATTCACAGACATTTTTGTTTGTTTTGCTTCCAATGAAGAACGGCATGGAGTATGGAGTTATCTCCACTCTAATCAAGCCATTTTGCATTGGTTTTTATTGTATACGTTTCCCCCAGAATCGTCAACTGATGAGCAATTGTGTTTGCCCCATGCTATTGCAATTACATTTTTCGACTGATGGGAAGGTGAAGAGAATTTAGTTTTAAATACTATTGAAGAGTGATGTTTTTATCAAGGCTTTCGCATTGAAACAGTAAATAATGGTTTTCCTAAAGGTCTAATTGATAATATATATAAATGTAAGATTGATGTAAGATTATTAATAGTTTTATTTAATATAAGTACCGGGTGGGAGTTTTGCAATATAAAATACACGTTTCAGTTTAAATGTTTCGAATTGTATCAACTTAAATATCAGACGACCGTTCTGCTTGCGACTTGCTTCTTTCGCGTTCCTCTTCAACTTCTTTTCCCTTTTTCCTGTGTGACCGTCTTTTGCGTAGCTTTTAATACCACATTGTTGCTGCGGTCTGGTAGCGCGTCTACATACTACTTTACATAAATATATTATAAAATATATTTTATATATATGTACATACATATACATATATAAAGTAAATCTAGCGCAAAGTGCTCACTCTACTTACAGAGTGTCATCCATACATAAGATACATACATTCATATATATTAAAGTATAAGCAGTGCGTGAAAGAGGTGAAATGAAGTAATTATTTTATATATTTTACGGTTCACCACCCTACACATAGTATTTAATATTAAAGAATAAAATATAATAGACAGATTTCAAATCCAGCTATACCAACAAACAAAATATTAGTAATAAAAACTCCTCAAATACAAAACCAAATGTTTATTTTTATTCGCCTATGTTACAGAAATAAACGAAGCTGTTTTGAGCTCAAAAGTGTTCACGCCAAAATCACATAAAATGCATTTATGCTTGGAATTTTTATGGGCATCGATCGAAGATATTTTAAAGATCTCTGTTTGGTTTGCTTTTCACTCAATAAAAAGCTACGATTGGGTAACATTTTTGCCGCAAGTTATTAAGTTTTTCAACTTTGTTGCTGTTATAGTTGTTGTTGTTCTTTTTGTAGAGTTTCTAATTAAGTTATTAGTCACACAGTGTGGAATTTTGTTGCTTAGAGCCCGCCGAAGTCTTAGTCTTTAATTTATGTTTGTTTTCTTGAATGGGAATGGGCGTCGCTGCGTATCGATATCGATACATTCTGATCTATGCACTTAAAATGCATCACCATAAATATGGCAAAATAAAACATTAGGCCCGAAGCCCTAAAGGTCTTCTAATTGTTAGATCACTATCATTTTAGATTGATTTTAGGCTCGTTATGGTTATAGTTATAGTTATCGTTGTGGTTTGTGGAGGCGTTTTTAATGGTGAGTGTGTTTTGTGAAATATTTATTTTTGAAATTTTTGGGATCTTAAAGTTCAAATTAGTGAAAGTTATACTAAACGATTACAAGAAATTTATATACTGAAGGTATTCTTCAAGCATTGAAAAATCAAGAAGTTTTTCTAGGTATAGGAATAATATAAAGAACAAGTATGCTAATTATGGCGACCAAAATATTCTGCTTTGTCAATACTGCTAAAAATCTTAATATACTCCAAAATATCATTATAAGATACGGCGACAAAAGAAGAGATGTAAAAAAACCCAAAACAAATAATAATAATAAAAAACCTAATATAAAACATAACCATAAAACAAAAACAAAAAGAAAAAAATCAGTTTAATCAAATATGCAAGCAATGAGGCTCATCAACATAAAATTATAAAATAATAAAATGCTAAACTGCACAGCATGAACAAATTAAAAAAATTTGGGAGAATCCGAATCTGAGAATTTTAAAATCGGGCCTCACAAATCTGACAACAAGCTGGGGCGTCAAAATGCCGTCTAATTGCGGCACTTGGCTGATGGGGAGCAGAGCACGCTGAAGGAATGCCAACTGATTTTAACGACCTAACGAACGACCTAACGATGTGCACGTCATACACACACACACACACACACACACACACTCACACACACACACACACCGCTGCTCAGGCTGCTTGGCTGGTCACTTTGTCATTCCATCAGCGTGATAAGCATCAAGCATCAAATCAACTATAGCCCCATGCTGGGTTCCGGACCCGACAAAAATTATGGATCTCACGTAAAGCCTCCAACCAGCATTCTATCAAACCCTATCGAGATTATAATGGTGGGCGTAGTGGCGGTGGTGGAGAGTAAAAGCGTATTCTGATAAGCATTAATTGCTGCTTATCGATCAGCAGTAAACCACTTGAATCGATCTCTATGATAATGCCATGTCATGTGGTATATTTATATTCCAATATTGATTTTCCTAGTATGCTTTCACCTTCACTCTCTATCTCTTAGCTGGGAAAAGCTACAACAGTTCCATCGATTATGACGATATTAGAATTTATCGATATATTACATTTTCATATTTTTTTTTTGCCTTATGAATTCAATTCATGAATTTGGTTTTGTGACTACAGTAAAATTACATATTAAACGAAAAAAAAAATGTACTTCATCTTCAATCGCATCATAATATTTCACGACTCACTTGTTTTATATTTACTGCATTGTGAATAAGATTATGATACACATTGAATTGGTTAAAAATTGATTGAAATATCAACACAAACTGAAACAAAATGTGAACAGCCGAAAATAAAAATGAATTCGAATTTGTAGCGAATAAATTTCTTTATTATATTTCTTCATTTGTGGTTCAATATTTTAAATATTGTTCAATTAAAATCAATAAATATCGATTGTATTCGTGTTTTATAATGCTAGCTTAGATTTCTATATTTTCTAACAGTTTTATGTTCTTGTCTTTGTCATTGATTACTTTTGTATCGATAAATTTTTTGCTAAAACTTTATCCTTGGAAGTGGAAGCTGGTGGCAGGGTGCATTGGCCCTGTTCCAGGAATGTTGTCTGAGGTGTCTGGCAACATTCCCATATTCCCGTATGCACTGTTCCAGGAACTTTCGCGCTGATGCTGGCTGAGAAGAGAGCATAAGCAGACAGGCGGACAAGCGGACAGGCAGGCGGGCGACGTCTTAGATTACGTTCGTATTTTGACTGCGCGGTCTAAGTAATGGCTTTGGGAACAACAACAATAATAACAAGAACAACAACAGCTGCGATTTGTCACATGGTGCGACAACTAGTCGCCATTGCAAACGCCATAGGAATCGCCATTGGGTGGACGGTTCGCTGTGGTAAGTATGTACGTATGTGCGAGTAGTTGCATGTTGCAGCAACCAACAGCTCGGCATGGTCAGTTATTGACGTTTTGTCACGTTTCCTGGAAAAAACCGTTTTATTTGCTCGTCGCGCGCTTTGGTTTGTTTTGTAAGCCGATGCCACAAAAGCAAAACAAACTGCAAATGCAACAAGACGACGAGAAGAAAAAGAAGGAAAACAAACTTCAACTTGAAGCCGTTGCACTTGCAACCTCCCGGTTTTGCACTTCCTCCATCTCCTACTCACATTCCTACTCCCTTCTCCCTTCACCGTGTTGATGCTGGAGCCCTCACTATATCTCACTGGAGACTCAAAACAGCGCTAATTGCATTGGCACGCCCGCAGGGAAGAGGGAGATGGCACGAGTGTTGGGCACAAGGGCAGCAGGTTGTAAGCGGGCTGGAGAGGGAGAAGCGGGCAGCAACTCGAATACCACAATTAGCGCCATTTAATGTGGAGCGTACTCGGCTTTTACGCACGATTCCTGCACTGACGCCGCTCAAATTGGCCCGGGCGGAGGCCACAGTGTCAATGAGTTAATTAGCGCACGATTTGTCGCCCCCACAGAGACCCCAGCTCCGACCCAAGATGCAAGTCTCGAGATCTGAGCTAGAGAGTCAAGAGTCTAGAGTCTAGAGAGACCACGACCATCCTACCAAGGGACCAACTGAATGTTAATGTGTGGGTGTGAGTTTGACACTTGGGTACCAAAAAATAACAAAAAAATCAAATCTGCTTTTATTGAAGTTACGTCGCCCATTTCTGGGTCAAATGCGTCTGCCCCTCAGCTCTACTCTCCCTTTCCCACTTTGACCCTATGTTGAATAATTTATGTTGCGCTGATTGAATTTTGTAGTCCACAAAAAGCGCAATTAAAATTATTGAAAAAAATGTAGATAAAAATTGATATACTTTTTGTTGTTGCGCATATTGTGGTTTTTGTTGTTGGTTTATTTTCAGACTGATAAAAATTGATTGAAAATGCGTAAGCACATCATTAAATAAAAATGGAAATGAATATAAAAATGAAACGGCTAAAGGCATTCGTTGTTGCATTCCAAATGCAGCGGCAGATGCACACAAAATATTTGAATGTTTTATTGGAATCTTACAGTTTTGATAAAGTGTTAAGAGATTTTTTTGAGAAATTAGGTCCGATTCAGTTTAGAATTAAAAAAATTTATCTTTGAAAATGAATATGGGATACTTGCGATTTGAATATTCACTTAAATACTTATTCTATTTGACGAAATAATTAATGTGAAAATATTACATTTTTTTAAGGAAATTTCAGAGGATTTTGACCACCCAATAATAATTGTTAATATATGTATGCAAAGGCAAAACTTTTTATATTCGAAATTATCCAACAAAGATGTTTTTTAAAAGTTTTCAAAGTAATTTCAACAGAAGATTGCGCCGTTTGATTTAAAATTACATAATTCTAGTTTACTAGGCTGTATTTTTCCATAAATAAATCTTTTGATGCAACATATTTACAGGGGATGTTATCGATGTATACACTTGTCATGCATGGACGCAGTGTTGTTATCGATATACACAGAAGAAGTGCGTGCAATTAAAAGCTCCTCACGCCATCTATCACTAGAATATCCCGGGCTAAACGGTATCAATGACAACAGCAACAACTTTAACGTCAACAGCAGCAGCAACAGCAGCGGCAGCAACTGCATTGGGAGCAACAACAGCAAGAGCAGAAATAATAAAGCTTAATAACCGCCTTTTCTTGATATTGAAAAAGAGAGAAAGAGCGAGAGAGAGAGAGAGAGAGAGAAAAGAGCGACCACACGCAGGCGGCATGTTATTTACAGTTAATTGCTGCTGACTGCAGCGAAATGTAAAATTACTTTGATAGTTGCATCAGACGACAGCAGCAACAACAAATCGCTTGGGGAAGTTTTTTTTGTTGTTTTTTGTAATTTTCTGTTTATTTACTCGTATTTAGCTGCTGCGGTTTCGCTTTCATTGTTGTGGTTGCAGCTTGGCGAGCAAAATGAAAAATAAATTGAAACTGGCATTTAATTAAGTTAACTGCCGGGTACTTGCGAGGGGCTGCTATGTGTGAGAGGGGGGATGGAGACGGAAACGAAACGATCGTTATTGGGTATTGGGTAGGAATTTTAAATATCAGTCGCTGGCAATTTATTTCAAGCAAATACGAATATATCATGCGAGAGCGCTAATTGCAGTTTTATCAGCGCAAGGACGCCTTAATCGTCGACCCAGCCCACATTGCAACATGCAGCAGCAGTTGCAACCTGAGCAGCAGCGACAACCATTTGCTGGCAACAAAGTCAACAGGCCATGGATTTTATTAATTAAGTGCAAACGTAGTCACTTACAAGCCGTTTAAGCTGCGTGTTAGCCAACTTGAAATGGGCCCGCTAATGCGCCAACTTGGGACACCAGCTGCAAAATGAGCGTCGAAGTTGGAGTTGATGTCGGAGTCGAATTCGAATTCGCAATTGCAAAGTGTCAACTGGGCACATACAATTTTGTATCAGGAGATGCGAATGGGGACTTGCCTGGGGTGGACCACTTGTTTACACTTAACAGTTAACTGTTTGCTCCGACCTGTTGCCCAAATTGCAACAGCCATGCGTTTTGGGTAAACAAATTTTTCTTTATTTTGGTTTTCGTTTTTATTTTCTCTTCGTTTTTGGATTTTTTTTTATTTTACGCTTCAAAATGCACTGAGTTATTGTGACAATTTTAATTGTTTGCCGCATTGTGGGCATTAGCCATTGAATTATTGCTCAGATATGCGCAGAAGCATTGATTACGTCAGCATAAATTAAGATATACCCAGCACTGATTTATGCGGACAGGTGTTAATTGTCATCGATTGGCCAATGACATAGTGTCCATTACTTTTAACCCAGCAGGAAGCCAAGCGTCCATGGCTTGGGCGTGGGCGTGGGTGTGGAAGTGGATGTGGGTGTCGATGCCTGGATACTTGGCGGGAAAACCCGCTAATTGAAAGCACTTAAAAAACAAACAACTCATGTTTTTTACCACAGATAAACTGCACTTTATGATCCATGTAATGTACGGCCAATCCAGATTTATATGCCAGCATAAATGTTGCCAAAATAACTGCATGTGCGGTATGCTATGTACAAATAAGTGTGGTTGGTATGTGCAAGAGTAGTCCGATTTCGAGCTACTTTATGACAGTTTTTACTGTTTCCCATAGGGTGCCATTAGATTATGGACATTGAGAGAAAAGCAAATGGAAACGGTAGTATTACAGTGTCGTGGAGCTGTAGAAAAGCTTTTTAAAACTGTCGTCATGGCAACAACTTATCAGTCGGCCGGATTTCTAAATTAATGTCCATTTTCATGTTAAAAGACTTAAATGGAGATTGAAAAGGAATTGCGGATCAAAAACTGCATAAAGTAGAAAGACAACTTGAAGATCGAGTTGAAATTATATTATACATAATAGTAATATATAAATAAATAGTGGGAAACAATTCTGGAACCCTTAAAAGCAATACGACTTGCACAAAATTTTAGCAAAATCATGCAGGTTAAAACTTGCTTTTGGTAGATCTCTCATTACAAAGTATAGTATTGCTAGTATAGTTAAATGCTTAAGTTGGCAACTCTCTTCTTATCCTCAAGAGCCAACACTTGAGCATGCAGGACCACCCTAAACAGTTGGAACTCAAGCAAAAACTTTTTTCCAAGGCAAACGATGGGCGTGATCCGAGCACTTACAACATAATTATTATAGAGACTATGGCAAAAGACGGGCAGGGAAGCAATGGGCAGGGGTCTGGTTGAGAGGGATTTAATGATGCCATTAATTAGCGAAAATTAACCAACAATAAGAAAAAAAAGACTATACAAATTTTACACCCACCGGCGATACTCTGAGGTCTATTTAGGAGAATAGCAGGAGTCGAAGACACAGCAGCAGAGTAGAGAGATCAGTTAGCCCAGTTGGTTGGCTCTAGACCTTTTTGGCCTCTTGTAACACCTTTTGATTTACGTTGAGCGCTCGTGGGCCATAAAAAAAAGTTAGAGCTATCTTTTGGTATTGGCCGAGTCGCTCTAAAGTCAGCCTGATCTATGTCGTTGGGCACGCTCATGTTACGCGACAGGGCGCCGTCAAACTAGTGAAGAGGCCCACCGAGAGAGATAAAGAAGACGAGTAGAGGAAAGGAGAAATAATTGTTAAGGGCATAATAAAAACGTCATGTCCTTGTCTGCCCGTGCCCGGTTGTGTGTGTGGGCTAAACAACTGCAACGGCAACAGGATAGGACCAGGTCCAAAAGGTGCTAACTGTGGCCGGCTGTAATATATATACATATATATTTTTGATGTTTTATTTTCTCTGTTGTTGTGAGTGTGTGTGTGTGTGTGCCTTTTATTGTCTGTAATTTTTGCCAGCCAACATATTTTTTCTTTTTCTGTTTTGTTTGTGTTTTATTGTTTTTCGCGCGTCATTATTTCTACTTTAACGTTGTTTGTTTTCAGAACAGCACTAGCTTCTAGGCTCCTATATCCATATACCTCGATGGATTTCGGCCCATACATAATTTGTTTACTTGTGCTGCCGCCGCCTCTCTCATTGAGTGACATTGCCGTGCAACTGTCAATGTTGCCTGGTCTCTCCATCTTCATTTCCATCTCTGTCTCGGTCTCCGTATATCATTTTGTTCAGTATTTCATTTGCTCAGTTCTTTAGCTTTACCTTAATTAAGGCTTCAGGTGTAAAATGCTCATAAAATAGACCGAGCGCCGCTGTCTGACAGCAAATTATGCGAACACACACATCGGTAAACACACATAACACACACAACTATACAAATATATACCCTTCTGAGATACCCCTCGGGCCGTGACTGTTTCCAGTTTATTGCAAATCGATTCGCTGGAAAAATAAACTTGACTTGTTGCACTGACAACATCGTCAGCTACGCTGATGTTTCATGATGGTTGTGCTGGTTAATTGCAACTTTGATTTTTTTCGCAAGTAAATATTATTACTTATTATTGATTTTAAGTTTTTGTGCAGGAAAAATTGAAATTTCGATAGGCATGAATTCGAATTTATATTTGGTGAAACCATAACAAATTAAATTGAGAATTATTGTTTATTTAAAATATATCAATGAAAACATCTCTCATTAAAAGAATAACTAAATTTGTATAATCCTATTCGGTAGTATTGTAGTATATTTATTCAAATAACTTATCTGGATGTAATAGATTTTTTATTGGGATGTACCTAGTTTAATATTATGATTAAAATCTACTTTAGCCATTTGACAGTGTGATTGTTTATTTTCTCTCTCCCTGTATTCCATAACTAGCTTATCTCTTTCATGGTCTTCCTCATTGAGTTTTAAATTCTTCTACCTTTCTGTATGCCGGGCGCTCCATCTGCTTTGATAATTTGCGCTAAGCATTTCTCGTCACTCAACTCTTCGAGCTTTAAAAGTAACTCCTACCAGTCGCATCGCGCCGGTCATTGTCCTATCCATGATATATTTATTTCGTTTTTAGCAGATTTTCGTTTTATGTTTGGGTAAAATGCCTAACCTGTTACCTGTCTTTCCGCTTGGGTCCCTTTTATAATGAGATAAAAAAACATTTTATGTTTTTTAACCCGCTTCCCAAAGGGTATAAGGGTATTATAACTTGGTGCCAAAAGGATATGTATGTATGTACTAAGCAGAAGAAAGCATGTATTGCTGACATTGTGACCTTGTACGTATTTCTTGGATTTGTTTCAAATAATTACACTAAAAACCCATTTTAGTACATTTGATGTTATATTTTGTATTCATATATCATGAATATTTTTTCTCGTATTCACTAAGAGGTACCGGGTATTTTACGGTAGAGCGCTCTTGACTTTAATTTTCTTACTGGTTTTTTGTTGTGTTCTTTTTTCACCTTTTTTTTGGCGCCGTTCAGAGACGAGCAGCCTCACTATGGATAACTCTATTAAAAATTATTGAAAGCATTATTTTTGGCAGTGGCGATTGCTATTGATTGCTTTCAGAAGCGGAATTGGCTTAATGGTATTCTATGGAAACCATTAAGAATTCCACTACGCTGGGTGGTCGACTCAAACCCAAAAAGTATTTCTCTTTCCCTCTTTGCATGGTTACGTCCTTTGTTGTTTGGCTGCCAAATACCCCTACTACTACTACTACTACAAATTATGTGCCAATTGTATGCTATCAAATGACTTGCTCATTGGATTTTTCTACTTCCCCTCCACAACCCCACAGGCAATCGTAAATGTTACCGACAAAGCAAGCAGGTGTCGGGAGGCACGTATTGTCATTTAGTCAAGATACAACAACGAGTCTGAGCACGAAAGGCGAATGCGCGTTTGGTGTGTTGGAGATGCCACTGTAATATTATCACAGTGTGAAAGAAACTAACTTGGAGAAAATTTATTCGTACGCAAACATGGTTGCTTTCCATTTCAGCTCTCTAACTCTTCTGACAGTCGAGAGTTTTATTTTTCTATTTCTATCAGTGTTTTCCAAAAGGTGAGTACAAAAGCAACATTTATGAATTTACCCTTAAATAAGTAGGAGAGCTACAGTCGAGAGCTATTTACCTGCTTCCGGTTTAAATTAAAATACTTTTATTTGATAAATACAAAATACCAAAATCGAAAAAAGTATTCCGATAAGTAGTTTTTGTGCTTAAATATCGATTTACGTTGAAAAAATCTGGAATATACCTAACAAGGTGACCCTGTCAACAAATCAAACTTATCGCGAGTAGCTACATCTGATTTTTTCGCTATAAAATTAAATTACTTCTATGTTTTTCAGCCGAGCACAACAAAACGTTTTCTTTATTTATTATTTCGTACTATCAAATGTTATGCACCACTGTGATTTACAATTTAAGCTCAATCCACAGTTAAAATGCTTTTCAACTGCGATCACTGCGAACGGCATTGCTCAACACAGTTGCAAGTGGAATTGAAGTCAAAATCAGTAGCTGGTGCAGACGTCTAAGCAATATTTGCAGGCGTCGCGTGCAACACTGAACAAAATGTGACTTATACAACTGGCAGACACGCAATTTTGTCAACCGAAAAAGTCGAATGAGTCAAAAGGGGGCAAAAGAAAAAAAAAAGGTCCGACCGAGAAGACATCCGACGCATTACGTCCGCCTTTCCACATTAACAACTGACTAAATACATGTGTTTATTTTGGCGTCTTCTTCGTATGATGTTTCACGAGGGCCACAAAAATGGCCGAAAGACGGCTAAGACCGAGACTCAAGGCCTGGTCCCAAGTTCGAGTCATGCTACAAAACGTTGCCGCGCTTGCCGCTCGTTTTTCGGCAATACACACGCTCAAATGCGATTATTACGAGTTCAACTTTTGGGTACAAGAAATCCAATCTAAGAACACCGAACTCTGTAACGACATCACATAATTGGAAAATGACAAAGAGTACCCAAAATGTGGAGAAAAGTTTTAAATGAATTGATTTATTTGCTTGGCGCTAGTCAACAGACAAATTAATGCATTTCCGTTCTGTCCCCCAAACGGGTCTGCCAACTCAGTTGACAGCTGTCGCAGGGTCGGCGGCAAACTTTCTCCAATCTCTAGTAGTATTAATAAATACACTGTATATATTTGGGGCGCCAGCATTTGCTACATTTCTTGTGTCGCAAGCATATTGAAAATTTCATTAACACTCTTGGCCAATTCTACGAAAACGTTCGGGAATTAGCTCATGTATTTTAAGCAATAAATTAAGAATTCATGAGACTTTAAGATTATATATATTTTGCAAGTTTACATGAAGTTGGTTTGTAAACAATTCGAAATTAGTATTTTATTTACCTATACTTGTCAAATTTGATATCCATTATATAATTCTTGAAATAATAATTTTCATATTATGTTTTATATCTATAAAATTCGAACTAAACCTTATACCTTATGACCCTTATTTTATTTAAAGTTGCCGATTTAATATTTTTAAAATTTCACCTTATCATCTATGGTATTATTTGTCTAGTAATAGAAAGTACTTCAAGAAACCTATTGACAATCTCAAACGGGTAAAAAAGTTACAGTTTGTACATGGCTATATCGTCTCGGGTAAAGTCGGAGATGCCTCCTTCTGCCAATTACATACATTTTTTGTTGGCACTAAGTTTTAATACCCTTTCTACCCTATGGATAGCGGGTATAAAAAGTTGCGCTGGCTGATTTAAGATCGATCAATAAAATCAACCAACTGCTGCGGTATATGAGCGATAATCTGTTAGATGATCAGGCATAGTCATCGTAGCACACTCCAAGACATTAAATTGTGTATTTTACGAGGCTGGAGGCAGTTAAGCAAACCAGACCAGAACCAAGACGTGCTGATCTCTTGGGGCTGGCCATAAAAGAAATGCCGCTTTCATGGCGGGCAGATAAAACAAAACGCCGCCGATCGACGAACTATGCTGATCAACGGCACAATAAATTCATCAAACAAATATCGGTGGCTGTAGCTTTGGCTTCGCTGTATTATAATAGACATGAATATTAAAACCACAAAACTATAATCAGTGTGATATGATCTCCGGCTGTGGCCCCGGAAAACATATCAATCTCATGTGGAACAGACGATTGGAGCGATACAATCGCAGCCACCGTTGTGGACCTTTTTTTGAGCCATTAACTGGCTGCAGACGATCTAATGGACATGATCTTTCGTCACTCCCAACAACAACAAAAATGAATGTACCTTTTTCTTGTGTTGCTAAGCGGTTCCCTTTCCGCCCCTTTGACTCTCAATGAACAACTGCCGCCTATGCATGATCTTGATATTTGATGTCTACTGCTTGGGGTTGATCCTTAACTACCCTTTAAATTCAAGATAACTGCAAGCACGGAATTGATCGTTATTATCAGTTTCATTACCAGCAAACTATTGGACATTTCGGAGTCCTTTGAATAAATTGTATAGTGATTAGATATTGAAAGCAGTAATAGATCAAATGAGTTGACGGAGTACAGTACAAACATTTATTAAACTTTACAAATATAAAAATATTTCAGGATATTACTATAGGAGTACTTGAATATATTTTGTATATAATTTTCCAAGAAATTGATTTGCCTCTAGTAATTTACTTTTTCCATTTTTATTTTAATTTGATTTGAAATGCAAGAAGATTTGGATAAATAGTCATTACATATGTACATATTTAATAATTTGAATTACCATTTATTATTATTTAATTTCATTATAATATTATTTAATAACATATATACCCATAAATACAAATATGACATTAGATTGCTTTAAATAAATAATAATAAATTAATTTGAAGTATAAAATTATTTTAGAAGCTGTCCTTCATTCTATTAAAATAGCTAAACTATGTCATTGTGTTTGGGTTTAACCTTTTGTAGTTGGTTCCCACGCGGTACAAAAACTGGAAAATCGAAAATGTTTTCTAAGAACTTTTAATTTCAATGCATTGACTAGCTAAAGATTTTCAGGTGCTTTAAACTGAAGTACGTAATTGTTGACAGTGCAGCTCCTGCTCCACCCATTGAGAGCAAGCACAGATCACAAGATCACAAACGTTATCGCTCATTATTAATAGAAATGCGAGTGAAGATCGAATCCATTGAAAGAAAGCAAGGAGTAAGCGCTTTGAAGCGAAGCCGAAGTTCAAAAGCAGTGCATTATTATTCAAATTTGTGAGCAGAAAGGAAGAGGGAGAGGGAGGGAGAGTGAAACAGATAAAAAGAGTGAAAGAGAGATACTTGAGCTGAGAACGGTAGTGAGCCGATCTTGACTTGGTATTGAAAATGGGAGTTGGAAAACTACATCGAATTGGCGCTTAAATATTTCCATAGCACAACTGTGGGAAACAATAATATTGGAACAGAGTTGGAAACGAAAGAAGATGCGCAAGACGTTGAAGCAGGAGGAGAAGTTGAAGGAGAGCAAGCAGAAGAGATGGCAGAGCGAGAGCGAAGAAAGCGCTTTGCTTTTACCTTCTTACTTAAACTGTAAACTTGAAATGGCCACTTGAGTTTTGAAGCGTTAAGTGGAAATCAATGGCAATAGCGTTGGCTGTGGCTGTGACGATGGCGCTGATCTCGTGGGGATCGGATCGGTTCGAAAAGAGACCCCAGAGGAAAGATCGAGTGAAGCAATTGACCAAAAACTGTCGAGCCCGAGTTAGACGACTGACGATCGGCAAGCGGTACACTTGTTCAGCTTTGTTGTTGACCATGTTTTTTACCACCGTTCTCACACTCCCTTCCTTGACGAACATGCGGTAGGTAGACAGAGAGAAGGAGTGAGGTAGAGGAACAGAGTATAGGAGACAGACGACAGACGACAGAAGACAGAAGAGAAGACAAAAATCGGTTGAGAATTTTGTTTTCTGCTGACATTTGTTGTTGTCGTCGTCGGCGTCTCTTGGAAATTTGTTTGTGCGCAACGGAAATGCATTTATTTGTCCACATCTTGGACGGCGTTTAATGAAGTGAACGCCTTACTCTTCCCTCACCTCTCTTCCTCTTTCTACCTCTCGCTCACCCTGCCACATCACTCCATAAGAGACGACTCTTGGCTGCCACTGGCGGGGCGTTAATTGATGAATCTGCGGAGCATTGCTCAAGAGCAGGTTCAATGGCTAACCCTTTCCAGCTCCTCTAAGCCCAGACCAGACCAGACCGAACCCCGGGGCATGTGCTATTTCTTGGAATTTTCACGGCATCATTTCATTATGAACAGTCAAATTTCCTACAAGTATTTCTCTTGTCGTCTCATCTCGTCTCGACATCGTGTTTTCACGTTAAACACATCTATTTATATTTTAATGATGTTTGTAATGATGGTGCTAAATGTTTTCCACATTTTATTATCACCTATCAGTGGCAATAGCCATTGACCATCATTGGTCATTGAGTAAAATATTAGTTGGCTTTTCTGTTGAGGTCGTTAGTTTAAAATAGGTGCATAACTCTGATAACTTTGATATCCACTTGTTTATAGACATTCAACGGATGTCATTGGGCATTTGGACTGGACCTTCGCATATATTCGACAAATCAAAACTACAAAAAAGTTCGAATTCATAAAATGTAAATAAACCGAAATATATGTAATAAATTAAGAACTCAAACTGCTAAACAATCGATCTTCGACACCGATCGATTGACTCGTAACTAATTAAATTACATAAATACAATAAATAAAAATTTCGGTGTATTAAACTAATTATCAGTTTCATGAAATTTGAATTTGACGTGTGATTGATGAAAGTATTGCTTAATTCCGCCAAGAATTTCCTTTAAATGAAAATTCGAAAACCAAAATATAAAAATTATCCGAGTGCTGTTCAGCTGAGTTTTTGAAGACTTTTACGTTTTTATCAAAATTATTTCAAACGGAAAATACTACAAAAGCTAAATTTTTCAAAAACTTTTAAAATTTGCAAATGAATACGGAAGATACTTTCTTTGGGATACGTAGGTAGTTAACAAATAAATGCGCTCGAGGTTCTTATGAATACTTACAATACAAGTATAATTTAATATTACACTTCCATAGTTTTTTTAATCCAACTGTTCTTCTAAATTATGACAACGATGCCGCTTTCAATGATGCCCAACAATGCTAAACATTTTTAATGAACTACAAGGCAAACAAAGGGCTCTATAAAGATTATAAGGTGCTCAAGAGCCTGAGTTGACTTGCCTTAGTACTAGCCGGTAAACCCTGTACCCTGTATATAAAAAAGAAATTAACAGCTTCGAACTTGTTACTTGTATCTCTGATTGTCCCCCGTCCTTCTTCTTTTGTCAGTCTGTGGAGGGAGGTGAGGTGTTGATTGGGCAACGCCCTGGACACCACTCCACGTTGCCACAGACAATTGTTGTAGGCAAAGAGCTGGAAAGGGAAGGAGTGGGGTTGATAGAAATGATTGCGTTCTTAAATTTATGAGCGCACATGATGAGCTATAAAATGTTTTATAGCCCAAGGGCTGTCAGGCAGCTCTAGCCCTAGTTCTGCTTCACGATCAAGACTACCCCTTTCGATAATCTGGCAATGTGGCATGTGGCATGCCACAACCGGAACTTTTACCTCAACAATTTTCGCCTTTGAGCAGGGCTGTCTCTCGCATTTTTCACGTTGCTCTCAAATTAAATCATGTGATTTATTGGGCTGCTGTTTTTCCGGGGGAATTGTGCTTGAGGAATGGAGACTGGGAAATGGGAAATTTTTAAAAGAGCTTGTTTCCTGCGGTTCTTCGGTTTATTTTCTCTGCGATTGGGATGCGGGGTGAAAGTGTGGTACGACCAATTGATTGAAATGTCAAGATTCATTAGCCACAAGGCGCTTGATTGCACTCACAACACAGGAGCGGTTCACCGAACAATCGAGTCCCATACTAAACATTTCATCTCGTCCCCTAACTAAGAGCTTATCCCACAGAAATTTGTTTTTTTGATTGCATTTGTGATTCCGTTTAAGCCGAGCTCAGCATTGAGCCTTGACCGAACGGAAAACCCAATACAAGTAGCTATTAACAAGTGAATGTCCCGATGTCTACCTGAAGCTTCCACGAGTTTTTGCTGAAATGCAAATGAATGAAATTGTGAAATGCAGAATGTGGAATGGTGAAAGAGATTTCGGGAACACACCCTCAGCAGCTCGCTATGGGCGTGTAAACTGACAAAAGAACTTTTCACACATTAGTTATAAGTGGCCCACAGAACACGGGAATGGTTCTCGGCTTTTATTTTCTTCCCACCTGGAAGAACGTTTTCCACCTGTTCTTTGGCATTGGTCGTGCTGCTTGAAAATGTTGAGGAACAAAACAATGCCGGATTTTGGTATCTTTAGGGTCCCGTTGTTCATCATAGCTCGTGCTGCGACCCTTAGGCTTGAGTTGGGTTAGGGGACAGCTGCAATAATACCAACATCAACAGCAATAGCAACACCAACAGCAGCGGCTCTAATTAGCCTTGGTCATTGGCTGTTTGTGCGGGCTTAGAAATATCCTGGTAGTTTGTGTTTGTTTTTGTTGAGCGGCCATAGCGAAAGTTACCTCAAATCGTTGCGAATTTTCATTACTTTTCCTGGACAGTTTGCGCCATAAAATGTGCGGCGAATGTTAAAACGTATATTACAAAACGCGACTTATGTTTAGCTTAAGATTGCAAATCTTCGTAAAAATTCGAATATGCAATTGCTATTCTCAGCCTAATTATTTTTCAGACCAGTTTAAGAAATGCTGAGGAAATGGTTTAGATCGAGAACTGAAACAGTTGATTATATTACAAAATAATCTGTAGTAATTGATTGAGTTTTATCTGATATAGTTTTCAGTCTAGTTTAATTGGCTTGGGAAACGATTAAAATTTATGCAGCAAGTTTTTAAAGAACTCAAATACAGATTTGTGGATTAAAAAAGTAGAGTAAGTAAAAGTAAACCAAGTTTTAAAATTGACCAAGCTGAAAATATAAACAAATGAAGTAAGAAATTAATCTACGCAAAGCTTAGCAATAGCCCCAAAGTTGTAGCGTCAAATAATAAAAGATTGACGACTATTCAAGGCTTTCAGAACTTGTATAATCCCCAATTCATAACTCAGACGACAGCTACTGTACGTACGATTGAGACACTTGACTGCTTGGCTTATGGCCATTAATAACTCAAATGAATATATGACATCCCCGCTTGGGACATGGTTAACGGAATGCTTATGTGTAAGAATGGGAATGTGAGATAGATTTAAATCAGAGTCCGACACGTTTGCAACATTGTTAATAACTGTGACATATACTGAACAGTTATAGTTATAGTTGTGAATGTGGAATGGGATTGGTCTGGGGATTGGGTTTACTTCATTCTCATTGCCATTGTCATTGTCATTGTTAAGGAAATTAGAATATGTATTTGGGGTGTTTTGGTTTTGTTTTGTTTGTGGGAGAGAATAAAGCAATATTCAATTGTAGCATATGTGATGGTATTTCCTGTGGACGTGTTAACAAACAAAGATGATGCTGGAATAAGTGAGCGGAAGGGGTACTAGAGACGGAGACGGAGATGGGGGATACTTACGTATCTGTGAAATGTCTTTCACTGAGACTGTTCCTTCCGCAGCTAGGTGTATGGCTTTGTCGTGTGCACACTGTGACATTATTACGTAATCTTCTACTGTACATAATGCACCTGAAATCACCACCTGAAACAATGAAAAAAAAAAGCAAGCATTACTTAAAGTGAAAGAGAGCGAGAGAGAGGGCATTCTTTTATCGTTGGCGCACTTATCACTATCGTGCGTATCTATAAAAAGAGCAATCAATATTGTATCTAACCGATACAACACACAAAACCTAAATTGCATACCAGTGTTTACACCTTGTCACACACAACACGCCTTTTTATGATCTACCCCCTCCCCCTCCTGCTCTCCCTCTCCCGTACCACGGTCCTGCGTGTGTGAGTGTGTAGGTCGGTAGTTTCATCCAGGTGTAATTTATGATGTTTGATTAGTTGTCTCTTTGATATTTTATTACACTTATTCATAATCGCGCCTTTGATTTAATACATTTATTGTTTCTCTTCGCTTCGTTTGGATTTAATTTTTTATTGTGCCAGGTCAGGTGGTTGTAAATGACAATGCAAAGGGATCTTGTTAACACATATTCGTTCGTATACCCTTTAAGCCGCTTTTGATTACGCAAATAAATTGATCTTTCGTCGGTTGACCAACAATTTTCTACTATGGTAGTTATTAAATGTTGACTTTAATTAATTTTGCATTATTTCTCATTTAAGCTAGTTAATATTTTTCTTGTATTAATTATTCCATGAATATATAAACTCATTTCTTTATTTAAATGTCCTCAATATAATCCTTAATATAATCGAAAATACCTAATTTTTCTCATATTGAGCAAGTTTTAAAATGTAATTTTTGTACTTTTACATTATTTAATTTGCAACTGCCAGAGTTTTTGCCTATCATTTTTTGTTATAATTTTTATTTGTAAAATATATGTCCATTAAAATCTCTCGATTATTTAATCTTATATTATTTTTATTTAAATATTTTTGTATTTTTAACCTCAAAATATTTTAGTTTTAATGATTTTTTATTCCAGGTCAATGTCATTTTAATGGCTTTCCTCATTAGCTTCATCGTCGATAACATTAACTGCCCCTATATCAAAATTGGCTTGCACCCTCCATTGCGGCCGTTAATTCAGTGGCGCCACACCAACCAGAAAAGAAAAGAAAACCCTTCAACCTGTTGGACCACCCATGTGAGAAAGTGGAAAAGAAACCCCCACGCGCATGTGAACGACTCGAAGGCACTTCACAACCCGTGAAGGCCTCTTGAGATTGGAAACTAACCAGCAGGCGCAGCACACAAGTAGCAGCCACAAATTAGCTAAACTTCCTGAGCTGCTCGTTGCCATCACTGGAAGCCGATGCAGCGCAGCAAACTTGATAGGCGAAACTGTTTCAACTGTTACAGAAACAGAAAATGAAACTGAAAACCCATCGAAATCATATCAAAGCCAGTCGCACACGCTTTTTAATGCTTTCCACAGCACTGCCGCCCTGCCCTGCCCCACCTGGCACCTTCTCGCTGTTCCTATCTGCAGACTTCGATGGAAATTTATGCTCCGCATAACCTCGTTTCATTCTCACACGCCGCCTGTAGTTGGGTTTCTTAAGCGTAGTTAGCGCTAACGTAGTTCAAGATATACGGAGACAGACGGACGGAGAGACATAAGGATGGTGGGGCGGGTGATTCGTTTGGTGAAACGCATTATTTTGTAATTATCGACAGAGTTCTAATAAATAAAACGAGCCCAATACGTGTATATGTATGTACACCACTTGAACAACAACAACGTTGTAAGGCCCCGCACAAACAGTTTGACTGGGTAATAATTTTTTCCTCTTTTCTCTACTTTTTGGGTTGATGAAATTATGAATGAAGATAAGGTATGCGACCAACGTGAATGGGCGTGTATATGTGTGAGTGTAGGTGGGCGGGTTGTAGGTGTGAGTTTGAGTGTGTTATTGGCACTGCAACTGCTTGTCAACGTTGCAGTGGTTGTTGTGGAATCTGCTATTGGCTGCACTTATGTATAATAAAACAAGGTACTTAACTATCTTTCGCTTGTAACACCCTGAGTAAAATGTTTTTGTTTCAAATGTATTTTGATCAGCTTTCTGGTGTTTTTATTTGCAATTAAATCGATAATAAGTTGAATTGACTTACAATATATTTGCAAGTCAGTCGCAATACTACTTGTGGTTATTTTTGTTATTTTTCTGAAACTAGGCAAATTCGAATTTTTATTCAATTTTTCAGGAAAATGTAATTTTTATCTCATTTCCAAAAATTGAATTGCAGAAATGTATAAATAAAATAACAATATTTTTTTTTGTAACAATTTATGATATTGCGCTGTTTTCGTTTATTTGTCTGATATTCTTTATTTATTTCCTTTAGCATCTAATAATATGAATACCTTTGACAGTTCAATTATATTTTCTTCATTACAAAATATTTAAAATTAAAATATAGTCCCACATGTATAATATAATAATATAAACATATTTAATATTTACATCTTCTATGTTTGACGCCTTATTATCAAACTTTAATCGTGTCTAAGTAACAGTTTTTGTCATTGTTATCGTTTAACGATCACTCGACGGCTATACTTACAATAAAAAAGAGCAGTCTTTTTAACTGATTCGACATTCATTCGGCGATTAATGTACATAATTTTAACCCATTTACTGCCAGCCGAGCAGCAAACTAAACTTGCCGCCTCGTTATATTCGCAATCGCTGTGAGTTCTTCCTCGTCTAGCAAGATGATATCGGGGTTGGATAATTCTGACATTGAATTTGTAGGCGTTGTGGCCAGGCCAAAACGTATTCGGGGCGTGCAACAATTTCAAATTAAATTGCAATTTCAATTTCGTTGTTAGATATGTATTTCATTTGATATTCAATTAATGTTGCTGGCGGGACAACACATACACACACGCACACACCGGCACATAGGAGTAGAACATTTGTAGCTCAAACATTTGGCGATTGGCGGCGCCACTTCCGTTTCCGCTTTCGCAAAACAACATTAACAAAACAATAATATCTCGAGCCTATGTCACGTATTGCACTTTATTGCACTTGCACTGCGAACTGTTTATCATTAATATGAATTCGGTAATTATGGTGTTAACTTCTGTTTGGCGTTGCCAACCAATTATGGCACGAGTTGAGAAAGAATGAGATGCCAAATTAAATGATTACAGTTTAACAGTCGAAACTGAATCCGCAGAGTTGAACGTCTTTGCAGGGCGATTGAATTATCGAGACTAACCGAAACGAAGCGTGCGACATTTTTTTGTTGCTGTTGCTGTTGCTCTTTGCTTATGCCGTTGTTGCTGATGTTGTTGTTGGTGTTGTGGTTGTTGGATACGGATACGGCCAACACTAGCAGCAGCAGCAGCAACAGCAACAGCAACAGCGACGGCGGAAAAGGCAGCAGAGCTGCACAGCAAACATGTTGCATGTCGAACCAGAAGTCCCATGACAGCATGCACTGTATAAAGTTGTCCAAAGTGGAGCTCAATCGTGTGCAGCATAGATTTGGACTAACTATAAAAGGATACAGATTTTGTTCATAAACAAAACTTTATTAATGGTTTTTGTCTTTAGAATGAAGTTAGATGGAAACTTGTTTCCATGTTAGGTAGTATTAGCATTTAGTATTACTATTTCCTTCAAAACATAAGTAAAAAAGGGAAACTTTATCAATAGCAATTATTTTTATGTCCTTTAATCGCATATTCCCTGTTGCATATTCCAACCAAAATTGGTTCATACACGCAAATAATCGTTTATATTGTTTGTCTTGTAGCATGCGACAAAAATGTTGTTAACAGTAGCAGCTCGATCTAATAGCGCTGTTGCTAACAGCGCTGAATATCGAACCTGTTGTATGAACTGTTAATGTAACTGACACAGTTATGGTTGCAACTGAGACGGCTGTTCGTATTTGTTTGCTGTGAGATCAACTGTTAAGTGTAACAGAAATACTTGATTTGAATTTTGAATTTATTTACGTTATTCATTTTGAAGTCGATATTGAAGGAATTACTATATTAACTTAAGAATGGAAAATTAAAAAATTAAAATATATTGATGAGAGTAAATTATTTATTTAAAGTTTTAAATTTAAAACAGCAAAATAAAAATAGAATTTAATGCTTTCATAATTTGTATGACATAACACTTTTGTTTCTTCTGAATTTAAAATAAGAACAAAAAGAATTTGTGTATTTAATAACCACATAATTTGTATGACATATTATTTTTATTACATTTAAATCAATGTTTCTGATGTGTTGATGACGAACTTATTTGGTCAAAGCATTTTACTCAATTTTTCGCTCTTGGTACAATTCGTGAATAGTTTCTTTTAACGGTCTTCCCCCATTGTTGTAGTTTCAGGCATTCACAATAAAACCCAATAAACTGTCGCCTAATAAACTAACGTGCTGGCCACGCGCTGTCCATTAATGAGCTCAATAATGAAAATTGCAATAGTTCCTGGAGTCTACAAAGCTGGTTAACGCCCACGCAATAAAACAGGAGCAACCCCTAAATGTGGCACAGTTTAAAGCGATTAGGGTCACAACAAAGGACCCAAAGGACTGAAAGGACGCTAAGGGACTCAAAGAGGACCTGCATGCAAGGACTTCCGTTTTGTCTGGATAACGCCACGAACCACTTTGGCTGTGTGATGTGGGTGGCGTCGCACGGAAGTTACCGAAAAACTGCAAGCGTTTGATTGAACACTGACAATGTCACAGTACCAGGAATGGTGTTAGGTGGAGGGGGCAGTAAGCGGGCAGCGGGCAGCGGGCAGCGGGGGAGTAGCCAGCCAACTGTCAATCGATACTAAAATCCTACGTCCATCTTCATTGTTTATCGCACAATGGCGATTTATGCTGCTTCCGCATAACCCCCAAGCACCGCCTTTTCCCTTCTTCTAATCCCTCACCCTGTCCCTGATGTCTCACTCTTGTCCTTTTTATTCGCCTCGGCCTTGATATCCTCGATAATGGGCTATTGTCAACGAGGCTGATGCTTGACGCTTGCCACCAACAACAACGACAGCGACATCGACAGCGATGACGATGACAGCTACTTGCTTTCACTCTTTGCCCGGATGGTTTCGTTGGCTGGCTTGGTTGATTGGTGACGCACTCTGATATTGGATTACTTATTTCTGCAGCAATTAAGCAACGAGCATCTTGTAAGCCCATTAAAGTCATTGCAAATCGTTGAGTGATTGCTGATTTCGTTGATGCCTTCAGAGAAATCGGTTTGATATCTCCAAGAAAACGAATGTAATAACAACATATGTATATGTATGTTCATATGTATTTGCATATTCTATATGTAATGATTAACTTCGATACCCATAGCTTATACATTAGGGCGATAGTCATTAACATTCAGTACTTAATATAAACAGTTTCCTACTATATATGGTATTTTTATAATAAAGATAATTAAATCTTTTTATTTTTATCATTATTAATTTATTGTATTGTATTATAATCTTAGTGTAAAGTGGGTTACCAATTTAGCTGCATTATTTATAATGTTATTGATTGCTTTTCAGCTTGATGAATTTACCACATTGTTGGAAAAGTTAAGCTGTATTACTTTAATTGCAGTTCAATGCTTTACACATTTTCAGACACAATAATTTATTGATATTGCAATATTTCATCGATCACACATATCGTAAATATCAAAACAATCGATAGATTATCGTGAAACACATATTGTCATTCTCCCACAAAACTCTAAGTAAATTAATTAATGGGCTCACATATCATTGATCTATTACAGTTACACATTTCCAGTAATCAGATTATTATAATTTATTATTTTTGCAATAATTCATCGGTCGCACGTTTTTTTGAAGATACCAACTTTTGATAGATTATCGTGAAACACATATAGTCTTTTTCCTACAGAGCTCAAAGTACATTGATCTATTTCAGTAGCCGCAGATATCCTAATTACTCAAACTATCGATAAATGCAGTCATTATGTAATGAGCAATTGGCCAATCAATCAACACCGAACAGTGTTCGATAGTGAAATACATAAAGTGACCACATATCGGACGTACGCACCATTGCTCGGCATGAGTAATATCTAATCATGATAAACAATATAATTTATTTCCCAATTTATTCGACGATTTCGTTTTGTCTTTTGTCAATTAGAATCGCGGGTCACCTTCTTAGCTGATAAGGCTAATCCATCAAAAGACGTGAGTAATGCTAAGAATGCCATTGCCTATCTACAGGCGCCATGCTATAATATCGTTTTGGACAGCTTTTGGTAAACTCATTAAAGCTCAAACGTGTTACCTGTTACCTGTTACCAGGTGCTTAACCTCGAAGAATAGCAAAAGTCATGACCAGGCTCGTAACACTGCACCTCCCTTATCGTGCTCTTGTCATAGTGACGTCACAAGAATGTACATTTCATGATTAGATTGTTTGAAACAAATAGTACGAAATAATGCTGGAATCGCTTTTGACTTCTTCAGATTTCGACGTTGCCAAGTGACTGTTAAGGCTAATTGGTGAAATGAAATTAAATAAAAAAGTACATACATACTAAAAAAATGTGTTGCTTTGGAATGTGCACTCGAAAACTTACAAAACAAATTAATCATCCTGATGTTATGTGATAGGCCGACTGACCAAAACACACGTCCTCAAGTGTTGAGCTGTGGACTGTGCTGGGGGTTAACAATATGATCGCACCTCGTGACCAGTTTGGAAAACAGAACAAGTATTACTCTGCTCTAAAATAGACATATGATTTGTGCTTATCGCACTGCGAATTTTTAGCAGTCCCAGTTCAAAGTCCGGTCAACTACTTGAGATTGTAAACTTGTCTAGTCTTCTGCCCTTTAACAACACTTGCTTATCACAAACCCCTCAGACAATCAATATGTATGTACATACAAGTTTTCGGATCTGTACTACAAGTAATAGTTTGCTATTTATCTAATAAGTGCTATTTAACCCAGTAAACGACTTCTGGCGGATTTATGCCCTTCTATATGTAATGACTAGGCAAACATTTTCGAGTGTGCCCCTTGCATAAGAATCAGTCAACCGCGTTCCAAGAACACCACGACGAGTCGACTCGAGTCCCTCGAGTCCCTGACTAGTGGCGCAATTTCTCAAGTTCTTTGGCTCTATAATTCGCTGTATATTGCACATTTGCCAAATATGCAATACATTCAGATTTTGTAATAGACCTTGCACAACTGCAGCGCAAGCAGAGTTGGCAACGCGTGGCGTCTTTGCTAATGTTGAGAATATGGCAACTGGGCATTCTAATATATAATACTTTTAGGTGACTGACACCTAAGCTAACGCAGTTATTTTGTTTGTATGTACCCGTTTTAAAGTCGACTGTGAACAGTTGACATTGAAGAAATTGCAATATTAAATAATGTAATGAAATAAAAACACAAAGTTAAAGATTGCAGATAAGACAAAATGATTAATTTAAAATTAAAAAAAATTAAGAACATAAAAGCTATATGGGTATTTAAGTGATGATCTCTACCGGCATTCGCTTATTATTTATTGCTGTGCAATGCATTGCATTTGTTAAAGCGAATATTGCAAAACTAAATCAAACTAATGTACATATTTTGGCGAAGCTAAAAGGACACCTAGGTAGTCCCAGTTACGAGCAGTTACAGCGAATATGCAGCATTTAAAAGCCAACTATCTATTTGACTAATGGCTTATCTCTTTGCTCTCCAACTAACAATAACTTCCGAGTATCGACGAAAACTGCTTGCCAATCCACCCCAAAAAAAAAAACCATACAAAAAAGATAAAAATCTGCTAGAGGTTTGGCCGGCGGCCTTTAGTAATTAACCTTTTGACTTCGCACTATCGACGTCGTTTAATAAACTCAACAATTTAATTTGACCATTTTGGCTTTTCCGATAGCGAATTGTTTGCGTTTCAACCACATTCCATGGCTATTGTTGTCAGTTAGTTCGATCTCAGCCAAACGGCACTGTGTAAACGAAGTTGGCAGCGTACAAACAAAAAGCAAAAACAAAATAAAAATAAAGTTCGGCCACTTGAACTTTGTGGTCAACAGCTGACTAACGATTAGATCTGGAAGTTGTATACATATGCCCGCTAATCTCCGGAACTGAATCTGCCATGTAGAACCATGTAGCGTCGCTTTGATAGAAATCAATGACTGATTATCCCCATTGCATTGTTGCTATTCATGGAGCGCGTGGCGCATAACATGGCTTTTGGACTATTCACGTCGCGAACCGTCGATTGATAATTAGCCAGAACATAAAAATAATTGTCATCATTGTGAAATTGATTAGTTAATTGGGCTGCCACATTAACTCCAGGGTGCTTCTATTCTGCACGCTGATTTTTTGATGACGCATATCAAAACTAATGGAGATGGAGTCGTGATTAACGTCATGATATTTCCAGAAACTCTGTCTCATTTTGGTTTCTGGTTGTCCAACTTTAAATTGACCTTTGATTTTACAATAAAAAAATGAATTTGCAATATTATTTTCCATACATAGTTTCCCAACCATTACAAGTAATTTCTTTTTCTGCATTTTTGTTTGTACAATATTAAATTGAGCTTGATTTTGTAATTAATCAATAATTAGTTTTCCAAAAATGATTTGACAAGTACTAATTTCCGTTTCTATTTCTTAGTGCTACCACAAAATTGAAAAAAATTCCAGAAATCGGATTGAAAATAGATAATTTATACGTCCCTAGAAATAGACTTGACTACGTGTACAAAGTCTCGTATTTACGTAAGCCTCTACTTTCATTATCAGAAGATTCCTTTTTATTTTAATAACGGGCTCACTAATTGGAACATAACCAGCGAAGCTGGCATTGCTCATCCTTATCAACGGAGAGGCTAAATGCTAATTTATAATGGCCAGGCTCTGCTAAGTAATTCCGTGATGTGCAACCACTATGGCAATTTATGGCCAGAAACGCGGCCTAATTGAAATCGTAAAGATTGCGGAACGCACAAATCAAAACAAATCGTAAATAAATCTGAAGTCATATAAGAGTATAAGGCGTAGAGTACACACTGTATGAAGTACCATACATATTTATTGTAAAAACTGAACGAAATTCCATTTGACTATTTGCACTTGACAATACCAGCTATCGGCCACGTTTGATGTGGCATCCAGTGGCAGCCAGAACGAGCAGTACGACTTGCATTGAACTTTGGTATAGCATCGTATATTACCAAAGCGCCGGACAGCTCACTTATCGTTTTGACCAAGCAAAGAATTAGGGGCCGGCTCATGGGCCCACTTGAGTTGGTTATTTCGGGCCATGGGGCCTGGCCAATGGCAGACCGGCCCCAACTAATGAGCAGTAATTGATTTCAAATGCTCAAATGCCGGCCCAAGCACTTGACAAGCTGCTGATTTATGTTCGATACAATTTCAATCATCACACACAAAACTTGATACATTGTGGACAGGATCCTGCGGTTTGCTGGGCACGTGTTTGCCTTCGGATACATCTGTTTATTTATGTATTTTTTTTGTATTTTGGACAAGCCACAAAAATGTAATCAAATTTGCAGTACTCGTACAATATTTGTGGCTGGCAACAGAAAAACCGCAATATAAATAAAAAAAACCACTCGGGGACAGTCTCATGTCTTAGTGCAATTATCTTTGTATTTGCAGCTACTCATATGTAGTACATGAATCTACATATATGCAGTTCGGCGTGTGGCCGACGCTCGGTAAATGTTTAACAAGCAATAAAAGTGACTACAAACAAATCCAAACTCTGGTTTCGCGTCGATTTTGTTAATTAGTCGTGGCCCGCCATGCCCTACGGCAATGGAGTTCCATTTGTTAATCAAAATTTTGTATCGCCATGCAAAATGCAAATGCAAACGCAAACACAAATGTAACAAAGTAATCATAATGCTTCAAAATTGAAGAGGGTTGCAACTCTGGTTAAGCGATACTCTCGGTTTATTTTGGCCACATCTTGAGAAATGGTTACCAGCAGGATATTATTAATAGTTTCCTTGTCGCTGATAAATACATTAACATTTAAATAAAATTAATCAGTTTAATTTAATTGATTAATCATTTTTGTATTGCACAGATTATTAAACTTGTTAATTTACAAGGGAATTACTTTTCAGCTTGACAAATCTTATATAAAGCAAAAGATTCCTAATATTTGTATACCTAACAGACCGTTAAAAAATAGTTTTGCTTGTCCAATTGCAATTTGTACTTATCGTGATTTGCATATATTAAATGTTGCGTGTTAAGTGCCATGCAGGTTCATAAAGTCTTTGACCAGTTAGAAATGCAAGTGCTGCAAGTTATTATTGTATAAATACTTTGTAATTTCCAATAGCTTCCTCTAATGGAAAGGTTTTGAAAAACTTCTGCGCATAAATGAAATTTTATAAGAGGCAGCTCTGATTATTGTAAAAAACTATTTGTCTGTATATAACTTGATTGGTTCCATAGTACATTTGGCTTTTCGGACAATTTTTACGGCGGCCACTTGTAATGCTCTTGGTTATAACTCTCCCCACCTGTACCCAAAGCTTTGTACGTCCATTTCGAAGTGCCACACACCCCCATGTGGCATGTTGTGCTGCGGCATGTTTCCCATGGTATGGAATGATGCAGTCTTCCCCTTGGCTTTTCATCCATTTTTTGGTCTTTTCGCATTTTTGAGCTGAAATATGCGTCAAAATGCTTGCGTGCCATACTGCTGAGCAAGAACATGAGTGTGTTGTATGTTGAATGCTCTGCACGTGGTTGCAAATATTTGAAATTTAAAAAAGAGAGAAAAATGCTAGAGCAGTGGGGCGGTGTTGAAGGGGTATGGAGACAGGCGGCCCGCCCGCGTGCAAATGGCGCCGGCGAATGCGTTCATTGAACTGCCAAGAAATGCAATAAAATCAACAAAAACACAAACTCTAAAAAGAAAATAAATGTGCGTATGTGTGTGTGAATGTGTATGAACTGAAATGGAGGAGCGTCGTTAGGACGCGCCATAGGCGGGGCAACATGATCCAAGACAAACAGCGTGCAGCAGATTTATGGGGTCGCCTCTGTGTAAGTCGCTGTGTCTCCTTGTCTCCCGCAAACGAAACCGGAAGGACGCGCAACTTGCGACAACTTTGACTTGGAGTTGCGTGACACACAAATGGGGAACAGGACATGTGGACGACCGCAGAAAGGAAGCTGTCAAAAGGTTGACAACCCTTGGCTCCTGCTGCTCCTGTTCCTGCTACTCCCGTCCAATATTTTTGTTGTCCTGCTGTCAAAAAACGAAACCAGACAGCCGAAACGGAAGCGAATTATGTTTGTCTTATGCGAAAGCGAACCAAGACATTTGCTCTTCCTGCCGCTCCGTTCTGGTTGGGGTTGAAATTGATATACAGATAAGGGTTATATGTGCTTATGGGACTCTCTCACAATCCTTCGACTGCTGCTGTTAAATGTGTCGAAAACTTAATATTTAACAATCGCAAAGGTATCGAATATGGATTTATATTGCCACACATTACTCACAACTCAATGGGCAGGCAATAAAGTTATTGCTGGTCATTACATAGGCGGCACAACATGGCGTATTAAGAATATTTTCAAATCTCTTTTTGCTTTTGTGCACAGGCGCATATTTATTCAAGCGCCTCGACCTAAATTGATCGACAAATGAACGACCATGGCAATGAATATAATCACCGTAGGTGCTGGCAACTACCAGGTCACTTGAAATTGACCGATGCAGCAGATGGAGGAGAGGTAACAATAATAAAATAGGAAGTTGAGGGAGATGGGCAATTGAATCAGTTTACCGCGATTAGCAGCTTGCTGAATAAATCTGCTAGACGCATTTGGTCGGTTATATAAGTATGTTCATAACATTATGTTTGCAATTAATTTTTATTTAAATCATCAAGCGATAAAGTTGAATTCAATTTTATTTGAAAAATACGATATATTTCTCCTAAAAGTATGCTGTGAAATGCTAATTACACTAAGCCGCTCAAATGAGTTACAATAAAAGGGGTAAGGATTCATTTTAATAAGTATTCTTGCGCTGATTTCCACTTTTTCTTTTTTGTCAAATATTTAGAAAAAAAACATGACATACAAATTCGTATCAGGTATTCGTTGATAATTTATTGCCAAATATAAATTAAAGTATTTTTTGAGCATTATCAAACAGTTTATGCAGCGCCCGCGCTTTTACCATATCACAGCGACGTCACAATTGAGAAGGTTATCTATCACCTTATTTTCTTTAAAGTCAAAAAATACGTTTGAACGCTCATAAATTGTCGGATGCAGCTTTAAGAAGTGATTCAAAGTTGTCATTCACTTTTATTTTTTTGATGTGAAAAGTGAGAGTGAGAGCTTTTGTTGTCAGTTGTGTTTAAGTAAAATAAAAAACGCCTTTGATATTCATACTATCAGTGACATTGAGAAGCTTCGACGATCTTTGATTGTTTCACGGGCTATGGTTCCAAATAGTTACTCAAGGTTGATCGCTATCCAATAGGCTAAAAATTATTGATATAATGATAATAATTATTTTTTTTTAAGAAATTCCTTAGACATTTTTCTATATAATAGCCCACGTCCCCAAATGCTTTGATTAACCCAAAAAACTAAGAAATAAGAAATAAAGTCGATATTGCCAGTACATTTTCAGGAATTATTATTAGTTAATGTCGTATATTTGTTGCATGCGTTGTATGTTGGCTCATAATTGCAATATCCTCCTACGCTGGATAGCTTGTATAAAAAGTGTAAGACCTGGTATAAAGTGGATTTAATCTAAAGAAAATATTAAAAATTAATTAAGAGTAAAGCTTAACTGTAAAGTAAGAAAAACGTTCATCTTTGAATTAAAAAGCACTGCTTTCATCGTTTCGGTTTACTTTTGAAAACTCTTGAATATTTTGAAAAACGAAAAATGTTAATGGCTAGCTCAGGTTAAAAACATTCCTCTGATGATTCGATTCTGAGTTTCCGTTTCATTTCTGATCTTAGCTAATCTCATAAATTATTGATTATTCAGCTTTGAGTAACTTATATATAGAGATAACTATTGAATCAATCTTGCCAAAGTGTTAAATTGATAAGAATAACAGCAATTACCGCAACTACTTGCTAAGCTGGCAATGTGCTAGGTGCAACTTGAAGCTTGCAACTTGTAACGAGCAGCTTCGACTCCAACTAGGTGCTAGTTACGCTCACTGCAGGAAAGATGGGCGTGACTGAAAAACAAAAAATGAGAAAACAAAAACAGTTTTGGCCGAACTGTGGCATGAGGCACGCCCCCGGTTGGCAATTTGGAACGCTTCGTTGCGCGTGAAAATTATGATTGTTGCGTTTTGGGGGAAATCTCATTAAGTTAAAGGCTGGAAAAAGGATGCCGATGGGCGATGCCTTTTGCCTAGGCCATAAATATAGGTTATATGTAGGTAATTTGCATGCACTTCTCGTTGTTGTTGTTGTTGTTGCTGATGATGTTGACGGCGGTATTTCAGCCAAATTGAAAAGCTCAGTGACCGACGACCGCCCGTAACAGCGGCAACAACAAACTCAAGAGAAGGCAGGAATTAACCGCATGTTACGAAGTATTTTAATTAAGCTCACATTTTTTATAGACATTTCTTAATAGTGCACCATAAATTTCATGCTGGAGTCTGGCTCTTGCCTAGAAGAGTTCAATCGCCATCCTCGCGATCTGGGAGGGAATCCTTTGGACATATAAAATGCGCGGCAGGCGGTACTGCTCATAAATGGAATGGGAAGTGAATTTTATGCATTTGCATTAAACAAAGTTGTGAAAACGAAGCGAAACGAAACAAAACGAAACGTTTTGAATTAACGCTGAAGCACTCTGCCACCGAGCCACTGAGCCACCTCTTGATAACTTCATTGCGCCTCGACTTTTAGTCTTTCCCCGTTCCATTCCATCTGGTTGCATGAGGCAACTTTGTAGCTGTAGCTGCCTTATCGATGCATGCACTGATAAATGTTTGACACAGTGTGTAGCTTATTTGAGTTACTATGCGAGTGTGAGTACGAGTACGTCCTCGCTGCCAAGTCCCGCACCTCCCGGAGCACCTTGCGGCAGCTTTGGCTCATGAACACTCAGCGTGTCATTCACCCGACAACAAGCAATTTCAATTGAGTAGTATGAGTACTAGTTGCAGCCAGTGTGAGTATTCGAGTGAGCAACAGTGAGTAAGAGTGTTAATATCTGTATCTGGTAAATACGTTTTTATGACCGGCCCCGGAATATGCTGTTTAAGCTTTGCTTGCCCACACTAGGGGACAAATACTCACACTGACTCAAGCAACACTCAGACATCTACCCGGCGTGTGTTTGAACAAGTAGTAAATGCTTCAGTTCAGCTCGCACCCTGGCAAAACATTATGAATAAAAGGTAAACAACAGCCAGCCAGCAAAGTGCAGCAGGTGCAAAGATATGAATCTATTGAGTTTGAGTAAAACGGCAGAGTTATGTGTGACAAATAAATGCTTGCGAACCAAATTCGAGAATTCATAATGCGATTTATGCTATATGCAATTTTCAAGTTATACAGAAGTATAAATTCTTGAAGGAAAAACCAAGTTATTGAATTGCTTATAAAAAATATAATACTTTATTAATTTTATATTTTTATTATTTATAATTATTTTTATTGAGTTATTCTTTTTTAATATTAAAAGAAAGTCTAGAATGTAATCTTATTTTAATAATGTTTTTAAGAATGAATTCTTGTTTCAAGCATTTTTTGTTAATATCGAAACATTCTTAAATCGAAGATTTACTTAAGTTAATGTTAATAACAAACACAAAAAAAGTAATAAAGCTACAGTCGAGAGTGCTTGACTGTGAGATATCCGCTAACCGTTTTAGGAGATTGCAAAACTCTTATAATATACCGAAAGGTATATTTGATGTGTATACCATACATGTTCAGCTGCATTTGATTTTTGCCCAATGTTTCTTGAATAACTTCAATGTTTTTTGACCGATCATATCCGAATTTTTAGAAATCATTCTTTGAAAAAAAATTCAATTTATTTTGGTTTGCATAAAAATAGCTCGCTGGGCAAACTTCGTTTAAATAATTTATTTCATCCGAGAGGTTGGAGCATCTGATCGCGGATTCTGTGATAGTAAGTACGATCCCTGACACGATCCATACCTTTACTTAATTCAACGACTGCCAAACTTTATTTTTATTTTAAGGAAATGCCGAGGGGCTTCAGGGGATGCAATAACAACAAACATATATTGTTTGGTTATTTTAAATTACAAATTATTTTAACTATTCAAATACATTTTTATTAATATTGTCTATTGCATTACACCAATTATTTTTGTAGTTCTCAAAACTAGTAGGTTTCTGTTATTAATATTCGTAAATTATCACACTCAGTAATCAAAATTTCAATTTCTTCATTATTATAATTAGCTAATAACAATTCCATAAGCGACATTCACACATCGCATTCATTTGAGTTTGGCTGCCAAACCTGAGTACAAAGTTGCATTCAACATCTTACATTTCACATGTGGCTGCGTTCGTTTCTGTTTCGGTTTCGATCGTGTGGCATCGAATGATTTATTTGCATATGCAACATCGAAATGCACTCACCATTCACACAGGCAAGCCCCAAAAATTGAGGCGACTTTTAAGTGGCCGGCACTCGACCAGTCTGAGTTATTTCATTTTAACTTCATTTTTATTTTTATTTTTTGGTATTGCTTATTTTTGGTCACTTTTTGTTTGGCTGCCTCGAGAGGAACTCCGAGAGGAGAATCGCACCACCAAACTGTCGCCAAGTGCTCCATTTCTCAGACGAGTCACTTTGGTGTAAAGCTTATTAACGAAATTGTATTTTCATTTTGTTTTCCTTCGTTTCTCTTTGCCCTCTTCTCGGCTACTTCTCGGCTTGTTCGCCCTTTCTGAGTTTCTTTATTATCGAATTTAATGGATTTTTAATGAGTCTTAAGCGCAGATTTTGACGGCATTTTAAAAGTGCAGTTTCATTATCACTTAATCCTGCTTATAAGGGCGCTGCTGCAACCGTCTCTTTCCTTTGCTCTCCATCTCACTCCATCTACTATAATCTTTTAATACTTGAGCTTATCATTTGAATTAAATTACCAACGTACACACATTTATATGAGTGGTAATAAAATGATGGTCGCTTATTCTGGAAAAAGTTTATATGTAATCCAACATAACGCTATTAGGGAATTGATAAATGGTCAAATTCATAATTGTATTTACTTTAATTTTAAATTTCATAGGCAGATCTCTAAAAAATATTTCAAAATAGTTAATTAATTAATTTGATGATACAAATTCACTGCGAAATATATCTAGTCGTATAAAAAGCCTAGAAAAATCGGTATAGTGTAACACCAGTCTTAGTTATTTCGTACAAATTCCAAGGGATTTTCTTTCGCAGCGCGCCAGTATCAAAGATACCAATTAAAGTAAAAATGTCGAAGCCATGTTCCTCCATATGTGTTCCTCCACATTCATAAAGTTCCGAGTATTGTAATTGCGCAGAAATTGTCATAAAATTAATTGAATTAAAAGATAATAATACAATTCGCTTGCCCCCAAAAGTATTTTATCAGCTCAGTTATATAATTCGAGGGTCTTTCGTCAAGCAGCATAGGGATTTGGACTGTTGGGCATTGAATGTGATCGATTACGGCCAGATAATGGACTCAAGTGCGTGCCATCGCATCATGCCACAAATATTTGGCCAAAGGTCCCAACGACACTGGGAACAGCGCCGGGTTGCAGCACAAACAAGGTCGTTGGCATTGTGTGGTGTTCTAACAGCCGATTGATAACAATTTTGGCACTGCAGAATGCGAGTGTACGTGTGTGAGTGTGTGTGTGTGTAAGAGGTGTATCTTTAAGTGCTTTTACAAGCCGCGCATTGTGTACTTTCAGTTGTGGTACCGGCAATGTTCTCGTACCTACAGCAGCCACTTCATTTATCGACAGTGGAATTTTAATTGAGTTAACATGTCGTGTAAATGAGCGGCGTCTGGGCGTGCAGTTGTGATTCAGATGAAAATACTTGTACTCATCGCTCGAAGGGAGGAGCTTTATGCGTTGAACTGGTTCGGTTCGTTGTCTTCTCTCGTCCGCAGTTGCAGAAATCAATGATCATATCACAACATATTCATGGTAAGCAAAATGAATTCACAAGATAAAGATTATTTTGTTTATTTACCATATGGATATAGTTTTTTTACTATTTGAAGTAACTGATACGGTCTTTGCGTCAACGCATCTCAACTGGATTTTATTGATTCAATGCCTCATACATCATCGGCAGCGGCTACATAAGCCCAGTAGGGCATTTCTGAGTACATTTATTTTATAATCTAACTGACCTAAGCCACACTATGGTCGGGTGATACGGAGTGGACAGACAGGCTATGCTTTGCATAGGTTCTCTACGGGAATACATAAATAATCATGTTGACAGTTTGAATTCTTTCGTTGGTCTTTAGCTTATGGCTTCTGGCTCGTGGTAAACGTGAAGGCTAAACAAATGGGTTTTTAATACCAGACAGTCTAAAATAGAACTGGTCGACGGAATATGCTAAAATAGAAATGGTCAAACTCGGTCGGCATGTGGTCCAATGTTCAAACTGGCGCTTCTTTTTGTTTTTGGCAATTCTATGTTGTATCAGCAAGCGTCAGATACTCTTTATGACAAGTTGCTGACAGGAAATTAACAGTTTCAATTACATAAAACTAATCGAGATAAGTAGAAGATATTCCAGTTCCCATGGCGTGTGGCACTGCTTAGAGCTCAATGGTGTTCGTCGGTTGTGCATTTCTTTTTTCAATATTATTCATTGTGTCTATTACTTGCGCTCGCAGCTCGCGCGCTCTTTATTATCAAAAACGTAAACATTGTTACGTTTGTTAATCCAAAATAAAACAAATTATTTGACAAGCACGCTAATTGATTTGATTCTCGTGAAATTTCGCTTGTGCCTACAAACTGTGTCAGTGAAATAGGTAATTAGTATTTATTCCCCACTTACAGAGACTTTTATACACACTTGAAAAAAAAAACTGCAGTTGATTTTATTTGCTTAAGATACTATTGTATTTCTTTCGCTTTTGTCTTCCTGTCAATTCTTTTTTCTATGGATGGGTTTAAATAATTTTGCGTTATTACTCACGTCTGTGAAATCTACTCATTCAATTTATTAATAATTGCCTGGAAATATAAAATAAAATTCAATAAACTTCTTTCTCATAAGTATTCACTTGGGATTTATGTGATAATACATTGATCAATTATTTATACCAGTTTTAGGGATTCACTCCAATTGGAAATATATTTACTTATTATTTTTAAAATGGATGAAAACATGTATACGCTTATTAGGAACACTGTTTAAATGATAATTGTTTTACATATACATTAAAATAAATATGAATAAAATTATTTCATATATTTATCATACAAAAATATTTAAGCCAAAATATGAAATCGTTTAATCGAACTGTAAATTTAAAACTTTTTATTTGTTGAAAAATAAATTAAATATTTGCAACATTTTCGATTTCTGTAATAATATGTTAATTAAGTTGGTATACTCTGGCAGAAAGGGTATATAGGAAAAAGTACAAACAGTATTTTTGTATGCTTGGCATGCAAATTCCTGAAATACTTGGACAGTGAGTGGAGCATTTAAGTAGTTCGATAATTTAAGTCACGGCTATTTTGATGAACTGATAAATGATACTGTAAATACTCAATTGCCAGTCACGCATTTTCGTGTGATTTACATAATAAATATAAATATTATTATCACTAAAAAAGACTGTTTAACATGTGAAGAAATGTGTTCTATTATCAGAGAGTACTAGTATCAGAGTCAGCTGATCTAGAGTTTGGCGACTTGAGGAATGTCAGCATCGCATAGGAATGGAAATTACTATTAATTATGTTAATTGATTATTATTAAAATAGACTGTCAGAAAGCAGCTCTTCCATTTTATTTTAAATGCCGATATTTATTTTAAATGCTATGCAAACACAAGATAGAAGAACAAGAAGGTTAAAATAAAAACATCGCAATAGATTTGTGCGGCATTCAGGGGCTTTTCGGGCGGATGTTACCACACATAGTAGAAAGACCCTCCGACTGGCAGATAACAACAAATGCGTTTTGCAATACAGAATGCATGTGTGTGTGTGCTAACGGAGCATTTCGTGTACTATATAAAACGCAAGGTAGACTCTAGACCCATTTTCTGTTTGTACAAGACAAGACAACATCATCGTCATTGTCAAACCGTCGTCGTCGTCGTCTTCGTCGTCGGCATTTGCGTTGTAGGTTACAGGAAATAAACAATAAGTAATTATGCATTCGCATTGTTGCCAGCTTAAATAATCGCCCACTGGCAAGGTGATGTTTATAAAAGTTTCTACCCACAATCAAGATTCTTATGTATCTTGTAGACAGACGCATATGTATCTTATGGCTCGATAGACACAGAAATCATCGTCATAAACAGCCCGCTATGACTTGCCATCAAATCTAACAAAAAATGCCGCCTGGCGCTCAACTCAAAAGCACCACACTCCACATGCACCAGAATGGGGCTATGAGGTGGGGCAGGGCCTCTGGTGTATGTGGTGCAATGTGCATACACTGAGCGGAAGTTTGACTTTTGATAAAACGGGAGAACGAATAGCAGGCAACAGGCATCAGGGCTTCTTCTCATTATTCGGTACAGCTTTTATAACGAAATTGATACTCGTCTCGCATACAATTTTTAAATTAAACCATTCACAATTGATGAAGGCCAATATATCGATATGGTTAAATTAATTTAAACCGTAGTAAAACCGCTAGCTCGCTCTTTATAATTGTCCCACCTTTAACATTATCAAAGTAATTCTTAAGAAGCACTGAAACTAAGTAATTCATAAAGGAAAAGCTACTGCACGATACAAAATGCAAGTACTAAATAAATTACGTTAATATTAAACATAATTCGTAGTTCTAGTATTAATTAATTGAAAACATGATTTCATTCAATTTTGTGCTCAAAGCACAGCTCAGAGCACGTGGCTGAGCACATTGTTGTGATAGTAACCGACATTTCGAAAAAAAAGCGTCTTTTTTATTATCATTTGATTTTGATGGCATACCAAAATAAAAGCGCTTATCTAAGTGCGTAGCACAAAGCTGACTGCAAAGTTGGCCCAAAACGTGCTGAGTCCGGCTGTCTGTTTTCGCTGCCGCTTCTCCGAAATTTCACACAGTGCAACAGCAGGGAACAGGCGCAGGTTAGACCTGTCGATATGTCTATGTTGACGTCGATGTCGCTTGTTGAATGAATGTGGATGTGGATGTCATTCAATGCCACCCACTTTATCAACATCAGCTTGGGGCACGACAAGGCGGCGGCAAAGCAAGTCAGACACAGATAGCTCCAAAAGGAGTGCGCCATAATCATAACTACACATTGTTATAGCAACAATAACTATAATAATCATATTAAAGAAATTGCCTCTCGTTGTAGCGCCAGTTTCAATTTACAAGTGCAGTGGGCTTCGATCGAAGAATGGCTACAAGTTGGAGGGGTTTGACTTACCCACATTTAGATACACATAATTGGGTGTCAGTATCTTTTCTTTTTATTAATCAATAAGAGCAGCCAGCGCTACTTTTGATAAGATTACAAGACAAATATAACGCAGTTTGGGCTCCAACGTGAGCTGGCTCGGTTATCGCCAAAGCTGTTCACCACCGAGTTGCAAAGGGAGACGAAAATCTAGAATCGTTACTACTTACTACTGAAGATATGTGGCCAGTTGGCAATTGAAGTAGTATTTTGGACGGCTTTTGGCAACCGAGTTGAGCGATAAAAGGCAACAGTTAACGACAAATAACAAAGTGTCAGCCCAACCGCAATTGAGAAATCTAATGTTTGTATATCATTTATTGTTGTATAATTTATAATTAGTATTTGTACTCTGCATTTTGCATTGCGGCACAACATTCGATATTCGATCTGAATGTAGTACGAGTTGCTGTGTCCACTCAGACTCAGACCCATCAATTTGTACCGTCCATAATATTTGCATAAACCTGACCAAAACATGTGCCAGACCAATTTGATATTTAAATTAATGGGTATGTTCATTGTGGAGTGTACCTCACTTTTGGATATTCTGTAAATTCAGAAAAAGTTAAGCCTCTTAAGAGCAGTAGTATAATATTTAAGCAAGTAAGAAAGCTACAGTCGAGAGTGCTCGACCGTATGATACCCGCAACCCATTTCGAGAGAAAACAAAAAACTTAAATGATATTTTAACAAAAAATATACCAAATATACTAAAACTTGTTTTTTTTGTATATATTTGAAAATAGCGGATAAAAATTCACAGCACCGTCATGGTCACACTGTCAACTAAACAAACAAAGCGCGGGCAGCTGCTAGTGAATTTTGCATATAAAATTGATTCTTTAATAACTTTCTTGTTTTTCATTCGATCTCAACCAAATTCACTGGAATCATTGAGAATATAATTATTGTTATGCATACCAAAGTTCAGTGCTCTAGGTCCATTATTACGGCTTTTACAGGCTTTTGGGGGCGGAGAGGGGCGTGGCAAAAATCTAAAATGTTTTTGATCTGCGTAGGACTTGCACCAAATTTGGTAGCTGTAGCTCTTATAGTCTCTGAGATCTAAGTGTTCATACAGACGGACAGACGGACATGGCTATATCGTCTCGGATGTTGACACTGATCAAGAATATATATACTTTATGGGGTCGGAGATGCCTCCTTCTGCCTGTTACATACATTTTCTGTTGGCACTAAGTTATAATACCCTTCTACCCTATGGGTAGCGAGTATAAAAATAAGGAATCGCAGTTTAAAGCTGCTTTAAAAGTCGACTATACCCTAGTGGTAAATAAGTGTAAATAATAATACCAAAATATTTACTAAGGCAATAGTAATTGTTGTCGGTCCTCTTAATGTCTTTTGGAACACTTGTGCAATATTTTGTAATTAGCACATTGGGGACAAAAGGCTTTGATGGCGACACACTTGCTGTTACCATAATAGTAACAGGGCCTAGACCTAAGCTCAATGTTACCGTAATGACCCGTAAGACAGTTGGAATTCCATTTGCATGTGAAATTTGCGCGACCTTTTTTCTTGAGTAAAATTCCTGGACAGATAAGAGATATATATTTTTATCAGATCTGCCTATACGACTAAAGTATATTAATAGACATCTGCTCGATAAAGCAGCACACAAATAGCCATTGTCTACACAGTCATAAAAAAGAAATGAAATTTATTTTATTTAGACAAGGTTTATGACAGGCAAATTATTGTGGCATTTATGAGCTTCCCGATATGATAGCATGGGATGGGCAAATGTGAGTGAGAGAACTATAGGCAGAAAGATTGAGAGAGTAAGTGCTATAAATGGAAACGATAATTTCTATGGTAACTTCTCTGTCAGAGTGTATTTGCTGAATTGTCTTCTAAATTAATTACCAATTTAATTTATAAGAAATGCAAGATAATTATTGTCTGATAATCATTTATTAATGCCCAAAAAGTCATTGTCCATACAAAGTTTTATATTAAGTTAGTAACATAAACTATAATTCTTGTTTACTTTTAATAGTTATTTGGAAATGATATTTGGAAATGCACACAAGTTGAGACTTCTTAGAACCAGAGCCATGTGCAGTAAATAATTAATTGAGTATCGTTTGACACAGGCATAATGCTATCAGCATCAACACGAATAGAAATAGTGGCCGAAAGACAATGATATTCTCGCATAATGACAACAATTAAAGTGTCTGCATTGGTGTTTGTGCTATCAGCACCACTGACGAGCCATCAACCTCAGACGGACAGACGGATTCTACACATACTCATATGTACTCAATCAAGTGACGGCGTCGGCGTCGGCGGTGGCGATGGCGGTGGCGGTTTCCCTGACAGTTTGAAAGAAAAAATGAAAATGAGGAGAGAAAAAAGTGCAATATTTGCGCAGACATTAACAGAGTCAACAGCGGCATATTGGAAATAGCACACAGAACGTGATAGGAGGGGCAGAGATAGAGGAGGACTTTGATAGTGGATTGACAGGAAGATTGCAAGCGGAAACCAATGCAAGAACTCCGGAAAGGTTTTCAATAGCAAAAGCCTTTTAAGGCGAAACATTTTTGATATTACAATCGAATGTGCCGCCGCATAAATCAAGCACTTGGACATCAGCTGGCGCTGGGTCTTAAGTTTTTCAAAGTTTTTGTTTCGATTTCGTATTTCAAATTCCAACGAAGTCACAGTCCAGCAGATTCACATACCCACAGAGCAGGGCAGTAATTGTGACAGCACTAGGATCATATCATATCTCAAATCACGATAAGACTCAACAGAGCTCAACTGCTTAACTGCCCAACTGTAACTGTATCTATGCCATGTTTTCGTGGTGTGGGTCAGTCGATAAGTCGCGCTGGCGCCTCTAAATCTTACATATATATATCTGGCCCATTTATAGCATTGCAGGATACTGTGACACCTTCCCCCCCGTTCCCTCGTTTCAAATGGGGTTGCGAATATAAACAAATAATAAATGTATCATTGGACTATTATTTATCAAAGCCTGTCATGATGATCGGAACAAAAACACGTTTTTCATATTACTGGTATTATCGTCGTGCACGTTTTCGAAACGCGACAACAACTGAATAACAAAAACTTTCCGCTTATACTCGCATTAAAATCAACAATATGTTAAATGCGGTTTATTGAGAGCCCCATAAACAAACAGCATAAACAATAGCATTTGGGCCGATCAAAAACACTGGAAACTTCGTATAGCGGAAATATCTACAGACCATTACCATAAATTGTTTAAGAATGAATTGTCGAATTGTCGAAGTATTGCTGATCTTGTTCGCGACTCACAGACTTCTTATCTGCCAAATACAATAAGAGTAAAAACAAGTGCGAGTATATCTCTTGGAATTTATAATGGCAATACGAAGAGGCACTACTCGTATATACCGATTCTAGTATGTATGGATACTCGTATGTGCATATGTATGTATATGTGCATGCCATTTATGGGTATATCTACAAATTTGTACTTGTTGTTCTTGCTGTTGTTGTTATCATTTGGCTTGTTGCCAAAGGCAACATGGCCAGACCCAGACACCGAAACGGTTCCCATCTATTGACAATTCAATTAACGTTTTGAAATAATTTGTTGATAAGCACATGTGGGTACCGTTTCGGGTATAACTACAACACCTAATAACAAACTGTAAAAGTTAATAAAGAGCACATAGAATGACAAGCCAGAAACCGAGCCACACTTTAAATGCCCTACCTTTAATAACGAAATTTTTTTTCACTTGACTTACAATTAATTTTAAATGCAGTTGACTAAATGGAACTTTTATATATATATAAGTTACTTGGATATATTTTAAATAACAATTTCGAATAAAATGAAGTAAAAAGAATGTGAACATTCTTAAATAAATTTCTTTTTAATTTATACAATTGAGTTTTCCGATTGACTTCAAAAACACATTTGTATTTCTACATGAGCCTTCAAACCAAACTACCAACTTATGATGTCTTCATTGATTCAGCTTTAATTTGGCTGGCCACTATTAATTGATATTAAATGGTGTTTGTTAATTGAGCACAATTAGTGCTGCAGGTGCAGGACTATAAAAGTGCCAGGACACGCCAGGTGAGAGTCAGTAAAGGTCTTGGATGACAATCGCCATGGTAAAGTCAATTGTAGTGCTGCTAATAACTGTAGTGATCAGTATATTTGCAACTGGTCAATCAATGCATCAGCTGCCTGTTAGACGAGAAACAGAAGAGACCTATCCAAGATACCCTGCAACTGGCATTATTCACACGCGGGTGCATTGGAGCAGGAATTTTCCTGCACGAAAAGTGTGGGCACCAAATGGAATGCAATCTGGAGATTTAATCTGGGGTGCACAAATTGCAATTTTGAGTTATTCCCTGGTGCTGTTGGCTTTTGTTCTGGATTTGTTAGTGGCTCTTTGGATTGCTTCAAGTCAATTTGCATAATTTTTGCTGAACTTTCAACATGCAATTTACCTACTATGTAAATCACTTTTTATCAGTCATCGCAATCATCATGGGCTATAAAAACGTCAGTTCCGCTGTGGGAAAATCTAGTTGCACTTAAGTAAAACGGGAAGAAACTCACATTATGGTTTTCTTAAAAAGCATAAGTTTCTTCTATCCAATAAACATATTGAATTAAAAGTATTAAAATCCGTTAAAGTGACTGTGTTCTTTGTTGTAACATTATACAAACTAAGATAATATATCTAATATAGGCAGATATTATAAAAACATTGAATTTTGTAGAAAATTTACTTGCATACAATCCGAAATTTTTTTAAAAAATGTATTCAATCTGAACGTAGTACGTTAAGATACCTTTGCTATATTTCCATGGAAATTTATAAAAATAGTGTACCAAGATTTGTTTATAGCAATTGGCATAGATATTCCAGACATTCCCAATAATTAATTCACACATAAATGCTAGTTATTTATCTAAGAACAGGCATAAACATGTCATATAATTCAAGTTGTAATGCTCAGATTTCGACGGGTGATGAAATACGCCTCCATGCTGACAGAGCAACTATACGGTTGTAAAATGAATTTAGTGTTTTAAATCGTTTATAGGTAGATAAGAGCTGCTCTTCCAGTAAATATGCTGGTGACTAAAGTACTCGCAATCAAAGACGCAGTTTGAATACTTCAAACTCCTGGAATATTTCCATATTGTCTTGATCCAAGTTTACTATCTATCGCTATCTAATTAAGTCAATTAGTCAGATAGTAATTTTCTGGTTCAGGCCAAGTTGGCACTTAGTCATCCTCAGCCGTGTGTTCCCTGTGTCTTCCAGGTTATTATCGAGCTAAGTGTCTGGCGCCAACCATCGACGCTATCAAAAATGCTGCTAAGCTCTTCAAAAAGTGCCGCTAATTTGGCCCTTGATTGTTCAGTTATTTGCACGGCTCACGCTTATTACTTATTGTTCGTATTATTCGTTCAGGGTCTTTGTGTACATCAAGCACACAATATTAGCCCCTTGGCATTAATAATAACCCCTTTGCATTAGCTTTATTAAATCAAGCTCATATGTTAGATATATATTTTAATATAAGAGTTAAGACCATCGTTGCTTCTGCCAGTCACTGACTCTGCGCAGTTTGAATCAATTCCTTTCCATAGTTTGCAGAGTTTTGATTTACAGTTCGGCATTTGATAGTCCAAGTTGTGACTTACAAGTTCTTGACTATATTCTGTGTGCAATAAAGTGTAATTTATGAAATAATTTATGTTTTATGGCTCTGAACGTATATATGGCCCATAAATAAAATATACATAAAGTAAGTATAAAATATCAAAATAACAAATATATTGCATCTAACCAAGCGGAGAGCTGTAAACCAATATTGTTCCGCGTATAACTTGCTTAAACAATACTCGTAGTATAAACATCACTGATGAAGTTGCACAATAAATGGCGACTATTGGAATGTTTCTTCCTATAAAGTTCTTCACTCCACATATTTAAAGATGCACACAATTCATGGAAGAGGCTGGGTTAAATAATTTGCAAAATATTTCTATTATTGGCAAAGCCACATTCGATGGCCAATATGGTGAAAGGCATCTGCGTAATTGACCAATTTGAACTGAAGAGCCGAAGAAGTTCAAGTAAGAGGGGCACAAACATTTCTCACACATTCAGAGATGGCTTGAGGGGCCATACAGAAAATACTTGAAATATACAGAAAACACTTGAAGTGTTCAAGAACTCAAGTGGCTCGAGGCACGACTGAGATGAGCCTTTGACCAGACCAGCCAGCACATGTCAAAATAATTTGCAAAAAAACGAAAAGTTCATTTAGAATAAATAAACACAAATTAAGAGTCTGGCTGGCTGACAGTCAAGCAGTCATCTCGCTAGGCTTGTCTTGGGACATTACTCGCAAATTGTGTAAATTCTTGACTAGTGAAAAATAACGTTAAACGGAACTTGTAAATACGTCGAAGTTGTTTCATGCCTGCGGAATTTCAGACATTTCAGTTATTTATTTCGGCACATTAACAACCGGAGACATCCAGAGTCAAACCCATCCAATACCCAATACCCAATGCCCAATACTCGATACCCAACACACAGTATGCTCAATGTCTACACACCCGGGGGCACACTTTGTAAAACAAATTAAAATAAATAAAAAAAAATTACGCGAATGATAAATGCGGTAAAAGGCAATAAATGCGAATACGGAATGAACATGTAAAGAGCTTTGGCAAAAACAGTATAATTTAATTAGCGAACAGTTGATGGCATTTTATAATTATTTACTTGAAATTTCCGTTGAATTTACACAAAGTGTGCATACCCTGTAGCCGATGCAAAGAGTCGCACAAAAAGTGTATAAATTGTGAATACGTATTCGTTTTTCTCAGAATGTTTTCAGCACATTTGCGTTGTCAACCCTTTAGATAAAGGATAGCTGCTAGTCGAGCAATGCGCTCTACGTCTGCTGCTCGTCTTTTGATAAATTTGGCAAATATTTGCTCAGGGCCAGTGCAAGTGTCAATTTATCGGCAGACGGCCACAACTTTATCGTAACTTCACATTTCGATTTTTAGGGCAATGCCAATTGGTTCAGATAAAATATTTGGCATAGTTCTGATGGGTTATCAATGAATACCTGGTGAATACTTTTTTTGGAGTTGGGCCTCCTTAGACTCATGTGTTATTGTTTTGCTCGATGCTCCTTAGAAGCTTGTCTATAATGACATAACGTCTGATACATTGGAATGTAAATATTACGTTGAATTTCTCAAATACGAGTCTTATTTGATTGTATCGACAAACAAAAACAGTTCATAAAACCACAAAATGAATACGCAAGTGTATAGATCGTGCAAGTAATTTAGACAGCACTCGTATTAGTGCCAACTGATGTTTACTTACAATTATTATATCATTTGTGATTTTCAACAAAATATTTTCATTGATTTGTGTAAAACAAGTAAGAAAGCTACAGTCGAGACTGCTCGACCGTATGATACCCGCAACCCATTTCGAGAGAATACAAAAAGCTTAAAAGATATTTTAACAAAAAATATACCACAGAACATACTGAAATTTGTTTTTTTTGTATATACATATTTTGTTTTAAATCCATTAAATACCGACATGGTCACTCTGTCAACTAAACAAACAAAGCGCGAGCAGCTGCAAGTGAATTTTGCATATAAAATTGATTCATTAATAACTTGTTTTTCATTCGATCTCAACCAAATTCACAGGAATCATTAAGAATATAATTATTATTATGCATACCAATTCAATGCTCTAGGTAAGAACTACACGAATACTGTCACCAAATTTGATATCTCTAGGTCATTCACACACTTAAAACGTCCATATGCATTGGATACAACAATTTTGATTAATAATTTCACGAATAACTTTTGTTCTAGTTATCCGATTTGTACCAAAATTACAGGGTATATTAAGAGTGTCAAGCGCAGATGGGTTACCACACATTACACATCATTACACAAAGAACATTTGGAGTTATACGCAATTTACATAAAAAAAACTTGACTTTTTCTAGATTAATGCTTATTGTGGGCGAAGGGGGCGTGACATCCAACTTTTGAAATAAACTTGATCCGCGTAGTGTAGAAGGAACCTTTTTGCCAAATTTGGTGTCTCTATGTCTTATAGTCTCTGAGATCTAGGTGTTCATACAGACAGACAGACGGACAGACGGACATGTCTATATCGTCTCGGCTGTTGACACTGATCAAGAATATATATACTTTATGGGGTCGGAGATGCCTCCTTCTGCCTTTTACATACATTTTCTGTTGGAACTAAGTTATAATACCCTTCTACCCTAGGGGTAGCGGGTATAAAAATATACTCACCATCAGGAGGTAAATAATCTTGGCATAGACCGTAAACTGTGGTAACCTGTAAATTGACAAGAAGTTGGTTAAATGTATGGTAATTATTTTAAGATAATTTGATTTTTTTTTCGTAAATCAATATACAAGTTATGTCGGCTTATGTGATATCAGAATAATACACCTATATTAATCACTGGGAAATATTTATTGCAAATTTCTCTGTTTCTCAGTAGACAACTGGCCATAATAATGTTTAATTTATTTTGTGATTTTTCAGTAAAGCTGCAGTAAAATATAGTTCGTACTTCCCGAATGCATATTGCTCGATTACTGAGTAAGTTAAGCTCATAACTTAGATGCATTGCTCAGAAAAACACCCACTGCTTATAACAATTGTGGCAATATGGCAATATTTTAGAGCATACGACACCTTGAACATTTAAGTTTGTAAGTTGGCAAGTTTACAAGTTTTCGGGTTTTCACTTGTCACAGTTTTGTTTTACACGCCCCAAACTATAAGTCAGCTAGTGTGACAGACTGTCTGACGTTTATTAAGTGGACCAGGCGCATTTGTTTTGCCAGAAATTGACTGCATTTCGGCTAGATAAATTCTTCACAATAAATTCGCTTAAATTTATGATGCAATTAGTTAAAGGCGTGCATAAATTGTACACTGACCGCGAACAAGCAGCGCACAAGGAACCAAACGAATTTCCAAGCCCCAACTGCTCCTTTCAGTGGCAAAATGAAAGACGGCCAAGAATTTGGTCGTAGTTTTGCGTTGCCCCCAGCTCAAGTTGGCAGCAAAGAGCCTTGGAATGCTTATGCAACACAGTTGGAAAAGTTTAAGGAAACGTGAAAATACAGAATCTAAGCTTTTAATGCCAGAAATGGGAAATGGGAAACAAATTTCAAGTCAAACATATATCTGGGAAGTTTATAAGTTAAACCAAAATGGGGATCTGTTTAAAATCAAAATTTAATACAATTTCATTTCGACTGTAATTGAAGTCACCAGACGTCGCATTTTAGCCTTGTTGTTGCTAGAGTGGGCGTTTTCATTGACATTGGCATTGGGCTTGCCACTGCCATTGCCATTGTAGTTGACGATTTTGATGCGATAGTCGCCAGATCGCAGAAAGACGGGAATGCTCTTGCTCTCCAGTTTCAAGTTGCGCAGATTATAGTAGCCCTAGTAGAAAGGTTGATTAGGATTAAAAGCCTCTCAAATGTCGTGATTCTTACAGGTTTTATCGGACAGGTGGCACTTAGATTTCCGTATTTGCGAATGTTGCGAAACCAGATTCTTATCAGACCGGTCTGCATCAGATCCTTGAGGGTTTTGCAGGTGTCTATGTCATAGTTGAGCAGTGTTAGATAGTTCAATGAGTCCTCAACCCTGTACTTGATCGTTATAGCCGTGCGACTCGTCTGAATTAACTGTCTCAAATGCAAGTCTAGGCTCAGAGTTGCATCTGCAGCGATCCAGCCCGTTAGACTCGTGATGATCTTGGCATCGAAATTGACGAATACCTTTGTGAACTCACTGCGTAATGCTAACAGAGTTGTTTGAACAGTTACAGTTATATGCGAGGGTCTAAGCATCAATATGAACTTACGGGTGGGCTGGTTGGGTGCGGTCGCCACCTGATTGACTGTGTGGAGCACAAGGCAAGCGAAGTGCAGCAACATGACTTTGTGTATTGAATATCGCTGAGAGACAGAAGTTGCGTGTGTTTACAGACAACAACAAACAAAGTCATTAGTCTGGCACGATCGAGCCGGTAATGAGCCCGATTACTATTTTTAGAAGTGATTTATGTTTAGCAATTGCTTCGAAATTGATTTTTGTATTAATTGCAGATAGAGCATTGCGTTGCAAATATTTCAGAAGTCAATTTAAAATCAGAATATAGGGAGATCTCAAGCTGTGAACTCAGGAGTGTCAAAATAGACTAGAATATTTATTTAACTTAGATATTTAATTTAATATAATTGAAAGGGAAATCAAAAGCAAAAAATTCAGAAGTTGAGGATGATTCTTTGAAGATTGGCCTCTTCTTACTGCCAACCAACAGCAATGATCAAAAGATTAAAATGTAAATCTAGCAATCAATCAAATGCGTTTAATCAGCATATCAACAGCTCGGATTGATTGACAACATGTTGACTGTTGGATTCGCTTTTGAGGAAGTGGCATCTTGGGGTCTGGATACACTTCCCCGTCCTCTTCGCCTGGTTTTTTGGACCCTCATGCTGGTTTATAGCGACTGCCACATAAACATTCAAGTTCAATTTCTCTGGCTCTTTGACTGACAAGTTAACCGTAAAGCAAACAAAAAGTTGTTGCATCCAACAGATACAAATGACGTTTATTTTCAGTTGTTGTTGTTGTTGTTGCAGCTGCTGTCATTGTCGTTGTGGTTGTTGTTGTTTGGCAAAGCGGCGTTTAATTGGAAACACAGTTGGGTGTTGGTTTTGACCGGTCTCCTGCCACGAGCTGCTGTCTTCATCAGCAGCAACAGGCAAGCTGATGCGTGAAGCTTGAAGCGTGGACAGCTGATAGATGCGGACATTTCGATTCATTCTCGACTCCGGCAAACCCGTTTCAAAATGCAAGCCAACAAAACGAGCTACAAACTCAATCAAAATAATCAACAAAAATATTACGCATACGCCACGCTGCACAGCCTCAAAAGAAATGCCCCGACATGTTGTTTTTTTGGCCGACTTGATTGGCCGAGTTGAATGCTGAGCTCTGTAGCTTTTCAGTTTAATTGCAAATTATTCAAATGCTGCTCAGATGCCGTATACTTTGTAGCTGTCACTGTCTTCCCCTCCTCTTGCCCTTCCCTTTTCCCGGCCGAAGCTACTGCTGGCTCCTGTCATAACCAGTCGGTGTGCCCTCCCTCCCCATCTCCTTGTCGCATTGCAATTATGTCGGAAATTAACAACAGCGCTCGCAACCACCTCGCTTAAAAGTGAGCGAAAAAATATGTGAAATGTGCAAAAAATTCCGTTTTTTCTTTCGTTTGTTGCCAAATGAAATTAGGCGTGAAATGCAGTTTGAACTTTAGCTCAAATATTTTTACAGGTACAACCATATTTCCCCTGTCTCGCTTTTCAATTTATTTGCAAGTGTTTCGCTTGGCGCCAAGTGCTCCATCTTAAAGGCAAAATTCGAAATTTTGCTTTAGTTTTTAAGATCATAAATGGTGGGTGTGTTTGTTAAAAGGTCGTTTGCTTGTTGTGCCGTATGCGATACGATTATGAAAGTGTGCATTTTATCAACCATCTCATCATATTTTACAATATTGTTAATATAATGTTAAGACTAATGATCAGAAAATTCGTTTGTTAATGAAATGGTTAATTATAGTGTTAGCTAGTTCTATTATAATAATTAATTATTACAATCAACAGGATATTTTGTTGTTCACCTCAGCCTCACGCTGTAGTATATTTAAAGCTACATGGCATTCATGTATTTGATACGTTTTTCTACTCTATTAATTTTAAAGTCTTTAAACGAAATATAAATTTTGCCCAAAGTTAAGTGGGAATTTAATAATTTAGATACTTGTCTAATAACATAAATTTTCTGCTGTGTACTTAAGTTTAAAAATTATAGGATTTTACAGCAGACGGATAGACACACGTGGCTATATCATCTCGGCTGTTGACACAGATCAAGAATATATTGTTTATAGGATCGGAGATGTCCTCTTCTTCCTGTTACATACATTTTATGTTGGCACTAAGTTATAATACCATTCTACCCTATGGGTAGGTGGAATCAGATTGTTATATATTAACAAATATAGAAAAACAAGGCCATAGTTGGGTGATTTTATCGATCGATCTTTAAGATATTTGCCAGTACACAGAGCATTTAGCTTGTCATGCGCTATCGAATAGAACATTGTTGCTGCATAAGACCATATGCATTGGTTATAAGCTAAATGGGTTTGCTAGACGCCTAAATGAGGCCGACAACAACTGCAAGGGGCAAGAGGATACAGGTGACAGTCAAGAGGCATGAGGCAAGAGGCAAGAGGCAAGATCAACACGTTAATATGAGCAATATGCAGCAGTTGGCGCAGTGTCTACTAAGATGTTGCTGCAGCGTCTTAAGTTGCATTTATATGCAAATAACTAAAATTGTTTTCAATTTGCCTTGGCCGCCACATTCCTTTGGACAACTTGCAGCTAATTTTATGGCTAATTGTCCGCTTGGCTGTTGTTGTTGCTTCTGGTGCCGCTGTGATTGCTGATGAAGTGATATTTGCGATTAAAAATGTATGTGATAAAAATTATAAAGCGACGATAGTTACAACCTGGAATTTCTTAATTGGCAATGGCAGGCAATAGTCAATAAATTGGCTAAGGCCGGAGACTCCGCCACCTGGATGGTGGTGGTGACTTAAGCCTGAACAGCAAAACAGGGCGGCAAATGTGAAAGACGTTAAGGATTTTAATATGATTTCCAAAAGGTGATTCAGATTATACTCAAGCTAGCTGTCGTTTTAACCCAGTTTATTTCAAACAGTTTGCTTTTATCCAACTTACTTTGACCTGATAGATTCTACCTCCTTGCTTTCACCACTTTAAAACTAACCCGACTGGGCAGCTGCTTAAAGTGCCTTAAATCAGTCAATTAGACCATGACGCAACTCTTGGCTGTCCCTTGGTATTTATTCTTGAGATAAGTATCATTTTCAATTTCCTTTTCCGTCAAAGCAAAAATGCTGCTTCACGGATATTAATCAAACTTTTGCAGCAGACCGGAAAGAATGTTGTGCTTTCTTTGGCATTGCCATTTGGCAATTTATGTGACTGCCGCATTGCGACAGCAAATAAATACTTCACTTTTGGAGAACCATTCGAAAGGGAAAAATTAAATAAAAACAATGTTGGAAAAGAAAAATCAATGACAAGTTGTAAATAAGAGACAATTAAATAAATTTGACGATTGTGATAGAAATTGTAAAACACTTATCGTGTTAAAAAAAAGCTTTTAAGAATAGTGTTAAATTCAAATTTGGATAATTTTGCCACATAACATATCAAGTTATGTCTATTTGTCTATTGATATTGATATATTCTTTTAGACTTTAGACTCACGCTTAAGATTAGCCACTTATTTGATATTTAACATTTATACCACCTAATATTTAATTGAAAAAGGACGAAATAATGTAATAATAATAATAATGTAGTTTCTTAGAACATAACTGAAAGTAAAATTACGTTTTCAGTATTCATCAGCTTGCAAGTTGTGTCAAGTCTTGTGTTGTGTTTAATTTTTTTTCGCAATGTTTAAGCAGACAAGTCTGGATTACCCTGTAAATAAAGTATTTAGGTAGACATTTATTAACTACGTCTCAAGCATAGATCACGGGGCCTGCACGTCTGTTATTTTCCTGCAACTATAATTTATTTGGGCTTGATGGCCCTTGGATGATACGCCCGACGGCCGAGGGCCGAGCGCACTCTGGACAGGGCTTCAAGTCTTTCGAAAATCTACAAAAAGGGCATTTGAACAAGTGTCGGGGAACGCGCTTCGAATTGGAAATGCGCAGCTCATACTCGTATGTTACTCACATTCACACCCACAGGTGTATTCATATTCGAACTCATACACGCATGTACGATGTACTATTCTAATTTGCATTGACTGTGACTCGTTGAGATAATGACAGTTGATTGTGAATGTGAATGAGTATGAGTATGAGTATGAGTATGGAAATCATGTAATGCAAATGTGATTGCCATTTTTATGAGCCAACAACAGTAACTATGTAAACGTAATTGTAATTGTAATTGAATCTAAATTGAAATTGTAATTGTAATTATAATGTTGCAGTTTTGCACTGCTGTTGTCTAGCTGATTGTAACATTACCTCAGTTTAATGGTTTGCTTAACTCTATTGGGAAAATGACAAGAATGAAAATATCAATAGTACATCATTATGACGGTATGGGGCTCTTAAGATATGGAAATTCGAACCGGTTTTTCACTTGGATTTTCATTCAGCACTAAGATTATAAATTATTGGTGTTTAAATGTAAGCTTAAGCGACTAATATTGAGAGATTCTGCTAATCGGAATACAATCTAAGATAATATATGCCATATAGAATTAACACTTAGTAAAAAATAAAATCTTTTTGGGAATAGAACTCTACACATTGTTTCAAATGAAATATGCGGAATTCACGAAGGCTTACTCATTTTCTGTTTTGCGACATTTGTTTGTAAATATATTTCTAAAATATTATTCCTTTGATCAATTAATTGTTTTTACTTCTTAGATGGACTTGAAGAATTATTTAGATTATAATAGAAATAGTTTTTCCCGATTAGGATTTACGCCTGCAAAATTCACAATTAATTGTGGAATCCATAGACAACAGCAGTAACAACGACAACGATGACGATGCACAGTGGTTTGTTATCTCCAAATGCGATAATAAATCTGTAAATATACAGCATTTTTCCAAATATTTAAAAGACTACGAGTATATTAGCGTTCTTAGCTAATAAAAAAAGTAATAATATAGTGTGGAACAATTGAAAAATTAAACGGAAATATTGAACAAACCATCTAATCTGATTAATTTTCGTTCTCTGGGTTTTTTCCAATCAGTGCAGCAAGGCTGGGTTAGATTGATATTGCTTAAATATAAACTAATATAAAAAGCTTTTAGTTTCTTAATTAATTAAGAATTTATTCTTGATTAAACTTTTCAACTTAAAGTATTCACTATACTGAACGTTTTTATTTTTGTATATTTTTGATTTATAATCTTAATAAAATAATCTAATTTCACCAATGTATTTGATTTTTACATGAATCAAATTGTATAGAAGCTTAAAAGTTATTTTAGATATACTAAACGTTTTTGTAAAATTATTAAAATTAGATTTTCAATAGCTTAATGATTTCTTAACAATTCGATATTTTAATTTAAGCAATAAGTTTTCGGAAAACGACCACTGTAATTATTCCATATTTAAATGCAATAATTTCGTGATGCCAACAAGTTGGTTTTCAAGCCAAGTCATGAAGTCGGCCACGAGGAAATACCATTGAACATACACCTAACTCAACCTACCCCGCGCTTCTCCCCATTATCGCCCTGACATTTAAAACCATTTCTATTAACTCGCATCTAACTGTAAAGCTAGCTCAATTGCCTCCCCCGATTAACACCACCTTACTCCACCCATCTGTATTCCCTGAAAAATTTAAATAAGCGAAGATATTGCCAATACCAAAAGCTAACTCATCGGACCAGTGTATCCATTCGGTATAGAAATTTAGTAGTTCTAGTGTTAAGGCAAGGTCTCTGTACTTGGTAGACACCGCACGTCAAACGATCATTAATCGGAATCAGAGTGGAGGCCAACGAAACTCTCATTATAAACTCTCTTATAACGGGTCACACAGATTTCATCTCGTGTTTCGCTTACTTTGTATTGTGAAATTAAAGATTAAACAAGTAAGAAAGCTAAAAGCTGGACCTTATGATACCCGCAACCCATTTCGAAAGAAAATAAAGAACTTAAATGATATTTTAACAACAAATATACCAAAGAATATACTGAAACTTGTTTTTTTTGTATATATTTGAAAGTAGCGGGTAAAAATCTATGACACCGACATGGTCCCACTGTCAACTAAACAAACAAAGCGCGAGCAGCTACAAGTGAATTTTGCATATAAAATTGATTCTTTAATTACTTCCTTGTTTTTCATTCGATGTTGGACGTTGACGTACATTGTATGCACATTTAAGAGGACCAAGCGATACCAAGGCAAAGCTTGTTACGCGCGGATCCCAATAAACCCTCCTCCCGCCCAACCGACCGAGAGGCGCTGTCGCAGGACGAACGGCACGATTCGCGTTCGGACAGAATAGACGCGGATAGCATAAAATAGAAATACAGGATCGAACATAAGAAATAAACGGGTGGAATGAAAAAATTTTAATTTATTACTATAAGCTAAATTCGGTCTAATTATTAATAAAATAGGTTAGTAGTAAAGTTTTATGATTAAAAGCAGTGTTAGCGCTAGACAATACATGATAAAATCTATTATAGTTATAACATAAAACTCTAAAAGGGTAAATTAGATCTACATAGGGGGTAGATCTAACCAAATTTACAGAAGTCATTAAGTCTATCATTATTAGTATGCATACCAAAATGCAATGCTCTAGGTCCATTATTACGGTTCTATCTACCTTTATCTGTGTAAGACCTACACGAATACTGTCACCAAATTTCACTTCAAACGTCCATATGCATTGGGCACAACCATTTTGATAAGAAATTTAACAAATAACTTTTGTTCTACCTACCTGATTTTTACCAAATTACAAGGTATACTAAAAGTATTAAGCACAGATAGTCTACTAAATTACCAACATTACACAAAGAACTTTTGGAGTTATACGTTTACATAAAAAAAGCTTGACTTTTTCTAGATTTATGCATATTGTGGGCGAAGGGGCCGTGACATCCAACTTTTGAAACACACTTGATCTGCGGAAGGAATGCAGGAACCTATGTACCAAATTTGGTACATATGTATCTATGTCTTATAGTCTCTTATCTAGGTGTTCATACGGACAGACAGACGGACATGGCTATATCGTCTCGGCTGTTGACACTGATCAAGTTATAATACCGTTCTACCCTATGGGTAGCGGGTATAAAAAGTGGAGTGTATTGTCCATTCACTTATTTATTTTGTGGTGATTCCTGATGTAATGTATAACAAGGAAAGTTGTAAATGAAATAGAGATATTTTTATTTTGGCTTTGGCAGTTTTGAATCAAACATTTTCATTTCAATAATTGCAGATTCTGTTGCATTGGCAGAAAATTATGTGGCACGACAGAGCACCAATTACAGACATTTAAGCAGGGTTAGAAAAATATAAATAATTTTTATAAAATGGTATCATTTACTGAAAGTAATTTTAATTATAGAATAAAACAAGTAAGAAAGCTACAGTCGAGAGTGCTCGACCGTATGATACCCGCAACCCATTTCGAGAGAAAACAAAAAACTTAAATGATATTTTAACAAAAAATATACCAAATATACTAAAACTTGTTTTTTGTATATATTTGAAAATAGCGGGTAAAAATCCACAACACCGTTATGGTCATACTGTCAACTAAACAAACAAAGCGCGGGCAGCTGCAAGTGAATTTTGCATATAAAATTGATTCTTTAATAACTTCCTTGTTTTTCATTCGATCTCAACCAAATTCACAGGAATCATTGAGAATGTAATTATTATTATGCACACCAGAATTCAATGCTCTAGGTCTATTAATACGGCTTTTACAGACTTGTGGGGGCGGAAAAGGGCGTGGCATCCAACTTTTGAAATAAACTTGATTTGCGTAGCACCTATAGGAGTACTGTCCCCAAATTTGGTAGCTATAGCTCTTATAGTCTCTGAGATCTAGGTGTTCATACAGACGGACAGACGGACATGGCTATATCGTCTCGGCTGTTGACACTGATCAAGAATATATATACTTTATGGGGTCGGAGATGCCTCCTTCTGCCTGTTACATACATTTTCTGTTGGCACTAAGTTATAATACCCTTCTACCCTATGGGTAGCGGGTATAAACATTTTTAATATAATAATCAAACAATGAATTAGCAACAATACAAAAAGAACTTTTTTTTTCTCTATTTTGGCTTTACAACACCAGCGAGTACTTCATGAGTACTCATCAAGTATCAATTCCAATACAAGTACCCAATATTATACCCGAATTGGTATACCGAAATAGGTACTCTAGTTGGTATACCCAAGTAGACGCCCGAATTAGTGTACCAAAGTAGGTACTACTACTACCCCTCCCAATGACATGCAATGAAAATTCTCCATTGGTGAACTCATGTTAGACGAGACCAAAGCAGATGCTGGTGGTGACATTGGGTATAGCAAATTCGGTAGTGCGAGAAAATGTATGTAACAGGCAGAAGGAGGCATCTCCGACCCCATAAAGTATTCTCGATCAGTGTCAAAAACCGAGACGGTATAGCCATGTCCGTCTGTCCGTCTGTCAGTCTGTCCGTCTGTCAGTCTGTCCGTCTGTCCGTTCTTGAGATATCAATTTTGGTGACAGTATTCGCGTACGTAAATCAAGCTTGTTTTTAAATTTTTGCCACGCCACTTTCCTCCCCCAAAAACTGGAAACCGTAATGGTATGCATAATAATAATTATAGTCCTAATGAGTCCTGTAAATTTGGCTGTGATCAAATGAAAAACAAGGAAGTTATTTAAGAATCAAATTTATAGACAATATTCATTTGTTTGTTTAGTTGACAGTGTGACTATGTCGGTATGTTGTGAATTTTTTTCAAATATATACAAAAAACAAATTTCAGTATATTTTTTGGTATATAGTTCTTGTTTAAATATCATTTAAGTTTTTTGTTTTCTCTCGAAATGGGTTGCTTGTATCTTATAGCCGAACACTCTCGACTGTAGCTTTCTCACGTGTTAAAATTTAAAGCACTCACAAAAAATGAATCCTACATAAAATATAAAAGTGGAAATAAATAGTTTTGATTAATATTTTCGTAATAACAAAAATATTTAAATATTATATATATATATTATTAATAAAATATTAATATAAAATCTAATATAATAATGTTATGTTACTGACTAGCACTCTAATTTATAAACTAGTAGTAATAGAAAATTTATCAATAAAAAAATAAACACTTAAATGAATTTTAGTGAATAACACGTATACCTAAGAGCCATATTTAATTACAATATGATTGAACATAATTTCATATTGTACATTTGTACAAAATTACAAAAAATGTATTAATTTAATTTATCTTAACGATACTTTTAAAAAAAAAAATTATAATAGTTACTTAATTCCTCTCAACATTAAATTAGCTTAGGTCAGAAATTCCATTATTTGTCTGATAAGCTTGTGCTTTGTACTCGGTGCACGTTTTATGTTTAGACAGAAAAGCGTGACAGACGGCGAGTGCAAGTGCGAGTGCATCAACAGAAAGTTGTTCCGATATTAAAGTATTTGCACAGAATCATATTTAGTTGATTCCGTTGATGTTGATGTGGCTGTTGTGGTTGATGTTGGCAATGCATTTGAATTTGCTGTGCAGCCAGAAGAAGTGTTGACGCAAATATTTTCCCATGTTCGTCAAATGAAGAGAAACTGTGGGCCACACCCACACAGCGACGACAACGACAACGACAACGGTAACGATGGCGATGGTGATGACGATGACGACTCATGCTCATCCTTTCACCCAAGCTGTAGGGGCAGTGTGGCAAGTGCAACTTTCCCACAGCGTTGCAGTGTGGCACTTGAGCTCTCTCGGCCCACAGGCGTGATAAGTGCGAAGTGTAAAGTGCACACACGCAGTGCAACATTTTCACAATTCCACAATTCATGATCAAGTGCAATCTTTTGACATTAATATGACAACAAAAGGAGCTGGCCGAAGGAACAGCCACTGGTTGTAACTGCAACGTCAACTGCTGTAGCAAAAAAATCAATTATGCGCACGAGGCACAAAGCCAAGAATGAATGATAACTGCAACTGCTGCGAAGTCCGCGACTCGACGCGACTCCATAATGATTGAGTATGCGACAGGCGAGCTGTGACAGGCGAGTCCCAAGCTCACATCGCAGATCGCAAGAAGCATTTGCCATTTGTTGATGAATGTCTGTCAAATTGCTGACAAGCACGCAGTGCTGTTGCTGTGACTGTTGCTTTTGCTCTTACGGTGGCTGACATTGACACAATACGAGTGTTGCTCGCTACACAAAGGAGACATGACAAGACGCACAATCAGCAGAGACGCAACAAAGTCGCACGACTGCGGCATAAAAATATTTTATAGCATTTAATTTCAAACTCCACTGCAGCCTGTCATCTAATTGAGTTGTTGGCCGGAGTCGCTCGAACAACAGCAAATTTATCGGCATATTAATGCAGCATATTTCAAATGCCTCCAGTCCCCCCCCCCCCAGTCTCTCATTCGGACTGACTTACTTCCTCAGTGCTTTCAATGCGGCATTTACTCGCAGGCCTCTCCACCATGGAACATGTTTATGCAATTTGCTGAGCAACTGGACAGCTGGACAACTGGGCAACTGTATAACTGGACGATTGGACTACTGGACTGAAGTGGACTGGGGACTGGGGACTGCGAACTGGGAGCTGTTGTTTTATCATATGATTTTATTTATGCTATGGGCGCGCATGTGTGCGATAATTGGATTATTTACTTTCGCGGCTTAGCAGCCAACAAAGTTGTGAAAATTGTCGGGTTTTCGCTTTCTATTAACTCGGTCGATGATCGCCGCCTAGTTATCGTTTATTGCTTTTGTTGTTCGGCTTGTTATTGTCTTGTGGTTTCGCTGATGGAGTTGTCTATTGGCCAATGTCAAGCGTAGCTCGTCTCTGGACCAAGCACTTCAGGCGCATGTTTCACAATTTAAGTACAACTTTAATCTAAGAGTCTGAAAATAAAGACATTTACAACTTCTGTGGCATTTGTCTCGTAGGTCTGCTCGGCTATTCGCACTGGTCAATCGTAGATATTAAAGGTGTTATTTGCAAATGGATTAATACTATATTTAACTTCTAACTGAGTAACTCAAGGTGTATTTCATACATTGAAATATTTTTTAGATAGAAGTGCCCCTAATGTTAGTTTTCATTTAATTCAGTTGAAAATATCCAAATGGGTTTTCCAGGACTTTAGCTTATCCCTTATCGTTTGGTCAGCTTAACTCACGATTGCCATTATCGACCAGCTGCTGTGTCTGCTGATCCTGATGGACAATTGGTAACTCAAAACGCGGCAAGACAGTTCACAACACCCAATTGACAATTGACAATTGATAATCCAACACGACATGAATAAGTATGCGATGTGTCAGCGAGCAACGCCCCAACGTGTTTATTAAACATTTGAAACTCAGCGACGCTTTCATTTCATTCATGTCGACTGACCCAATTATGTTATATGGGCATTATAAAGTCTTAAGGCATAGGAGACGTGTCTCAGGCAGAAAATTAGCAAATAGACGACAAAACTTCGCCAGAAACACAATCAAAGCCCAAAACTCGAAGCGAGTTCCATTCCCATTTTCAATCCCAATCCCGTGTGCCACATCGCATTAAAATGTGCATGCAAATTCGAGTGAACTCATAAATCACAAATCACTTAGCCAAACAATTTCGAATGTGGCTATGGATGGAAATGCGCTTCGCCCGCCTCGACTACTACTGCCGGTTTGAATTTGGGCCTTGGGCTGTGCGGGACTGGGGGCATGGGCTTACAAATGTTCATGTTTGCGCGATAATATTGACAAATTGTGCAAACATTCGCACACAATTAATAAAGCCAGACCCACACGACCAATGGAGCAGCATTGAGCCTCCAAGTCTCCAAGTCACGGCCCACGTGTGCGACAGCGAGTGTTCGCGAAGACAAAGCTACTGAGACAAGACTGAGACACGACAGACACGAGACAACATAATTCCAATTCCAGGCGGGCCCTGGAGCTACCTAAAAACAAAAACCAAGAAGCTAAATGTCGCTGTGAATAAACTGTCAAACATCGGGCTGCCACAGTGGGGCAAACACTTGAAACTTTAAGTTAAAAATAGTATGCAATAGTTGGGTTGTAATATCCCAATCACTCTGTCTTCGATAATAATTGGATATAATAACAAGGAAGAACGTTCAAGTCGAGAGTGCTCGACTATGAGATACCCTGTTTTCATTAGTTTGCTATCATAATATGTTTATTCACACACTGTAAAATTATATACTTGCTTGGGAACACCTTGTGGGAAAAATTCTTTAGCAAATATCTTTTGATCTGGATGTCTGTTTTTTACTAAAATTACAGGGTATATTAAGAATATGGCGCAAAAATGGTTTACCAAATTACACATCAATACCCCAACGTAATTTAAATAAAAATATGTGACTTTTTCTAGATGTTCGTATAATGTAGACGAAGAGGGCGTGTCATCCTAATTTGGTGTCTTCAGCTATTATGGTTTTTGAGATCCACGCACTCATTCTGACAGACGGACAGAGTGACAGACGGGTAGACAGGCGGACATAGCTAAATTGACTCGGATATTGATGCTGATCAAGAATATGTATATACTTTATGGGATTGGAGATGTCTCTTTCTGCCTGCACAAAACCATTTTTCTCATTTTCAGTGGGTTCAGGTAAGCAAGCAAGGTAAGCAAGCAAGCAAGGTTCACAAGTAAGAAAGCTACAGTCGAGAGTGCTCGACCGTATGATACCCGCAACCTATTTCGAGAGAATACAAAAAATTTAAATGATATTTTAACAACAAATATACCAAAAATATTCTGAAACTTGTGTTTTGTTGTATATATTTGAAAATAGCGAGTAAAAATCCCCAACACCGACATGGTTACTCTGTCAACTAAACAAACAAAGCGCGAGCAGCTGCAAGTGAATTTTGCATATAAAATTGATTCTTTAATAACTTCCATGTTTTTCATTCGATCTCAACCAAATTCACAGGAGTCATTGAGAATATAATTATTAATATGCATATGCTCTAGGTCTATTATTACGGCTTTTACAGTTTTTGGGGGCAGAAAGGGGCGTGGCAAAAATCTACATGACCTACATGAATACTGTCACCAAATTTGATATCTGTAGATCATTCACACACTTAAAACGTCCATATGCATTGGGCACAACAATTTTGATAAACAATTTAACGAATAACTTTTGTTCTACTTAACCGATTTGTACCAAATATATATATATTAACAGTGTCAAGCGCAGATGGGTTACCAAATTACACATCATTACACAAATAACTTTTGGGGTTATACGCGATTTACAACTTGACTTTTTCTAGATTAATGCTTATTGTTGGCGACGGAGGCGTGGCATCCAACTTTTGAAATAAACTTGATCTGCGTAGGGTATGAAGGAACCTTTTTGCCAAATTTGGTGTCTCTATGTCTTATAGTCTCTGAGATCCAGGTGTTCATACAGACAGACAGACGGACATGGCTATATCGTCTCGGCTATTGACGCTGAATATATATAGTTTATGGGGTCGGAGATGCCTCCTTCTGCCTGTTACATACATTTACTGTTGGAACTAAGTTATAATACCCTTCTAGCGGGTAGCGGGTAGCGGGTAGCGGGTATACAAATGTTAAAATCGATTTGAGAAGGAGCCAGCTTGGATCCCATAAAGTATATATTCTTGATCAGTGTCAACAGCCGTTCATCTGTTGTTATAAACACCTCGATCTCAGAGACTACAATAGTAAAAGCTATTTGCCGCTTCCTCCCCCTCAAATCGAAAAGAAGATTAACGAGTGGAATTACATTGAGGCTAGAATCACGAGATCTGGTACATACAACAATATTTATAGTCGAAATAAATTATACAATTTTGTTTGTGATCGTAATATTATATACCACTCGGTATATAGCACGAACTGCCTTTTTTACAACCTCGTAGTTGATTTTTGACTGGGAGTTGATTTTTGATTTCGCCATTGAACACAACACCTTCTCGTTTCGTATCTTCGCGCTTTGTAAATAAACCAATTAAAATACCGCTCGTGTTTTGCATTAAAAATGTTAAGTGCAACGAACACTGATTTTTTTGAAAAGGATTCACAAAAAAAAAGAAAATATGTTGGAATGAATCAGCTTGAGCTAGAACTGGCACCAAATGCATTTAAAATTTGCTATAAATAATTCAATATATGAAGTAACTTTTTTAACTTATTACCAACTTTTTATTTGGAAAATATGAGTGTAATACACATATTTAAGACATATACATTATAAATTTTGGTTAATTTTGAACAATTGTAAGAAACTTTAATAATAACAGACCAACATTAAACAATAAAATAATTTTGTATGTACTAAATCCCCCATGTTAAGCGAGGGCCAAGTGAATTTTTTAAAACCCGTATAAGAGTTTTATATCATCTTAAAACGGAGGGCAGCACAAATATGTTAATTTTCTAAGTTAACAATCTCAATTTTTAATGTAGCTAACAATTTTTTTTAAGTATTGGGACTGGTACCGTTGATAATTTAATAAAAAACTTCTCTGTGAAGTTACATATTTTGAATAACTTCAACTCACGGAGTGCTGCTCAAGATAATTCTGGCAAGCAATGCACGTATTCCTTGGAGGCGCCCACACGCAGTGGACATATCTCAGATGGATGGTTTGCTGCAGATGCAGATTTGCAATGCTGGACCACAGCTTGAGCTTGGACACGATTCGCCCACGGCATGAGGAATGCAGTGAGCATGGCGTTCGGATGAGCTTGCAAAAAAGGGAAAACAGCCAGACAGACAGAAGAAGCGCGGAGGCTTTTCCAATGGTTTTGCCACTTCAACGCGGCGCTGTGATTGATGATTGTGGCACTCGCTGTTGTCAGATTTTCTTTGATGTGGCACTAGCCAAAGGTGGACTTCCGACCAGCGCCTTTTCCTTTACTCCAACCAACTCAAAACGCAATCGACTTTCGTTTTCCAACTAAAATCCGCAATTTATGCTGCATAACTCGTGTGTTTAGCCAAAGGGGGCCTAAAACTTAAGCCGCTTGGCCTAGACGAGCGACAAGAGACGCGAGATTGAGAGTACAGAAACCGCTGTAAGCGGATTAGAGCCAGGAAACTGCGGCAGGCATTTGTGTTGACAAATCAATTAAATGCAAAATTTAAAGGCGCCCAGTGGCGTCAATTCGGGACTGAGCCAACCAAAGTCCAGGACAGGCCGGGCCAGGCCAACGAAAAGCCTTGTCCATGGCCAGATAAACGACTTGCAACACGCAAAGCTGTGCCTAGTTCTGGACGGTGGCAAGACCTGTGCATGTTGCTTGGGTTTCTTATCGAGAAGCATTGATTGCTCCGTCGGTACCCAATGCAAATCGTAAAGTGTGAAAACAAATTGCGAATTGCACAAGTGGTAGAGGGGCAGAGGGGCACAGGAAACTCATTGCAGTTCCCAGATAATTGCACTCGATTTGTAATTCAAGATTAAGGGCAAACCATGCTCCACGAGTCCACGTCCATGGCTCACTGGTTGTTGGTGACTCCACTTCTCGATCTTTGTTTTAATTTATGTGCACTTGACGGCTTTTTGCATTTCTGCCACAGATAATCACTTAAAATGTGTGCCATGAGTTAAGTGATTATGTAAATTTAGCTCTTTCCCTTCACCCATCCCCCTTCTCCCGCTCACGCTGTCGGCGTGTTCCTCTCGCTGGCAAATGCCTCTAGTTACATTGTATAACCTTCAATCGAACAAAGAGAGATTGGTTATCAACTTGAAAGGCATAAATTGATTGCCAATTTGAAGTAGAACGTTAACACTCCAGGCAGTCAAACCTTAATCTGTGCGTGAGCTTTGAAGTTTTAAACTATATGTTAAACATGTAAAGGTTACCATTTTGTTATATTAAATATATAATTTTTATATTTTCGTATTTATGGGTGAATAGTTGGAAACATATATCGAGTCTTAACTTTAAACTTTTGTGACATCGAACAAAGTGCAATATTTCCATAATTGATTGTTACATTTCGTAAAATATTTAGAAAAAATTAAGAGTAGAAGTTCAAGTTTTGCGTCAGATTATTTACATCAAAATATTTGTACATAAAGTTTAAATATCACATCTTTGAATTATTAAATTTATATCATATCGTCATATCTTTCAGAGCCGTTAAAAGTATTTAATAATATTTGTGATAACAATATATTAATATCTACATTGCTGTCATCCACTAAAAACTATAATTTATTAAAAATTGAAGGCAAACTATTTTTAAATATCTGCACAAATTATGTTTTGGATTATTTACGAAGATTAGGAATAACTTATATTATAAATACGGTTAGAATGTTTGAATACTTACATCGTATTTACTTGACCTCATTTTACCCATTTATTTTGCATCTAATTTGCATTCGTATTTCGGCTACGCTCTTTTGTTATAATTAATCCAAGCGACCATTTGATAATCGTAAGAGAGTTACGTTTATTAATTATTGGGATTGGTTTCTCGATGCGATGAATAGTTGCAAATATTGTTTTTCTTGTATAATATAAATGATTCAAATTCTGTTTATGATTGCCTCGAATTGAATTGAATTAATTGCGTGAGTTATAAAATGTCGTAGGCTTTTCTTTTGCAATAATTTGTAATTAAATGATGATTTATTTTAGAATTTTGAACACCATTGATAAGCACTTTCGTATTTGTTATAAATATTATTTTTATTATTAGGCAAACACTTTTTCTCTATAAATTTCATTTGTTATAAATTTATTGTAAGTACATATTTAATTGATTTAGTTATTGATAGAATTCAAAATGTGTATTATGCGTTTAATTCATTCTTGATATTGTAAGCACAGTCTTTAATAGTTGTTAAAAAGTAAAAGGCTTTAATTGTTGCAACTGGAATTGATATTGGATGAATTTGGGTTATAATGTGTAATGTATTGTGGAAATTACGCACGCATCGACACGTGGCACACGTAGCAGCTATCGGACTCCGACTGAATTCCCACAAGAGCCAAGACAATGTTAAGGGGCCAAAGGCCCAAAATCAAACTGTGATTTGCGATAAACTGTTAAGCTGTTTGCTAACTGTTAACTGTTACTTTCAGCCATTTTGCTGAAAACAAGCTCTAAACAATGCTACTGATCTTGTTGTTGTGGTGAAAAATCGTTAGCAACAAATGCCAAAAGTGCACGAACGAAAATGAAAGAGGAAAAGGAGAAGGAGACAGAAACGGAGACGGAGACGCAGACAGAGACCTAGTAGTGTGGATGGGGTGCGGGAAAAACTAAACATACGGATGGCCAAAAGGCAGGAGTGGAGGTAGCAACCACGTGAAAAATGCCGGAAACAGAAATCGATTTGCGTTGAAATGAAACACATATGTATATGTATGTGTTTGGGTGTTCGTGTATGAGTGTGTGTGTTTGTGTGTGTGTGTGTGTTTGTTGGTGTGCAATGGGCAAACAGCAAACGGCAGAAAAGTGACACAGGAAGAGACTGAGGCCAGCACTGGCTTGTCCCCTGACTTCGCTTGTTCGCTCCACAGTACATTTGTTATAAACAATTATCGCTGGTAACGTCGTGTGAAAGGCGATTCACATAGTTCCAAATTCACACAACGAAATTATGTCACACGCGCAGCGCTCGAAAGTAGGCAACAAATTCGATTATGACGGAACCGAAACCGAAACGAAACTGCAGACTCTGTAGCTTAGCATAGCAATTGCAGTTTATAAACTTTATCGAATTTAATAATTAACAAAAACGTATAGATTGTGTTGAAATTAAGTCAGCGTTTACCCGTCGCTGCTGCCCTGGCTGGTGCTGTTGCTGCTGCTGCTGCTGCACGACGCGTTGAAAATTCACGTAACAATTATTTGTGTGTCAAAAATGTCACAAGTGTCAAAATTGTATAGAAACACTGCGCTGCGCTTGAGAGCAAGCTGCCGGAGAGAGCTCAGATTGTGGAGAGCAAGTGCATAAAGAGAGAGAAAGAGTGGGAAAGTGTGAGAGAGCGAGCGGCTGCTGCGCATGTCGAAAGAGTTCTTCCTATAGACTCAAGCACGTGTGTCCTGCAGAAGAGCAACAATGGTAGAGAGCTTTAAAGCTCTACCAGCTTAAGCTTGTTTTGAAAGCTGCTATCTAGCTGTTGTTGGGCTGTGGCTTAGCTGATCATAGCCGAAGCTAGAAAGTTTCCCCATAAAGACTGACATTTGATAGCTTTACGCTAAATGAGCTCAGAATACGAAATACGTATACGTATACGTATATACGGCCTGTGAATGGATTTGTGCATTTTGATTGCCCGAATATAAATTATATAAATGATACAAGTCAAGTGTATTGTGTAAGAATTGTATAACCCAACAACGAATAAATTATCTTTACTTGTCGCTGTTCTTTTTAGTTCGTTTGCACTGTAGTGCTTATGGGTTTTGTAATTTTTCTTGCAGGAAAACACTAGAACCCCTCAAAAAAGGGTTCAGCTCTGTCTAGTCCTCAGTGGAAGTTTTAGTTCCGCAAACGGCTTAAAAGGCTTAAGTGTTTTCAAGTTGGAACATTTTTCTTGCACATTGCACAACGAGGGGCGTAGTTTGGAGTTCAAAACAAAGCAAAGCCCATCAGTTTATAAGTAGAGAACGTCTGGTCAGCCAGGTGTTAAGCCCACACACACACACAGAGACACACACACATTCGCAATAAATTGTAGATATTGTTTTATCATATTCAACATTTGCATTGTCGTCTTGATGAGCTGTTGAACTGTTAATCAAATTAAACTTTTATTATAATCCTATCGCCGTTAATTGATTAAACTCGAGCACGATATAATTTTTTTAGAGACGCGACGAGACACGACGATTAGGGCAACGGGCAGACGGGAGGTGAGGCGAGGAGGCAATTTACAATTCGCATTTCTCATTCGATTCTCGATTCCCGACTGCTGCGGTTTTTGTTGTGAACCCAACTAAATGCGATGCGAAACTGGCCGACCAAGGCAGAGCCGGGCAATGACGATGGTTTCTTATTGGAACGGCGAACACACTTACTCAGCTGGGGGCGGAGACGAGGCACGAGGCACGAGGAACGAGGAACGGGCGAGGAGAGACGAGAAACGAGAGACGGGATGGGACGGGACCGGCCAGCGTCAGCTGCGTCGCGTGAATGGATATTGCGGGTTGTATGTGGTCTGGCGGGGTGGGCGAGAGGGGTTGGGGCGTCTACTGAAGCAACGACGTTGCCGCTATGTGAGCACGCCACTTGAGGCTAATGACAACAACAGCAACGACGACAACAAGAGCAGCGAGCAAGCGAGTTGATTGCAACCGAACTTGTGTCAGGAGCACAAGTTGAGAAAGCTTCACATTTTGCCGCTATCAACTGAGCGAAGTTGCAACCAGATGTAGCGCCACACACAAAGAGAGAGCGAGAGCAGAGGCGAGAGAGATAGAGCGCGTGAGAGCGCAATTAGTTCGAACACCCATGCGAAATTGGGTCTCTTTAGCATTTCGCGGAAGTTGATGCCTGCCACATTCGAGAGAGCAAGGCAAAGAGAGCGAGAGAGAGTAAGAGCTATAGTAGGAGAGAGTGAATATGCCCGCATAACGGTCATTGCGGTTGAACATGAAAAATTGCATGCGATAAAATGAAACTCTCTTTAGGCCACAGCGAAGCTGAGTTCGACCCGTAGAGGGAGGAGAGGAACAATTGACAGGGGTTGTTTTTTTGTCCATATTGTTATGCCCAGGGGAAGAACTTTCACATGTCGAAACACTGAGGTGACCAGTCTACAGTAAAAGCCTGCTCAGTTCACGAAATACAGTATAAATTGTGATTCAAAATGAAAATATAGGTTTAAAACATTTTACATATAAATTTATACCGATACTCACACCAATTAATTTGTGAGCAAATAACAAAAATTTTAAAAAGTATATATAGATTTCAGATTATTTGATGACGGATCTCATGGTCAAAGTCAGTGAATACTGAAGTATGCTAGAGCTTTTATCCGTTACAATATCAAGCAGCCAGATGGTCGCCCTAATTGTATGACTGCTATTTGCTCTCTCATTCTCTCTCACTCGACTTTTTCTTCGAGTTAGACTAAGGGTTGCTGCTTACCCCTTGAAGCAGCCAGCTAATGCCACCAAGTTGCGCTATCGCATGCGATAAGTGCTGCGTACTGCAAGGTTGCGTGCAACAACAGGTTTGAGTTTGAGTGTGCTTGTTGCGTGGTCTGAACTGAACGGGCAACATGTTGCAGCTTATTGGATAACATTTGCCAGTACATGCAGTTGGCATTGGCATTGGATAGGATCGGATCATCATCATCAGAAACGACAGCAGCAGCCGCTTACATGACGATTACTCACGCGATGCCCGCACACGCACACACACACAGAGGGGCAGTGTGGCAAGGTTGTGGCGCTGCAACTGCAACTGCAATCAGTTATTGAGGTGTTTTGTGATATATTGACAGCATTAAGACTGCGATAGTTGAGATTCATTAATCATAGATCCTTAGGAACGCATCCAATTAATTTGAACACCACAAAACAAAAGTCGCGCTCTTAATGGTGTGAACACGAAGGCACTAACAAATTGCAAAACAACAACTGCCACTACAACCACAACAACAACCACCACCCGCGTCAAAGAAACAAAAGAAACGAACCCGCTGAAGGACAAGAGCCTGCGGCATGCTTTAGAGTCGCCTCGTAAAAAAGTTACACGCATGCGCAGCGGGTGGCGCTGCCTTGTACTAAAACAGAGAGACAACGAGCAGATCGCAGTGCGGAGACACGAAGAGGAGAGGGCAGTTCGCATATCGAAGCTTTCGATCAATAGCCTATCAGATTGCCCAGAGCTAGTTCTAAAGATCAGCAATACAGCGACACAGAGACCCACAGAGAGAAAGAACAAGGAACGGGAGGTCAGGGCTGGTGCTTGTGTGTTGAAAAATTCATTTTAATAAGCGCCCGTAAAATGAACCACGCAATATCTGCGCAATAAATAAATGACAATTATGAATTGTTCGGAACCCAGACCGAGAGCTGAGCGCTGAGAGCTGAGCCCTTTGGCGTCCACCGGTGCGCTATGAGCTACAGCCAACACAGCATCTCGAAGATATTCATCCACAGTTTAAGCAGCCGGTGGGTATCGCAGCTGCGATGCTGTCGTCGTGCCGGGCCATTAATTTGTTGTTTATCGCACCTTGTTAAAATCACATTGCCTATGAGATGAATATGCGAAAAAGAGAGAGAGAGAGAACAATACACGATCTCGTAATGCGATGACATTCCACAGATTCCTTAAAGATTGTTTATTATTATATATTAATTTTTGTATTGCATACTTAATGAATAATTAATTAATTATACGCGATTTCATTATTAGTGTGTGGACAAGTTTGATATCTGAAATTACTTTGGATATTTGTGAGCCATTTTAGTTTTAATATTTATTAGTATTATGAACATTGTGTTTGTAGAAATTGTAATATTAATGCAACAAATTTGATTTGTATGACTTTCATTTAAAACCTCAACCTCACATGAAATTAATACAAATTCCACATCAATCAACAGAAATGTGTGTATTATCTGCACATTACTCTCATTCGAAGACTTTGCGGAACTTCAAAATATTATTTCTTCATCATTTTATTTGCACAAGAAATTCCCAAAGTGTCAGCTAAAAATAAAATTCGCACATTAATTTAGTAGTTTATTTTTGCAATTGGCCTTAACAAAAATGTCATAGAGCACTACAGATTCATTTCTTTTAGGCTTTGGCCTTAGTGAAGAAGACGGAATTTCGAACTTCAGATTTCCAGACAAATTGCGCGCATTTTTATTTCTTCAACTCGTTGATTTTCATACTTTGTGTACAAGTTTATCGCATTGTTGTTGATTTATGTAAATTATTAAACGTTTTCTAATAACTCATTATGCCGCGTAAACAACGCGCCGCATGACAGTCACTTTAAGGTAGAGATGGAGACGATTTCCGAGTTGGCAGATGGCCGGCCCGAGAGGCCTTCAGATGTCAGACAGGCAGAGAGTCAACACATCCCTCTTCCACAACCCCTCTATCTCACATTCCCCTGGGTCTCATTTTCATTACACGTTCTCCGATAATTCTGCGAAGACCGATAACCGATAGCTGTGGAGTCTGCCCTACACTCAACTGCTGTTGCGACTTTTAAGCTTAGATCATTTTATTATTTCATTTTTCTTCTTTTGTTTTCTAACACTTTATTTGGCATTATTGTTGCCTTTCCGTAGTTCCCTGTCACTTTTAGCATCTGTCTACTGCTGCAGAGTTTCACAGCGTTTAGCTAGCTGTCAACAGTGAGCTTGTCAATATTTTCCGATTGGTAATTGATCAAATATTTTTAATAGTCTCCTTATTTGCATTGCACCTTGTCAATTTTTTTTGTTTTTTCTTTTTTGCATTTCTATTACGTTGTTGTGAATGTTTTCGCGGTTTTCTTGACCTACCTGGAATCCGCAGGTGTAAGTTTTAAATTTCGATAAATGATTTGGTCGGGTAACTGACGAGTAATGATCTCAACTATGCACAGGCGTCACATGCAATTGTGAACTGAGAAAAAGAGTGAAAAGTGGTACGCCTACAACAACAATATAGTATATATTTATTATTTTTGTGTTATTTAATATACATATATATTTTAAATATTTATATATTTTTAATTTTTGTGTTTATTATATATTTTTTCGTTATATTATGTATTCATATTTATTTTACATTTTCTAAATATGTTATTATTATAATTATATTTTAGTAGAATTAGATTTAAATTTTAAACATTTTAAAATTTGTTTACTACATGCATATACATACATATGTATATACGTAAATGTAAAGAAAAAATATATAATATTTTTTTGCGCTCTATTTTGCCTTATAATATTTTATTCATGATTCGTGCAATACAGAGTTTATCTGGCAATAGCTTTTATTGTTAAATAAATTAAGAATTACAAAATTATTCATTTGTACTTCGGCATTTAGATATTATACGTATATTTGAATCGTATTTTTTTGTCATACCTGCTAGCCATAGGTTAAAAGGGTAATACAACTTAGTGCCAACAAAAAGGAGGCATCACCGACCCCGTAAAGTACACACTATATATTCTTGATCAGTATCAACAGCTGATACGATATAGCCCGTTTGACTGTCTGTCTGTCAGTATGCGAAGCTATAAGACCTAGAAATATCAAACTTGATAACAGTACTCGAGAATGTCTGACGCAGGTCAGTACTCTTCAAAAACCAAAAAAACTATACATGCCGTAATAATAAAGCTTGAGCCTTGTTTGTTTGTTTTGGTTGTGATCGGATGAAAACATAAAATTTATTCAACTTGACAACTAACTTCGTTAGTTCTGTTTTGTGGACAGTGTGACCATGGCAGTAAATTACTGATTATTTTCAAATACATAGACAAAAATCACTTTTCGGTATATTTATTGGTGTATTTTTTGTTCAAGTTCGACTGTAGCTTGGCCATGGCTTTTTCGCTCCCAGTGTAACGAGGTGCTTAGTAAAGTCAAACGATTTGACCGGCTAATAACAAGTGCAGAAGTGCTTGCCACATGCCACATACTATATGCTGACGCTGTATACATATGTGACTGTGGTTGCGCCTGTTACTGATGCAGTTGTGCCCATTGCTGGGTTCAACTATTTGCATTTGCATTTTAGCACCTCTGCAGAGAGGGGACTGCAACGAGGACAGTCGGTGGGGTGGGCTTAGGGGGTTGAAGAGAGGAAGACCGGGGAGAGCGGACGCTGGTTGCGCTGATTGCGCATGCAAAGTCACAAACGCAGTTCAAGCCACAGTCGGCGACCAAATGAAAGTGGGAAACCGACTGTCGTTGTTGTTGCAGCTCTTTTTGCATTCTTGGCGTTTTGTGTATAACTTAATTCTGTGCGCCTCTGACAGCCACGCCCACCACCAACAAAAAGAAGAAGCAAAACAAACAAGATTGCAAGACTCGACCAAGTTTCCACCTGCCCGCCGTCGATCGTTGTCGTCGTCGTTGCCGCTGCTGTTGTTGTTGTTATTGTTGTTGTTATTTTTGTTGTTATTGTTGTTGTTGGGGGCTGTGTGGGTTGCTCCAGCTCAGCTCCACAGCGCGTATCTAATTACAAAAAAACGAGACAGACGCTGATTTCAAAGATAAATTGCCGACGCTGTTGCTGTTGCTCATGCCTCAGCTGTTGTTCCTGCAGTTGACGCACTGCAGCATTTCCAGGGGCCCAGTGATGGATGTATTTATGTGATGAGGCGATGCCGCAGTCGACTTCGATGTTAGCACCAACAAAAATAAACAACAGTTTATTGGCATTCTCGGCTGCGACTGCCAGTGCGACTGGGACTGCGACTTGGACTTGGACTTGGAATTGTCGACTCGCCTCCTCCAGCTTGTCTTTTTGGCAGTCTTTGCCTACAGATCCAACTTTGAGACGAGCCTCTTGTTCGATACGTTGAATACTCACATGCATATGAATCTATGTGTGTATTTTAAGGCATTTTAATTATTTAACAACATTTGCACGAGTCTCGATATGTGCCGTGCTCAGTCTAGGTGTTGTTTTTAGGTCTTCTTGTAGAACCTTCTGCTAGCCCTCAATATTTCACGACGGAATGTTTGTTACTTTATGAGAAAGCGATTTTTATGCGCGTCTCAAACCTTGGGGTAGACCTGCTGACCAGTTGACTACACCACGGACTGTGTCGCATCGTCTGGCTTTGATTGACAGCGGCGCTTTGCCTCACACTTGATTTATGGCACAGTTTGAGTAACGCATTCTGTCAACCACGCCCTAGAATCCATTCATACTGGCCAAATCAAAGCTAAGCTTGAGTTGGTTAGTTTAAAAAGAAAAGCCGATGGGCCAACGGTTCGCGGAAAAGTCGTTTTAGAGAGAAACATCAGCTTTACAATTATTATTCAGATTGAAAATTAATATTAAACTAAATATTAATGGTAATTGTTTTCTTCTTATTATACCCGCTACCCATAGGGTAGAAGGGTATTATCACTTAGTGCCAACAGAAAATTTATGTAACAGGCAGAAGGAGGCATCTCCAATATATCTCCATAAAGAATATATATTCTTGATCAGCGTTAACAGCCGAGACGATATAGCCATGTCCGTCTGTCTGTCTGTCCGTCTGTCTGTCCATCTGTCTGTCCGTCTGTCTGTCCGTCTGTCTGTCCGTCTGTCTGTCCGTATGAACACCTGGATTTCAGAGACTATAAGACATAGAGACACCAAATTTTCAAAAAGGTTCCTTCATACCCTACGCAGATCAAGTTTATTTCAAAAGTTGGATGCCACGCCCCCTTCGCCCACAATAAGCATTAATCTAGAAAAAGTCAAGTTTTTTTTTATGTAAATTGCGTATAACTCCACAAGCTCTTTGTGTAATGATGTGTAATTTGGTAACCCATCTGCGCTTGATACTCTTATATACCGTGTAATTTTGGTACAAATCGGATAAGTAGAACAAAAGTTATTTGTGAAATTATTTATCAAAATTGTTGTACCCAATGCATATGGACGTTTGAAGTGTGTGAATGACCTCGAGATATCAAATTTGGTCACAGTATTCGTGCAGGTCTTACGCAGATCAAGTTTGTTTTAGAATTTTGGTATGCATAATAATAATTATATTCTCAATGATTCCTGTGAATTTGGTTGAGATCGAATGAAAAACAAGGAAGTTATTCATGAATCAATTTTATAATCAAAATTCTCTTGCAGCTGCTCGCGCTTTGTTTGTTTAGTTGACAGAGTGAACATGTCGGTATTTAATGAATTTAAAAAAAAAATATGTATATACAAAAAACCAAATTTCAGAATATTCTGTGGTATATTTTTTGTTAAAATACTTGAGAATGGTGAAATAACGTTTTTCTATTTATTGCTTTAAAGGTACGTATATTCCAGTAGAATATGCCAGGAGAAAGTTTGAATTAAATTATCTGAATTTTAACTTATGTTGAAACATTAAAACTACTCATTAATATGTGTGTGTATTTATTTTTCGCACATATGATCAGATCTTGATGTTATTAAAACAATGAAAGGTTGTACTATATTATGAAAATAGGGTAACAGTGTCCCTCAGCTGAATCTGAAATTTCTTGTGCAGTTAGGATCAGTCGCATTACCCCCACAGGCAATGCCAAGAAGAGCATCGCAATCAGCGACCGCGAGGAGAGCAACTTCCTCACATAATTCAATATGTGGACACAACAATCTAGTAGATTGCATATTGAAACAAAAACAGAAAATAAAACAAAATTCAAGATCCACACTTGACCTTAGACGTCGGCAGGCGCAGCCACTGGTCAGTTCCATGGGCAACGTTCAAGTGGCTTTTATATGGGTCTCCAAAAGAGTTGTTGGAACAGGAGAGGGAGATGGAGAGGTCGAGAATCTTGGGCGCGCATTCGTTAAGTAAACATGCTACGGTACGACGCCTTCCTAAAACCCTGGCATCCATTCCTCAGTCGCAGTTGTAGTTCCAGTTGCATTCGCATACTCATGCTTTGGCGTCAGAGTGCTCATAACAGCAACAACAACAGCATCAGCGGCAGCAACAACATCTTCGTCATCAACATCGACAGGCAAAGTACACACACACACACACTCAATGTATATCGAGAACTCAAGGGATTGTGTCGGCTTCGCTTTGCATCTTTTGTTCATTTTAGTTTAAATATTGCCTACCTCCGTCTATCCGTCCAACTCTGTCTGTCCGTCCTTCGGTCCCTCTCTCTGTCTCCGGCTCCTCCTGCTGCCAATAGTGCATGGCATTTCATGCACTTTTCATTTTTTTTCAATCAACATGGACTTGACCGTTCGAACGGCAGCTAAAAACGTTGGAATCAACAACTGTGTTTTGGCTTTTGAGGGCGCTAGTTTAGAGGATCTGTCGGGCCAGCTCCCTTTCTGTCCATCTTCTCGCTTGCCATTTATTTGTGTTTCTTAATATTTTTGTTAAATGTTTTAAGCGCGCGTAAATTAATCTCGATCTTAATTGCTTTTACTTTTTCGTTTTGCCGCGCTTCTTCACTTCACTACTCGACTTGCCTCGAGAGATACTTCTACTTGCGCCAAGCGCCATCCATACAATTTTTAATTCCAGTAATTCCACTCATCTATATCTATATCTCTATCTATATCTATATCTATATCTATATCTATATCTATATCTATATCTATATCTATATCTATATCTATATCTATATCTATATCTATATCTATATCTATATCTATATCTATATCTATATCTATATCTATATCTATATCTATATCTATATCTATATCTATATCTATATCTATATCTATATCTATATCTATATCTATATCTATATCTATATCTATATCTATATCTATATCTATATCTATATCTATATCTATATCTATATCTATATCTATATCTATATCTATATCTATATCTATATCTATATCTATATCTATATCTATATCTATATCTATATCTATATCTATATCTATATCTATATCTATATCTATATCTATATCTATATCTATATCTATATCTATATCTATATCTATATCTATATCTATATCTATATCTATATCTATATCTATATCTATATCTATATCTATATCTATATCTATATCTATATCTATATCTATATCTATATCTATATCTTTATCTATATCTATATCTATATCTATATCTATATCTATATCTATATCTATATCTATATCTATATCTATATCTATATCTATATCTATATCTATATCTATATCTATATCTATATCTATATCTATATCTATATCTATATCTATATCTATATCTATATCTATATCTATATCTATATCTATATCTATATCTATATCTATATCTATATCTATATCTATATCTATATCTATATCTATATCTATATCTATATCTATATCTATATCTATATCTATATCTATATCTATATCTATATCTATATCTATATCTATATCTATATCTATATCTATATCTATATCTATATCTATATCTATATCTATATCTATATCTATATCTATATCTATATCTATATCTATATCTATATCTATATCTATATCTATATCTATATCTATATCTATATCTATATCTATATCTATATCTATATATCTGCATCAGTTTTTTGCCATTATTCAGCAACGTCTGTGGCTCGCCTTGGCTTGTCCGAAAAGCGAAGCGGACAAGTTAAGTACAAGTGCGATACAAAGCCGCCACGAGCCTACGACTGGAGGCTGATGGCTGGAGACTGGCAAATTGTGTGGACTGGACAGAGATGGAATGATTAGCGGGTTGAGGGCAGGTGGCGGCAGAGGCGGATCGGATCTTTCGGTTGGGCACGATAACAAGATTAGAAAATAAGATTTATCTCATAGATTGATAGATTCGATTACACGCAGCGGTCGGTGGCGGCGACTGGGGAGGGCGAGTAATTACAACAAAAGCAACAACTCCCAACATGAACAAGAACAAGAACAAAACGAGCTGGGAGCTACAAAAGACAAGAATAGAGAATCGAACGGAACGAGGAGAACGGACTACGGACTACGGACTACGGGCTTGGAGTATGGAGTGTGGATCGGTTACGAGGCCGCTCTTCTCTGGGGCCTTAGCTCAGCTCAACACTATCTGGCGTTTTAATGGACTTTTAACTGGTTTTTTTTGCTTTCTGCTGTTTGCTGGCAGCTGCTGCACCTGCAACAAGGAGCTGCCCCAGCGGTATGGCTGTCTGGCTGGCTGACCGGGCGTTGCATATTTACTAATTTAATAATTCAAAAGCATTTAAATTCCTAATCATATCTCGGCAAAGCGGCCGACCAGTCGTCTGGATTAACCCAACTCTTCTCGAAATGAATCGCCCGCCGCAATTTGTGAAAATTTCTCACCATTTCATGCCGCTAGCTAAAGCTAAAGCTAAAGCATTGCACCTCTGGCTTCTCTCTCTCCCTCTCTCTCTGTTTGAGTCTCCTTCACTTGCGATCTCTCGACTGTGTGTTAGATTTCCACTTTACTGTCTATGCAATTTGTTGGCTAACTAGATGGCTATCTGCAGCAACATGTTGTTGCTGTTGTTGCTCTTGCTGTTCCATGGGGTTTCTACACGTTCTTTGTGGCCCGCTGCGCTTTCGTGTTCTTTTCATCTTTCGCATCGAATCACTCCTTGTCTCTCTCTCTCTCACTGTCTCGCTTTGGCTATATACTCTACTGCGGAGTCTGTTTTAGGACTATTACTACTGCTTTTTATGCATCGCCTGGCGTTAGTGTTTTGCGTCTTATTAGACTCTAATTGCATTGCCAGTTATGGCCAGAGTTTGCCTGACCAACTTGCCTTGCTGGCCGGTTAATACGGCAACTGGCAACTGGCAACTGGCAACTGGCAACTGGCAACTGGCAACTGGCAACTTGCAACTGGCCACTGAGCAACTGGGCATGCACCAATTGGAATTAACGTGAACGCCTTCGACTGCATTTCTTTAGCCTAATCGAAAGGGTAGTCGGCAAATGGGCTTTCAATTTGGATTTAACTCAAGTTCAGATCGCAAATTAACCGCTACGTGGCCTAGTTGCATACCATAAATGATATGAGACCGAATAATTTTGTAAACCTGAGAGTAATTCAATAAGAAGTCAGTCAAGTAGCTTACTATTTCGTTTTGCATGAATAATAAATGTTATTACTAAATTATTAACTACAATTTGTTGGATTTGTGATTGCGATTGCTACGACTGTCCTTATATAAACAGTAAGTCTATTCTCAATAATTAATTTATAATAATATAATATTATTTTTTTCCAAATAATAATTTCCATAATGGCAATTGTTTTCTGAAATTTTCCCTTCTTACTATTTACTTATTATCCTTGAAAGTGTTGTATATAAAGCATAAATTCATTAAAAAATTGCAATTAAAAAATAAATAACAATATTACTAAATAAAAATAATTTAAATGATTTGTAAATTACCAACAATTTTTTTTAATTGTATAATAATTTTTCTATATCCATGTTCTTTTCCTTTATTATTATTTATATAAGAATAGTTTGTTGCATCTCCACAACTCTCGAACAGCGGGCGTCTTTAAGTCTGCAATATGACATAAATAATAATCTAGTGTAGGTGCGGTTTGGGCAAACCTTCTTCGTCATAGAATATTACGTAAGGTACGTCCAATAAGAAATGCCAACAAAAATAAATAAGAAGGCCCAGCTCCAGTCACATTTCCTCACAATCATCACCGACCACTTTTCTGTTGAGGTCGCATCGAAACACGCGAGTTGTGGCGTCAGACACTTGGTGCACCATTGGAGGGTGCTACGGCAATCGACGTCATCCTGCCTAGTCGCCATCTTGGCGCCCAACGTACGCAAAGCATGCCCAAATTATTGGATCCACCAAAATTTGGCTGCTGTTATTTATAGTTATATCGATGGATAGTGGAAACAACAGCAGTTCAAGACTAGCAGTTCAAGGACCTTGTCCGAAATAATTTATTTTTTTAGAGAATGCCCATACATTTTATTGCCATTGTGGATTAATAATAAAATAACTTGAAATAAATTGTAAAATATAGCTTGTAAATGATTGCAAATTGGTATTGAAATGCAAACAGTTATTTGTATATCTGGCTGGGGTATCAACATAAATTCTAAACACCCTCTAAAGAGGGACAACAATTCCAAACAACAACAAATGATGTCTACTTAAAGTATTGTGTAACTATTAATTGTCCTTATGCCAAATCCACGCCATTGATTGAAATAGAAATATGACCAATATACGCATTCATTGAGCAATATTCCACAAAAGTCTGCATTGAGTGAGTGTGCAGATATTTTTGTCGAGTAGGCGACGCGGTGTCTGCCAGACTTAGACTCTGAATGAGGTCGTTCGTCGTCGGGCGACAGGACTGGACAGGACCGAGGGCAGAGGCCCTGCCAGAGACTTATCAATTGCCAAGAGGGATGGAGAAGTCGGCAATTGCCGACCCAACTTCTGGCTAAAAAAACTTGTAGCAGCCGTAGGAGATGCCACACATCTGGATCGTCCTTCGCCCTTTTCGTAACGTAACAATAAACTTTAATTGGTGGCAATTATCTGGGTACTGGGATCAACTGTTTTGTGCGCTATTTCAATTTGTCGTTTATCATTTCCATTACATATCGTTGGTCCTTTGTGTAACTTTTGGCCAGCAGGATTTGTTGTCAATTACTGCAGTTCTTGCTCAGATTATGACAGCTACCAGCAGCAAATTAGGCCCAATAAAAGTTTCGCACTTGAAGTACAACTTTTTCCCAAAGATTACCAACATATTTCGTCTGAGTTCAAATTAATTGATTGGGACTGGGAAAGATAAGGTGAAGTTATTCAAGATAAAGATGTATAAAATAGGGAAAAATTTAAGAGGATAATGTGAATTTAATGGCATCAGGAATGACTCAAAATATTATATATAACACAGGCATTTGCATGAAAAAATGAACTGCTTCTTAAAATGATTTGGTTATTTATTATTTCGCACGTCTGAAGAGAGTTTGGAAAATTAGAAATAAATATCAAATCTTTAAGAACAAATTTGAAGCATTCGAAGTCTATTTATTATACATTAATCAAGTTCAGGATTAATCATTTGATTAAGTATGGGGTTTTTAAATTTAATTTATTTTTTTTCGAACATTCAATTTATCACTATAAATAGCATATATAAAATCCTCACTCTACACTGAAATTCAGAAAGTTCTCACAAAGGAAAGGTTAATCAAAGTCAAATTAATAAACCCTCAACTCCAACATGTGTCAAATGCAGCAACAAATTCCAAATCTAAAGGGAATTTTATTCCACTCGAGAATTGAATAAGATAAGAGCTTAAAGCTACTGACAATAAATTTGTGTTCTACATCCGTCTCGACTTTTTGTCCAATTTGTGGCTGAGTGGAATTCATGCAGCTTTGTTAAATTTTCACACTTCTCTTGAGAGACGGAAAAGCGAAATTTCCACTCGAATTTACCTCATTTTCACTTAAGCTCATCGCATATCTTTGGTCCTGGGGCCCAGCTGTGCTGATAAATTCTTGTGCGCAAATGGCATAAAGGAAAATGGCTTTTTGGCAGCGCCGCGTGACAATGAATTGCAATTTCCCTTTCTTACACCCAGCAGATTTTCCACTCCTTGTTGCTGTTCCCTATTGTAGTTGTCGTTTTTGTTGCTGGACAAATTTGCAGCTCGTTTAGCTCACCCCACAAACATGGGGCGTGCAGTACTTGCAGGACGAAAGTTGCAAAAATGATGCTGCATATTTACGAGAACTCGTATATTCATTTTTTCACATTCATTTTATTTTGTTGCTTCTTTATTTTTTCTGCTAAATGCGTCGCCATGAAATTTTAATCAAGTCTCAGCTTCCGTCGTTGTTGCTGCCGTATTTAAATTGCAGACATGTCTGCCGTCTGGCATTTCCGCTACCAAACAGCAACGATAAACATTTTTTGGAGCCTTGGGGCATGGTCAGAGCTGAATGTCTAAAGGTGTTTTCGGGTTCAACGAACTGAATAATAGGATTATGTGGGAGATGAAGTGGGACATTAGCAAGGATTTGCTTATCATAACTTGCATGGATAGCAAGAGAATTGTCTACCGTTGAGAGCATTTCTTTTTAACTCATCAGCTGTTGACTCTTTACGAATCATCTTTCGTCAGCCAGAGTTATGTCTGCCACAGCCATAGATATTCAATTCAAATCCGAATCAATTTTGGCCCAACACATGCGACACCTTTTGCGAACTGACACAAATTTCATATGAATTATGACACTTATGAATACACAACTGTGACTTCGACTATAATCCATTTATTCCATTCAAAACACACATGTGCACACACAGTAGAGAGTATAATATTTGTACATCTCCATTGTGGAGCTCATTGTGGCACATGGCACTGACAAATGAAAGCCAAATGCAGCACGTGATGCTGCCGCATAAGTGATATGACAGCTCTATAAATTTTGAAAGTATTATTTTCCTCATAACAGAATCCCAGTGGGCTTCGTGTGTGGCTTAGTCTCGCAAGGACTCTCTGCCCTAGTCCTTGCTTTTTTGTTGCTTTCGACTTCGACTTGCAGCTCTCGTAGCGTGTCGCGAAATGCGCCAAAGTCACGTGCGACTGACAGCCAAATTGACAGTGTTATTAGGTTGAGATGCGAAATTCACATTAACTGGCAGGAACGGTTGTCTAATTGTCTTCAGTCAGAAAGTCAATTTTTTGCCAGATGAGGGACGCACTTGTCAACGGCCGAGTCGTGTCTATTAAGAACATCTACTTACGAGTATTCATTCGGCACCATGACATTGCACTGTGGATGGAATTTGATAAAAAAAAGTGTCAAGAACTCGAATAAAATAAAATTGATTTACGTTATCGCATTCACGGCAAAGCCCTTGATGAAACAACGACCTCTCAAGTAATTATCAATGGAATGTCCCACATATTTGAGTCCACTTAAGATCTATGAATTTTGTTTTAAATTTAAAGTCGACTATGAACAATCGATGTTGAATAACTTACTGTTATTAAATTAACTTTAATAAATGAAAAACTTTAAAGTATCTTCTAACTATCAAACATATTTAAATTATAAAGTAAATGCAAGCTTAACTAACTTCCATTACACAGTTTAGGACCTATTCTGTAACCAATAGATAATTTTATATTATTTAACAAATTTCTATTTAAAAATGATAGTCACTTAGTGAATTTCCAGATGCTTTTTCATTAAAACAATTCTGTATAAATGTATTACTTCATCTCATCAATTAATGTTGCAGACTTTGTTAGATTACTCATTAGACATCTTAAATTTTTCAAATACTTTTATAATAGGTTAACTTACTTATGAAGAACTTTTAATTTAATGTCACGAGCTCTCGAGATGGGTATCAACATAATAATATCTATAGGACGAACGATTGCCAAATATATAAAATAAAATCAGATTAGAACAGCCGCACGCGTTTGGTTCGTTTTGTTAAATGTGTTAATATGTATTGTATAAAATGGATTTTTCCTCATTGGTATATGTTGGCATATATATTTTGAAATATCGTTTTTGTATTTTTTTTTTAACTATATTCAACAAGAACTTACACTTTCTGGCCATCGCACGAGTCATTCTAAGGTGAAATGGAACCCGTGCCAGAGTGAATCCCCTTGCACTCCCTCGGCAGATTAAGAACTCGCCCCGAGCTCAATTAGTCGTCGTGTGCGTTGCGTCTCAAGTGCTTTCCATAATTCTATCGATAAGTCAAGGCGCGCTGTGTGCCTTGCCACTAAATGTTTCGGCGTCCGTTAGTGCAGCATCTGAAACGATCGTTTCGAAAATGTTCTGTTCGTCGATTGGCAGGTAATGCGTCTAAAATGGACCTAAGATTAGACCTTTTGCCTGTCCACATATTCTAGATAAATTGAATATGTAAATTGAAAATTCATTGATAGCTTGCGTTGGAAATTCTCATTTTAAATTGCCCCGACTCGGAATGAGTCACGCCAGATACGAACGGCTGATTCACTAGAACTGGAATGAAATAACAGAGTCCAAGTCACACGCCCCCAACGCCCAGACACATGCGCTTATTCAACGCCCCCAGGAAATGCGATTACGAATAGTTGCAGAATTTGGAATGTGACAACTTTGTGGCAATGTGAAGGTCGCGTGGCAGCTGAGCTCAGCTGCTCTCGTTCTTTCTCTGCCATTTGCTGAGGCTGAAACGACAAAGCGGTCCAAATTAGAGCTCGAACAATGGCAACTGCAGTGGCAGCGGTAACGACAACAACAACGACAACGACAAGGGCAACTGCAACACCAGGCGAAAGGAGAAAGTGCGGCAGCCAGCCAAGCGCAACGGAACCTTTCACAACGCCTACAAAAGGTGTAGCCCGAGCCAGGTAACGCCAAGGACATAGACACACACACACAGACAGACTCGGGTCGAGCCAGAACATACACTCCTTTGTTTGAAAATAAATAATGTCGAAGAGAAAATAAAATTTTATGCATTTTACATGCTGAATTACGAGCTATTTGGCCATGTGGCATGTGGCATGGCATGAGCCATATGCCACATTGTCCCTTTCCCAATTTGCAGACGCTCCATTTTGCAGCTATTTTAAATTGATTTAAACTTCCATTCGCCACTCTTGCGGTCAGCTATAAATCTAATGCTGTGTGTGGTGTGTGAGTCTGAGGGTATTTTACGTAAACTATGCAATTATTTTCACTTTTCGCACACATTATTCATTTCATTTGACAGTGAAAGCGCCGCAGTTGCATACTTTCAGGCGGCAAAGCCATGTATGAATTAAATGATTTACTAGCAAAATTGGACCCAGTTGTCCTTGAGTCGCAGCTAGATTATATAGTGTCTGCATAATTGCGCCTTATAAAAATACATTATACACTTGGCCCTCGCTTAGTACGGAGTAACATTCCTGGAAGACTTCGTGCTCAGCGAAACTTGGATTCAATGCAAAATAAGGTGTTACAATTCAAATTTGGCAACAAACAAGAAGGTTTCATCAGACAACGATGTAATTAATAATTAAAATGATAATGATTTTAGAAGCGATTCGAGAAAGCTTTTAAATACTCACCAGAAGGCTACAATTTCGACACAACAACAAAAGCCTTTTGTGCAAAAAAAACCAACTTTATCATATTAATAAGAATCTTAAAGAATTTGTTGATGGAATGAATTATAATATACATACAAGTAAAAACAACTTCAACAAAATAATAAATAAATAAAATCAAGAAGAATATATACTTAATTTGTTTAAAATATTAATTCCAATTATCTAAGCTATGACAACAGAATTGAAACAAAACAACTCAAGAGCTATTCCTTAAATAATCGTTTCAAGCTAACATTCGAGCTGTTTTGAGCCCATTGTGCTCAAACTATTCTCATATTCTTACCTGCTGTGGAATCAGCACGTTTAATTATAGTCACTATAGTCAATTTCACTTGCCCCAAGCACCTCACACATAGAGCCACGCAGACCTTGGCCTGCCTCATAATAATTGTCAACAAAAAAAACAAATTTCCATTAATTTTACCCAAGCATTCACAATTGGAATTATGATTTAGGTGAATGTTTTGATATCGAGCAATTTCAATGGGCATACTATGAAAATAAATAAAAAAAAATAATATCTGTTGACCGATTTATGAGACGTCCCTTGATTAATGTCCTTGACAAAGGTGGCGGTCACAAAAGGACAAATATAAAAATACCAAAAAACCCAAAAACATTCCATTGATTAGAACGCAGGACCCCACACAATGCGATGTCCACTGCTGTGGCCGTGGATGGTGTTTGATTTATCGCGAGGTTAAAATAGAAATTAGCCTGGAAATGTGGATTGGGAGAGACGAGTGTGGAGTGTCTAGTGTGTAGTGTGGAGTATGGAGCGTGGAGTATGAAGCTGGAATGATATGAGATCTGGTCACTGACCACACAGCAAGTGAAGGTGGCACTGGTCTGCTAATTGAGCAGCCGAACACAATGAAGAATGGAGAACGAAGCACCAATCAACCACCTGCCAAATTAAGTTCTCAAAGGATCTTGGCCTGGTCTTAATGTATGCGCGGTTTGATTCTCTGTATTCCTCTGTCGTCTTTCTTTCTTTTTAATTAAGAACAACAACGCAGCAAAATTGATTTTACATTTGAGATGACTGGCAGTCGGGTCTCACCAGGCCAGGCTCAATTGCGGACTCAGGTGCAGCGGCTCTGTTATCGTGGCCAAAGATCTCTGAGAGATGCGCGTTGAGAGATAAGGCTGTCAAATGCCAGCTAGATGTTAGCCCCGTAGTGAGCTGTGGCTTGGATCATATTTAATATAGTTTGTAAAATATTAGTAATCGCTTATCGCTGATAAAATATCTGCCGCAGGATCAAAGGAGCCATCAAGCTGCCAAGTCATTAGGCTCCATTCAAAATTTGTTAGGCTTCCTTTTGCGGTTTGCCTTTCGCTAGCGATTTGCGAGCGTATTTCGTGTTCGTTTTCAGTTTCTTGTGTGCACTCGTCGTCGCAACATCAACCATAGAAAAATGTTGTTCAATTTAATTTTAAACTAAAAGCTCATTTAACATGATATTGATGTGCATAAATTATATTGAAATTTATGCAGTTTGCTTAGACCCAAAATGTTTCGGGCGAAGAAGTAAAGTCCCAGATTCCTATCTGAAAACGTCGTCCATAAAAGCTGCAAGCTCGGATACAAGTCTACCTGAAAGACATTGATCAAAACAATGATAATATAAATTCCAATTAACCTATCAGACACTGGCCCAGAGTGAGACATTCAACGGTAAATGACACTGGAAATAAGAAAAGAATACATTTTCTCAATTTTTCTCGAACATTATCGGTGAGAAACTATCTAGTCTGACGCCGTCTCACTGTCTTTATAAAGTGCGGAGCGTGCACATTTAAATTATGGCATATCGGTTGACCAGAGTTGGCTTAACATCTACAGCTCAATCGGATGTGAACCAACATCCAACTCGTAGCGTATATGGGATGAGGGGTTTGCTCAGGGGCAACGGAATATGCTTCGCTGTGGCCTAATGAAATTATTAAAAATGCATTTTTGTTAAGTTCACAAAAAAGATGCATAATATGCATAAAATGCAGCCACTACCTTCATAAATAATCCGAACTTGCTCCCATCTCTATCTGTCCCTCTCTACCCTTTTTCTTATTCTTCCTATCTTCTCGAGTTAAGAATGCAATTTGGACCCTTTGACAAAACTAATTATGCATTCATTTTGTTTGCCAACAATTAACTAGCCCTGGGGCGCAGCCCATTTTTCATTTTGCTTATAGGTAGTCGGTCCCTTGGGATCGTTCCGAGATCCTGCCTCCCCTTTGATTTATGAGAGCTTCATACATGATTTAGATGCCACAATATTGCGCCAGTGTGTGTGGGGAGTTCACAATATGTGTACATAAGCCTTATTTTTTGCGACCATAATTTTTGACCTACTTTCAAGAAGTCAATTGATATTCGAACTATCCACATGTCTGCAAATATTTTAATAACATTTTAAATAAATCTATATGACATTTCAATTTGTGAGAAATTAAAGTTTAAAGGAAATAAACCTAATTGCAAATATCCATATGGAAATCCATTGTGCTCTTAAATGTATTGTATATTGCTTTTCTATTTGACATTAATTTTCAAAAACTTTCCAAGAACAAATTACTATTTTAGTATCTTTAGCATAGTTTTATATTATTTAAAAAATTTGTTTTTAATTTTTTAATATAAACTTATTAGAAGACATTTTTGGTCGATTTCTGAGGCATAAATTAAAGAAATCTGTAACCAGCGATTAACTGAAAATTGTGTCCAGTTGCAGAGTCGCCAATAACAGAATAACCGATCGCTGAGGCGATGGCTGGGGATGAGGCCGGGAAGAGAGGTCACTTGGAGCTGAGAAGAAGTTCGATATCGGGGTAAAACTGTAAACTGGTTAGAGAATCAAATGACCATTTATAACAGCAATGACTGGAAAAACATCAAGGCAAGAGCGAGTACAACAAAAACAAGGGCAAGAGCAACAACACATGCAGATGCAGATGCAGATGCAGATGGAGAGCCACCCACGCTCATGCCACAAATACCACAATTACTTTCTAAAAACCACGAGTCAAAATCAGCGGGGCGAGCATTTGAGTTTGCACCAAAGCCAACTGAGGCGCCAATCGCACAAAGTGCACAAAGCAGATAGAGCGGGAAATGGAGATGGAGCGGGAATATTGAGTGAGGAGCTGGACAGTGGCCGAAAGAATTTCATGGGCGTTTTCTAATTTCTAGCTGTCCGCAACAGCAACAGCAACAGCAACAAGAGCAACAACAAATTCCAGAGTCAAAGTAATGTGGAAAACGCCTTATCCGGTGGGGCAGCTATCACAATGGGGGAACTGTCAACGCTGCAGGTTGCCCGCTGCATGCTACAAGTTGCAAGTTGGAAGGCGCAAGCTGGGGCTGATGCCGTGATGCCGTGATGCCCACCCAGGTTGCCGGTTGCTGGTAGCTCATTGGCCACTTCAGTGGTTGCAGTTGACAAACGTTGACAGCGGCGACAATGTAGTCAGACCGAGTCCACGCTATTGACATTGTGCAACGTGCCACAGAGGCAGGGGCAGCGGCAGTGGCAGGGGCAGTGGCGAGTCGAGATGCGAGCGAACTTGATTTCTTATTTGAATATGCATTTAATTCAGCGGCAGAGCGTCGCCAGAGTGCCATCGATCGTGACAATCGCCAACGCAAGTGCAAAACTCTTCACTTCATGTGTCGAACGATCTGTGGCAAGTGGCCACAAAGTGCGTGTGTGTGTGCGGGTGTGTGTGTGTGTGTGTGTGTGGTGCCACTTGCTGGCCGTTCTCTCTTGGTCAATCTATGGGTCTATCAGAGGTGATTAAAATTGACGTTTCGTTATGTGATGACGCTCACTTGCAGTTGCCCCCTCAACACTTTCTTTTGCTAAACGTTTTCTTCATTTATGAATTAATCAATTTGTTGTTGTTGTTGGCGTGCATCAGGCAACGCGTTGCAACGGCCCAAATCACTCTTTGTAGCAAACAGACGTGCTGTCTTATGCGCTGCGCAATTTTATTATTTTCCTACAGCCGGTGATGCTCTCAAACATTCTTTTAGTCGAAAATTTGAACTGCTTGCCGCACCGCGTTTCTATCCTGAGATGGTGTACATTTTTATGTTGTTATCATAGAAGAGTTGTCAGAAGCAGATCACGGCTTCACATGGGCTGCTGGCTCTACGATAACGTGAGTGTGAAATGCGGATGTTTGTAAGACAGACAAGAAAAAATCAACTTCTTCCGACTCATAATTATACAACTTTTTACCCCTACAATCGACTGAACCACCTACAGCTACCACTGCGAAAAGCCTTTTCAATAGGGAACCTGATTTAGTGATAATAGTTTACACTAAAGTTGTGTCTGAAGCAGGCCGATTCCTGAATACAAATTTTTGTTCTGTTCCTCCTCCAGCTGTTCTTAGTGTCGAATAATCGACTTTATTGTGTTCCAAAGATAATTGAATAACAAAAATTATTCCTTTGGCTCCTAAACCACTAGTAGAGGTTCCAACAATGAAATAAAAATACAAATCCAAATTGAGTAATTGGTGGAAAAAGAGTAAAAAGGCTAAGTTAAAAGTCTGACTCCGATTAGGCTCTTCCCAATTGAACCTGTACAATCTCAATCTCAAACGTTCTCATCTTCTTCTTCTTCCGAAAACTATTTCCATAGTTTCTTATAACCTATCAAAATGTGAGTGGTTTGCGTAGTAAAATGAGTAAGAATACGTAATTTGTATTACGTAGACAATTTTACTTTTTCTTGCGACGTAGTTGTGTTTTCGGATACCTGGTTGAATTCGGATATCTCTGATTCCAAACTCTTTCCGGCGAAGTACACAGTTTCCCGAAGGGGCGGTGGCCATATATTTGCCATAGACTCTAACCTCTCGGAACCATTAAGTTACTCAGCTGTTGACGCTGATCAATAATATATAGTATATACTTTATGGGGTCGGATGTGCATACTTCTGCCTGTTTTATACATTTTCTGTTGGCACTTCTATCCAATGGGAAATGGGTGTACAAAAATTAAAAACTGAACAATTGCTAAAGATAAACCCTTACAATAAGTAAAGAGCTTTCTATTCAAAGAAAATATATTTTAGAGTTTTATGTTGTAATTACAATTGATTGCACCTTGTATTTTCTAGGGCTAACACTGCTTTCCTCTTAAAAACTCTACTACTAAACTACTTAGCCTTATAGCATTTAATATCCGGTCCTTACTATTATTTTTGTGCATGTCTGCAAAGACTATCCGTTGGGCGGAAGGAGCGTTTTCTGAGATCCGCGCGTAACAAGTCTTGGCTTGGTATCGCGTGGTCCTCTTATATATTTATATTTTGATTTGTTTGTTGTGGCCATTAGCGTCACTTGATGGGTCCATGGATGGAGCCGTGCAACAGCTACCAACTATCCAGACATGCAACAACATATCGTCTAATTACCACTCCGACTAATTGCAAATGCGATGGCGTTTGGCTCTCAAATTCACCTCACCTCTGAAGGCGCTGCAAATTATTTACACAATTAATTTATGCATTCTTTTAAAGCGTTTCAAATTAGTTAAAGTGTTCTTAGAACTCTGTGGGGCAGCTCAAGATATTCACAATTAATTAATTTGTATAAGCTAAATTTACGCATCAAATGATGCTTGTCTTGGAAACATTAATTTTTTTTCAGTTGAATTCAATTTGTTATTTGTAGAGATGGGAGCTGGAAACTTGAAGACAACATAATTTATGTGATATAATAATAAGCCTGAGAAATTTCGTACTTCTACTTGAATTAAACTTATGAATTGTTTATATAATAATATAACGCTAATTTAATTTGTTTAATGTTAATAATTATGGGAATCATAATACTCACAAATTACATATGTATGTACATCTTAAAAGCACGTTCTAAATAATGAATACAAACAACGTAAAATAATAGAAAAAATTTACAAAACTAATTAAACACACAATTAAAACATTTACGTAAATAGAATTTAATTTTGCAAGGCAGCTCAAAACGTCTCTCGGGCAAGTCATAATCGATCTGCAGTTTTTTACTCTCCGTTCCGTTCCCTTCATTGACATACATTACAAATTGAGTCGGCCACATTCATAGCAGACCAGATAATGAATCAAAGTCTGGCAACGAAAGGCGGGACTCTTCACTGCAACAGCCACAGCAACAGCCACAGCAAAAGATACAGCAACTAACGCTCTTGGGCCGAAATTCCAAAGTGCAGCCTGACTTAAGCTGAAGTTGACCAAGTGGCCCAACTAAGTTCTAGCTGACCTGATGCGACTTTGTTGATGTTAATAAACTGAGCAACTATTTGAACGTCAATTAGTGTGGGGCCGCTAATTTAGGACAGTCCAGACTTGAACATACAGTGTTATCTGTGCGGTTCGACTGTGGAATGTGACGACGCCGCGACAATCGATCACAAACATGTTGGCTCAAGCTTAAAACCTGCCTTACGGATAAGATAGATGCCACCATGCAGCGAGACTGGCTTTGGCTGCACAGGAAGGTCCAGTGACTCAGGGCTCAGTGCTCAGACTGTTGCGCCCCCTGGGCAAACATTTCGTGCACTTTTTGTATTAATTTTCAACCACGATGACCGCAACGGGACAGCGACTCGTTTTTGGGCCTCCGGGCCTTTTGGGTCTCTGGGCTGGGTCTTCCAGTTTCAATTGAAAACCACACTCTAAAGGTGGCCTTTTGTTCTGCTCCCTGTTCCTCATCCTTGCCTCTGCTTCCGCCTCTGCCCCTGCCCCTGCCACTGTCTAGCCTGCTGTACCGGAAGCTACAGTCGTGTCCATGTCCTGTTCTTTGGCTTTTATTTAAAATGACGCAACAGAAAAGTACAAAAGCAACAGTAACGAATGCACAAATGTCCTGTCAACATCTTTTGATCCTCTTGCTACCTCAGTCACCTTTTCGCCTTTATGTACAGTTTTTCTTTTCGTCCTGAATGCCTTTTAGCCGCCGGCAACTCGACAACTTTGACAGGATTTACCATGACTTGGCACTTTATGTATTGTCGGTATTTTGCATGTCCAATTTGTTGTTATTGCTTTTATTACCATCTTGCCTCCTCTGGCATTTTGTGGGTGACACCATAAGAGAGCTGATCATCTGAACTGCCTCTATTTATTAGCCAATTAGCTTGCAACAAATCATTCTAACGGAAGTTGTTATTTTATTGCAGACCAAGCTAAAATATGCAGGAATTATTAATGGACATTTCTTTGTGCAATTATGGTTAATAAATGGGCACCGTAAATTGCTCATACCGATATTCAGAACTTGGAAAACGGAACAGTTTCGACATATATAAAGATAGCCATATAATTGTTTTATTATATTGGTAAAGATATTATCAGCGATTTATTCATTTCCATTTTTTCATTTTTGTTATACCCGCTACCTACAGGCTACACGGGTATATTATAACTTAGTGGCAACGGAAAATGGCAGCAGGAGGCATCTCTGACCCCATAAAGTAAATATGTTGTTGATGAGTGTCAGCAGCCGAGACGATATAGCCATGTCCGTCTGTCCGTCTGTCTGTCCGTATGAACACCTGGATCTCAGAGACTATAAGACATAGAGACATCAAATTTGGCACAAAGGTTCCTGCATTCAAAAGTTGTATGCCACGCCCCCTTCGCCCACAATAAGCATTAATCTAGAAAAAGTCAAGCTTTTGTAATTTTGTAATTTTGGTACAAATCGGATAAGTAGTACAAAAGTTATTCGTTAAACTATTTATCAAAATTGTTGTGCCCAATGTATATGGACGTTTTAAGTGGGTGAATGACCTAGAGATATCAAATTTGGTGACATTATTCGTGTAGTTCTTACGCAGATCCAGTTTGTATTAGATTTTTGCCACGTCCCTTTCCCTGGAAAAGCCGTAATAGTAGACCTAGAGCACTGAATTTTAATATGCATAATAATAATTATATTCTCAGTGATTCCTGTGAATTTGGTTGAGATCGAATGAAAAACAAGGAGGAGAAGTTGTTAATGAATCAATTTTATATGCAAAATTCACTTGCAGCTGCTCGCGCTTTGTTTGTTTAGTTAACAGTGTGACCATGTCGGTATTTAATGGATTTCTTAAAAATATGTATATACAAAAAAACAAATTTCAGTATATTCTGTGGTATATTTTTTGTTAAAATATCATTTAAGCTTTTTGCTGTCTCTCGAAATGGGTTGCGGGTATCATACGGTCGAGCACTCTCGACTGTAGCTTTCTTACTTGTTTTTTGTTTGAATCTGGTCGCGTTTTGTTATTTTTAACAATTTTATTGATATTATATTCGGAGAAATAATACGAAGTAAAAGCAATAAAATTTTAAAGTTCTAAGTAATTAGTAGTCATCCGATCTATTCCTAAAATCCATTCGGCCCAATAACTCAATCATAATCTTAACGGAAATTCCACATTAAAATTTAAAACTTGCTTCGTAGTATTTATTAAATGTCCAGCAGTAAAAACGAAACCTCGGCACGACAAAATCGATGTGCTATATATAGATATCCCAAATGCTATTCGTAAATGTGATATTTCACTATGGAATTCGCAGTGGAATATTGATAAAGCGACATTAAATTTAATTATAACAATGTACAATGCAAGTGATATTAGTACATTGACTTCCTGAGAAATTTGTCCACGTCATATCCGTAAAAAAAGTAGAAAATGAAAGCTGTTCGGCGGCCACGTACTAAAATGGTCAGTACAAATGTCTGCCTGGAATACTTTATATTTTCGCGGAACAAGCCATGAAATCATAATGTGAAAATATTTAATAATTTGTGTGGTCTTCGTATCAGTCAATCGGAGTACTCGACTAGCTCGAAATGGCATTTCCTTAATTAAAAGGCCCAAAGGTTCGCATAATCTGTGATTGTCACCTTCGCATTCCAATGGCATGGTTTCTGGCTAATCGAAGAGTGTTTCTGGCAGTATCTTGAGTTCCCGCTTTAAATACGGAAAACAATCTCAAATTGTACGCAATATTCGTTAAAAGGTATTTTCTAATGCTCTGCACTAGAGTACTTAACGCCTTTTGAATTTGGCAAAAGAAATCAAATCAAGATAAGTGAGGCAACCGTGACCTACTACAAAAAAATGACCACTGACTATCGACGTAATCGCGAATATACATACAACTACAACTGCCTTAGGAGGGGGGAACGTCAACAGCTGCTGGAGAGGGGAACATACTACAAGTACTAGGCGTAAATGTGGAGCACATTTGGCGTATGGCGCATGGCGCAATTGTCCGATTGGCCGAGCGCGGCCTGTTTGTTACAGACTATAAATGAAATCTAGAGGGCTTTATCAGTGAGCCCCCGGCCAACAGTCTGTGGCTGAATCTAAGCCCACCGGCAGCAGACACAAACAAGCTGTAAAATTTTCATTTCCATTCTTCACTGCAATTAGGGAATGTCAGGGAAACCTGCGGTAAGTAAGGCTTAGGGTGAGAGGTCAAAGGAATTTAAAAATTCATTTAAAAAAAATAATAATAGAATAAGTCAAGACTGCCCTTAAAATCAAAGAAGACAGTAGCTTGTGTACTGCCATATAAATTAGTCGAGTATTGAACAATTCATATTGCATTAAGAGGGACAAATTTCAGAGTGTTCCCGAATGTTCTCCATATTGTTGTCCCACTTACAATAAAATGTTTCCCCAATCTAGCTTATAGTGTTTACAACCCTTTCTTTTGTGCCAACTGCCCAGTTACCAAGTAATCAACCTTTACTACATATTCATTTAGCACGTTTCGTTCGCCTGACTTTCGACAATGTTTTCGCCCCCATAAAATATCGTCCGACTGATATCGTGCCCGATATTAAATGCCATTAAACTCGGACGATTACACACTTAAAGCCCCTCAATAGCAATGCAAATAAATATGCAATGGCCTCGAAGCTTGGCTGTTTTTGAATTATTAAGAACCATTCTGTACTTGAGGCGCGAATCAAAATTAGAATTATGTCATTCAGTTGGAGTGCTTTCTACTTGTGCTAATGGTTGCTGCTCGTATGATTTGTTTTACGATGCTTTTACTCTAATTCTGTGCGATTTCGTTAACTAGTCGATGGCAATCGTAAATAATAATGAAATAAAATTCCAAGAGTTTCTGACCACAACAGATTGAGCCTTTAAGCTTCCCCGATAAGCGCCAGCGACCACACGACTTGTGCAATCCAAAGGTCCAAAACTTTTCCATACATTTCATTTGCGAATTCCTTGAGCATTACTCATCCAACTGGAGAATTACCAAGGCTGAAGAGAGCTCTTATCTGTGCGGCTATTTCTTGTGCCTGGTTACGCTAATGACATCACTTTCTATGACCCCCGATATCGTGGCATCGATACGACAACGTGCCATTTGCCTATCGTAAATACCAAAGACTGACTATCACAGACTCTTTATGGTCATTATACGACCTGCCATAACCGTGGGGGCCTGCTAACTGCTAACTGTTAACTGCTGACTGCCTGATTAGATGATCGATCGCTTGCACTGAGCACTTTGCGGTCAATCATCGTCAAGACGGGCCTTCCACACGACCTTCTCTCCTTCTCTTTCGCACTCTTTTGCTCTTTTGGGGTCTCAATTTTATCCTAACTATTGTTAGCATTCGATAAATATTTCTTGCAAGCTGGACATGCCGACAAAATGGATTCGCTTGCGTAGTGCTAGGTCAAGGTTGTATTTTAGCTCCATATTAATTTCTATTGTATATCCGTCGAAAAGCTCTTGTCAACATGACGAGCCTTTTTGTACTTGATATCTTTTATTGTTATTTCATGATATTTTAATAGATTTCACACTTAAATAGTACATAGTACATTGATGTCTGAAGAGATCCGTCTCTAATTTAGTTAGTTATAAATACTGATAATCTTCAAAACGTTGCTGACTGAGACTTTCATCATGCGATCGGAATAAGGTTGATAACTTTTTACAAGTACCTAGAACTTCCGTAATTGCGCATTGGAATCTTTTCTCTTTTTATAATCAGACATTCCGATTGGCCATAACCATTCCGATTCCAAGAATCATAATACACTTGACCAAGTAATCGGTAACGTACGAAATTGAAAATCCAGGAAGGAGTTTCTTAAAACGTGCGCCATTATCTATCCGATCATTGCTTAAATATTTATTGGGCTAACTTTTCGTTACAATTGCAATCGCAAATAATGGATCAGATAACTCAGGAGAAGTCCGGATTTAACCGGTTTTTTAGTAACCGCCTATCAGCTCTGTAATAATTACATTTGATAACAATTTCTTAGGTCGATTAGAGTGAGAATTATTGAATATTCTGTTACAGAGTGTTACTCTGTATTTTGGTATATACCATTTATATTTACCTATTTATATATACTAATACCAGTAACATATGTATGTGTTATATTAAATTTTGTTACTGATTTTTCAGTAATACACCAATTTTAATAGAAATGCTTTTGCGCATATATAAAAAAGTAAAAATACCTAGTGCAATCGTCTTATCAATTCTACCTTTCAGGCTTATCATTTTATAGTATACAGTCGGTACAATTATAAAGACACTTTTAGACAAATCCATAAGATGTCGTGTTACGCTAAAATTAGCCTATTTCCGGACGATCAAAAATGATTATTATTATTATGATGCTTTTCCGCTTGCATAAGGCGATGTTGTCAACTGGCGCATTATCAGTTAATGTTGTTTCCCTTAAAGTGGGTGTAGCATTAATCAGAGAGTCATTTAACACACCCCACAAATCAATCAGTTTCCAGTTCTGACTCGGCGCTAAGTAATTCCTCGTAATTAGAGCAATCAGGGAGTCGCATAGATCATGCTGTCAACAGTGCTGTCAGTGGCGGAGATGAAGACGATTGTTGATTGACATAATCGGAAGCGGGAACGAACGGGAACGGAAGTGGCTAAATGAATCAATGATTTGCGTTAGGCAACAAGAGCAAATTAATCAGGTGAGGGCATAGCGACAATAGGCTTTGATATTGACCGCAACGGTCCGAAGGCAATCCCCGTATCTCAAAGATACAATTGAATGCACTCGCATTAGCACACGTCGGTGCGGGGAAGGACATCAATGAAATTAAGTGCGAGTATCTGAGCATTATATTTGTTGCAAGAAAAATTACATAGCTATTAGGCTAGGACGGGCCAGGGAGGTATCCCTTTGCATGCCACACATCGACTTTACGCATTTACCTGGAAAATTATTATGTTGCAGCAGCGACTGTTGCAAATACAGCCAGGCCTCAATTATGCACGGACTGGGCACATAAATTGTCAATTCGTTGGACGTCGACTCGTTGCTCGGCTTTTGTCCTGTTTCGCTTCTTCTCTACCTTCTCCTTTGCCATCTCCCACTTCTCCTCCTGGTCGCCTGGAGTTGCTATCAACGACACTTATCTGTGCCGCACTGGGCTTCCCACACGCTGCGTGCACTCGTTTTTTGCAACAGTTTTTTATCCACGCATGTTACACATTGCCTGCGACATGTCCCTTCTCTTCTGTCGTTTTCGTCTAAAGTGTTTTATCTAGCACTCAGTTCTTTAGATGTAATTGGCCACGCTGATAACGCATTTAGGGTTAGGGTTCTTAGCTGGCGTTCTCTTGTTGTTGGGTGACATTCCCGACTCGACGCAATTCCCAGTACTGGCTTTGTGTTTGGTTTAAATATTTCAGAAGATTACAAATTGAATTTGAGATCAATTCTGTATTGAATGACAATTGTTGGTATTTTACTTTTTAATAATTACTGTTTGGTTTTAATATTTAAAATTTAAACAAGTAAGACTATGAGATATCCGCATCCCATGTTATGTCCAAAAGATACCCTGTTCCTATTAGTAATTAGCTCTAGAAACGTGCATTTCCATTGGGCACACCAATGTAAATAATTTTTGTTCTGCCAAAATTGTTTTTGTCAAAATTACAGAGTATAATAATATAAATAAGCAGAGATGGCGTACCAATTAAGAAATTACAGATCATTACACTAAGAACTTCTAAAGTTGAATATTGAATATTAAATATTGTGGGCAAAGGGGGAATGACATTCAAAATGGAAAATAAACTTGATATGGAACCTACACACATATGTATCAACTTTGGTGTCTCGGCTGTTGACACTGATCAAAAAAATGTATACCTTATGGGGTCGGATATGCCTCCATTAGATGTTACATGCATTTTCTTTTGGCACTTAGTTATAAAACCCTTCAACCCTTTGGGTACTACAAAAATTATATATTGTTTTTGAAGTCAATGATGTTTTCGATACCAATTGTAGATTTCATTTCAACATTGAACACCCAAAGGTAACTTGAATTTCTTTCTCTTTAATACAGTATTCGAGTACATTTTTATGTCTGTTATACAAGATGGACATCCTGCCAAAGTCTAAGAACCACTTATGGTAGCTACTTAACAATTAACTACTTTCCAACCATACCTTAACGTCAATAAATGCTCATTAGAAACAAGTTAGGGACCATGTCAAGCGAGTGTGTCATTAAAATCATGTCAAGACACGAAAGCTCTTGGGTTCAACAACTAAGAGTGAAGAGAGCGTCGAGAACAAGAAAAATGCATTTCGGAAAATTAACATATTTAAGTAGCATACGAGTAAAATAATTTTATGATTGTTGTCCAACGATTTTTTACAACTTTCTAACTCAAACTGAAAAAAAAAACAAACTCGGAACTTAAGTTAAGAATCCGACTCTGGGTCGTGGGTGAGTCCAAGCGGCAGACTGACTGCCTGGAAAACTGACCAAGAGAAGAGATGTCAAAAGATCATAATGAAAATGCAGTTATGTTAATTTTTGAATATTTTACAACAAATTTGTTAGTTTTTCAGGGGTTTGTTGCAGGTAATTTATAGCCACATATCTCAGACAGTTTATGGCAGAAAATATTCACATGACGCTGACAGACTGACTGAGTGACTGTTGGACTCCGACTCTGTTTATAGACAGTTCGCAGTCGCACTACGAGTTCCAATCGCAATCCCCATCTCAGTCGGAGTGTCTGATATTTGGACACTTTGCAGACTGGGCAGACTCCCGTTGGGCTTTAGGATAAACTTTAGGTCACAATTTATTTATAAATCAATAAAATTCCTATCAAATCAAATGGAGTCAAGTGAGATGCATGCAAAACTTAGCTTCTAGGTATTTCTATTGTTAATGCTAAGTAGTTTCATCCAACACATATCAAACGATTTTTAAAATATTCTTTGCTCATTCAAATGTGCCCCTGACATTATACACTCACACTCACACTCACACTCACACTCACACTCAAATCCATGTAAATGTCGATTGACTGCCATGAAGTCATCAGCGTCACAGTCAGCGTCAACAACGGCGTCATCCACATCAATTTGATATGCCCAAATGCCCCAATCTCAATCATTCTACGACGAACTGGTATCCGACTCTCACAAGGCACGAGGAGGGTTTCGGGGGGTTGGGATCTTCAGGTTGGCGATGGTGTTATCGCCTATTCAATAGGGCGGCATACAATAATCTCAGAATCTCAGAATCTGAGAAGCCGTGAATCCGAGAAGTAAGCTCTTCGCATAAGTATCGGCCCTTCTTTGTCTGAAGGTGTCAATAGAATAGAAGCTTGACACCTTTGGCGCCTCAAATGTGGAAGCTTGTTAAGAGTGTTCGGCGACCTAATCGAGGCAGCATCAGGAAACTTGAACTATAATGGTAATCATGTTGTTATATGTATTTATAGTATATGATACAAAGTCTGGTCAAGTCGGAAAAATTACAATCCTCACACCGTTAAACTAAAAATTGTATTAATTTATAAAATAATTTTTCCGTTCATTAACCTTTGAAATAATGTATAATAATTTTAAGTTTCGAATATTTTTCTTGTATAAATGGTAATAGAAGAAAAATATATATATTGGGTTAAATGATATTTTATCCAACTTCGTTGACATTTTTAAATTCTCATGCTAAACTGCAAATGAAAAACTGGATTCTTAGCATTTTTGGCAAGCCAGACGTTCATAACTCAACTGAATTATTGGGAGATTTTGTGTGGTCCGATCTCAGATCGTGTATGATAATTCAAATAAATTTATACAAAATTGACGCGTTTGGTGCGTCTAACGGTGAACCATGTAACGCATAATTCAAACTGAAAGCCTTTAACTTTATCGTATTAAAGAAATAAATCAAAAAGCTTGAGTTGAGAGCACCATCTTCAATCCCATCCACGGAAAACAATTCAATGCGACTCAACCTAAAAGCCAATCAAAAACGCATCAAAATCAAAAGGCCGCCAAATAAACAAAACCAATTTGTCAATGTGGTAACAACAATCAACGCCATTTAATTAGATGCCATTGATTAGAAGGAGGTAACCCAACAGACCCACACAACCAAGCGAGCTGAGACAAAATGAGATCCACTGGGATCCAAGAGATTCCATGAGAGGAGGAGACGGGGCTGCATTTTGTCCAAGAAACCACTCGAAAACTTAAAAACTTGTGGATCTTGACAAATTTGACAGGCTTGATTGAAAATGAAAAGCCAGAAAGGCCAGCAATATTGTTCACAATAGAAAGGTGAACCCTGAAAGCGAACCCAAAAGAATCTACATAACATATATGTTTATGTATACTTGTATATACTTGAATGCATTCCAGGCCATCCGAAACTTATAAAGCGACCGAGTAAAACGTTATGACAATGCCACATCTTGGTGGCTTTTGAAAGTGCTACGGCGACAAAGGCGAAGAGTGAAGTAAGGGCAGAGGCAAGAGCAAAGGCAGCGACAGAGGCAACTGTCAAGTGCTCTGCCACTTTCCAAAAACCATTCAAAACAAGTGAGAAAGCTACAGTCGAGAGTGCTCGACCGTATGATACCCGCAACCCATTTCGAGAGAAAAAAAAAATTTTAATGGTATTTTAACAACAAATATACCAAAAATATACTGAATTTTGTGTTTTGTTTGTATATATTTGAAAATAACGGTTAAAAATCCACAACACCGATATGGTCACACTGTCAACTAAACAAACAAAGCGCGAGCAGCTGCAAGTGAATTTTGCATATAAAATTGATTCATTAATAACTTCCTTGTTTTTCACTCGATCTCAACCAAATTCACAGGAATCATTGAGAATATAATTATTATTATGCATACCAAAATTCAATGCTCTAGGTCTATTATTACGGCTTTTACAGTTTTTGGGGGCGGAAAGGGGCGTGGCAAAAATCTAAAACAAACTTGATCTGCGTAAGACCTACAGGAATACTGTCACCAAATTTGATATCTCTAGGTCATTCACACACTTAATACGTCCATATGCACTGGGCACAAAAATTTTGATAAATAGTTTCACGAATAACTTTTGTTCTACTTATCCGATTTGTACCAAAATTACAGGGTATATTAAGAGTGTCAAGCGCAAATGGGTTACCAAATTACACATCATTACACCAAGAACTTTTGGAGTTATACGCGATTTACTAAAAAAAAAACTTGACTTTTTCTAGATTAATGCTTATTGTGGGCGAAGGGGGCGTGGCATCCAACTTTTGAAATAAACTTGATCTGCCTAGGGTATGAAGGAAACTTTTTGCCAAATTTGGTGTCTCTATGTCTTATAGTCTCTGAGATCCAGGTGTTCATACGGACAGACAGACGGACAGACGGACAGACGGACAGACGGACAGACGGACATGGCTATATCATCTCGGCTGTTGACGCTGATCAAGAATATATATACTTTATGGGGTCGGAGATGCCTCCTTCTGCCTGTTACATACATTTTCTGTTGGCACTAAGCCATAATACCCTTCTACCCTATGGGTAGCGGGTATAAAAATGATGTTTTGGTTATTTCTCAGAGCTTGCAATAGGTGAGAATTTATGTTGATTTTTGTTGCATGCTCTCGCCACAGTGGCAGTGGCAGCCACAGCTGCCGATTCCCCTCCTCCTCCTCCTCCTCACCTCCCCTCCCTGTTTATTCATCGCATCCCTGACTCGGCAATTTGTCAAATTGTTTAGTCTTTGGTTGCCGAGCGATTGACAGCTCGACTAACTAGCCAACTGCCGCTGTTTGGACCACAACTTGGCAAGAGCTTAGCCTGGCCATAAATAGACAGAGGGAGTGAGAGAGAGGGTTCAACTGCAACCGCTGCAGCTAATGATATTGTACGAATATTTTTGTTTTTGTTTTCAGGTTGCATTTCTGTGACTGTGACGTGGCTGCCACGTAAACAATCCGCTAAATTGTGGTCCATTGCAGCATTTTTGTGCCAGGTGTTGGCAGATATTTGAAATATTTTCAACTTAGATCGGCTTCTGCTTGGCCAAGAGTTGTTGCCACTCGTATAACACATTCTTGAACAAATGCTCAAACTCAACGGGGAGCGCACATTTTGGCTTGCTATCGAATAAAATCTGAGAGTTATTGAATTTAATATTTCAAAACTATTTTATTTATCCATTTTGAAATATTTATAATGATTGCATATTCAATTCGATTTGATTATTTCCTATAAATAATAAATGTATGTAGCTGTACTCGAACCGCCCACATGCTAAAGATTCATTGTTAAACACTTTGACCTACTTCAAAACGCAACAAAAACATTGAGCATAAAAATAGAAGGGGCTTCAAAATAGCTAAAAGTGTATTTTCGAGTGTGGAAAGAAAGTGTAAGAACGTTGTTGCTGACGAGGCAAACATTTAGTATTTGTTTGCTGAAGACAGTTAGTTGGTTGCAAACAGGTAACCGTTGTCGCCGTCTCCTCACACCTGCCACCTCCCTTGCAAGAATTCCGCTGGAAGAACTACAAATGGAAGGTCAAACAGTGGTTAATTATTGATGAGTCGAAAGCACGGACAAGCCAAGAGGAAGGGAATGTCGGGTGACCCTCGCCAACACCCGCACAACACGTTGTTTTTACTGTCTTACTGTCTTACTGCTTTACTGTTGTTGTTCTTCATCTTTTGGTGTCATTAACAGAGCTGGTGTTGTATGTGTTGCTGTTGCTGGCAGCTGGCATTCCATCATTTTTAATGTGCAGGGTCATAAAAAATCAAGTGCAACAAGTTGCCAAAGACCGTTTGGAGATACGAGTGTGAGATGCTCGATGCTAGATGTGAGTACTTACAGATGCAGATACATTCTAACTGTTTGCGTTTTATGGCTGGGCGTGCCGCGTTGACAAATCATCTTGACACCTTCGGCAAGGCAAACGATTTGGCATTGGACGTCATAAAAATGGGTTACGGACATGATTTGCAATGCAATAAACTTAATTGAGTGCGCGTCAGTTTTTAATTTTAAACCGTTCACGGGATTACGATACGCAGACAGTAGGACAGCCGGACAGCCGGACAGCCAGCCAGACAGTCGGACAAACCGGTTGCCCAGAAACAAACAAACTCAAATATAAAATAGAGAAATATGTAAAAAAAACAACAGTTGAAGAACACTTCGATTCCGAGGCGCGAAATCGTTAAATATCTTTTGATGTCGTCATGGGTTAAGATACGCAGTTTTCGGTCATTTTTTATGATGCCATTAAAATCGCAGGTATTTATTTATTTTCTCTGCTTTGTTTTTGTTATTGTTTCCCATTCGAATTTCGATTTTGATTTTGTTTTTGATTTCAAGTTGCGATTTAACTGTTGCATTGCAAGATCTCATTTTTATTTTCGGCGCCATTTAAACGGCCGCGGCGCCAAAACAGTTCATAATCGACGGTCTCAGACTTTAGTCATCATTAATTTTGATTTTGTGGCTTGCTATAAATATTTCTTATAGTGGCTATAAATCGACGTGCCACACAGCTGAGCCACATCACACAACAGCACAACAACCACAGGCACCACTCAGCCCATTTACTACACAGAGTTGGCACATTGTCAGCAGCTGGGTGGGTGGGTTATTGTTGTTGCTGTTGTTGGTGGTTGGTGGTGGTGCAAACTGGTGTTAACTTGTCAGCTGCACAGTCAGTAGCATTTTATCTATATTTTTGCATTGTCACTCGTTAAGTACATATATATCGCTATCATTTGGCAATCACTTGAATCAAATTTTATTTTTAGCTTTTTCTCATATTTAGGATTTTATTTTAAATTTCAAAAGATTTAGTGTTTGTCATCATCATTTTATCTTTATGAATCGAATTAATTTATATGTATTAGGTATGTATTAAATTAACTTTATTCAGTTTCGTGATGTTCTTCTTTGAGGTCGTTTTTCAGAGATTTTCTTTGATTATGTTTTTGTGCAAATGTCAAATGTAACTTAAAGACAGAACAGACAGTTGATTTGGCCATGTTCGTCTGTCTGTCTGTATAACTTGAGAAGTTCTTAGTGTAATGACGTATTATTTAGGAAACTTTAGAACTCTTAACATATCCTATAATTGTAGCGAAAATCGAATTAGGAGAAGAAAAATCTATTTGTTAAACTATTTTTCATAGATGGTGTTTCCAAACAAATATTCACTTTTAGTTTAAATGATTATTTGTATTTATTAATGAAAACAATCTTTTCATTTATATTATTTTAATTAAATGCTATTAATTCCCCTGCACTTTCTCTCTTGTGCTATTTCATACACTTTTTTTGGACCCTTGCCTTTCAAGTTGTCTGTCTAATAGCAATAATATTACAAACAACTCAAACAGTGATATTAACAAATACTTGTGGCACTTTTCTATGCAAATTTTATTTAATTTACAACAATTTAAATAAGCCTCATCTAATGCGCCGTAATGTCTGCTGTCGGCATACAAGCTGTAAATCCCAGCGTAAGCTGCACTTCAAAAATGGGTAAAAAGTCAACACCAAATGATCTGAGATCTAAAATCCCAGATATAAACATAGATACACAAACACACACAAGCATGCCAGAGGCTTAACTACAAATACTCTCTCGTATACGAGTGCAAAGTAGAGATTCAGTTTGTGTTTGAGTTTGAGCTTGAGTCGGTGAGTGGAACTGTGGTATTTCCGTCATTTAAGCAGCGGCTTAAAATGTTTCTTCATTAGAATAACTGTCATAAAAATAAACGCATAAAATTTTCAAAAATACTCACCGTAAGCGGATCTAATCATTTTCCCATAAAGACCCACAGCAGCCCGGCTAAAATCTGCTTAAATTTCACCTGACACTCTAATTTGGCTAATAAACATTGCCCCTCGATGCCCCAATCGCAATTTGCCAAGCAATACAGAAAAACCCCAAATAACAATATTAACAATAACAACAATAACTCGTTGCTAACATAAAAATTCAAACAAACCCATCAAATGTGCGAGGCTTCTGAGGCGCCGTTCGGTTTAATGTCTGAACTAACCAGTCAACAAGACTTAAAAAATAGAGAACCCAAAAATATTTCAATAAAATAGATTAAGCATTTATATGTACATTCAGGAAAGTAATAATATATGCGATTATTATTATGTGCCTTCTTGATGAATAGTAGACACTAACTAAAACTAACTGTTTTTAGATTTTAATTATGATACAATTATTTAAATTACTTTTTATTTGACGCGGTCATGACATCAGAAATCGGATAATATAGATTTAAAAAAAAAACTAATATATTTGAAATGATCTACTACCCAAGTAGAATGAATTATTTAATTTTTAGATTTTAATTGGACTCTCAATTATTAACTATTAATTCTTTAAAGCCAAATGGAAGCGTGCTATAGACGGACAACCTTTTTAATAATTAAACCATGTGATGGATTGTAGAAAGACTATTTTATTTTCAGATTCTAATTAGTGATGAAATTATTTTTATACGAGTTTACTTAACAATTATTATACAAATACATCAAACTATAGTAAAATATTATGTTACTAATATAACAGTTTCCAGACAAGGTGTTTCAAATAAATTGAAATCTGTAAGACATTTCGAAAACTTGCACCATATTGTAGAGCATCTGCATAGCGTGCAATGTCGCCGTGAAATGACAACTGATTTGTGTATTTCAATTTATTGCTTAACAAATATATTTTTTGTTGAACAAATTTATAAATTATTACTTTTGGCGCATAATAAAATTTCATTAGCGTTGACGTCGACGTTGGCGTTTCGAGGCGTGCGCAGACGGCGCCAGGTTAATTTTTTTTGTCGATCGTCGATCGTCGATCGGTGATCGGTGATCGTAGACGCCTCGTTTTGGCCTTTGTTTCGGCCAGATCTGTCACTGAACTGCTGGAGAGGGGAGACAGCAGAGCGAAGCTTGATAAATCTCAATAACAACAGGCGCGTAATTTGAATATGTTTGTGTTGCTGATGTTCATGTTGATATTGGCCACTGTCCATTCTGTCCATCTACCCCCTCTTTCCACCGTGACCACTTGCCACTCGTCGCACTTGCGCCCGATTTGCATATCTCAGCTCAAAAATTCCACAGCATTCACACATTTTTTTGCTGTGGTAATTAATTTTCGACAAGCCATACATCTTTTGTGCTTTGCATATATTAATATTGAATACATATTTATTTATGATTTACTATTCATTTCTGCGGTGTCAATATGCCAGCACATCTATCCATCAGCCGAGTTTCCCCTCAACAAAATCTCGCTACGCCCACGCGATCCCAACCTGTGGCCATTTTACGAGCATTACAATCTGTCCAGATTGAGGTCGTAGTCAATAGATTAACGCTTTGTCGCATTGTAGTAGATTCTTATCAATAGCTACACGATTTTCGTATTACGAATATGGTTTTCATTGAGCCGGATTTTTCGATGATCATGCTGATTATTTCCGGTTAGGGAAACAGCCATAAAGTGACCTCGTCGCAGCATGTTAGATTAGTAGGTCAGAAGAAGTCAAAACAAAAAAAACATATATCCCCAAATCGATATACAGCATTTTTATCTAAAATTGCATATCAATATAAAAATCAATATTTTCGGTATTGGTTGTGCCAAGTTGATTCAACATATTCAATAATTATCATTTATTTACAATTTACTTACTCATAATTTTATGCTAATTCTACCGTCTCAACAGACCAGTAGATTATAAATTTGAATATTACTTACAACACCTTCAATCCTTGAGAATCTAGATCATCTAACCCCAAAATATAAATCCCAATTGTTGGTTTGAAATGAATACGTCAGGTTTGTATTGTACTATATGTGTGTCATATTTATTTTGAATTCGTATCGTTTCATCGTCATTCGCAAATTGCTCATTATAATTACTATTGTGATCATGATGATCGTCATTATCATCGTTAACAACATTAATATTTGCATTTAAATTAATAATATTAGGTTGTTGTTGCTGCTGCTGCTGTTGCTGTTGTTGCAACTGTTGTTGCTGCAGTTGATAGCCAGTAACGGAACCCTGCAGCTGATCTTCTTGCTGGCTTTCATCACTTTTTTGAATATTATTATTATTATTATTATTATTATTATTATTATTATTATTATTATTATTATTATTATTATTATTATTATTATTATTATTATTATTATTATTATTATTATTATTATTATTATTATTATTATTATTGTTGTTGTTGTTGTTGTTCTTGTTGTTTTTTCTGTTGATCCTGTTGTTGCCCTGTAGATCGTCGTTTATATTATTAGCATCAATATGATTGCGATGTGTGGCAACAACAAGAAGAACAACATCAGTTGCAGCTTCAATTCGATCATTATTTAATGGCTCCTCAAGATTATTGTCAATGTTCTCATCGAAGTTGAACGATTCCTCATCATCTCTGCTCAACTGGCTATCGCTATGGCTATCGTTATGGCTATCGTTATGGCTATCGTTATGGCTATCGCTACGGCTATCGCTATGGCTATTTGGACTATCGAACTTAGGGCTAGTGTCTAATCTACTAGAATCAGTCGTGCTACTTTTAGTATTCATATTATAATGCTCGTTACTGTACAAGTAGTTGTAGTTTTTTGGCAAGGCAGGTATTGCATTATTAACATTAGGGCTATTACTATTTAAATGTAGTATTTGTTTTTGTTGTTGCATTAACTTTAAATTACTATTAACATAGGCTTTTGAGTATTCATTGTGTAGATGTAGCTGCTGCACAGCATCAACATCATCTTGCTGCAGCTCCGACTGCTTCTGCTCATGCTGCGATGTCTGCTCCACCAGCTGCATGTCCATGTCTGCTCCTCCGCCACCGTTGCTGGCATCGGATGTTGCACGTTTTCGGCGTCCACGCTTGCGTCGACTCGCCGCCAGCATGGCAAACAGATTGAGAGCCGAGGGCGCCAGCGAAGCAGTTGCTGTTAGCGCCGTCGACGCTGCCGTTGCCGTGTACGAGGACGAGGAGGAGGACGACGCCGTTGGAAATTGCTCGGCGGATTGTTGCCCGCCTCGCTCTTGCTCTTGTTCCTCCTCCTGCTGCTGCTGTCGCTGTTGCTGTTGCTGTTGCTGTCGGCGGCGTTGCATGCGGCGGCGACGTGCGCGCTCCACCAACGTTGCATTGTTGTGATGGTGACGCACCACCAAATTCTTGGGCTGCGGCTTCTGCATGGCACCTGCGGCATTGGCACTGATGTTGCCGAGACGCTGTCGCTTTCTCTGCTTCTGATTCTGATTCTCGCGATGCGATTGCTTCTGCCGCTGTCGATGTTGCACGCGTTGCAAGCGCTGCTGATGCTCCTTGTTGTGTTGCATGATCCTTTGCTCACGCAGCGTGTCTTTGCTCTGCAAATTGTTGTTGGCTTGGTTGAAGGACTTAAGGCTATTGTTATTGTTGTTGCTGTTGTTTCTGTTGTGGCTATGGTTGTTGTGGGTAGAAGAACTATCGCTATTAATACTTGTTGTTGTTATTCTTTTTGTTGTTGCTGCTGGCTGCACGCGGCGCAAGAGCTTGGCACGTGGTCGCTCTGTCTCTGCCTCGACTGCCACTGAACTGGGCGTTGTTGTTGTTGTTGTGGTTGTGGTTGTTGTGGTGCTCGTTGTTGTTGTACTGCTGCTGTCTGTCTTCCAGGCGTCCAAATGGCTGTGAAAGTCTTTGGCATTCACGAGGTTGAACAAGAAACAAGCCTTCTGTACCCGACGCAGCTTCTGCTGATCCCTAGGCCCAATGGGCCGATTATTGCGTTTGATTCCCACTCTCAGCAGAGGATTGTAGGCATTGGTATACTGGTAGTAGCCCCGATCCATCAACTCTCTGAAGTGGCAATCGTTTGTGACGTTTCTCTGCAATCGAAATGAACAAAAGCACCAAAGCAAAGAGTTTGTTTAATCAAGAGTTAAATCACATTGCAACTAAATTATGATCACAGCCAAGTTACATTTTGAATTTCACTCCATTCAATTGATAATGATGATGATTTGCTTTGCCAACTGATAAAAACAACACTTATTTGAATTGTTTTTGGAAAACTATTGCAACTTAATCACGATCAAAATAATGAATTTTTCCTGTTCTATTGAAAAATAATTTTCTTTCTGTGGAACTCGTTTACGAAAATTTGCTATAAACTAATTTAGTCGATGTTAACTATTTGTAGTTATTTATTTTAATTTTTTTGTAACGTAATTTTTTTTTATCTTTAATATAGGCTACAAATAAATATCTTATTTTACCTTTCCAACAAGTCTGCCTTGGGCAAAGCACAAGTAATAGTCCACATCCTTGGCATAGATGCTGATTTTGAAATCCTCGGCGAAAACATCGCCAACACCTTCCATTTTGAAGGATTCTGAAAAAGACAAAAGAATATGAAGATAAGCTAATTTAATTTAATTAATTTTAAACAAACATGGTTTCTGTTAGTTAAGTAAATATTTAATGCTTGACTCGAACGCACACTTCAACACTTCAGCGCTAAGATAACCCAATTAATTGAAAGGTTTTCGATAAAGTTATGATAGGTTTGATTAGCACTCAAGAGGGACGGGGCAGCGATAGAAACGAGAATCTGATATTTAATGAAATTAGGTTTATAGCGGCTCCTTCTCTACTCATAGCTACTATAGCTTTGAGTTCTTTTCTGGAATGTTTTTTATCAGGCTGCGCCAATCGGAGCGACCAAAAACTTATGCTTGACAGTCGATGAACTTCCTCCGTTGCGACAACGAACAACGAGTATGGCCCAAGTTTTGACGGATGTTTAACCCCGAAAACCACTTGAATCCTCTTCCGAAATCTTTCTTCACGTGCTTATTTCATGAGTGATTAATGAGAAGGGAAGGGGTATGAAAAGTGGGGGAAGGAAGACCTTCGATATGGCAACTCCCCAACAAACAAATCGATCATATTGGCTAAGTCTGGCAAGTTTGGCACTTAAGCCCAAGTATTCCCTTCAACGAAAAACAACTAGCCAAAAACATAAGTATAAGTGATAAGATAAAATACCAAACTGACAAAACAACGAGTGTTTCACTAAATTTATTAAGAAGCTATCGCTCTTCTTCGCTCTATCGAATTTCACGTGTTAAGAGCAGCCATCTAATGTATTTATTATTTAGTGCAAAAAAAGTACAGAGCAACGTCGTGTACAAATATTTCCCTATGTGAAATCTGTATCTGTTATGGTATATCTGGTAAATTCTTGGGGCATGTGTGTGTGGCGTTTCCAGAACAGTTACTTGTTGCTGATGTGTGTCTTCTCACGCTTATTGCTTGTGACTGCTGTCACTTTTGTGTAGAGATCAACCCACTTATAGATAGGCTGTCTATAGGCACGACTGCTCCTGAACTTCACCCACTGAGCCGGCGCGATCGGCACTAAAAGACAATGAATGACAAACGGCTCGGAAAACCGCACAAATTCAAACAAAAAAAAACAAAGCCACCAACAGCAGTGCAAATGAATAGAAATAAATTGAAACCGCAATCGTTGTGTGGAACTGGCGCCCATACCGGGGCATAACATCAATCAAATATTAAATTACCAATAATTTAATTAAGCCCACAATATGCACAGACAGCAACAGAGTTCAAAATAAATGCCAATTCAATTTAAATACCATTCGACTAAGCAGGGAGAGCAAGAAAGGAGAAGTGAATGTGAATTTATGAGCAACAAAAAGCATCGAATCACCCAAAAAATCGGACATATTGTAGAGATGAAGACTCTTTGCTGAGTTTGCAATATACATATGTGCATATATAGTTAGTCATATCGTACTTACGTGCCATTGATGTATCTTCTGCCGACACTCTGCCCTGCGCATTGATGTGTAGCGCCCGATTGTTGTGGCTCTTGAGGGTTAATATGAATTCGTCGGCTTTTGCACATGTTGTCGTTACAAGAGCAAGCATTACCTGCAACAGAACAGAACAGAACAAAAATGTTCATATATTTGGCACTTTAAATACAGGAAGCGTAACCCCCAAAAACACTGGTCCATGCCGAGTCTGGCCACTAGGCTATAAATTTCCATTAATACGAGTTTTTTATTATGAGCCTAAAGTTGAACTGCGCTCAGATGTGACACGGAACAGTCGGCGTGTTTGGCCAAAGGTTTACCTCCTTCTCTTTTTTGTATTTTATGGTCAAAGTTGTGTGTTCCCAAGTCTCTGTGTGTGTTGGCCAGTCAGTCTCAGGCTCTCACTAGGTGGTTATTAAAGCGCCTCGCGGCTCGACTTGTGTGCGTGCTATGTTAGCTCTGGAAATTGGGTTTTGAATGGAACATAAGCTAATCCTAGACATTGTAGCAATAACTTTGTCTGAGGGTCGCATCTGCCACATAGTAGGAGAGTTAATTATAAAGATAAGCTGAGTCAGCCTTTATTAGTAATTATACCCGCTACCCATAGGGTAGAAGGGTATTATGACTTAGTGCCAACAGAAAATGTATGTAACAGGCAGAAGGAGGCATCTCCGACCCCATAAAGTATATATATTCTTGATCAGCGTCAACAGCCGAGATGATATAGCCATGTCCGTCTGTCCGTCTGTCCGTCTGTCCGTCTGTCCGTCTGTCCGTCTGTCCGTCTGTCTGTCCGTATGAACACCTGGATCTCAGAGACTATAAGACATAGAGACACCAAATTTGGCAAAAAGTTTCCTTCATACCCTACGCAGATCAAGTTTATTTCAAAAGTTGGATGCCACGCCCCCTTCGCCCACAATAAGCATTAATCTAGAAAAAGTCAAGTTTTTTTTTTAGTAAATCGCGTATAACTCCAAAAGTTCTTTGTGTAATGATGTGTAATTTGGTAACCCATTTGCGCTTGACACTCTTAATATACCCTGTAATTTTGGTACAAATCGGATAAGTAGAACAAAAGTTATTCGTGAAACTATTTATCAAAATTTTTGTGCCCAGTGCATATGGACGTATTAAGTGTGTGAATGACCTAGAGATATCAAATTTGGTGACAGTATTCGTGTAGGTCTTACGCAGATCAAGATTGTTTTAGATTTTTGCCACGCCCCTTTCCGCCCCCAAAAACTGTAAAAGCCGTAATAATAGACCTAGAGCATTGAATTTTGGTATGCATAATAATAATTATATTCTCAATGATTCCTGTGAATTTGGTTGAGATCGAGTGAAAAACAAGAAAGTTATTAATGAATCAATTTTATATGCAAAATTCAGTTGCAGCTGCTCGCGCTTTGTTTAGTTGACAGTGTGACCATGTCGGTGTTGTGGATTTTTAACCGTTATTTTCAAATATTTACAAACAAAACACAAAATTCAGTATATTTTTGGTATATTTGTTGTTAAAATACCATTAAAATTTTGTTTTTCTCTCGAAATGGGTTGCGGGTATCATACGGTCGAGCACTCTCGACTGTAGCTTTCTCACTTGTTTTATTTTGAGAATATTTCGGAAGCTAAATACATCATTATTATTACTATTCTTACTTATCTATATAATCTATACTACTGTCAATTCTAACTGTTCGACTTGATTGTTTCAATTCAATGAAGTGAAATCTACTAAATTGATGAGACTCGCTGTTGCCAAGTTGGCTATGGTCTGTGGTAGACACCAAGTGTTTGGGCCGGGTTTCTCTATCAGTGACACGTTTTTTGCTGCAATTTGCATAAAAATTTCGGGGGATTGATGATATCGCAAAAGTGATATGGCAAAGTTGCGCAGTCAGCAGAACAAGGCACAAATCTATATATAAATTACGATATCTATAAATTAATAAATGTATTTACAACATTGTTATCGCAGTCACTGGCTTTTAATGTGCCACACGGCACTTTAACTCATTAGCTGAGTTGCAAGTAAGTATCTATTGGCTATCTCCGTTACTCTCTCTCTCTCGCTGTCGCAGTCTGTATCTATTATCTATCACCGTTTCAGCTTCAATGTTGTAACTTGCAAGTGGCAGTTGCATGATTCCATAACTTCGAATAGTGTGTTTATTTTATATACATACATCGCCCTCTCACTCTCACTCTCACTCTCCCTGTCCCTCACCTCCTTTCGCTTAAATTTCTGTGGAGGGCCTGCTGTTTGTGCTACTCATAAAATTGTTCGTTTTCTGTCTTCAGTTTTCAGTTTTGAGTTTTGAGTATTTTTTGATGGGCTACCTAAATGACGTGCGACCTTTTCCATAGTTCAATGACGTTTTAACGCATGTGTGTGTGTGAGAGCGTGCGTGTGTGCATTAATCATAATTGTTATTATTATTATTATTATTATTTCTTATTGCTCGACTCGAGTGTCTGTGCAACAGAGACCAAACCAGACCCTGAGCCACTGCCTCAAAAACAGATCCAACAGCAAAAGTCAGTTGAAGCCATTCCAATGAACACACACACACACACACTCACACACTCTCACACTGACACACACGCATGGAAACGCCACACGCTGACCGCCTCAGATATCGCACTCCCCTTCTCCCATGCCCCCCACTCGCCTACTCTTCGTGGCTACACTTCACTCATGATTACACACTCGATCTTGTTATAATAATCAAACGGAAAGAAATACTACACACATATTGATATTTCGGTTTTTTATGATAATTATTTGGAGTGCTGAAAACAATGACAACAACAAATGTCACAACAATGTGAAGTTTAATTTTTTTTGTATATCGATGAAAGCCAAATCAAAAAACCATTCTGGTTTTTGGGTATTGGAAGATTAGATTCAGCTGGAAGAGCTAACCCTATAATGTCACACTAATTCTTTAAAAGTTGGCTGAAGCGAACTCTTTGCAATAATTCAACTAAAAGTTAATATTATGAACCTTGATTGAACTCCTCTCGTGTATATTTAATTGCTAAGAACGTCACAAATCAATCACATCAATATGATCTCTAATAATAATAATATGAACACACCCATTCACAGGCTTCTACAAATACCTGCTACTTATTATATAAGAGAATGCAGCTCGACTTCAGGCTACCCTGTAGCCTAAGCTGAAAAGTAATACTCTCTTAGGCTGTATTGTATGGGGTAATTGAACTCACCATATGTATAAAAATAATCCTGGCATTGGGCAGCATGAACTGTAGTAACCTGCAAGTAGAGAGAGAGAAGATAATAATAAGTATGATTTCGATGGTCGTATAGAGCAATCTTACGATATCTCCTATAAATAAAGTGTTATAAGCAACAAATTAGCATAAATCACAAAGATTATTAATGATTATTAATTACTATATCTTTATTGATTTCTGTATGTTTTTCTTTATTTTTTGCGTTTCGAAAACAACTTCCGTCTGTGATTGTGATTGTGATTGCGATTGAGTCTGAAGTCTGGGAATATGACCGGAGAATGGGAAGCTGACAACTGAAAAGTGAAACAACAATTAAGTCATGTCATCTTTTTTCATAGATGATCGTGAGCTCTTTAAGCAGCATCCAGCTCCACGAGCGACTTTGAGTAGTATTCACGACTACAAGAGCACTATTGTCACTGAGAAACTTTTGCTCTGCCCAATGTCAACATGCTCTCGAAATTGTTGATGGAAAAAAGCCAAGACTATCGATCGGCCATATACTCATAGTAGTATGCATATTCATAAACTCGTATATGTATATATTTCGGTTTCATTTTTGCTGCAATACGCTGACTAATCCCCTGTGGAAGGGACTTGAAAAGGTCATTGATTTCAGCTTAGAGAGCTGAACTAAAGAACCAACACTTGAAGGGTAGTTTCTTAAGACGAAGGTCTCTTATTCCATGCCATTCCATTCCATTCTATTCTCGTTCCTTTTCTCGACACGTTTCTTTTCTTTTTCGCATTTTGCTGGTTTTTGCTTGGTTTTTGAAAAGTGAAAATCGCGCAAAAGCCACAAATAATAACAAAGGCAACAAAGGCGGCTCGAAAAGTGCACGAGAAATCAATATAAGAGACCATCGACAAAATTCATATAAAAACCTGAAAGTGCGACCCGGGACCAAAGGCATAGACAGAGGCAGAGGCCACTTCCATTTGCAAATTACAGTGCCCAATTCTGTGGCATGCCAGAATGCTTTGATTTGCCCTCACAGTGGGCAGTCCCCAAAAAAAGCAAACAGAAAATATAGAAGAGGTATAAACGAGCAGTGGCAGTAGGAGATGTAGTAGTAGTTATGGAATCAAATCAAGAATCAAAAGCCTTTGGCCTCTGTACGATTTTTATCATTTTTCAATTTCACAGCAGACAATAAGAACGTTCGTTTCGAATACGAATACGAATACAACAGCACAATACGATTACTCGAACGGATTCAGGTCGGTTTCAAATAATTTCGCTAATTCATTGATGGGGCGGGTGTTCGCTAAACTCAACTTAACTCTCAGTTCTCTGGTTGGAGTGTGCGACGATTTCGCTTTGGCAAGCAATTAAATCAAGCTTTGTTTGTACTCTGTTGTTTTGCGTATTAGTTTAATTTATGTTTAGCTGGCATTCGGCATAACTTTGAGTGAGGCTCTTCAATTTCAATGAACGACAGCTGAAACCGTTAATCTGTTCCGCTTGGATTACTTGCACAAATAAACACACTTGCACGATACAGTAAAGCTTTCCTGCTGCGCTCAAAGCTCATAAAATCTCTTAGCTAATTAAAGCTGATATTATGTATCGTTGACTCAAATTTGAACTTTATGGCAAGTCAATCTCAATTTAATTAAATTGTTTAGATCATTCCACCTAGCCACATCTCTCAGCAAATTGAAACCGCAATGGAAATGGAAATAGAGGCCAGAGACCCTAGAGGCCACTATTAGAAATGCACGTAAACCAAAGCTCAGTTTCTCAGCTGGCCGTGTGTGACCCGTAACTAAGCCTCTACCTTCGGCATACTCTACTACTACATATATCAAGTGGTAGCTGCTGTTCATATCTTGGGTATTCTATTCAACTTGCTGTCTGTACGTATGTCTGTGTCTCTATGCCACATTTCTCATGTATGTAATTTGATATTACTTCTAGGGCCTGGCGTGTCTGTGCTTTACTTTTGTTTCCTTTACAATGCGGCTAATAATTACCTTTTTGGTATGCAGACAGAAGCACAACGACGCCCAAATGAACTTGAGTTAAGTTTTTAGAACGTTTCGTCTTCGCCACTCGATCCTCGCTCCTCACTCTTCACTCTCCATTAGCGTCAGGCGGGGAATCAGATTCTAATTCCGATTGTGTGAGTAAGTACGTCTTTGTGAGTGTCTGTGTGTGTCTGACGCAATACGCGTCGTTCCTTGCGCCATGTGCTTTGCATATTGAACAGAACTGTCTGTCTCCCGCTCTCTCCCTATTTTTTGGCATTCGAAATACTCGACTGCAAGCTTATAAATATTTGTTGGCTATTTTACAAGTTTTCCCAGCCGAGGAATTCGTCTTGGCAAGGCAAGGAACGTGCCTGCATTCCCTGAGTGGATCTGCAGGACCACCCGCCTGACTGCACTGCACTGCAGTTGAAAGAGAATTGTCACAGCTTTTACACCCACACATCTCACACACTGGCGGCAGTTTGACAACTTGCTTGGCCGACAAGCGGCGCTTTCGAAAGCTCACCAATACAGACACGGACACGCTGCATTCGAAATGCAGCTTAAGAATGATTAGAATCAGATGATCGGAATGTTCTCGACTCCCATTCTCTGTCTCTCTCGCTGTGTGTCTGTCTGCCTGTGGCAATTGAACGGACATACTTCAGCGACCTACGTCACTGGCAATCTAATCTCGGACATGTTGTGGCTTTTATTTTCTTAGCCATAATTAGTTCGCACATTTGGCCATTTGAATAGACCCGTGTTCTATTTGTGTGTGTGTATTGAATGCAAATCAAAAGCCTGATCCACTTGCCAGATTAAATGCTAAACGCAACTCTTGCTGAAAACTTGTCAACCACAACTAAACGCAAGTCAACTCAACTCGACTCGACTTAAAGAATCCATTCAACCCATTCAATATCTGATTTAAATTCAAATACAATTTGTTCGTTTTTTTTTTTTGCAAACTTGTTTCGCTCTCGTTGTCGTTGTTGCTGTTGCTTCACGTTGTTTACATTTAGTTGGCCAACACGTGTCACACGTTTCGTTCGGGACTCGTTGATTCCGATTTAATCGCAGCTATTTAAGCCAAATGCGTATGCTACCTGGGCAGAGGCAGAATCAAAGGCAGAATGTGCGGAATGCGAGTGTGATTAGATTAAGACAATGCGATTCGCTTCGAGTCCAATTGAGTTCAGGGCAGACAACCCCAAACCCCAAAGTGTTGGGCCAAGATTCGTGATAAGTTAAGGCCTCAACAGTGATAAAGCTATCAAATATGCGTGATTGAGTTAACGCTTTGCATTCCCCTCGAGGACTTTGATGGGCAAAAATCAATCCTTTCACTCAAGTGCGCGCTGATTGCTGCCACGTGTGCAGCCAACTGCTTTCGCTTTTTCTCTCTGTCTTTTTTCTCTCTCTCTCTCTCCGTCTCTCCTCTTTCTCCAGCTGCCTCATCAGTCATGTAATCGCTTAATAACAATTACAGCGGCAAACTAAACTCTCCCCTGTATCCTGCCACGTTGCCACGTGTGCTCTTCGTGTCCAAGTGTGAAATTTCCTGCTGTTAATTGTGCGTGCAATGATGATGGTCACCTTAATGTTGGCCACTCTATTTGCCATGCTGAACTTAATGCAATTTTCGTTTGCATTGCTTTTGTTTTTGTTTTTAGGGGTTGCTTGACAACTTCGCGTTATTTAATACGCTTGCATCATCCACCTTGCGCTTTTTTTGTTTTTCGTCGTTGTCGTCATCGCTGTCGTTGCGGCCAACCCCCAACCCACATCTCTAATCTCTTCCTCTTCTTCTCCCTCTCTCTCTCTCCTCTCCCCTCCCTGTTGCGGCGCATGTTTTACTCCCTGTTCCTGAGCTGCGCCGGCTGCAATTGCAACTCTTGCCTCGTTGTGCACTTTGTCTGCTTGTCGTTGTTTCTGCTTGTTGGTTTATTCATTGATGTTCTTGTTGTTGCTGTTGCTGCTGTTGTTGCTTTTGCTGCTGTTAAGGGGCGTGCGTTTTCATAAAGTTCCAAGGGAACGTCGCTGCACTGAGTTTACTGACTTTCACAGTTACCAGTTGTGTTATTTTATTTTTGATTTGTTTTGCTCTTTGTTCTGCCCTGGGATTATTGTGTACATTATATTCGTATAGAAAATTATTTATATTTAAGGTTTTACATTGCACAAAAAATTACAATGGAAAATAAGCAACTACTTTAATAGTTAATTAGCTAAAAAATCGGAGCAAATATTTGTTAACTATTTCTAAATAATTTTTTTGGCGTTCAAAAATGTTACAACGTCTTGAATTATATTTAATTATAACCATAAATATTTGCAACGCGCTTTGGAATTTTTTCGCATAAGTTGCCTCGTGGATTCTCCCAGTCAACAAGGCACTTGAACTTGTCTGAGGAGTGCAAGAAGAACGAGAAAAACAGCAAGAACGCCCCAAATATGAAAAGCACTTCGTTTAGGCACGAAACAATAGCTTAGCAGTTCAGTGTACTCCAGCGATAAGCCAATGATGTTGGTGTTTGCTTCTGCTGTTGCTGGTCTCCGGTCTTTTCGATTGATTTCAAGGGAAGTATCTACGAGATACTCTCGCACCTAGCTGTCTGCTAGTGGTGCAAATAATTTGACATGCACGCGCTGCTCAGAGCTCCCAGTATCTGAGGGCACGTTATCAGGGACCAGATGGAGTCGAGTTCCAACCCAACCCAAGCGAGTTCGACTCTAAGCCTCTGCCGTGCCGTTACACAAATCTGAGCTCATTAGCAGAATCACGGAACCCCTTGTGGAATGTAGCATTAACTAAAAGGTTTGGGCGAGTTGGTCGTCGCTCGTTGAACGCTGCTCGTCTCTTGCTGCATAATTCTCAAATAGGCGTGAAAATAACACGGCGACAATTGAGAGCAAAATGGTCGAGCAGGAGCCTGAGGGGTTGTTCGGGGGATTTACTTATTTTGTATTTTATTTTTGTATCTAATGCGCTCTTGGTATGGGAAGCGAGAGCTCGGGCTGATAAGCCGCTTTCAGCTAACAGCGCTGTTTGCATCTTTTTCTCCGATAAGCTCAGCTCAAGACCGAGACGGAGACCGAGTCAGAGTCAGAGAGGCTACTTAGGTGGCAGCGTCTAAAGGCAAATAGATTTTTTTGTGCTAGGCGCAACGACAAGTCCAACTTTCTCATAGAGTCAATATTGGTAAGACAGCGCTTGAGAGATGGGAGGAGTTGGGTGGGGAGTTGACAGAGTCTCCAAGGTGAGCAAACACTGAGCGAGTGCAATGCATGACACCTCATCAACCTGTCGATTCAATCGGGTTGCTCAGAAACAATCGAGATAATGTGCTGACTTTGCAGCTGACACTGGTCTGAACAGAATGCAATTCCTGAGAAATATTCAGAAACGAGGTCACGCTAATTATTAATTCATTACCTCATATCGGAACGAATCGAACTTTCTAATTTTCCCCCAAAAATGAGAAGCTTCGATTTTGCAATTCTCAGTATGAGATCTTATGATTAAGTCAAGTGTGTGTCTGTGTGTGTGTGTAAAGTGGGTGTGTTTGTTGTTTTTCACAAGACGCGGTGAGACAACATTATTAAGCAGAAGAAGCAGCAGTAGACAGCCGCTGCACATTGTAGGTCAGGTGCAACGAAGACTACTCGACGTCGAGCGGCTGCCTCTGCCCAGAGGTGCAGTCGAATAGGTGTAAAGGGCGGTCTGTAGGTGCTGTAGGGTATAAGGCGGACGGGGGAAGGGGGAAAGGGGGGCATCTTAGCCCTCGACTTGGTAATTTGTAATGCAAATATTTGCATAAATTGAAAAATTTTACAGCCACGTATTGGACTTTGTCGTGATTTATCTGCCACTGCAACTGTCTGTTGCCCACCTACTAGCTTTCTCTCTCTCGCTCTCTGTCTAGGCCTAGCTCTCCATCTCACTCGCCCGCTCTCTGTTGCGGTGTAGTGCCAGCTCTGTCGCACAGCAAAGGTATTTCAATTGTTTTATAATACAAACAACATAAAAAGAAAGCGCTGCCCACCCGCCGCGACACGAAATAACTATACTAAGTAGTCAAATATTGTAAGCCCTGGCCAGACGATAAGTTTGCCATACTATTTATATATACGGTATATAACTGTAGAAAATTACGAGCAGAGAAAACAACCACAAATTTAGTTGTTTCCATTGTAAAAATTCCAAAATAAACAACAAACACTTGAGGGCCGTGACTTTATTTCTTGATGAAGAAATAATAAAAAATATGAAAAAAAGAAACAATAATAACAAAAAGACACAATACACAAAATTGTGTTTTTGGCTCTTTGTTATTATTATTTTATTTATACGTATTATTAGTATAGGTATAAGTATGTATGTGTACGCATCGTACGTCTATGGGAGCTACGACTATACGACTCTAGTACAAATACGAGTAAATGGCGTATTTTTTTAATATAGTAATTTTTTTTTTGAACGTGTTTGCGATAAGATAAAAACTGCGCGTCGCACTTCTAGACTTGCTATGCATTGATACCTCGCTGTAGCTATTGTTTTTATTATTGTTGTTGTTGTCTGGGATAGGGAATACGATGGACTTAACTTCCAAAACTCTAGATACGCAAGCGAAATCCACACGGCAAGTACGTTCCACGCAAATCTGCTATACAGAAACGCGACATTGAGTTAAATTGGATCTGCCCATAAACACATAAAACAATAAACAAATCAACTGAAATCCAATAAGCGCAGCACTAAAACCAAAACAATATTCATTATTTTCGTAATCGCCTTTAAATACACGACATTAGCAACAAATTTAATATGCTGTTTTTGGGGGATATTGATTTGATATCAACTGCTCGTAAAGTATTATAGTAGAAAGAACTGACTATCTACCGGCTATTGATCACCCTGACTGATTGTGCAGATAAATGATTTCAATTCGATTCGTAGAAAATGTTTGCTGAAACTGCAGTATGAAGAACTTGTATAAGTGGAGACAACCATAACTCCATTTACAATCGATCGATCATTTCAATAACAGCTGTATTACGTGGTTAGTCGATTAATCTGGTTCCAAATATTTACCTAAAAAATTATCATCGATTTCAGCTCACAGCTGGGAGAAACTTGGCGGCTTAGATATTATATTATTTTTATATATAGATTAATGTAAAAGCGTAATAATACAAACAAAAAAATATAGCGAAATTACTCAGATTTATTTATAAACATTACCAGCATTAACAATTGTCAAACTGAGCCCGTTCAGAAGCTGACTCACAAAAAGAGGCAGTTATTAAAACATTCAAATATTATAAATAGCATGCAACATATTTTTTTACATATATGAATTACACATTCTAAATATGAAAACCACAGCGATCTCGCACCAATGCAAAACGTGGCTTTTGAGGACATTGACAAAGGAATCGGCTCATGTCGGTGCCCCACATCTTGATGCAGTTACTCGAGTGTAGTCTAAGTCCAAACACTCGCCTTTTTTGTGTTGTGCCGTTTTAGCACATATAGTTTTCTCTCACAAATCGTGGCGGCAGCCGCCTCCACCACCGCACCACCGCACCACCACATTGCCACTGGCACAGCGCCGACTCCTCTCTGTTTTTGCAGCTTTTCGCCACCCGCGCGTAACCTAATTATAAAACTTGAAGTGACATTTTTTGTTTGTTCAAGCAGCGACACCAACGATTTTGCTCGTATTTCGCGATCTTTTTTTTAGTGTGTGTTTGCTTATTAAAACCGCCCGCAATCATTTTGTTAAGTTGTTGTTATTTTGTTGTTGCTTTAGTGGATCGTGTGGAAAGTTGGCGACAGGTAGTTAATTCAAGCGTCTGTACTCCATCTACACTGCAATTGAATCTAAAAATATATCCAATCCGACCAGAGACAATTTCAGACTCAAGGCCAAGTCATAAAAGTTAGATTTGGAAAATATGACTTTCCGAATTTTCGTATAATTAGAACGCTTCAGATAAAACGCAGTTAATAGTATGTTTACATGAGAATCTTGAAAATATTAAGTCCGTTTAATTTTCATTCGTTATGCATATTACGAAATGTGTTTTTGCAGTTAAATAATCCCTCAACTTACTTGTTCAAGTGGAAATTCCAACACACTAAACGCCGCACCCTCAAAGCTCTTAGCTAATCGGCAGCTCATTAACTGGCAAAATGACAGACGGACATATGGATAGGCTGACTGACCAACTGACACATTGACAAGTCATCGAGTGCAAGCTGCACTCAGATTGGCAGAGGAAGTTTAAACCACATCAGTAACAGTTAGAATATTAAAAGATTTATATTACTATTATATAGGTCTGATTGTATGTGTGTGTGTGTGTGTGTGTGTCTGTGTGTGAGCTCAGTGATTGCATTAATCAAAGCTGCACAAATATGTGCCAAGTCATAAATGTATTTTACGATGTTTTGTAGCTATTTTCTAATGATTTGCCAAATGCGTATCTATCAGATTGTAAATCTAAATAAAAGCGCCCAGGCCCACAGCTGTTAAGAATTCCATATGACTGGCGATACCACCGAGTTATTTAAGAAATCATACATAAAGCATTTTAATGGAAATCAAAAAGAAATAAATGTTTTTAGCCTGATAAAGAACTTGACCAAAACTATGGCACCATGCTAAATCTGTGTATCTGAGAGATACATTTTGTCAGTACTAAAATCAAAGATGTTTTAGCTAGTTGCTTTCTTAATGCTCTTATCCCAACTGTCTTCATCTCGATGAAGAATTTGCCAACTCTGTTTGGCAGCTTTGCTTAGTCTTCTAATGCGCTCAGCAGTTGCCGCACCGAAAAGTTTTAACGCTTGAGAAATATCTCAATTTTACAACACCTTTTTATCAGTGTGCATTTCCGTTTAATTAATAAAAAAAATAAACTCGCAACTCAAATCAAATATTGTTTATTTTTTACGAAACTCGCTCGCTTATCACACACACACATTCATACACACAAGTGAGGGGTGAGGGGTGAGGGCGTGTTAGGGCCTGTTTGACTTTTGAAATTTGGGTGTTGCATGAGTTGGAAGCGAAGCCAGCGGAAGGAATAAAAGTGTCTGCTGGGACTCCATTTAGAGCTCTTACAACAGCTCATTTTAAAGATGAATAATCGCTTGCGTTTTCCTAGCGTTTTTCACTGCCAGGGGTTGTGGCGACTGTTGTTGCTCCTGCTGCTGCTCTAGCTGCTGCAATTGATTTATAACTCAGGTAAATATCCTGAGATCAGGACACGCCACAAGCATAAGCACAAGCAAAAGCATATCCGTGAGCTCAAGCTCACTCACGACGACGATGACGACCCTTTGCTTCCAAGTTATTTTTCTGTTTTGCTGTATTTTCAAAAAGGGGTTGTGCACACACACCTATAAAGTATCGCTGTGTGAGTATGAGAGAGTGCGGTAGCATGTTAGGACTTATCCTATCATTTTGCATGTTTTGGTGCCATAACAAGTTATAGATAGCAATTATTGCCACGTTTGCTGCTTCAGTTTGTCCATATTTCTTGTTTGAAACATATAATTGCGCTTTTTATGAGTGTTTGAAAATTGTTTTTTAAGTGAAATTACTCTTTCCATGATCAAAGAGCTTGTGTGCGTGTATGACTGGATAAGGATATTATTTGGAATTGCACACACAGGTCAAGGGACCCAGTTCGCTTTTGTATTTCTAATATGCGAAAGAGAATGGTTTTTATTTTTGCACGTGGTTCGTTTTCGTTATAGGCAACTCAAGAAAACTATAGTTGTATATACTTGAGCTGACTGAAAAACATATTTTTATTTTACGCACATAATTTTTTTTTGAAAACTTTCGGTACATTATTATTTTTGCTTGTTATGAACTTTTCTGAAAAGAATTTAATTCTTGTGCGAACAGTTGAATGAAGAAAAACACTTTTGGCCACCTAGTTATCAGCTTGTAATTAGCACTTATATGATTAAACACGCTTTAATCGTAATAATAATGGCAATGGTAATCGCAAACGCAATCGCATCTGTAAACTTAATAGGCATCGATTGTGAATTGTGTAATCGCCGATACTTACATTGTATATTTCTGGCCGCATTGTAGTCCCCAAATTTAAGGGTATAAATTATAATCCAACATGGGTTTGTGCGTTTTGCCGTCTAGAAACGTATTACATTAAGAGCAGGGCAAAATCGAACGGCAAACGTATCAAAAATCCAAAAGGAAATAAAAATTTAAAGATGCGAGTATACTCTCATGTGTATGGACGTGCGCGTGTGTGTGTGAGTATAAGATAATTTAATTTAATTTTTTATTTTTTTTATAGCATGCTAAATGTGCCGCATAACCAAAAATAAATTACACAGCAAAAAAATGTAACAAAAGCCGAGTTACAATTTTTTTCTTTCTTTCACTTTTTACAGCACTTTTGATATAGAATTATTTTGTTGTTGTCGGGGTTTGATGTTGTTGTTGTTGTTGGTTATGACTTGATATGTTTATTATTGATCAATAATACGTATGTAATTTTTGTTTTAATAAATAAATTGCTATAAGCATGTGTGTATGTATATATTTTTGTATTGCACTTTTGTCGGCAATCGCAGCGACAAATTCAATTTTATTCGATTATTTGAACAAAATTGTATTCCCAATTTTGATGTTATTTTAATTTAATTTTTGTTTCATATATTTTACATTTGGCACTGAAGCATTATATTCATTTCATTCAACAACTTGCAATTCAAAATTTGTATTTTTATTTTCCAAGTTGATTTTTAAAACAAAAACAGTTATTAATAAATTTCTCATGCGCTTTTTTCACTTTCATTTGTTTCAAACATAAACTTTACTTGCATTTTCTGTGTGGCATTTCAGAAATGTTGTTACAGCATGTTTTTTTTTCTTCGATTTCGAATATTTTTTGTATTTAACGCATTTATTATCCGCTCTGTTCGCTGTGGCGATCTCAAACCGACGGAAGGTACACACAAACTCAGATACATTTACATTCACGCGGCCACCGTAGCTCGCCAAGCGCAGCGAGCTGCCTAACAGGGCATGGCGCTGTAAATTACTCAGAAACTGTTAATGTTAAACTCAAAATGGCAGCGCACATGTTCCACAGCTCAGGTTCGATGTTGCATGCCGCCTCACTGATAACAGTCGCGACATGAAAATCTGCTTGTACTTGAAGGTAAGATCGTTCAATAGATTTCCACTAGAAAGCAAAAGTTTGGCAAAGAAAGAAAGAAAGAGAAAAATAGTAGTCATTTTTGTTGAGAACAATAACATTTGCTCTAGTTTAAATGGACTTCGACCCACAAGAACCCAAACACCAGCACATGTTGTGCAAGGTCCAGTTCGCAGCGTTGATCGATTACCCAGCGAATTGTGGTGAATGCATATACTGTAAATCAAAAGTGTGTTGCCAACGACTTAACGCCGACGCAAACAAAAAGAAATATTCGGCGATTACATTAAGCAATAATTTGGGTGTGAAAGCATATCGATAAACTGAAATCTAATCAAACGTAGTCAGACAACAGTAACGATTACAAAAGCACCAAGAAATATTTCAAATTCAATAACAAATACCACTAGAGCATCCACATTCAGGCGGAGGGACCCTGACTTTAGGCGAAGAGGCCTTCAAAGTTCAATGTAATTTGTCAGAATCTTTGCAGATAACAGCTGGAGCAGCTCGAGAGTGTTGCCAGATGTTACTAGAGCAATCTGACAAATAGACTTAGTTCGTTTTGATTTGTCAATATCTGAAAAGGTAAAAGCCCCGAAATTAATTGAACATGGACTTTGCTCACGTCTCAATTTCCAATTAACTTCAGGCAGATATTCGATATTTTTTCCAGTTACTCTGATAGGCAAACAAATCAGTTCAATTAACAACAAAAGCTTTTGACATACTTGAAATATTTTGATAGTAACATATAGAGAATTCGGTAGCTGCACTTATCAGTGAAGGAGAAAAAAGATATTCGTCTATTTTGTTTACGCATAATTGTGTCAAATTCTGTGCGATGATTCACATTTATCAGGAAATATAAAAATGCAAATTCATGAATTCCCACGAACTGCCAAACGCGGGATGAAAACTACAATTTTGATAATACACTGTATATTCATTGTTGCGCATATTCGAATTCTCTCTGCTCGAAAGACATTTAACGTTTGAATTTAAAACAACGCGTCGCAACAGCGATTGGTTCTCACAGAGCGTTTTTAAAAGTCTGCTGTTAAATGATTGCGAACATGTTGGAACTGCTGTCTTCGAACTGGACTGTAATGTTAAGGTAAGCAGTGCAAGTCAACAGTTTCAAGCAGTGCGCAGTGCCCAGTGCACAGTTTGATTGGGCGGGCAGTTCTAAGTACATTTGAAATTAACTCGAAAATGATACGCAAGAAATATATTTTCCATATTGCTAATAATTCATGCTGTTCGACTCTTCCTGGCGCAATACATTAGCCCGTATCAGATGTGGGTGCGTTTTATTTGGCAGCTTGCTGGAAAGTAACTCAAAGACAAATTAGGAGCTCGCTAATTGAGATTTATGCGCGCCCGTCACAGCCGAGTCCCAAAAACTGGCCATGAGAGCACGTCTAACAAAGGAAGTGACAGAAAAATTAGCAACTGATAATGACAATGATAAATTAAGTGGCGCAGTAATAAAACAATTGAAGCGCCTGGCAAATTAATTAGTTAAGCTTATTTTTTGACAACGGCTAAAGAAACGAAGAGGAAACAAAAAGTTGATGAGCTTCATTTCCAGTTATATATTACTCAATTTGGTATACATATAATATTATTTGAAAATTGATGTTACCATCGTCGACATAACAAAATAACAAGAAATATCTGTTCTCTTTCTTGTAGGCACTTGCCAGGTAAGTTTTGGATTTGATTTTCAATTGTTAAATAGCTCGCCCGCCCACACACAATTTGCACTCACCTAATTCAAGCAACTGTTCCAAAACCCGAACAAACTCCTACCGCAATTTTGGCCAACAATTTGTTGGCCGCCCTCACGCCTTTTTTCTCCCATTGCCAATTTCCTCTTACCTAAGCCCTAACTTGGAAAACGGTACTTGTGTCTCCATAATATATCTTGTTATTCGAAGTCTGTCTTCTGTTTTTGTCCTTTTGGCAAACGCAGCAGGATACGGAACACGGACATGCTGCGTAACTGCTGGCGCCATGTCGCGTCCAGCAGTTAAAATATTTCAACAAAAACGTGTCAAATGCGTATGAATACGATGTAAACGCATTCACACACAAAACAACGGCAAGGGCAACAAAACAGCTAAGCTATTTATAAGTTCATGCCACCTTGTTGCAACTCTCAGGTGTCTTTGCTACTTAGACAAGTTCATTTCTTGTTCTTTGTTTTTTATTTTTCCATTTAAATTTCAATTTTCCATTGTACAAGTCGGTGGGCTCTCCCTTGATTTATGAGTGTATGTGAGTACTCACCGCTCACTCTGTGTAAATGTGCGAGTCCTTTGACACCAGCACATCATATCTGATGCAAATGTGTCACACTCACGACAATCAGAGCAAAGCCGATTGTAAATGCCTGCAAACACCCAAAAAACCAAAACCCTGAGAAATATTTTAATTAAAATTCAGTTGCCCCCAAAAAATTACCGAAACCACAGCCACATCCACAACCACAACCACAGCCAGGCAGGAAGGCAGACAGGATAAAGCCCAGTCTCAATCCAGGTCCAAGTCGCAGTGCCGGTCGCAGTCTCAGACGTATCCGTGGCTGATCTTAACTGATAAACGCGAAAACCAACAAAAGCACAGGAAATAATGACAAGACTCTGTTCAAAAAAGCTGCAAGCACGAACTGCAAATACTCTACAAATAATGTTATTGCATTTTGATTTTAATAATATATCTATTTACTGACTTTTATTTAGTGCTATAATAATGAAGGATTCCAAGAATATACTGTCATAATAATATCAAAGATAATTTATGAATCTAAATGCAATTTTTGTATTCCCTAATTTTTTTTTTTTTAAATAATTAATTTCATACTAACTTCCCAATTTGGTTAAGAAACTGAAGCAGTTTTTTTAATTCAAAGTAAATAGCAATTAATAAATAGTGCTATAAAGAATACTCTGAGATTTCCAAGCAATATTGTTTAGTTGAAATTTTCTGTTGCAAACGGTTTAACATTGTGGAATTACGTGCTATAGGGTAACTCGGCAAGAGGGACTTAAGGCAAGCCAAAGTATCAGTGGGCGTTGGTAAAAAAGGGGATCAAAAAATGTTTATGTGGATCGCGTTCCAAGGAACTGAACAGGTCGCCGGGCTCGATGCCATTTCAACGCCGATGGTGTCGCAGATCTCGTTGCTGGTATGTCCACAGGCAGCACATGATCAATCGATGACTTCGTTTCTCGTTCCCCGTTCTTCCACCGCTTCTTCAGCGCGTTGGTCGAATTTACCGCTTCACATATCACACGCATCGTTTTCTTTTTCATTTATTGTTTTTGTTTTTGCTCGCGATGCTTTCTGTTTGTTTTCGTGAGCAGCAAATTCAATTAAACAAACAATACGAGTATTCATTGCTCGCACTCGCACTCACGCTGGGGAACCCTTTTTATTAGCTCGGCACTCGGAACTTGCTTTAATTACGGGACGCCCCTATAAACTCGTATTGGAAAGTCGCAAAGGTTCTTGCCAACTGCCAACTGCCAACTGTCAGTGCCAGCAGTTGGGCATATTTTCGGGGCGTTTTCCCCCAGCTTTTGGCATCAGCCTCTTAATGAAAATGTTTGGCCGGTTGACAAACCCTGCAATATTGAAGTCGCCTAATTTATGCGTTGTGGTTCATTGGGCATTTATTATGGTTATGTACAACTGATACCGATCGCGATCAGCGTCTTGATAGGAGCAGCAATGCCATTGTACTATAATGAGGATCGAGAAAGTGCAATGGCAATCTAAAGGGGGTTGTCAGAGTAAATAAACATATTTATGCACAAGTCAATTATAGGACGTTTAGAGCATCTGTTTAACAATTTGTTTTTATTCACTTGGTATACAACTGCAATCGACAACACAAAGATTTCAATGAGGCTGACAGCAGGTTGGTCAATAAAATATATGTAAATATGTCATTTAATCTTTAGAAACGATTCTTTATAAATATAAATTTTTCTGCAGTTTGTTTTCAATTCACTGATAAATAACAATAGGCCTACTGAAATTACTCGAATTTCATTGGGGTTCATGGCAACCTGGTGAATAAATAAAAAATGAAAAACAAAATTATTATATATAGAAACTTTAAAATTTGTAGTGTCGTAAATCAACATCCTGTCAGCCTCGTTTACATGATCGTTGATTTCTTTCGAGAATCGAGTATTGGCAATCTTAGTGTATGAATTACTGCGGCTCATCATTTAACAGAGTACTTAAAATCACATTAACCTCTTGGCCATTGCCTCGACCTTTGCGAAGGCGCGTTAATTTGAAGTTAAATACGCGACAAAGCAACTGGCAAATGGAACTGGATGATGATTCAGAGAATGCATAAATTGCCACAAATGAGTAAAAATTATTGAATGCTACTCGAACGTACATGATTGAATACCGACTGCATTTAGCATATTCTCCCATTTTTCGCATCATCACGGAACTGTCTTACTGGACTGGGCCAAGTTTGGAGAACACGCGCAAATTTTGATGGGACTTTTGTCAAATATTGACTTAAGTCAATTTTGCGCATTATTTTTGTCCATTGTGCAAATAAAAACATTCGTCTATTATTTGAGATTTCTTGTTGTTTCTCATTTAATTAGCGATATTGTCAAATTTAGCCACTGATTTCTATTTTTGTTTTCAACGCTTTAGAGGCTAAAGAGTCAACAGCATTGGTTAAATACACACGCACATTCCTCGTATTGACACGCATAAATTGTTGTACCTTTTTATGTAAATTTAGCTTAATATTTTTTAGACTTTCAGTTGTTTTTGTCACTCCCTCGAACTGCTTAGTTTTGTTTCGTTCTTGGTCGGTTGCCAGGAATGGGAAACCATGCTAATTTTAGTATAAACATTTTAAAACTTACACGTGTTTGCAAACAAACAATAATTACTGTAATCTCAGATATAATCATCTGATTATTACTGAATTTTGTGCTGTAATGAATATGCAAAGTAAAGTCACTTTTATAGGAAGGGCAAAAACTATATAATTATTTGTGCAATCACTTGAATATTCTTTTATATTTTTAATGGAATTAGAAAGATGTCTACAAACTATTTCTGAGGTCTTCATTAATTTGGATTTTATTCACTTTTGTTAAATTATTTAATAGATTTACATTCCTCGTCTGTATATTAACATTAAATGACACTTTAGTTATGTACGATCTGAGACATCTATACCCTAAAAGGTATGCCCTACATATCTGGCAATTTAAACGGTTTATTCGAAATGAAAAGTGCCATTTAAAGCCTACAAATATGTATATTTCGATGGCTTAATGTTGCCCGACAAGGCATACTATTCGCCCTCGAGAGCAGTTCGAAAAGTTTTGTTAGTCGCTTCATTAGCAGTCATTAGGTGCTGCCAACAGACGAATCGCTTGGCCATTTGAATTCGTTTTTGTGTCTTTTCGAGTGTTGTAAGTAATTTGATGCGCAATAAATTTGCGTTTTCCACCAACTCAATAGACAACATTGAGTCGCATACCAGCAATAATCGGGCAAAAAGCCGGGGAAACCAAACATTTTCATTAGGCCAAGAAACCGAACCAAGACGCATGACACCCACAATGAGTTGGTCGACGCTGTTTACACTCTTATAAGAAGCGGGCTCATAATTTATTGAGCCAACAAGACGCAGCCGAAGCCGCAGTCGCAGCCTCGAGTTGTCGTTCACAACATCTGCCCCAGCTGCCCCACACTTCCCTCGCACCCCATCGAACTTGCCCCGCTGAAAGAAACCAAACCAAACCGAACCAAACCCAAGTCAACTCAAAATTGTTGAATGAATCTTTTTTCGGATTTGCGCTACAAATTTGCGGTGCCATGTGAAGTGCCGCAACAACAAGATGGAGTAGATGATAAAGGGAAGAAGAAGAAGAAGACGAAGAAGACTAATAGCAATAGCAACAAGTTATAATTATAAAGCATATAAATAAATATAATGCTCGATGTTCAACGCTTTTGGACCCGACGAATTTCGCGCTGCTCTTCGTTGATTTTTTAGCCAACATGTTTAATTTTTTATACCCGCTACCCATAGGGTAGAAGGGTATTATGACTTAGTGCCAATATAAAATGTATGTAACAGGCAGAAGGAGGCATCTCCGACCATTAAGTATATATATTCTTGATCAGCGTCAACAGCCGAGATGATATAGCCATGTCCGTCTGTCCGTCTGTCTGTCCGTATGAACACCTGGATCTCAAAGACTATAAGACATAGAGACACTAAATTTGGCAAAAAGTTTCCTTCATACCCAACGCAGATCAAGTTTATTTCAAAAGTTGGATGCCACGCCCCCTTCGCCCACAATAAGCATTAATATAGAAAAAGTTAAGTTTTTTTTTTAGTAAATCGCGTATAACTCCAAAAGTTCTTTGTGTAATGATGTGTAATTTGGTAACCCATTTGCGCTTGACACTCTTAATATACCCTGTAATTTTGGTACAAATCGGATAAGTAGAACAAAAGTTATTCGTGAAACTATTTATCAAAATTGTTGTGCCCAGTGCATATGGACGTTTTAAGTGTGTGAATGACCTAGAGATATCAAATTTGGTGACAGTATTCGTGTAGGTTTTACGCAGACCAAGATTGTTTTAGATTTTTACCACGCCCCTTTCCGCCCCCAAAAACTGTAAAAGCCGTAATAATAGACCTAGAGCATTGAATTTTGGTATGCATAATAACAATTATATTCTCAATGATTCCTGTGAATTTGGTTGAGATCGAGTGAAAAACAAGGAAGCTATTAATGAATCAATTTTATATGCAAAATTCAGTTGCAGCTGCTCGCGATTTGTTTGTTTAGTTGACAGTGTGACCATGTCGGTGTTGTGGATTTTTAACCGTTATTTTCAAATATATACAAACAAAACACAAAATTCAGTATATTTTTGGTATATTTGTTGTTAAAATACCATTAAAATTTATTTTTCTCTCGAAATGGGTTGCGGGTATCATACGGTCGAGCACTTTCGACTGTAGCTTTCTCACTTGATTCGGTTTGTGTTTGTTTAATTTGTCAAAGAGTTTTGTGAGTGGTTGCAAAGCACAGTGGTGCAAAATAATTACAAACCTTCGCTACAATCATAAAAACAAAACAAAATGTAATTGAAAAAAGTATTTTTAGGACAACAGTAAATTGAATAATATGTTTTTTTTTATTTGAAATCAATTGAAACACCTTTACCGGCATTTCATTGAATTCCGATTATGAGTCCACTGTGTTGCGGTAGTGCGTTTGAATTTTTTGCAAGCTTGCTAATAATTTGGTTTAATATTTGGTCGCAATGTTCGCTTAATATGCAGTGACTGCTCACATTCACCTCATTGTACAGCCCCCTTATCAACATTAACTGATTCCTTAACCGGCACAGTTCACAGAGTTTATCCAATTTGCATTCTTAACTTAATTAGTAAAAGTTTTGCTGATTTGTATGAGAAATTCACATGGCTTTTGGTAATCTTTAATTTTATCAGACGTATTTGCTGAATTTTGCAAATTTTGTAATTAACACCAGAACTTGCTAAACACATCCGACTGAAAAAAGATTACGATCTGTTGTTAAATTTTCAACGATATATTAAAGGGTATTTGTATTTAAATTTAAATATTATGTTATTTAGTAAAAGAATATTTGTTCAACGAATTCAAAATTTGCAATAAGGGTTCAATAATTGGATAAGTTCATGACTTTAACACTCTAATAGATTCTGTTTGAATGAAACTGCTTTTTTTAGCGTTTCTGTGAATAATATTTCAACCTGCCATTGGCTATTTGGAGAACTGCTATTTGGAAACTGCAAATAGCCAATTGTGCACGTCATGGGCTAATCAACTTTCGTAACCGGCTCCATCGAATGCAGTAACAAAGTGAATACGAAAAACGAAATATAGATCCATATGAATAGTATAAACGACCCTACATCCCGATCTCCCGATCCACCTCAGTCACATGAATGGCAGAGACTGCAACAAAGGGCAATCAAGTGAGAAAATTAAAATTACATGCTGTGGTTTAGTCTGCTCTGTTGGCGGTGTTGGTGGTGCATTGGTTTTGTCCGACCCAAGGTGGTGCTTCTGATTGTGCTTGGGTTGATGTAGCTGCTGCAGTGGCCACATTTAAAGGTTCATAACTTCCAAGTCAATTACGCGGCGCATCCACGTTTTTCCTGTTGGACTGTTGGATGCTGACTGAGTGAATTAGAAGCAAGCTTTAGCTACAAACCAGCAGATGGGTACACTGCGGCATTCCCTGTCAGAAATAACCAACGAAAACAAAGGTGTGACCACTGATTTGATGAGCTATTGTCCGAATTTTCAGAAATTCTGGATCATTTCACAGTGAAATTATAAGAAGTATACAGTGTACAATCGACTAATCAGTTAGCTCGTGAGTAATGTGAGAATCTCTTGGCCGGATTCTCACTGTCGTTCAATTTAATCAGCCCATTGGAAAGTATCTGGTTAAAAGAGATCTAAAGTTATTTTTCTTCATTTTTGACAGTATAATTGTTGTTTTAACATAATTTTAAATATAAGTGTTTTGTATTTAATTATTACAGTGGGCATTGTGACCTGAGTCTTACATGTTTCAATGTTTTTCTTTGTGTCCCTCATATTATTGTTCTAAAGATATTCTAAAATAGTGTCCGCATCCGGTTATGGGAATGTCCCAAAAACAAAAACGAAAATCGTGGGGAAAGTGTTCACCCCAAAGGGGCTGCTTAATAAAAAGTTCCGCCAAGGAAATTTACACTGTTATTTTTCTTAAATTTAAGACAGATATGTACTTCAATTGATCCACATCGGATACCCCCTTTATTGACACTTGCATTACTGGGTATCAAGAATGCTCGCTCAACCATAAGTGCTCTCGCGTTTTGAGTTCTGATTCCTTAGCCAGCCTCCACAGTTGGCTGTCTGTCATAACTAAGGAGACCAGCCTCCGCAAGTAGCGAAGAACCGCTGCACTGGCGCAGGTGAACTACGAGTAGACAGAAGCAGCAGCAGCAGCAGAAGCAGCAGGCTCGAGTGGAGAAACTACTGTGGGAACCATACCGATCTGCAGCTCCAGCGAATTAATTTGTGACGCGCGCTGCATTGCTGCAAGTCCAATTCTGAGTGCTCGTTCCACACACAACCCTCAAAGGCCTCAAGGCAATTTACTTGTAGCACGCAGCTACAGTTGCAGTACCTGGCGACCCCAGAGATGGGAAGAGTCGCAAGAATTCAGAATCTAGAACCCAGCGCTTTAACTTGCGTACCCCAGACAGCAACAGGCTGCAGACGCAGACCTCAGAGCTAAGTTTTGTTTTTGGCTCTGGCTCTGGCTGTGGCTGTGGCCATCGCCTTGGCTGTTCTCGTGACTGAAGCGTCGTGTGGCAAGTGGCAGTTTGGCTGCTTCACTGCATGACTGCTTGGTCGTTGCTGCCTCCAGTAGAGGCAAACTCTTGGCGGCTTTGGCGCTGGTGTCAAACGTTTTGTAATCTGTCACGTCGCATCGTTTTAATATTTTTGCGCTCATGGTCCGGCTACGAGGAAATGCAGTTGCTTGCGTGTAAAAATAGGCGTAACCCTTTGGTATTTATGCCTGGTCGTTTACCAGTCTGGAGTAAACGCAACTCCCGCGTTTCCCCCTTCATCCTTCTTGGCTGCTTTGTTTGGTTTTCACCAGCCGCGAGTCAAGTCGCCGTCTCGTGTGGTAGCAGGTTCACATCCGACTGGCGCTGCACATTGCCCATTGCTCATTGCACTATCATAAGTGCATCGGGGGATCTCTTTTAGTATCTAAATCATTATTAGTTTGACCTTCAGCCCTGGGTGTTTTCGGGCGTGCTGTTAGCCGCTTTATTTACTATTCCTTATCTTATTAACTATGCTCTCCACGAATGCTCCAAATGCAAGTGAAAATTTCGACTACTGTGCGTGTGACTCACTTCCAGTCATGCCCATAGCCATAGCGAATGTACGAAACAGAGAAAACTGAAAACATATCGAACTCAACCAATATCCATTATGAGTTGAAGTGATAAATATAATTACATAATAAGATAAACATTATATTCTGATAATCAACAGAACAATTAAATAATTACACAATAACATGGTAGAAATGCTATTCCAACCAGATCCTCGACTATATACAATAGTACTATCATTATAGTAGTATCAGTTTGTATAAACTGATTAGACATTAAGTGTTTGAATGAGTTCTCTAATCTTAACTCTCTAATCTACACCCCTAAATGTCCTTCGAAAGTATATAATTTTAAAGCAATGGGTTCAAATTTAACATATTAATATTGAATATATACATATATATAAAATAATTAGCTTCAAAAGTTTATAACCCTTTATAAATGTCAATTAATTTGTTAGATTGATTAATTGATAGATAATTTATTTCTTTAGATTAAGGTTTTCAAGACATTTTAAAGATAATTCGTCTGGCCCAAAAAGTCGCATGTGAATCATTGTAATTCAGGTTAAATGTCAAGTTCGTCGGCTGAAACATCGCAGATGAGCATACGTTTAAAAATGAGTGTGCTTGCTTACCATTACAGGACTTGATGCTAATTGCTATGAATAATACGAGTTTAAAATTGTTAACCCAAGTCAATGGCCCATTCAAGATCTGTGCAGTGCAGTGACCCACTAAACTGCCTGCCAATGAGACTGAGACAGCGTTCTGCACGCCCATTAGCGGTTAGCGGTGGATTCGTTAACCCTTCTCAAAAGCTATAAGCAGGCAGTTAGTGGGCATAACATGCGCTTAACATGCTCCTAACATAACCGGCTCAGTGAGTAGTTAAGCACTAAAGGGCCTGACAACCGTTAATCAGGCGCCACAAATCAGTCAGCGCAGCAGCAGCGCCAACTGTGACTGATACTGTGACGGTGACTGTGATTGCAACAGCAACTGCGACAGCGGCAGAGGCAGCGCCAAAGGGTTAATTATTTAAAAGCAGTGCAGAGCGATTAACTGTTCCCCTTTTGGACTTCACTTGTCGCTACTGCTCACACACACTCGACTATGCCTTCTGATTGGTCGCATTATGGCGAGAGCGAGAGAGCTATAGTGGACTCGTCTATTTTTAGTTGCGTTCGCTGCCGTTAAGAAAAAATGGCGCCATCTGTGCGCTGGCGCTATCGCATGGCGGATGGCGCATGGCGTTGCGATGGTATTTTCCATGGCAGCTCTCCAAAAACCTTTTCCATTGTCTAAGCGCGAGACGAAATGCGAAAATATTGACACGATCTGAACGCCTCGCTTACTGTACCAGAGGGAGGGGGTGTGTTTTAAGAGTTGAACCCAATCTAATCGTATTATTGTTGGCATTGTGCTTTTGCATAGGCATGAAAATTGTTAAACTAAATATAAATACAATGATTAAGTAAGTAAGAGCGCAAGCACAATACATAGAGTACAGGATGCGGATGCGTAGGTGGCTAACTGGGTGGTTGAGAGGCTGGAGGCTGGCGGCTGGCGAGTCAGTGTTAATTGCGGCGAGTTAATCAAGTGGAATGGAATATATATGAGTTGAGCGAAGCAGCTGCTAATTTCAAGCTCCAAATGCGTAATCGATTGACAAATGAATAGTTAGCTGGTAAACAACAAACAATACTATACACTTAAAATTGACCCATTCTTCGAGTCACTAATTGAAAATCGAATCAATAATGATTTTCGAGCTGTTTTATTTGTATCATCAATGTTAGTACTTCAAGTTGTTCAAGTTGCTATAGTTGCAAGTTTAAATTAAAATTTTTATTTATTTATTGGAGCCCATTTCATTCTCTTAAAACTTTAGATATACATTTCTACAGAATTGTGGAATTGATTTTGAACTGCAAACGTTATAGTTATTAGTTCGGATCAGCAGCTGCAATAGGAGTCTCTTGCTCATTATGTTCCTGTCGAACCGATTAATTTGTAATTAGACATCGAAAACCCGACCCTACTAATATCAATATTACTTATATTCAATGTTAGACACTTATATTCATTGCAAAAAGATAAATAAATAATATATTTTTTAAAAAATTATGAATTTATAATAGTTTTTTATCTGCGATCCTTAACTGATAACCTTTAACTGTCATATACTTAACATTTTGATTATCAACGGTCAGGCGAAAAGAGAAGAGCCAGAATTCGTGAAACTTTGCTAACCATTTGTAGTATAGATAGATTATAGTATTATCGAGAGATTGTAATTGTAATTATAACACTGTTGATTTAATTTCAAACATATCTCGTATAGCATAAACCACGTCACGTCGCTTACAGATGGCGCATAAAGAGTGTCTATCGATTGTTTTGCTGTTCTGTTTACTGAGCAGCAGCACTACAGCTGGTGGGTTGCTGCAAGTTGTTGCTCAGCTCAATAGACTGCTTGGATTTGCCAACAACATCATCTACAATCCACAGCAGACAGAACTCGACCATTTGCAGGAACTGCAACAACCCGTTGGCCAGGTGATCATCAGCTCGCTAAGTGAGTTTGGATTCAATGGAAGCGAGCTGATGCACTTCATCGATGAGAAAGTACTGTTTGTGCTCATCGTTAAGGATCCTCGCCAGCCACTGGAGCTACTCCAAAAGCTTCATGTGAACTTTGAGGGCGCTGACTTTCTTTTGGTAATCGAGCAGCCACAATTGGATGGCATTTGGCTGAGGTTGGTCTACGATGCCTGGCAGTTGGGCTACATCAAGCTGCTGCTGCTGCACAACACATTGCTGTATGAGAAGCAGCTGTTTCCTGTACTCAAGCTGGAGCTGAGCAGTGTGGAGCGATACGCTCGGACACGTGGGGAACTCAGGAATCTGCATGGCCACGAGACGCGAGTGGCAGTCTACTCGAATCCACCGCGATCCCTGCTCTACAAGGACAAGTGGGGCAAGCAGGTCTATGGCGGCTATTACCTGCGCTTCATTCGACACTTTCTGCGCTCCAAGAATACCACTTTTGTGGGCATCCAGACGCCCAGCTACTCAGCAGGCCACTGCAAGCAGGCATTGCTAGAAAATCATGTGGATCTCTGTGCGGATGCACTTGCTCAGGAGACGACAAAGACGTTCGCCGTGGCGAAGCCCATTCGATTGGCCTACGCCAATATTATGGTCCCCAATGCAAAGCCTTTGGGATCGTATCGTTATCTGGTGGCTCCTTTTCACTCCACTGTCTGGCTCTGCCTGATTGTGTACATTGTCTTTATCGTCTGCTTCATGAGCTGCATCCACTGGCAGCAGAAGCGACGTTGGATCTTCAGCAAATTTCTTCTGGAGGCAATCAGCTCGCTGCTGCTCGCTGGGTTTGATCTAAGGGATCTGTGTGGCAGAGAGCGTTACGTTCTGTTTGTGGTGCTCTTCATTGCCGGCTTCATTTACTCGACTTTCTATTTGGGCTACCTGAAGAGCTTACTGACCACCGAGGTCTTTGAGCAGCAGATCAACAGTCTGGAGCAGCTGGTCGAGGCCAACATCAGTCTGATTATCGACGAATACGATCGCAATTTGAGCCACAGGTACAATCTGCCCGAGATACTCTGGCAGATCGTCGAGGTGGTGCCCGACGAAGAATTGAAAAGGCATCGCAATAGCTTTGACCAGGAGTACGCCTACATGCTCTTCAGCGATCGCAGGGACCTCTACGACTATGCACAGAAATATCTGCGGTATCCCCGCATCCGCCACATACCCATCAACATATTCTATCTGTTTGCCGGCTTTCCCATGCGCGAGACCTGGTTCCTTAAGCATCATCTGAGCGTGGCCTGGGCCAATGCCTTCGAAAGCGGACTCGTGCAGAAGCTGGCTCTGGATGCCGACCACGAGACGATGACGTCGAGCGTGGGCTTCCTCGAATTTCTCATCACCGAGTACTATGAGGCGCAACCACTTGGTCTCGATTATTTCGTCATGCCGGCCATGTCGCTGGCTCTCGGCTACGGGCTCGCCTTCCTCACTTTTGTCATTGAGTTGACGGCCTGGCGCACTGCATCCACGTCCCTTGGCGTTGATTGATTGATGGATGGAGATGGAGATGGAGATGGATTGATGTAGTGCTCTAGCCAGTTCTCTCTCGCACTTGCCACTTTCTAAGTAGTCTTCGGTTGTTGTGTTATTCGTTAGTTCACGCTGGTAATGCAACAATCTTGTTACACTGAGAGAAATCTTCTTGCAGCGTATTGTAATCCTATAATATACTCAGTTGTACTCCAATGTAATAGCTAAAGCAGTATTAATATACTATAATATTAAACGAATCATTAATTAAATTATAAACAAGGTTTAATGCTCATAATTTTATACATTGATTTTATAGGCCAGCATCCTATTTAATTGTAGTTCTACAGTTCTATCCGATCCTTTCCGATCATCCCTCGCCATCATCTCTTCTTTCCTGTTCCCCAGTTAAAGCACAGTTGAGAGAGCACAACATAAACCTTACACTCATATTTTATTTCTGCAGCTTAACAACGAGGAAACGATGATCATGGCTAGGTTAGTCGTGCTACCCTCTCTGCTCATTCCCGTAGTTCAGGTTCTCTTGGACTCGAACTATAGTAAGATAACCTTGAATATAGAGTCACTCAATCGGGGTCTCGAAAGCAAGACCAATATTATTTTCTCTGATGGACAGCAAGCCCTTGATCTCCTTGCAGAGATTAGTCAAACCCTTGACCACATTCCTAGCATATTGCTGAGCCACAACGTCAGTCAACTAATCGCCAGCACTATTAATCCATCAAAGCCCCTTTTGATGATTCTGCTTCAGCTCGATTATAATAACACCCTGCAGATCTTTGAGCAGTTCCCCGTGCAAATGCAGCGAGCAGATTTCTTTATAGTGGGCTCTCACAATGCCGCCAACTGGCTGCATTTGCTGTCGACCCTTTGGCAACTGGGATATCCCAATGTGCTGATCTTCAACAGCAGTCATATCCCCTCTAAATCCTCTGATCAGCTCTTTACCAGCGACTCGTTTCCATATCAGCGATTGCATTCAACCAGCATTGAGCACTATCTGTGGGCCCGGCGTCATTGGTTCGACAACCTTGGGGGTTGGGAGGTGCGAGTTGGGCTGTATAATAACCCTCCCAGAACTTTGGTCTATCCAGAGCATGACATTTTTGAGGGCTATGCGCTGTTGTTACTCAGGGAATTCCTGGAGCACCGACACGCCAAGTTTGTGCCGGTGCTGACGACCAACCATAAGGTTTACTCTCCCAACGACTGTCTCCAGATGCTGCGGGGATCTGAGTGCGATCTGTGTGGTGATCTCTTTGCCTACAACAACAACTACAGCTTCACGGACAGCTACATGTATTTGTATGCCAACATACTGATCCCAAATGCCAAACCCAAGTCCAAGAACTTCTACATATCGGCGCCCATGCAGCTAAAGACTTGGCTTCTTGTGCTCCTCTATGTGCTCACTGTTTCCAGCTTCATCAGCTTCATTGTCTGGCTGCAGCACAGTCGCTTTCAATTTGTCAAGCAAATGCTGCAAGTCATGGGCACTCTAATCGCCGGCAAGCTAGAGCTCCGTGAAGTTCGGGGCAGGATTCACTACATGCTGGTGATGGTCATTGCGCTGGGAGGTCTATTGTGCTCCACCTACTATCTGGCGTACCTCAAGACCATACTGGCAACGGGTCTGTATGAGCCACAGATCAACAGTTTCGAGGAACTGGTTAGGCGGAACATCAGCTTCATCGTTGGCGACTATGATCAGACGGTGCTCAAATCCTACGACTTTCCCGATATTCTCTGGAACATCACGCGAGTCATGCCCTATGACTTTATAGTGGAGCATCGCCGGGTCTTCGATCCTAACTACGCCTACTTGGCGCACAGCGATCGCCTCCTGCTGTTCAGCTTCCAGCAGCAGTACATGGTCAAACCCCGGATGCGTCCCCTGCCTATCGACATAATGCACTCCCTGCCCGGCTTCCCCATGCGCCGAGAGTGGCAGCTCAAGTTCAAGCTAAGCGAGGCGCTGCTCAACTGCTTTAACAGCGGCCTCTTGCAGAAGCTAGCGAGCGACACCAATCGACAGACCATCCACATCGGCTACTTGAACCTAATGCCCTCGAAGCAGTATGAAACGCAGCCGCTGGCATTGGACTACTTTGCAATGCCCCTGAAGATGCTGTTATCGGGTCTTGGCTTAGCTTCCATCTGCTTTCTCTGTGAGTTGATCTGGCAACGCGCTAGTGGAAAGAGAGGCAATCGATCTGGATCAATCGGCAAGTATATATCATAAATTGGCATTAATTAAATTATTTGGCATTATTATAATTTTGATACATATAAAATAATATAGCAATTGGAACTGTACATTTTTTTTTATATGGACGCCTAACCCTTTTATATGACCCTGAAGCATTTCTGCAGTTCATTAGAATATTAATTCGAATAATAGTATCCATTAAAATAACGAATTAAAATTTGAAAAATTGATCCAAAGAATGCTGCAGATCTCGCAATTGCCAAAAAGAAACATAGAATTAGTAATGAGCTTAATGTACTCATATTAGAACACCTAAAACTAAGTTGTTTGGTGACGCAGTGGGTAAAACGCACGAATGCGTGCTGTAATGTGCGTCGGTACCTGAGTTCGAATCCCGCTTTCTAAATTTGTTGACAATTATTATTTATTTTCCGCAAATTTCGTGCTCTCCAAAACTTGGTAGCTGGTATTTTACAGTCGAACACACTTGACTCTTGCTTTCTTACTTGTTTTCTACTGATACTATGTTCAATTAGAGAAGATAAACAAATTCAACGTTATATGAATGTGTGTTTAGCTAAGTTCGTTCAGATGGTTCGACAAAAATGTCAAGAGCACCCAGTGACCAGCAGATTCATCCAGCTCTCTCTTTTCTAACAGAGTATCAAGTCATAAACGTAAACCTGACTCACATTGCGGTCTTACCTCAAGACTTCAGATTTCCTTTTGCGAGTCGACTGGGGTGTAACCACAATGCCGTAAACAGCAAATAAATATTACTCAATACACCCTCGACGAAAGCCGAAAGCACTTTGACAGCCGACAAAAATAAATAGCACTTGAGATATTTCCAAAACATTTACCAGCGAAGACCGTTATAATTTCGTGCACAGAGCCCAAAGGCTGCCCCATGCTACTGTGTTGCGACTAAGCGCCTGCAAGTATGCAACGTAAATGATAACACAAAAAGATGCTAAGAAGGGCATCTCACCCTCATGGAGATGAAGCAACATCAAAAATTGCTTTCAACATTCGAATGGAGAACGGGAACTGCAAGCAATTTTTGTGTGGGCGTCGCTGTGACCAACTGTCCGACATTTTGGGCAATAGGGCGTGGCCCATCAGCTCTCAGCGAAACATTTTAAAGTGCAATGACCTGCCGTAGATGTGGCACAGTTCTATTCCATTTTTCCTGTTTTCGGTGTGACGTTGTGGCGCCTTCGAGAATGAAACAGAAATGTGGCGACAATAAAGTTTATGCGCGGCGCCAGTCACAAAAAACGAGAAAATAACACTAACTACGTTCTACGTTTGAGCCCAGACAATACATTTGAGTGGGCGCAGTCGGGGATTATGGCTCATCAGTCTTAAAACCTCAAGCTCGCGACTTGGACTTCCAGGCGACACACTTTTCATGCTTCCTCCATGCTGCATGCTGCATGGCAGCCCGGGTTACGCCCACCCAGAAGGCCACTAAGTATCCAATCTGCCCCTTGGAATTGAGTCACGTGCGTGCCTGGCATCAATATCGCTGCGGTTTTGCCACAGCCCATTGCTGCATCAACATCGACTGTTGACGCGGCAACAGATAAATAAAAATAAAAATAAATTTCTCGCCCTTCGGCCGCTTAATTGCTGATTTCGTGTTTCAACGGGGCTTTAATCGATTTCGAGTGCAATTTAACTGCCCACGATTGTCACATGTGGCATGCCCCAGCCTCCGACTCAGACTATAGTCGCATTCACAGGCGCAGCCCCGGGATATGTATAGCCAGATTGCAATCGACTTTAAAGTAAACATTTGTTTTTTTTTTCTTCTTTTTTCGGGCGGCTTTTAATTAAGATCGTGTATGGCGATAAGCCAATCTCATTGGGTAGAAAGGGCGGATCAATATCCAATTGGAATTCCTGACTCCCTGCTTTACAAACTTTTAAACTTAGCAGCTGCTCAATCCATAGTTAACTCTCTATTGCAGTTGGGTTGTCTTTTCGAAAAATTAAATTTCTATTGCTATTTGATCGATCTACTCTAATAATCGGTTTAGTTTCCCCAATTTCGATTTAGTTGTCTTTCTCAATAATTTCAAAGCTGAAATGTTGAATGCTAAAGGAAAATTACTAGCCACACCATGTCGTCTGTCAATTAATGATCAGAAAGCCCTTAAAGCAAAATTCAGCTTCCAGTCTAGCAACAGGACACTTTTAAACAGGAGATATCCCTACGCCCTCTCGGTATACCATACATCGAGTATACAACAATGGGGGGATTATCCGATGCAGTCAGCTGTTGCAGATTGAATGCACAGTCAAAGGGTCACACACAATGCTCATGCGGATATCATATGCCCCAGGCTGAACACACATGCGGCACAAAAAGGAAACATGCCCCAAAAGCAGAAGGCAGCCCATTGATTCATGATTGACTGCACAGTGTGGTACGAGTGAACCAGAGGAGTAAAGGGAGTTTACTCGATTGTTGCTCGCAACTCCCAGCTAATTGCATTCTCTATCTGTGTGTGTGATTGTGGATGTGTTTGTATTTGTGAGTGGCATCAACTGCAAGTGTAGCACGTATTCGGGCGCTAAGCGGTAACCAGGTTGCGGGCAGTATGCGACTCTGAATGTTATTATTTAAATCAATGCTCTTGGATTGCCTTTAAAGGTGCCTGCATATGAGGTAGAAATTTATGTGGCATGCCTAATTGTCGGCAGCGAACTTCAAAGTGGCCTGCAAAGTGCCCCACGCTCCACAAGTCGTGCCTCGATCTCTACACCTTGGTCATGGAATGCAATTATCGCGCTCCAACTTATGCTAAGATAAATGACCCCACAGCCATCACAGGCACAGCACAACACAGCTTGGCTACACTTTCCAGTCCATAAGTTGAAATATATTTATATGTATATCCATGCAGCACACGGCAAAGACGCACTCAGCTGACAATTGGCAATTTTTGGTTGATTTTGCAATTTATGGCTACTTGTATAAACGGGACTTGGGTCGTGAAGGGAAGCTGCAGTCGGCGGTATGACCAAAAGACCAGAAGACTCAGATATCGAGAATCTCATGCTCTCTGTTTCCGATAACCTTGTCTTCCAAAAAGGTGATCTGTTAAGTAGTAATTTATTTACAAATTTTAATTCAAATTAATAGACAAGCTAAAGCTAACAATTTTTATTGCATTAACAAGTTTTCACACCTAAGAATATGTCTTAATATTTTTTGCTTTTTTTCAGTTCAACATCTCTGAAGACAATAATTGCGTTTTGTTATTACAAACACCACGAAGTACTCAAGAAGTTTGAAAGCTATTAACTATCGACTATAAATTTCAAATGCATTTATAAATGTCTTAAAAATTCATTACAAAATATTGCACCCAATTTACTTTATTTTTATAAGAAACTAGCGAACTAGTGACCGCTTCGCAGGTCTGACAGAATGTCCTAATACTGAAACATAATGTATGCCTTATTAAAGTCATGTATCGTGCAAATTTTTAAAACATTGATAGTTTTTTAGACACTCTCGATTGTTTTTACTTTTTCTGTGTGTGGTACGTATAATTTAATATTTTGGACCATTTATGTACTTATAATTTATTATTTACAACTCGACTATTAAATTAATAAGCATTTCTAAATGCCTTACAAAAATATTACAAAATATTGTACACAAATTACTTTATTTTATTAAAAATTATTGAAAAATATTTAAAAACATATTAAATTACCAGAATTTATTATTAACAACTCGACCATTAAATTCTTATGAATTACAAATCAAAATTACAAAATTAAACAATATTTCACAAAGTTATTATTTATTGTTTGATATAGACGTACATATGTATGTTACTAAGCACATTGAAGAGGTCAAGCCAAAGCTTGATACTAGCGGATCCCTGAAAACCCTCCTTCCGTCCAAAATACATGGTGCAATATATTATAGTTAAAACATAAAACGATAAACGGGTCATGCAGTGCAAAATTCGATATATGTATGTTCATAAAGGAAGAGCAAACATAATGTAACTATGGGTTAGCCTAGAGGGTTCGAAACGTTTCTTCGCGATATTAATTATGACGAATCAATAAGTTAAATATAAAAAGATAAAATATAAATAAAATGTCAAGCAGTATTCAGCGGTAAGTTAAAGAATACAGGTTAATTAAGAGAAGGCCACTACTATGCGACGGCAATCTCTCTTCAAAATTCCATGAGATGCTAGTGCACAGAATACTGTGGAGATCATTCGTACGAACCATATTCAAGTAAGCACGAGGTTATACGAGGATTAACTCTATAGAAGGACAACACAACACATGTTATGAATTTCTAAATGTCTTAAGAAATTATTACATTGTTGTAGTGCATTATTAAATGTAAGCTACTTTATTTTATTACAAATTAAAACATATTTCGCAACGTTATAAATTATTTTAATCATTTATTATGAACATGTTTTTAGAGGATTTTACCTTAGGATTGAGAACAAAGCCAATTAAAAGATTGCAATCTATGTCTGCCATATGTCAGAATGTATTTCATCGAAAGTCTTGCGCATATCTCAAGAGGAATTTGTCAAATAGAGTACACGCATATCAACCTAAGTTAATTATTGTTAATTGCCACGAAACTGGCTTAGTTTTGGGACGTTTCTTTCCAGTTAAATGGCATTGGGAATTGGCAAGAGTCTCGATGGGCACTTACCTGATGTCTTTGGGTCAGTCAATTGCTAAATATAACCCAATATAAATATATACAAAATAAAAGGAGACGAGACGAGAAGCAAACGAACTGCTACCCAATTAAGCGCAACAAACAACTTCACGCCACATGCCCCATGCCCCATGCCACATGCCACACGAGGCGTTTATCGGAGCAGTCCGATCAGATCCTCAGATCCAACATCAACTCGATTGCATTGCCGCCGGTTTCTGGCCTGTCTTTCAGTCTCTTCTCTCTACTCCGTCCGCACATCTCCAGCTCTCCTCAGACCACGAGCCCATTGTAATAACCAACGATTTGTCGATGTCGAAGGACCTGTGGCCATACACAAAAATTGGCGATTGGAACGAGATAAGATCGAAGTCCGATAAACGGCGACAAGCAACCCGAGGAGAAACGGCGACAGCAACCACATTTATGCTAATAAGTTGACATTTGACCACCATGACGAAATAATCGAAACGATCATGTGCCATCCACATATGTATATGCATACATTTATCTATATGACAGCATCTATACAATGGGCAGCATACTCAGAACTATGCAATAATATGCGAATTTATTTCAAATAACATTCCAAATACACATTCCACAAATGAATAATTGCATGGTTTTAAAACTTGTATTCCGCACTAATTAGGTATATTCAAAAAGAATAATTAGTATAAATTTAATAAAATGTGTTAAGAAATTATTATACATCCAAAATATTAATCGTAATTATCAAATTCCACCAAAAATTAAATTTAGAGGAGTAATATTCGTATATGTATATTAATATAAAAAAGAGTATATTACTATATAAAAGAGTAACTTCAATAAACATCTTTTTGATTTTTTTCCCGATTTTTATTAGTCAATATAACACAAAGAAAAATGTTCCACCTTTGGTGCAAATTCATTTTACTAATAAATAACTATTAGTCAAATTAGTGCCGACCTAATTAAAGAACTTATCGATGTCTGATTACCATCATCCATAAACCCTAATATCCAAAACGTAACGGCAATCTTATCGGAAAGCGTGTTAACAATAATACTACGAATGTAAAATTTCTATGAGTATAGTACAATTTTGGATGGTTACCAAAATTCGCAATCGATTAAAATCTCATTTAATAGATTAATTGTTTTGTGAGCTTAATAAAGGTAATAATTGTTTAATTGAGATATGAATTTGAAAAAAAAAATTGTATGTGCGACCAGTGTATAAATACGCGATGGTACGATTGAAGTCTTCAGTTCTCTTTGTGAAAGCGTGGTGTTTATTTCAGCTGAAGCACTTCAGAGGGTCAACCATGAGCGATAAGGATAAACTGGTAGATACTTTGCTAAATAAGAAAAATTTAACTACATTTACCTGAATTCCTTCACAGATAACCAGCGAGGATGGCAACGAGCCAGTCCTAGAGAGCGCGGGCAAGAAATCAGCTGAGCAAGGACCTTGGTATCTTGGAATTGCTTTCCTGCCCTTCTGGATTCTGATGTTCTTCGCAATCGTAATGCCCCTGTTCTACCGCCTTCCAACCGCCCTAACTCTGGAAGACTCCGGCAAGGGGAAGTTCATTGGAGAACGTGCCTACAACACCCTCAATAATATGGTTCAAATTGGGCAAAGGCTGACTGGCAGTGCCGCCAATGAAGTGGACGCTGTGGCCTTCCTCCTCGATGAAATAGAAGATATACGCAAAAATATGATAGACGATTACTTCACCCTGGAAGTGGATGTGCAGCAAACCACTGGAGCCCACACCTATCATTCCCTCTCGGAAATGTATCAGGGTGTGCAAAACGTGGTAGTCAAATTGTCATCGAAGAATTCGACGAGCGATTCCTACCTGCTAGTGAACAGTCACTTTGACACCGTCCTAACATCACCAGGAGCTGGTGACGATGGCTTCATGGTCTGCACTGTGCTGGAGGTGCTCCGTGTGATGGCCACCACCAAGCAGCACTTCGAGCATCCCATTGTCTTCCTCTTCAATGGCGATGAGGAGATGGGCATGCAAGCCTCTCATGGATTCATAACACAACACAAATGGGCTGCCAATTGCAAGTAAGTTTCTCAACAATCAAACTCTTTTTTTGGTTGACTAACTTTGGTATTCTGATCGCTAGGGCCGTCATCAATTTGGATGCTGCTGGCAGCGGAGGTCGTGAGATTCTATTCCAAACAGGACCCTCTCATCCTTGGCTGGCAAATGTACGGCACGCACCGAAGCCAACACCTGTCTGAATTTATTTATTTTCTAGTCTATTACTTTTTACAGTATTACAAAAAAGGTGCCAAACATCCCTTTGCAACAACTTTGGCTGAAGAAATCTTTCAAGCAGGACTCATTCCTTCGGATACGGACTACCGCATCTTCGTACAATATGGCGATATTCCAGGTATGAAATTTATTATTATATGTTTTATTATCTTATTTAATTTAAAGTCGACTATGAGCAGTCAACATTAATGAAATCATTAATGAAATCAATTAAGAATAGGTTATAGAAAAGTTTCAAAATATCTTATAGTTATACATTTCTAATTTAAGATTGCCAATGTGAATACAAGTTAAATATAAATGCTGGTGGTATTTAAACCATATGAGTAAATTGCAAATATGAGTAAATTACAATATCAAATTTTATAAATTTTAAAGTCTTTATGTTTCTAATCGATATAATTACGAAACGGCAATGAAATGATGTTACCCTTTTGTTCAGGTCTCGACTTTGGCCAGCTGACCAATGGTTACGTGTACCACACTAAATACGATCGCATAGAGGTAATCCCTCGAGGTGCTATCCAAAATACTGGTGATAATATCCTTGGACTTGTACGGGGCTTGGCCAACGCCCCTGAGCTGCATGACACTTCAGTATGACCAATATATAACAAACAAAAAGGTGCATTTCCACTGACACAATCTTAATTCTTTGCAGGTGTATAAGACAGGACATGCTGTCTTCTTTGACCTATTGGGACTCTACTTTGTCAACTACTCAGAGGACGTCGGAAAGACGCTGAACTACAGTGTGGCTGGAGCTGCTCTCCTCCTGGTCTTCCTATCAGTTTGGCGCATGTCCGCCGTCTCATCCCTGTCGTCGAGTCGCGTGGTGCTGCGCCTCATAATCCTACTGATTGTCCAGCTTATAGCCTTTGTGCTTGCCATGGGACTGCCCATAGTAGTTGCCTACTTATTTGACAGCATTGGGCTGCCCATGACCTATTACAGCTCCCCTTACCTGCTCATCGGATTGTATGTTTGCCCCTCGCTGATTGGCCTAAGTCTGCCCATCACAATCTACTTTCATTTTGCGGAAAAAGTGAGTTAATCTTGCCAGTTAAATCTGCTCCACTATTCATATCTCTTTTGTAGAATAAGCTGGCCTTCTCTTACCTGGTACAACTGGGACTGCACAGCTGGGCAACTATTTTGTCAGTCATCTTGTTGGCCACAACCGCCTATGGAATACGATCAGGCTACATCATCACGTTCTCAGTAGTGTTCTACGCCCTTTCCTTGGCCATTAACCTATTCACTACTCTGCACGATCGCGGTTACAAATGGGCTGGCTTGGTAATCGCATTCCAGGTGATTCCCTATTTGTATCTCAGCTCAGTCATCTACACCTTTATTGTGGCCATGACTCCCATGAATGGTCGCTCTGGCAGTGCCTCTAATCCTGATACTATGATTGCCGGACTATCAGCGCTGGGCACAGTCCTCTCTCTTGGATTCTTGGTGAGAACTCATTAACCATATTTTATTTGTATTTGGCTGACACTTGCTTTCCTTAGGTTCCTTTAATCAACGTCTTCCGTCGGCCATCCTTTGTGGTGTTCGGCCTTGTGTTGGTAAGTGCTGTTGCCATGTACGTGGCGAGCAGTACTCTCATCGGATTCCCCTATCGGCCCAAGACCAACAGCGAGCGAATCATGTATCAGGTAATTGCCATCCTTCCAATCTGATAACATAATCTAATAATTTGCATTTCAGCACGTGCGGAGAATTTTCTACGAATACGACGGAACTGTCAGCAGTGATGAGTCCGGCTATTTGTTCAACTTCCAGGACAGAAGAGAAGATCGTCCTTACGCCGGTGTTAATTTAACAGGATCAGTAAGAACCAAGCCTCAATGCGAGGAGCACATGATGTGTGGCATGCCCCTGTTCGACGAGAGGTGGGTGGGCAACCGTCTTCAAGGAATGTGGCTGCCTCGCGAGACCATCGAGCCACCATCTCCGACTAAGCTGGAACTACTCAGCAAAACAGTGCTGGAGAGCAACACAACTGTGAGGTTTAACTTCCGAGTTTCGGGACCTCCTCACTTGAGTTTGTTTATTGCACCCTATAAAGAAGACTTCGTGAACATTACCGATTGGTCTTTCTCGCAGAGTTATCTTAAAGACCCACCTGCAGCGCCACTAAGCTATCACTTATTCATCACATTTGGCGTGTCCAGCCCAACTCTTGATTTCTGCCTCGAACTCTCGGTATGTATTACTAGTTAATAATACTTTTTGGAATATATTGTATCTAAAGTTGTTTATTTTTTAAAGAAATCCAATGGAGACTTTGATGTCCCATTGTTCCAGCTGGGATTATCCGGACATTATATGGGTTACAAGGGTGATGAGAGCAGTGTGAAATTTGCCTCTACTTTCCCATCGTATGCAATTCTTGTGCATTGGCCTTCCTTGTATCAAAGATACATTTTCTAGACATACAATTTATGTACACATAAATATTATAATAGTAATATTATAATTTGACAATAACAATCCAAATTTTAAGTTAAACTCTTTGTATCTTTATCTCAACTTTTATATATATCGATGTGTAGTATACTTCTTGTAAGTGCTTTTTATGCCCGTTATAACTTAGTGCCAACAGCCGATACGATTTAACCATGTCCGTCTGTATGTCTGTATATCTGACTGTCTGTCCCTATAAACCCCTAGATCGCAGAGACGATAAGATCTAGACCTACCAAATTATTTTTAAAACCCAAGTTTAATTTATATTTTGGCCACTCCGCCCCCTCAAATCTAAAAAAATCTTAACGAGCGAAAATTAAAACTAGCACAAGTTTTGTACACACAATGATACCTATAGTTGAAACGAGTTCGGAAAATGTAGTTGTCATTAGATGAAAAACATATGTATTTTATAAAGCAGATGCAGTTGCATGTGTTTTTATACCCGCTACCCATAGGGTAGAAGGGTATTATGACTTAGTGCCAACAGAAAATGTATGTAACAGGCAGAAGGAGGCATCTCCGACCCCATAAAGTATATATATTCTTGATCAGCGTCAACAGCCGAGATGATATAGCCATGTCCGTCTGTCCGTCTGTCCGTCTGTCCGTCTGTCTGTCTGTATGAACACCTGGATCTCAGAGACTATAAGACATAGAGACACCAAATTTGGCAAAAAGTTTCCTTCATACCCTACGCAGATCAAGTTTATTTCAAAAGTTGGATGCCACGCCCCCTTCGCCCACAATAAGCATTAATCTAGAAAAAGTCAAGTTTTTTTTTAGTAAATCGCGTACAACTCCAAAAGTTCTTTGTGTAATGATGTGTAATTTGGTAACCCATTTGCGCTTGACACTCTTAATATACCCTGTAATTTTGGTACAAATCGGATAAGTAGAACAAAAGTTATTCGTGAAACTATTTATCAAAATTTTTGTGCCCAGTGCATATGGACGTATTAAGTGTGTGAATGACCTAGAGATATCAAATTTGGTGACAGTATTCGTGTAGGTCTTACGCAGATCAAGATTGTTTTAGATTTTTGCCACGCCCCTTTCCGCCCCCAAAAACTGTAAAAGCCGTAATAATAGACCTAGAGCATTGAATTTTGGTACGCATAATAATAATTATATTCTCAATGACTCCTGTGAATTTGGTTGAGATCGAATGAAAAACATGGAAGTTATTAAAGAATCAATTTTATATGCAAAATTCACTTGCAGCTGCTCGCGCTTTGTTTGTTTAGTTGACAGTGTGACCATAACGGTGTTGTGGATTTTTATTCGCTATTTTCAAATATATACAAACAAAACACAAAATTCAGTATTTTTTTGGTATATTTGTTGTTAAAATACCATTAAAATTTTTTTTTTCTCTCGAAATGGGTTGCGGGTATCATACGGTCGAGCACTCTCGACTGTAGCTTTCTCACTTGTTTTTTTCTGAAAGCTTATGAAAAAATGTAGTTTATTTTATACGTAATATTATATACCACTGCAAATATACTTTTCGGTATATTTTTAAGAGTTTTGCATTCTAATACATTAATTTTACTCATTATGGAATCAACTAACACATCACTTAAAAAGAATAAAAAACGTGCATATTTTGGAAAATAAATTAACAAGTAAGGCTTCTATTGACAGTGGTATAAGATACCCGCTATCCATATTGAGATTGATATGTAGCAAAAACAAAATTACCGAAAAGTATTTTTTATATTAAATTATCCATTTGCGTCCAAAAAAAAAAGAGTACCCCAAACATGGTGTCACTGTCAACAAATCGGAAAAATCGCGTTCAACTGCTTTTGAGTTTTGTTCTATAAAATTGTTTCTTATATAACTTCTATGTTTTTGATCAGAACACAACCATGAATCATTAAGACTATACATATTATTATGCGCAACAAAACTGCAACTAGAGTCGCAAAAATTCGTCCATTAATGGTTTTTTTTAGATTTCAGAGGGCGAAAGGAGGAGTGGTCGAAGTCCCATATGGGTAGCGGGTATAATTAGTTAGTTTCTTTATGGTCATTTACAAATTTTGCGGAATCCTTAAATAAACTACGTAGATATGATAGGGATGGTATCTGCAAGGCAATGAAACTGTAGATTTCTTCATTTCAGCCCCAATCTTATCAGTTTCCAACAAATCGTAGGAAAAATAAGCCCAATTATTGAGTTCATCGAAACTTGATAACCACTTACCATGAACTTTTATAATCAAAAACAAAAAATCATTAACTTTTCCTAACGTAATAGCAATCTAATCGCAAGTTCTGAACACATCAAAAAGTTGCCAGTAATTTTATTCCTTTATTTTGACTCTCCTTATTATATATCTACAATATGCTTTTGGACAAATTTAAATGGTCCCAACACATGTGCTGTCGATTAATTCCCAATTATTACTTTGTTTTACTACAATACTTGCTTTGATTACTTACAATAAAGATATGAAATCATTTTATGAATTCAAATTTATAATTTGTTATAGCATACATACTATGTTAAATGATCCTATAAAATACTCGCTCCTATGTCTGACACCTGCAGTTGGGTTTCAATTTAGCAGCAGATCGAACATGGGCAATACGGATTTAATGGTAGAGACTGTTGTGTAACAATAACAAAGGGCATTGCAAGTTAATTCACTTCGCAGATTTCCAGCGAAGATGGTAAAGGAACTTTCGTGCACATTTCAGTAAAAGGATCCCCCGCGAAAGGACCCTGGCACTGCGGTATTGCCTTTCTGCTCTTGTGGGCAGTTCTCTTCTTCTCAGTAGTAATTCCTCTTTTCTTCCGACTACCCACTGTTCTGACTGACGAAGAGGATGCTGGGAAGGGAAATTTTATAGGAGAACGTGCTTATCAGACTCTGAATGATCTAACTAATATTGGACCCAGGAAGGCAGGCAGTTCTGCCGCTGAAGTGGAAACTGTTAACTTTTTACTAAATACGATAGAGGACATAAGGAGAAACATGCTAGGAGAATACTTCACTATGGAAACTGACGTTCAAATCACATCGGGATTCCACATCTATAGCTCTCTTTTGGAAACGTATCAAGGAGTGCAAAACATCGTGGTCAAATTGTCCTCAATAAACTCCACCAGCGAGTCATATCTGTTGGTCAACAGTCACTTCGATACTGTTCTAACTTCGCCGGGGGCTAGTGATGATGGATTTATGGTTGCAACTATGCTGGAGATGCTTCGAGTGATGGCGACCACTGAAAAGTACTTTGAACATCCCGTCATCTTTCTATTCAATGGCGACGAGGAAATGGGCATGCAAGCCTCTCATGGATTTATAACTCAACACAAATGGGCAGCGAACTGCAAGTAGATTGAATTATTTCATTAACTTGGATTACAATTGAAACTACTTAATCCACATTCTTAGAGCTTTCGTTAACCTCGAAGGAGCGGGAGGTGCGGGTCGTGAGATTGTTTTCCAAACTGGACCATTTCATCCCTGGCTGGCCAATGTAATATATTTATATCCGCTTCTTATCGGGTAGAAGGGTATCATAACTTTGTGCTATCATAAAATGTATGTAACAGGCAGAAGGAGGAATTTCCCTCATAAAGTACATTTATTCTGGATCAGCCATGTCCGTCTGTCTGTCTGTATGAAAACATAAACCTTAGAGAATATAAGACCTCGGGTCGGAGATGCCTCCTTCTGCCTGTTACATACATTTTCTGATGGCACAAAGTTATAATACCCTTTTATCCTATGGATAGCGGGTATAAATATAGATATTATTAAAAAAAACACTTTATAGGGCAAATAAAAAATAGCTGCATACGCTTTGGTTTGTTTTGTTGACAGACCATGTATGGTATATTATGGATTTTTTTAAATACCCAAAAATTACTTTTCGGTATATATAATGGTATGTTTTTTGTTTAACTAAATCTTTTGTGTTCTCTCGAAATGGGTAGCTTTCTTACTTGTTACTATTATTTAATAGCATATGATTATTCAACTCTGAATATATTTGGCAGTATTACAAGAAAAGTGCAAAACATCCATTTGCCACAACCTTCGCTGAAGAGATTTTCCAATCCGGTCTAATACCGTCGGATACGGATTACCGAATCTTTGTACAGTATGGCAATATTCCAGGTATGAATTGTGCAACCTAAAATTAAAAGAAAATTTATAAATTATATCCTTAGGTTTTGATTTTGCCCAAGTGATCAATGGGTACGTTCTTCATTCAAAGTATGACAGCATTGATGTCATTCCTCGTGGCGCTATTCAAAATACTGGAGATAATGTCCTTGGACTTGTTTGGGCCTTGGCCAATGCACCTGAGCTATGTGATACTAATGTAAGATTTTATTTATTCTATTCATTTTATTCATGTATATTATATTGTTTGCTTTACTTATTGTGTATATATATGTTTTTAATTATAATAATTAAATACAATTATATATTTATACGCTTTCAATTTTATATTTTATTTTATTCGTAAAACCATTTTATATGAATAGAGTCAATTAGTATAATTACCGTTTCACAGGCATATTCAACAGGACACGCAGTCTTCTTTGATTTCCTTGGACTCTACTTCTTCAATTACTCCGAGGACACCGGAAAGACAGTGAATTACAGTGCAGCCGGATTTACTCTGCTTCTGATCTTCATATCGGTGTACCGCATGATGGCTATATCGAATTCACCATATTGTCATCTGGTGCAGCGCCTTATAATCATTTTAATTATTCAGTTCATAGCGCTTGTATTCGCCATAGGACTTCCTTTAGTTGTAGCGCATCTCCTTGATAGTTACGGATTATCCTTGAGCTACTTTAGCTCCACATATCTAATCATCGGATTGTACATTTCACCATCGCTAATAGGCCTAAGTCTGCCCACCATAATTTACTATCAATCGCAGGCAAAAGTGAGTTTATTTTGGCATGACCAATGTCTAAGTCTAATACTTATATCCCCTCAGAACAATGTGCCGGTTACCTACCACCTCCAACTGGGATTGCACAGCTGGGCAATTATTCTATGTGTCATACTGTTGGGCGCAACTTATTATGGAATTCGCTCCGCTTATATCTTCACGATTATAATTGGTTTTTATTCGATTTCATTAGCTTTCAATCTGTTGACAATGTTCCATGATTGTGGATACAACTGGTCATGGCTGCACATGTCCGGCCAAGTATTTCCCTTCTTAAATAGCAGTTATGTTATCTATATTTATTTATTAACTATGCCAGCCATCAGTGGGCGAGCTGGCAGTGCATCAAATCCAGACATTATTATTGCCGTCCTATCAGCACTGTTCACAGTGCTTTGCTTTGGATTCTTAGTAAGTTTTGCATTGCATTTCCATTCGACTAAAACTAACACCTTCCTTTTAAAGACTCCTCTAATCAACATGTTTCGTCGACCAGGCGTCGTTGTGTTTTTCCTCGCCCTTGTTAGTGCTGTAGCCATTTACTTGGCTAGTAGTACACAGATCGGGTTCCCTTATCGAGCCAAGACTAACACCGAGCGAGTCATGTATCAGGTACATAATTTTTAAAACCTCCGATCTGATAACACAATCTAATAATTAGTTTTATAGCACGTGCGGAAAATCTTTTACGAATACGATGGAAGTATTAGTAAGGATGAATCCGGCTATTTGTTTAACTTTCAAGACAGAAGAGAAGATCGACCTTATACCGGGGTGAATTTAACAGGATCGATGAGAACCAAATCCGAATGCGAAAAGCACATGATGTGTGGCATGCCCCTTTTCGACGAGCGGTGGGTGGGAAACCGTCTACAGGGCATGTGGTTGCCTCGAGAGACCATTGAACCTCCATCCCCAACTAAACTGGAACTTCTAAACAAAACAGTGTTGGAAAACAATACAACTATGCGGTTTAACTTCCGAGTATCGGGGCCCCCTCACTTGAATTTATATATTCAACCTCGAGACGATGATTTCGTGACTATAACTGACTGGTCGTTCTCGCTGGATTATCTGAAAAACCCACCTGCAGCTCCATTATGCTTCCATATATTTATCACCTTCGGCACCGTAAAGCCCATTCTGGATTTCTTTTTGGACATTGCGGTAAATGCTAATAATTCAGAGTTCTTAAAAACAGAATATACATATGTATTATGTTTATTTCGGCAGAAACCCAATGGGGACTTTCATGTGCCGCTCTTTCAATTGGGAGTATCGGGGCACTATATGGAAGACGAGGGTGATAAGAGCAGTCTGACGTTCGCTTCAACATTCCCATCGCATGCAGTTGTAATCCATTGGCCTTCCATATATCAAAGATATATTTTCTAAAATGCCTCATTTAAAACACAATAAATGAATTGCTCTGTATTATATTAACTATGAATCACAAACTATAGAATAACTTTAAAATAATACAAGAATTCATAGAAAAATTATAGTTCATTTTGGGGAAAAAATCGCCCTTTCACCTCATGCAAAATCATGCTTGCCTCAATAAAGATTCAATTGTGTGATTGAATTGTAGTGTTCGACAAAGAATTCTGATTAGTTGCAATAGTAATAAATCATAAGCGTGCGCCACGAAAATACAATACAATAAGTAGACATAGACTTTCGTTCAGTACAAAAGTCGAATACGATTAAAAATCGAGTAGTAGACAGTGTTGATATTGATAGTGGACAAAAAGCTAGACAGATATGTTGATATTATAAAAGTGAAGTACCCTTAGGAAAGGGTACAAAATTTGGATAGTTATCAAATTTTGGAAGCGATTACGATCTATGGAACGATAATTGGGCGACTTCTGAAAACAAAAACCGATATGAGAGCTATAAATTTATGCATTTAATTGTTAATCGCACCGACTTTATGATAGCCATGGTAACCAGACCACTATAAAATACTCAATCGCATTTCTGAGCTCCTTAGTGCCATTTCAGAAAACGTGGAATTCACTTCACCAGCAGCACCAACATGAGCGTTAAAGATCAATTGGTAGGGACTACCTTACATAATAATAAATCAACAGTATTTTCTAAGAATATAATATAATTCAGCTGACCAATGAGGCGGGCAAAGGACCAATCAGAAATGTTGCTTGGAAAGATGCCTCGACAAAAGCTCCCTGGTATTTCGGAACGGGATTTATAATCTTCTGGATGCTACTGTTCTTTGCAGTAGTCATTCCCCTCTTCTACCGCCTTCCCCCTACTCTGACTGTAGAAGATGGGCCAACTGGAGAATTCATTGGAGAACGCGCCCATAACACGCTCAACAATCTGGTCAACATTGGCCCCAAAGTGCTCGGCACTAATGCCAATGAAGTCGATGCTGTGCTTTTCCTCCTCAACGAGATCGCTGACATTAAAAACAATCTCTTCGTGGAATATACCTTAGATGTCGATGTTCAGAAAACCTCTGGTGCACATATCTACAGCAACATGCTGGAAGTGTACCTGGAAGTGCAGAATATTGTGGTGAAATTGTCAGCGAAGAATTCAACAAGCGATTCCTATCTGCTGCTGAACAGTCACTATGACTCCGTGTTAACCTCACCAGGAGCCGGTGACGATGGATTCATGGTTGCCATAATGCTGGAGGTGCTCCGTGTGATGGCCACCACCAAGCAGCACTTCGAGCATCCCATTGTCTTCCTTTTTAATGGCGATGAGGAGATGGGCCTACAAGCCTCTCATGGATTCATAACTCAACACAAATGGGCAAAAAATTGCAAGTAAGCTGGGTCAACAACATGCCAAAATTCTCTAATCACATTGGCTTTGGGTTTGCCATATCTTCAGAGCCGTAATCAATTTGGATGCTGGCGGAAGTGGAGGACGTGACATTTTATTCCAGACAGGACCCTCGCATTCCTGGCTAGCCAAGGTAACACTATTGGTAGATACATATATAACTAGAATAGCTACATATATAATATATTATTTTTAAGTCGACTATCAATGGTCGATATAGAAAAATAGTCTGGTATTAAGTTAAAGTTAGGAAAAACCCAATCAGGTTAGTTAGTCACTTATTTCTTTTTATTCAACTGTATTTTATTCTATTTTACAGTACTACAAGGAAAGTGCGAAGCATCCGTTTGCCGCAACTTTGGCTGAGGAAATCTTTCAAGCAGGACTCATACCTTCAGATACAGACTATCGCATTTTCGTTGAACATGGCAATATTCCTGGTATGAAATTCATATTTCTGGTATAAATACAATTAAAGAATTGATGGCACTGCTTCTGTAGGTGTCGACATCAGTCAGTTTGTTAATGGATACGTGTATCACACCAAGTACGATCGAACGGATGTTATTCCTCGGGGATCCACCCAAAATACGGGAGATAACGTCCTGGGGCTCGTCAAGGCTCTTGCCAACGCTCCTGAACTGTACAATACTCAGGTGAGAGATGCATTCACTTGATGGTAGATTGTAAACTAATGCAAATAGTCAAACAATTGACAGGATCATGAGGCGGGACGCGCTATCTTCTTTGATTTCTTAGGACTTTTTTTCGTCAACTACTCGGAAGAAACAGGAAGAATATTGAACTATAGCATCGTGGGAATTACTCTCGTCCTGATCTTCATATCAGTGTGGCGCATGTCGGCTTTATGCTCACTCTCCTGGTGCCAAGTGATTCAGCACCTTATGGTACTATTGATTATTCAGATCATAGGATTTGTCATGGCCATGACATTGCCTATAGTTGTCGGCTATTACTTTGACAGGTTCGGGTTATCTTTGAGCTACTTCAGTTCCCCTCTGCTGCTCATCGGATTGTACGTTTGCCCTTCGCTCATTGGTTTGAGTCTTCCCATCGTAATTTTTTGCCAATCTCTGCAGAAAGTAAGTAGGATTTTGCTAAAATTGAACTTCGGAATATAACACTATATTTTCTAGAATAAATTGCCCTCCATCTACCACCTGCAATTGGCACTGCATAGCTGGGCTATCATTTTATCGCTTTTGCTTCTTGGAATGACGTCATATGGACTACGTTCGGCATATTTTTTTACAATTTCAATTGGTTTCTATACGATACCATTGATCATAAATTTAATAACTACCTTCCATGACCGCGGCTTCAGCTGGGCAGGCACAGTAATGAGTTTCCAGGTGATTCCCTACTTATATATCAGCTCCCTCATCTACACCTTATATGTCGCCATGACGCCCACCAATGGCCGTGCTGGAAGTGCCTCAAACCCTGACATTATGACTGCTGGACTCACAGCTCTCGGCACAATGCTCTGTTTTGGATTCCTAGTCAGTTTACTTCCACTGCCAGTCTGATTTCGCACTAATACTTTTTTTCCAAAGGCTCCTCTAATCAACATGTTTCGTCGACCAGACGTCGTGGTGTTTTCCCTCGCTCTTGTTAGTGCTGTAACCATTTACTTGGCTAGTAGTACTCAGATCGGGTTCCCTTATCGAGCCAAGACTAACACCGGTCGAGTCATGTATCAGGTACATCATTTTTAAACCTAATGGCACAATCTAATAAATAGTTTTATAGCACGTGCGGAAAATCTTTTACGAATACGACGGAAGTATTAGTAAGGATGAATCCGGCTATTTGTTTAACTTTCAAGACAGAAGAGAAGATCGACCTTATACCGGGGTAAATTTAACAGGATCGATGAGAACTAAATCCGAATGCGACAAGCACATGATGTGTGGTATGCCCCTTTTCGACGAGCGGTGGGTAGGAAACCGTCTACAGGGAATGTGGTTGCCTCGAGAGGAGCCCATTAAGCCGCCAATTGCAACAACACTTGAGTTGCTGAGCAAAACAGTGTTGGAAAACGGGAAGTCAGCGCGTTTTGAGTTTAGACTAAAAGGTCCGCAATATTTGAGCTTGTATATTCAACCGAATGTGGATGATTTTGTGTCCTTGAGCAACTGGACATTCTCACAGACTTATCTGGAGAATCCTCCTGCTCCCCCGCTCTCTTTCCACATCTATATCACATCCGGCCCAAAAAGTCCAACAGTGGACTTCGCGTTGGAGCTTTCGGTAAGTCTGGCCAAATATGCAATTGATCTTTATAAAACATTTGATTTCATTTAAATAGAAACCGAATGGCAACTATGATGTTCCCGTAGTGGAAATAGGAGCGTCGGGACATTGCCTTGGGGATAAGGGCGATGCGATCAGTCAGAGCTTCTCCTCAACATTTCCTCGCTATGCAGTTGTAGTCGACTGGCCCTCAACATATAAACGATATATTTTTTAACAAAATTAGACACTATGTTAATCTAAGCTATGTTAGTTCAAGAGACGGATCTCTTTTAATACAAGATTGTATCATATTTGAGATGTTTTACTGCAGGGGGAGTGACGCACTTCAGTGGAAAAGTATGAGTCAGATTGGGAAGTACTCGCTATAATTGGGATAAAAACACTCTTGGATCGGTCAACGTTTCATTGGGCCCATAATGCGATAGTGTTTAACAAAGTGTAATAAATTCTGGTACTCGTATGTATGGCACATAAAATTGGCTATGCTGATAAGCGCAATTACTTGTTGCCAGTTTCCCAAAAAATCATTAGTAAATAATGGGAAATTTTTATTTGAAGCGTAGATTTGAAGTAGGGCCAATTAACACGCAAGTGTTGTGATGAAATCTTTGGCTTTAGACAGACATTTTGGAGTCAGTTTTTGGATTTTGGCAACAAATCAGATTATAAATACTTTACGATCGCAGATTAACCAAGTATTATCATGATAGTAAGGCGTGTGTATACCAAATCATCATGAGCACGTCAGCTTTATAAGCGTGCTTCCTATAATCATAGCAGTAAATTTGGAAATCGAGGGTTGCTCAATAAGTTAATAACTGTCCGAAATTATGGAAATTTTCCCGGAATATCTTGTATAATGATATGATTAACTGGGAAGCAATAAATTCCAATGTGTTTTTGGCAAATGACCGCTTCAAAGCAATGATTACTGAATCGGTGATGTAAACAAAAGTTTCCATATATAGCATTGTTACGTAGCATTAAACTGCCCTCGTATTGATCGTTATCTAGGTTATATAGAATCATTGTCGCTATAAAATGATATATTTTAAACATTTTTGAGTGAAGCCTCCGCCTTTATGACTATTTTCGTCGGCTATAAAAGAGGGTTATTTTAGGGTGGCGTTATTTAGTCCGACAGTTGGAGGCGATCGGTTCACATCGCTTGAGGACGACGACGACGATTTAACAATATGAGCGATAAGGATAGACTTGTAAAGACCTTCCAAGATATTATATAAAACTAAAACACTAATCTGATCAAACGTAGATATCGCGCGAGGAGGGCGAACGATTACCCAAAAATCGCACAACAAAGGATACAAATGATAAGCCATCGTGGTACTTCGGAACTGGCTTCGTGCTCTTCTGGATGCTTCTGTTCTTTGCAGTGGTCATACCCTTGATGAACCGCCTGCCGCCCGTTCTGAGTACCGAGGATGCGAGCAGCGGTGAATTCATTGGAGAACGCGCCTACAACACCCTGGACAGGCTGGTGAACATCGGCACCAAAGTGGTTGGCAGCAATACGAATGAGGTCTCCACGGTGGTCTTTCTGCTCAGCGAAATAGCCGACATCAGGAAGGACATGCTGGATGAGTACTACAGCCTGGAGGTGAATGTGCAGCAGGCATCGGGCTCATTCAGATACTCGCAACTTCTAAACATGTACCAGGGCGTGCAGAATGTTATTGTGAAATTGTCATCGAAGAACTCGAGCAGCGAGTCTTATCTTTTGGTTAACAGCCACTTTGATACCGTGTTAACTTCCCCGGGCGCTGGCGATGATGGATTTATGGTGGCCACCATGCTGGAGGTGCTACGTGTGATGGCCACTACTGAAAAGTACTTTGAGCATCCCATCGTCTTTCTCTTCAACGGAGCAGAAGAGGCCGCTTTGCAGGCCTCCCATGGATTTATTACCCAACACAAATGGGCGTCGAATTGCAAGTACGCTCCATATACGATCATTTACATTTATTTATTTCTAATTGTGGTCATGTGTTGCAGAGCTCTCATCAATCTGGATGCGGCTGGCAGCGGTGGTCGCGAGTTTCTCTTTCAATCAGGTCCCTATCATCCCTGGCTGGTCAATGTAAGACAACGTTACATTTTTTCACTCCTTCTCTCCATCACCTCTTTGTTGCAGTACTATAAGAAGAGTGCCAAGCATCCTGGTGCCACAACATTGGGAGAGGAAGTGTTCCAAGCTGGCCTCATACCATCGGACACAGACTTTGCCGCCTTCGTTGAGTTTGGCAAGATTCCAGGACTCGATATTGCCCAGGGCATGAATGGATTCATCTATCACACCAAGTACGATCGCATGGACGTGATTCCCCGCGGATCTATTCAGAATACTGGCGACAACATCCTCGGTCTTGTCAGGGCTCTGGCCAATGCACCCGAAATGTACAACACCCAAGTGAGCTGCTCCAGATTTGCCTTGAATTAAATACACTCTTAATAGACACACTCCAATTGACAGGCTTATGAGGAGGGACACGCGGTCTTCTTCGACTTCCTGGGTCTGTTCTTCGTCAGCTACTCGGAGGAAACGGGCACCTTGCTGAACTACAGCGCTGCTGGAGTTACGCTCCTTCTGATCTTCATCTCAGTGTGGCGCATGTCTGCTTTGTCCACGCTCTCCACTTGCCACGTCTTCCAGCGGCTCATCATTCTGATCATCATCCAGATCATAGGTCTAGTGCTGGCAATGGCATTACCGCTGCAGGTGGCTCATTACTTTGACAGTTTCGGAATGTCCTTGACCTACTTTAGCCGCCCCTACCTGCTCATCGGATTATACATCTGCCCCTCACTCATAGGCCTGAGTCTGCCAATTACAATTTACTATCTACTGCAGCAGAGAGTGAGTATCATGTGTGATTGGTCTGAATGCCTGACTAAGTCTTATCACTAACCAGATTAAGCTGCCATTCAACTACCACTTGCAACTAGGACTGCATAGCTGGGCAATTGTGCTATCGTTTCTTGATACTCTGCTCACTGTTCGGGGAATCCGTTCCGCATATATTGTCACAATTCCCATTGTGTTCTATGCTCTGGCGATGATATTGAATATGCTGACAACGTTCCATGATCGCGGCTACAGCTGGGCAGGTCTTGTTATGGCTGGTCAGGTAATGCCCTTCCTCTACAGCAGTTCTCTGTTCCATTTGGTGATTGCTGTGATGATACCAATGAATGGCCGTTCTGGTAGCTCAACTAATCCAGATCTGTTTATTGCCACCTTGGCTGGCATAGGAACAATTCTATCCCTTGGCTTCCTGGTAAGTTCACGCTATCACTTTCGTTCCTGCTAATCAATCATAAATTTTGTCCTCGCAGATTCCTCTCATCAATATGTTCCGCAAACCCATAACTGTAATCCTCGTCTTGCTGTTCACTTCTGCGGTCACAATTTATCTGGCGAGCTTCACTGAAATTGGATTCCCCTATCGTGCAAGAACAAACACTTTCCGAGCCACATATCAGGTATTTATTTTTGCGATTCAACTGAGATTTGTACCTACTATCTTTATCCCTAGCACGTGCGAAAGATTTATTATGAATACGATGGCAGAGTGAGCATCGATGAGTCCGGATATCTGTTCAGCTTCCAGGATCGACGAGAGGCAGAACCCATGAATGGAGTGCGACTAACGGGAGCGAGATACCTGCGAGAGGACTGCGAGAAGCACATGATGTGCGGCGTGCCTCTGTTCGATGAGAGATGGGTTGAGAATCGTCTGGAGGGCATTTGGGTGCACAGGGCTGACAATGTAGTTCCCCCTGTTGCCACCAATCTGACTCTTCTCAGCAAAACGGTGCTGGAAAACAATACGACGGTGCGCTTTGAATTCGAGCTGAAAGGTCCCGATCATATGAGTCTATTTATTCAACCATATGAAGATGATTACGCCACCTTGAGCAACTGGTCGTTCCCGCTCAGCTACCTCGAGGATCCACCGACATATCCCCTACCGTATCACATCTATTACACCTATGGCATCATCACCACACCGCTTTACTTCTTCCTGGAAATCACGGTAAGCTCAATGAACATTCATAATTCGTGGTTGAACCTTTAAAGATCGGTAATCTTTCTTTATAGAAACCAAACGGAAACTTTGATGTCCCTCTTGTGCAAGTGGGCGTGTCGGGTCATTGCATTAACGGGGCTGGAGACGCGTTGAGTGAGAAATTCGAGAAATCCTTCCCAGCATACACATCGGTTGTGGCGTGGCCTTCCACATATCTTCGATACATTTTTTAGACTTGTAAGAAGCACTTGTGCGATTAGCAGCAAATTAAACACAATTGATGCTGCTGGCGAATTAGCTATATCCACCTATATATGTAGATATAGACAGCCGCCAAACAATGCGGCTCAATCTCAGCTCCCAGGCCAGAATTGCTCAAGCTAATAGTCATGGCTTTGAGGAGCCCTTTTCGTATCTATTGATGATAGGGTGGCATCGGTCAGAAAAAACAATTAACAATCGATCGCTTAAACAAGAAACGGAATGTGTATTTAATTCTAAAATCAAAAGTCGAAAAAAATTGTTTTAAAAAAATGTGCCATGACTGCCATTTGGGCCATGTAGTGACACCGCCTCAATCATAAAGTCACAATGGAGGTCTTCATTTCCGTCGGATTGCAACAATTTTAAATGATTTTTCGTTGTTATACCCGCTACCCATAGAGAAGAAGGGTATTATAACTTAGTGCCAACAGAAAATGTATGTAACAGGCAGGAGGCATCTCCGACCCCATAAAGTATATATATTCTTGATCAGTGTCAACAGCCAAGACGATATAGCCATGTCCGTCTGTCCGCCTGTATGAACACCTAGATCTCAGAGACTATAAGACCTAGATCTACCATATTTAATTTAATTTAATAATAATTATATTCTCAATGATTCCTGTGAATTTGGTTGAGAGCGAATAAAAAACAACAAACAATTTTATATGCTAAAATTCACTTGTTTGTTTAGTTGACAGTGTGACCATGTCGGTGTTGTGGATTTTTACCCGCTATTTTCAAATATATATATAAAAGAATCAAGTTTTAGTATATTTGGTATATTTTTGTTAAAATATCATTTAAGTTTTTTGTTGTCTCACGAAATGGGTTGCGGGTATCATACGGTCGAGCACCCTCGACTGTAGCTTTCTTACTTGTTGCTTCTTGGCTTTGAGAACCAGAACATTTCTAAAGCACAAACAAATCCACCAAATCTAACGGGAAAAATGTTGAAACTAATTTTAAACATCAGCTGCCAGTAGAAAAATGGTTGTTTTACAGGGTAGCAGGTTCAGATGGAAAACAGTTAATTTTTTTTAAATAATTCAGTTTGAATCATTCTGATGTGGCATACAATTTATGTGCAATCGTGACAAAACAGAGAAAAAACAGTTTAAAATTTTTTTTAGCTCTCCATCTTGCAAAATATTTCGAGTAATTTTGTAAAATGTTGTATAGTTATTCTTGAATAGTTTATCTATCGATTAAAAAACAACAAAAATATGGTTCTCTTATGCCATTTAGCGAGCATTGGTATAAAATACCTGAAGTGTAGTCGTTAAATGTAACTTCCGTGGTCAGGAGGGGCTCTGTGAGGCAATAACGTTTTACGAGTATTAACAATTCCCATTCTTGTTGTTGTTTTTAAGTACTTTCATCAACGACGCTGCCCACTGTGCAGTGAAGGAGACACATTGCCTGACATATGTATGCGTACGCTCAGCGCTTTATAGCTTGACATTTGTTTGACACAGAAGCCGCTCGCCGCCGGCAACGCACTAATTTCCTGGAATTTCACGCCACTCTTCGCGCTGTGCTTATCTCTCGGCCTGTTCCAGTTGCAGACTCGAGAAAATTGAGACTCAAAAACAAAGTAATCTGTGGCAGTCCAAGTGGCAGTTGGGAATCTTTGGCATCAGAAACATATGCAAATTTCGAGTGTATCTTCACACGATCTCGGTAAGATCTGATGCCTTGTTAACTACTCTGCTCACAGTTGAACGGCACCCGCGGCTTTTGACCATGTTGAAAATTAATTTTAATTGTTGTTGTAGTTGTTGGTTGGACTAATGGACAATAATTTACAACAAATTGTGCAACACCCAACCGCAATTTATTACAGGCGAAATCATTTGCAAAATATTCTATATTAGTAGTAGTTAGTAAAAGGAGAAAGGAGGAGCTTGGAGGGACTACTCATCATTTGTTGTTGTACGACGGTTGGTAGTAATTGTTTCTGCTATAGTTGCCAACAGTCCAGTTGTTCTTCTTGTGTCTTCTGTAGCCCGAATTTTGTTCATGCTCTTGGTTTATTTGGTCCCGTTGCCACCGAGGACGCGGCGGTCGCGTCTGCCAGTTTGCTTGCTTTTCATTGAAAGAAACGTTGTAAGTGTTCTTGCGATTGTAGGGCTCATATCTCCTAAATTCATTACCGCGCCAACTTGGCTGATATTGGTGCGATTGCTCGTGCTGTGGCTGTGGCTGTTGATGTTGATCTTGTTGTTGTTGCTTTCTTCTCCCATGGCTGTAGTTTCGATCCTGATATTGGTTTTGATAGCGCGCCGGTTTTTGCTCTTGCCTTTGTTCCCGTCGTTGCCTCTGCTGTTGATCTTGCTGCAGATGTTGATGCCAACTACTCTGATCATTGCGCCAACCTCCTGAACTGCGTTCATCCTTTGTGTGCTGATCATCTTTCGTCTTATGAAATTTCCTCGGCCAGACCTGATCCGTCTTTTCGGCTTCCTGCTTTATCAGCTGCAGCAAAGAGCTCGTGTAATTGCCCCGCTCAATTTGATGGCCACGCGCATCCGCGAAAGCTGGAAATGTTAAATTCGCATTATCAATGACCAAAATATGTTTTTGTCTTACGCACTTTGAATGGCCAATTTGGGTGCCATATTCATCTTGGTGATCATAAAGTAACAGATCAGGTAACCAGTTCGATTAACTCCATGTGTGCAGTGCACTCCTATCAGCTTATCTGCAACGGACAGAATTACGAGTATTTTATGATATGTTCGCTGTCAGTGTGCTAATACGACATTCTTGGGGTTTTGGCTGCGAACTATGTTTAGTGAAAGCATTTAACTATTACTGCCAAACTCCAGGCTGCAGGCAGCAAGCAGCAGTCTGCTGCTGTATTATGTTGCCACAAATTGCTACGAATTTCATTTGAGAGACAGCCACAGGAATGCATTCGCATCGCCCACGCCAAGTGGCCAAACCGGCCTGACTCTCAGACAGCCTGTGGCTACGATTTTGTTGTGGCGGAAAAGCAGAAGCACAAGCGGCGCAACCTGGGCTAGTTCTAGAAAACACTGCGCACTACCAATAAACATAACATTGGCTATAAATTCAGTGCAACAAATAAACCAAAAACATATCAGCGGTTGACTAAAGATTCGTAGAGCGAGTTGGCTAACAAGTAGTCAGACTGGGAGAGGCGAGGGCAGAATTCGGAGAGCAAACGTCGTTTTACCAATTGTACGCTATGCGGGTGCCTTATTTGGGGACAGGCTGAGGCTGAGCTGCCAGCTATAAGTCATATTTTCGCTGTGTTTAACCCAAGCTTCAAAGAGCACAACAGCAACAACAACGACATCCTTGCCACAAAGTTAGGCACAATGGGATAATTGAATCAAATTTAAATTGTGACTTGAAAGGCTTAATGCGCCTCTGGTTGAGATTAAAATAAACCCAAAAATACTTTGTGCAAATATCGACATTTTTCTGTACTTATTCTTTAAAACTATTGTTTGTAATATTCATATTTCTTTAAACTAATTATCGTAAATAAAATATATTATAACATTATAGCAAAATTTATTTCAATATGTTCTCAAATGTAATCTACCGAATATATATGAAATAGTTATATTTGTTTTATGCAGATACCAACAATTTATTGTGTATTCTCCATTGTAAACAACAAAACAAAAACTGCCGCTTGGCAAGCTGCGGCCACCTGGAATTTGACTTGTAAATATGTTAACAGCCATCTCCTGCATCGAATTTATTTATTGTGTACCGCATCGTCTGAGCAAGGCGGCGCCAAGGCTTTTAATTAGTATACACTTTCATGCATTTTTCCCCAACCATTGAGAATGCAAACCTTTGATAACAGTTTAATGATAGATAATACAAGGCTCTTTTTAATTTCCAATTCCTATGGTAGACAATTGAAGCTATATATTCTAAAAGGTTTCATAAGAAACCACTTTTGCGGCTTTCTTTTTGGACGATAAGTTACTGGTGACTCCACAGCCTCTATATGGTAATTGCGACTCTCAAGCGATATGAATCTCTGCATATTTTGAGCTCTAATTGCGCTTGACAGATATGCATCTGCATAGTTATTAGAATTAGAAAGCGTTCCCACGGCTCAAGTATGTGAGATGTGTGTGGGAGGCTGAAATGTCTTTGCACTTACTATTATCGGCATTGGCCTCGAGGAAATTCGTTACATAGTCGCAAAATCTGAAGATAGAAATGGTGAAATTGAATTAAGAAGTCCAAGCAAAGCGCTGTTATGGAACCCACCTCTGTGCCAGCGCCCTGGGAGGAGTATGATGACCCGGTATCATTAGCTTCTGATGCTCTACATTTTGATCCTTGAATGTCTGCAAGTATAAATACAAATATCTAATAAGCTCCAATAATTTGGCGACAACGTTGGTTGCACTTGCCTGGGGATTGTAGTATCGATTGGTGTTGGTCAAGTCGACGATGAGACCCAAATTTGGCACTGACTCGAGGAGGGAGTGTGGCGCCAGTCGCTGCTCCTCATCGACAGTCTCATTGATATTCTGCAAAGGGCAAATATGGAATATATTCAAAACATGATGAAATTGCTCAATTTATGCAACTGCCCAGCGGCAGTACAATTAATAAGCTGTGCCAAGGAACAACTCCTCGGAAACTGTGTGGCGTTATTTAATTAAGCAAAACAATTTAATTTAATATTCATGCAAAAAGCGGCTGCGTGGGGTCGTCTCTCGCTCTCCCTGCCCCTGTCCCTCTCCCACCCATTTCTCGATGTGTGGAACGGCATGTAGCACTTGCCACTTGTGGCCATAATTGCAAGGCACACGAAATTCGTCTGCTGCGCAACCCTTCTGTTATTTATTTTTAGAGGCCCTCTTTGCCGGTGGTCCGCATTTCATCATCAATCAATAGCCAGCTTCTGCCTCGCTTTCTGTGAACCGGTTTTGGGGCAGTGGTTGCACTCACCTGACGCAGCGGCACTTTGAATGCAATAAAACGTGTAGAGGGAACGCGCTGCCCAATTGGTTGGTAATCAAGCCAGCTGCGAAATGTAAAATCAAAACAATAATAAAAATAACAAACACGCGGAGCTCCAAACATAATAATATATTCCTCTAATGAAAATACGTACCGATCAGGAATTTCTTTTACCATTGTCTATGACCTCTTAACTGTATGAGTCAATAGTACGTGTTCTAATTTGTGTTTTTACCCGTAATTTATAAAATGTATCGTCTATTTTTACACGGTGTGCTTACATATTTACAATAGGAGTGGGAACATTTCGATACCACCTTCGATGTATCGATATTTTGACGCTGTTGTTAACAGTCAACTGTTAATTAACAGCTAGAGTGGAAGAAACATCGATATTTGTAGTGCATCGATACATCACTTGGTATAAAAATACTAAAAAGTACTAGAAGTGATTTTTTTATATTTGTTGGCTACATTCATATGAAAAAACCGTAAGTCCTTTTTCGGTTTTGCATTTTACCGGAAAATTTAATTTTTAAACGCAAATCTCATTAATAGAAATAGACGATACTAGCTTTTTGTCATTTCACACCCGTATTCGTTAAATTGTTAAGAAAGGTTATTGTATTCTGGTCTACACCACTGGCTTTAAAATGTATATTTTATATATGTTTCTGTTGTGATCTTTATGTTTTTTAAACAAATCATGTGAATTCATCCAATTCATATATAATATAATATTATTATTTAGTTGCAAGAACATCGAAATAAATGTTTTTAAAAAATGCTTCGATATATCGATAGCGCCATCGATGCCTCTGCAGCGCTACCAACAGCTGTAAAATCGACTTTTGGACTTTCTGCGGCACCGTAGAAGTAGAAGGTATTTTGCAATTAATTTAAATTTGTTACAAGTGTTGATTACATTTTGACTTTTACTCGCAGTTGACGCTAAATACTAAACATGTTTGCCAGCAACACACGTAATCTAGTACGAAGCAGCTTTGTAAGTATTTGATTTGATTGCAAGCAAAAGAAGATGGCGCACGATCACTTAATATTAAATAAATTTTTTTGGTTTATTGGCAACAAAGCTGCAGCGCTGCAAGAGCACGTTGGTCGTGGCGGAGCACAACAATGAGACACTTAATCCCCTCACTCTCAACACCATCTCGGCGGCCAAGAAAATCGGCGGTGACGTCACAGTGCTCGTAGCAGGCACAAAATGTGGACCCGTAAGTTTTGTTGTTGTTGAAAGCGTTTGCATAATCAATTGAATGTTGACATTGATCTAGGCATCGGAGGCTGTGGCCAAGGTGGAGGGTGTCACCAAGGTCTTAGTGGCCGAGAATGCCGCTTTTAAAGGCTTCACCGCGGAATCCCTGACTCCTCTAGTCCTCGCAGCCCAATCGCAGTTCAAGTTCACGCACATTTTAGCCGGCGCTTCAGCATTTGGCAAGAATGTGTTGCCACGCGTGGCCGCCAAGCTGGATGTGTCGCCCATCTCCGAGATCATCGATGTAAAGTCGGAGGACACCTTTGTGCGCACTATCTATGCGGGTAATGCGATCTTGACGCTCAAGTCCAAGGATGCCGTCAAGGTTATCACAGTGCGTGGCACCAATTTTCCTCCAGCTGCCACCAGCGGCGGAAGCGGTGCCGTTGAGCAGGCTCCCACTGGCGACTTTTCCAGCAGCTTGTCCGAATTCGTATCCCAGGAGCTGACCAAGTCCGATCGTCCTGAGCTGACGGGTGCCAAGGTGATTGTCTCTGGGGGACGGGGCTTAAAGTCCGGTGATAACTTCAAGCTGCTCTACGAACTGGCTGATAAGTTCAATGCTGCTGTGGGCGCCTCTCGTGCCGCTGTTGATGCCGGCTTTGTGCCCAACGATCTGCAGATCGGTCAGACCGGCAAAATTGTCGCCCCCGAGCTGTACATTGCCGTGGGCATCTCTGGGGCCATTCAGCATTTGGCGGGCATGAAGGACTCCAAGACAATTGTGGCCATTAACAAGGATCCCGAGGCACCCATCTTCCAGGTTGCCGATATCGGTCTAGTTGCAGATCTGTTCAAGGCTGTGCCGGAATTGACTGGCAAATTGTAAATGAAGTCAATTGCTTAATATATAGATGTATAAAGCTGATTGATTCTATCAAATCTTAGAATTGAATTGTTGCATTTATTTGAAATTATATACATGTATAGTTCCCCCTTTTTTAGCATACACCTACAAGTCGCACAATCGCAAATGTTTTGCCCTCTCCTGTTTCTATTCTAATAAAAACTAAGCTGTATGTCTGACGATATTTGTATTTTATATGACTGCGCTTATCATTCAAAATTGTACAACCTGCATCAACACAGCAAACATTTTGGACTAACTACCTGGTGATAACTAAATAATTAAGTTAAATTAAAAATGTTCAGGTTATGAACAAATTAATTTAATCATTATTTGTGCACGATGTTTGATTTTAAATATTATGATGATTAATTTTGAGTAAATTAATAAATTGTTTTTTTTTTATCAGAGCACAAAATAAAATTCAGAAGTAAATAACATATAAATTCATTTAAAAAAAACAGAAAATATGAACATAACATTAAATTATTATTATAACTTAAATTAAGATTGGCCAAAATATTGTTGAACCTCGCTACACTTTTAACTAAAACGGAATATTTATCCCAAGCGCTGTTACCATTTAAGGGCGTCGAACATGTTTACAGTCTGTTGATCGCAGCTGATTGATTGATTATGCAAGAATGAATTATTCGTTAACTCTTTTGTTTGAGTGTATTTGTATTTGCTCGGACAAAGCAAGTACTCGTTATTGTTGCTATCAACTCGATTCCTTTGGCTTCCCCACTCCTATCTACTGACACACAAATTTATATATGTACGTACATATGTACATAGTACTTGGAAACACTTACATATGTGTAAGTATTCCTCTAGATTAATTATGTGTACATATAGTAATTGGCACGTCAATGTGCTAATTTAACTTTCTTCACACTTCCACTCAGATTATTTAATTGTATTTACATGAATACAAACACGTAATGTTCAAGTAAATACGATTACAACAGATCTCTGCAGCTCCAGCTGATTATTTATTTAAATGGGCTAACAAACTGAAATGACACAGTGACGGAAATATATATTTTTGTACTAATATTAACGATACGCAATTAAGTTCGCTATGGTGGTTAAGTATGCTGCTAAGCGGAAGATCTGAATAGCTCAGAGATATCTCCGTGGTCTCCAGAAGTGGCTGGACTGCTTAAAACTATCAGTTGGCAGGCATCGATTCGATTGCCAAGCAACAAATATACCATATGTTCGTCATGGATTTCTGTATACTTTGTTGTGAAGCAGCACTTTCGTTGACAGCAGCGTCGAAGTCGCAGTCGACGGCAACGCAGACGTCTCTGTTATGTGACTCGCTGATAAGTGTTTACAGCTGCGCAATTCACATTGCGTTGACTTGCCGATGCGCTGCAGTCCACAGCAAGCTAACCGTCAGTACAATTAAATGAGAGTTAAACAAAATAACATTAATATTCAATATTTGTATGTCAATTAATGACAGTTGTATTTAATTTGCAGCGATCTCTCCTTATGTTTATGTGTAGGTTGCAGGCTGCAACTGTAAACCGATATACCCGCCAATGTCTCGAAGTGAACCGCACCACGCAACATGCTCTATGGACGTGCGAACAAATGTAAGCCGCTGGTAATGCAGCCAGTCACTGGTCGCTCAGCAACCAAGAGAGTCACATCGAAGCAGTCACATCAAGAAAAGCGTGAAGCAATCTCGATTAGATTAATTCGTTAAAATGCTAAAGACCCCAATGAACGAGAAGCGTCGCGTATGCGTGATAGGAGGTAATACCAATGAATATTCGGATACTCTGAATAATTGCAACAAATATTTGAAACTCTTTAGCCGGCACTGCGGGATTATGCGCCTTGAAGAACTCCCTGGAGGCGGGCCTGGATGCGGTGGCCTATGAGCGGGGCACCGAGGTGGGTGGCACTTGGATATTTTCCGAGGAGATGCCCAAGGATCAGTACGATGAGGTGCAGAGCAGCATGTACGAAGGATTGCGGTAGGTTCAAAATCGTTATCGCCAGAATCGAAGCTGAATTCATTTCCGATTGATCGCAGGACCAATTTGCCAAAGGAAGTCATGGGTTATCCAGATTATCTGTATCCCAGTGAGATTGAGGAATCATTCATCACATCACACCAGGTGCTCGACTTCCTGCGCTCCTATGCCGATTACTTCAAACTGCATCCACACATCAAACTGCAGCACGAGGTCATCAGGGTGCGACCTCGCCAAAATGATTGGGAGGTAAGTGCTGACGTCAGAACGATGTGAAATCTCGTTGTGATTACCGATTACTAAATACTTATTATTGTTTCATAAACATTGTTGTTGATTTAAACTCGTGACTCTTCGAATGCAGGTCTATGTTTGGGATCACAACAACAACACCTGCGATCCGGTTTATTACGATTTTATTTACGTCTGCAATGGCCACTACACGGAACCGGACATGCCCGACATCGAGGGAATGCAGCTATACGAGGGGCAGCAAATGCACAGCCATTTGTACCGCAAGGCAGATAAATTCAAAGGTGAGTTCAACAAGTTTACTTAACGGACTTGATGCTTTTCCTGCTTCACATTGCGATTGCGATTACAGGGATGTAACAGACCCACTTCAAATTATGACGTCTTAGGACAGTCACTTTTGTCTGTCTTTAATTTAGCTAAAGTTCCAAGTTTCCATGTCGTTAACCTAACACGATACCCTATACGATACAATCATAGGGCAACAGGGCTGTCCAGATACTTAAAAACCTAGATCAATATTTGTAATTTAGTGTCAAGATTCTTATCGTAGCTACATACGTATGTATTTTGATTTACAATTTTTCCTTTCATAATTTGCCACTTCATATCGATAAAAATAAACGGCGCGAGTAAATTGGGTATGATAACATCATCATATTATATATACATATGAAGTGTAACATAAAATGTGCCTAGCTGAGGTAAAACTATTGTATATATATTTTTGTTTTTTGATTAAGCTCCTTAAGAAGGGGGTAATTTACACTTGGAAATAACTTTCGCAGCTTAGCAGAATCATAATTAATATGCCAGTGCCATATATATAGAGGAGTTACTCTCGCTTATCTAAGCTGACTACTGCTCGGCTCCCCTTTTGTTATTATTGTTCATAAATAACACAGACGCTTATCAACACTCTCAGTGTTAAGATCTAGAAGAAGACGACTGGTAAGTGGGCCGGTCGACTGTCTGACATAATCAACATACCCTCGTTGTCCCTAGACTTGAGTACTATGAATGTGCACGTGTTTCTATGCTAGATCTGGGAGATAAGACAGAGCGGGGTACTTAAGGAAACTTTGCCAAATTCAATTGGGGCCAAAGCGACAACGTTTTTGCGCCAATTTAAGAACTGATAAGAAACAGACTGAACATATGGTGTAGGATAACTTGGACTAATCAGCAATCTGGTAATTGTTTTTTGGCGTGCAGATCAGAGTGTTTTGGTCATTGGCGCCGGACCCAGTGGCATGGATATAACGAATCACATTCGCAAGGCAGCCAAACATGTGTATTTGAGCCACCACTTGACGGCTACGCCCAACACCACTTTTATGGGCAATGTGACCCAGAAGCCAGACGTGGAGAGATTCACCAAAGACGGCGCTGTGTTTAAGGATGGCAGCAGCGAATCCTTCGATCATGTGATGTATTGCACTGGGTATCAGTATAGTTTTCCCTGTCTGAGCACTGATGTGAGCATACAGGTGATCGATAACTTTGTGCAGCCACTGTGGAAGCACTGCATCAACATTAACCATCCGACCATGTCGTTCATTGGGCTGCCCTTCAATGTGATACCCACGCAGATCTTTGACATGCAGGTGCGATTCACCCTCAAGTTCTACACGGGTCAGAGAGAATTGCCCACAAGGGAGCAGATGCTCGTCGAACTGGAGAAGGAGCAGGGCGAGCGTTGGGACTGCGGCTTCTACAATCGCAAGAAGGCGCATCAAATGGGCGAGCGACAGGTACGAGACAATTTAATTTTATAGCAATAAGTTGCTAATATGTTACCATTTATTTGCAGTTTGATTACTACAATGAACTGGCGAGCATGGCGGGCATTGACAACATTAAGCCAGTTATTTTGAAGCTGATGAAGGATTGCGGCAAGAAGTACATATTTGAGCTGGATACCTATCGCAATAATCGCTACACAATTGTTGACGATGATAACTTTATCAAAAATCCACTGTGAAAATATGTGTACTTTATATTTACTCTGTAGGTGCATTAATACTCCATAAATAAATATACATACATACATGTTTCAAATAATGCGGGCAGTTTCAGAGCAGCCAGCTTTAGTCAGTTATCAGCACTACCGCACTTTTTAAACGGTTTACATTATGCTAAACAATATTTCGATTACTTTTTATTTTAAGTGCTGTTGAAATTACTACGCCGAAGGAGAAGAGTTTTGGGTATAAAAATATGTATTGCACATATCGATATTTAATATGATTGAAATAGTATGTATGTCATTGTCACTAGTATGGCTCAGTCAATATTCACTTACATGTATTTGTTAACAGCGGTGTATTAGCAGCATTTGACAGGCAATGTTAACAGAATGCTTATTTTCTTCTCTATAATAAATTATATGACCAAAAGGCAAAATGTCGCACGTTTATTCATGTCATCTATATATAATGTAATAATTTATTCATTCAATTCAATTAAATTCAGATTTCGCTCGCACTTTGTGCTACTACCAAACACATTATATTTATAATAATACATAATATAATAAACTCAGCACACATCCATAATATGTATTGCAAATACTACTATTTAATAAGAGTTACTTCTAATGCTACTACTATACGCTGATTATCTACTTTTTTGTTGCTTTAGCACTGTTGTTGCTGTTTATATTGCACACTTGTTCCTCCTCCTCCCCCCGTTCCTGTTCCTGCTCCAGCTCCTTGTTGTGGTTGTCGCCTGTGTTCGCCTCGAGTTCCCGCAGCCCAATCTTCTGAAAATCACAGTCAATGATCCGTTTTCGCTTGCGGAGCGGTCGACTGCATTCCGCCGTCGTTGAGGAACTGCCTGTCGGCGATGTGAGCGTGGGCGTCGCTGCCGATGTCGATGGGTTTGTGGTCGTGGTCTCTTTGGTTTGGATTAGCGTGCGTTTGGTCTGCAGACGTGTGATCTTGATCTTGGGTAGCTTCTGTGTCTCCGCATCCCCCTCGCCAGCATTGGAACGTGCGTTGTCTGGTTTTGGCTCCACGTTGTGCACAATGATGCAGTGCGTCGCTTCGTGGTTGGTGCTGGGGGAGTCTGTGGTGGGCGATGTTGAGGGCGACGGTGTCGCAGCTCCGCCTGCCATTGTCTTTGGTATGGATTTCAGCTCCTGTTCTTCCTCCTCCTCCTGCTGGTCACGCTGTTCTTGCTGCTCCATCTCTGTACCCGCCTCCGCTTCCAGCTCTGGCTTGGCCTTGCTACAGTCCAGTGGCTGCGGCTGCTCTTCACTGCCTCGACCCGCTCCTCTGTCGCGTTCCTCGTCGAAACGCTTGCGCTGCTCCGGCGTCAGATGCGCCTTGTAAAAGTCCACAATGGGCAGCGGCACTGGGATGGGTATGGGCAGTGGTATAATGATCGGATACGGCACCATCACAGTGACAGGTGGTGCAGCGCCCAGCAGAGCACCTAGCGCACCCTGCAGCTCCGGCATCGCCTGCTGCATGGCCGCCAGAGGAGGCGGCGGCGGCGGCGGAGGTCCGAAGTGGGCGCCGAATCCACGTGGCAGCATTCCTGGCGGTGGCAGCACGAAGGGATGCGGCGGTCCCTGCGGCGCGGCTCGGCCAGCAAACGGATGTCCTAGCCCCCCACTGGGGGGCGTGGCAAAGTAACTGGCTGGGATGCTGTGGCTGTGGCTGTGACTGTGGGTGGGAGGACGACCCAGCGGTTGAGGCAGCTGCTGAGGCTGTGGATGATGCGGTGCCTGCTGCTGAGGCTGCTGCTCCTGCATGGGCGATAGCGGGGGCAGAGGGACACTGGAGCCCGCGAAGTCGGCGCTCAACGTCGCCGGCTGCTGTTGCAGCTGCTGCTTCGGGAGCAGACTGGCGACTGTTTCGGGAGCTGCTGCAGCGGCTGCTGCACGATGCGGCCGCTTGCGTCGTCCTACCTTGGCTGCGGGGTGGCCATGATGACGCTGCAACTGTGAAGTTGAGGCTGAGGCAGCTGGCACACTGGTGACACTGGCGCTGGCTGGACTCTTCTGCGCCAGCAGCTTGGAGACGGGTGCCACTGAGATCAGAGGTTTGCTAGGATGATGATTCGGTGGTGTGAGACAGGGCGAACTGCGCTTCGAGGCGATCGCAGTGTTGGCAGCTGCTGCAGCTGCCGCCGGCCCTGGTCCTGGGGACACCGAAATAGTAGACGCTGGCGAGGCGGAGCGACTGCGACAGTTGCGCAGCCAGAGATCTGGGGTGATGAGTCCAGCGCCATCGCCAGCGGCAGCCGCCTCCAGTCCCTGGTCTCGCAGATGGGGATTCATGTCCAGATGCGCCTGCGTCTCGTTGCAGAAGATCTGCATCTTGTACTGATTGAGACACTTTTCCGAGCAGAACTGCAGCTGCGACGCCCCGTCCTGGAAGTCCACATAGCTCACTGCGTGCCGCACATGCTTGCACCAGTCGCAGGTTTTTGCCTTTTTGAACGACGCCCGACGACTCTGCGTGAAGCACGATTCCGAGCAGTAGCGAGGCCCATCCGTGCTGGTCAGATAGTCGGGAGCATTGTCCGCGATCGGCCGATGGCACCAGCAGCAGTTGCTGAAGTCTGCGGGATAGATTGAGAAAATGGCATCGGGTTATTGCATTATATTGTTATCTCTGCAGTGAAAGTTCTTAAAAACACAATACATATGTTGCACAGACGTTCGAAACCTCTTCGAATTGCGAAAATTTCGATATTAAGAAACAATTTTTGAAACAATATTTCATTCTTAAAAGCAGAACAAGATTTCATAAACTCTATATTATGATTTTAAGCTAATAACAACCAATAATTAACATGGAAAATTATTGAAATGTTTTTAAAAACATGTTAAGTTTACCAAAAAAAAAAAAACAAGTGAGAAAGCTACAGTCGAGAGTGCTCGACCGTATGATACCCGCAACCCATTTCGAGAGAAAAAAAAATGTTTAATGGTATTTTAACAACAAATATACCAAAAATACACTGAATTTTGTGTTTTGTTTGTATATATTTGAAAATAGCGGGTAAAAATCCACAACACCGTTATGGTCACACTGTCAACTAAACAAACAAAGCGCGGGCAGCTGCAAGTGAATTTTGCATATAAAATTGATTCATTAATAACTTCCTTGTTTTTCACTCGATATCAACCAAATTCACAGGAATTATTGAGAATATAATTGTTATTATGCATACCAAAATTCAATGCTCTAGGTCTATTATTACGGCTTTTACAGTTTCTGGGGGCGGAAAGGGGCGTGGCAAAAATCTAAAACAAACTTGATCTGCGTAAGACCTACACGAATACTGTCACCAAATTTGATATCTCTAGGTCATTCACACACTTAATACGTCCATATGCACTGGGCACAAAAATTTTGATAAATAATTTAACGAATAACTTTTGTTCTACTTATCCGATTTGTACCAAAATTACAGGGTATATTAAGAGTGTCAAGCGCAGATGGGCTACCAAATTACACATCATTACACCAAGAACTTTTGGAGTTATACGCGATTTACTAAAAAAAAAACTTGACTTTTTCTAGATTAATGCTTATTGTGGGCGAAGGGGGAGTGGCATCCAACTTTTGAAATAAACTTGATCTGCGTAGGGTATGAAGGAAATTTTTTGCCAAATTTGGTGTTTCTATGTCTTATAGTCTCTGAGATCCAGGTGTTCATACAGACAGACAGACGGACAGACGGACAGACGGACATGGCTATATCATCTCGGCTGTTGACGCTGATCAAGAATATATATACTTTATGGGGTCGGAGATGCCTCCTTCTGCCTGTTACATACATTTTCTGTTGGCACTAAGTCATAATACCCTTCTACCCTATGGGTAGCGGGTATAAAAATAAAAATAAATGTCAAACAGAATTAAAGACTGCAAATATTAAGTTTATTATTAACAAGTAAGAAAGCTACAGTCGAGAGTGCTCGACCGTATGATATCCGCAACCCATTTCGAGAGAAAACAAAAAACATAAATGATATTTTAGCAAAAAATATACCGAATATACTAAAACTGGTTTCTTGTATATATTTGAAAATAGCGGGTAAAAATCCACAACACCGTTATGGTCATATTGTCAACTAAACAAACAAAGGGCGGGCAGCTGCAAGTAAATTTTGCATATAAAATTGATTCTTTAATAACTTCCTTGTTTTTCATTCGATCTCAATCAAATTCACAGGAATCATAGAGAATATAATTATTATTATGCACACCAAAATTCAATGGTCTATTATTACAGCTTTTACAGACTTTTGGGGGCGGAAAGGGGCGTGGCATCCAACATTTGAAATAAACTTGATCTGCGTAGGACCTACAGGAGTACTGTCCCCAAATTTGGTAGCTCTAGCTTTTATAGTCTCTGAGATCTAGGTGTTCATACAGACGGACAGACGGACATGGCTATATCGTCTCGGCTGTTGACACTGATCAAGAATATATATAGTTTATGTGGTCGGAGATGCCTCCTTCTGCCTGTTACATACATTTTCTGTTGGCACTAAGTTATAATACCCTTCTACCCTATGGGTAGCATATTAGTAATTATATTCTCTATGATTCCAGTGAATTTGGTTGGGATCGAATGAAAAGCAAAGAAGTTATTAAAGAATCAATTTTATATGGAAAATTCACTTGCAGCTGCCCGCACTTTGTTTGTTTAGTTGACAGTGTGACCATAACGGTGTTGTGGATTTTTATTCGCTATTTTCAAATATATTTAAAAAAAACAAGTTTTAGTATATTTGGTATATGTTTTGTTAAAAAATCATTTCAGTTTTTTGTTTTCTCTCGGAATGGGTTGCGGGTATCATACGGTCGAGCACTCTCGACTGTAACTTTCTTACTTGTTTTAGTTGATTTAGTTTAGTTTTAGTTGATGAGAAGCTGGTTTCATCTTGTTATTTAGCGCATTTAATCAATTTGATCAATTTGTTAAAGCATAACATAACACATAATTTTATGCAAGCTTAACATTCCATATTTTCGTTTGAAATTTTAACAATGCCAATAATTGCGCGCCTTTATTGCAAATGTGCAGATTATTGGACAGTCCATGTAGTTGCCCTTGTCGAGATAACGTTACTGGACTCCAACTCTCGCTCATCCCAGAGACAACTGCGACTGCTGACTGACAATGAGGCAGGAGGGACAAGGAACAAAGGACGATAGGCGGCGGACTGCAGACAGGCGAATATCGCTTTTGGTATTTTGCACAAAAATGCAAGCCTTATTTGGGATTTAATGAAACTGTTATTCGATAATGTAGCAGGCGGCCATAAACTCTTGCAAACCAGTTCAGTTTTCAGTGCTCAGTGTTGATGGAAAAGTTAGCAAAGTTTCAATTCTGTCTGTGTGGCAAGCATTCTTTAAAACTGACGATTTTTCCCCACTCGGGTGAGGTGTATGGGCGAAAGGGTCGACTTATTAAGTTGCAACTTGCAGCGTTCCACAACAGCCCGCAGATGCAAACGATATCGCTGGTTATTTTATCCATCGATTTATGATTTTAATGTTGACTTGAATTTTAGTTTTGCTCTATATGCATTTTAATTGGGCTCGAACGCTTCATATGATAATTCATAGAAACAGATAGTATCGATAGATTGAATCATCACATAATTGCAAAAACTTCTGTAAATATCCCTTCTTACTATTTACTTATAGTCTACATATAGATTGTAAATAAAACATACTAAGGAAAATATATATGTATATATATACATTTAAAAAAAATAATTTAAAAACATCGATGCACTTCATTCAATTTGAATACTTCATTTGAATCGTCAAGTTCTACAAATTTGTGAGTGGTCATTTTTTTAAATTCGACGTACTACAATCTATTGTTTCATACAAAATTACGTTAATTTCATAACATTCATAGCATTTGTTATCAATATAATGTGCGTAAATAGTCAAAGGCCTCGTAGCCAGTGCCATTTAGTTTATTTATTTAGTTTGTCTAGTTTTAAAAACTACTCAAGCTTTAAAATAAATAACAAATCATCTTTTGCATTATCCCTTATCTAGCTTTCTATATAAATTACCTTTCACAAATTCAATTAAATTCTTTCTTTTCTACATAGCTAAACTTGTCCTTTTTTGAATTACATAATTTAATTATTGCCAACTCTAAATATCATCATATCACATTTATTCACAGGACTCAAGCTGAACTTAAAAGATTTAAATTACATAAATATTGAAATGGTTTCCCGCTTACCTATTTTCTCCTCGGCATGCGACGACATCAGCGAGGATGCGGCGGGTTTGCCTATTGAGTGGGGACTCTTGGAGTCATCCTCACGTGAGCTGCGTGTGTCGTGATCCGAGGGTGTTGTGGTGTTGCTGTGGCAATTTAAATTGCTCGCTTTGCTGCGGCTGTTGACGCTATTGTTGTTGTTGCTGTTGCTGTTGCTGCCGTTGTTATTGTTGTTGTTGTGATAGCTGCGACTGCTTTGCAAGTGGCTGTTGCGATGCTGCTGCTGTTGCTGTTGCTGTTGGAGGTGTTGTTGATGCTGCTGCTGCTGCTGTGTGGCGACTGCTGCAGCGGCACTTTGAAGCAGACGCGACGTCTTGGCCGTCAGATCCAGGCGATCCACATCGACGCCATCGAAGCCATACCAGCCGAGCAGCTCGTTCATCGTGTGCTGCGCAAATTCCTGGAAGGGAACCAAACCAAAAAAGACTCAGATTCAGATGAAAATTCACGCTCAGATTCAGATTCAGACTCGGATTCAGATAGAGAAGCATAGAGATTCAGTTTTATAGTCAAGATTTTGGCATGCCAATGGTATAAGGTGACGCACTTCAGCCGAATGCTGACACAATCTCAGATTCAGTCTCAGCCTATGACGAGTCATTCAATATGCAGCTACGCTCTAGCCTCTCTGTTGAGTTCTACAATTTGGGTCATTATCTCGCTTTCTGCGAAGACAGCTTGGCGTCCGTCTGTCTGTTGAAAACTCACTACAACTTTAGGCCTCTTCTACGCTTCGTATTTGCAGCAGACAGCTGCAGGTGCTGCTCACTGAGCCGCATAATTGTGGCTACTTCTTGTCAACGCTGCAACCACAAAGGGTAGTGAGTGTGGCAGATGAATGACTCTTACAGGTTTCACATAGCTTATTTTTATTAGTATTGTCTTTTTTTACAAATACCTACAGGGTCAACAGGTGCAATTCGTGTAGTTATAGGCTTGAAATATCGCAAAAAAAAAAACAATTCTTAAAAATAAATAATTATTTCCACATATTATAGTTTACTTTGCTCCTGAAACAAATTGTTATTAGTATAAATAAAGCAAATATTTTGACAAATCAAGAGTAATTTTGTAAAATAGGTTTGCAAAAGCAAAACAAATTGAATTTGTCGAAATGAAGCTATATACATGGTTTAGAAAATTGCATTAATTTATTAAAGAGGGAAAATGCATGAGGTTGTTCGTTCGCAGGTCTTCGAAATCGAATTATGCAACATTGGTAATTAATAAGTTTGTTGAAACTTGTGGTACACGCACGGACACCTCCCCCACCTTCACACACACACACACACGCATAGACACACATGTATGTGGACATAAGCATATCAGTTAACATACACGCGCCCACAAAATAAAGGTTCATTATGGAGCCATAACAGAAACTCTGGGGAGCGGGAATTGAAGAAATGATGGAAGAGATTGGGAGAGGGGGTGAAAGGGTGATAGGGGAGCAAAAGTTTGCCACAGGGGCAGCATGCATAGTCCTCGCTTTGCAAGCTGCAATTTTCCGCTTCATCCTGACTCTCTCTCCCTTTCTCTGTTTACTTCTGGGTTGTTCTCTGATGCTGGCCATGACATTGATATGCTATACTTTGGCCCAACCAATACCTCCACGTACGTGCGTATGCGTGAGAGCTGCCTTTCTGCAAACAATACTGTTTTAAAGTTAAACAAGAATGTGGCTCAAGAGCCTGAGTTTTAGGCAGATTTCACAGGCGATATGCCAGCGACTTTCGAAAGTGAGAGAATGCGGAGAAGGGGAAGTACTTTTGCAAGAACTGTTGCGGCTTTTGAAGTTTGTTTTTGGGTTTTGTTTCTTGTGCTTCTTCTTTTTGCTGTTGTTCGTTTATGTTTCTTGATATGAGACAACCCAAAATGATATGTGCTTGGACGCGACTCGCCTCAACGCTCCACAACTCGCCCCAACTCGCCTCGATTCGTTATGTTTTGTTTCATTTCGATTCGATTCAACTGTACGGGACACGAACGAAATTCTCACAAGGCTACGAAATTGCATTAATACGTATCAAATTACATTAAAATTCTCATACTCAAAGTCGTTGTTGTTCCCTCTTTTTTACATTCGTTGTTGTTGCTTTGTGCTGCAGTCAAAAGAGGCAACACAGCTTTGACAGAGGCGTTGACAAAGGGATGCGACTATAAATGGAGAGGAGATAAACCTAAATTCCTTTGACTAGTTAAAATTTACATTGATTAAAATGTTTGTTGGCTTAATTCTTGAACTTGGACTATTTATTTATTAAATTAAATAAATATTAAATAATAATTGATATTTTAAATATGGAAATAATTGAGAAACATTTTGATATGAATAATAATTTAAAATAAGTGTAATAATAATAAGTAGATAGCTACAAAGTAGATAGCTAAAAAAACGCTCTTGTCGAGAGGGCTCGTCTACAAGAAACCATGTTCCCATTAGTTTGTAATCGTGTGTATTTGGGACACCTTTAATGAAAAATAGTTTAACAGATATCTTCTGTTCTGCTTGTGATATTTTTACCACAATTATTATATTTAGAGTATACAGCAGAGATGGCTTACCAAATTACACATCAATACACTAAGAACTTTTCAAGTTATACGCAATTTACACTAGTACAAAATTTGTCTTGTTCTAGATTTCTGATTCTGTGACTTGTTGTTAGAGCCATAGCTATTATTGGCCTAAGATCAAGTTTCTTTTCAAATTTAGCTACAGCCTAAAAATCGTCTAAGAATCTAGCGCCTTCAAAAATCGCAAAAAAAAATCATTTGAAAGCTGTTAGCGTATAGCTTCACCTAAACAGGCAACAGGGGTTTGAATTCCCCTCTTAACAATTTTTTTGTATTTTTTAAAATGCTGTATGTAGTTACATATATATGTTATTTACATTATAGTTGAAAACTCTTTTCTGGTTCATTAATTGCCTAGTAATAAAAAAAGTGAAAATTTAAATAAACAAAAAGTAATAATAATAATAATAATAATAATAATAATAATAATAATAATAATAATAATAATAATAATAACAATAACAATAATAATAATAATAATAATAATAATAATAATAATAATAATAATAATAATAATAACACTAATAAGAATAATATTAATAATATTAATAACAATAATATTAATATTTTATTTCAAATACTCTTTCTACATTTTGAAAATGTGCAAGAACCCTTCTGTTGCGCCTCTGCACTCATGACACACACACACACACAGGAGCAGAACATTTTTGGTGCTTCTCAGGAACGCAAAATTACTCATACGACATGTGGACCATGTTGACACAGCCGCTGACAGTTTGAATGCGCTTACTCAATGCGCGACTAGCGTAAAGTAGGCACGGCACAGAGCACTACAAGATTTTGGCACATCAAAATTGAAAAACAATTAAGAGCGAGCCGAAACGAATGTAAATATGAATCAGTCTCTGCAAAGCGGGTTTGATATCCATGCCAATGCTCGAACAAACAGCTTAGCAGTTGTCATCTGATATGTTGACACTAGACACTGACAATGTGCGATGTCCGATGTGCAGTGGGCAGCTGCTAAATTAAGCGGAGCTGCCAACTTTACGACAAAATGCAGAGCCGTCTAATAAGCACATCTCAAAGAGTGTCAGCTCCATCGCTCTCTGCATCCTCCCTTTTCTTTTTGTCGATTCGTATTCAGGTTCTGTAGCTGTGAAAGAGTATTAACAATTCGCAACGATAAAAATCTAGTGATGGCTGTGTGCGTATCGATTACACGCCTCAGGTGCGACCTCGTCGGCTTCTGGGGTCGGTTGATGGAGTGGGTAGGAACAGGGGGGAGGAGGGGGGCGCACGCCTGGCTCAAGTTCAGTTTTTGCAGTCACTCGCAGCGCAGTCCAAGACCAACTGTGCGGTAACCGGAGGCGCATTGCTGTTAGCGCTTAGCATTTCGCTTCTACCTTTTCATATTCTCTTGATCTCATCTCATCCTCATCTCTCTCTCATTTGCTCTCGCTCGCTTCGCATAGCAGCGGTTGCTCTATTGTCTATTGCCGTCTCTGTCGGTTGGTTTTTAATATCATTTGACTGTTAATTTATGTTTGGTTTTTAATTTCTGATTTGTGCGTTCGTTCAGTTACAGCTGTAGTTGTGTCGGGGTAGCCGGGGAACTAAAAGGGGATACAGAGACAAGGGGAGGAGGAGCTGGGTAGCCTCTGTCGCTGATGACGACGACAACGATATTTAAACTCGCGCTCATCGCAAGCGCTGAAATTCTATACCGAAATGCGAATAAAAATCAATTAATTAAAAAATGAAATTGTATGCCATGTGATGTTGTTCTTGTTGTTGCTGTTGTTGTGATGGAGTTGCGGCTGGTCTTGCATGTCTGCTGTCTACTCGTTTATGTGCCAAGTCTGTCATCCCATTCCCAATCCTAACGCTCTTTCCTTGGCATTTCCTCATCACATTTTCGTAATTACTTCTCGAAATATCTGACAGATACAGTTGGCAATTGCAACGTTCTTGATACTCTCCTCCCTATCGCTCACTCTCTGCTGATATATCTGTCTTTCTATCGCTGTCTCTACGTCTGTCTGTCTGAATTTCGCAAAAAATCTCAACTTACAAAAACAGATCAAATTTTCGATTTTATTATGAATCGCAATGAACTGAGCTCAGCTGAGTTGCATTAAGTTTTTTTGAGTTGTTGACTCTGCGAATGCGCGGACATGCAAGCGTACGAGTTTGTTGTCCAGCTCTAACTGCCAGTTCCCATTTCGAGAGCCAATCCGACTGCTGCCAGAGCTATGCACACAATAATTACACTGAACAAAATCAAACAAATTCAATTTATTTTTTCTAAACAAGTTACAAAATTCTACTTAAAGAAAATTCACGGGTTGCTATAAATACATTATTGTTAATTATATAATAATTTATTAATCAGTAATTTATTTGCATTAATGAAATGAGATTGATTTTAAAGAACTTTCAATTTTATAAAAATGTAGTTGAACCAATTGTACATATTTTAAATAAATACAATTGATAGTTTTAAAGTATTGAAGTATTATACAAGTATATCGAATCTAACTTTGAATGATCATTGTTACCCACTTATCCTCTAACAAAATTTATAGATATTTATGTATGGATTATTATTATTCCCCAACATTTTCACTTCGCGAAAAGGGGTCAATATAGTAATATGCCAACTCAGGAGAACATAAAATAAAAAACATAACATAAAATACATTCAAGACTAAAAAGACTTTCCAAAACAAACAATTTAAATATACATCTAAATGTAATTAAGCTTAATAAATAACAGAATAAATTTATTAAAAATACATTTTAAATTGAATAACATTGTTGGTGATATAATTAAAAGGTTTTAGCTTGGGGCACTAGGATGAGTATAGATAAAAATAAATTAGGTATTTTCAAAAAGAAAAAGAAAACAAATTGCTGCGGCATTTGCTTGTTTCTTTATTAATAATTTAATATACAAATCCCTATGATATTTATAATATTCGGCAACTAGTAAACTAAATGGTTTTAATATTTTTGGTTGGCTATAGCCACAGCTTGATATACTTAGTTTGAGCCAGTGTTATTGGGCTGTTTGTATGCAAGTTGGCCGCATTAATGCACGTCTACAGTTACTCAAAAAGAAACCTAATAGAATAATGTAAAGTATACGATGGCAATGGCTAACGACGGAGACGATGGGCAACCCAATACGCTTATAATAACTCACCCTGAACCCAGTAAACTGAACTCGGCTCAACTGAGCTGTGGTGTTGCTGCTCTCGCTGTTGCTGTTGCTAAAACTAAAACGAACTGCAATAGAGCACCCAGGCCATAGCGTGAAGTGGAGATGAGGAGGAGACGGAGACGGCGACAGAGACTGAGGCTGAGAGGCAGATGTAGAGGGAGCCAGTGCTTGGAGCGTACCCAATCCCACCCAGCCACCAACCACCAACAGCACCACCCCAAAAAGCAAACAACAATAACAGCAGCAACAAATTCTAGAATTACGCTAGTTTTCTCAACGTGTTAGTGTATGTGTGTGTGTTGTGCACAAAGTCAGTCGGTTTTTAGTTTGTTGTAATCGAATATCGATACCTCGGGATTGAATGACGCGCGTCCTTCTTTTGAATTCTTATATGACATACTTGGGTTTTCTGTCTCCCTCTCTTTCTTTCTTTCTGTCTCTCTCACTCTCTCTCTCTCTCTCTCTGTATCATTGTCAATGTGAATTTTCAGTTTTCCTCATTTTGTTGCTGTTGTTCTGCAATTTAATATTTTATTTCATTTTAATGTCCATGTCTCAGTGTGCAAGTGTAATATGGGTTGCTCCAAAAGTGTATGTATGTGTTCACATATATGGATTGTATTACAATGACCTTTTTACTTTCCTGAAGATTGGCTGAGCATATAAAATTTCTATTATTCGTAATATACTTTTGGGAAGCTCTTCTCTCCTGACTATTCGGTTAAGTCTCATGATTCATCTTTCATTATTCTCCAACTTTGACTAAAAATTATTTTTTTTGTGGGTTTTAGTAAAGATAATGGCGCTAATTATATGTTTAATTATGTGGGTTTTTATGTTATTATATAAATTTCATTAACTCTTATCTCACTTTCCCATGGTAGCACATGAACTGTTATTGAAGAGCGCTTTAGAGCTTTTGCTTTTGTGCTCTTTGCACCCAAAAGCTCTCATTGCACTTAATCCGACGATGGGCACATTAATGCTGCAGCTGAACTCAGGTGTTATATGCTGCTAGTATGAGGCACTACAGTCTCACTCGCTCGCCCCCTGTTTGCCCCTCATTTATTCACACTGGCACTTCGGGTGTTTAATGCCGCCCACATCTTGGCTCAAATTAATTTAACGTTATTTTAATTTGAGCTGTTGGCATCTCGCTTTAACTAACGTCACCTGCCAAGTGGGAGCCGAGCCTGACTGATGCTGTGCCATCACAGGGTGCCTCATGTTACACTTGCTCGCCCTCGTCCTCCGTGCATGTGTGCGTGCGTGTTACTGTGTGTGTGGGCAACTGCAATTGTTGTTGTTGTTGTTGATGTAGTTGTTGCTGCTGTTGTCGTTGTTGTTGTTGTTGCTTTCGTGTAGAATTTATCATATTCTATTTTGTTTGTAATTCAATATGCGACGCTGTTATTAAAGTTCTGCTGCTGTGGCGTCATTTGAGCTATGCCTGTGCCTAGGGTCCCCTCCCCTCCCCGCACCTCACACCACACCACGTGTACCCCACGCCCCACTTTATATACCCCAATGCCAGGGGTTGCCGTTGGCCCTGAGTAGCTGCTAGGCCAGCGCTGTCATTGTGTGTGTAATATAAAACCACTCGCTCTAGCAGTCGCAGTCGCTGTTGGAGTCGGAGTCAGATCTACTCTGCACTAGTATGAAAGGTTATACGTTGTCTCAACTGGAATATACGGATAAATAGTTGCGAGGATGCTCTGCATTGCCTTAGATCACAGTTTGTATATTAAGTACTTGTAATATCATATAGATTCAACGAAACCTCTTAGCAATCCAAATTATTTTCGATCGTTTCAGCAATAATCTAATATGTCAATCTTAACCATAGGGTCTGGTATTGTAAAACAAGCAAAAAATACAATTCAATTAATCAAATTAACGAACGATTTAAGATGTTATTTTAAATACACAATTTCAATGGGCAAAAATCAAATGCATCTGAACATGTGTGGTATAAAATGGTTTATTTTAAACGTAATAGTATATTCCACACCAAATATACTTTTCGGTATATTTAAACAGACGTATAAGAGTTTTGCAGTCTCCCAAAACGGTTAGCGGGTATCTCTCGACTGTAGGTTTCTTACTTGTTTTTATATGTAAACTGCCTTTCATGCTTTAGCCACATATGATTTTTTTCCAATCCCGTTGGAATTTGTTGTATTCATGTGTTCCATTGAACCGAAAGGGTACGCCGTCAAAAGTGGACTTCTCTTTGGACTCAAAAAACAACAAAATAATAAAAAACAATTAAGAAAGCTACAGTCGAGAGTGCTCGACCGTATGATACCCGCAACCCATTTCGAGAGAAAACAAAAACTTAAATGATATTTTAACAAAAAATATACCAAATATACTGAAACTTGTTTTTGTCTATATTTGAAAATATGAATTTTGCATATAAAATTGATTCTTTAATAACTTCCTTGTTTTTCATTCGATCTCAACCAAATTCACAGAAATCATTGTGAGTATAATTATTATTATGCATACCAAAATTCATACCAAAATGCTTTAGGTCCTTTATTACGGCTTTTACAGGCTTTCGGGTGCGGAAAGGGGCGTGGCATCCAACTTTTGAAATAAACTTGATCTGCATAGGACCTATAAGAGTACTGTCCCCAAATTTGGTAGCTCTAGCTCTTATAGTCTCTGAGATCTAGGTGTTCATACAGACGGACATGGCTATATCGTCTCGGCTGTTGACACTGATCAAGAATATATATACTTTATGGGGTCGGAGATACCTCCTTCTGCCTGTTACATACATTTTCTGTTGGCACTAAGTTATAATACCCTTCTACCCAATGGGTAGTGGGTATAAAAAAATTGTACAAATTTTGTATTTTTGTTGTATCTATTTAATATATTGTATGTTGAAAGTCAAGCATAAGAAATTTTTTGTCTTAAGATACCACCCTTTTGAATTTGAAATTGATTTGAGCAGATTGGGATTCCCTTAATGGGACTATAGTAAGAGGTAAAATGTAGCATACACCAATTACCCTTTGGCGCTCAATGTGCGTCAGAAAAATAAACAATTTTTCATCCTTCCCTATGTCAATATTTCCAGCTTTCGCCCACCAACTAATAAATTACTTTTGCTCAGTTTTTGGCATTAAAAACACATAAGGAGTGTGGACATACAAATAAATATACATACATATGTACATATGTATATTTTTATAGCCGCTAGCCATAGAAGGGTATTATAACTTAGTGCCCACAGAAAATGTGTTTAACATGCAGAAAGAGGTATTTCCGACCCTATCAAGTATATATGTACATATATTCTTGATCAGGTTCAACAGCCGAGACGATATAGTCATGTCCGTCTGTTTGCATGAACATCTAGATTGCAGCGACTATAAGAGCTACAGCAAATTTGTGTTGAAAAACTTGTTAATGTCGCACCTCAAATCGATAAAAAACAAATAATAGAGATAATTTTGCAGATTGAGTCTCAAGTTTTGTTACGAAAAATAATATGAACAATTTAAATGATTACTTGATTTGGTTTTGTTCGTATGAAAAACTTAGATTTTTATGCAGAACCAATTTTATAGGGCAAAAATAAGATGCAGCTGCACGCGATTTATTGACAGTGTCACCATGTTCAGTATATTCTGTGGTTTCTTCCAGTAAATACTTATTGGTATTTTGCATATATCGAATAAGTGTATTTTCTCGAAATGGGCAGAGGGTGCCTCACAGTCGAGCACTCTCGAAAGTTGCTTTCTTACTTGTTGTTATTGTTTTACTGCCTGTATTCATTTAAAATGATAGTCATTGTCTCTAATTGATAAGTTTTTGCCATCGGCTAAGTTGAAACATGAATGGAAAATCCTTCGAATTACCCAATTCAATTTCTTTGTTTTTTGGTCTTATACACGTATCCTGCGTTGCCTTCAAAAGCCTTCGTTTTGTTTTTTTGAGTCGACGTCGCGTCGTTGACATAAAGCGGAAGCCTTGAAGCGTATCAACTTACCACGCTCCTATCGAATTGCACCCATGATGCGCGTAAATGTTGTTGTTGTTGGATTGTAATTGTGTTGTCTGTTCTCTGTTTGTGTATTTTTTTCGACCATTAATTTTACCGCTATTTTGTAATTACGGGTACGGCTGCTAAACCAGCTAAAGTAGATACAATTTGAATATTTCATCATTGATCAATGATATCCAACATAAACAGTTGCCTAATTTGTGACTTTGTTGTCCCATATAATTATACAAGGAACATCATATGAATCACAGATTACTATAATATCATAATGTAAAAACTAAAACATTTCAATGAATAACAAAGTTAACAAGGGAATACACATTAACAGCCAATACAACAATACAATTTTTGTTTTACAGAAACTTTATTATACCCACTAGCCATAATCTAGAAGGGTATTATAACGTATTGTCACCAGAAACGGATCAAAGTTTGTTTTAGAATTTAGCCACGCCCACTATAATCACAAAAACTACTTTAAGGCTTTTGCCGTTGATGTTGCTTAATAGCTGTAGATGTTACGTGAAAATTTAAGCCAAATCGCTTGATAAACATTTTAGATTTAAGCAAAAAAAAACAAGTAAGAAAGCTACAGTCGAGAGTTCTCGACCGTATGATACCCGGAACCCATTTCGAGAGAAAACAAAACGCTTGAATGATATTTTAACAAAAAATATACCACCGAATATACTAAAATTTGTTTTTTTGTATATAGATATTTTTTTTTAAATCCATTAAAAACCGACATGGTCACTCTGTCAACTAAGAAACAAAGCGCGGACAGCTGCAAGTGAATTTTCCATATAAAATTGATTCTTTAATAACTTCCATGTTTTTCATTCGATCTCAACCAAATTCACAGGAGTCATTGAGAATTGGCAAAAATCTAAAACAAACTTGATCTGCGTAAGACCTACACAAATACTGTCACCAAATTTGATATCTCTAGGTCATTCACACACTTAATACGTCCATATGCACTGGGCACAAAAATTTTGATAAATAATTTAACGACTAACTTTTGTTCTACTTATCCGATTTGTACCAAGGTACCAAGACAGGGTATATTAAGAGTGTCAAGCGCAAATGGGTTACCAAATTACACATCATTACACAAAGAACTTTTGGAGTTATACGCGATTTACATAAAAAAAACTTGACTTTTTCTAGATTAATGCTTATTGTGGGCGAAGGGGGCGTGGCATCCAACTTTTGAAATAAACTTGATCTGCGTAGGGTGTGAAGGAACCTTTTTGCCAAATTTGGTGTCTCTATGTCCTATAGTCTCTGAGATCTGTTCATACGGACAGACAGACGGACAGTCGGACAGACGGACATGGCTATATCGTCTCGGCTGTTGACGCTGATCAAGAATATATGGGGTCGGAGATGCCTCCTTCTGCCTGTTACATACATTTTCTGTTGGCACTAAGTCATAATACTCTTCTACCCTATGGGTAGCGGGTATAAAAATCATATTTTTACCCTTCCATGTATGAAAACGCTTGCAGCTACCCAAGCTTCGGCGCTTCGAATCCCGCTATAGAAACTGTTCACTTTATATTATGAAAATTATAGTTGGAAACGATTTCATAAATTGCCTCTTAATAAAAAAGTTAATATTAAAAAAAAAATTTACCCTATGTAAGCTGAAAATCATGCAACAATTGCTAAAATCAACCCATAACATATGTAATGAGTCTAATGATTTGTTAGAGTGTCTTCTGAGTAGTTTGGTGGCGCAGTGGTAATGGCGTACATCTGCGTGTTGCATTTTGTCTTGATGTCTAAGTGATCGAATCTCGCTCGCAAAATTGTAAATATTTCAAAACAAATTTTTTCTTTAGTAGGATTCTTACATTTTTCCAAATCTGGTTTGCGGATATTCATTTTCGTATTCATCATTCCTGGCTCGCAGTCTTATAAAATTGAAAAGTAAGAATCATGTTTTTATTGTTATTTTTTTTCACTGAATATAAAGGAGAATCTTTTATTTAAGCTCTCACTCCCTCGGAATGTTTTAAATTTGTAAACTCAGTTTAAGCAACGGGTTCGGTTATGGAAATGGGAACGGGAATGACAGACCCAAAAACCCGAACTCAATCCTAACGCAGCTCATTCATTATAATAATTTTTCTGTTTAATAATATCATTGCGCTCAACTGCAAGCCAACGGCTACAATTTCAATTTCCCGATCCGATTACACGTGCAACAACAGCAATAGCAACAAAAATGCTGTGAGACCGCCGTCAACGTTGTTGCCCTGGCTGCTGCTGCTTCTGTGTTGGTGTTGTTGTCATTCTCGTGGGTCTCTGGCATTAAATTAATTTTTGCTCATTTGGCGAAAAACTCGCACACAGCGAAGCAGCTTGAGCAAACAAACGGTGTAGGGGGAGAACATGGGTAAAGAGGTAAGCAGAGATACGCAGACTGAGAGCGAGGCGGCTGTCTGCGTCTATTTGCAACCCACTCATAGCACACAAACACACACTCAGACACACGCCCACACAGACACAGACACGTACACACTACTATAGTAGTGGCACTCGTTCACTCACTCACTCGTTAAAATGATTATAAAAATTTATCAATATAAAATTACCAGCGATGCTTCGGTTTACAGTTAACTCTCGTACAATGTTGGCGTAATCGTAATTGCTAGACTTCAACGTCGACGCAGATGCCGAAGCTTTTGCTGACATGCCAACTCCATTTCAAATATGATATGATGGTCAGTTGCTCTGACTCGCTCCCTCGCCGAAATTTCACTCATGCCGAATTACGTTATGGTAATACGTTACAACTAGCAAAACTCGACAAAACGAACAGGGCAGAGAGAGACGGTTAGGGTTACATAGGGAGATACAGAGAGAGTTCAACAAGCCAGAATAAAACAGCAATTACTGTTGCGAATTTTGAAATTTCCAAATACTTCGTTTCTTGCGCCATGCAAAGTGTAATTGTATCCAAACATTTGCATCAACATTGTGATTCGGATTTGGATTATTACATGTGTTTTTTTCATTTCTCTATTTGTAAAATTTGTTCGGGCAACACTATACAACGTTGCTGTCGAGTGTAACTCTATATTCTAGACATTTGTTATCCTAATATGCAAATACCTCCAAATAAGGAAACAAACAGGGATTTACTCATTAGTTACAAAATTTCGATTGCATTTTTTCGATTTCATTTAAATTTATTTAGCTTAAGTTATTGAGTGGTTGTCTCAGCCGATGTCACTACTAGTAATCTCAACATTGAATAGAATTCCAAAATACTTTTTTGCTCTTGTCAACGTTTTTTTCTAACTTTTTAAAACTTTTGGAACATTATCAAAAATAAACCATAAATTACCAAAAACAAGATGATTTCAACGGCAATGCGAAAAGCTCAAAACATATGTATGTTGTGCCTTTCCTTTTTTGTTATTTTCATATTTTTTATTGTGCTTTTCATTTTGTTTTCTGGGTATTTTTTGTTGGCTTTCTATTTTATTTTGTTTTGTTTTTGTATCCTTGTTATTGAACACTCTTTAATATAAGAAAGAAAAGGAACACAAATACAATCAAGTATGAGACTGCAAAACATTGATACTCCCATTTAAATATACCGATAAGTATATTTGGTGTGGAATATACTATTATGTTGAAAATAATCCACTTTGTACCATATATGTTCAGTTGGATTTGGGTTTCTTCAATAACTTCAATGTTTTTCGTCCGAACTTATCCAAGTTTTCCGAAATCATTTCGAACTTAGATATTATTGTGTTTATCAAAATTATTTCCAGCTTAAAAACTACGCGTGAAGATGGCGTGGTAAAAATCTAAAAAAAACTTGATCTGATTGCTACTGATTGCAGATTCGGAAATGGCTATATCGTCTCGGCTGTTGACGCTGATCAAGAATTTATATTCGTTATAGGCTCGTTGTGCCTTTTACATTAATTTTCTGTTGGGACTAAATTAAAATACCCTTCTACTCTATGATAAAGAATATAAAAATACGATGCGTAGACAGAAGCAATTAATTATAAATGTATTTTGTGTGTGCCAAAAGTTGTCGGTGCTTAAGGTGAGAATTACGCATGCATACATATCTGAGCATCAACTGTGTTCAATTTGCATGCTTGTTTTTATGTTTCTTTTTCTGTGCTTGCGTGTGTATCTGTGAGTTTGATTTCATTCATAAAACTTACCTTTATCTCATCACTGGGCAGTTCCTTTTTGATTTGAACAATGCCGCTGGCAACATTTGGCGCTCCAACGCCCGCAGTTCCCGCAACATTGGCATCACGCGAATTCGACGGCGACGTTTTGGCTGACATTGTTAACTGGGTCGGAAGCTAATGGCCAAATGGAGTCAACAGGCTGTCTACTGAAACGTGAGAAATAATCTGTTTATATACATATACATATATATAAATATTTTAATTTCACTTTTATTCTTATTATGCATTATCCGCTTACTTCTATTTTTAGTTAACTTTTAATAATAATACATTTTAAACCTTGATGTTAGTTAGTATTGCTTGCCGAAAATTAAATGAATAATACTACCTGAAAGTTGCGGTAAAAATAATTTAGGAACGTAAACTACTAAAGAATTTAGTTTTTATTTTTTACTATGGGGAGTAAATATTAAATTAACATACCAAAACTGGTTTGAAACCTATCTCAAAAGTTATCAATTTTTTTAAAATAAATGAGCTTGACAATTTTATAGCAACATATAAATATGGGACTTAAAGAGCCTAAAGGATTCAAATTGATTACATCTTAATATTGGCGCTTTCTTCGGTGGTTTCAGATTATGTTATCCTTAAAGTAAAACCTACTGTTGAATAGTTGTGCTGTCTTAAATGCCATTATCAGGAAATATTCTAAAAAGGTTTTCTATACAACTGATTGAAACTTCTTTATTCGAGAGGAAACTAAAACCAATTTAAATCGGATTCAGATTCAGTGAAAATAGTTTGGTTAGCTGATATTACGCGGAACTATTTTTTATTTTGGAAGGGAGGGGTTTTTCGTCGTTTCTCTAATTTGCTGTCGATCAATCAGTGAATAGGATGCATAGTCTAATTTGTTTGGGGCGAAATCTCTTGGCTATCTTGGCGTAATACACACGCCTCCAAATGCCGTCCAATTGGGCCATAATTAATTACAGCGTCTTCTTTAATTTCACAAAACGTTTTGCTTGCCGCTTCTGCCTATGTGTATCTTTGTATCTATGCTTTGCATATTGTTTCGCATCCATCGGATACGCACGCAAGCAGACGGCAATGTATTTATATACCATACACATACACATACATGTACGCGTATATTTGTGTGTGTATGTGTGTAACCATGTGTCTGTGTGTGTGTGAGCGTGTTTGGTTCGGGCGCACTTTGGTGTCTTGTAATTTAATACCCCATACGAAACGTTACCACCTATCGCATAACACAGCGAGTAGAATACTGAAACACACATATGTATGTATAAAATGCCAAATACAAAATACAATTTACAAAACACAATAACAAATCCAAAACAAGAACCAAGTGGATTTTGTGGTATGTATCAATTTTACTGTTCAAGAGGTAAAGTACAATTTTTAGCGCGTACTTCTCTTAGTTGCGAAACTTGTTTTTAATTTGATTAAAATTTAAATAGATGACTTAAGAAGTGTAGCTTATCATTATTTGTAATATCCAGAGTGCCAATTTTGTATGAATAAAGCAAATATGCGAAGAGCAGAACTAATCTACAAAATTCTATAATTAAATTAGATTTCAAATCTGTTTATGATATGCTAAGATATCATTTATATGTAAAGATTTTTTACTAATATATTTTTACTATCAATAGCAATAAAGAAATATCAAAAACTAACTAAATATCTTAAATTAATTAAAATGAATGAATCAAAATCAAATAATTATATTTATATTAGCTAGAAAATCTACAAACGACTCAGTAAAGTATTTGCAGTCCTTACAGATCATATGCATATTCATATTCATTTAATCAGATTAATGTGGCTTTTTGTTTATTAATTCTTAAGGGGGCTACAAGATTTTATCGTTTCGTTTCTTTTGTTGACTTTCATTAATTTCTCGCATTCAACATTTTCTTTTGCCTTAATTTTCTTTTCATTTTTTTGGCCCACTGAAAACATTTCAATTCTGCGTCGCATGGCATTGTTTGCATTTAAAAACTTTTGATGAGTTTTTCTTAATTTCTTTTTGTGTTAAAATGCTTAAGTATACCCAAATAAACATTCAGCTCAGAGTGTTACAATTTATTATTCTTATGATATATTAAAATAAATTTGTTCACAAGCATATGTATATTTTGGTTATTCACTTTGTGTAAGAAGGAGACGATGAAAATATATTTCCAATGCAGCGTTCTCCAATATATATTCCAAAAATAGCTTTATATTTTCGACATCATGGTATTTGTATACGGTCGTTTCTCACTCACAATTGCCTTTCTTTTCGTATTTATTTTTCTTTGATTTGATTTTCCGCTTTACAACAAACACCGTAGCCGAACGTGAACGTCAAGGAAAACCATTCCCAATGCTCATTTTCATTTTCACTTTTCACATGCACAAAACAATGTATACCAATACGAATTCGAATACTAATACGACAGCATTTACGAACTCAATTCCGAGTGTGTTTTTCACATTATCTTCTTTTTTCAATTTTCGAAACAATTTTGAGATTCTTGACGTTCTCTCGTCTCCTTCGTTGCCTTTTATTTAATTCGCACGCTCCGACCGACATCCGCACACGGCCGCGATTCATGAACGTTTGACGCTAGCGGCCACTGCCATGTGTATTTTACTTGGCCGCCGTTGGCTCTGCCGCACTGTGGTACCAAACTATGTTATGTTGTGATAAAAAATACAAAAATGAATCGGTAGTTGAAATATACTTGAGTCATATAAGTTATATGTATTTATAAAAAGTTAAAACTTGATTATACCCTTATTATATCATAAATAACAAAATATTCTCTATTTTCTCCATCAAATCACATAACAATTAACACATATTAAATTATTTAGAGACTATGCTATGTTTTACCTATAAAAAATATGGTACAACTTTTTTTTTAATTTTAGATTTTATAAATAATAATTTTAGATTTGGATTATAATTGTAAATAGTGTGAACTAATAAATTAATATATATATCTATAATAAAATTTGCTATGTATTTTCTTCTACTAATAAACATTTCCAAGCACTGCATTTGCTCCACTGTAGAGTGCTGGCGTCGCTGCTGCTGCTGCTGCTGCTGCTGCTGCTGCTGCTGGCGTCGCTGCTTCTGCTGCTGCTGCTGACTTGCTTCGTGTGCTTCTTGGTGCTTGGGCTCTGCTGCGTATGCGCAGCTGAGGGCCTTCTGGTCGGAGAGACTGCAACTGCTACTCCTGCTGTTGATGACGTATTTCTTGGAGGCTCTTGGTGCCCCCTTGCAACACCCTACTTTGGTGAGACAAAGTTGCGGCTACGAAGATTTTTCCGTTTCATGAAAACGAAAACAAAACTGTCTCAGTTGATGTCTTCGCAATCTCTCAATTTCCCAGCCTCTCTGTGACGCCGCCACTCTGCCACTCAACTCTTGAGTTCTCAACTCTTTGCTTATTTTCATATTGTAGTTAAAAATAAATGGCATCGTGTGGCTGTTGCTGCTGTTGCTGCCGTTTACCTGACTGACTGACTGCAGCAGCAGCTCGATTAGTGCATTTGTTGTTCTTTTTGTTTTGCAAATTTATTATTGTGTTATGTCTAATTTCCCCCAATTTATTCAAATTTCTCATTGCACAGAGATAAACGCACTTGAACGAACAGCGCAATAAAAGAACGAATCCAACTTTTAAATTCTAAATGGGTTATTCAAGTAATTTCAATAATTAGTTTCGAATTTTTTATGTTGCATTGTATAATTACCAAAATGTTGATTGGACTAATGGATCATTGTAATCATTTTAGACAGATGTTGAACTTAAGCTTTTAGTTATTGAATAAAGGTACAATAATTTACTCCGTGTCTGACTAAAAGGTATCAGAAGGTGGTGTCAAATTGCAATTGCGAATTTTAACTAATCTTAATTCATTATCAGTCACTTTCCAGTTGCGTGTTAAAGTTGGCTAAAGATTGTCATTCGGTTAACCGCCCATATTGGTATGGAAAGCGCTTATGGCATGGCAAAAACAGCTGGCCATTTGGCCTAGCGATGTGTACTAAGTACACATTATCCAGCAGAAGTCAGTGGACACTGCCACTGCCAATATATCACAATGGTGCCAGTCGCTCTAAAGATCGCAGTGCCTGGGGGAACATAGCACAAGAATAGACCAATTCTGATAAAGTCTGCTAACTTGGCTGCCGTCTGTTCTGCGGTAGTTAACACAAATAAGGATACATCATTTAAAGTTTGTCTAAGTGAAATGTTCAGATATTACAATATATAATTAAACGAAGCATTAAAGGGGTATTTGCTTAACTAAAATATACACTACAACCCCTAATGATAGTTTATGAATTTATTTACTTTCTACAGTGCCATTATACTCATTTTCTTTCGATTTTATTATTATTATTATTACGAGGTATACTATACATATATAAACATATGCAAAATTACAAATATGCTACAGCTGCTATGTCAATCACATTGGTTTAAAAAAAGGAATAAAGCGACAAAAGATGAATACTGCATTTAAACAATTTATTTGAAATAATTTGATTACAAATTGCATTCTCTATTCAACTGCCAAATTAATTACAATTACTCATGCAATTTATTATGTTGTGACTAAGACATTTTCTGACAGCCGACGAAAATTGTATTAAATATTTAATTGTATTTATTCAACCTTTTGCCCTGCGACATTTGAAACAAATTGTCGCCTCAAATAACGTTTCCATTGTTATTTATGATTGTTCTCGTTTAGCTTCTCTATTTATATCACTTGAAGCGCAACAATGAGTAATTTTCATAATCCAAGTAGTTCATATTGTGATTTTGTGCAAGATCGTTCACATGACTCCGTGGCGCAACGGTAGCGCGTCTGACTCCAGATCAGAAGGTTGCGTGTTCAAATCACGTCGGGGTCAGTTTGTGAATTATTTATTTTTTAAATTTGTACTTTTTAAATATTTCTTCATTGCTTTAAATTTGTTTTAGTATATACATATACCCCGGTATTACTAAAAAATATTTTATTTAGATTTTTGTTTAATATAAGCCTCTTTCAAACTATTTCTTGACACTGGATTTATTTTGTAACCTTGAAATGAATTGTAAGCTAAGAATAATAGTGATACGAAATTAGAGGAAGTGTGAATTAATACTCGACATGACTTTTTGCACTTTACTTTTACTTTTTTAAAATAATGTTATTAGTTTTAAATATGTATTTGTAAAATATTTTTTATAATCTCGTATATTATCAAAATTAATTAAAATTATTTTATTCATATTTTTCACTTGTAATTTTACATTTTCAATATGTATCAATAAAAAATTGCTTTAACTTTTTTGACTTATGTATATGTAATGTCTATAACAACAATAAAAAATATAGCTATGCAATTACATATCAGTTTTGTACTTTTAAATCATGTTGTTGCAATACATTTTTAATTATAGTAAATTTATTTTTATATTTAAACAAAAAATATTTATTTTCTACATTTAGTGATTGAGTGACAGCTTTCAGAGTATTCTCTTGAAACCAATTCCAAAAAATGTAAGAGCGCATGCTCTTTGAACAAAAAAGTGCCATCAGAAGCAAAACAAAAGTCAGCTGATTGCCAAACAGCTGATTTAAAGCCAACGCGACTAGCAGGGCGAAACTCGGGGAAAATATTAAAGACTAATTTAATCAAATAATTAGAACAGTAAGCCTAAGTGAAATGCAAAAATGTCAAAAATTCCAAGGGCAGCACTGAGTTTAAAACAGGTAATAATAAAGTCATGCGAAAGACAACTGAATTTTAATATTTGCATTCTTCTTGCAATAGTTTATGTTGCGTCAGGAGGTGCTGAAGCTATACAGAGAGATCTGGCGCACCACACGGCTGGTGCCGGACAAGCACAGTCAGCGAGAGCTACGCGAATGGGCTAGGCACGATTTCCAAGTGAATCGCGGACAAAGCGACGAGTTGGCCATCAAAATGTTGCTGCACAGTGGCAGACGGAGTCTAACTGAGCTGCAGACGAGTCTCGAGTTGAGTGGCGTTAGTTGCAAAGGGGGTGGCGGCAAATGAGGAAAATGCTTGTGTTTATTTGAGCGTTACAAATTTTATGACAATTTCAAATTACAACCATAAAACTATACAAATAAATGGTACGAGAGCCGTGACAAAAGCTAAATACATATAAACGTCCTAAAACCTTAGAGGTGCTACAATTCGCTGTTTAGTTAGTCTGTTTGTTTGTTGATGTGGGTGTGAGAAAAGCAGTCTAGCAATTTGGTAGATTGTGTTAGCAATTACACTTTCAGAGCAGAGGTCGCAGCAGACTGAGCCAAGCCACTTTTAACAGGGCCAAGCCAAAGAGCAACGAGCCAACACTGGTAATAATAAGTGAAATGAGATCCCGTTTGGGGTGCTCCTCGACGCGTCCCACCAGAAAGCTATGAATGACAGTGCTGGTGATGTGAGCGCCATCAAAGCCAAAGCAGGGAATGGCATTGACCAAAGCCAGCCCAATGCTAAACACCACATTGTACCTGAGCAGCAGCGACAACGCATCTGGCCAGGCGGAACTTAAATGCGGATAGTGTGGTACAAAGCCCGACACACGCACCGTGCGCAGCACATCACGGGGCTGACCCACATACATGACCGGCTGAATAGTCTGGCCCTGAAGATTCTGTCGCTTGAACACTAGAATACTGGTGGTATTATGCAACATGGGACGTAGACAATAGCCATGCGAACAGACGCCGGTCTTGCAGTAGCCGGTGGCATCCTCAAGAGTGCGACGAATGTTGAGGCAAACATGTTGTGGTATCTCCGCAGGTGTGTCTACAGTCACATCCTCGACGTACTCAAAGCAACTGACATTGGGATTGCGATCGTCGCAGCATTGCAACCGACCATCGGCGCCATGATGCGAGATGTCGATGCTCTCATCATTCAGTCGTATAAAGTCGGAGCTGATGCAGTAGCCCTGACGTACCATTTGCACCTGCTGTAGGCAGGCCAACCAGCTGTCTTCACTGCTGACTGGACAGTCGTTTAGATGGGTCAAGACGTTGTCTATCTGCAGACCACGATCGCCTCGCAGTGGCGACTTGAGCGACAGCTCGGTAACGATCACATATTCGTTGAGAATGTAAAACGGAGACATTGTTATGCTCATCGTTGAAATTAGCAGATAACAGAAGCCGGCAAACAGGAAATTATTCCAAATGCCGGCGCAGAGAATGCGTAGCTTGCGAAACCAGCGCAGCCCATTCAAATGATCGTGTGAGAGCTCAGTGTAGGCCAATGGCAGGCAGTAATAAAGCTGTGAGAAATGGGAATCCTGTTTACTTCGATGCATATAAGCATAAATGGGCAAAATATTACCTTGAAACCAAAGCCGGTGACCGGCACATCCTCCAGCACTGCGGCTAATGCATGGCCCATCTCATGCAGTAACGTACACAGCACCAATGTGGCTATATAATAGCCAATCTCCTGCAGCGGCAGATTGACGCCAGGCAACAGTATTTCCAGCTGCACAACCGGCGTTGCAACTGCCGTAGCTACCGTTCCCGTCCCCACTCCAGCTGGCGTCCCGCTGCCGCTAAAAATGGTAATGATAAGCAAAATGATGCCAACGGGAAGCAGCAGAAACGATAGCAGGACGCCCATGTTAAAGCTTTTGACTAGAAAGTTGCGAGTGAAGCTGCTGCCGGATGTGGAGCCCCAGCGAATAAGCATCCGGTTGAAGGTGCTGGCACTCGAATGCCAGTGAAGAGTCATGAAGTTTACGCTCAGTCCAGTGTTACGGAGAAAGGCATCGTACGGATAGTGCATACAGCTCTAAATGTATAAATAAATAACTATGAATAGATGTGCATGACTTGAGCGTCAAGCAAATGACAACAAACCTTGAAAAAGCGGTCGAAGAAGTACATTACACCATATAAGGTTGTCAGCACAATAAAGAATACTAGGGGATCCATTGTGTGAATTTATTTGTGTAATTTGTGCCCTTTATTCAAATGACACACATTGTTATTGTTTTTCAATTGTTTTTATCCAAGTGGTCTGGTTCTAATTTACCGAACAGCTGTTTACTAGCGTGGCTGCCAACCCGTTTGAAATGCTTTAAGTTGGCAGGCAACAACCGTTGTAGTGTTGCCAGATGTGCACGTTGTGTGATGTTTCGGATTGCCAGCAAGCGAAGCAACCTTCATATTTACCGAAAATAACAGTGCTGCCACATTTTTTTATTTTCATTTTACTTTGATTTGCATCGAACAAGCTGCTTTTTGCTTTCATCAAATTTGTTGAGAACTATAAATAAATGCCAAAAGTGCGTCGTAGTCGCAAGCAACCACCAGACGGCTGGGAGCTCATTGAACCCACGTTGGAGGAACTGGAACAGAAAATGCGCGAAGCCGAAACAGAGCCGCACGAGGGTAAACGCATTACGGAATCATTGTGGCCCATCTTCAAGATACATCACCAGAAGACGCGCTACATCTACGATCTCTACTATCGCCGCAAAGCCATCAGTCGCGAGCTCTACGACTATTGCCTGAAAGAGAAAATTGCAGATGGCAACCTAATAGCCAAGTGGAAGAAGTCTGGCTATGAAAACCTTTGCTGTCTGCGCTGCATTCAGACGCGCGACACGAATTTCGGTACCAATTGCATCTGTCGCGTGCCCAAGTCCAAGTTGGAGGAGGGTCGCATTGTGGAGTGCGTCCACTGTGGCTGCCGCGGCTGCTCCGGCTGACCTTCAAGTAGTTAAAGCATTACATTTTTATTTCTATTATAAAATAATTTTAGTATGTACATTAATTTTAAGGTGAATAAATGTGGAGTACTTTTCAAGACTACATGTATGCATATAACATATATAAATTGCTTGTCAGCATTCTCAACGTGAGCCCGAATTTATATTCAGTAGGGACGAGAATAATGTTCTGCCTTCGGATGTTGTCTATTGTCCTACTGACACCGGCGATGTTCATGATTGAGTGTAGTTTTAACTACAGCGATTTTTGTTAGCCAGCTAAACGAATTCCAGTTGATGAAGATGCAGCTGTGGATAGTTAGAGTACTCAAACAAAATTTTATTATTTCTAGGCCAAATATAAAGTCAATTGCTATCGTCAAATAACACGTACTTGTAAAAGAATTTACTGCAGCGAAAAAGACCCAACGAACTCAATCGGACTTCAGAGGCGCATACCTCTATCACACATTAAGTATATATATTCTTAATTAGCGTCAACAGCCGAGACGATATAGCCATATCCGTCTGGCTGTCCGTCCGTGGGAACACCTAGATCTCAAAGACTATAAGAGCTAGAGCTACGAAATTTCTAAAACGTAGATCAAGTTTGTTTTAGAATTTGGCCACGCCCACCACCGCCTTCAAAAATCTAAGAAAACTATTTTAAAACTGCTGCCATTTCTGTTGCTTAATAGCTATATCGGTGATTTTTGCCCCATATATAAAAAAGTTTTGTGAAAAATCGTGCGATAAACATAGAAGATACATAAGTAAAAAACGGTGAAATTTTAATCAATAAGCAGCAGCGGATCGAGTCCCGCTCTGGACAATTTTTTTTTTACTTTATTTTAAATATTTATTTAATTAATGAACAATATTATCGATGGAATAAATATTAAAGAAATATAAAAAATTAAAATTTGTAAAAAAAAATTGATCTAAAGCAAGCTGCAATTTTTGCAGCGAATTCTAAGAAAACACCCATACAATAAGTTGTGAACCTACTTTATTCTTATAATAACGATACGCACTTAGTAGTCTGGTGGCACAGTAGTTAAGGCGTACGTCCGGTGTTCCTATATTCCTCTCTCTTTTGATTCCTCAGTCTATTCTTCGCACTTTTCAGCTGTACACTCGGACACCTCTCCATGAGCCAATGCTATCCCACAATCAATATATAAGACGCTTGATCTTGATCTTGTTTTTTTGTATCCTTCCCTCTTATCTGTCTGCTGATCTCCAGTTTCCAGTTTATTTGTGTCTCCCTAGCCACGTTAAAATTGTCAGTGTAATTATTCACATTATGCCAAGCGGCCGTTTAATATCTTTTCAAATTTTGACTATAATGATAGGCCTTATGTGTTCAACAGCAGCGGCTTATTGCTTATGGCTAGAACTGATCTCTTTTAAAAATTCGCCAAACGTGTACATCAATATATTTCAGGCAATTTCATGCATGGTCTATTGCATTATTTCCACGTTGCTTATTTTTGGAGCTCTATTGGTAAGAGGAGAACAAACGATAATACAAAACATTACAGATGGACTCATAATGAATTATTTAACAGAGAATAAAGCTTCTGCTTGTGCCGTGGCTATTCGGTCTGCCACTGAGCATATTAATCTATTCACTTCTGTTCAATGAATGGCTGGACGAAACAAACGGAATATTTGCATCCCTAAGTATTTTGAAGTTTACATTAATTGCGTTGTCCAAGAATAATAATAATAATTACGTTCACATAGCTGGAGCCTTCGTAATGTGGTATTTGGTACTGCAATTGTATTTCATATTAAGCAAATCAGTACTTATTCGTACTCGTTTTGGTCGTAGGGTATTAGAAGATGATGAATCGCGTGCCAATATGCAGACAGTTGCAAGCTAAACTGAAGCAGCGGTCAAAACAGAACAAGCGGCCAAAAGTGACGAGCAAAACAAAATAGAACTGAATTTCGCTTCCTCCTGCTCCCTTGCTCAAGCTGTTTGTGGGTTGAGGTGAATTTTAAGGCTATTTTGATTGTGGTGAAGTTGAGTTGCCAACGGCCGTCGGCTGATTTCTGATTTCAAAGGCAGGCAAAGGACATTCCGAGCATCAGTTCTCCGCTGAACTTTGTGGCAGGCACTTCAACAGAATTGGCAATAAAAAAATAATAAAAGAAACAAGAAAAATATCAAACAAAAGAAAATAAAACGCAAAGCAAGTGTACAGCTTGTTAAAAAAATTTAGTGGTTTTATTGTATTCATAAATTATATAAATAATTTAACGCATTTGCTTAATAACCGTCAATTGAGAATTTATTTATGGTTGTACTCCGAAGCGAAGTAATTGATGTGCGTCAAAAACAAATGTTTTGTATCGATTTGTAGCAGAAATCTTTGAGTAGCGCACATTTGTTGAACACTCTCACAGACACAAGCTAACTTTTGTGTCTGAGAGTGCGCGCGTGTATGTGTGTGTGTGTGTGTGTTGTGTGTGTGCAGCAGTCTGCAGTGCAGCGGAAACGGAAGCGACAAGCTGTAACAATCTGAACAGGAAGCAGCTGCTGTCCAGTTGGCACACAACAAAATGATGATGCCAATGCCATAGTAAAATCTTAAAAGAGAAAAAGAGAAGAAAATATAAAAAAAAAATAAACAACAAAAATAAAACATATAGTATATCACAAGTTCCTGCAAAGCCTTAGCAACAAAAGAGAAATATCAGAGACATGTATCAGGTATATATGCTTAAATAAAGAACATTAACTGTAAGTGCGAATCGAGTGCCAAAACTAATCGAAAGGGGAACAATTGACGGCATCACGCATACGCCGTGTGATCGCCGCGGAACTGAGAACGCAGCGATTTAATATAATCCATTTAATCGGGCCAAGTTGGTGCGGCCCGAGTGCAGCAGCTGTGTGGTCCTTTGTGCTATTTCGTTTGTGGGTGGCCCAACAGAGCTAAACCAATGCATTTGAGTGCCCAACAACAACGCCCCAAGCAACAACAACAACAACGCGAGCAACAAGAGAAACATCAGAGAAGGCGTTCAACATTTAGCAAAGGACGACAACAATGTCATCCCTGCAGCGTGAATGGCATTTACAGGTGAGTGCAACAGCCGCTGACAATGCCACAATACGAGTGATTATGTTTATTTTGTGATTCGTGATTTGTGTGCCAAGCTGACAGCTAAGGTCAAGAAACGCATCTGATTTATGCTGTGCTTTCCCTCTTCCTCGTCCTCTCTCTCTGGGTTTTTGGGGTAATCTCAAAATTATTGAGGTAGTTTGAGGTCGCTTGGTAGGCATCCCACTTGGTGGTGAGCATGCGCTCTGACTTTTTTTGCCAGCACCAAAAGCAAACAATGGAGCATCGAGTGCCACGATAAGAGTGGGTCAACGTCAACAACGGCCCAGCATGCAGCTCAACTGACAGTATCGAATAGTTATTCAGACTTTTGATTACCTCCGTTAGTTAACCAAAGTATTGCACTGTAATTAAATGTTTTATAGTGTTTTTATACAACAAAATAAAATTCAGCTACGAAAACTACAGCTTCATTGTGAAAATAAATTTTAAACAGGCCTTTTAAAATACACAATGTTTAATTTTATCAAAGCCATTCCATAATTTTAGCATTACAACTTTTTAGACAAATACTTAAAATATTAAGCACTTATCGAGCCGTAACTATGTACAATAACAACATAACAGTCTATTTAACAAATATGACAGGAGATATTATGTTGTTTTTGTTGCGTACTGTCAATAAATATATTTTAAAATTAAGTACACATTTTTGCATTAATGTACATATATTGCAAAAAAAAAGACTAAATAAATGAAATACAAAACACTGAAATATTAAAATTGTGGATTAAATATATAATATTATTAAGAGTAGATCGTCAATTTTATTCATAACTTCTGCTTTCGGGCCATGATTTTTTCGCAGATTATTTGATTCAAAGAAACCCAGCGTTCACCACTATCGATGTTAAGAGGTCTCACTTGACCACGGCTTTTCCAATTCATGACGCTGTATTTAAGCCACTTTTCCTATTTAAATTTAGTATTTCTGTATGATTTTAAAAATAGTTGCAACTTCGAAAAACATTTTGATTATCTGAATATGGCTTGAACCCGAAAAATACTAAGAGTGTAACTAAAATTGTCTACAGTTTGGTTTAGAAATTTCAAAGCTAAGTTGACTGGCAAAAACAGAAATTCCAGTCTATATGCGAGGGAGTAGTATACTATATGTGTTGAGTTTAATAAAAAACATCAACAAAACTCCCTGTCCAGCTGTTCGCAATTTCAATGTCATCCAGGACACCCACTCACATCACAGCAAAGCGCAGCACAAAAACGACAGCAGCCGCTGGCAAAGTTTTTCATTTCCATTAGATTGCGTCAGGGCCTTGAGATGTTGCGAAATTGAAAATGTAACAGAGCATTGGCACTTGAATCGCTCAGCCCCCACTCTGCACTTGCCTGCAGCATGCAGCCTGCGGCCTGTTGCGAGCACGCCCACTTCCCGTCAATTTAAGCCGAACTCCTGCTGACAGGCTACAGGCCTTGACTCAGCGTTGTGTGTACACAACAATAAGGCTTAAGCTTTGACATCTCACAAGGTCAAAGGGCGTAGATGCTGCCACCGAGCATTATAGCATCATCATGCCAGAAGAACGAATCGACGCTGCAGCTGCAAATGAAACTAGGGACTGACGACTGAACACTAAAGACTGAAGATTGCGGCTGGGGCTCAAGTGCTCATTAGCGCTTGACAGACCACCGGTCACTGTGGAAATGCATTCTTCGTCTGCATGTTTATTACTTGCAATTTAGCACCGGGTTATTTTCCACCATTAATATGGGAGGCAACGATTTGCAGCGCGTTGCCTCGTATTGACATGCCAACGTTGGCAGCTCGATACGGCAACAGGCGAACCTGGGAGCAAGGGACTAAGGAAGTGCCTGAGTCACCAGAAACCAGACACGCGCCAAAAGCAAATTAATTTGTAAATGTATACAGAGTAAGTCTTACTCTAAGCTGGTATTGTGCAAAAAGTCATGTCGAGTATTAATTCACACTTTCTCTAATTTCGTATCACTATTAATCTTAGCTTACAATTCACTTCAAGGTTAAAAAATAAATCCAGTGTTAAGAAATAGTTTGAAAAAGGCTTATATTAAACAAAAATCTAAATAAATATTTTGTAGTAATACCGAGGTATATGTATATACTAAAACAAATTTAAAGTAATGAATAAATATTTAAAAAGTACAAATTTAAAAAAAAATTATTCGCAACTGACCCCGACGTGATTTGAACACGCAACCTTCTGATCTGGAGTCAGACGCGCTACCGTTGCGCCACGGAGTCTTGCTGGCGATGTCGTCAAATGCCAGACGCGCCTTCCATACGTTTTAAATTAGTACAAACATTGAATTGTATTATATTAGACGTACAGACGTCGTATACTTAATGCCTTTGTTGTTTTCATCGGCAGATTCGTTGTTTGTTGTAAAGTGTTTGAATTTCCACTTACATAGAATCTAAGTAAGTGAACACTATTCAGAATATTTATCAGACTAAATGTTGATCAGAGTATCATTAAGTAAAATATGAACTTTATGAATTGCGGCACAAACGTTGATGCTTTCGTCATATACAAAATATATATGTATAAGAGGCAATATAAAAATTAAAACGTGATATTTATGTTCGCTCACATAGGAAAAAAACCAAATTTTTGAAGAGTGTGAAAAATGGAAATTAAAAAAATAACTCACAACTTGACCCCGACGTGATTTGAACACGCAACCTTCTGATCTGGAGTCAGACGCGCTACCGTTGCGCCACGGAGTCACATGGAATGATCCGGTCGCAAATGTGAATTTAAAGTGTTTCTAGCATTCTAACATTAGAAACTTAGTAATATTGATTTATTGGCAAACCTGTTTCGTTGCAACATTAGCCAAACGCAACAACAAAATATGCACAATCACAATCTAATGAAACACCTGCGCCGAGGTAACAACAAATCTCGATTAAACAACAATACTAACGGCAACAATCTAATTTCCTTGATTTATATTTAACTTGCTAAATGCCGAATAACGTAAAGTGCTAGCGTTTCTTTGAATAATAATAAATTAAACGCTTGTCAAAAACATTTTGAGAATAATTAAATTACTCATATAATTCATTTTCATGCCTGAAGCTGATTTGAATTTACAAAAATTAATAATCTGCTCCTTACATTGAATTAATAAATTTAATTTAATTGTCATAATTAATGTAAAATTAATGTAAAATAAATATTTATATAGCTTTATTAAACTGCGTCAATATTTTCATATTCATCTCTCTGTTCGTAAGTAGCTTTACCTCTTTTTGATCAAAAAGATGTTGCATCATTAGTAGAAACTTATTTAAAACGAAGTTGAAGAATTGTACAAAGCTTACAGGTATTTCTTGAATTTTCTGTATGCTCCTTGTCAGTTTTGGCTCTTTGATTACAATTATCTTATCTACAATTTAGCCAAAAGAGTCAAACTACAATAGATTTATAGCTGTGATACGGCAAAGTAATTCCAACTGCTATAGGAGAGCATTTAGTTAATGGATATTCCACAGACATTCTATAGTTGTTATCAGACATCAGACATTGACTCCCACTAGAAAACCTCGACTTGCACTTGACCCTGAAAAGCTGGCGAAGGGAAAACTAGGGGAGTGAAATGGAAAATACCCAGACGTCATGTGAACTCACACAGCATGCTGACAGTAGTTGGGGGCAAGACGTTCTGGCCAAGGCAGAAGAGGGGCAAACTTATTGCATCGATTTAACAAACAAAGTTTTTAACAACCACAGCAACAACAGTTACAATAGTTGTAACAGCAACTAAAGCAAATAATTGTTTGTGGCGAATAATTACAACAAATTAGAGCATGGGGAGAGACGAGGATGTTGAAAATGGGTTTGAGGTTCCAAAGGGTTTACACAATTAAATGCAAATGTAGGCCGTATATTAGAGAGCAGATGGCGATGTCGTCGGCTCCAGGCAGCCGGGAGTTCGCGTGCCTGCGGGTCATGCCATTTAGCAATACAAATAAGAGCCAAGTTGTTGCTTCCCTCGATTTATGGGATTATAATCTATACTCTTTATGCTTGTTGCAGGGTTCTCGGGGATCGGTTTACTGCGCGAGTGAACCGGACCCAGCTGGTGGAGTCCAGTACGAGTCGGGAGGGGTCATTCACAACGACACGCTGGCTGCTGGATGCCACAACAGTAAGACCAGGCCAGACGGTGTTGCCTGCCAACCCGCTCTCGCCGGCTCGCTGTTCTCGGTGGTGTCCGCACCACCAGCACCGCTTCCGAATGTGCCCGCCGTGGTGGTTCCGCTGGCCGAACTGGATGTCAAACAGATGCAGGCGCTGTGCGTGCCTTCGCCCTCGCCCTGCGCCTCACCAGCCCGTCGACCCGCCACGCTCAGCCTGGACACGCCGTGCTGCCCACGTACGCTGCACGCCAGCTTATTGGAGCACCAGATCTCCGAGCTGGAGGAGGATGACAATGAGAACCTGTTGACCGTGTCCAGCATCACGGCGCGTCCGCTAATAGCCAAATCCCACGAGCTGCGCAGCAGTCGCAAGCAACAGGCGTCAGGCACAGCGCGTGCCAAGTGCCTCAGGCGGGCCAAGGAACTGGAGCAGCGACCTGTGCAGCGTCGCAGCAAGCAGCTGGCCAAGGATCGCGACTCCTCCACGAGCACCACGGAGAGCAGCGGAGGTGTCGCTGAGCCACCCGACGGCGGCTACGGTTGGTTCATCGTGTTCGGCGCCTTCTCGGTGCAGTTCTGGGTCGCTGGACTGGTCAAGTCGTACGGCGTGTTGTATGTGGAGATTATGGAAACGTTTCCCAGCTCAACGGCCACCGTTGCCTCCTGGATTCCAGCTATCCTTTCAGCCCTGTGCCTGGTGCTGGCTCCGCTCTCAAGCGCTCTCTGCCAGCGGTTCTCCTGCCGCTCCGTTGTCTTTGTGGGTGGCATATTCTGTGCCCTCGGCATGATACTCAGCTACTTTGCCACCAATCTGCTGCACTTGCTTTTCACCTTTGGCATACTCACAGGTAATCACTCACCTTTAATTTCTCTATACTACTTATTTTGTGATCCTTCTTCTGGTTTTAATGTGTACATTTATGCAGAAATAGTAATAAATATTTATTTATATTGTAAAATATATAAATTATTGTACATTTAATACGAATAGTTATTTAAATTATATAGTGGTTTAAATTTGTAGGTATTTTTATACCCGCTACCCATAGGTTAGAAGGGTATTATAACTTAGTGTCAACAGAAAATGTATGTAACAGGCAGAAGGAGGCATCTCCGACCCCACAAAGTATATATATTCTTGATCAGGTGTACGCGTACATGCAGACAGACAGACAGACGGACATGGCTATATCGTCTCAGTTGACACTGATCGAGAATATATATACTTTATGTGATCTACCCTATGGGTAGCGGGTATAAATACTTACTTGTCTGAAGAAATTATTGTTAGACTAAATTAATCATTTAAGTAAAATTAATAGCGATACTTACTGCAGTGAATACTTTTTCAATTAGCGAAAGAATTAAGCTTCACTCAATTAAATAATTAATTGATTCATTAATAAGTATGATGCAGTTATGTTCGCATGAAATAAACAAGTATGAAAGCTTCAGTCGAGAGTGCTCGACCGTATGATACCCGCAACCCATTTCGAGAGAAAACACAAAATTTAAATGATATTTGAACAAAAAATAAACCACAGAATATACTGAAATTTGTTTTTTTTTGTATATATTTGAAAGTATCTGGTAAAAATCCATTTAATTCCGAAATGGTCACACTGTCAACTAAACAAACAAAGCGCGAGCAGCTGCAAGTGAATTTTGCATATAAACTTCCTCGTTTTTTATTCGATCTCAACCAAATTTACAGGAGTCATTCAGACATTGTTATTATGCATACCAAAATTCAATGTTCTAGGTCTATTATTACGGCTTTTACAGTTTTTGGAGGCGGAAAGGGGCGTGGCAAACATCTAAAACAAACTTGATCTGCGTAAGACCTACTCGAATACTGTCACAAAAATTTGATATCTCTAAGTCATTCACACACTTAAAACGTCCATATGAATTGGGCACAACAATTTTGATAAATAATTTAACGAATAACTTTTGTTCTACTTATCCGATTTTTACCAAAATTACAGGGTATACTAAGAGTATTAAGCACAGATGGCCTACCAAATTACACATCATTACACAAAGAACTTTTGTTATACGCGATTTACATAAAAAAACTTGACTTTTTCTAGATTAATGCTTATTGTGGGCGAAGCGGGCGTGGCATCCAACTTTTTAAATAAACTTGATCTGCGTAGGGAATGCAGGAACCTTTGTGCCAAATTTGGTGTCTATATGTCTTATAGTCTCTGAGATCGAGGTCTTCATACGGACGGACAGACGGACATGGCTATATCGTCTCGGCAGTTGACGCTGATCAAGAATATATATACTTTTGGTACTTAGTTAAAATACCCTTCTACCCTATGGGTAGCGGGTATAAAAACTAATTCTGAGGGCATAAATCAAGTTATTATTTGAATATAATTCAGATAGTTTAGTAATCAAAATCGAATTCCACCTTAATAACAGGCATTGGAGGCGGTCTCTCGACTACACCGGGTATTGTGATTGTCTCGCAGTACTTTGATAAGCATCGGGCCCTGGCAAATGGAATCTGCGTGTCGGGCACGGCGGCTGGCAGCTTTGTACTGCCCATATTGATCAAGCATCTGGCGGAGAATTGCGGCTTCCATGGCACCATACTGATACTCGGAGGCTGCATGTTGCACGTATGCGTCTCGGCCACGCTTTATCGGCCCCTGAGCGCCATTGCTGAGAAGGAGCAGGCACAGGACATCGATAGCAAACCCATCAGCGATGATGTCAACCCCAGCACGACGGCAATGCTCACCACTTCCACGTACCTGGACACCTGTGAGGTGGTGTCCAATGAGCTGAACGACAAGTTTATCGAGCACTTGTTTCTGGAGGAATGCAAGAACCATTTGAACTACTATGCCAGCAAGCAGCCAGGTGAGTTGCTCTCAGAGATCACAAAATTAATTAATTGCATGATTAATAATGTGTGCTTGGGTGAGTGTTTAGCACAAGACAAGTCGGCGCAGGAGAGTGACGATGAGGTCAAGGACATCATTGGTGAAACCACCTTCATCAAGCCCATGAAGAAGGTGCGCAGCTCTGGGTTGCTCCACTCTGTAGAGGATCTCAGCACAGACTCCACTTGGGTCTATCGCAAGCACTCGGGCACCGACTCAAACCGAGGCAGTCGCCGACGGCGCAATGTGTTTGCCAACGACGAGACCATCAGCAAGATTCAAGCCCATCTGGAGAAGCCTCTCTCGCCGCCCAGTGTGGTTAGTCGTGGTCTCAGCAAAAGCATGGAGATTCCCACGCCCGTCAGCAATCTCAGCGAGCTGAAGCAACAGCAGTTGCAGCCATCAGACAGCAGCATACTGGACTCACAGCTCCTCGAGTCGACTGTTGTCTACGATGACGACGACGATGACAACGGCGTCGATGCCGACGACGACGACGATGACCGTCCGCTCAAGCGAGGCTGCTGCGCTCGCATCGAAATGTATCTAGACATTAGTCTGCTGCAGGATCCCAGCTTCATACTGATGTGCCTCTCCGTCACCCTTATGTCCGTCGGTTGCCCCTACATGCTCTACTATTTGCCGGCGCACGTCATTTCCATTGGTGAGTAGTTCATTTTTTATTAATTAATTTATTTATTTATTTATCTATTTATATACTTAATTATTTATTTTTTATTTCTGTATTTCCTTATTTATTTATTTATATATTTATTCAATTATTTACCTTTTTATTGATTTATTGATTTATTTATTAAAAAGTCACGTTTTGTTAATGTATACTTTTATTTAATTATTAATTTTTTACTTTTATAACTCTTATGTATAAAAATCACTATTTTACAAAATATTTTGTGATCCGTTTCAACTTTTTGATTTTGCTCTTCAGGCTACAATAAAAGCGAAGCAGGATATTTGGTAGCCATAAGTGCCGTGCTGGATCTTTGTGGTCGCCTGGGCCTGGGCTGGCTCTCGGATCTGCAGCTGTTTGATCGAAAAAAGACATATACTCTCTGGTGACTATTAACTATCTGAATAATTTGGCCTTAGCTTATGCGACAACATTCTGTAGCATTCTGGGCGCTGGACTCGCTGTGCTGACAATACCCTTCGCCAAGACTCTGATACTCGTTGGGTTATCGGCCGCTGTTTATGGACTTTGCCTGGGGAGTTGGTATGTTCTGATGCCAGTGCTGCTCGCGGATGTCTTTGGTACCGATCGGATTAGCTCCAGCTATGGTCTGGTGCGGATGTTCCAGAGCATTGGAGCCATCTCGGTGCCACCACTGGCCGGCTTGCTGAGGGATTTGTCTGGTGACTATGAGATCTGCTTCTACTGCATGGGCTCCTGCATGGTGCTGGGCTGCGCTCCGCTTGTTGTCTGGACCATTCTCGAGGCACGCAATCATCGCTTGTTTGTGCAGCACGAGGAAGACGAGTGCGAGGAGGCTTAGGGCTAGTTATGATTCAGTTTGTTGCTTAGCCGTTACTTGATTACTCAAACGAAATATTTGTTGTTTGCTCCATAAAGTTAGTCGTGTTTCGTAGCGTTTACAATTAGCCTGAAGATGTTTTCCATAGCTGTTCAAAAACCTGAGTTCGAATGCCTCACCGATAACGTTGGTATTCTCACAAAAGAAACTCTCATCCTTACCTATGTTGTACGTTCTTGCTACTATATGTATGTATACATCAGCCGCTTAACTTAACTACTATGTATGTATTTGCAAAATATATAGCATGATGTTATCCCAACATGAAAAAGCACCGAAAGTTGCGCAAAGAACTGAGTTAAAAAGACATGAACACCAACAAATAAATACCCATTAATAAATCTATAAATAATCTATATATGATATACGGGATACGATAAATGAGAAATGATTTATGTGTTATGTATTAATCCATGTACTATACAATGTGTAACTATATCATAGTAGGTTTACATGACCATTAAAGACGCACAACTCATTAACTACACATTTCCAAGAAACCTCTGAGGAGCGCAAAGAGAGGTCATTAACAACTGTACTTCAAAAATTCTAAACATCATCTATCCGGAGCACACCAAATCATTGCATTACTCTAGTTGTATAATAGTTGTTGTGAGACATTTACTCAAACAGAAGAATTTCAACAAAACCAACAAATAAAAAAATAAAAAACGATATTAAAATGGGACATTTGCAATTTTATTCTATTAGATTCCCATTTGACTAATACTTTTATTATATCTACATTTACTTTACTTTTTGTATATCATTATTTATTATAAAACTAACCAGCTTTTCCCACAACTTCGCTGTTTAGTTTCGCTGTGTTTATACCCGCTACCCATAGGGTAGAAGGTTATTATAACTTAGTGCCAACAGAAAATGTATGTAACAGGCAGAAGGAGGCATCTCCGACCCCATAAAGTATATATATTCTTGATCAGTGTCAACAGCCGAGACGATATAGCCATGTCCCTCTGTCCGTCTGTATGAACACCTAGATCTCAGAGACTATAAGAGCTAGAGCTACCAAATTTGGTGACAGTACTCTTATAGGTCCTACGCAGATCAAGTTTATTTTAGATTTTTCCACGCCCCTTTCCGCCCCAAAAGCCTGTAAAAGCCATAATAAATGACCTTGAGCTTGGTATGGATAATAATAATTATATTCTAAATGATTTCTGTGAATTTGGTTGAGATCGAATGAAAAACAAGGAAGTTATTAAAGAATCAATTTTATATGCAAAATTCACTTGCAGCTGCCCGCGCTTTGTTTGTTTAGTTGACAGTGTGACCATGTTGGTGATGTGGATTTTTACCCGCTATTTCTAAATATATCCAAAAATAAAACGAGTTTTAGTATATTTGGTATATTTTTTGTTAAAATGTCATTTAAGTTTTTTGTTTTCTCTCGAAATGGGTTGCGGGTATCATACGGTCGAGCACTCTCGACTGAAGTTTTCTTACTTGTTTTACTTGAATATTTGAATTATGATGACCTGCTTTTAGTCTTTCATATGGCCATCGACAAGTTCTTTTAACAATGAAAAAAAGAAAAAAAATTTAAGTAGTTAATGTTAATTTATAAATTAACATTTTTTTTTGACTAAAGACTGCTTCATGAAATCCCAAGCAATCAAATTGAATTTGAGTTAAGTCTTCCAATCTGTATTTATAAATTGATAACAATCCTATTGAAAAATAGTTTATTTGTGTCCAAAATTTCCCAAGACCAACAATAAAGTATTAGATATGCAACCCCAAGACACGTGAGGGGAATTTATTTATTCCATGCAGCGCAATGACCAAAATTATTTATAACGGCAATGTAAGCCAGGGTTAATAGTTGGCTACACTCAAAAATATCGATTTCTATTGCATTTGATAACAAATAGCTATTCAATCGTTATACATTGACGATATTGATAAATTTCACTCTTTATACATCACTTAAGATTAAGTGATTGTATAAATCTTAACCCTATTACTTTGAATTATTCATCAAATACAAGTGAAATCGACGAAACTTGAAAATTTCCTTACGCCATGATTTATACGGACAGTTGTTGTTGTTGTATCGATCTGAAAACCGGCTGTATTCTTATTGCCATTATTGATGTCATAGTGCATGGTCTCGATCGCTTCTTTGTGGATCGTAAGTAGTCAGATTATTCGAATATTGAGTTCTAAATTATCTCTTTCAGGTGATTCTCTGCTGGGCTTTGCTTCTCTGATAATCAGCGGCATTTATGTTGGCTGCTGTGTAACTTTACTTATAGGTTGCCTCTTGGTAAGACTGCTCTTGGACCATCATCACATTATTAACGAACCATTTCATACAGTCCTTTCGTTGGCTCTTGGTGCCATACATATTTGTGTCATTGTTGCACGTTCTCATCTTACTAGGGGAATGCATTTACGTAGTGACAACGGAAGAATTCTATGATTTCGTAGTGTTTGATTTAATACAGTCAGGTGAGCCGAATTAATTATAGAGAGCCAAAATTGTAAATTGTTTAATTAGTTCTCAGCTTGTACTTCTGTCTGGTGGTCTACTCCTATTACCGCACGTTGCTCTAATCAACATATTCTTTAAGACGTTTGTTATTTTTCCCAGAGTAATCTAACAATAAGTAATACTGGTTTAAAGACGTATTCGTGTCAGGTATTAATTTTACTTTCATTTAACTTAAAAACTTCTCTATAAGTTCTATAGTTCTATAATTCTATATATAGTTGCAAATAATTAGCAAGTATCGAGTTCAGCATGGTGCTACTGAGAAAAGGCTTTTATTGTCTTAATCTGAAGGTGGCCTGCTTATTTATTGCAGTCGGTGACGTCATTATCTGTTTTGCTTATTTATTATTATTATTATTATTTGTTGCTTATGTGTTCTGTAGTGGTGGTAAATATGAGTAAAATAAAGATTTCAAAATGTTCATTAATCGTTCCCACTATATTATCCAGTTGAAGGCGAGATCACATGGGGTATTATCGCAGTTGTGCAACTTGTTACTTCCATTTTGCTTATCATTGCCTTGGGTTATGTAAGTTGGTAATTCTTAAAAGTATTTTATTGTTATAATTATAATATTATCTAATTAATAATGTACAAACTCAATGATTGTAAATTTTAAATAAATCAGCGGGAAACCAAAGATTAAATTAATTACAATTTTCCAGTTTGCTTTAAACGGTCAAGATGTATTTGAATCAAAACTGTAGCATTTATTTTGATACGAGTAATTTATAAAATATATATCCTACCTTCATGTCTTATCTTACGCCTTATCTCTAGACAATCTAACCGATGCAAGAATGAAAATGTCTATAGGATTCTTTCGTTTAATTTGAAGAAGCTCAGCTTTATAGTGGCAACTAATTATAAATAATATGTACATTTGAATGCATGAATATTAGGACGCGTTTTGGCTTAGAATTGCTCCACGGTGCGGGGAGCTGGCGGGGCACCATATTCGTCGGCGGGCACGGGGGCAGGAGGTCCGTATTGGGGAGCAGGCTTCGGCTGCTGCTTGTACTTGATGAAGTAAACCTCTGGCTTGGTGGGCTCTGTGGGTTCCGGGGAGGGCAGAATGACGGGCAGCTGTTCCTCGGGCTTCTTGACCAGCACATAGACCAAGGTCTTGTGCTCATCCTGCACTGGCGGAGGCAGTACTTGGCGCTGGGGCGTGGGCGGATTCGGTGCCTTGATGAAGATGATCTTGTAGTGCTTCTTGGGCACGGCCGTCTGAATGGGTGCAGCAGCAGGATAAAACTCCGGCTCCTCTGGCGGCACATGCACGTACACGTTCTTGGTGACAATCGCCTCGGAGACAGGTGGACCATAGAAGGCAGCTGGCGGTCCATAGGCGGGCAGAGGCTGTGCCGGAGGTGGTGGTGGTCCATAATCTTTTTGTGGTGCTGGTGGTGCACCGTAGCGGGACTTTGGCGGCTCCGGACGTGCCATGACAAAGGCCAAGTTGCCTGCGAGGACTAAAAGCAGCACCAGTTGTGTTTTCATTGTGCTCGATTGTGCTCTTCGATTGTTCAGACTCGAATGACTCGATAGTGTCATGTCATTGCTGCATTATATATACGACTAGCAGCGCAGCAATTTTGATTTTGATTTTGATTTCGGCAAGCTGTTAACTGTTTGTGTAACCCCCTTTTGCCGGGCGAGTCCGATTCGGACTCTTTGCATAATATTTCTGATTTTCTGGCTGCGTCTTCGCAGTCGTCGTCATCACCGCTGCCCACATCGCATACAAATGAGTTCGAATCGCGTCGTCGTCGCATATTGTGCCCATTTTTTCGGTTTTCGATACACTCGTGTTTCGATAATGAAAACGAAATTGCAAAATGCTCCCCCCAACCCTCGCTGGTTCCCTTGGCGACCACCTCACTGCCTACTTTTGGGACGACTGGCACGTTCTCTGCCTTTCCTGGACTTCCCGGCCTTTTTCAACAGTTATTTGCCAAAAAGCATTAAAACTCGATTGCGTTGGGCACTGTTGACATTTATGATATAACACCTCGAGTGCACTGTTTACCGTGTACTCGTACAGCCCATTTGCTAGGCCATGGACGGTCATTGTTACCGAAATTCGAATAGCCATGCGAGAGAGTGTTTTTGATTTCAATACCGCGCACTGCACAAAATAAAAATGGGAGTGATCAAATGGCATATTGATAACAGTCTTAATAGCACATACGACTTCACTGCCCATTTGACTAAGATTATTTGGCAAAGCAGAGAGTAGTTGCTTTTGTAAAATTAATCCAATAAAAGTCATACGATAAATGTTATTATTCATATCTTATTTACTTTTAAAGTCGACTGTAAACCGTCGTTATCGGACAAATTACGGTTATTTAATTTAACATCTCTTGCGTTTCATCCTTTTTTATTTATATTTTTAAAGCAATCGTTGTCCACAATTAAAATTATAGTATTTTTAGGAAACTTCATTTATTTGAATTATGTGTCTATTTTGACAGATATCGATATATTGAAATACAGACAACTATAATTAGATTGCCTTGGCACTTATCAAACCCGATCATTAAGTAACACTTAGGCAGGTACTGGATATAATTCATGACGAGCAATAAGATCACATACCCATAAGTTTCTCTCTTTGCTTGACAATCCCAAGCCGCACCAAATTTGGAAAACAAAAGTGGTGAGGCCAGTCATCGACTCGACTTTCTTTGTTCTGCCAATGAATGAGAACATTACTATGTATTTATTGTCAGAATTTAATAAGTTTAAATTCTTGATATATTAGTATATTCATAATTTTAAACAGATACATACAAAGTTGACTCACAGACACGACACTCAGGCCAAATTAGTGGGAGCACAGTGAAGAGGACATTGAACCAAGGTTTTACGAATTGAAACCCCAATTTCATAATCAGCAAGATGATCTACTTGCAATGGTGTTGTTTCTGTATAGATTTACGTATAGGCACTTTTATAATAGCTATATCAGATATTCTGATGGATCTGATATTTGGCATCTTTATCTTTATCTTTGGCGAGTCGGGTAAGTGAGATCAATTGCAAATTGGTATCTTTTGCTCTATAACCTACTCAAAATTTACAGGTGAGCCCGACCTATGTCACAAATTGTTCTGTATTTTCATGTTATTCCACCTGATAAGTGCCGTTCTTCTATTTCTGGGTACTTTATGGGTAAGTAGTCAATAAACTATTATCTGTCTGATTAAGTTGGCTGCGATAAATATCTTACAGCTGCGTCCGAGCTGCATGCTCACGTATATAATCCTGACGTTGGTCAAGATATTAGCCATGATAATTTTGGTGATATCAGATGTAATACTGCAAATATGGGTGCCAGTTATAGCACTTTATGTTGTTATGTTTGGTAAGTGGATCAGATCAGATCGAAGGTGTATTCTATTATGTTGCCATCAGTTTTAGGCATTTACTATTGGCTCGTCGCTTACTCGTTCTACGCTGCCCTCGGCGGAGATCTGTTCATCTGAGACGGCAAGCTTACTCCATCCATATTTTGCTGCGATCAAATTCTAATCTGTATGTCAATTTTTGAACTATCCTTGCATTATTAATCATGACAAATATATACACAAATACACACATAAAATTGACAAGTCTTACTTCAAACAATTCTATCAAAATGGTCAAGTTGCGCATGAATGCCTGTTGCTTCTGTATGAGTCTCCGACGTGGATGCATAGGAATCGCGTTTTTTGATATCATTGTAAATTTGGTGATCATCATCTTTGGGCCTGACGACATTGTCTCACAGCCTGAGCGAGCAGTGTGTATTTGCCACTGCATCGGATGTGTGATGTTGCTGTTGGGCGCGGTTATTGTAAGTTCCTCCGGATCAAATGTTTTAGCTGGCGAAAAGCTTTAATCGATGTGGCGTATCTTGCAGCAGTCAACGGTGCTATTGATATTTTATCTAATCACCAGTTTCGTCAATAGCTCCATTTTAGTCATATGCTTCGTCATAGTAACCATACATATCATGTCAATACGGTACAGTGTATTATCTTTTGTACTCGTTCTAACTGGTGAGTTCCGTATGCAGTGTCATGGTTTGTCTGTCTCATCACTTTCTATCACAGGAATTAACATATACTTTTATATTGTTGCGTATTCATATTATCAGCAAGTTAATACGCCGTTTGAAGAAGATGACGAGGCTTAAGTCAATAGATTCATCGTGTACAATTATAGAATTGGCAAAACTTTTATGGATTGTTTTCTCAATGAAAAGATCGGCAAAGGGTTTGTCGTCTCTATAGTTTCTAAATTAGAAATTACAGAGCATCTTTATAATTAAGCTTACAAATTTAATGTGTCTTATGGGCAGATCGGAATCCATCATGTTTCTAAATAAATGTATATATACAGTAAAATTCACTAAAGTGTTCCGTCGATAAGATAGGTGCGTAAATTGTACTGTATATGATTTAATTGCAGTCTCTTTTGCTTATTGGGTCTAACGAACAGCTACATCTTAAGTTATCAATCACAAGGAAAGAGCAGCTTTAATACTAATACAGCCGCGACTACTGGAGGCAGTTTATGTATAATCTCCAAATACATATTTTGAGGTCAGTGATGTGGTTACTGTTGGTATCTGTGCATCCCTGCAAGAAATTCGCATAGTTCAGTTTGAAAATTATCTTATTAGTTGCTTCGATTTGTACTCACTTGGTATAGGTTTTAACCAGCATGCGGACTTCCTCCATGATCGCGGCAATGTCCACCTTTGGCTTTTTGCTGAGGGTTTCGCAGAGAATCTTTATAAAGGGTGTGCCATCTTCGTAGCGATATGAGACGTATCCCTCGTAGGTGCTGTAGCACTTGAGAATTTCACTCGGACAACCATGTGGCTACAGTGCAATGAAAACAAAATTAATAACAAGGTAAAATAAGAACTTTCTACCTTTGGCATGCCAAAGATTCTTCTACAAAAACATTTTGCATTATCTCCAATTTCAACGTTGAGAAGCTTTTCTCAAGTTTTGGTTGCGCTTCCCTCCCTGATAACAAAAACGTATTGAATTTACCTGAGCAGAATCCGTCTTGAAGGCGCCGATTTCCCTTGACCCTTTGCATGCCTGGACAAACAGGATCTTCGGCTTGTTCTGCAGCGTACGATTGCGGACAATAGGAAAGATGACATCATCGTCAATTCTATAGTCGCCATCGCGGGCGGCTAAGGTATCGTTGCGCTGTCCATGACTCAGCAGCACGAGAACAAGAGCAGAGTGGTCAGAAAAGTTCTTCTGCTCCACTGCAAAGCAAGAAGCAGGGATTAACATAATAGGTGTATTTATATTAATGGTAAACTTACACTTGCGCACATTGCTTCTGACCTCCTCCAGTGTGGCATTGGAAATAATTTTCACATTGCATTTGAGAGCCTTGAAGGTTTTGGCCAACACTTTGACATCCTCGGCGCTGCCCTCGCGGAACTCGTTTTGATTGTCGAACTTCTCGTGATTGAAGATAACAACCTCGGCCGGCTTGAGCTTCTTCTTCGACACACTCGACTGAATGATTGGCGTTGTGGGTTTGAACTCGCCATGAGCATCTTTGGCGCTAATCGAACTTGCCGAGCTCGAGTATTGCTTGGGCACTGCACCAGCGCCGGGATTGAGGCTAATCCAGGGCCTCGACGTCGCCACCTTGGGAGTTGTGGCAAGTGTTGGCTTTACGCTCGTGGTGGCCATTGTCTTTGGAGTGCTGGTCGTTGACCAAAGACTTGTGGCCACAGTGTTTTTGGGCGTGGACAGCGTCGGCCTTATGCTCGTGGTGACTGTGGAGATCGATGGCTTGGGCGCAAAGGAACTGCTGATCGCACTGCTGGACACACTTTTGGCATATGGCGACACATAGCTGCGTTGGTTGTCGAGTGGCCTCAACGCCAGCGCTGAGCTCGAGCTGGACTTTGTAGTGGACGTCGTTGATGGCGGCGACCAGGTTGGCTTGGTCGGCTTCAGCGCCACTCGCTGCGTCTCTACATGCTGGGTGACAGTGCGACCCTGCTTCTGGGACATCGTCGTCTGCTCCATGCGCACCAGCGTGCTGGAACGCCGCGCCTCCGCGGTGGCCTTGAACGAAGGCGTCGACCGCAGAGCAACGCCATAGAGGCTCGATGGCGTCGCACGCTTGCTGCTCGTGCTGGTTGTGGTCTTGGTGGCCACGCCGCCGCCGTTCATGTCCATCTGGGCAAATAACTCGTCCAGCTCTTTCTGGTTTGGAGTGCGACGCGTTATCACTTCCGTCACATGCGCCTGCTGCGTATGCGTCACCGTCTGACGTGTGGACATGTATGTGACGGTGTTCTTATTGGTATCGAATATCGTCGAGTTCTGCACCGCCGTGTTCGTTGTCTCGGTTGCGGCGCTCGTTGTGTGAATCCGAGTGCGTGGGTCCAGCAGCGCAGGCGGCACATCACTGCTGCTTTGTGCCTCATCCGTGGATTTCTTCTTGCTCCACCACACCATGTTTGTCAATGGATGTTTGCCCGCTCTCGCTCTCGATCTCACTCTCGCTCTCGCTCTCTTACTATCCCTTTCTCTGCTTAAGACGCGCAACGATCCGTTCGCTTTAACGTTTCGCCAGATACTGACATCTTGTCAAAGCTTTAAGCGATAAGGCTACGTCTGATTGCTCACAATGAGATAAGTCAAGCGCGCTCTCTCTCTTCACCAAGCTCTCTCGCATGGAGCGTACCCAAAGGGGCTTCACTTTGTGGAGAATCTTTGTGGCTAAAACCCCCTTGACAAGTTCCCTTTGCCACGTCTATTTGTTATTACTCATACGCAGAGAGACATTAATCTTGCTTGTGCAATGTTTTCTACCTGAGCAGGGGCTTACCTCCCCTAGTTATTAAGTATTTTATAAAATAGAAACCACCTCGATCTAAACACTGTAATAACTGTACGAAGAAGAAATCCATATACTATATGTATGTAGATACATATATTGAGATTGAATCAGCCCTATGATAAGTAAGTAAACTCCACAGACCCACATTCATATACAATACTTTGCTAATCAATTAATCAGATACTCACACATGCAAACGTGCACGAATCTTTAAATAACTCTTCCAGTTTCAGCGTATCAACCGGTTTCCTGGTTGATATGTAGAACATTGCACTGGAGTAAATGTTTAACTAACAAATATATGAATCAAAATAAAAAAACAACCATCCAAATTTTAGCATTACGCTGAACATTGCACTTTTCGTGGGACCACACTACAATTATACATTTCACTTTTGGCAGAATATTATTAAAGGTGATCACAATAAAATTAAATTGAAAGTACACACATGTATACATACACCTATGTATGTATGTACGTACATATTTATATGCACATACTACATATATTAAATGACAATTCAGTTGTATCGTACGATCAAACATAATTTGCCTTATATTCAACCGGAATTCGACAACAACAAACTGTCTGCGAAGCTTCGAAAACTTCTCTTTGTTTATTTTTGTTGTCGTTTTGTTCACAGTGTCGCCCAATTAGCAACAAAGAGTACGAATTTCCAAGAACTTCGTGTCGCATCGCATAAAATACAGACCGATCAAAAGCATTGCACGGTGCTTTTTATTTGTTTATAATGATTTTCAAGCTTTCCTAAAAGTCTTAAGAGCAAGAACTGAGTTCGCTCTCGCTTTCTCTTCCATGCCTTGCTGGCGGGCTGCACTCTTCAAAGTTGTATTGATTTTCAACCGGCCGGCAGCGTCGTGGATAAGAAGAAGAAAATAAACAGACAATAAAGCTCTATTGTATTCGCCTATGATTGTGGAGGCTTTTTTAAGCGTTCAGTTCAGTGCAGCGGCGAACGCAGACTCGTGCGGTGATAATATCGGCGAATTGGCCGCAAATATCCGTTAAAACACACATTTCTGACAAGGCGCGAAAATTAATGCAAGAACACACAACTGCCAGTTGTTTAAGCAAGTGATTACTTTGAGCCATAATCCAATTGCATATTAGCTGATTTCTGGTGATAAGGCGAATACCATTTGGCACATGGCTTATCGGCTACGAGCACAAAGACCTTGCTGCAAGCAAATAACCTTTCAAATGTCCAAGGCCATCAATTCGACGCACTGCAATTGTTCTCAGACACATTATGAATTAGAAATGTGCTGTAATACAACTGACTCAAAATCGGTCAACAACAACGATTTGTAAACTGAAAATATAAAACGGCTTGCGCCTCTATCTGGGCAAGTCCCAAGTGCAGTTCAACTAATGCAATTGGAATTCCCGCTTAAATTAATCATTTGCAAAAGCTTTGTCTTAGCTAACAGACATCAACATACTCCAATCAGTCGCTTGTTGCATGCAACAATTTATGTCAATTGGCTAAAATTGCATGCGTCTTAACAGACATACAACTAACTCATTCAAAGCCGGGTCTCTCTCTGCCTTCCTCTCTACAGAACTTTATCAATTAATTTACGCTCTGATCAATAATGCAACTCAAAATGCTTGGTGCTTGATACAAAATAAAACTAGATCATATTGACCCTTCAAGATCTAGTGAGAGAGGTATCTAAATATGTACATACATACATACATACATATATCATATCGAGATCTAACAATTTAGAACTCAACGTAAATCACATAATTTTCACGCTTGCTGCATTTAATATTGTAATCAGAAGAGCGCGTCAATTTTGTTGCTCAACATTAAGTTCCGCTTGAATAATATTATGCCTGCGAGCTTCCTATAAAACTTAACCTCACCCATCATTTCCATTTCCAGTAATCGAAGCCACCGACCAGATTGTCGCGCCAAGCATATTGGACACTTTATAAATTAACCCAATTAGATGTGCGGATGAAAGGTGAGACTGTACATTGAACAACAGATTTTAATTTCTTGAGACTAGCGCAAACTTCGAAAACGGTTTTTTGTTTTAAATATATATGTAGCTCAACTAAACAAAAAGCAATACAGACAGACAAGGAGAGCAATATTAAGTTGATTTTCTTATCTGTTGTTTTATTCGCACTTTTTGGCCACTCACACATTTGTTTTACTGTCTAACGTTTTCTATTTTTTAAGAGTGAGCATGAATTAGCTTTTCTCTGTACAATATCTTATAACAAGCAGTGCACTACACAATCGCAAGTTCAACAGCTGTTTTGTGCAAATAGCAATTGTTTATTTATTTAAAGAGTGCGGCGCAACGCAAATGCTTTGATTTCACCACGTGCATCGCGAACGAATTAGCAAATTTATCGCATTTATCGAACAGGATCAAACAGGTGGCAACGCCACGCAGATGAACTGACAATCGACTTTATTAGGCATTTGAAAATCCCTGTTAAAATGGCGTCTTCAGGTGCCGCCATGGACTTTGACGAGATACTCATAGAAATTGGCGAATTCGGTCGCTATCAGAGGGTCAATTACGTGCTCATTTGCCTGCCCGTGCTCTTTGCGGCTGCCAACAGTCTGTCCTACGTATTTACCGCGGGCATACCAAAATATCGCTGCCATATTGAAGAGTGCGATCAGGCAGATCAGCCGCAATACCAAACAGAGTGGCTGGACGATGCCATGCCAGGCACCCGGGATAAGCATGGAAGCTTTACACCACGCGATATGTGCATGCGCTATGCACCCAACAGCAGTACGAACAGCTTGCAACTCTGGGAGCACTCTGAGAGCCAGTGCAATCCATTACAGTTCTTGCCGGAGCAAACGCAACGATGTCAGCAGTTTGTGTACGAAATTGGAGAGCACACAATTGTGCAGGAATGGCAGCTGACGTGCAAGGAGAATACCTGGAAGCTAGCGTTTGTGGGCACCACGCACTTTGCCGGCCTCGTTATTGGCACCGCACTATTTGGTTATCTTGCCGATCGGTAAGTGCTTTTAGATTGACACCAAGTATTCAAGCAGTTCTCTGTAACAGTTCATAATAATGTAATGTACCAATATCCTTTATTTAAAGACGACTACGAAGAGTTGTAATTGAAGAAATTACAATTTAAAATTATGAGTAGAACAAATATATATAAAATAGAGTTAAATAAGTACAAATTATTAAATTAAATAGTAATTTAAAAAAAATGAAAATAATTTTAAATTGAATTGTGTGTAGTACTCAACAATAATAAAAATTATAAATTTAAAAACTACAACAGTAGCTTAAACATAAATTAAAACAAGAAAGAAAGCTACTAAGTCGAGTGTGCTCGAGTCTAAAATACTCGCTACCCAGGTTTTAAGAACCTACGAATATTTCTGAAATATTTGGCAAACATTTTAAATTGAAAAAAACTTTTTATAAATCACAAAACTCGAGAACTCCGGCACTGAAGTCTGTGAGACACCCGGACGTTCGCTTTTACGTCTGCGTCACCAGACTATTTGGTGCGTAACATTCTTGAACAACAAGTCGGATCACAACTTATTGTATGGGTTTTTCTTAGCATTTGCTATCAAATTTGCAGCTTAACAAAAATTTCGTAGCTCCAGCTCTTATAGTCTCTGAGACCTAGGTTACATACATTTGCTGTGGGCACTAAGTTATAATACCCTTCTACCCTTTGGGTAGCGGGTAAAGTTAGGATCAAGTACCATTGTTTTTATTTAAATTACACTATGCAGAAAAATTCATAATTTTTCATGGAAAAGTGGGTGGACATTATCGACATTAAGATTAAGATTAAGCTAAAATTTACATTAATTTTTAACAAGATTGAAAGCACAATTTTACAAACAAAATTTTCTTAAAACAATTATTCTGAGAATGTATACACTACATATATTTATTTATTATTTAACCATCTCATTTGAATTAAAATATACAAGTTTTATTCGTTTAATTTAAATTACAATATACAATTCTTCATCGTACAGGTATGGACGCAAATATGTTTTTCTCTTCTGCACAATTTTCATGGGATTAACGGGGATAGGACAAGCTTTCGCCTGGGACTATATCAGTTTTCTGATCTTCGCTCTATTGAATGCCGTAGGCACATCCGGCGTTTATCCGCTGGCCTTCATAATAGGTGTGGAAATGGTTGGACCCCGTAAGCGTGAGATGACCTCCATAGTGCTCAATTATTTCTATGCTGTGGGAGAAGCGTTGGTGGGTCTTGCCGCCTGGTTGCTAACTGACTGGAAGCATTTACAGTTAGCACTCTCCATTCCGCCGCTCTTTTTTGTTATCTACTTTTGGCTAGTGCCGGAGTCGGTCCGCTGGCTGCTGGCACGCAACGAGCACGAAAAGGCGGGGGTCATCATCAGGAAGGCTGCTCACGTCAATCAACGTGAGTTGTCTCTGGAACTAATGGCCTGTTTCAAGCAGCAGAATTTAAATTCCACGGATAACCAGCATTTGTGCTCAGATCAAGAGCAGCGTCAGATTTGGGCATCCGTTAAACAAGTGTTTGGCTCTCACTCGTTGATCTGGCGATACAGCATTCTACTAATCATTTGGTAAATATGTGCCAATAATCTTTTACTTCGGATGCCTAATATTGCGTGTTGCAGGGCTGTCAATGCCATCGTATTCTATGGACTTTCGCTGAACTCGACTAATCTTAGTGGGAACAAGTATTTGAATTTCGCTCTGGTCTGCCTAATTGAAATACCCGGCTACAGCTTGGCCTGGGTGCGTTTAAATGTCATATGAATACACATACGTATATAGTATATGTATCCTATTTATAACTTTCGCATGTAGGTGTGTCTGCGAAAATTTGGACGTCGTCTGGCGCTCTCTAGTTCCCTATTGCTGTGCTCTGTCACCTGCGCAGCTAGCGGCTATATGACATTGGGTATGGTAATTCAGTCATGTTATATGTGAATATATCTTTATAATTACTGATATTTTTGTCTATGCATGCTAACTTAGTTCAAACCAACAAGATCACACGTAAAATGATTTAAAATGTTATTGAGTTGGAATTAATTCTATATCACTTCCATTAGGAACCTCTCCTCTTTTGTACTTCCAACTCAATCACTCCTTGAAATTTAAACTTTAACCCATTAAGAAATATGATTTGCAATAATTGATTCTATATATTCTAAAATAGGTCCAAATTGGTTGATCATCACACTGTTTTTACTAGGCAAACTGGGTATAACCTCTTCGTTCGCTGTTATTTACACTTACACAGCGGAAATGATGCCCACGGTTATTATTATTCTCGGTTAAAATTGCAAACAAACATTTGATCATCACATTTCAGGTTATACGCAGCGGCGGCGTTGGCGTCATGTCTACCTTTGCTAGGTTTGGCGCGATGTTGGCACCATTTGTACCTCTCTTGGTATGTAATCCTGTAATCTATGGCAAGTCATAAGAAATAAACATATTTTTTAATTATTATAGGGCAACTATTATGAACCACTTCCCCTGCTATTATTTGGCGGCGCATCATTGCTGGCCGGGTTATTGTCGCTTCTGCTCCCAGAGACCTTTCACAAAAAACTGCCCGATACCGTAAGTACATATAACCAAATCAATACTTCTAAACATCTATGCGTAACTATAAAAATTTTTTATAGGTAGCGGATGCAATTATGCTGGGCAGCAAAGCGAAACTTATCACAGAAAGACCTAACAATTCCACAGACAGGCAGCAAAACGAGACGATCATTTGATATCAATCGGCACTACTTTATCTCATCTAGTACAAAGCACTACTAGTAACATAGTCTTATTAATTCACGAAAGTTTTATATTATTTTGTACATCGTTTTTATAGTAAAATATATTATTTTATTGTCGAGCTTTGCGAGCTTATCCATCTCCGGCAAGACCTGCAAACGAAATTAACACATAAATACATATTTTGGATACTTTTATTCACTTACTGCTTTACATAGTCATAACAGACTTAGCTCGGGCAGAATCAGCCCGAACTCATTGGCCTGGCTCCTCCGTAGTTTCCTTTTGGGTGGGAGACGAGTTGTTGCGATTTTTGCTTGCCTTTGGCTTGGACTTTGTATTTTCTATCCTTGGTTCTTTGTCGACTTGAGAAATTGTCGATTACTTACCTACTTGTTTATATTATTGACATCTCTTATTATTGAGCTGACAGTAAGCAAACACGATAGTCCCGTTTTTATACACTCTGCTTTTCATCCTATTCGTTTGATTTCTTTACTAGTAGTCCTGCCAACTTACTGCAAATAATGACAATACAAATGCAGTACTGTGTTCGAACCTTGATATTTTGCTTAAAGTAGCTACTAATTTAGTAACAACAAAATCATTTAATAACATTGCAAAATTTGTTCCGTATGTTTGATCCGACTTTTAGATCGCAATTGTCGATTGTGGCTAATTATCGGCAATTGTTTGTATTGAAATTACAAGCACTTTTGTATAAAAGTGTTTATTATATCTCATGTAATAAATAAAACAATGATAGTATCCCAATTGCCTATTTCCACAAGTTCAAAAACTAATTTTCCTCCATAGATTTCCATATATTTTTAACGCAACATTTGCCCCTTGTATCCCATAAGAAACAACTTAACAAATTTATACATTAAAAATATATGTGAATATATCGACCACCATATTTCAGTATATTTTCACACTCACGCGATAGTATATCAAGATTTAACCAAAACGGAGCTCCCACACCACAAAAAGCGCGCCAAGGTTTGAATGACTAAATTAGACGGCAATGCCGTCTATATCTTTTAAAATTTTATCATGTACGGCATTCAAAAGTTCAATAAAATATTCAATCTTCTCTTTGACCTATGTTTTGTTATCGATTTGAATTATCTATTTGCTCGTGGTGTATTTTTAAACTGTCCGCCGAAGTTTGTTGACACACGATCAGCTGATTTACGCGGGTGCGGCCACTCACTAAATTTTACCGTTGCTCATATATTCAAAAACGGGACCGGTCATATGTGATAATATATAGTTCACGGAAATACGATAGTTCAGGTTATACGATTCACACCGGAAACACATGAAAATATGGAAAGACATTTTGGAACATATTGTTTTAGAAAAGGGGAAAAGTTTATGTGTCGCTTTACATTTTCCCCCAGCGCAAAAACTCCGAGTTTTGAATTTATAGCACTTAAAATCTGCCAAAGTTGATTTTATGGTTTTTGGTTGGTTTTGACTTGTGTGGCACCCTCGAATTAATCTAGTATTTATTTGCCTAGTATAATTTTCTATTCAATTTCGAATTTTATTTTGAACTGTCTGGCAGCGCCTTATATCAGCCGGCGCGATAATATAAATCAATTCTCAACAGGTAATGCAAAATTAAATATGTAAATACGAGTGCAATAAAAATAGATTATGTACGTGGGAATAATAAATAATAAAGCTCTGTTGGAGTCAAGTCTTCAAGAGAAGATGAGATAGCGAACACGTAAGTACATATATACATAAGTAAATCAGATATATGAATGTATTTACATATGATGGCATAGATTCATTTGTGTATTTTAATTGATTAATTCTGGTCTACTGCCGACATCAGCTGCTGTCCATATATAGTACACTAAAATATACCAAACGCACGTTCGATCCCATACAAAGGCATTGGCAACTCTTCGGTGATGGATGTGAGGGAGAGAAAATATACCAACGTTCATTTGGACGCGGTTACTACCTACTCGTTTTAAAGTATTTTAATGTGGTTATCCGTTGTAAATCTTCTAAACAAAACCGTAGGTGCCACAGAACTTTGAGCGAATAGCAATAGAAAAAAATTAAAAGTTAATAATTAAAACCACTGCAAAACTAAATTGTGTTTATACCAAAATTTTTGAAATTTAATTATCTTTCCAGAACAATAACTCTTTTTATTGATTGATAAAAATATTTTCGAGCGAGAGCAAATATCGGTGCAAAATAATAAAGATTTTTAAATCATCTCCAATTGACTCTGTATTCTCTCAAAATGGACGAGTATCTTGCGGTCGAGCACTCACGACTGTGGATTTCTTATTTGTTTTTTTTGTTTTTTTTTTTTTAATTTCATCAAATATAAAGTCATGATAGGCTACGTGCTTCTCATCTATTTTTGAAGCGAAATAATTTGAGATAATTAAAATCAGTTAGTCGACGTTATATGTCACGTATATAACAAATAAATACATTACACAATGGCAGCAGCAACAAAACGCATTTATGAAGCTCGCGTTAAGTATCCAGATCGCACTAAATTGCAAGAGAACGCCTTTGCGGGTCTCACGATTACCATAAATAAACTGGAAACTGCTTTATTGTTGCTCAATACCAAAGAGGATGTTGTGCTACAGGCTGTACTCAATAATATTTCAGAGTTTACTCGCAAATCAGATGAAAATATACTCGAGCTGAAGGAGTTTCGCGTATTGGAGCTATTGCTGGAAAAGGAGTTTTTCATTGATTCAACTAATGTGATTATACGACGCTTTGCCTTGTTTCTCATTACTGCCATACTGGACAACACGGAACTCGGCGAATATGAAACGGACAAGACGGCACAACTCCTCGATGTGAGCTACCGTTACTATCTGAAGGATAACGATGACTTTTGTATAGAGTATCTCACATACATCATCAACTTGTGTCTTCGCGATCCTCAGGTGGCACAGAATATTCTGGAAAATATTGAATTTCTGGAGAAGTTCAAAAACATTTTTGTGAACTCGGATAACCCCGATACCGTGTTCAACTCCATTGAGGCCTTGCACAAGATTCTCCAAGTGCAGAGTGCCGAGGAAATGCTGGTGTTTACCACACTACCCGGTTTTCCAGTGGATCGCATTGTCTGTGAGCTGACCAATGAGTTCCTGGAGATTCGTCTGGCTGCGCTGAAAGTGCTTAAGACTCTTCTGGCCGACACCAGCGAGGAAAGTATCTTTGAGCCTCTGCATCGCTGTCTTTTTGTGCTGCAGCAGCTGGTCAAGGCCTTCTGCAGCAATCCCCAATCGCCCGATGCCCTGGGCATCATTGAGGTGCTGGCAACGGCGCTGCGCTCCGAGAAGATGACCAATCTGTTCTTCAAGCAGAATCTCTTCGAGCAGATGGTGGAGCAACTGAAACTGGACATGGAAATGCTGCGGCCCGAAGTTGTTTGCACCATCATCTCCATTTTCGCCGAGGCTGCCAAATATCAGCTGTATCTGGGACGGATGCACAACGTCAACATTACCCAGATGTTCATTGATTGCCTGATGAAGAGCAAACCGGAACCGGCTTCCTTTGTCATCATGGGGCTCAATCGCATGATTGAGTTTCCCGACGCACTGCGTCTCGTTGTCGCCGAGTACGAAAATGGTGAATTGACCCATCTGGTTAATCTGATTCGATCGCCGATAGTGTCGATCAAAACACGGGAACAGGCCGCCGAACTTGTTAGCCATTTGTTAACAAGCGCCTTCAAGATTTCGGCAGAGCAGCTGATGATCATGGACATTGGCGCCGGACTTGCCAATACCATAAATCAGGGATTGCCACAGTTGTCCATTGATCTTATACTCTCCATACTCGCGATAATCGAGGGACTCGCCAGCAACGACGAGTTTCGCTCGACGCTGGGCGAATGCACTGCGCTCTCTGAAAAGATCGCACAACTGCTCATGGTAAGTTCTGATTGCTGATTGTTTGATTGATGACTGATTTGTATTTGAATGATGCTTGATGACGACGTTTTGTTGATTGATTTTAAGGTTGATTATTATTCTTAGATGATGATAATTTTGAATTATTATTATTACCGATCATATTGTGATTGCTTGCAGCGCTCTTATGCACACGCCATACTGGTGCACAATATCTTCCGCTGTCTGTGTACCATCATTGACGAGGAGCCCGTGCGCTCCACGCTGCTCAACAACTACATTGTGTCCTCCATTAAACGCGCTCTTAAATCTCTTTCCAATCTGGTGAAGACCGCTGTGACCAACTTTATACTCCAGACCACACGTTTCAACGAGTTTGTAGATGCATACATAGACCGCGGCATATTGGAGACGTAAGTGGCTCTGGAGGAGCTTAGCTGTTGGTTAATCATCTTTTTATTTTACAGACTGATGATGTTCCAGAAGCACGCCTTCTGCGTGTCAACGTGGGGCCCGTCTATCGAGAGCATCCTGTCCAAGTGCCCCACCATGAAGTTCTGCATACGCAACTGTCTGACCTTTACGGATATTACGGCAGGCAAGGATTTCTATGTTTCGAAGCGCAAGTTTGAGGACTTCCGGCATTTGCAGAATCTGCTGCGTAATGACTGCTCTCCGCTGGAGGCTGTCCTCGTGGTGAACTTTGATCGACCCGTTGCGGCTGTGGAGGATTTGGTTATTGTGCCGGACCATTGTTTGCGGGGCCATGATGTCGGTGGCGATCAGAAGTGGTCCTACTGTAAGCGACCCGGCGATGCTAAGCTGCCCGAGTATCTGGAGGCGCTCAATCAGACGTTGGCCGTATGTCTGCTGGAGAAGCAAATTCTTTTGTTAAATTGCATCTAAATTTTTGTAATCCTGTAGTTGCATGGGCTGGTGGAGAATCCGGATCGCATTCGGCGAAGTATTGACTTTGAGAACGTTGCCAAGCGGTGTAAGATCATTGCGGAGGCCGTCAACGGCGTCATGTCCGAGAACATCAAAATACTCGATCTAAACACCACCGAGGAATGCTCTCGCCACACGGTGCGTTGCCATCTGGCAGAGTTGCGGTACGTCTACCACACCAATTTCATACCACTCGGAGTGGTGCGCAGTGGTTGTCAGTTTGAGCGTGCCATACTATTCAAGTGCTTTGCCGATCAAATCGGATTGCCCTGCACATTGCAGCGAAGTGTTGATGGTCGCATGCTGTACAACGAGGTGCCACTGCCTCTTGAGCTGGAGCAGGACATTCATTGCGACAAGAAGACGCTGAAGTTCATGCCCTGGCGTATGCTGCGACCCACACACATTGTAGATCTGATGTACAGTATTGGCGAGCTCTACCCGATGCAGAGTCGGCAGGCGTTGCAGTATCTGCGTCTGTATTGAGCGTGCCAGATGATTTATGTTATCTAAATGTTATCTAAATAAATCGGTTTATTGCAATAAATGCTGATGCAGCAAGCGATTCGCGGTTTGTGTCATTTTATACACGATACCCATAGGGTAGAAGGGTATTATAACTTAGTGCCAACAGAAAATGTATGTAACAGGCAGAAGGAGGCATCTCCGACCCCATAAAGTATATATATTCTTGACCAGTGTCAAAAGCCGAGACGATATAGCCATGTCCGTCTGTCTGTCTGTATGAACACCTAGATCTCAGAGACTATAAGACATAGAGACACCAAATTCGGCAAAAAGGTTCCTTCATACCCTACGCAGATCAAGTTTATTTCAAAAGTTGGATGCCACGGCCCCTTCGCCCACAATAAGCATTAATCTAGAAAAAGTCAAGTTTTTTTTTATGTAAATCGCGTATAACTCCAAAAGTTCTGTGTGTAATGATGTGTAATTTGGTAACCCATCTGCGCTTGACACTCTTAATATACCCTGTAATTTTGGTACAAATCGGATAAGTAGAACAAAAGTTATTCGTTAAATTATTTATCAAAATTATTATATCCAATGCATATGGACGTTTTAAGTGTGTGAATGACCTAGAGATATCAAATTTGGTGACAGTATTCGTGTAGGTCTTACGCAGATCAAGTTTGTTTTAGATTTTTGCCACGCCCCTTTCCGCCCTCAAAGACTGTAAAGGCCGTAATAATAAACCTAGAGCATTGAATTTTGGAATGCATAATAACAATGATAGCCTGAAGGACTCCTTTGAATTTGGTTGAGATCGAATGAAAGTTATTAATGAATCAATTTTATATGCAAAATTCACTTGCAGCTGCTCGCGCTTTGTTTGTTTAGTTGACAGTGTGACCATGTCGGTATTTAATGGATTTCTTAAAAATATGTTTATACAAAAAAAAAAACAAATGTTAGTATATTCGGTGGTATATTTTTTGTTAAAAAATCATTCAAGCTTTTTTTTCTCTCGAAATGGGTTGCGAGTATCATACGGTCGAGCACTCTCGACTGTAGCTTTCTTACTTGTTTAATATTTTGTTGTGTTTGGCTCTAGTTAAGGTAGTTTAAAGTGCGATGTATTTGAGGAAAAAAGCTCCAATCCTGATTTTAAACCACTGGCAAATGTCACATTTTTCCTTACGGAGGACTCGGAGTCAAAGTCAAATGACAATCTAGCTAAGAAAAGAATTCGTCTGGGTTTTATTTAGATGGTGTAACCCGGGTGATGGATTCCACTTTTTAAATTCTTATATACTGGGCAACCTCTGTAATTAGCGGTGTGATTCCCATCGCACTTAATGCATCTTTTAGTGGTAGAATCACCGTTGCTCGATGCACAGTGTGCGTCGTCGTGAAGCTCTGTATGTGCAGTTTGACCGTGTGTGGTCATATTCTTGACAATTCATACATTGTACTGGTCCTTTGCGTTTGTGTGGTTCTTCTACAGTGATTCTACGATGTAGTAGAAACTGAAGATTGTATATAGGGTGCACTTCGTCTTTCTTAAGAGAACTGTTATCTGGTTCAAGTTTTACTTTAAAATGCGGTTGGGGCTTCCTTTCCTTGTTTAAAATATTAAAAACTGATTTTGCGTTAAATTCCTTATCTTCTAACGCCTCACTTATTTGTGTTGGTGCTACATCAGATTCTATGCCCTCTAGTACTACTTGTAGGCCCTTGCAGCTTTTCAGTTGGTACGTGTAGAAGTTTATTTTATTGTCGGTTAGATGCTTCGATAAAACTCTATAATTGTCTCCGATTTCATTTGAACTTTATTTTCATGAATATTACCCCGTACAAATAGAATTTTATGAAAGTTGTAATATCCAATAAGCTCTACAATTTTGTTAACAAGACCATTTGAGCTTTTCTTATATACATACATACATATGTATATGGTTGTGGCTTTGGCCTCTTTTTGACATCTACCTCGTGTTCGTCGGAAAGGTCTGCTAGAATTTCAAACCTATTGGTGTTGATGAGCTTTTCGCTTGAAGATGCGCTGGAACTGCTACAGGTAATTTTTGCTTTCGAGTTTATTTCGAGGGCTTAACTTCCGTTTAATTTGTATGTACATATGTAACGACCAATTCCAGCCTGCACAAGCGGGTCAGTACTTACGTTTTTTGCTTTTTGTTTTATTGGCAAGTTCAGCAGTCGCAGAATTTGTTTTAGTTGGGTTTCTTTTGATCGGTGATTCGTAAAGCGCTTTTGTTGTTGTCATCGATGACACAAAAAGAGCATTTGTTTTCGACGATGGGATCGAGCGGGCAGCCGATACCGTTGCAGTTGCACTAGTTAGAGAGCGTATTGTATTACATAGTCTCCGTAGGTAAGAGCGGGTCTCTTTGTCCATTGCATGCTCGCTTATCAGTGCGCTCTGCTTTCTGAGACGGTTGCGCTAGAGAGCATGAACGAGGTCGCTCACTTGCGCAATGCAAGAGTTTGTCGGGTTGGGGTAATTGACCGCTGCGTTTTTGCGTCCGCAGAATTTTTGATTGGTTCGGCTTGGTTCGGAGAAATACTCGTTGTTTCGTTGAGAACAGAGCCGGCGCTTCTCATCTTCGTAACCTCAGTTTATTGAATTTTATTGGGAATAAGTAAATATTAATTAATCAATTATTTACTAATCGATAAGTAAATATAAATTAATCAATTAGTCAAATATTTTGTGTGATTTCATCGCACTAAGCGTCTTTTCGCTTCTGCACCTATTAACACGTCTCTCACTACGCTGTAAAATTGTGTAATTTATTGTTTCCCGGAACTCAGTAATACACGTCTGCAAGCTGCAACAGTTCGATTCATCGTGGTTTATGTACGCACATACATCCTAAGTTATATATTTGCTTGAAAACACATTATGTAAAAAAACATCTTTTGTTCTGCCAGTCCGAAACAGTTCCAACATTACAGAGTAAATAGCGTTGATGCTTCACCAAATTATACATTATTACATTAAGTTATTTTAACTGAAGAAATGTGACTAGTTTTGATTTTCGTTTATTGTGGGCGATGGAGATGTGTCACCCGAAATTAAAAATAAACTTGATCTGATAAATGAATGCAGGAGCTTTCTTACCAAATTTAGTGACTCCATATATTAAAGTTTCTGAGTATCACGCACTTACACAAACATACGGACGAACAGACGGGCATGGCTTAATCAACTTGGATCATGATCAAGAATGTATGAATATACTATGTTACATAGGGTCGGAGATCCTTTCTGCCTGTTACATACATTTAACATTTGCATAAAACCATAGTACCTTTTGTACCCCATTTTCAATGAGAACACCAAATGTATACATACGAACTTTGCCCCAGACGCTAGCAAATAGAATTTTTCACAATAATTTAAAGGAAACTGAACAACATTAAAAAACCAACATTTTGAAAATAATAATTATGTTTCTATGTTGTTTTTTTGGGACGACGGCGATGCAGTGGATAAATAAAACATTAGTATTAGATCTTAGCTTTGAACTGAAATTGTTGACTGCATGTGATGCAGAGAGATGATATGGCCAGATTCCACTTTCGTTTGTTCAAATTATCGGTTTATCGAAGATTACCAGAACCAGATGAGTGTGTGTCCGAGCTACCGCATTCTCGCTGGGTTCCACTGCGCATGTGTTTCTTGTCTGCAGCTTTTCTGACATTCGCCGTCTGGTTTTTGTTTTTATAGAGACAGTTGAGGTTTGGATGTTGCGTTGTGGCGGAGTCAAAGTGTTAGTTGGTCCAGTCGGTGGCCACATCATGCCCCAAGCATTGCTCACGCTCGCCTATTTCGTGCTGACATCCTGCTCCATAGTGTTCACGGCCTGCGTCAACAACGGTAAATGGGGAAAGGACGACCTTCGACTTGGCTGAGAAAATCAATAAATAACTCTCTGTTGTGCACAGTGACTGGCACTGGCACCAGTTCGCCTGGAGGATTGGTCGCTGGCTCTGGTGTCAGCTTGACCAATTCACTGACCAGCGGCGGACACATTCATCGCACTGCCGCTGCCATTGAGCGGGTGAACCAACTCTGGTGCTATTCCTGCCACACCATGGAGGATGGCCAGGCCTGCGTGGATGTTGTGATGCGCAATGACACCACAATGAGGAAGAAGTGTCAGGGCGAGGAGTTCATGTGCATGGTAAGTTCATCCGCAGTGGGTCACAGTAATCGTTGGCAATGTTTCCTTTACCAGGTCAAGCGTTTCTCCTACACGACGAGCACGGAGAACTCGACCAGCTCGCCGAAGATGTGGTCGTTGGATCGTCGCTGCACTGTCAACTGCGAGCCCGGCTGCATCATTATTGGCGAGCGCACAAAGCTCTATGCCTGCACATCCTGCTGTGAGGAATCCTACTGCAATACGGGTCGCAGCGCCGCCTCAGCTATCTTCCATCGCGAGACGACGGGCCTTGGTACACGGCTTATCCGTCTGGCAGCTCCGTTCCTGATCAACATTTCCCTGATGCTGACAAGGCATCACCAATATTGTTGGTGATTCACTAAATCTGCATTTGTAGCGATGAAGCTTCCTCTCGACATGCTCAAATCTATTAACTGCGACTGCAAAAGAAAATAGCCAAATTACCCACTAGCTCAGATGTAAATATCCAATTACTCACTTCGTGATAATAAATGAAATTACATCTCAATCGGTAGCTAAGTTCTTTCATATTAATTATTTATTAATGATAATACATAAGAGTTCACTTTTTGCTTCTAACTCCATGCATAAGTAAATTGTTAAGAGTGCTCTACAAATAGTATGTACAACAAAATAAATGCCTCTAGTGTATGTATGCAAAAAACAGAAGAAAGCGTAAGTGCAAGATATTCTAAATCCGTATTTAAAGCTGTTCCTATATAGTTATGACCAAACATTTGGCTATCTCTATTCTCCGTTCTACTTTCAAAATCGAATGAATCAAAGAAAGCTTTCAGTGTTTCCTGATTTCATTTGGTTGTATATTCTGGGAACAATAATATTGATCCAAATGTCAAAAAATAGTTAAAATAAAAAAGAAAAATCTAGTTCTAGGATAAAGTGGAAGTAAAAGCTCGGATCAATAGTTACAAAAATTCAATTTTAAATTTCATTTCAAATTTAATGTTTCTTCAACCACTAGTTTACAAACAAAATGTAATTTTTATAATCTTTCTTTAAATGAAATTATTTATCAGTTCATAATTTCCTTTAGACACAAATTCAATTTTAAATTTCATTTCAAATTTAATGTTTCTTCAACTACTAGTTTACAAACGAAATGTAATTTTTATAATCTTTCTTTAAATGAAATTATTTATCAGTTCATAATTTCCTTTAGACACATTATTTTTCTTTTCCATTTTATTACTATTACGTTTGTTTTGATCGTTTGAAGCATATAGGATTCTTTGCTATACTAATGCAACATTGATTATCTGCTAGTATTTTGATTGGTTTATTTAATAAAAATGTTATGCTAGATATTAACGATTTCAAACATAAAGATTCTAACTATTTTCTTTTTCATATTCCGCTTCAGTAGAACAAGAGCTACAGAATTTAGATTCTTCGCATTTCAGCAGATTACTTTTGAATCAAACATTTTAACATTTAAAATTTGTTAATTTTTTATCGGATTCACTTCCTGACCAGTCAGAATCAACATATCCAATAATCAAAATCTTTATTGTTTACAAAAGTAAATTTTAGATTAAGAGCCTCCTTTAGATATCTTAAAACTCTTTTGAGATACTGCCATAATTTGGGATTGTATTCGTCTGTATATTAAATATACTATATTTACTAATTATACTTAATGCTGTTCTTAGTACATAACATTAGTTACCCAATCAGATTTAAACATGGCTCCTCACATTTTTCATCTGAGTGTAAAGCTTCAACATTTAATCAAGTTGAAAGTGGTGTACTGACAGCATGATTTTCTTCAATATTAAACTTTCTTAGATCATTTAGATCATTATTAAGGTATGCTGATTCGCTTATATACAGATGACAGTCCTTGCTTTCTTCTTTTATTCAGGTACAGTGACTTATTTAACATAAGTCTGTCTTCAAAAAGTTGGAATGTCTTAATATTTGTCATTGTATCACTGCTCTCTGTTGCAATTATAATATCGATCACATATGAAAGCAACATAGATATTTCGTAAGATATCCACATAGTCTAGTAAATAGATACATCTATCCACGTCCGAATTTTTAATATCTTCCTTTTAACACATTCTCAAATGTCTCAAACCAACATGGTGCCGCTTGTTTCAATCCATAAATTGATTAATTCAATTTACAGACTTTACCATCTCTATATGGTAATCCCTCCGGAATTTCATGTAGAATTCCTCTTTCAAAACACCATTTTGTATTGTTAAATTGAATTGGTTTGACATACAAATATAGATAGAATAAGTCGAAAACTGGATATTGGCTTTATATTTGATTTGCTTGCCATGCTCATTAATTATTATTGACTGTAACTGTAGATTTGTGAATTCGAGAAAAATGGAAAATAGGAGTTAATGTTAAATAAATAATGCAAATAAAGAGGTGGTCAAAGGAATTTGATGACCTTTAGATCCCTTTGTACCTCCCTTGTTCTTCCAATTCTGGAATATAGTTCGTGCGTATGATTTGTTCGACAAAATTACTTTTATTTGCTTTTCGTGGCTGGAACTGGAATGCTGAAGTGCCGTCGTATTGTAGTTGCATTTTTTTAAAACTAGCGTTAACACTTGTTTTCGTCTAAAAACTTGAATACTTAATTAACATTAAGTATAAATTCAGCTTATAGTAATGAATTTAAAAGTGTTTTCATTCTATCCGTTTCTTTTTTATGTCTAATCCTTATCATTTTTTCTATTTTATGCTATCATTCAACACCGAATTTATCCTGTCGGAACGCGAATCGTGTCGTTCATTCATCCACGGCGTCTCTCGGTCGGGAGAAGGGGTTTATTGGGATCCGCGCGTAACAAGCTTTGGCTTGGTATCGCTTGGTCCTCTTGAATGTGCATACTATGTACGTCAACGCCCAACAAAAACTAGGGTGGGATCAGTAAAGCCAGTATGGTGAAATAAAAAAAACACACTTACAAATGCTACATGCGCCTACTCTATACAAATTGTTCGTAAAAAGCTACTTATTGTATACAAACTTTAATTTTTTTCCGATATTATTATTTTTATTTTTGTTGATTTTTTATTTTTTGTGAAATTTGTAGTACTCCTCTACAATTTAAAATTTTTTACAATTTAATCGTTTTCGATTTATGCCATCACTGGGTCCATAATCAATTGCGAAAAAGGTCGCCCAAGTTTATCACAATTAAAGAACTTGTTTAATCTTTTCGAGCATAATATTTGTTCGTACTACTTTGAAAATTGAATGAATCTGAGTTTAAAGAGAGTGGCAAACAACTTTCGGTGTTCGCAGATTGGATTTGGTCAAATATTTTGCTCTATTGAAGTTGGAATTGTAATTTTTCCACAATCTCAATTTCTGTTGGCTACATTTCAAAAGCGGTCACGTTTCTTCTCATATAATTAAACTGCATTTCGGCGAGTGATTCGCCAAGTTAATTGCTATTGCACTTTAATAATATTTCGATGAGCACCACCTTTTTATCGACATAGTCCGAAACATGTGTTGGTCCTCATCAGATTAGGTCAAAGGAGCAGGAGTCTACAGCATTAAGCCCGTTCCCGTTTGGTTCCGTGAATTGCATTACATTTCCGCATTGAGGATGTATGCTCGACTGACTCTGCCTGCATCCGCATCCGTTATAGCCTCCCCATCACCATGGCCATCGCCATCCCCATAACCATCCGCATCGGTATGGTTATCTTCAGGGCTCATCCGCCTACACATACGCATCTGCACCCACAATCATCCATATCCGCATAGTCCATAGTCACACGCCCATAATTTGGGGCCTCTCGAGACTCCTCAGAGTTGGGCGGCATTTCCGTGCAGACATCTTACTTGCAGCATGAATTATTTATTGGACAGCAGCAGCAACGGGAAGCAGCCCTTTCAAGTTTTCATAAGCAGAGAGGAACCGCTCTCTAATAAAGCTGCCATTAAGACCAGATACGTAGCTACATATGTACGTGTGTGTGTGAAAGAGGTAGAGTATGGAGCGAGGACGCATCACGCCCACTCATTTGAGCACAATTTGTTTTCATAAGATGGCAACTTTTGTAGGCTCGTCTCTTGGGGCTTTGACTGCGTGTGAGTTATGGCCAACAGTGGCTACATCTTGGCTAATAAACACGAGACAAATCTGCGCATTTTGCTGCGTTAATTTACATAAATGGCCAACTCAAAGCAGTCTTAGTCCACATTGTAGGGTTATCGTCTTGGTCGCCGCTTTGCATCCATCATGTAAAGGTGGAGGTGGAGATGGTGCTTCAGCTGGGATCGGGTAGAGGGCTGGTTGCAGTCTATTGGCTTTTTGCTTTGTATTTTGGCGTTTATTTTGCGGCTTTCATGTCGTAAATCTTCATCAGACGGCAAATTACGTGGTTGCCAGCCGCAAAATCTCCCATTCCCTCTCTCTTTCATCTCACTCCCTCGCGCGTTCTCTTTCGCTCGGCTGTTGCGTAGCAGGCAGCTTGGCAGCTTCACCAACTGGCAACTGTGGTCGGCATATCCGGCTAACAATAAAGTGACCGCAATGCCAGTCAGGGGGTGGTGAAACAATAAAGTGGTGACAAAAACCAAACAACCAGGAAGCGACAACACCAACAACAACATCATCAGGAGCAGCAGTCGATCCCATTGACAACAGTTTCATTTATGAAAAATAATAGCTGAAGCAGCAGCAATATGCGAAATTTATTATTATATTTGCGTTGTGCCGCAAAAATGCCCAAGTCCCCAGGAGAGAGCGAGAGGCAGAGAGATAGAGCGAGGCACCAGAACGACACACAATACCCACCTTTCGACCTCTATGCGGTCGGCGGGGCAGCTGCAATAACAGCAACAAAAAACAATGGCAATAAAAGTTGTTGTCGTTGTTGTTGTTATTGTTACTGTTTCTGCGGTTGTAGTTGTTGTGTTGTCGCTGTACGTTTTATTCATTCATTATTATTACTACTTTGGCGTTGTACTCTTGTCATTTGTTTTTTGATTGCAGGCGACACGTGTTTGTTGTTGCCGCCGTGGCGCACTCTCTCTCTCTCTCTCTCTCGTTAGCCTCATTGTTGGTGTTGCAGGCCAAGTTTACAAAGAAATTTCAATTAAAATGCAACAATGCCGCACTCCATCATCAGTGCCGGCAAACTGACAAACTGCGCACATTCTCTGCCGCCAGCTCATCTATTTGCAGATAGCGGGATTCAACCAGCCAACAAACCACCACACCAGCTACCCCACCCCCACTTGCACCTTCACCTCGCCCAAAGCAAAACCCACCAGCAGCCAAAAGTCCCCACAAAAACTGCAACGGCGACAGATATCACGTCGCCTCATGCGAGGGTGGTCCAAAAACCTGCAACGTTGGGTTTACAACCCATTGAATAATTTTTTGTATGGATGCAAATTTGTAACTCTATTGCAAACAGTTTGAGCAACCCTCGTTGCATGTGTTTGCTCTTGTTGTTGTTGCGCGTCTGCTCGGGGTGATAAATCTTTGTCGCCAAGTAAATACGAAACAATAGTGCTTCTACATGCAGTCGCAACAACTACGCTGACTGCGATAGGCTTGCACTGCCCGGACCTGAAGCAGATAGAGACAGCGCAGTGAAAGGTGTAACGAGAGGCAAGGCCGACAGGCGTAACTTGCTCCGTTGTGCAATGCCGAAAATGTTGTTGTTGGCCTTGAATGAGTACCTGCAGGCAATTCTCCAGTCCTCAGCAATTCCCCCCAATCCACCATTCTTAACTCCCCAGTTTCGGCACAACGAAGTTGTAATTAAACCTTGAGCAACAGCCCTAGAAACTACAACTACAATTGACTCGCTGTCAGTCTATCTGTCTCTCTCGTCTGTCTGCCAGGGCTTCTGGCGTCGTCGTCGCTGTTGCTATCGCTGTCAGTTTGGCGCCATTTTCTGGTGCGAACGGTTTTACTGGCTTTTGATAAAGTTTCTGCAGCTCCTTTTATTGGATCAAATCCATTGCAGCTGACACTGATGGAGCCTGACCTGAGTCTGAGCTGTCAGTGTGCGGACCTTGTTTTTCATTTTATATATGTATGCGATTTGCGTAAATGATTTTGATAGATTTGATGGGATTTACGCGAGTTTTTATGCGGATCAGCGAAATGGGCAAATGGGTTTCGGGGCACCAGAGCTCTCAAGCTGATTACCGCAACTGACGGTCTGCCAGTGCCTATGTGTGTGTGCGTGCGATTGTGTGTATGTGCTTATGGCTGGTTAAGCTTCACTTTTCTTTACTTCTGCTTTAATTCTCGCCATTTCCGGACATGCGACACGAAAATGCACTACACCCAAATTAGAGAGCGAAAGAATGAGCAGGGGAGAAGGAGGAGCAAGAGTTGAGCGCGTGGTGTAAATTGATTTTTTGTGTCTACACCTCTTGCTTGTAGTTGTTGTTGCGCCATCTTCTCACTTGTTTCCGTCTCACTTGTAATCTCTGCTCAAAGCGTTCCGCTTACTCGTCCTGCTCTACTCCATTCTGAATGTATGTATGTACATTCTGCATGTGCAGACTAATCTGCTTGACAGTAGCACCGGCAGCAGCAGCAACAGCAGCAACAGCAGCAACAGCAGCGGCTACAAAATTACTACTACACTACACATTTTGGTTTGTCACCTCAGCACAGACACAGAACAAACACAGGCGCACAGTAATCAGCTCTCCCTTCGCATGTGCGTGTGCGTGTGAGTGTAAGTGTTTGTGTTGTTTGCCGTTTTCGGCAATTGCGTGGCTGCCTGCCGCGTGCTCCCTAAATATGTGTACATGTATGCAAATGAGTGGAAAAGCGGAGACAGCGCGGGGAGCGCAGGGGATGGCGCCAGCTGCTCTCAAGGCGGCTTAACGCCTGCTTTATGAACATAAATTAGTCCCCAGGTGTCGCCTGTGTCATATAGGGCGTGGCGTGGTGGCCTGCCACTAGGAGCCGAGCGGGATAGTGTGTGCGGAAGGTTCAAATTTAGGGCCCACCACGCATTTATATTTTAATTTATGCTCGCTTCGTTGTCATCTGACGAACCAGCGAAGTGTAGGCTCTTTAATCAAAGCAAAACTGTTCGACCCCAATTAATTGAGCATTTATCTTATGTATCCACTTTCACTTGCCTCCAGTAGCGATCCGGCAGCATCTATTATTTAAGCATTTGAGTTAAGTTTGCTGCGAATTTGATATCGATTCGCACTCACTAAATTGTGTTAAGTTGGCAGTAACTGATTAACGATATGCTGTTGATATCGATTGACACGCATTTCGATAAGTAACTGCATGTAATACACAGTTTTGCATGTAAATACATATGTGTGTCTTTGTGTATATATTTCAAATTGCTGCATTCCCGCTGGCATTCGCATTCCACTCGAATTTCCTGGCAATGCCTGTGCCCTGGCTGCACTTTGATGCAATTAGTATACGGCATATCCCGAACATTTGATATGAGTGTAATTCAACTCAACGGCAATTTAAATTTGATTGATGGTTATGCTTGATACTGAGTGCAACGAGTGCACTCATGAATATTGAGCGATTACATGTCAGACTTAATCACATTTCAATTGCCGCCGTTTGTTTGCTTTAATCGACTCTTAAAGTTGCCTCTTCGTTTATTTGTTTGCTTTAAGTGCTCTCTGATCGAAGTACATGGGAATGATTGACCCAGTTTGTTGACTCTTTGCTGCAATTAAAGTTAGCTAATTATTGCCTTCGGCTCATTATAGTTGTCAATCCCGATGAGTATCCACCCGTTGACCCGTTGGCCCTGCAACCCCTAAGCGGGGTGGTAGTGGTATCATTGCGTCTAATGGCCTCCCCCATTTTAGGTCAGAGCTCGACCGCAATGAAATCAATGGGAAACACAGAGCAGCAAGTGGATGGTGCAAAAACCGCGCTCTGATGGTTACCGGTTCCCTTCCATGCACTCCATCTTCGCCCTGGTTGAAGCTGCTTATGTGAAGTGCGGCACTGTGGCTAGACAAATCCCACACAAAGCCCATGTCGGACAGGCAAACTCGGTGGCTTGGCTGGCTGGCAGGCTAACTGGGTAAATGGCTAACACGGTAACATGCAACGGGCAGCAAGCAGGCAACAAAGGCAACATCCGTTGGCGACTTCCGTTTGTCTCTCTGCGGCTGACAGGAAGCAATCAATAGTGTAATGGCAGACAAAAGCATCCGCCGTAGTTTGCCACTATCCTGACACGACTCTTGCACAAGAAAAACGACCAAAATCCTAAAACAAAAAAAAACTATGCAAAAAGCCGACCAAAACTGAGCAAAAACTGAACTTATATCAAGCGACGGCTGCGCAATTTGTCAACCTTTGCCCGGGGAGCGACATCCCCTTTTTTGGTCCCTCCTCCCTTTGCACCTAAAGCTCGACGCAGACATTAAATTGTCGTTCCTCTTGTTCTCTTGTCACCCTGCAAAGCTGCCGTGGCTGGCTGTCTGTGTCGCAAATGTAAATAATGCGTTTTAATCAAAAGAACAACACTGGGAAATCCATTAACAGCGTACGTGCCGCCTCAGTTGGTCCTCGACAAAAAGGGAGGACAGTTTTTAGCCCAAACTTCTTCCCTACCAACCTACTGGGAGGCAGCGAGGCAGGAAGGCATCGAGGCCTAGGCTTAACTCATGCTGCTCGCATCATTTGCAGGTTGATTTACAAATTTCTTTAACGAGGCGACGACAACATTTTTAATTAGCACCTGTTCTGCTCCGTGTTGCATGTTCGTTTCAGTTCAGTTCGCTGGCTGCACGAATCTCCCGCGTAATCTCCATAAAATACTTCTCGACGGGCATTAATTTTCAACTTTGCGTCGTCTCTGCTTTGCCATTCATTCCCTTTCCTTGCCCCCTTCCAGCTTTCAACTTTCCACCTATTGCCTGTTCTGTGGGTTCCTCCCTCTCGGCAATCGCAGCAGCTACTTATGCTTCTTTCAACCCATTCTTTATCCCCTCTCCATGTCCCACCCCTCACCATGTCTGAGTTTAGCTTTACGCCAATATCCTAATGCCTTGGCATGTTGCTGTCGCTGCTCTTGGCAGCAACTTCGACAACGTCTCCTCTCCTCTTGCTGCAATAATATTTTGCACACAGCCATGTTTCAACAGCTGTAGCCTGGCTTCTGTTCGCTGCTGTTTTTATTGTTATTTACTCCCCGCCTCTTCTCCTCTTCCATCTGGTGTAATTGTTGTAGTCCCCGCTGTCGTTAGTTAAACTTTCACTGCACATTAAAGCAATTTGGGCAACATTTATAGACTGATTTAATAGAACCCAAACAGCGTCGAGCGAAGCTCCACACACGAAATGAGATATTTCCACACAACTGAGCAGATCAGCACTCCGTCTGTCTGGATGTGTGTGTGTGTGTGTACTTGGATATAATTGTTTGAGTAAATGAGTGTCTCTCTGTCTCGCTCCTTCTTGATGCGGCCAGCGCACTTGCTTCAATAAGGCGAAAGCCATAATTATGGGCAGCTCTCGCCCACCCCGCAACCTTTGTTTACCGACCCCTTCTCAGCTCCATATCACCCCTAATTTCAGGCGAAGGCATATGCCTCACTTGACTCTAATTTGGGGCACCGCTTTTGTTGTAATTCAGATGGTAATAGATATAGATGCGACTCTTGACGTACAGATATCTAAGAAGTTTTATACAAGTGCTGCCAAGTTCTGCGAAATCGTTGTCATAATGTGCATGAGACATAAAAGTCAAAAAACAAACAAGCACTGGGAAGAAGCAGCAGCGTCGTTGAAGAGGCCAAAGGAGACGCAAGAATGTCAAGGAATAAGCATCAAATAAAAATCCAAAAGGAGTCTCCATGGAAATTGAATATTTAATTATGCGTCAATGGAAATTGCGTTAGAAGATGGTGACGAAAATGGACTCGACAATCATCGGTTGAAAGAGGAGGAGATAGAATGGTCTCGTCGTCTAGGAAAATTTAAACGATGGCGACTGTTTAGCAGGAAAACAGCGAAGAAGCTGCTAAATAATTTATTCTCATTTGCGGCAGATTTGCCAAGGCAGAAAGTTAAATTTGCCAAAAGAGAACAAGAAATAGTAACGAATAGGGGAAGGAAGTGGGGAAGACACAAGTCAGGGAGCAATTTCAGAGAGGGAGCAATGTGTAAAGTATTTATCATTAATTTAAGGGATTCGTCTTTATGTGCTACAAGCATAATCGCTTGACCGCTCTTGGGGTTTCCATTTAAATGTAGATTCATAATTTGCAGCCAGGGAGTGGAGAAGAGAGTGAGAGTGAGAACTGTCTGTGCTTGGGACTGTGTGAAGCACACACTTCTTATCTAAACAGACTCATACGCTCCATTCAGATACTCACTCCTCATTTACATCCACTCACATACTGCTTTTCATATCTACATAATTCAAGTCGACTCTTTGGGTCTGTGGGTCGTGGCAAGTACGTGAGTGCACGCAAAACTTGTCCGAATTCCGTGAGGTCCTGAGCAGCCAGGAGTTCCTGAAAGAGGCAGTCTCGGCAGGTGACAATGCGATGGGATGGGATATTTATGAATGGCTCTTGTTTCGAGTTTAAGGTACTGCAGCTGCGTTATCGGCTCGTAAATATAAATTAGGATTTAATTTTTACGGTGCGGAAAGCAAACTCGTTTGGGTTATTCGATCTGGGAGCAATCAGATCGAAGCAACGAATTTCAGCAGCATTTATTCCTATTTGTTACTGGTACATAGCACGTGCCGCCAGATACCAAAGGCTTTGATTTACTTTTAGCCTATCCAATTAGCCTCCAGGGTGTCATGGACATAGATATAGGTGAAGGTTCCCTTTTTTTTCTTACCCAAGCTGTAACCAGGTGTAGGAGGATAGCACTAAGGGACTTTCAGACTCAACCACAACATGATGATTTCATTGGGCAGTGATCAATTCCTGGCACACCTGTTGGGTAACCGGTTAAACGGAGAAAGGATTACGTGTTAACTCATGGGCGTCTGGCGAGAAAAGTCATGCGGTGAATGGTGTTAACATCTCCCTATGGTTAAGCACGTAAAGCCAATCCACCTACAGTTGTGTCGATGCACTGTGAGTATAAAAGCAATGTTTATTGCACAATTTGCTTTGTTAGTCATCCAGCATTCAGTTTTATCTAGCTCCCCAGGCTTTCCTTTGCTCTTCGCATTTTCCACTGCTGTTTGCTAAATTTGTAAAGTTTTTGTTTTCTTCCCCTCCGCCCGCACTTGAGCTGCCACCTTCAGCGGAAATTGATTTTCTCGTCATTCGGAGGGGGTGAAGTTCGAGTAAACAAAACCCAAGACACAATAATAATCGAAATAGAATCCGTCAGCAGCAGGCGACAATGCAAGCAGCGTCAATTGCTTCTCGCTTTCGAACTTGTCTCAAATATCGTTCGACAGGAGAGGATAGTAGAGAAGAGGGATGAGAACGCGCTTCTGATAAGGGTAGAGAGACCAAATATTAAAAGGTGTCAATTGTAGTCTAACTCGATTTGAGACGAGACTTCATCATCATCATTGCCATTGCCATTGCCATTGCCAACGCCATCGTCTGCTTTGTGTAACTCTAACTAGCTTCAGCAACATCCTAATCCCTGATTTCCCTCTTGCTTCCACGCATTCTGCACTCTGGCCTGGGAGTGAAAGACGAGAGAGTGCTCGAGTTTGAGTTAAAAAGACGTGAAATGAAATTTCTTTATCCGCTTTTATTGTTGTCTCTCGGTCCCTGGCTCGCTTTCTTCCTCTCTAAGGGGTAGTCGGGGGATCCGAGCTGAGCTTGGTCCGCAAGCGTCTTGGCCTCGCATTGGATTGAAAGTCACAAATTTTGTTTACTCTCTGTGCATAGACCCCTTTGCCTGCGTTTGTGCGTCTCCGCCGGATGTTAAATGTTGCGTTTGGCTGGGGCAAGACGAAGAGATGTTTAGTGAGTCAGGGAGGTGGCAGGCATTCGGGTGAGTCAGCCATTTAGGCAGGCAGTCAGGGAGTCAGTCAGTCAGTCACTCCATCAGGCAGTCAGTGAAGCCGCCGCTTTCTCAATTTTTAAAACAATTTTAAATCCAATTACAGAACAAGAAAAATCATTTTTCGTTAGCTTTTAGTAGCCCGCACTCCACGACCTCGTTTCATTTTGTTTTCGAATAGGAAATTATGAAGCACCACGTACAATTTGGGTTTTCTTCGCTTAGTCCCCAGTGTATTGCTTTTGTTTTCCATTTACCAAAGGAATAGTAGCAAATGAATGTTGCAACCTCGCTCGGTTTGTTATTCATCCATTTTGGGAAAAGTACCTAAGTTGCAACTAAAACTAAAACCAAAAAAAAAAACCACACACAAAAATAACCTCAAAGTACCTCACATTAAATATGCGCAGGCTCACAAAAAGCACAATGTCAGTCTGCAGTAGGTTATGTGTCCTAGGACAACAAAGAATAGGGGAAACCAGAGCAAGAACAACCTTGTTACCACAAGGAACAATGGTAAAGGAGTCGAGAGTGGGGACAAGTTTTATTAATTCAATTCTGATTCGAAGCGGATGTGATTCATTCGCTATCAACTTTCAACTTTTCGATTGGTCACTTTGCAAATATTTTTATTCTTCAGAGCAACAATTTGAAGTGACTTTAATGTTGCCGCATTCCGGGCTGCCTCTTCACTCGAAGATAAAGACAGCCCTCAACGTGGATGCGGCTGTACGTCGAACTTTTGGCAGTCTTTCATATCACGCAGCTTGCACAGCGCCAACTTTGCCGTCGGCTTTATGAGTCCCCTCTTCAGACTCAGCCCCATAATTAGAATACCTGCGATTGTCTGAATTGCAGCGCCACACACATACGTGACGCTGCAACCGCAGACAGGACGTAGGACCCGAGGGGAGTGAGTTAAGCAGCTTCAGCTTTGACAATGCCGGCACACAATTTGCATAAAAGATTAAGAGGATAATTAGTGTCATTAGTTGGTAGACGCTATGTGAGAGTGCATACTGCATTCTTCCCCCACTTGCCCGAAATTAGCATTTCGCTTTTACACCTCGAAAAGAAGACAGTGAATGTGGTGCCTTAATTGGCTGTTCCTTGAATCAGAGTCGGGATTTGAATTTAACTGGCACAGTTTAAAATTCCTCACACTTTGTATTTTTTTCTCCGCTCCCAATAAAGTGTTTCAACACTTTGCAGCATCCGGAGGTTAAGAACGAGTGATCCCGGAAGGGTGGTTTTTATGTTTTTAATGTGGCGATTTTCGAACTGTTTTCTATTCATTAAAAATAATTTTCCTTTGCATTAACTTTTAATTTAAAGGGAAATTTTTTTCAACTCCCCCAAAAGGTTGTGTGGCTTGCGTTTTGGTTTTGGTCTTGGGCTTGGGTCCGGGAGTTTTGGGTGGCGTGTCCCAATAAATGTGCACATCAAAGTGAAACTTGTTGAAATTGCATTTCTACGCGCCCTTGCACAGCGAGTTCTTGAAGGTGCTGGGGTTGTTCCGGAGCAGGGGTTGTGGGACTGAGAGAAGCCTCCCCTGGCTGGTGTTCCTGGCAACGTTGAAACGAATATTGCTTGTTGCTGGGGCAACGCGAGGCAATGTAAGACGGAGCAGAAAATCTTGCAACAATAGCGTAAAAATGTTTAATTTTAATGTTGGCGTCACTCCATCGAAGGGTAAAGACTTGTCCATAGACGGGCGCTAGATTGGATAGCGGGTGGCTGGGGAGCGAGCGCAATCGTTTAACTCTTGTTTACAGTTTCCCAATGCGCAACAAGAGACGACATGTGGCAAGGAATACTTCAGGAAATACATAAGGCAAAATATGTGCACGATTCGCATATTGCGGGAATGCATCACGTCAATCACAGTCAGCAATGCGGGAGCTGACATTGAGTGAAGCTATTCGAGATATGCGTCCATTGACGGGGCTAGGGCTGGACAAAGAAGTATAGAAACTGGGGCAGCGGCAGCATCACAGAGGGAGAGGGGGACAGGGAATTGGGGTATGCAACCGTCACGCGTCTTCCACTCGAACAAATATCCATAAAGCAACTGAAGATGGGGTTTGGGAGGCCTGAAAGGAAATCATGCAACGTCAGGTTGCGATGGAAGCCGGCTTCAGAAAGGAAGAAGGAGTTTCTATGATTTCAAGCCGCTTGTTAATTATACCTGGTAACCAGCACATAGAGGAGTATACGGAAATAGTGCCCCTGCAAATCAGGTAAAGATATATAATTTTAAAAACACATCTACATGAGAATAATGCTGACTTTTGGTTTCTCAAAAATCAAGAATTTTACTTATTTGTATTTGTTTTATTCATTATTTACATTTCATAATTAATATTGACTACTTGCTGAATATTGAATAACGAATTGCATATTAATTATTGCTACCGGGTATTTCACAGTTAAGTACAATAATCGGCTGTTTTTTACTTGATTTGAAATGGAAACAGCCACGGGGGTGCTGGGAATTAGAAGAGGGGTCGGAGAACAGGGTGCTAACTGGTCGTTAAAAACATAACGAGAGTCCGTGGAGGAGGTTAAAGATGAACAGGAATAAGCGGGGAGAGGAAAAGGAAGAAGAAGAATGAATCTCGGACAATAACGAAAAGGACAGGAAATTACAAAGAGCAACAAACAAAGTGGAAGATGCTTTGAGTTGTCGCTAATGAAATCCAATTTGAATTCAAAGGATGCCACACAGAGGTTGACTGAGAGAGGGCGGGCCGAGTCTGGGGGATAGAGCCGCTTTGTGAAGTGTCAATTGCCTGGGAGACCGTGAATGGCTCAACGAACTCGAATGCAAGCGCACTCATCGAACCGAAAGGGAGAGGGACGGAAACTTTTTCTCTAGGTCTCCCTGGATCAGAAGGATGTGTAAGGAGCGACGAGAGTCGCTGACCCAGTGACGTGAACGACAGCTGCAGCTGCTGTAAGTTCAGAGCTCGTCAGGTCCGAGTTCGGAATTGTTCATCAATCTCTCGAATTTGTGCTGCACTTGCTCGGATTATTTTTATGCTGTTAACTAATTGACGTGCTCTGATTCAGCGACTTCGACTACAGCGATTTTCTAGGAGCTGCATAATGAGATGGAAGCATTTTGCCCCAATTACGCTTAAGTGCCGGAAAATGCTGTGCACAGTTAACGGACGAATGATGGAGTACAGAGTGGACAGAGGCAGACAGCGGGAGAGACGTCCGCAGCAATGGAAACACATTTTGGAGACAAACACGATTAATCAACGTGAGCCTAAGCAACGTCATTCCGGCCTGGCACGTCGAATGAATGTCTGTAACAGTGACTATTGTGTAAGAGGTGGCTTAGATTGGGATTGGGTCTGAGACTGAGGCAGGGACTGGCACAAGGTCGATCTGGAGGCACTTGAAGGCTTGGCGTCATCAATAATAGCGCTCGCGTGAAGGTACAAACGGATAGACAGAAAAACAAACAACAAACTGTTCCGCCGGACTGTGAGGTCGTTAACCAAGGGAGAAGGAGGGAGGAGCAGCTACTTGCAGCTGTCAACAGGGTGGCCAAGGTGCCAGGGGGAGGAAGAGGGTGCGAGGGTGACTCCAGCCGGAAATCGATTTGTGTGTGGATTTGTTTTGTTGTGTTTTTGCGCAACTTTCGTGGTCGTTGTTGTCGTCATGGTCAACAATTATTTTGGAACTATTAATGACTACAACGTGGCCTAAGTCTTGCCCTCTCTCCCCCTCTCCCTTGAGCTGTTTGTTTTTCCCGTTGAGGAGCAATGAATTTGACCTGTCGCACTTTGCCATTCAACTATTAATCACATCGATGAGGCGGAGACTCGACAGAGGCGTGTTTCCCTTAGAAACTTCTTATGACTGTACTAATGATAATTCGAATCGAAATCTATCTTATATATTATTTATTGTTTATATACATGTATTTATTCATATATATAAAGAAAACTTACAAAAACAGATAATACTCCATCACACACAACAAACAACATTGAAATCAATTGCATGTAGTAGGCTGTTTGATTAATTGATTAATTGTTTGATTTCAGTTTATTTTGTGTCATTGTGTACAACACATTTTCAGATTAGTAAAAATTATTATTATTAAAATTATTATTTCCATCCATGTGTTGTTAAGGTACAGTTTATGTTAGTACTGGTTCTACACTTAATAAATAATATATTAAAAGTAAAAATTATTAGAAACCTTAATGTTTTTGGTTAACATTACACAAAAGCGAAGTTAACAGAAACTTTTGTATTGGAGATCATTCGTTCATAAATGGACCAAAATACAATAAAATTAAAATAATACAACACATTTAAAACTTCTTTTTATCACGCAAAGTAAAAGTAAGAAAGCTACAGTCGAGAGTGCTCGACCGTATGATACCCGCAACCCATTTTGAGAGAAAACAAAAAAATGATATTGTAACAAAAAATATACCTAATATACTAATATTTGTTTTTTTGTATATATTTGAAAATAGTGCGTAAAAATCCGCAACACCGACATGGTCGCACTGTCAACTAAAACTAAACAAAGCGCGAGCAGCTGCAAGTGAATTTTGCATATAAAATTCACAGAAATCATTAGAATATATTTATAATTATGCATATTCAATGCTCTAGGTATTTTATTACGGCTTTTATAGCTTTTGGGGGCGGAAAGGGGAGTGGCAAAAATCTAAAACAAACTTGATCTGCGTAGGACCAAATTTGGTAGCTCTAGCTTGTATAGTCTATGAGATCTAGGTGTTCATAAAGACAGACAGACGGACAGACGGACATGGCTATATCGTCTCGGCTGTTGACACTGATCAAGAATATATAAACTTTATGTGATCGGAGATGCCTCCTTCTGCCTGTTACATACATTTTCTGTTGGCAATAAGTTATAATACCCTTCTACCCTAGGGGTAGCGGGTATGAACAGTTTATTATCTCAAGACGATCAAATATTGGTCGGCGAACGTCGATCAAAGAAGGACGATGAGAAACGCGAGGATTGCAACGAAACAAATCGCTTTGCAAGGCCCTGCATTTGTATATGTGTATGTGTGTATATATGTAACTCTGCACTCGATTACAGCTCACTGTCAAAAATTAGCATATCTAGAATGGACTCAATTTGCCAGCATTACCACGCTTTCAAGTTCACCTATGAAACGCCATGAATGTGCTGTTCAAGGTTCGATTGCCCTTTTGCAACTTCCGCCAGAGCCATTCCGATCATTGCTCTCCGGTTCACCACAAGAAATCACTTAACAAATTGATGCTTTAAATGATTTCCTTTGGCGCTACAGAATTTCGCACTCTACAAATAAACATCATTATGAAATTATCTCCAGTACCAGGAATTAGTCCCATTATTATCATTATTTTACATCTTTTGGCAGCCGATCGATAAAATGGTGGCATATGTTATGTTAGTATTAGCAATGGCTTCGTCGGGTGTCGCTGCCACTTTATTAGACGGTGGTTGCCATTAAATGATCAGGCTAATGAAGGACTTACATGCGACATATCAATGAGGTGAGGAATGGCAAAAATCTGCAACGATGTACTTTAATCGATCCTCGATCAACGGCGGCTTCAAATTCAAAAAAACTACTAATGACTAATGACTAAATATATGAATTGAATTCCAAATTGTTATATGAAACAATCAATCGGCACCGTTGTAAATGCAGATGAAATAATATTCCAGGAATGCCACCACACAACTTACAAGTAAAAACTGGAGCGGAAATTTTTAAGCTTTGCAATATTAATCAGCCTAAACCTTATATCGGCACCAGATTATATAACAGCGAGTCGTGTCGAAGCGATGATTTTGAAAAGAACGTACAAAGGTGAACATGTTTTCATTCTCCCAATACCAATGACTTCGTCTTGTGTTTGGCACGACAATTGAGAAGCCACATGGTTAGTCCTTACAAGTGTTTGATATTAATTTGGAGAATCCAGTATTTTCGCATGGGCAACTCTATGCAGCATGTCTCGAGTGGGCAAATCGTCGTCACTATTTAAATATAGGTCTAATGGTAAACAACAAAAAAAAAAAAAAAAAATTATAACAATGAAATTAAATTGCATTCATATTTTTGACCAGCAAAGCGATTATGGGTCGCTGGTATGTCGTAAACAGTTTTCATCACCTCGTGGTGGCTGATGAATTGTTCGCTGACGTCTGCCATGCCTGGAAAGGGTTCAGGAGGAGCATCATGCTTGGACAGCAGACAGCAGACATGATGGACAACTCTAAGCAGTCTACTCGTATATAGTCTTTAGTCTGGGCAGGCTTATTGCGGTTCTTAATAACTTGTCAGCGCATGTGTCGCCGATGCCGCTGCTGCTCATTTCAATGGACCCTGGTTGGGATTGCCTCCATGCTGGATGCTTGATGGCAGCCAATTTCAATGTGTGATCATTGAGGCGTTCCAGTAAAGTAGCAGTGTGGGGTGGAGTGGAGTGGAGGAGTTGCTTCCGTTGGGGACACAACTTTGATTTGGTTGCCAGTCGTTGGTAGTTGGCAAACAGGCGGAGTCCTTCTAGAGAAGCGTTAAAATCAAATTCGAATACTGAAATCTGAAATTCGAAATACGAGGACGACAACTGCTGCTAACAGTTCCGCATCCGCATCGCCACTCGCATCCGAATACGGCCACAAAGCGGCGTGGAGCACTACGAGGATTCTGTCTGCCAAATTTTGAACTTTTCAGCCTCTCCTTGGACCCGTCTCTGCCTCCAGCTCTCTCCACTTGCGTTTCTTCCTCTGGCTGCTGGCAACGGGTTCAACTTTTGCAGTTTTGTTTTTGTTGCGGTTGCGTCTGTTGCTGTGGTTGTTGTTGCTGTTGTTGTTTTTGTTGCCTGTCGACTGCAAGCGGCATCAGCATTTTCGTTAGCTTTTTTATTGGCTCTTCCTCTTCCTCACTCCTTGGCTGTCTGCGTCTGCTGCTGGTTTGACCAACTGGTTGCCTCCTCTCCTGCTTCTCCCTCCAAGTGTTACTGATTGTGTGGATCGTCACGTTGGCAACGTTTCGCCCGCTGGTCAGTGGCCAGTTTCAGTTGTTGTTGGTGTTGAGCACGTGTCCTGGTTGCTCCCGTTGTCCTGGTTGGCCTGGTAGTCCTGGTTGTCCTGCTGGCCTTTTTGTGTCGTCGCTCGTTAAAGAGTCCTGTTGAATAGAAAGTGATTTAGTTGAGTCTCGGACAGATGTTGAAGTCTCCACTCCGTACTCTGCGCTGGTGACATTGTGTGGTTCGAGGGAGTGTGTGGTGCTTTGGTATTGTGGTGCAGTGGTTGAGTGGCTTTATTTCTTGTTTCGAAAACAATTTCCAAATGTTCTCTTCAAGTTCGCAAACTTTTCTGCATGCAAAAGTAATTACAAAGTTGAAAAAAGATTAACAGCTTTGGAGCTCGCACTTCCAGCTATTTCTCCCCCCGTCATCGCAACACTCATGACTTCTTTCTGTATCTGTTTCTGTTTCGTCTGATGTTTTAATAAATTCGAGCTAATATTTGGGCGCTTGTCTGCCATAAATTATGCAGTACAGTGGACATTAGCAATGCAAGAACAACCAAACGACCAACAGTCAACGAGGCAAACAAATACAGAAACAACTTTTGGCTTGTGTGGACTTTGTGGCTCAAGTGGTTGCACCTCAGCTGTTGTTGATTCTGGTTGCATGCAACTAGCTGAATAGGATCCCAAACAGGTGAAAAAAATTGATATGAGAATGGATTAGGATTAGAATCCGACTTCCAATTTCACCTGTTTGCCTGACATGAAACTGCAGGATTGTCCGCAGAAATTGTCAGCCTGACTGTCAGCTGAACATCTGCCATGTTGTCCGACGACCAAAATAAATGGGTTTGCTTTCCCATTCTCTCTACCATTGTGCCGTATTCCATCTTCATCACGGCATATTGAAAGTTGTTACGAACAAAGAATTTTCCGCCACCTAAGGAAACTATTTAAAATCTAGCGATGCGCGGTCAACGCAATGCAACTTTGTTGTGGTTTAGATGCGCCTGGCTTTTTAATTAAACTTATCTGCGATGAAGACTCAGCTCCTGGCAAGGACTCACTTGATTAAGAGCCAGATCATCAGGACATCAACTCAGCTCAACTTCCATTGAAGTGGGAGGCGCAGTAAAAGCTGCAGCTGCAGCTGCAGCTGAAGCTGAGGCCATTCAACGAATTCATTAATAATTCAAAAGACAAATAACACAATGTAAAAGCACATGAGGACAACTCTCAGACTGCGCTGTGAGTCTCTTGTGTGTGTTTGTGTTTACATTGCGAGCAATGTAACTGATTTAAATGGAGCAGCAGACAGACAAACAGCCAGCAGCAGCTCTGCCTTGTGGCTGCTCAACTCATCTCCCTTTGAATCCCCGTCAGTGGCGCAGTTCGTCATCGATAACATATTAACGACGTCAACTCAATCATAATCAGGGCGCAGGATGAGCTGGGTGCAAAGGGAGTCTGTTGTGACTGGCGGCAGAATCGGAGACGCATTTGATGGCGAAATTTTCTGCTTAGTCACACGCATCATCAGTCAGTCCCTAGACCCACAAGCCAGCCCAGCCAGAGAGACAGACGCAGATCCAGAGCAAGAGCGGGAGAGGAAGTGGGAGTGGCAGGAGCAGGCAACCCTGCGCAGGACACGTTGCCAGCTGTCACGCCTTCTCGACTGGTGATAAATTTAGAAGATGATGTTGATGTTGATGATGATGATGATGATGTGAGTTCTGTCAGTTGTGTCAAAAACTTTTCAATTACATGATTCAGCGCCTAATGAATTGGGATGTGTCTCTCTCTCCTTCTCTCTCAGTCTCTCTTTCTCGATTGCCGCCCAGCTCATTAGCATGGAGCTGCCGCCTTTGTGCTTCTCAAAATATTTATTGATGCTTGCGATTTGGTTCGCATTGCGCCTTGGCTCGTTTCAATTATAAAATGGCTTTCGCTTCTAATTGAATCTTTATTCGAGGGACAAAGCTAAGCTAATGTTGATGTTACTACCCTCTCCCCTGCCCTTCCCACATTATTCAGTATAAACTTTATCCTAATTTCTATTATTTCACTCGCCACCTGGTTCCATGGTGATTTTAATTGCGAGGCAAGCCACGTTCCCATTGCCGCTGGGGGATTAGCAAGCTGCTCAGCTCTCAAGTCTCAGCTCCTGCAATTGTTTTGCTTTTCCTTGGGGTGCTCAGAATATAGTATATAGGTGAGGGTATCTTAAAGTCGTTGTCTTTTGTTTACGGTGGCTAGCTGCAGAGATAAATTCGCAGTAAGGCATCTCCTTGGTTATTAAAATTCTGCAAATCGATTTGTGAAACTTGAAGCAAAACAATTCAGAACTCCACTTAGCTGAAGAGCAAGCTGAGCGAGAGGTGAAAGCGAGGGCGGAGCAGGGGGAGGGGCAAGCCCTGCTAGCTATTTGTCGATTTGGCAAATAGTTTTGGCCCCAACATATCGAAATGGATTCGAGCATTTCACAATCATTTGTACGAAGTGCTATTATATTTGTATCCCTCTTTTCCCTTCTGTCCACATCCTCTGGGTGTTTATCGGTGCTGTTCACCCATTATGTTTAATGTGTTGCGCGCGTTTTCAGCAATAAACAAGTGGCAAATGCAACACTCGCGGGCCAACTTCATTAAACTCACGTTATTGTTGAATACAAAATTAAAATTAAACACATAGCACACAATTCGTATAGAAACAAAATGTTTTCGTAGGCTCCTTTGCGGCAGGTTCCCTTATCCTAGCTGCTGCGCGAGGGCCAGACAAATTTTAAGCGATAAATTTTGATAACTGATTAAAAATAACGAGAGACATTTCGGGCTGTGTTACCTGCCACACGACCACATTGCTGATGCTGTCCATACTCGTCGCTTTAATGGGGTATTTTACTTCTCCAGTTTACACTGTCAATCAGAATTGTATAATAAATGAAGCATTAATTAATTGCGGTTCAGGACTTGTCCAATTTGAAATTTATAAGTTCGCATTAATAATTCTTTTCACTTTTGGAGGGTGTTCTGCTGTCTATTCTAATTAATTTTATAATTCATTTCTTAAAATGTCGAAAAATTGAATTTACTCACATTTAGTAAATTTGTTATCTTAAATATCATTAATTTTTTAAACTTTGTTCTTTCCAACCAAAACATGATTATTTTCATTTATCAATATTGATTTTATTAATGATAATATTTAGTTGTTATAATACAATACCTAATTCAATATTTATAAACTACTATATTGTAATTTCTTATCAATATTCTAAATATTCAGTAATTTCTATTCTAAAAATAATTTTTTAATTTTTGATCAACATTTTAATATGAAAATTTACTATGTCAAAATTCTATTTTCCTTTAATGCGGGGTATCTTGCAGTCAATCATAACTTGATTATGTGTGCTGGTCAATCTGCTTTCACCAACATTTTTCTCTGTGCTTAATTCGAAACATTTTTGTTTTGTTGGCTAATTTGTATGGGCAATTAATTTACATTAGACACGGCCTGTAGTCCAATATTCGAAACGAAAAGCAGGCAGGAAAAGGTTTTTGTTTCAGTCGCTGTAGCCCCAGCTCGCATATATACTATAAATGAATGAGTATGGGACTTCAATAACAGATGATGTATACGAGAGTTGGGTTGAGTACAATCGAATAGTGCGAGTGCCAGATAACGATAAAATATAATTTACGCCTATCAATTTATGGCAAATTAATAATTATGACAGGATTAAAGTGTGACGATAATTCACAATTTCCGTTCAAATGGAAATTGAAATTGTAAATTTATTTTAAAGCAAATACAGATTAATTTTAATACAATACATTAAACGGTATTAACATAATAATATTTAACATTGTTGCTACATAACTACACTCTGCATTGGCATTTATGATGAGCCCAGTGCCTATGTGTTGTTGAGCTTTGGGATTCAAGCAAGTGTCCTGGACCACTGGCGATGTCACCAACGATGCCAACTATCGCAATACTGCAATTGTATAAAATATTGTATCTATATTGATTTTACTGCACCATTTAATTTCATTTGAGCACTGTTGCTATCAATATAGCGTCTGCTCTTAGTATTTAAAAAAAACACAAAAATATAGACTTCATAAAAAATCAAATTTATCTATTTACGATTTATTTAGATTATTCATCTTTTATTGTTGTTAGCTTACGTGAAAATGGTTTCGTTTGCTTTTATATTTGCAACTCTATCCGCAGGACCATTGCCACAATTAAACCCAGGGCTTCCAAACACAAACTCAACCCATTTCAAAGTATTTTTTAAAGAGAAGATTTTAAACAGTACTGTCGATTATAAAAGGTATTTCATAACGAAATCTAACACCTTTCTACATAAGTACATATGTGTAAGTAGATGAACAATACAAAAAGGAGTTGACAAAGCTTTGCTTTCATTTGGCTACTTAAAAAAAGACTAGAAATGAAGAGGAAATAATTACAGTGAGTATTAGATGTAGGTAGAATACATTTTGTAAATTACTCCATTTGAAAGACGATTTAATTCGGTACGATACTCAGATCTCAGACGTTCTAAGACTTGGAGATTCAAATCGAGGTGACAGTACTCGTGAATGCAAATCGCAAATCGAAAGTATCGATTAAAGAGCTTAATTTGATAAATTTAAGTGCAGTGCAAATGATTGATGCCAATTTGATTATTATCGCATGAAACACGTAAAATATACTCAAGAAACAATTGTATAGGGCAAAATTCAGATGCGGCTATCAATGTGGGCAACTTATTCAAGTTGTCCACAGCTTAGTGTTGTGTCGCAAACAGGCAGGAATCTAGCATAACTTATGCTTATGCTGCATAAGTAGGAATGCTTTATTTCAATTAATGCCGACGCAATGTATCGCGTGACACCGTCAATGCAAACTTTTTCAATCTAATGATTTACGAGTAGTTTTAAAGCATTAAATTATTTAAACAAACTCATATTAAATCAAAAATAGCTAATGATTTTGAAAATAATGCCATCAAGTTTAATGGTTTTCTGTTTTCAACCATTCCAACCAGTCAAACTTAGCGTGAAAATAGTTAAGCTGGCAACCCTGGCTGGCAATGGCAGTGGAAATGACAGAGTTGTGTATTTTTGGCATTATTTTATCGATCTTAAACAGGGAACAGACAGTAAAGAAACGTAGACTGAAAATGCTTGACAGAAAATTGCAGAAGCTAAAATAATATCCAGTAGAATGTAAATTAAGATAGACTTCTTTAGTATTATTATTTTTCTGTCGATTCAGCTTTATATTTATTGATGCACACACAAGTCGACAGGTATTTTACAAATGTTATATACCGTGATGCCAATCCGATAATAATTCAACACATTTATTAAAAACCTTACGCGTGCAAGAGCTTTATTTATATTTTGGAAGCCAATTCCAAGTGCAAGTCGATAACCCCCTTTCAATTTGAAAGTACAGAGTGTGGAACGTGATTTCCAAACCGTAAATACGGCTATCATCATTTTCAGAATTCTGAGCTCTCGAAAGCCACCTGGCTGCTGGCTGCCGACTGCCAAGTGCAAGTGAATCCCAACTGAGCATCCATTTGGCATGAAATACAACCTCAATTACGTTTTATAACTCAACACTGTGTCGACGAGCGACGACCGAGCCCCTTAGCTGGGAATTTCCATATTATGTGGCTGAATTTAATGTGCAGAAAGCGACAAAGTGACAAAGCGACAGAGCCACAAGACAACAGAATCGCTGCTGCAGACTGCGGCGAGGTCTGGCCACTCGTTTTATCTCACAAATGCCCATAAAAATATCTCGGATTTCCCACTTTAAAGTGGAGCCCATCTTCCATCTCCCAATCCTTGGCCTATGGGCATGTCCTCAGCCCGGCTCGCACAATGGGCAATAATCATTGATTTATGGCTGTCATTTCGGTTATTAGACTCGAGTTTTATGCCAAGCACAAATCTGAGACTGTCTGTCTGCATTGAAGAAGTTACTTTACTCCTACGATGGAAACTTGCAAGTAGAGCAAGTCAACGAACTCTCGTTAGCATTTGGGAATTATGTTGCCACACTTAGCCTACTTAGGCTCATGTCCTTTTCACGTTCTCTTTTCTTGACCGACTGAAACGCAAATTGAATTATTCCCTAGCTCAGTTCGTGCTTAATCTCGGAGTATGCCTTTGACTACTATGCTCGCAGTATGATGACTCGGCTCGCTCAATGCCACAAAGCACTAAAGCACAGAAAACACAAGAAGAAGCAATGAGATATTGATTACGTAGCCGAAGCTAAAATACCCTGGGTTGAGATTAAGTTTCAAGAGAAATAAATCCATTTTTTGTTTTTGGATTACGCTTAGAAGATTATTTGTTCCGATTGAACTATTAACAGCACAAACAGTAAAACACAGCAGGCAAATATTTGTACACAATTTAGGTAAGGAAATACTCTAAATGTCTGAAATCATGGTTTAAAATTATTATGAAAAGCTTTTTAATAAAATAGGCTTATGATAATCAACCGAAAACACACGTCAGTATTGGGTTAAAAAAAGTAGGGTTTATAAAATTTGCAAAGTTATGAATTTGTATTTTGTTTTGGATTAATATTGGTCTTTTATTTTTATTTATTGAACTGAACAAATAATAATAATATTTCACTAGTGTTAGCAACCGATTAAGGTTCGAGCACGTGAAGATCATTTCGTTCGCGAATTTTTAAATGTAAATGAAAGTCTAACACATTATCATGCATGCAGCTACAAATTTAACACAACAATAATAGCTTATCGAACTACAACTCTTATCATTTTGAGTATTTTTTTGTGATAGCATTTTCTTTCCGATTTTTTTATGATGTAATAAAACATACTAACTGGTCAAGCGTTCTAGTTTTTTACATGTAAAAGAGGTATTATGTGTGTTGTCAGCATATACCATGTAATTTTAAAGAAATTCCATCAATTGCAATAAAAGATGATTATACTAAATTAAACAAAGTCATTTCTAGATTAAGTTTGGCCTATTTTATTTGTGAGCCGGCTTACGAACACTTTGAGCAGCCTCATTCGATTTTTTAGATGAGTACAGGGTATGCAAATTTCAGTTGCACTCTTTATTGTCCATAGTTTCCACAGTCGTTGTTGTTGTTGCTGCTATTTATGATCCGCATTGAAGCCAAAGCACTTAGTGTCCAGTCAATCAAAGAGCAGAGGGGGAATCGTAGCTTGCACTGTGGCCTCGCATTGAAAAGTGTCCAACCACAATGAGAAATTTGCATAATTTTCATTTGACAGCGGCCTCGGATTTTTTCGGAGGGGTGAAAATGAGGTTAGCTAGAGGAAAACTGAATAGTGGTAAGAGTGAGGAGTGTTTGGGATGGGGAGGGGTAGAGGGCTGGTAATGCTCCCGTCCATTATTTGGCATTACTTAAGTAACCGAACTAATCTCTGGCATATTTCAATTAGTGTCAACTTTTTTTTTTTATTTAAGCACACACTCATACACACACACTCACACAGCTGTGCTGAACAATTGCAACTTAGGCCACAGTCCACAGCATTATGGGGACGATTGGGTAATTTGCAATAATTTGAAAATACTCTGAATTTTAGTGAATATTTTAATATCAATTAAATTTTACATCAAATTAGCTACTTTTGTTTGTTCTTAAAATAAATAAGAAAATATTATAAAATTATTTATAAATTTTTTGATTATTTCTGGTTAATAAAAGACGAAGTTTTCAGTAATTCTGAAATCAAGAATTTCGCTTTTAAAATGAGAAATTTAACCACTATTCTGAGAAATTGTTACGCAGTCTGTTGCGAGTTTGGAAAACCAAAAGTTTATGATTAATTACTAATTATTTAAGAATAATGCAAAATGGGCATTTAGCCTATAGTGCACAGCCCACAGCCCACATCCCACAGAACCAAATCCCAAGCCCCAAACACACACACACAAACACACATGTGAACATTGGTCACGCAATGCTGTGGTTATTGGGCAACAGTTCACAAACTAACACGCCGGGACACACATTAACTCGCCTTCTACTATAAGGAGGGTGACTGAGAGATACTCCTCTGGATACTCCTCTTGTAATGCTTTAAGCTGCAACTCAACCCTATTGCCGCACACAATTAACTTACAGGGTATTAAATAATTGTTTACATGTGTGAAGTGGGTCGACAACTGTCTGCTGGCTTGGTTCTTGCGGGTTGTTGGATGAACTGAGTAAACGTTTTAGTAAAACACTCTCTCACACTTGGACGCACGCACACACTAAAGCACACACAGCACACACACACACACATGCTTATCAAAACGCAATCAGCTCAAATGCTGTTTTTGCTGTCCTCGTTGTCACCAACTCCGGATCGGGAGGTTTCCTCCCTGTTTAACCCAACCTTTTTGGGGGTATTTACAGGCATTCTGTTGTCAGACATTTCTGGAGGGACAACATGCGAAGGACTGGTAAAATAAATTAAATAACTCGCCAAGGTGTTCGCTAATGCGATGCTTACCCATGTCCTGCCAAAAGGATAATAGGCCAAAGCGACTTTAAGATGTTTTAAATTGATCAAAACGTATCGATTGTTCTCGCTCACCATTTCCTGGAGATGTCGCAGATAAACTGCAAAGTCTATCATTATCACGACTATCATCGTAATCATCTGGCGTTTTGTTTACATAACAAATCCGAAATCCGAATCCCGAATCCCAAAACCACTGGCCGCGCTCTTCTCTCTGTCTCGGTCGCTGTCTGTGAGGTCACATGCGCAGTGGAGCGTTCCGCATTCCATGTTGCATGTTGCATGCTGCAACTGTTGCGCCTTCTTTTTGCTTCTGTCGATGCTCCAAACTGTAAAGGACTAATCCAATCTGGTGTCACTTTTGGCACTTTTACATGCATGCATACATCGCATAACTAATTCCAATCTCAAATCTCGAATGGCAAATAGCATGCAAATTTGATTAGACACAAAACATGCGAAGCAGACAAATTGGACAACTTGTCAGGGCAATTAGGCAGTGAGGGCACGTCCATCATCATGAATTTGATTTGCAACTACAATTGTATTAGCAACTTTTATTGCACCAATTCAATTAAAAACATACCGACTAAACTCAAAGTTACATTTAATATGATGAACGGCATCAGTTGGGCAGATAGATGGCCGGCTATAAAGCATACGAGTGCATTCAGAGAGGAGGCTGCTCGACTGACAAGCACTTATCATTGGGGTTGCCCACTTACCCGTCAGATACACAAAAAAACCAGTCAACAATGCGACATGGGAAGTGAGAATGGGATTGAGATTGGGAATGGGAATGGAAATGGTAAATGGTAGGTTAAGTGAGCCACCCCTCTAACAAATTGTGAATAGTAAGCTCACAAATGGAGGATAACAATAAGAACTACAGCGCAATAGCAACAACAAATAACAGACGTTTTCAAACGAGCTTAGGTGTTGTGCTTGACTGTGAGATACCCGGCAAGGATGAGCAGTTCCTTCAACATGAATATAATATTGTAGAATGCAGCATTTCAAAGCGGCGTTGAACAAATAAAAAATTAAATTAAATACGCTTAATATAAAATAATTAACTACTAGAAAGATATGGCGACATTAAAGTATTCAATGAGGAGCACATTTGCCACTACCAATTACTTTAGAATGATTATTGTAATTTGCTGACAACATATGAAAAGGGTTATAAATTGCTTTTGTTTTCAATTTAAAGAAGGGTATTATAACTTAGAGCCAACAGAAAATGTATGTAAAGGCAGAAGGATCAGTGTCAACAGGCGAGACGATATTGTCATGTCCGTCTGTCTGTCTGTATGAACACCTAGATTTCAGAGACTACAAGAGCCAATGCAACCAAATTTGGTATTAGTACTCGTTTATATCTGACGCAGATCACACAATATTTAAAGTCGCCTTTTTTTCTGACACTTTTGTTATGTTCGAATGAAAAATATAGAATTTATTCAAAAATCATTTTATTGGGAATAAATCAAATACAACTCAATATCCATGGCATATTATGCTTGTTTCACACTAAAAATACTTTTCGGTATATTTTCTTAAATACTCGTATAAGAGTTTTGCAGTTCCTTAAAACGGGCACCGGGTATCTCACAGTTTTGCAATTATTTTTAACAAGGGGATGGTGGAAGTCAAATTAAATTATCTAACAGTTAAAAACTAAAACAGTTAACAGTTAGTGATTGGAGCGATTAAGCGAAAAGCAATCACTCGAAAATAAAGAAAGTGGAGATAAAAACTACGTTTTTTTTAAGCTCTGGGCTATGTTGTAAATTATGACTATATCTACTGGAAATGTTGAAACTATCAAACAGTAAAAATGCACTTGTAAATATTCATGAAATTATATGATTTAATTAATTTACCTTTTTCGTCGCAACACTACACCACAGCACAGCAGGATCAGAATAAAAGAGACAATTTTAAGTGTGACCAAATTGTATGACAACTTAAATATTTAATTCAGTGTTGTAGAATGTTCTTTTTGACTTAACAGAATGGACATATTCAACACTATTCTTATAAAATATTAAATTAAAAACCCATTTTCAAAGAAAATTTGCTGTCAAAAACAAATTTATGAGCCAGCGAAAATAGAACACAAACCTTAATTATGTGTTGTATAACGAAATTTCCTAATTATTTCAATCATATGGACGAATAAACAAAAATTAATGCTTTTTAAGGAAACTTTATAAAGTCTTAGATGGTGACTTCTGCTTGTCTCCGGGTTGCACACAATCTCCTTAACCCTCAGCTCAGCTTCATAGTTACCGGGTATAAAAAGCTGCAGCAAAGTGGCAAAGTTCACGCCAACCCCATCAAGACGAAGCAGCGCTGAGAAGGCGGGAAAACGTAATCCGGAGAAACCAAGAGGATAATAATGTGAATGCGATGGGAGCACAAAAAAACAAATATGTATGTTCGACTCGATCTGTGGTTGCAACAGCCCTTTGTGTGTGTGGCAAGCACGCGAGACGAAGGACAACAATAAACAGAAAATAGAATCAAATCGAAATAAAACGAAACGGAATCCTCTTAATGTGGAATGTAAACAAAAGCGGCACGTGACCCGCAACCGCTTCAACCCCAATTTTCTATCCCTCCGCTTTTCACTTACCCTCTCACTCCTCCACCACCTCGGGAAACTATCAAATTGTTGGCGCCGGACAAATGGCCGCGTGAAAATAGTCCTGTGTGGATCCTTTGAATGCAGCTGCAAAGTAAACGGCTTGTCTGTGGCGCCATCATAAAATCCAAGGGGCGTCTTCAGTTCACAATACGCACAACTATTTGCAGACATTCAATTGCTCTTGCATGAGTGCTGAATTATTCACACTTGACCAACTAGACCCAGTTTGCAGTTGCAAGCTTGCAGGCTTTAGTTATCCTAGCTCGGCTGTCAAGTTGTTGCTGCCTTACAAAACGTTGTAGATTTTCAAATCAAATATCTCAGCACTTTGAAGAAATGTGCAACAATATAAAAAATGTATCCGAATTGTGGCCGAGTCGTGTCTATTTGTGTCCATTCATGTTGCTTGCAATCTGAAATCTGCTATCGTTTGCCGCAGTCCGTACATCGAACTCAACGATTTCTTCCACATTCTGGGGCACTGCCTTCATTGCTCGCTCTTATTGTCCGCCGTTATCGTTGTCATGAAAGTAGCAATAAATTCAAAGGGGCAAACAAGAGAGGAGATCCAGGAGATGCCTCCAAATTTGATAACTGCGTTACCATTTATTCTCTAGTTGCAAGTGCAAGATACCTCTTGGCCAGCTGCCAGGCTTCATTGCTCACGTATTTCCAAGTGGTTAATTACATCTCTAAATGGAGAATTACTTTATAACACTGCTGGCAGCATGTGGGGCAATAGCGTGCAAATTGGCCCAAACCAAACGGCCAACTACACTTCATTTTATGCGTCGCAATTTGCTTTAAGTGCTCCTCTTCCCTTGACAGGATTCAGATGCTGTCAGACAGATGGAGGAGGATTGAGGAACAATCAAGACTTTTATGAGAGAAGTTATGAAGTCCGAAAGATAATAATGGGCCAACACTTTGTGCTTGGCACTAATTCAAAATCCGCCAACAAGTTAGGCGAGTTAGAGATGCGAAAAGGCATCGAGCCAAGGCCAAGTTTGTAGTTGTAGTTGGCCATGGCATTGCACTGAAAGAAATGGGAAGCCATCAGTCAGCAGAATCACTTTTTACGATATTACGTATACGAGGAGTAACCTTTTCAGCCTAATCTACACTGAACAAACTTCAGACTTTGGACAAGCAGCCACAAAAGCCAGGCGAGTAAATTGTTTGATGCTTTGAGGCACAAACTTAGCAAGCATCCGCTACAGGAATAGTAGGAAGTGGACAAAGTCAAGGGGATGAAGTGGAGGATGCGGAGGTGGTCGGAAGTGACGGAGACTTTGCTTGCCAGCAGCAGTAGCCATCAACATCAACTGAGAGGCGGCACTTCGAGACCCGAGACTTGATACATCGGGATGTGGGCAAAGGGCCAAAAGGATAAACAGCATCCCCATATAAAGGATATGCCCACATGAGGAGAGTGAAGTGGGAATAAAGGGGAGAGTGGGGAAAACGGATAGAGAGGAACTTCTTTTATTGCGCCTGTCTTGAAGTAGTGCCAAATCTTATGATTGCAGAAGTTATAGACCAGACACTGCTCTGGCCACAGTCTGGGATTGAGAATGCAGATGGAGATGGGGATGGAGCCATGCATTCTCAATACCAGACAGTAGAGAGGGAGAAGGGGATACAACTGTGGGGAGCACTCTGTTGGACGAAGGGACTGAGCCCAAGTAAATGAAGCGTGACGCTTTGTTTTCCTTTGATTTAGTTTTATGAGTCTACATCGGATGTAATTGAATTATGCAACTTGGCGCCGACGCTCAACGGCAGACAACAGACTATTGACGGCTTTATTAGCATCGGATCGTAAAAGAGAACTACAGGGGATGATAACAGCCATGATGACGATGTTGATGTCGTTGATAATAGACAGGATGCGGCTGTTGCACAAACAGATGAGGAATGAGGAGGGAGGAATCAGGCAGCAACATGGTTACGCTTTTTAGCGGTGATATTTGAATTTTAGATGCTTCTCGTTCGCGATGAAATGAGTTGGAAAATATGTCTGCGGTTGGCAGTCAGTGCAACTCCAAGTCCAACTTCAAACCGATATCCTGAAATGAATGGATGAGAGACGAGACTCAATGAACGCTGGTAATTTGCATAACTCAATAAAGCGGCGCATTAACTGATAACTGATAAGCAGCAGTCGACAGAGGATGCCGTGATGATGAATGATGAGATAGCAACATCACTCATCATACACATCCACATACACATCCAGTAAACAGCAGACAGACAGACAGTTTCAGACAGAGAACAAAGCGATGAACGAAGCTTATTCGACAGTCGACTGCAGGTTGAAGCTAATGTGAACAGCTATTGATATTGAGAACTAGAGATGAAAGAGAGGGAATGGGGGAAGAGGCATATTTGTTACGAGGTCAATTCCCGACGGAGTTGGAGGACTCATTGCCAAAGGCTTCATTTCATAGAGACATACCCATAATTAATATGCGAGTTTTCATGCAGCAATCTGTCATCTGGGCTAAGAAGCGAGCATCGAGTGCAAGCGAAAGTAACACGAGCCTCGCTTAATGCCTGCAATTATAACAAGCCTTTAGACAACTCCTGTGGCATGTGGGATGCGAGATGTGGTACGTGGGAGGAAAAGAGATTCAGAATCTGACAGCTTGCTTCAGTGGCTTCCAATTACAGTTTCATACTCGCTCTCCATCCAGTTCGTGTGACAGTTTAAAGCTGAAACCGTTGACAAATCGAAATCAAAGACACCCTTTTCCCTTCCTTCTCTCCTCCTTTGCCATGACTGCAATTGGAGTAGCGATGCAACGATGAGAGACCAATTGAGAGCTCGGGAATCATTTGTGTTGCTTGTTGTTGTGTCCTGTTGGACAAGGACTAAGCTGTGTAAGTGACAACTACAACTACAACTACAGCTGCTTCCTCGTAGCCTGGTCAGCAGAGATGACTCACGCATTGACACGGAAGCTTACGAGGCTCCAATGATATCGTAATTCGCATCAACACGACACGAGTGGGGGATTCGTCGACCTCACGCAACTCGTTCAACTTCTTGACGCGTCGCAAAAGTTCCCCAAAAATGCTTACGTGCCATCGACGTGACCAAAATGTTTGCCCATAAATAAGGTAAATATGAAAATAGGAAAATGAAGACTTCAAGATGAAAATGAAGCCCACAAATAGAAGAAGAAGAGCAAACTCCAGACAGAGTTTCCCAAACAGTTAGTGAGTTCATATGTTGGCCTGAGAACTCAACTCGTTTTGCACGAATCCTTTGAAAATTCATCAATGAGTCGTGAGTCGCAGGCAACGCCTTGCCTTGGCTCCCCTCCCTTCCCTTTGTACTCCTTCCCAGGAGACATTAACCCCAATTGGCAAAATGGCTCATTAGGTCAGTCGGGAAGTCTTCAACAGTGTCAGCCTTAGCCGAGGCATCGCCATCGTCATCGTCCTCGACGCCGTCGTCGCCATTCAGAAGTTTTCCCCATTCAACCATTGAAGCACTCACATTATTCGTTGGGGCATTCACTCAATACTCATACAAATGAGAATACAAATGCGAAGCGAATGGAAAGAAAACGCAACCGAGTTGCACCGCTGCGTGGTCAGTTATAATTAGGGGCGCTTTAAGGGTTTTATGGGCTAAGCGATTAGCGGCGAGAGTCAAGAGAGAAGCGTCAATGGAGGAGAGGAGAGGACAGAAGAAAAGAGAAGAGCACTGCAGAGAAGTAAACACTTTCACGTTGGCCCACTCCGAAGGGAAGGATACCTTCAGGCTGTATGCCTTTGGGTTGTCTTCTCCATTTCATTCCGGTCAATTCCAATATTGTTAATTGGCGACATGGTTCCAACGAATTCCGAATTTGGGCTTTGAATTCGTTTTGGAGTTGGAGTCGGAGGAACCCAAGCGACTCGTAAACATATCGGTTACTGCTGAGCCCCAATTCAAAGCAGCTCCAATTTATGTTTATTTAGGGAGGGGTTAAGGAGATGGTAAGGGAAGGGGAAAGACGTGAAATGGGCGCGGTCTTGGGTCACGGGTCGTGGATATGCATAAGTCAGTGAAAACATGTTCGAAGTTGACCATCTGGGTTTGATTCTCACTCTGATGTTGAGTTGATTAATTGGCCATAAACCAAGCGATTATTGTAATAATTTGCAGAGAGAGTAAGAGAGAGGGAGAGGAGTATTCGAGTTGAGGAAGTTGATAGATAAACACATCTGGAGAGGAAAGAGTGCAAGACTGGACCAAAAGAAGCCCATAAATGCCACTTTTAGTGGCTCAAGTAGAATATGAAGCAGCAGAAGCAGAACTGAAACGTTTACCGTTATGATTTTAGGGTGCAAGTTCCCCCTTCTCCGCCTGTCTCCATCTCCTCTTCAGCCATTTCCGATGAACTGTTGTTTTTCCCTTGAAGTTGCACGAAGCTAACAGAGCTGCCCCACAATCAAGGGGATGTGGAATCCACATTGTGGATGCAGTCCCAGCGAAGCAGAGTGGAAGAAGGGGGAAGAGGGGGTAGAAGAAGGACAGCTCGTCGCTGAGCTGTAATTGCTTAATTTGATTACGTGCCGCCGTAAAAAGCAGAACAGGAAATTTGCACACACATACCTTACATGCAAGCTCGTGCTCTGCGCTGGGTAATGAAGTTGATTCGCCGTTCGGATGGATGGATGGATGGATGGGAGATGGATAGGCAGTTAGCAGGCCCACGGGAAAGTGTAGATGAGGAGGGCGAGGAAAGTGAGGAGGAGGAAACAAGCTGTGGATGGCGCGACTTTAATCTGCTTGCCAGATGGAGAGCGAATTTATTAGTGTTTCGAGTGAAGCTAAAAACCCTTTGCCCGAATGTCGCCACCAACAACCATAACAAGGAGGCTAAGTAACTGTAAATTCAGGAGCGACAATGGCGTCAAAGGCACGAAATGGAAAACCATTAGCTTGGCTTCGGTTCGCTTGGGTTCAGCTGGGTTCGGTTCGGTTCAGCTTGGATCAGTTTGGTTCGCTCGTGCGATAATTAGAAGCAAACTCGGCACGCTCAATTAGAAGCTTGTAAGCATTACAGTAGACTCAAGAGACGGGGAAGGGGCAGGGGAAAGAATTGAGCACGAATATAAGTATAAACACACTCTAACTGAATTGCAATAACAATAACAACAGCAACAGCAACAACAACAACATCTACCACAATGAGGACAACAAGCGAAACAGAAGCCAAACAGCAAAATGGCCGCAGTGTTGAAGGCGAAACACGCGACGAACTGCAGCAACGATAGGGGTAAAGGGGGAAGACGAGGGGAGCAGAGGGATTAGGCTGAAACGCAGGCGGGTTAAACACGCTGTGAAAGAGCTGCACGATGTGGTAAAGGGCTAGACGAAGAGGTGTAGGGGAAGGGGAAAAGGGAACGCAGCGACTCGAATGTCTTAATTAACTGTTAGTTGCACTCGGCCAAATCGAAGTAGCCACGTGCAGTGGGTGCGAGGGAGAGGAACAGAGAGAGCGGGTCAGGAAGAGAGCTACCGCCACGGCTTGTCGCCTTTGATACCACTAAATAATGCTCAGAAGGAGGACGCGGACAAGGCTGAGGCTGACGTTGTGCCCCACTCAACATATTTATGATTTGCAATTATTTTAGAGAGAGGTTCGCTTCGGTTGTTAGACAAAGACGGAGAGGGAAGAGAGGAGAGAGCCTTATCTGATTTCGGGATACACGAAGTGTGCATAACCGTGAACACGTCGCCATCATCAGCACACACACATTCATGCGAGTTGGTTTCGTTTTTGCTTGTATTTTTTTGGTGGCGGCGCCAGACGAAAGTGTTGGCTAGATAAATGGCAAGGGAGAAACGGAGTAAACGGGGTAAAGGAGTTTGCAGGGGGCCATGGCTGGGCTGGAGACTGGAGACTGGGCTTACATGTCACTTGGCCATAAAAAAAGTTTATGTCTGACATGAGCCAAAAACAATTTGCATATTTATTTCCACTGGATAACAACTTAATTTAGGATACATTCGGGCTGCGACTGAGGCACATAAAGAGGTGGGGAGCAAAGGGGATGGAAAATGAAAGTGGGAAGACGGCGAGACTATTGCGTAAGCTGCCTTGGGGCAGGCGAGACAGTGACAGTGAGGCAAGAACTGAAAACGGAATTCCGTTGATCCCGTCGTTGGCAAGGGAACAGGGGAGGTTTGGGGAAGAGTTGAACAATTAATTGCCAACTGGCCTTTGGCGCCTGGTCTACGCTCAGCTTAGTTGTGGAGCTGCAATACAATGCACCTGAAATGCAATTCATTTGCAGTCGTCGCGCTGACTTTTGAGTGACGCCATATTTTCCGCTACATTTGCAATAGCCTCAAGTTGTGAGCTGCAACATCCAGGACCGCTGCTCATCCTGCAACTGGAGATCACTTAGAGCAGCTTTGCACCGAACGCTGAGCACTGACAGAGATGCATGTGGCATGCGGGAAGCAGCAAATGGGATGCCGCAGCTCTATTCGACTCGGCTCGTCTCGACTTTACTTCAGTGCAAAATGAGATACTGACTTGATGTATTAGCATAATCTGGGAGCAATGAAACTGCGGCCAACAGACAATTAGAGGTGCTCAGAGTTCAGTAGTTATTACTTATGGCTAATGGTCAATTTTAAATAGCCTGGCCACTTGAGTGAACTTGACCCACTTGGGGATTTGTGAAGCGCCTTTGATTGGAGCAACTGATATATAACATGATTAGAGGCCTTATAGAAGGCAAGGCTCTAATCCAATAGGAACTGCATAATCGGAGCAGTCGCTTGTGGAAAGAGCCGTAAGAGGAAATCCCAAATGAAATCCGTTTCATTCACTTTGTGTAGGACACGAAAATGGATTTCACTTTCTAAGCCACTTTGTGGCGTGTGCCACCAAAAAAGCCCAGAGCACTAAATCCATTTGCCATGAGGAGGAATTAAGCCAGCAAGTGGGCGGATGAGACGGAGGGGCGGAGCGATGAAGCAGACAGGGATTGGCACAACGAAGCGCTTTCGCTTTGTGTAACTTTAAATGCATTTTGCGTTTGCTTTCACCTTTGGCTTTCTGGGCAAACGCTTTTACTAGTGTCCAATGCGGCACGCCTGCTCGGTCTCTCTCTTTCTTTCTATATATATATATATACGTATGTATCTGTCGCTCCTTTTATATTTATATTTCGATTTCATGTGCAGGACGCCTGCCAACACTGCAGCGCTTCACAACACTGTGTGGCACGCTAATAAACTTGAAACTTTGGAAAAGGCCCCAAAAACGAGTCGAAAACTTTGCAATTGCATGTCGCACACAGTTCCTCTCTGACTCGCTTTGCTCCTTCGCTCTGATTATTCCTTTTTTTGCATATATATGTATATATGGGCGCCAGAATGGCGTACGTTGGGCGCCAAATGAATTTAATTTTGCAGACGCAACGTGCGCGTTTTTATTCACTGTCAAACGGAATTTCCTCTCTATTCCCCCCGCCTGGAGTTGCCAAACTTTGTCCTGTCCTACAAAACGAGAGGAAACCCGTACTCGAATGTGCTCGACTTTGAAATATCTGCTAAAAATATGATTTTGATTAATTGTTATAATTAATTATGGTTTCTATCTTTAAAATTACGGGTAAAGCCTTGAGAATCCGCGATTGGGCGAAACATTTGCTACACATAGAAAAGCGTCCTAAAATCACGAATAAAATCTTGAATCATGATGTCAAATTTGTACCCAGAAAGAAAACTCTTAAATCACGATGGAAATTTTAGTACTATTTTAGATTGGACATTCTTGAATTTAGATTTTTTATAGCTTTTAAGAAGATGAGAAACAAGAATTCAAAAATGTCAAAATGGCACCCAGAAATGAAATTCTTGAATTATATTGTCTATAGAGAAAACAAAAAAAAATATATATATATAGTATTTCATATTTTTGTAAGCTAATAATTATTTATGGTTAGTTAATTTGTTTGTAATATTACTACTTACTATTATGAAAATCAAGAATAAAATTCTTGAATTTGATAATTTTTCGAACTCAAAAAATGTTTGATATGTTTATCGCCATAACCTCTTAAAAGTAATTTTCATTCATACGCATATGTTGCTTTAAAAAACAGAAGCATGGCATTTGTCGATATGAAGAGAAAAGTACTACAAACTCTTCTTAAACTTTCTACTGTGGAGGTGCAGCTACAGATACTTATATTTTCGTTTGTCTCTAAATTGGTATACCCTTGTTGGCTGGAAAACCGTGTATAAAAACTCATCGCACAGCATTGAAACTCATTTGCCCGCATTTTTTGCAGTTGGTTTTTTTTATTTTTGCCATTAAGCTGGCGCTACCTTTTAAGCTAATTTGCCGGATCCATCTGTAGTTAAAGTTGTGCTTCTATCTCCCTCTCCAGCTCGGTATCCATTTCGTACAAATTTGGCACAGAGAGCATTTGTAATCGCCTCGCAGAAAAGTCACTTAAATGCTCATTGCTAACTCTGGCCCAGCACTGGAAGCCTGTTCATATTGCCCGTCCCAGGTTGCAGCTTTCAGATGTCAGGATGCACGTTGCACGTTGTTCGACAGGCCAAAAATCATTTGAAGCCGTTAACAAGCGTTGCCTGCCCCTGATTGCCGTTGGAAGTGGAATTGGAATTGAGATTGCGATTGCCAGTCGGCTTGCAGCCTATTAATGTTACCCTGGCAACTCTGGCCGACAGACAGACAGACAGTTGCTGAAACACTTTAGCAATTTGCAATTGACATATCGAGAGCAGAGCAGAGCAGAGAACAGTGAACAGTGAACAGTGAACAGTGAACAGAACAGAGAGTCAACTCAAAAACCATTCATGCATGAGAACAATCCACGGCTCTACGCACTTCTATGCAAGTGCCGGAATCAGCCACGGACACAGACACGGACTCGGACAGGGACCTGATCCTGGACCCAGACCCGCCAATTCCATGCACATCCACTGCATCCAGTTGGCATGGCTACTCGTACACACTCATGGGTACTCGTTCACATTCACAACCAGAGAGTTACACGGAGCGTTGGATGGATTCAAGAATTTAGCAAAAACTCATGCATCACTGATTCAATTCGCTTATTTACAATTTAATATTCAGAGTTCATTCGAAAAACAACTTTTTACAGAAATTCGCAATCGGAAAGGGGCATAAACCCTGCGAAAACAAAAACTATTATTGTTCTTTAAGAAACTCTATAAAAAATTGATTTGTGTGCTGATAAGCACAAGGTTATTTTTTATATATTATTTACTTCAACAGTCGACAAAATAATATGCAAAATAACATGTAAGTTTACAATTCGAAATTACACATAATTTATAATTTTTGAAAATGTTTATGCTAATAAATGATGACAAAAACATGTTATGATCTCGTGGTGCCTGTTTCCATAAATAGTTTAAGTGATGCAATTATTCTAATAAGCAAAATGACAAAATCATATCTCCGATATGAAAAATGGTTTAAATATTTCGCAATTTAATTAAGTTAAAGTTTAACAAACACGTCTAACTCATTTTTGATGAAGTCAAAATTTAATAGGCTTTTGAGAGACGCATCGCACGTTTCCAATAATTATGAAGAGTTTGGCAACTTCAATAATGAGGGAAGAAGTTCGAAAACTTTGCTCCTGGCATTTGGCAGCGTTGTGAAAGTCTGACAAAGGTCAAAGGGCATTTGGCAGTGGGCGAAAAGTTGATGGCCAAGATTAAAGACGACAATGAGAGTGTGGGCATGGCAAGAGTCCTGAAAACAAGCAATGGAATTAATTTCAAGGCTCAAAAACCAGAAATCACAAACAATTATAAACACGCACAACCACACACTTACAGAGTGAGACAGAATACACAACATGACACGAGTGGACAGTTGAGAATTTTCGAGAAAAGAGTTGAAATATTTGGCAAAACCACAGAAAATCAAGTACATATATTTTTAGGGGGGTAACGAAAGCAAAGATAAATGTTGCAAGTTTTTCTTATAGACGTCAGTGCTTTGTGGCGAAACAGATCGAACACGAACCACAATTGCAAACGCACAACTTTCAACATTGACCCTCCAAGCCCCTCTGCCCCTCATCCGCCCCAGGAGGTAAGCAGAACACTTGGCCTATGAAATCAAAAACAATTGTCAAAGTTCGCAAAGTAGTTTGATTGGGTCAATTGTGCTTGCTTTGAGCTGGACATGCAATTAAAGTTTGCAGCAGACAGCCAAACACCCTCGATCCTCGACCGCCGACCACTCGAATTGCTGCAAAGGACTTTTCAGTCTGCAAGTTGGATACTTTTAATTGTTGGACAACTCTAGACGAGGACTCTCGTTTGACTTATGAAAGATGCCACCAATGTTTGTTCATGTGTACACGACCAACTTGCAACTTGCAACTCGCAACTCGCAACTAGCCACACGGCCAAGTGAAACATTGTGTCAATACAAGAGTCGGGTACTCAACGATGATTCACTCGCTCACATTGCGAATGTAAATGTAAATACATGTGCGAAAGCGACCACCTGAGAAATCAGCACGCCACAAAGGCGTCTCGCTAAGTCTCTGTGAAGGGAGCGGGGAAAGGGGAAAAGCGGGAAGCGCAAAGACACGGCAAGGGGAGAAGTGTGTACTCCATCTTATTGCCAAATCGCTTTGTAACAAACGGTAAAAAAGTGTGGAATATTATGTATAAATGTCCTGTTGTTATCCTGCTTCCCATTCTCCTTTCAGTTCCCTTCTTTCTCTTTCCTCGTAGTTATGTTCTTATATTGATCTCGAATTGAATATGGAATCGCGTGCCACGTGGGGAAACCTGCAGCTGCCACGTTGACGTTTACTCGCGACTGCTCAAGTGAAAACAAATAAGCAAGCTACGCACGCCTGAACTCGGCTGAGACATACCCGGTAAAAGGTGTACGATTTCAAATAAATACCTGAACTAAAGGATTTCCAAAACACTTCCATAACACTGATGTTTGGCCCATAAAATGCTTTTATAAGAGATTTATTGACATTGAACAATATTATATGTGTACTATGTATTTTTATATTATAATTATAATATATTATGATTCAAGATAGTTGTTATACCCCGTGTACATTGAATCCACTTTATAATGTATACATATTCTTGCTCAGCATCAACAGCCCAGTAGATTGAACTGTGAGTGTGCGAACAACGTTTATTTTGTATTTCAAATAGTATAAGTATTTAAAGTAATTGTAAATAGATAGGTGTAAGGATTACATACACCAATAGTAGATTTTGTTTATTGTTAATTTAAAATATGAGAAAAGTCTTGAGCTCAGAGTATTTCGTAGCTGAGCTCTCTCGATTAGAGCGTCCATACTTGCTTTTCTTTCTTATAGTTACCGATAACTTTCGCTTGTTAATGCTAGTTAAGAGTATGAATTCTGGACATTAAAAATAAAACAGCTTTAAGTTGTGCGCTCAATGATCTTACCCACTGAATAATGTTGTTTTCAACAACTCCAAGTTATTTTATTATTGACTTTCTCAGATCATAAGCTGCTTACTTTTTAACACATGAGATCTTATTTTTCTTGTTTTATCACAGCATTGCGTGCTTCATTTGCGTGTTCGCAGACGGACGAGGGCGCAGACAGTCGAGGTCAGGTCGATTCGTTTTTTACCCTATGCGAACCGGGTATCAAAACTTCTGATTCCGATGAGCTGTATCTGCTTGGGACCTCCATAAATGTGCCTAACTAACCACATCAAAGTGATGGGAGCTTCTCTTGTCGCTTTGTTTCGCTTGGCATCGTTTTGAATCACATCGTTTCATTAATGTCTTCATGTGCTTCGTGTGTTGTCCTTGCGGCCGTGCCACAGATTTTTATGACATTGCAGCACATTAAATTTTACAGCTTATCAAAGCAGTTGACACTTCCGCAACCCCCTCACACCCCTCACACCCGTCGCAATTCGCTATTCGCTCGTCGCTTTTCAGTTTCACAGTTGCTGCGGCTGTTCTCGGTTTCTGTCTGCTCGGAGTTGGCAGCTGGAAGTTGGCAGTTGGCAGTTGGCAGTTGGTTGTTGAGGGGCAACCACATTGACAGCGACATGAACAGGTTCAGGACAAGCGGCTCCCTTGACGCCATTTACATTTTGGTTAACTGTAAATTGGCTTTGTATTCTTTATACGTGTATGTGTGTGCGCTGGGGGTGTGTTGGTGGTGGTGTGTATGTGTGTGTGCGAGTGTATGCTGCAAACTTTTTTGAAGCTCATTGAGCGCGTTAATTGATTTTCGCGCCAACAAAGGCAAAGCTTGAAGGGACGCGTCGTCGGCGGGGGCGGGGGCAGAAAGGACATGCGAGCAGCTCGACACCCGGTCCGAAACAATGGCGGGGCTCCTCGGACTAAAAAGGCCAATTGTTAACGATGGCAATGGAGATGGGAATGTGGATATATGGGGAACGGCGACATACCGCCCTTCCAGTACACACTCCGCTCACCGAAAAGCGGCTGAGAGCAAAGGAAGCCCTGCAAAATATGCCAGCCAGGGTAGCTTCAATGTTTTACTCCATGTTCGGGGGGAGAACGAGGGGAGAAGAGGAGCAATTTACGAAATGACATTATTTGAGCGCAACAAAAAAATAACATAAAGAGAAGCAAGAGAGCACAGAGGAGAATGTGGAAAAATTACGCCAACAACTAAAATAGACAGCAATTCGTTGCCCCTCCCCCGCCCGCCACGTTGGCCCCACCGTTGTTATAGCTGCATTTTTTTGTATAAGAGGTGTGTTCAAAAAGTAAGGTGACTTTGTATTTTCAAGAAAAACTATTAATTTATTTATCAATATTTTTGTTGTCCCCTTCAAAGTAATCCCCCTCAGATACAATACACTTATGCCAACGGTTTTTCCAATCCTCGAAGCACTTCCCATAAGCACTTTTCGGTATAGCCTTGAGCTCTTGCAGCGATGCAGTCTTTATCTCTTCAATCGTTGCAAATCTCCGTCCTTTCATAGGTCTCTTCAGTTATGGGAACAAGAAAAAGTCACATGGGGCCAAATCCGGTGAATATGGTGGCTGAGGCATTATTGTGGTGTTGTTTTTGGCCAAAAAATCTCTCACAAGCAAAGATGAGTGAGCAGGGACATTATCGTGATGCAAAAGCCATGAATTGTTTTTCCACAATTCTGTATGTTTCTTTCGTATTGCTTCTCGCAAACGGCGCATAACTTCCAGATAATATTGTTTATTGACCGTACGACCATATGGTAAGAACTCCTGATGCACCACGCCATGGTAATCGAAGAAAACAGTGATCAAAACTTTAACATTTGATCGAACTTGGCGTGCTTTTTTCGGTCTTGGCTCGCCTGGGCTCTTCCATTGGGACGATTGGGCTTTGGTTTCGATATCATAACCATATACCCATGATTCGTCACCAGTTATGACCCTCTTGAGTAAATCTGGGTCGTCGTTGACGTCATTCAACAGCTCTTGAGCGATGCTCATGCGACGGTTCTTTTGGTCAAAATTCAGCAATTTCGGAACAAAAAATCGCCGAGCTCGCAAAATAACTTGTAACTTTACGCCTCTCACAACCAAACAAAAGAGGATGTTCCATTGAAACTTGGTACAGATGTTAGGGAAGAGTGTACCAATATAACAAAACAAAAAATCGATAATCGAAAATATGTTGCCCGCGAAATTTGAAAAGTCACCTTACTTTTTGAACACACCTCGTATATTTATCAAGGAAGCACAACAACATAACATAACCTGCAACGAGAGCAGTCGTTGATAGTCGTCGTGTGTTGCAAGTTTACATATTTTGTACAAGAGGGCGCAACTATTTTTTGCCACCTTGTTTTTTGTTTTCGTTGCCCTCTCTTTCCTCTTTCCTCTTTTGGCTTTTCGCTTTTTTCTGTTTTGTTTGGCTTCGCTGTCCCTCGAAAAGCATTTTGAACCCTCTTGGCCGTGGCGAGCCAGAAACCGGAGACCAGGAGACCAAAGGGCTTGGGGCAAAGGGCGTCAAGCATTGGGCTGAGGTCAATTGCAAGCGTTTCTCGGAATTTTTTCGGTCCGTTGTGATGCATATATAGATGAATGTGAGTGCATGTGTGTGTTAAATGCACGAAATGATAATAAAAACGAAATAAATTTTATGCAGCGGAACGAAGCTATGAGGAGGACGGAAGGAGGGGAGAGGGGAGGAGCAGCAGAGTGACTAACAAAGTACAAGTACATATATTCAAGGGATACAACGCATAAAATAAACAAAGTGTACACAAACAATAAGTTCACACACACGCCGAATGAAGCTGATGGATATTAACAGAAATTCCGCATACAATAAATGACTCAGCTGTTAGTCGCAGTCTCTGAAGCACTTTAACTCCATTTTATTGACTCGCTTTAAATGTTTTGCATTTAAAATTGCATAAACCCCCCCTGCACCTATCGACCGGGCACACATACGTGCATGATTTAACAAAATTGTTGCACAAAGCCTTTTAATTGAAAATCCGAATTCATCTGCAATCCATGCACACACATGGCGATGACTCTCTGTCCGACTCAGCTGCAGCCATGTGCATGACTTCGTGCCAAACCAATATTTACTCGCATTCGATATGATTTTAAAATTCTAGTCTAGCAGCAACAACTCTCGACGTTCCTTTGATATTTCAATGTGCTCGAGCCCTGACCCTGCCACTGCCACTGCCACTGCAGGTGGCAGCTCTATTTGTCCATGTCAAGAGTGCACCGAGTGTGAAAACAAACACGAATGTATTTATATACATTTGCACTGCCTCGCTTTCTCTCTCCATTTTTAATACTGATTGCTTCGAACTAAGATTAGATTTAGTAATCAGCATCCAGTTCCTGTTCCAGTTCTAGTTGCAAATGCTGCCTTCCATCATCATTGCTTGCAAATTGGCCAAATTCCTTCGATGGCATCGATCGCTTTTTAACCAATAACAGACTCGATTATTAAGTGTCACATTGTCCAACACGCTTGACTATAGCAATTTTCTAGTTTTACTCCATTTATTTGTTTTTTTTTTGTCCTTTCATATATGTGTATGTATTTTATCAAAAACTATTGTTGATCACAGTGTGCTCCAATAAAACGGGGAATGGCCAGCAGCAAACAGCGTTGAATGAATTCCAAAATTGATTTCGTCGGCCAAAAGCAACTACTATCACACAGTCACGTTAGTTAACACTTGAATCTAACAGTTGAGTTTCGATATTTTGCATTGCAGTTGCAAAATTATGAAAGAGCAAAACCACTCTATGCTGAAATTCTTTTAAAGTTCGGGAAAGCTAGCAACTTTTTCCCAAAAGGAAAATAAATTCCCAAAGAATCCAATTTAAACGTACAACAAAAACTTCGTATTGTGGATTTGATTTACCATTTCACATGTGCACTTCAAATAGAAATGCAAATGGAATAGAATGGAACACAAAAATCATTTCAGCAAAATTAACAAGTAAGAAAGCTTAAGTCGAGAGCACTCGACTGTGAGATACCCGCTACCCTTTTTCAATTGGACACACCTTAATCAAAAAATGTTGGACATACCTTTTTTAAAATAGTTTAACAAATAACTTTCATTCTGCTTGGCAGATTTTTACCAAAATGACAGGGCAAACTTATTTATAATTAAGCTAACCAAATTTCACATCATTATATTAATAACTTCTCAAGATAAACGCGATTTACATAAACAACTTGGTTTGTTCTATTATTTGTTAAAGTATTTATCAAAATAGTTGTGCCCAATGCATATGGACGTTTTAAGTGTGTGAATGACCTAGAGATTTCAAATTTGGTGACAGCATTCGTGTAGGTCTTATGCGGATCAAGTTTGTTTTAGATTTTTGCCACGCCCATTTCCGCCCCCAAAAACTGGAAAAGTCGCAATAATGGACCTAGGGTATTGAATTTTGGTATGCATATTAATAATTATAGTCTCAATGATTTCTGTGAATTTGGAGATCGAATGAAAAACAACGAAGTTATTTAAGAATCAATTTTATATGCAAAATTCACTTGCAGCTGCTCGGGCTTAGTTTGTTTAGTTGTCAGTGTGACCATGTCGGAGCGCTATGGATTTTTTTCAAATATATACAAAAAAAAAACATATTTCATTGGTATATTTTTTGTTAAAATATCACTTAAGCTTTTTGTTTTCTCTCGAAATGGGTTGCGGGTATCATACGGTCGAGCACTCTCGACTGTAGCTTTCTTACTTGTTTTTTAAATATTGTATGGAACTGAAATAATTTTCATGAAGACACCGAGAAGCTTCAGAGGGAAAAATACAAATCTCTTAAAGTGCCTCGAGGGCGAAGCTGCGTGGAAAACTGGCTAGTAATATTATATAAAATCAATTTATCTCTATAATACACATTCGTTTTAATTGAGAACCATAAAGTTTATTCAGCATTTTTAGTTTTGAATTTCCCAGGTAAAGAGATAATCAGGCTTACGATCATTTCTCTTAGAGCTCAAGTCATTTGGGAACATCCCTGTCGAAATTTGCTGTAAAGTGAGAAATTTTGCTTGTTAAACATATTGAACACAAAGTAAAATGGTTCAATTTATGCTAGATAGGGACAGAGCGAGCTATCGAGGAAAGGAGAGATTCGATTGCAATTGTAGCCAGAAAACCAATGCCAGTGACAGACAGAATTATGCAAAAGTGTATGAGTGTGTGTGTGTGGTGTGTGGAAGCAACAATGCATAATGAATGCTTCTCGATGCGTGGGTGTTCGATGTGTTCATGTCATGTTGAATATAAACTCACAACCACACACAGAGCAGCAGCAGCAGTCATTGTGCCCAATGTTGCGTGGAACTGAAACGGAACGAATGCGAATGCGAATACGAATTTGAATGTGGATGTGAATGAGTTTGTGTGTGTGCGTGTGCCAGTCTATTTTGAATGGTTGCCTGTTGTTTGTTTGCCTGCCATGTTGCACTGACCCTTTGATTTATCAAATGAAATTGTTAATTTGCGCCAAAGCCAATTTAAGTTGCACATGTGGCACAGTCGCAGCCACAGCAAATTGTGCATCAAGCAGAGCACGCATATACACACTATAATTGAGTAGAACACAGCACAGCACAGCAGAGCAGAGCAGAGCAGAGCAGTTAATGCAGTTTCAATTTCAATTTCAATTGGAAAGAACGACGAGTTGCGACCTCATCGATAATAATGTGGCTTCAACTTTGCCAATTGCATTTCCAGCCTCAACTCAACTCGAATCACATTTTCAATTTAATTCGGCGCTCAGCCAATTAATCGATTTTGATTTAAATTCTCATTTAAATCAATTAACTAGCAGATTTGTTATTGTTATTGTTATCGTTAAGCCGCTGCAACACAACGCTGCTCATTTGTTTTTACTTGTGGTTTAGCGTGGTGCGTAGCGTATACGTAATATAGAGATTAATATCAGAGATGCAAAAACGCATTTACCATAACCAGATTGATGGCGATTTTAATTGGCATTGATTGCAAAAACAATATCAAACTCACACACAACAGAAACACTCTCTCTGGTCAATCAAAACTGCTTGCATAATTGTCAGACCCCAACTCATTCCCTTGAATACCATTTCTGTCTGCAATTCAGCTAAAACAATTACCTCACATGAAGTGGTCCAAAAGGTGGTTCAGATTGTCATTCATTGCCCCTAAAAACTACAACCGTATTACAGTTGTTCTGTGAATCCAATAGGTTAAATTCATAATTTCCGTTGCCCAACTGAGAACGTCACTCAACCGTCCGTTAAATTGAGACAACATCCATAAAGGGAGGCAGCAACATGACGTCGACTATAATACAATATCTGCTAGTTGCTTGCTACGCGTACAAAAAACTGAAATGATGATAGCATCCAAATGTGTATGGCATGCTGCAACAGGCATAACATGGACAAGCGATTCTAAATTTAATACAACCTTTGATAATCGGTATTATTTTAACCAAAAAAAAAAAAACGTTGTCTCTTGCAAATTTAAGTACAACAAAATATTAATAATGATGATCATACGATCTCTGCCTCTTACAAATTTATATACAGCAAAATAAAACAAGTAAGAAAGCTACAGACGAGAGTGCTCGACCGTATGATACCCGCAACCCATTTCGAGAGAAAACAAAAAACTTAAATGATATTTTAACAAAAAATATACAAAACATGTTTTTTTGTATATATTTGAAAATAGCGAATAAAAATCCACAACACCGTTATGGTCACACTGTCAACTAAACAAACAAAGCGCGGGCAGCTGCAAGTGAATTTTCCATATAAAATTGATTTTTAAATAACTTCGTTGTTTTTCATTCGATCTCAACCAAATTCACAGGAATCATTGAGAATATAATTATTATTATGCATACCAAAAGGCAAAAATATGAACACCTAGATCTCAGAGACTATAAGAACTAGAGCTACCAAATTTGGGGACAGTACTCCTATAGGTCGTACGCAGATCAAGTTTATTTCAAATGTTAGATGCCACACCCCTTTCCGCCTCCGAAAATCTGTAAAAGCCGTAATAATAGATCTAGAGCATTGAATTTTGGAATTTTGAATGAAAAACGAGGAAGTTATTAAAGAATCAATTTTATATGGAAAATTCACTTGCACTGCCCGCGCTTTGTTTGTTTATTTGACAGTGTGACCATAACGGTGTTGTGGATTTTTATTCGCTATTTTCAAATATATACAAAACAAGTAAGAAAGCTACAGTCGAGAGTGCTCGACCGTATGATACCCGCAACCCATTTCGAGAGGAAACAAAAAGCTTGAATGATATTTTAACAAAAAATATACCACCGAATATACTAAAATTTGTATTTTTGTATATAGCTCTTTTTTTTTAAATCCATTAAATACCGACATGGTCTCAACTAAATAAACAAAGCGCGAGCAGCTGCAACTGAATTTTGCATATAAAATTGATTCTTTAATAACTTCCATGTTTTTCATTCGATCTCAACCAAATTCACAGCAGTCATTGAGAATATAATTATTATTATGCATACCAAAATTCAATGCTCTAGGTCTATTATTACGGCTTTTACACTTTCTGGGGGCGGAAAGGGGCGTGGCAAAAATCTAAAACAAACTTGATCTGCGTAAGACCTACACGAATACTGTCACCAAATTTGATATCTCTAGGTCATTCACACACTTAATACGTCCATATGCACTGGGCACAAAAATTTTGACAAATAGTTTCACGAATAACTTTTGTTCTACTTATCCGATTTGTACCAAAATTACAGGGTATATTAAGAGTGTTAAGCGCAAATGGGTTACCAAATTACACATCATTACACAAAGAACTTTTGGAGTTATACGCGATTTACTAAAAAAAAAACTTGACTTTTTCTAGATTAATGCTTATTGTGGGCGAAGGGGGCGTGGCATCCAACTTTTGAAATAAACTTGATCTGCGTAGGGTATGAAGGAAACTTTTTGCCAAATTTGGTGTCTCTATGTCTTATAGTCTCTGAGATCCAGGTGTTCATACGGACAGACAGACGGACAGACGGACAGACGGACAGACGGACATGGCTATATCGTCTCGGCTGTTGACGCTGATCAAGAATATATATACTTTATGGGGTCGGAGATGCCTCCTTCTGCCTGTTTCATACATTTTCTGTTGGCACTAAGTCATAATACCCTTTTACCCTATGGGTAGCGGGTATAAAAACAAGTTTTAGTATATTTGGTATATTTTTTGTTAAAATATCATTTAAGTTTTTTGTTTTCTCTAGAAATGGGTTGGGGTATCATAAGGTCGAGCACTCTCGACTGTAGCTTACTTGTTAGTCTATGATTTTTGAATAAAAACAGAATGGAATTGAATTTGAATACAGCAAACTACAGTTTAATTTTGTTTGGCAACCAATATAATACATTAGCCAGACAACTTAACTAACTGTCTACTATAGCTTTTGGCTTTATCTATAAGAATGTCACAAATATTATTTTTGCAATACTGGAATTAATCATTGATATAAAATTTTCACTGTTTCATTTTATTTAATGGTTTATACCCGTCTGCATAGTTTCTATGGCATAAATTCTATTAAAATTATTGAAATAAAGGTGAATTGAGGGATGAAAGTGTCATTATTTATTTAAAAATGAAACCAATCAAATACTTGTCCAAGGGAAAAGAGGTATTCAAAATTTAAACATTAAATAAGTAAGCTTTACCACAAATATTAATGTCAGATTAGAATTAAAACAATGTGGCCAAGCGCAATAATTTTCATGGTTTGCTTGGGACTTCGAGTAGATTGAAGAAATCAGTTGGAAAGGGAAAAGAGAAATGGAAATGAAAATCAAGTTCTGCATGTGGCAATGTCTTTTATCGAGGCAATTCCATTATACATGTCGTTATCAGAGCCTAGAGTCATATTAACTCAAATGTGATTCCGTGTGTCGTTCTGGTGTTGCAGGGCGACAGAGAGGGGGTGACAAGTGAGTCGAGTGACAGGCCGCAGGGCCGCCGTTTTTGCCTTTTGTTTGACGTGAAATTCAATTAACGCGGCTCGCACATGCAGCCCACAGCCAATTTACAGTTAACCAACATTTGAATGACTTTTGGTGGCAAGTGACAAGTGGCAAGAGGCAAGTGGAGAAGGGAGAGTTGTGAGTTGGGGCTCTTTGATAAGTTATAAAATGTAATGCGCCATCATGGTCGTAAAATCTCTATGACGCGACACCATCGACAACAACAACAACAACGGCAGTGGCAAGTCATTGAAGTTGCCACTCACAAAATAAAGTCATAAAACGGAAATCTGGTTGGGGCAACCAAAAGCATAAACCAGCCGAAATATGCGTGATGTACGACAAAGGGAAAGTTGAAGTTGGAATTGGAGTTGGGATTGTTTCTTTAGTTATCGCTTACTGTTTGCACTTGCCTTTAAAAGGAATGCCTGAAATGCCATCGGAACTCGAAAGCGGCTAAACGGAATAACCCCCCGGGGGAGGGGGTGAAAGAGAATGGGTGCTTTTTGGCCTGGCCAGAGCATATTGGCTTCGGGAAGTGTTGATAGCAAAAGTATTTCCACAGGTGTTGCCAGCAGCTGATTTAAATTATTCGCATGTTTGGCTTTTAGCCGTGGCTTGCACATAAATTCCCTCGTCGGGAATGGCTTGCCACACGATGTGGCACACGTCCACATCGAGACCACAGCGACCGAGAGCTGACCAAAGGCAATTGGCCGAGATAAGATGTAATGGCTTTTCATGGTGCGGCCCTCGTAGTTATCTACAGGAATTACGAGCTGCCTGCAGTCTGGCCAACTGACCAGCCGACCAGCTGAAAGCAACTGGCTTTAAGTTTCACAGTCAAGTCAATGACACTTGGCCAAGTCCATAGCATACCCAAAGCAGCCACCCACTCTCAACTGGGCGCGTTTCCAGTTACCAGTCACCAGTTTTGCCTGTTGCCAGTTTGCCACTTGCCAGTTGCCAGTTGCCAGTTGCCGGTTGCCAGTTGCCAGCTGTCAGTTTAATGGCCGCTGAATGATTTAGCAGAAGTCTGACGTCTATGGCGACTCAGCCAAGTGCTTGACTGTACCGGGTTGTGTGGCTGCCACACTCCGTTGTGCTGCATGCAGTAAGTACTCTGTTTGTTGCCAAGTTTCCAATTCCAATTCGAACTTCAACTCCGACGGCTGCGCGGTTCCCACGTGTATCAGACCATGTTTGATTCATTTTCATTCATTTGAGCTGCGCTTTGCAGCACACGGCCGCCATTTACATTCAATTTTTGGATCAATACCACAACGCATAATGGTTGCTGCCGCGTCCACAATGAGCTGCTTCCTGCCTGCCTCCCCCAACTGCCTTCCTGCCTTAGAGGGTAGCCCTCTTGATATCATTTTTATTGTTGTGCAAGCGTGCAACCTTCGATGGGGCATGCTGCTATCTCAGGTGCTTCGTTTCGCACATGTATTTACATTACCAATGCAGCAGAGAGCCACTCAACCATCCAACCACCCAACTTGCCACACAATCCCCAGTGTCTTGCCGTTGCCTTCGCTCTGACTTTGCAACGAGTCCTGCTGCGCATTCGTGTACAGGGACAGGAGAAAAAGACACTCACATCAATTGCCTGCATCTTTGATGAGAGACACAAGTCGGAAAACTTGTCCCACAATTAAAAGTATCAAAGTTGCACTTTGAAGTGCACTTGCCACATGCAAACACAACTCGCAGTGATAGTTCAATCGAGGACATTGAGATGGCTCCTTAAGTGCCAAAGCCACAAATTTTAATTGCAGTGTTTATTGCTCAAAGACAGCAGGCAATTGGCCAATCAAATATTTTGGGAAAACTTTGTCGTGATTAACACAGAAATTGTTAGACACGCTACTAAATTCAATTTATCGACTTCAACTAGTTGCCGACAATGGAGATGGAGGTACTTTGAGGACTATTACCTATTTCCTTTTATCTGGAAAATTCGAGAAAGGTTATTGCAGTGTACCATATGATTAGCAGGCAACTTAATAAAGTAGTATTAGTCAGTTCACAAACTTGTAATTAATACCATCATTTCATTGAGTTCATATTGACCTTCTGTTTGCATTTTCCAATAAAATATCTATCAAAGGAAAACATGTTTAATTTGAATGGGGCATCCAAAATTTTTGTTCGAAAAGTCCAAATAAACTTGACAGAAATCTTTTCAAGTAATGGACTTATTCACATATACGAGGTGTGTTCAAAAAGTAAGGTGCCTTTGTATTTTCAAGAAAAACTATTAATTTATTTATCAATATTTATGTTGTCCCCTTCAAAGTAATCCCCCTCAGATACAATACACTTATGCCAACGGTTTTTCCAATCCTCAAAGCACTTCCCATAAGCACTTTTCGGTATAGCCTTGAGCTCTTGCAGCGATGCAGTCTTTATCTCTTCAATCGTTGCAAATCTCCGTCCATTGGGACGATTGGGCTTTGGTTTCGATATCATAACCATATACCCATGATTCGTCACCAGTTATGACCCTTTTGAGTAAATCTGGGTCGTCGTTGACGTCATTCAACAGCTCTTGAGCGATGCTCATGCGACGGTTCTTTTGGTCAAAATTCAGCAATTTCGGAACAAACTTCGCTGACACACGACTCATACCCAAAACGTTTGAAAAAATTTCATGGCACGAGCCAAGCGATATACCGACATCTTCAGCAACTTCTCTGATAGTGATTCGACGATTTTCCAAAACAATTTTCGTCACTGCTTGAACGTTTTCATCAGTTGTTGACGTGCTTGGGCGTCCAGAGCGAGACTGGTCATTGGCATCTTCCCGGCCATCTTGGAAGAGTTTGTACCACTTGTACACATTTTTTTTACTCAGAACAGTTTCACCGTATGCCACTGTCAACATTTCAAGTGTTTCAGAGCACTTAATTTTATTTTTTACACAAAATTTGATGCAAATCCTTTGATCCATATTTTTCGATAGCAAAAAATCGCCGAGCTCGCAAAATAACTTGTAACTTTACGCCTCTCACAACCAAACAAAAGAGGATGTTCCATTGAAACTTGGTACAGATGTTAGGGAAGAGTGACCAATATAACAAAACAAAAAAATCGATAATCGAAAATATGTTGCCCGCGAAATTTGAAAAGTCACCTTACTTTTTGAACACACCTCGTATATTTATATAAATTCGGTTAACTTGAATACATAGGTAGATACGTTTGAAAGACTAAAACTAGATCAATAAATTAAAATATATTTAAATGGAATATTTTTAATTTCAATAGCTATTTTGAATGTTTACTTTTATAGTTATTACATAATAAAAGATTTGTTTTTGTTTTCATATTTTTTATATTTTCTTTGTTTTGATTGTCGTAGCCTTCAATTTGCTATTTTTTTTTAAATACTTTCAGGTTTAAGAGGAATAGTTACATAAATAAATATACACCGAAAGAAAAATGGGGTTCTGAAAACAAGAATAGATTATTTAGATCATATTAAAAAATCTCCAAGCATAATTTCACTCTTAAATGCATTCATGAAACAACAAATTTAATCATATTTTAAGATTAAATACATCTTGTTTTAAGATTGAGGTCTATTATTGTTAAGCTGAAATAAATGTAAATACATATTTGTGTATTGATTATGAAGTCACATAATCTTTCTTTTCCCTTGATATATATAAGGGTTATATTTTATTTTATTTAAATCATCGAATTGTTTTATTTTTTCTTAGTGCTAATATCTTAAGCGTGATACATTTTAAGTAAACTTCATTACTGTCTTTTTTATATTTCCAAAAGATTGTCAGATATTTCCACGATTGTCAGTCGGAGAATACGTGCTTTAAAGAGGATTTTACTTAGTCTTCTTATAACACACACTTATGAAGCGGAAAAGACGCTCTCTCCTCCATTCCCTCCCAATCCCCCTCTTTAATGTCTTTCATGTGCTTGCGTTTGGCAGACAATAAAGTTTATTATGGCGCTCATTCACACCTTTTGGGTTGCTTTCTTTTTGCGGCTTTCCATCAGTGTTGTGTGTTCTTCTTCTTTTTTTTTTACAGCTCGCAGTTGTTTTGTGGGGTTTTCCAACAGTTTTTTATTTCGCTCTTTCAACTACAATTATTTTCAATTTGAGATCTGCGAGGCATGAAATTAATTTCGTTTTCTCTCGCAGTTCCCAATACCAGTCCCCATGTAGGGGCTATAATCCCTTGCCACACACGGAGGATGGTAAGGAGAATGTTTGGGGAATGGGGGAAGTGTTGGTGTGCAATGAAATCAATCTTTGTTGACATTTGTAGGCTGCTCTTAACCTTCAACTTCATTTGGGGCTTTGGCAACGTGATTGTGATGGGGATCTCTCGACTTCCACTTCCACTTCACCTTCACCTTCACTGTTTGTTGTTCATAATTGAAGGGTCTATTGTTGAGGCAATTGTCCTGCAGGAACAAAGACGTACGCTGTGGCTTCAGTTGTGACTCGGCAACAACAATTGAACTTTTTGCTGAGGGGGTTGCCTTTAAGTTATTGCAGAAATGTATCGAAACGAGTCGAGGTCGAAGTCGTGTCTATTCGTAGATGCGCACATCCTTGCATTATCCTAATCCTCCATCTGGCTGGCATCTTTTTGTTATGCGATTCATTTTCATCCACTTTATTTCAAGTTTATCTCAATTTGAGTCCCGTTCCTGCCTCAGCTCTCTATAAAATACGATTACTAATCGCTTTGCCTACTCGTATTCCTTTGCTCGCCCTTGTTCTCATCTAGTCTGGCTGCGGGCCCTTTTTTTGCAATCTCTTAGTCATTCGCCCAGTTGCTCAGACTGGCTGGTCGCCTCGGCTCGTCTCGTTCGTCCTTTTGGCCACTTCCCACGGCAGGATACGCCCACTGCACAAGAATTTGCCAGCTCATCATTTGTGCAACGCTGTGTAATTAAAGGCGCTCCAAAAAGCTGTGGTCGAGCTCAGCTGTGCTCTGGCCCAGCACCCCAAGGCGGCTGAAAAGGACTTGAGTGAGTTGCTTAGTCGTGTGTGTGTGTGTGTGCCTCCTTTTCATGTTGATTATGCTAATTTCAAGTTGACTCGGAACATGAAAACGAACACGAAATCCTAGTGAACATGCCATGTAGCTGAAGCAATAGCAAAAAAAGGAGCCGGAGCAGGAGCAGGAGCAGGAGCAGGAGCAGCTGTAGACCTGTCAGCCACACTCACAAATTCATCTTGCAGTTCACAAAGGTTTGTCGATGTCGCCGTCTTCTGGCTTTGGCTACATCCGCCTCGCTTCCGTCGCACTTCCACTTCCGCCACACAATACCGAATGCCGCATGGCACTTTAATGAAAAATGCTGCATAACTCGAATCTTGCATCTTGCTCTGACGCTTACGACAGCGTAATTAAGGTGCTGGCTGAAGTGAAAGCCATGCTTATGTAGTCGGCACTGTGGTCATTAACTCCACACTTCGATGGCTAAGCACAAAGTACGACACTCGCAAAATGAATACATCAGTTCCAATAGAGAGAGAGAGAGCAGGATTACGGCTGGCAACAAAGGAGAGGGAATTGTGAATTGTGAATTGTGCACAGCTGACAGTTTTGAAAAATGAAAGCTTCGCACGTCTTGCATACACTATGGGCGATGGGCAATGGGCGTGGCAGCAGATCCATAAAGCAGCGGCAGCTGAAGTTGCGCCGCGCCGTGCCGCAAATGTGGCGGAAAATATGGCGTCAGTCAAAAGTCAGCGCAGCGCGTTTAATGCGCGCGACAGCAAATAAATTGCATTTTGGCTGCATCTCTACTCTATACTCCATTCTACTCCCTCCCTCGTCTGCCTCTCTCGCTTCTTGAATTTTTTGCAAAGGTAAAAAGAGAGGGGACTAGGAGAGAAGGGGTTACAGTCTGCTGCAGTAGCTCGCCGTCACTTAAACAGCAAAAAGAATGGCGGAAAGCAATTTCAATGCAACTTTGACCGACCGCTGTGCGCTGCGATGCTGGCGGAAGGTGCGAATTGCCATGAAGCATCTGCAACTAAAAAAGGGAAAAACTTAAGGACACCTAACGGAATTTGCAGCATGCAAAAAAGCTAATAAAGCATGGTGAAAGGAACTCGAGATAGTGCTTTATTACTAGCATAATATAAGCGAAAATGCATTCACAATTTTCAGCCAGTCCACAGAGCCTGTCATCCAAAAACATATATGTATGTATACATATATGTATTTTGTATTCGTATTTATGAAATCTATTCAGCAACAACTGCAACAACAACACAACAAAACGATTCCATACTCCACTACGAAAAATTCTCACACAACACACAGAGAAACATCTTCTTTTATATATGTGAGATAGACACTATCAGCAAACGCTTTTACTTTGACATTTTCTGCTAAATTAACAGTAAGTACTATACTTCTGCCTTAAGAAAAGTTGACTCATCAAATACTGTCTCGTTGAGCTCAATGATGACGTCCTAGAGTGTAGGGGAGGTAAAAATAATAATTTATAATGAAATGATCCTACCTGCACACATACTTTGATTTCCCTATTCTCAAGGGGCTTACTATTTATAAGGTTAAGTTAGCTTTTTATGCTAGTTATTTTCTTTTACAACTTAAGTTTTTTTTTTTACAAATGAAATGTTTCAACAATTCCTGCTGTCAAGATTCAGTTTTCGGAAACAATAATACTGTCATGGACGATGAAGTCAGATACTCATGTACGCATATTGTTATGTGTCGCAGCACAAAATTCCCACAAAGCATTGTTCACAGTTGGTCCAGAATTGGAATACTATTCTGTACAGAAGTCGTAATTATGCTCCGGATCCGCTCATAGACAGTAAGATGCAGTAGAGGGACCAAGCAACGGCGGTTCTCCTGTATATGCAGGTTGATCAAGAACTCCAGAACAACAAACGGGCAATTCCCTAATCATTGCGTGGGGCAAAATCCCTTTGTTGCAATTGCGACGGTCCATTCAAAACCTCGGTCAATAGCACAAAAAACCAATTGTTCGAAGGTTCCATAACACTTATCGCATGCCGATCAAGAACTTGTGAAGAAATCCAACCTAGCATTAAAAGCACTGGCTCGAAGCACTATAAAAATAAGTTTATAAATGCCTTTTTGACACATTCAATTCCTCATATACTTGGCTTGTTGCATAAAAATCACCACACAACACAATACTTTGGTTGTGCGCACATACGCGAAAAAAATTATAATATCCCATGCGATATTGACTTTGCAGAGCATCTGTTTTTTCTTCTGACATGAGACGAATGAGAGTCAAGACATACGCGAGACAGATCAACTGTAAAATCGTATGTTTAGCTTATCCAAGGTGACCCAAGATAGAGAGCGGCCGTACAAGATCTAATATGGGTTCGCAAGCAGTGCATCACGCAGTTTGACTGAATTTACACGCTTCAGCTGTGTAATGACAGCTGAGGGACTTCATCTGTCCAATAGTGCAAACTGGAATATCTCCACTTTGTGTTCTTTGGTTAGTGGTGATATCTCTCAATGACGTCAAGAAGTGCCGACGAGTTTATTGCAGTCCCATTGGAAGCTGTACATTACAGACTGCTGCTTGTCGGTTTTTAAATTAAAATATTTTTTTTTGTTTATAAAATAATAGGCAGCTGCCTCAAAGCTTTGCCAGCCTTCCGCTATAGACCCACTCTGCAACTGCACGGTCTCGATGGTTACATGAATATTATTTCAGGGACTTTTCCTACGTTAAAGGCAGCTTTTTATACCCGCTACCCATAGGGTAGAAGGGTATTATAACCTAGTGCCAACAGAAAATATATGTAACAGGCAGAAGGAGGCATCTCCGACCACATAAACTATATATATTCTTGATCAGTGTCAACAGCCGAGACGATATAGCCATGTCCGTCTGTCCGTCTGTATGAACACCTAGATCTTAGAGACTGTAAAAGCTAGAGCTACCAAATTTGATGACAGTACTCCTATAAGTCCTACGCAAATCAAGTTTATTTCAAATGTCTGATGCCACGCCCCTACACAACATTCATATTATATTTGGTATGTTGTTATCAACATTCTTATATTTTCTTCAAAAGTCTTTTATATACATAATGTCAATATTTAATAAGTTATAATACCCTTCTACCCAATGGGTAGCGGGTATAAAAATTAAAACTTATTCTCCAATACGGACTCCGACTGCAGCCACTCGCTGCAGCTCTCGGTTCTTTCATGAATATTATTTGATTCCGTTTATATAAAACAATACCCAGCTGTCCCCGCAGCTTCGCTTCCCGCTGCAAGCCCACGCTGCGTCCTCTCGAGGTTGACATGAAAATTATTTCTCCACATCGGCAAAAATAAATGCTATAAGCTTTCAGTCAAATTAGTCAATACAAATCAAAATAGACTTGCAAGTGAAATGTTGAAAATATAATTGCGTCGAGCGTCGATATGTGCCCATATCGATGTTTTTGTGGGTATCGATGATGACAAATGCATTAATTGTTTTGTAAAAACCGCAAACACTAACTTAGAAAAATTATATGTATTACATTAATAAATCCATTTAAACGCAAAATTACACCTCCAAATTATAATATTTGAGTACCACTTTTCAAGGATACATATTTTAAACTATTTATGCTGCTGGCTGTTCAAACCCGCAAAGTTTGCGGCGCAAACTTCAGCTTCGACTTCAACTATGTCTTCTTTGCTTCACTTATCGATATCATTGGCTTCCATATATTGGCAGCCAGGGCTGCATAAGATTACATGTACTCTGTATAAATAGTAATAAATATATTAAAATCAATTTTTATACCCGGTACCCATAGAGTAGAAGGGTATTATAACTTAGTGCCAACAGAAAATGTATGTAACAGGCAGAAGGAGGCATCTCCGACCCCATAAAGTATATATATTCTTGATCAGTGTCAACAGCCGAGACGATATAGCCATGTCCGTCTGTCCGTATGAACACCTGGATCTCAGAGACTATAAGACATAGACACACCAACTTTGTTACATAGGTTCCTGCATTCCTTACGCAGATCAAGTTTATTTCAAAAGTTGGATGCCACGCCCCCTTCTCCCACAATATGCATAAATCTAGAAAAAGTCAAGTTTTTTTTTTGTAAATCTCATATAACTTCAAAAGTTCTTAGTGTAATCTTGTGTAATTTGGTAGGCCATCTGTGCTTAATACTCTTAGTATACCCTGTAATTTTGGTATGTATATGTATATGGACTTTTTAAGTGTGTGAATGACCTAGAGATATCAAATTTGGTGACAGTATTCGTGTAGATCTTACGCAGATTAAGTTTGTTTCAAATTTTGCCACGCCCCCAAAAACTGTAAAAACTGTAATAATGGACCTAGAGCATTACATAGAGAATTTTGGTATGCATAATAATAATTATATTTTCAATGATTCCTGTGAATTTGGTTGAGATCGAATGAAAAACAATGAAGTTATTAAAGAATCAATTTTATTTGCAAAATTCACTTGCAGCTGCTCGCGCTTTGTTTGTTTAGTTGACGTGTGACCATGTCGGTGTTATAGATTTTTACCCGGTTTTTTCAAATATATACAAAAAAAACAAGTTTCAGTATATTCTTTGGTATATTTTTTTGTTAAAATATCATTTTGTTTCTCTCGAAATGGGTTGCGGGTATCATACGGTCGAGCACTCTCGACTGTAGCTTTCTTACTTGTTATTTATATTTTTTTTAATCGATCATAAATATTCGATATTGATTCTATTTGATTATTTCGTTCTTTTTTTTGTAATATTTGAAGCGGGCATGTAGTCCTTAAATTAAATATCAATATCTTCAAAAAGAGAATGAGTGCGGGATCTCTGGGTGTTGGGGTCGATTTTGCTTCTCTGCGTTTTGCTATTGGCTTTTTGGCTTTAATTGCTATGACAGTCAGACAAGCTCCCTCTGTGCTGTTCCCTACACACTTGTCTCAGTCAAAGTAAATTAAGTTGTTATCCAGTAGAAATATATGCAAATTGTTTTTGGCTCATGTCAGACATAAAATTTTTTATGGCCAAGTGACATGTAAGCCCAGTCTCCAGTCTCCAGCCCGGCCATGGCCCCCTGGAAACTCCTTTACCCCGTTTACTCCGTTTCTCCCTTGCCATTTATCTAGCCAACACTTTCGTCTGGCGCCGCCACCAAAAAAATACAAGCAAAAACGAAACCAACTCGCATGAATGTGTGTGTGCTGATGATGGCGACGTGTTCACGGTTATGCACACTTCGTGTATCCCGAAATCAAATAAGGCTCTCTCCTCTCTTCCCTCTCCGTCTTTGTTTACCAACCGAAGGGAACCTCTCTCTAAAATAATTGCAAATCATAAATATGTTGAGTGAGGCACAACGTCAGCCTCAGCCTTGTCCGCGTCCTCCTTCTGAGCATTATTTAGTAATATCAAAGGCGACAAGCCGTGGTGGTAGCTCTCTTCCTGACCCGCTCTCTCTGTTCCTCTCCCTCGCACCCACTGCACGTGGCTACTTCGATTTGGCCGAGTGCAACTAACAGTTAATTAAGACATTCGAGTCGCTGCGTTCCCTTTTCCCCTTCCCCTACACCTCTTCGTCTAGCCCTTTACCACATCGTGCAGCTCTTTCACAGCGTGTTTAACCCTCCTGTGTTCCAGCCTAATCCCTCTGCTCCCCTCGTCATCCCCCTTTACCCCTATCGTTGCTGCAGTTCGTCGCGTGTTTCGCCTTCAACACTGCGGCCATTTTGCTGTTTGGCTTCTGTTTCGCTTGTTGTCCTCATTGTGGTAGATGTTGTTGTTGTTGTTGTTGTTGTTGTTGTTGCTGTTGCTGTTGTTATTGTTATTGCAATTCAGTTAGAGTGTGTTTATACTTATATTCGTGCTCAATTCTTTCCCCTGCCCCTTCCCCGTCTCTTGAGTCTACTGTAATGCTTACAAGCTTCTAATTGAGCGTGCCGAGTTTGCTTCTAATTATCGCACGAGCGAACCAAACTGATCCAAACTGAACCGAACCGAACCCAGCTGAACCCAAGCGAACCGAAGCCAAGCTAATGGTTTTCCATTTCGTGCCTTTGACGCCATTGTCGCTCCTGAATTTACAGTTACTTAGCCTCCTTGTTATGGTTGTTGGTGGCGACATTCGGGCAAAGGGTTTTTAGCTTCACTCGAAACACTAATAAATTCGCTCTCCATCTGGCAAGCAGTTTAAAGTCGCGCCATCCACAGCTTGTTTCCTCCTCCTCACTTTCCTCGCCCTCCTCATCTACACTTTCCCGTGGGCCTGCTAACTGCCTATCCATCTCCCATCCATCCAAACGGCGAATCAACTTCATTACCCAGCGCAGAGCTTGCATGTAGGGTATGTGTGTGCAAATTTCCTGTTCTGCTTTTTACGGCGGCACGTAATCAAATTAAGCAATTACAGCTCAGCGACGAGCTGTCCTTCTTCTACCCCCTCTTCCCCCTTCTTCCACTCTGCTTCGCTGGGACCGCAGCCACAATGTGGATTCCACATCCCCTTGATTGTGGGGCAGCTCTGTTAGCTTCGTGCAACTTCAATGGAAAAACAACAGTTCATCGGAAATGGCTGAAGAGGAGATGGAGACAGGCGGAGAATGGGGAACTTGCACCCTAAAATCATAACGGTAAACGTTTCAGTTCTGCTTCTGCTGCTTCATATTCTACTTGAGCCACTAAAAGTGGCATTTATGGGCTTCTTTTGGTCCAGTCTTGCACTCTTTCCTCTCCAGATGTGTTTATCTATCAACTTCCTCAACTCGAATACTCCCATCTCTCTCAGTCCTTCTCCTTCTCCCTCTCTCTTACTCTCTCTGCAAATTATTACAATAATCGCTTGGTTTATGGCCAATTAATCAACTCAACATCAGAGTGAGAATCAAACCCAGATGGTGTACTGCGAACATGTTTTCACTGACTTATGCATATCCACGACCCGTGACCCAAGACCGCGCCCATTTCACGACTTTCCCCTTCCCTTACCATATCCTTAACCCCTCCCTAAATAAACATAAATTGGAGCTGCTTTGAATTGGGGCTCAGCAGTAACCGATATGTTTACGAGTCGCTTGGGTTCCTCCGACTCCAACTCCAAAACGAATTCAAAGCCCAAATTCGGAATTCGTTGGAACCATGTCGCCAATTAACAATATTGGAATTGACCGGAATGAAATGGAGAAGACAACCCAAAGGCATACAGCCTGAAGGTATCCTTCCCTTCGGAGTGGGCCAACGTGAAAGTGTTTACTTCTCTGCAGTGCTCTTCTCTTTTCTTCTGACCTCTCCTCTCCTCCATTGACGCTTCTCTCTTGACTCTTGCCGCTAATCGCTTAGCCCATAAAACCCTTAAAGCGCCCCTAATTATAACTGACCACGCAGCGGTGCAACTCGGTTGCGTTTTCTTTCCATTCGCTCCGCATTTGTATTCTCATTTGTATGAGTATTGAGTGAATGCCCCAACGAATAATGTGAGTGCTTCAATGGTTGAATGGGGAAAACTTCTGAATGGCGACGACGGCGTCGAGGACGATGACGATGGCGATGCCTCGGCTAAGGCTGACACTGCTGAAGACTTCCCAACTGACCTAATGAGCCATTTTGTCAATTGGGGTTAATGTCTACTGGGGAGGAGTACAAAGGGAAGGGAGGGGAGTCAAGGCAAGCCTGCGACTCACAACTCATTGATGAATTTTCAAAGGATTCGTGCAAAACGAGTTGAGTTCTCAGGCCAACATATGAACTCACTAACTGTTTGGGAAACTCTGTCTGGAGTTTGCTCTTCTTCTTCTATTTGTGGGCTTCATTTTCATCTTGAAGTCTTCATTTTCCTATTTTCACATTTGCCTTATTTATGGGCAAACATTTTGGTCACGTCGATGGCACGTGAGCATTTTTGGGGAACTTTGCGACGCGTCAAGAAGTTGAACGAGTTGCGTGAGGTCGACGAGTAGAAGGGGCGTTAAGAGAGTGAAGAGGAGGAGGTGTGTTGGGTGTTAAACTGCATCCTCCTTCAATAGATAGCTGCAACAATCTTGGGCTGCTTTCTGCTCGCTTATTCCTGCACTTGTTGTGTCAACTCCTGCCCTCACTCGTGTCGTGTTGATGCGAATTACGATATCATTGGAGGCTCGTAAGCTGCCGTGTCAATGCGTGAGTCATCTCTGCTGACCAGGCTACGAGGGAGCGGCTGTAGTTGTAGTTGTAGTTGTCACTTACACAGCTTAGTCCTTGTCCAACAGGACACAACAACAATCAACACAAATGATTCCCGAGCTCTCAATTGGTCTCTCATCGTTGCATCGCTACTCCAATTGCAGTCATGGCAGAGGAGGAGAGAAGGAAGGGAAAAGGGTGTCTTTGATTTCGATTTGTCAACGGTTTCAGCTTTAAACTGTCACATGAACTGGATGGAGACCGAGTATGAAACTGTAATTGGAAGCCACTGAAGCGAGCTGTCTGACTCTGAATCTCTTTTCCTCCCACATACCACATCTCACATCTCACATCCCACATGCCACATGCCACAGGAGTTGTCTAAAGGCTTGTTATGGTTGCAGGCATTAAGCGAGGCTCGTGTTACTTTCGCTTGCACTCGATTCTCGCTTCTTAGCCCAGATGACAGATTGCTGCATGAAAACTCGCATATTAATTATGGGCAGGTCTCTATGAAATGAAACCCCTTTGCAATGAATCCTCCAACTCCATTGGGAATTGACCTCGTAACAAATATGCCTCTTTCCCTATTCCCTGTCTTTCATCTCTAGTTCTCAATATAAATAGCTGTTCACATTAGCTTCAACCTGCAGTCGACTGTCGAATGAGCTTCGTGCATCGCTTTGTTCTCAGTCTGAAACAGTCTGAAACTGTCTGTCTGCCTGCTGTTTACTGGATGTGGATGTGTATGATGAGTGGTGTTGCTATCTCATCATTCATCATCACGGCATCCTCTGTCGACTGCTGGTTATCAGTTATCAGTTAATGCGCCGCTTTATTGAGTTATGCAAATTGCCGGCGTTTATTGAGTCTCGTCTCTCATTCATTCATTTCAGGATATCGGTTTGAAGTTGGACTTGGACTTGCACTGACTGCCAACCGCAGACATATTTTCCAACTCATTTCATCGCGAACGAGAAGCATCTAAAATTCAAATATCACCGCTAAAAAGCGTAACCATGTTGCAGCCTCATTCCTCCCTCCTCATTCCTCATCTGTTTGTGCAACAGCCATATCCTCTCTATTATCAACGACATCAACATCGTCATCATGGGTGCTATCATCCCCTGTAGTTCTCTTTTACGATCCGATGCTAATAAAGCCGTCTATAGTCTATTGTCTGCCGTTGGGCGTCGGCGCCAAGTTGCATAATTCAATTACATCCGATGTAGACTCATAAAACTAAATCAAAGGAAAACAAAGCGTCACGCTTCATTTACTTGGGCTCAGTCCCTTCGTCCAACAGAGTGCTCCCCACAGTTGTATCCCCTTCTCCCTCTCTACTGTCTGGGATTGAGAATGCATGGCTCCATCCCCATCTCCATCTGCATTCCCAATCCCAGACTGTGGCCAGAGCAGTGTCTGGTCTATAACTTCTGCAATCATAAGATTTGGCACTACTTCAAGACAGGCGCTATAAAAAAAAGTTGTTTTCTGTCCTCTATTCTCTCTCCCCCTTTTTCCCCATCCACTCTTTTCTTGTGGGCATATCCTTCATATTGCGACGCTGTTTATCCTTTTGGCCCCTTGCCCACATCCCGATGTATCAAGTCTCGGGTCTCGAAGTGCCGCCTCTCAGTTGATGTTGATGGCTACTGCTGCTGGCAAGCAAAGTTTCCCGTCGCTTCCGACAACCTCCCCATTCCCATCCCCATCCCCTTGTCTTTGTCCACTTTCTTCGAGCGGATGCTTGCTGAGTTTGTGCCTCAAAGCAACAAACAATTTACTCGCCTGGGTGTCTGAAGTCAGAAGTTAGTTCAGTTTAGTTTAGGATAAAAAGAATATTCTTTGTATACGAAATATCGTAAAAAGTGATTCTGCTGACTGATGGCTTCCCATTTTTCTCAGTGCATGCCAACTACAACTAAAGACTTGGCCTTGGCTCGATGCCCTTCGGCATCTCTGCCTAACTTGTTGGCGGATTTTGAATTAGTGCCAAGCATAAAGTGTTGGCTCATTATTATCTTTCGGACTTCATAACTTCTCTCATAAAAATCTTGATTGTTTCTCAGTCTGTCCGTCTGTCTGACAGCATTTGAATCCTGTCAAAGGAAGAGGAGCACTAAAAGCAAATTGCGACGCATAAAATGAAGTGTAGTTGGCCGTTTGGTTTGGACCAATTTGCAGGCTATTGCCCCACATGCTGCCAGCAGTGTTATAAAGTAATTCTCCATTTAGAGATGCAATTAACTACTTGGCAATACGTGAGCAATGAAGCCTGGCAGCTGGCCAAGAGGTATCTTGCATCGTTGCAACTTGCACTTGCAACTAGAGAATAAATGGAATTACAGAACACAGATTTGAAGGCATTTTTACAGCATCTTCTCTCTTGTTTGCCCCTTTGAATTTCCTGCTGCTTTCATGACAACGGAAAACTGCTGACAATAAGAGTGAGAATGAAGGAAGTGCCCCAAAAGTGGCAGAAAATCGTTGAGCAACTGTCCGAGTTCGAGTTGCGGACTGCGGCAAACGATTGCAGATTTCAGATTGCAAGCAACATGAATGGACACGAATAGACACGCCTCGGTCACAGCTCGATACATCTTTTATATTGTTGCACATTTCTTCGAGCTGATGAAATATTTGATTTGAGAATATGTAACTATGAATTTGTAAGGCGGCAAGGACTTGACAGCTAAAGCCTCTGTTGGGTCTGAAACTAAAACTGGCTTCGTTTGGTCAAGTGTGAAGAGTTCTGGTCGATGCCTGTAGATAAGACTTGAGTTGCATCTTGTCGCAAGGATTACGCTCACGTGGCGATTTGTTCGGCAAGACGCAGGACTCAAGTTTCGTAGTTCGCCTTTTGTTTTGGGCGGAAGCAAGTTTTGGTTGTCGGGCGAGTCACGTGCCCATTTTGTTTACATGCCGCATTAAGAGGATTCCGTTTCGTTTTATTGCGATTTGATTCTATTTGCTGTTTGTTGTTATCGCTAGCCTCAGACAGAAAGAGAGACAGACAGATAGAGACAGAGAGAGAGAGAGAGAGAGAGAGAGAGAGAGAGAGAGATGGTGGGAGGGAGAGGGATGCGAGAGCGGCTATTGTTGCCTCAGATCGCGTTTCACATATTTGTTTTTGTGCTCATTTTTGCCTTAGCATTATTATCCTGCTGCTTATCCCTTTTTGCTGTTTTCTCGGCTGGCTTTCCTAACAGTTTTCTCCCCTCTTCCCGGGTTGGCGTGAACTTTGCCACTTTGCTGCAGCTTCTGCTTTTACTTTTCAGCTGCTGCAACTGCTTAAGCGTCATTTGTTGCTGTTGCCGTTGCTGCTTATTGTTACCCTTAAGTTGAGAGCTTACAATTCCCAATTTGTTGCACGTGGGGTGGCACTTGCCCCTTGCAGCCTTTGAACTGTCGTTGTTGTTGTTGTGCTAGTTGGATTCCACTCATTACTGAAGCTGTTGTTGCCGCTTCGCTGATAAGTGCTCGTCTGGCGGCTTAGTGGTTCACAGCTTCTCCTACCTCCAGCTTAATCGTGCTTTAAGTTAACAGTTATCAGTCATAAGTTGCACCCTTTGGGACCTGACTCTTATCACTTGCAACTCAGTTGGCTTCCACTTAATGACTTCCATTTTACAATCGCTGTTTTTCCATCTCTTGCCACACCGCGTTGCACGTGTAAATGTCATAAATGAAGTTGAAGATTTGAAAAAGGGCTTGCCGCAGCCTCCTCGCAGCGTGAATATTTCCAATTATATTCCCCCAAAAAGGCCTCGGTAAAACATCGAATTGGATGGATATTTTTCTTTCGATTCATTTGCTGTCCTTAATTAAAAGTCCAAAGTGACCTCCCCGCTGAGGCTCAGAAGTCTGTCACAAAATTTCGCTAAACTCTGACGGAATTTTCTTTTCTTTCGCGCACTTTTCATTTCTAGCTCTTGAGCGGGAATATTGGTAGCTTTGAATACTCTTCTGCTTCAGTAAGTATAGCTAAACTATTTTAATACCTAATAACTTTTCCTAATAACAATATATGGCTAAAAACTATGGAATAAAGCTTTCAATAAATCTGTTATTTTAAATAAATGTAGCTTTTCGTAATATTTTTAAAAATAAATTAACTGTTTTGAAACTCGTCTGATATTTAACATACCTTTTAAAAGTATTCAAAAATTGTTTAAAATTGTTATAGATTAAAATAAGCGATAAACTAAGTTTATCTCTAAATTTGTTTTTATTTCTTTCTTACATAGCATATTTTTAAATCATGAATTTATTTTTATATTTAAAAAAAATGTATTTATTTATTTGAAAACACTCAGAAATTAATAATGTATAAATCAGAATACAGTTTTATGTAAAAATAATAATATTATTATCAATTAAAAATATGTTTTGATTTGAATTTTTTTTATTTATTGTATTTTATGTTATATCTGTTAGTGGTGAAATTACTTTTAAATAATTGTTTTAAACTTACGTACACTCGCAGATACTAATTATTTTAAACCAAACTGATTGCTTTTTGATTAATTTGTATTTTAAAAACCAAATTTCGTGTATTTATTTTAGAATTTTTTGTTCACATTTAAAGAGTATTTTTTGGTCGACATGGCGAAAATTGCATATTGGTAATGAGGCAGCGTTTGGCACTGTAATTGCGAACTAATCAACCTTTTTTAATTGAATTTCTGCAGCTGGCAAGGGCCCTCGCACCATCTTCTTCTCCTTCCCATTCCCTCTGCCAAATCAAAGAAAGTTATTTCATTAAAAAATTTTAATTGACATTCGTTCTTCCAGCAAATTAAGCTTTGTGTCGTTCAAATATTTCCCCACTCTATCGGACCCCCTGTTGGCCCTGTGTTGGCCATCTGTCAGTGTTGGACAGGTCCGCTGCCAAATAAGTTTTTGGCCCGAATGAATCAAACTGACAGTTTTCATACTTCTCCCTAAAGTACATACGCCTATATAAATATATAATATATATATTTTGTGCAGGGTTTTTTTCGGATATTTAGCCAGCTTCTTCTTCTTCTTCTTCTTCATTTGCTTGTCTTTTTTGTGAGAAATTTTGATGTAATTATTGCGACAAGTTGCCCAATTTGCTTAGTTCGGGGCCAAGTTTCATTCGAGTTCATTTCATTTAATTAGTTTGCAGAATGTTGCTCTTTACTCTGTTGCTGCTTTTTATTCTCCTCTACTTCTTATCGTTGTTGTTATTTTCTTGTTGTCGCTGCTGCTGTTCTTGGCAGTAAGCAGGAAATTGCTTCATTCGACGGCTTTAGAGTGACAAATTGAATTTGCAACACAACAAATAGGGCTACTTGTTAGACCCACACAAACACACAAGCACACATATGTATTATATATATTTTCGCAACTGGTGTTAGTCGGTATTGCCCGCGATTTTTTCGAAAATACGATCCTTAATAAACTATCTTATTGAGATTATTGCCTACAATATTTAAATTGACAGGAAAATACAATGATAAATTAAAAATTAAATCGAAAATAATAAAAATAATAATAATAAAATAAACTAAATTAAACAAGTAAGAAAGCTTCAGACGAGTGTGCTCGCTACCTAGTTTTGCAGAGCACAAAAATATTTTTGAAATATTAAGAAAACTTGTTAAATTTGCTAAGAAATATAAAAAAATTAAATGTCAAAAAGCTTACAAGCGCGATTCGAACTCAGAAACCGACGCACACTTCGACACGCCATGTTTTTCACGCGATTTCACTCAAATTTTCAGGAAACGTCCATGTTGCTGTATTTCATAACTACAGCTATAAGGCCACTCTTTAAAAGTATGTTTTTCAAAAGCTGTAGTGGACGTGGCAAAATTCCAAAATAAACTTGATCTGCGTGCAATCATAACTAGTGTTTAATCTTACAGTCTCTGAGATCAAGGTGTTCATACAAGCAGACGGATAGACGGATATGGCTATATGACACAGATCAAGAATATATATACTTTCTGTTGGCCCTTCACCCTTTGGGTAGCGGGTATAAAAATACAGATTTAAAAACACTTAAAGTATGATATTTGAACAAAACGAATACAAATATACCGAACAGTTTTTGTGTATAAGAAATCCATTAAATAGTCACACTGCCAAAAAAAAAAAACAAATTTAAGAAACCGGTCATTTTTAGTGTGACAATTTTCGGAAATATTCGGAAATTTAGTTCACATATACCACAGCACTTGCTGTGACTTTACTATTGAAATATCGATGTTAGTTGACATCTGTTCACAAAAAGCACTGTCTGGGTCTCTCATGGTCTTTAATAGTCGCGCTCCCCTGATTGACCATCACCGAATTGGTCAATCAGTTAACAAAGATTGCCGTCTCAGGCTGACTTCAATTCGAATGCAATCAACTCAAGAGCTGACTCAGAATGGAATATGTAATTAGGTGCAGATTTCCCAAATGAGTTAGGGCATAACAATGTCGCCCATTGGGACCGACAAGGAACACAAATAAAATGTAATCAATTGTGTTGTGAAACAACATTTCCAATAATTGTCAAATTATGCGATATGCTTATTAGCTAATCGGTTCATCAATAACAATCCATAACATTGTCTAATCTGCGACAATATACATATGTATGTACTTAAATATAGCTCTCTCTACTTCTCTCCCTCTCTCTCTCTCTGAAACACAAACAGGCAGCCAGCATTGTCTTTCTGGCTGGCCACTTGGAAAAAATGCGCAACAGTTGCATGGAGGGGCAACAACAACAACAAGCAAACAATTGTCTTTTCTGCTGTCGTCACCACCTCTACCCCCCCCCCACTACCACATGTGGCAACCGGCATAGTTTGGCCGCACACTGCGCATGTGCCCACAGAGTTTGAGCACGAGCAGCCAGCGACTTCGTGTCCTGTGGTGGCAGTTCTTCGACTCGTCGTTCGGCTGCAATCGGCTTTGCTGTCGCCAGTCGACTGTTGGGCCATCGGAGAGGTCCTTTGGGTCTCTTAGTTGCAAACAGCCTTCCGTTGGAGACAGTCGGTCGAGGAACGCGCGAAGGAGAACAACGAATGAACGAACGTGACTCGTGAATCGGAATCGGGAGACGAGAATCGTAAAGTGTGGAATGCACATCTGTCCGTCCAAAGCCACAAAAGTAGTTCCTGTGCCACAAGCATATATAATATATAGCCATTACCATTGCCATTACCGTAACCAAAACCCCAGTCAGAAATCATTAATAAACGTAAGCGGCAAACTCGTTGAGTTCTCTACGGAACGTGCCTCTCCTTCGCCATCCGCCATCATCAGGCGGCTTCAGCATTATCCGCGTCGCTCGTTCTGTCAGTTGTCCTGGTCGCGGTCGTCGGTCGCTGGTCGACGCTGCGGTTCATCGCGCGTGCTGTGACAACCAGCATAAGCGGCTGGGACATTCCCCAAGAGCCCATCCCTGGCAGCCAGGCAGTCCTAAGAGCCATGTTGACAGGCTTAAAGGGGGCTTTGAGCGCTTAAATTTCAAGGCGCTTTTCTCATTACACCCATTGTTGTACGACCAAATGATATATGACACCCGAGCAAAAATATAAAAGTGTCTGCGAAAAGTGTGAATTCATTCTCAGAGCGAGAGAGAGAGAGGAAAAGGATTAACCTCGCCTCCGAATAAAGTGTCTGTTTGTGTGTGCGTTCGTGTGTGAATGTGTGCGTGTAAACGGGCCATAAGGCTGTGGCCAAGAGCTGTGTCGAATTGCCAATGAAAGGATTAAAAGCATAACATTTCATATCAGTTGACAGTCTGGCGAGCCACAGGACGAAGGACACAGCAGAAGACAGCAACAAGGCAGGCTGCAGCCCGCCTGACAGCTCTTAAGCTGATTGCGTTTTGATAAGTAAGCATTTAATGTGTTTTGCTAAACACTTTTTTCAACACTCCACACACTCGAACACCAACAAATCGAGTCCCGTCCCTAACTAGACGATGGAGAACAGACGACAGACATTAGACGACAGTCAACACACGACCCACTTCAAAGTGAAACTAAATAAATATTTTCACATTTCAGCTGGACCTCCAAGCGAGGCTACACTGAGCGACACTGTTGTTGTTGGTCAATATTAAAACAACTTGCTTGAACTTTTTAATACCATATTCTCAGACACACAAATCTGCATCTTCGTCAAGCTCTCATTCTATATTCGACTCAATATGTTATATAAAATAATATTAGTAAAGACATATTCACAAAAGTGCTACTCGTTTTGTGGCAGTGTTGTGCAGTGTCTGACACTAATTGCAATAAGCGACGGATCAAAAGACTTTTTGTCAACGCCCAAAAGTAGCCATTAAAGAGCTGATGTCCCTCGTAATGAGATTGCGAAGCATATCGAAACATTTGATGCGCTAAAGCGGATCACATTAACCAGCTCACACTTGCCTCCGCCCATGCTAGATGCCCGGTATCTTGAATCGGTTCGAAGTGAATGTAAATGGCCGCAAAATCTGTTCGAATCAATTGTAGATATACCAACAACAACTTAAAGCATTTGAGTACGTCCAAAAGTTATGCAAATCTTGGACAGTTTCTGAATGGGCAGCACTTTGATTCTTATTTCCCTGCCCCCTGATCCTTCGCACATTTCCGCACGCTAACGCCTAAGACACGCCATGGTGAATGTTGATGGAATGCCTAAGTGCTTAGCGTGCAAGCGGAGGACTGACAGGAGGGGCGGGGGGCACGCTCTTGAGCTCATAAATGGGCGAGCATAAAGGACAACAATGGCCGGCCAAAGTGAAACTAAATGTTGCCCTAAAATGTATGCTTCACATTTTTCTTTCGCCCTGCTCTGCTAAGTGCAGGCATTCTATAAAAAATAACAGAAGAGAAGAGAAAAATATGCATAGATTAGGCACGCTTTTAGCGCTTACTTACCGACACGACTTTCGACTCGATGTTTCAATTAGTTGCTCCCAACACAAAAACTCAAGGAGCTGCATAGGGAGCATATCCTTTGCCTTTTGCTTTTCTTTCCATTTTATAGTTAGTACGCAATAGTTATGAATACGCCATTGTCTGCGCTGGACGAAAATATCGTTTTAATAACCTGAAATGACAGTCATAATAAATCAATGATTATTGCCCCATTGTCCTCATTGTGCTCAAGATTACCCAGCTCACATTTCACGGCTTTAAAATGGGTCGTTGAGTCGAGCAAGTCGACATTTTTATGGCATTCGCCAGATAAAAGTAGCGGCCACTCGCTCGACGAGGACTCCTCCTTCCGCTCCTCCCCTCGTTGTCCTAAGCTGCGATTCTGTCACATTGTCTGGGTTATAACCATAAATTCTCCAAGCACACACAGACAGTGTTTGAGTTATCGAAAAGTGCACTCATAAAACATAATTGAAAGTCGCTTTGTGAAATGCGAAATACGAAATGATTGCATTTGATGACGAAATATAATGTAATAGGGAAATTATATCTCTTTTTTGTGTTGCATAAATGAATTTAATATCTTCTGCCCTTTATTCCAGATTTCCAAACGTATTTTGCAGCCTTAAGTAAATGCGGCTGTTCATTGAAAATTTCACAAATTGTCAATTAGATTGTAACAAATTGCAGCCTCAAATCCTGCCTCATTTCCATTCCATTTTTGGCGTTTGGTCTGCTGCCATTGCCCAAAGAGCTGCCATATTTACTACACATGTGCGACGCACAAACGACAAATCGTCCTGCATGTCCCCGTCTCTCTCTCCCTCTTCTCATTCGCTTTATCAACATTACATATACCTCTTCCTCCCCTCTCTTCCTCACCTCTCTCTCTCTCTCTCTCTCTCTCTTGCGTTCTGCTCAAATGAAACAAAATCGCAATAATGGTCTGTACTCCGCTTCGCCCCCCTGCAGCCTATTGTTCCTTGTCCCGAATGTAAATTAATTGCCTGTACAAATTAGCCTATAGGACGTTGCGACGTCGAGCATTTTGGACATTAGGTTCGGCACAAAATGTTCATAGAAAACAGGGCTTTTGGCCCTGGCATATAAATGCGCCTCTACCCCAATTATCCCACACTAAATAATTGCACCCTGTTGGCTGTAATCGATTGACCAACTACAATCTATGCTCACCAGGGATCAGACAGATTAACAGTATGTTTTATTTTTAAGAATGAACGAACAATATTATGAATTTGTTTGTTGACACATTTAGTGTGTTTAAAGATTGCAATCGCATTCCAATTACTTCACTAAAAGGCAAAGAGATTTTTACGTATTTTGTTTTGTTTTTTCATTTTGATAAATTACTTTGTTAACTTGAAATCTTTCTGTTATTTGAATAATTTAATTATATTTTCGATATGAAACTAATTTGTCAGGAAAGTATTCTTGTTTATGTAAATAATATTTTTAAGTATTATTTTAAGTTGGAGGCGAAGCTGCAGATTGAAGCGCAAACATTTTCTTTAGTCTTTTTGAATAATTCTTATTAATTAAAATACAACTTCTAAATTGTCTTCAAAGTAGTCTTATTTATGAAAATATTTATATTTAGCTTATATGAATGATATAAAACAAAAGTGTAATGAGATTTTTGCTTATGCTTTTTGTATCATAACTTAAATTTAAACATTTATGATCCATTTTAAGTCAGTGTGGAATTTAATGAAGCTGCAGATTGAAGCATTAACATTTGTTCTTTTTATTTAAATAATTAATTTAATTTTAAAAATTTAACAATGAAGTAAAAGTTTTCTTTTGTATGAAAACAATTTAGAATTGAATTTTATTCAACCCATATGAATGCGTTGTTATAGAAATGTATTGTATTTTAGTATTATAATTATTAGAAAATGAAATTAAATCATTAATGTAACATGCATAAATAATAGCAAAGTATTAAATGAAGCTTATATAGAGATTATGTTTAAACGTGTGGTTTTGGTTTCAATGAAGCTGCAGATAAAAGCATAAATATTTTTATTTATATTTTTTGCAAAGATAAACATGAAAATAAAGTAAAATTGTAAATCAAAACATTCGATTCGTTGACACACAAAATTCGTACCCATTTCGATTTGGGTTCGGGTATTCGTGAATGGCCCTGAGCCAAACCAGGCCACAGCAGGCCAGGTAATAGATGCAAATGTCGCTCTTTATTTTAATCAGCTATCAAAATGTATAGCTGCAAATTTACCTGGACCAGCGTGGAGTGGTAAATATTGTTCACTCTTTTAATTTGCTGCTAAATACGCTCCACGCGTATTTGTTGTTGTATTTTGTAAAATATTTACGCGAATTTCATTAAGTCCTCGACAGTGTATAGTTTGTTTTTTGTATTGTTGTTTGGTTGTTGGTTGTTCGTTGTTTTGTTGTTTTGTTGTTTTGTTCTCTGACTCCTGGCGAATGGTTGAAATGTTGTTGCGGACAGAACTGACATTAAAGTTAATGAGGCAACTGTGGCAGCAATTCACCGGAGGCACAACCTACTATAGCTGTGGCAACTGCAACACGATCATAATAGCGGGGGAGAGCGGCAACTTGGTGGCAAACTATTTGGCAAATGAGCAAAGTGCCCGAAGGCAATGCAATGGCATCGAGTTCACTTTCAGCAATATGAAAATCTCGAATTACTTGAATAGATTTGGGAGCAGCTTAATAACCACGGCGATGCTCTGCTGTGTTTTATTTGTGCCGCCAGCAGCAGCAGCAGCAGCAGCAGCTGAATCTGTTGCCAGTTTATCATCAGCATCTGCAAACCTCCCCCTGGTCTTATCCCCCACTCGACAGCGTGTCTGCAATTGAAGCAAAAGCAATGCCTCGCGGCTCTTGGCAACATTGCAGAGCAATTGGAAGAAGCCTAGAAATGGGAAATGCGAAAGTGGGAACTGGGAACTGGGAAAATGGGAGCAGCTCGAACTGGCATTTAAAGTCGTCGTTTTGGGGGAAAGAGAGAGGGGACAAGCGCTTAGCAAATAGCAGAAGGAGAGAAGGGACGAGACTGTGCCCCTGAGGAGGAAAGCATGGATAGAAGGATAGACGGAGGGAGGGCAGGCAATTGAAACAACAACGAGGCGGAAATAAAATATTAACTTTGCTCAACTCAAACTCACGATTCAATTAGAAACGAAAGCCATTTTATAATTGAAACGAGCCCGCCACGACCCCAGGCACAGACGTAGCCGGCTTCTACATTTGGGAAGGGGGAGAAAAAACGGCTATAAATAGACCCAGCTCCGTAAACAATAATGAACATCAATAAATATGGCGAAGAAAAGACGAGAAAGAGCAAAATGCTGATGATAACAATAATGTGGGGAGCAGAAACATGATTATTCATTAGACTTCGGTTCGTGTAATTGAAAATTTTTCCTCCGCTGGCAGAAGACAAGAAACTGTCGCTCAATTTGTCACTCCTGGAAAGGGGAAGAGAACTGACTCTCTGACGGATGATGCGTGTGACTGAGCAGAAATTTTCACAGCAATGTGTCTCCAATGCATCCAATTGCCGATTTCCCATTTCTTCCCTCGCGAAGAGCCTCGAAATGATTATGATTGAGTTGATGTCGTTAATGTGTTATCGATGACGGGCTAAGGAATGCTCCATCATCGACAGTGGCAATGCCGCCGAGAATGCTTGCCACTTGCCGCTTGCCACACGCCACACGAATCGAAGACAGCTCAAGCAGCGAAGGAAAGCAATCTATCCGACTGCCTGACAGCCTGACTGCTTACCGCTTCCTGCTGGCTGTTTGTCTGTCTGCTGCTCCATTTAAATCAGTTACATTGCTCGCAATGTAAACACAAACACACACAAGAGACTCACAGCACTCTATGAGAGTTGTCCTCATGAGCTTTTACATTTTGTTATTTGTCTTTTGAATTATTAATGAATTCGTTGAATGGCCTCAGCTTCAGCTGCAGCTGCTGCTTCAGCTTCGAAATGGAAGCTGAGTTGATGGCCGGATGATCTGGCTCTTAATCAAGTGAGTCCTCGCCAGGAGCAGAGTCTTCATCGCAGATAAGTTTAATTAAAAAGCCAGGCACATTCCTCGGCTGGACCACAACAGCTTCAAGTTGAATTGCGTTGACCGCGCAATGCCAAACTTTAAATAGTTTTCTCGGGCGGCGGCGGGAAAACTCTTCATTCTCAAGCCAAAATGGAAGCGGAAACAAAGTTTGCTGATTTCGATTTTTATTGCGGCTAAAAAACGAAACAAAAACAACTTGAAATTCGCTGCCATGGAGATGGGAGAAGTCAAAAAAAAGTTTGGGAGAGGTAAGCGAGAGAAGGAGAGAGTCAGGAAATGAAGAGAGAACCGGAATACAATGCTAGCAGGTGAAATTGGAAGTTGGTTTCTTGGCAACAATTTCATATTGGAGGCACTTCACATCCGCTCTTCTTCCCAATGCCATTTCCTTTTCCATTTCCATATCAACTCTTTCCACCTGCTTGGAATTCTATTCAGCTAGTTGCATGCAACCAGAATCAACAAGACCTGAGGTGCAACCACTTGAGCCACAAAGTCCACACAAAACATTTTTGCAAGCCAAAAGTTGCTTGTCTTTATATCCGCTGCCCATAAGGAAGAAGGGTATTATAGCTGTGTTCCAACTGGAAAAGTCTGTAACAGGCAGCAGCAGTCATATTCGCCCCATATAGTATACATATTTATGAATGGTATCAACGAGACGATATATCCACGTCCTTCTGTCCGTCTGCCTGTGTGTTTGTCCATCCGTATGAACACCTAGTTCTCAGAGAATATAAGACTCTAGGTGTAAACATTTTTTTTGAAATATGTGTTACTGTTGCAGATCAATTTAAAGCTAAAATCATGAGTTTAGGAATAGACAATAATATCTATAGTCGAAATGAACTTTGAAAATTTGAAGTTATTGAAGAAACAAATATGTATGTAGGGCAAAAATCAGATGCATCAGACGCATGTAATTAGTTTGTTTTGCTGACAATGTATGCTCTATTATGATTTATTTGCAGCGTAATATACTTTTCGACATATCTTTCCAAAACTCGTATAAGGTTTTTGCATTCTCACAAAAGGGGTACCGGGTATCTAACAGTCGAGCTCTCTCGACTGCAGAGTTCGTACTTGTTTTGTTTTGTATTTGTTTGTCTTGTTGCCTGTTGCCTGTTTTTTGTTCTTGCATTGCCAATAGCCACTGTACTGCATAATTTATGGCAGACAAGCGCCCAAATATTAGCTCGAATTTATTAAAACATCAGACGAAACAGAAACAGAAAGAAGTCATGTGTGTTGCGATGACGGGGGGAGAAATAGCTGGAAGTGCGAGCTCCAAAGCTGTTAATCTTTTTTCAACTTTGTAATTACTTTTGCATGCAGAAAAGTTTGCGAACTTGAAGAGAACATTTGGAAATTGTTTTCGAAACAAGAAATAAAGCCACTCAACCACAGCACCACAATACCAAAGCACCACACACTCCCTCGAACCACACAATGTCACCAGCGCAGAGTACGGAGTGGAGACTTCAACATCTGTCCGAGACTCAACTAAATCACTTTCTATTCAACAGGACTCTTTAACGAGCGACGACACAAAAAGGCCAGCAGGACAACCAGGACTACCAGGCCAACCAGGACAACGGGAGCAACCAGGACACGTGCTCAACACCAACAACAACTGAAACTGGCCACTGACCAGCGGGCGAAACGTTGCCAACGTGACGATCCACACAATCAGCAACACTTGGAGGGAGAAGCAGGAGAGGAGGCAACCAGTTGGTCAAACCAGCAGCAGACGCAGACAGCCAAGGAGTGAGGAAGAGGAAGAGCCAATAAAAAAGCTAACGAAAATGCTGATGCCGCTTGCAGTCGACAGGCAACAAAAACAACAACAGCAACAACAACCACAGCAACAGACGCAACCGCAACAAAAACAAAACTGCAAAAGTTGAACCCGTTGCCAGCAGCCAGAGAAAGAAACGCAAGTGGAGAGAGCTGGAGGCGGAGACGGGTCCAAGGAGAGGCTGAAAAGTTCAAAATTTGGCAGACAGAATCCTCATAGTGCTCCACGCCGCTTTGTGGCCGTATCCGGATGTGAATGCCGATGCGGATGCGGAACTGTTAGCAGCAGTTGTCGTCCTCGTATTTCGAATTTCAGATTTCAGTATTCGAATTTGATTTTAACGCTTCTCTAGAAGGACTCCGCCTGTTTGCCAACTACCAACGACTGGCAACCAAATCAAAGTTGTGTCCCCAACGGAAGCAACTCCTCCACTCCACTCCACCCCACACTGCTACTTTACTGGAACGCCTCAATGATCACACATTGAAATTGGCTGCCATCAAGCATCCAGCATCGAAGCAATCCCAACCAGAGTCCATTGAAATGAGCAGCAGCGGCATCGGCGACACATGCGCTGACAAGTTATTAAGAACCGAAATAAGCCTGCCCAGACTAAAGACTATATAGACTGCTTAGAGTTGTCCATTATGTCTGCTGTCTGCTGTCCAAGCATGCTGCTCCTCCTGATCCCACTTCTGGCCTGGCAGACGCCTTCGGTCAGCGGATATCTCAACATTTTCATCAGCCACCACGAGGTGATGAAACTGATGGGTAAGTGGCTATTCCTCAATGTTTATAACATATTTCGATTCGAAAATATAATCGTTAGTACAGTTGTAAGAAGTTTCAAAGCGAAACACGCCTCTGTCGAATCTCCGCCCCATCGATATGATTAATAGTTGAGTGGCAAAGTGCGACAGGACAAATTCATTGCTCCCCAACAGGAAAAACAAACAACTCAAGGGAGAGGGGGAGAAGAGGGCAAGACTTAGGCCACGTTCTAGTCATTAATAGTTCGAAAATAATTGTTGACCATGACGACAACAGCAACCACAACAACGACAACAACGAGGACAACGACGACCACGAAAGTTGCGCGAAAACACGACAAAACAAATCCACACACAAATCGATTTCCGGCTGGAGTCCCCCCGCACCCTCTTCCTCACCCTGGCACCTTGGCCACCCTGTTGACAGCTGCAAGTAGCTGCTCCTCCCTCCTCCTCCCTTGGGTAACGACTTCACAATCGGGCGGAACAGTTTGTTGTTTATATTCCTGTTTTTCCGTTACTTACTTCACGCGAGCGCTCATTATTCAAGTGCCTCCAGATCGACCTTGTGCCAGTCCCTGGCTCAGTCCCCATCCCAATCCTAGTTCCAATCTAAGCCACCTCTTACAAAATAGTTACTGTAATAGGCATTCATTCGACGTGCCAGGCCGGAATGACGTCGTGCCTGCTTTGCTGCTGCTCACATTGATTAATGGATCTCGGTTCCACAATGTGAGTCGAGGCTGTTTCAATTCCGATTCCCGTCTCCGGCACCCGAAACTACTCCATCATTCGTGCGTTAACTTTGCACAGCATTTTCCGGCACTTAATCGTAATTGGAGCGAAATGCCGCCGTCTCATTATGCGAGCTTTGCGAGGCTACAAAAAGTAGTCGCTGAATCTGGGCACTTCAATTAGTTAACAGCATTAATATTAATCCACAACAAGTGCTCAACGAATCCGAGATTGATGAATGACTCTATAGCAATCAGCGCAGCAGATTCGCATGGGTTTCGTTACTATTTAAATACCCGCTACCCAGAGAGTGTTATAACTTAGTTCCTAGGAAATCTCCGACCCCATAAAGTAAATATTCTACATCATTGTCATTGCTCGGCTGTGAGATATCCGCTACCCAATTCAAAAAAAAAAAAGAAAAAGAATACCAAAAATACCAAGTAGTACTTTTGATGTTCAAATATCCATTTACGTTGAAAAAAAATCTAAACGAGGTTTATTGTTGACACTGTCAACAAATCGAACTAATCGATTGTAAAATTGTTTCATGAATTACTTATATGCATTTCATCCAAATACAACGAACCAGCAATCATTTAGACTATACATATTGTTATGCGTACCAAGACTCAAGCTGTACAATTAATCGATCTTTTCAATTTGCGGGTACGGTCGGCGACGGGGCCAAAATCGAAAACTAACTTAATCTGTGTGCAACAATAACAATCTCTAGCTCTTATAGTCTCTGAGATATATATTTGCTCATACTCACAGACGGACCGACAGGCAGGCGGACATGGCTATATCAAAGGCTTATTAATTATTGCACAAGTAATTTACAAGTATTATTATACTTACTAACGTATATTTTATTTTATGATCAGAATTCATTTCAAAACATTGTGAGCATAAAGTTATAGTTGTATATTCTTGGCATATTTTGGTATACTTTGTTTTGCTAAGTCGAGCAGTTTTTCTTGTTTTTACTGATTTTCCCAGTCAAAGTTGTTTTTTATCTGCTCATTTTATTCATTAAGCTTTTTCGAATCGGACAACTCATGGAATATTCCGCTTTATTTTGTACCGTCCCATGCCCTCAATGCACGTTATGTTTTTAACAACCAGTTAAAAATACCACCCCAATAACTTACCCAACCCCTTTGAAATTAACAAGCTGCGTAAAATTTAACAAAATGACCCAACGCCCCTTCTAAAATGCTTTGTTATTAGGGATCCACACCTCCTCGCAACACACAGGAATCCACATACCTTCACTCCTCCCAACTGTCCAGTTTACAGCTGTCCGGTTTCCCCTTCTTGGAGGCAAATCCCACATAACATTACAACGCCGACATCGGACGGTGTAATTAGTAAACATTTTCTCTTTAATGTAAACTGTAAATATGAGTTGAACGATTTCCATTTCGCTTCCATAACCTCCCTCCTAACTTTCCCCAATTGTCGCACACTTCTATTTTTCTATTAAGTGACGACAACCTTAAAATTAAACTTTTTCTTTTTTTTGTTGTTGGGAAATTGTACTCCATGCTTTCCATTTCGTGGCGTTGCGTTGCGTTATTTGGAGTTGTCCCAGCAACCAGAAATTTTCATCTTGCGTTGCCAGAGACACCATCAGTCAGGGCGGGTTTTTCCCATTTCCCATCTCCCAGCACAGCTCCTTCAGGAGAACGCTGTGCAAGAGCGCGTGAAAATGCAATTTCAACAAGTTTCACTTTGATGTGCACATTTCTTGGCCTCACACCCCTAAGAAATTCGACCCCCTTGCCTTGCACTACTTGGGCCACCTAGTGGCTGTAAGTGCCGGCAAATTTCCCTTTAAATTAAAAGCAAATGCGAAAGAAATTGTTTTTAATGAATAGAAAAGCAGTTCAAATAACTAAACAGGTCTTTCGGCCATGCTCGACTGTCAGATACTCGGTATTTAATTTGGGCAATGCAATATGATGACACGATTACAAGAAATAGTTACAATATTCTCGTGGATTTTACTATGTGTGGCAGACATTGAAGACAAAAATACAAAAATTATTGTTATTAAGGAAGTCAAAGGAAACATGCAAAATTTATAATACTAATTTAAATAAATGCATGAAACAATTAAAACTGAAGTAAAATAAATGGCAATAAACAGCCTGGTTCGGCGATTAAATTGCTAAAATGACAACACTGGCTACAATGTCTTTGATATAGATTTTTAATCCTGCACTTATTCAATTTTAAGTACTGCGTATAATTGTCTTTTGTTTTCCCCAAGTCCGTTTTTCTGCTCACCCAGGTTGTAAAGACGTTCTTAAACTAGGCCAATTAAATGCACTCTACCCTCTACCCTCTACTCTAAGACTCTTTGCAATCTCAGCAGCCTTAGATTGACAAAGCAACAGCGAGAGAAAAGTAACGAGTGATAGTGCTGTCTATGATAATTTCAGGGAGTGCACGTTGCACACCCACTAATGGCACTAATTATCCTTTTAATCTTTTACGCAAATTATGTGCCGGCATTGTCAAAAGCGGAAAACTGACACCAGACACATGCACAGGGTCTTATCCAGCTAAGCCCCTAAGACCCCGACACCGAGACACAGGGACAGAGACAGCGACAGCGGTCGTGTCTTATGCAGCTTTCCACAACGCAGACCGAAAGTCTTATCCAGCTAAATTCCTGCCCCTGCTGCAGTTCAGTGACTGCGGTTGCAGTGGCACGTAGTCGTATGTGTGGCATTGAGACAATTGCAGGTAGCGGTAATTATGGTACTATGCAGGTAACAGGGTGCTAAGTCAGCTCTCTCCCTTTCCCTCCCTCTTTCTCTCTCTCGCTCTCTCCCTCTCACACTGCGATGCAAAACTTTTGCAAGGCAACGGCAAAGTTGCCGCTTGGCAGCGATATTAAAGATATGATAGACAGCCAAAGTTTGACAAAGCAAAAGGACTCGCTGCAAACCAGGTTGAGTGTCGCTGTGTTCTCCTTTATCCTCGTATCCTGTAACGTGGCGCTTGTTAAAGACTCTTCAGGCTTTTGCTTTAAGCGCGCCCAATCGGAAAGTTGCAGCTCTCTTTGAGGGCTTGCACCACATCCGCTTCGAATTCAAACTGAATTAATTAAACCTGTCACATGTGCATGCCAGTCCCCACTCCTATTTAAGTTGCCTTTTCCATACTTGATTTTCCTTTCCCTTTTCGCGTGGCACCTTTGGACAGGCCAGACGTCGAGTGGTGTTTCGAGTTGCGTGACATTGTCCTTTTAGTGGTTTTGTGCATATTTAATGCGACCCGCTTTGGGGTTCTGTTTGTGATTTTAACATCCTGCACTTCAAAAGTGAAGACTCTTTGAAGTGAAGACAAGAGCAGATATATATACTGTATATACGAAGCTATTTTTGAGATTAGCATCATCTCTATACATTACCCCAAATGGGGTAAATTAATTTCAATTAACATTTTCATTTCGCTGAAAAAATTGATGGCAATAATAATTTCATATTTTGGTATACAGGATATGATTTTTTTGAATTCATATGCAATGTAATAAATATATTCCTGCACAATATTATCTATATTTTTTTATTTGCGAATATATTTTTTTTGTCTCACAGGGTATTTTAAAAAATTGCGTTTCTTATAAGTGATTTCTTTAAATTTTTGTTGCCTAATGTTTGCTTTGATTTGAGCACATAGGAAGCGCGTTGCCAGTTGCAGCCTTCATCGTGTTGTATGCGTCGTGCCGTGGAGTACCATCGTGCAGTATGTCAGCAGTAAACGGAAGCGAAAGTAGCGCACATTGAGAGCAACTTGGGAGACTGGCAACTCAGCGGGGTGCATAACAATTTCGAATTCAAAAACAAAATGAAACTGTAAAGTAAAGCGGAATAGAAATAAGAAAGAGGACTGGAGAAGGAGGATGGAGACAGGGATAAAAGCCAAGGAAAATGCTTTTTTTGTTCTGTAATTGGATTTGAAATTGTTTTAAGAACCGAGCGAACGCTCTCTGTGCCAGCTTAAATGCCTGCATACGCGTTTCGCTTCGGCCGGAAATACAACATTCAACATCCGGTGCAGACAAGACACTACAACAGCAGCTGAACAGAGTCAAAAGCGTCTTCGACAGGGTTTGGGTCTAGGCTGGGTCTGGGACTGGGCCTCCTTGGTCTCCCCGGCAGTAAAGTTGAAGAAAGTATACAGCATTTGCGACTCTCAATGCAAAGCGAGACAAACGCTGAGGCGGCTTAGCCTGATCCCGGGGAGTAAATGATGCAACATAAAGCACCAGGCCAGCCATAAACTAAGGGCGACGGCAAATGTAAAGGGGAGTAGGAGGGGAGGCAGCTCGTGAGACAACAATGAAACCGGATGAAGAAATTTAACTTCACGTCTTTTTAACTCGAACATCGCCTTGAAGAGCTGCGAGGGGGAGAGTTTGTTTTGGCCAGGGATGGCTGCACAGGATTATAATGTGCCCATAGCTAGTTAGAGTTTGGATAATGTTGATGGCGATGATGATGACGATGATGATGGTGATGGTGATGTTGTAGTCTCGCCCTTAATCGAGTTAGACTACACTTGACACCTTTTAATATTCGGTTTCGCCCCATCGAAGAACCCCGACAGCGAAAGCCAATTGACGCCAACTGACGCCTGCTACCTGCCACCTGCAGACGGATTGAAATTCCATTATTATTGTGACTTGGGTTTTGTTTACCGAACAGTGCCCTCTTTTCCTCGTTTCCTTCGCCCTGGACGAGAAAATCAATTTCCGCTGCAAGGTGAAAAAGTGATAAGTGGAACGTGAAAGTAGTTGGCTGGGGAAAAGTAAACAGAATATGCACAAAGTTTGCGGAAATCCTGAGCACCATGTTGAGGTTCGGGGCACCCAAGTTCTCTGTCTGCATTTACGTCAACCTCATCCCTTATATCTCTATTTTTCTAGGGCTGGAGGCGGATTTGTTTTACGTGCACGAGGGAGCCATTAACACATATGCAATGCACTTTACTGTCCCCGTGCCCGCCGATGTCCATGAGCTGGAGTTCTCCTGGCAGAGTCTCATTGCCTACCCGGTAAGTCGCCTTCCCACCCACTCCTCACAGTCTGCTCACTTCACATTCGACTCGCTCTCCATTGACAGCTGCGCTACACCATCAGCATCGAGTATGCCAATGACCAGGATGCACTAGGCACGCCCACGCTCAGCATTCCGCACAAAGGCGTTGTGCCGCAGGAGATCGAATCGTTTCTGGTCTACCTGCCCTGCACGGGCAACGCCAGCCTCCAGCTGCCCGTCAACGTGAACATGCTGGTCCAAGGACATCCGCGCTTCAACGACACCCGACTCCACTTCAAGCGCACCAAGATCTGCGCCAAGGGTAAGTCCGCCTCACTCCCTGACAGGCTCTCGCTCATAATTGTCCGGCTGACATTGCAGGCATCTCCCCGGAGCCCAACCAGTCGCCGGCTCCGGCTCACGCTCCCTCCCAGGGCCCCGCTCTGATGAGTGCCGCCGCCTGTGCTCTGGGCCTGGTCTTGGCCGTGGGCCTTGTGGCCAGCATGATGTATGTGCGAGCACGCAAACAGTTGCGCCAGGACTCGTTGCAGTAAGTCCAGTGCACAGTCCATCAATTCAATTATCCCTTACACCCCACCCCACATCTTGTTGCAGCACCAGCTTCACCACCGCCGGCTATGGCAGCCATCAGAACGTGTTTATTCGCCTTGATCCGCTCGGCCGACCGCCGAGTGCCACCGGCTCCTATGCCACCATTGCCAGCCTCAACAAATATCCAACGGACACCAAAAAGTCCTGCAGCATTTTCGATCGTAAGTCAATGGCCAACAAACTTCTCTGTGTAACACAAACACAAACACAAACTATTCCAACGCTCTGCAGGATTCCGTAGCTCTCCGACGCCCACGCCCTATGCAACAGCCTTACTGCCCATGGGGGACCACGCAGGCGAGACCATTTACTCGAAGCCCGAGTCCGTGTGTCCCTCAAGAATTTCCTACTACGCCTCCTCGCAGCTGACCCAGGTGAGTCCAAACTACAATCTCAATCTGAGGCTGTGGCCACTCGATGGCACCCCTGGGGTTGATTTGGCCCCTCAAGTAAATCAAAGCCTTTGATATGTTGCGACACGTGCCGTATGCCGTGTGCTGTGTGCTATGTGGCATGTGGCAGCTACAAATGGAAATGAATACCGTTGATGTTCCAGCTTCAATCGATGCGTCTCCATGGCCACAAGAGTGTCTTCAATTCCAATTTGTGGCAGACCCATCCTCTGATTGCCCCCCAGGCTATTTGCCACATCCCACTGCCACCTTTCCTCGACGATAAAAATTAAATTCTAATTTATATTTACGAGCTGATAAAGCTCCTGCAGTGCGTTAAACTCGAAACTCGAAACAAGAGCAATTCATAAATATGCGACTCTCCCCCCGACTTGCCACCTGCCGGGGCAGCACAGTTCTCGGTCCTGCTACTCCTGGTACTCCTGGGTTATCTCTCGCAGTTGGGGCAAGTTTTGCGCGGCACTCACGTACTTGGTGCGCGTGGAAGAAACGACCCACAGACCCAGAGAGTAGACTTGAATTATGTAGATAGCAGAGCGAGTGTGTTAGTGGAAGTGGAAGTGAATGTGAGAGCGGAGTGCGGACTGAGTGTCTGAATGGAGTGCATGAATGGGGCATGGAGCGTGTGAGTCTGTTTAGATAAGCAGAATGTGCTTCACAGTCCCAGGCACAGACAAACACCCATATCTGACTGCTTCTATCTCCATCCTTGCCTCTGGCGATTACAAGTCCAAATTCTTCTGCTCCTATATTTAGGGTCCTCCATTCAGTGGTTGAAAATTAGGAAACTAAATGCGAATAGAAATCCCAAGAGCAGACATCAAACCTCAATCTTAATCTGTTGCACATAAACACAAATCCCCCAAATTAATGCACAACTTTTATCACATTGTTCGCTCTTTACTTTTGCTTCCCCTCTGTACATTTTTCACTCTCCCTACTTCCTTCGCTGGAGCTTTTGCCGCATTTTCAGTTCTTTTGGTAAATTTAACTTTCTGGCCTTGGTAAATCTTTTTTTTGCTAAACAGACGCCATCGTTTACATTAATTCGCCTAGACAACGAGAGCAATTCCTTTGCGCTCCTCAGGCTGTTCCTGCCCCCTCCACTACTGATTGTTGTGCCCATTTTCGTCACCATCTTCTAACGCAATTTGCATCGACGCATAATTAAATATTCAATTTCCATGGAGACTCCTTTGGATTTTTATTTGATGCTGTTCCTTGACATTCTTGCGTCTCCTTTGGCCTCTCAGCGCCTCATCGCTGGCTTCCTTAAGCATTTGTTTGTTTAGACTTCGATTTCATACTCATTATGCTAACGCTTTCAAGGAGGCACAAACATGCGCATACAAGCTGTATTCACTGAGCGGAATACGAGTACCATATATTCAGACGCCAGACACCAGACGACAACGAATAAAATGAATATGTAGTCCCCAAATTGGAGTCGAGTGCTGCACATGTTGTTGATTTTGGGGAGAGTTTGCCATAATTATTGTTGTTCTCTCGAAGCGAGATAAAGCGAACGAGAAGGACGGAGTTGGAGTTGGAGATGGAGATGGAGAGGCACTCATTTAGTCAAACAATTATATCCTAGTGCACACACACGCACAGGCAGAGTGCTGATCTGCTCAGTTGTGTGGAAATATCTCATTTCGTGTGTGAAGCCTCAGTTCCGTCCCTTTCTCGCTCGATTCTGTTTGGATTCTATTAAATCAGTCTATAAATGTTGCCCAAATTGCTTTAATGTGCAGTGAAAGTTTAACTAACGACAGCGGGGACTACAACAATTACACCAGATGGAAGAGAAGAAGAGGCGGGGAGTAAATAACAATAAAAACAGCAGCGAACAGAAACCAGACTACAGCTGTTGAAACATGACTTTGTGCTTGTTTAGAAACACTTGCAAAATATTATTGCAGTAACATCAAGAGAAGCAGCCCCCTCTTGGAAGGGAGGAAGGGAGGAGGAGAACAACTACCGCGGTTGGATGGACGCAGACCCGAGGCTGGGAAAACTAAACGCCATGTGCAGAGGCAAGGCAACAAAAGGAGAATGATGCAAACATTGTGAGGCATTAGGATATTGGATCAGGACTAAGCTCCAACCGAGGCTGAGGCTGAAGCTGAGGCAGAGGCTGAGGCAAAGGATAGAGATAGACCAGGGGATAACTGCTGAGGGGGATAGGGATAAGAATCTGGAATAACTGCTGCGGTTGAGCGTGTGCAACTAGCACAAACCAGAAGAGAGGAAAGTGGCAAGGCAGGCACCAGAAAGTGCCGTGAAGTAGCAAAAGTGTGGCAAGAGTAAAGGAGCAATAGAGTAAAATAGGGAGAACGTGAACAGAGAATGAGTTAATGGGATCTAGCTCGGTTGGAAGTATTTTATGGAGATTACTCGAACTTCGTGCGACATGAACAGGTGCTAATTAAAAATGTTGTCGTCGCCTCATTAACAAAATTTGTAAATCAACCTGCAAATGACGCAACGCGCAGCATGAGATAAGTTAAGCCTACGCGATGAATGCGATGGGTAGGGAAAGAGTCAAGGGTGAAAAGCGAGCTCCCCTTTTGGGGGACAGCACGTACACCTTTTAATGGATTTGCCAGTGTTGTTCTTTTGATTAAAACGCATTATTTACATTTGTGTCCCGTGGAGAGGGCACAAATTTAATGCGTTTCGGCTTAAAGAGTGGGGAGAGAGAAGTTGGTGGACAAATAGCGCAGAGTTAACTCAATTTTGTGCTTGGATTTTGCATTTGCTTTGCTCTTCAATTTCCTTGGCTCTAGCCGGATAAAAGCAAACTACGGTGACTACGTTTGGCATTTGTCGGCCATTATACCATTGATTGCTTCCTCGCTGCAGGATGTTGCCAATGCCACATTTAGCCAGTTTCGCTTCTTGTGTGCTCTTTGGCCAGCTTCAGGCGTTGCAGAGGCATTTGCGGTCTTCACACCCCGCCACTTGGCCACTTGGCCGTGCTTCTCCTCTCGGATTTCATTGCGGAAGAGCTGCCTCATATGTGGCTAGGATTAGTGCTGAATTAGGGCGGAATCTAACCGGGTGATATGATTGGAAATTCAGACTACTCGATGCATGTAAAGTCGATTCAAACTACGTTCAACGTTAAATAAAGTTGAAGGAAACATAAAACTACAAAGTTCCCATTCCTTAAGCCACCAAGAAAGCAGGCAGAATAATTGATGAGTTTGCGAAATTTCAGCTTCATCTTAAGTTATTATAAAACGAAGTGCAGCAACTAATGGACTGCAGCTTTAACGTAACTTTAACTTGGGAAATTGAAAAATAAATGCACAAAAGTTGCAAGATTATGACAGAATTCATAATTTTTCATACTTGCAAGCTAAAAAAAAAATAACGTAAAATTGCATTAAGGAAATATAGTAGGACAGTAAGATAAAAGTAATAATAAGATTACCAATTAAATTAAAAGGTAGTTTAATTGACAACGGGTCAAGAAGTATCTAAGCCAAAATGTGTACTCGTTGGCATTTAATTTTACAACAAATCAAATGTAATTAAACAATGATTAAACAATCAATCAAACACGTTGAAATTGTGTTTGAATGAATGGAATTCCACTGGGCTTAATATACATATTTCAGAGCGCAAAGTAGGCGCCACGTTGTGGGCGTGGTCCGTGGCACGCGAGACTTAATTGAAAGACAATTACCTGTAATTAAATGTGCGTATAAGGGGGCGTCACGTTTAATTGGACCCTTTGGCTCCGGTTCTGGCTCTGACTCTGACTCTGTCGCTGGCTTTTGGGCCCTTTTAATTATGCATTAGACGCTTTGGACCTGCAACTTTTTGTGTGGTGCCACAACAAAGCGGCGCCCCCAAAAGTTTCCGAACTGTTATTAAATGCCGAATGGCAACAGACTAACGAGCGGCAGGAACGAGGCGTTGGCAGGATGGGTTTGCGCTTAAAGCAGAGTCTCCTCTGGGTTCTGTTTATGCTGGCGCACAAATCGATCAGGCATAAATCAAACGAGAATTCAAATTAGTTTGCCAGCCAATTAGAAGGCAGTTCGTTCCTGGCAACAGAAGCAACGGCAACAGAAGCGTCAGCCAAATGCGAAATTAATGAGACTTTTCTCAGTTGAAACTTGAAATTCCACGTGTGGCAGAAATCAGGGGAATCCAAGGGGAAAAGGGAAAAGGTATGTGCTTATACATTGAGTGAGAGGCAAACTTGCCTGTCATACGAAAAGAAATATAATTGAGCCCGAACTGCAGCACACGCTCTCTGCTCTGGTTGCCAGTTGACTAATTTAAGTTCATTAGGCATCCGTTTGCCATGTAATGCCAAGGTGACAAGGTGTTGAGGCGTATACGTAATATTTTGTTGCAATTTTTGTTGGCTCGCATTCCAAATGCAACACCAACAAAGGAAGCAGCAAAAGCAGAATTTGCATGTTTGCAACTTCTGTCAAGCTCACAGCAATTCAAACTATGCACAGTGGTGCAAACATGATGGAGGACTGACCAAAAACAACTATGATGACGAGCGTGTTTTTAAAATAAATACCTTAATACTGATTATAATTATTTAATATTTATTTATTTACAAAATGCAGATTAATACAAAATATGCAAACAAAATTGCTTGTTAACTGATCAAAATGTTTATTATTATATATATTTTTACGAATTCATCAATTATGCATTTTATTGAACTTATGGAAAATTGATCAATTTTCGTGTATATATTTCCACAGAGTATAAACGAAAGTTTACATTTTATAAATGGAGTATAATTCCTTCTGTCAACAGTAGATTACTATAAGATTCTATCTTTTGCAATGGGTTCTTATTTATTTATATATGTAAATATAGCAAAAATTCAAAGCTTCATCAAAATTTGTATGCATTTAATGGATAGAGTAGCATTACTATTTTTAAAAAATATAAGATTTTGGGACTTGCCTTGGCTAATTATTGAATGAAAATAATTCCACCCATTTTTCTAGAAATATATATTAATATTTTCGGCTCAAAGTTTACAATTAAGCTTTTTTACAGTATTCTCTTAGAGTTAGTAACATGCAATATTTAAATGAATAGTTATAAATTGAATTTAATTTTAACGAATTGAGATAATGGTTGTTCCCACGGTGTGGGTCACATAGTTTATAGCTGTTATTGTTGCTGTTTAATGTAGTTGTTGTTGTAGTTGCTGCTTGCTGCTGGCGATGTTGTTGCTGGCATTGTAGCTGTTTGATGCTGCCGCTGTTTTGTTGCTCGAAAGTTTGTGCTGCATTTTGGTTGTTGGTTGCTTGACGTCGGCGAATGCTGCCAGGACACGAGGGGACAGGGCAGGACAGGAGGACAGGAAACGTTGGCAAAATTGTCATCAAGCTTTTTTAATTACGAGCCAGCTGCGGGAGAAGTTAACGCTGCGGTTCTGCACCAGTGTATGTGTGTGTGTGAGTGAATAACTCTTGGTGCGAGTGTGTGTGTGTGTGCGTGGGCAGCCGTAGAGCTGCAAATGACATAAACAAATCAGACGCCTGTCAAGTGTGTGAGCCGAAAATTGTGTCTATGAGAGGGAGAGAGAGAGAGAGAGAGAGAAGGGTGTGTGCGGGTACTGCGTGTGTATGCACGTGTCACTTGCAGGCCAGCAGCGAGACTCACCCCTCAGCCCTCCGCACTCTGCTCTCACCACTCATCAGCCTGCTGCCATGTTGTGTTGTCATTAGAAATGTCACAACAAAGCCAAACAGCTGCAAACCCAACGTCAACATTGCCAACGCTTTGAGCGACAAGCGACGCTTTGTTGTTGTTGTTGCTGTTGTAGTTGCTGCTTTGGTATGTGTTGCCAAGTGTCGCCTCGTTGGCAACACACAACAAGGCCCGCTCTCTGTCCCCTGCACTCATGCCGCCCCCGCCGCATTGCCTTTAAATTTGTGCAAATTTATACTAACAAGCTGCAGCCTCCTTTCCCTCTCCTTCCCCCTCTTTGTTGGTACCCCAACCACCACCACAGTCTATTTGGTGGCTGCTCTTTCCTCTCTTACCACCACCATCATCATCCCGGCTTATCCAGTTGCGTTTGATGAGAATTGCACTACGGTTGACATAAAATTTTCAGTTTAAGCAATAAGAAGCAACAACATCGACAGCAACTAGAACAACAACATGAGCTCAGCAATATTGTCCATTTGACGTGCACTTTTGATATGGCAAAACAAAAAAAACAGAGAGTCAGCATGGCAATGCGGGAGCTTGCCACAGTTTTTTCCCTGTGGCACATAAGAGTTGCATTGCCTCATTTCCAAAAATTGGTCATCAACCAATGTTGGATATTTGATGTGTTCGCAATGCGAGATATGAGCTTGGCTTCAAGGGAAATGCACATGGAAACGAGCTCCCGAAAGCAATAAAACTCCAATTTTAATTTTACGTAATGAATTGCGAAATGAAAGTGACAAACGTCGGGACAAAATTAACATATTTTCAGTATCAATAACTTTAATTAGATTTCAAATAGAGAGATTTTGAAAATTTGTTAAAGTAACATGGAATAAGAACATTGCCATAATTGGTACACACTTTTTCTGTTTGGAATTTGTGATTTGCATTAGATCGAGTAAAAAAACACTTTTCTCAAAGTGCGATCTCGTTAACTGGTTTAATTCTGAGTTGGAAGAGAGAGTGACAACAACCAACAATCTCCATAGAATGACAACTCTGCGAAGATTTACTTTTGCTATTTTCAAAACAAAGTGTCATGCTTTTTGGCATTTCTAATGTTATAAAATTATAATCTAACATACATCTAACATTTGCTAAATTTTTACACCAGACCATCGGCAGAATATTTCAACCCAAAAATTTGAATTAAGATAAGTAGGTGCAGTAGAAGCGGTATTTTATGATCTGATCTGTTTCGGTATGTCAACAGAATTTACACATTAAAATAAACAATGCTTTTCGTTTTAAAGTCATAAATATGAATGGTATTTCAAAAATGCTTTTCTTTTTCAATAATAACAAGTGAGAAAGCTACAGTCGAGTGTGCTCGACCGTATAATACCGCAACCCATTTCGAGAGAAAAAAAAAATTTTAATGGTATTTTAACAACAAATATACCAAAAATATACTGAATTTTGTGTTTTGTTTGTATATATTTGAAAATAACGGTTAAAAATCCACAACACCGACATGGTCACACTGTCAATTAAACAAACAAAGCGCGGGCAGCTGCAAGTGAATTTTGCATATAAAATTGATTCTTTAATAACTTCCATGTTTTTCATTCGATCTCAACCAAATTCACAGGAGTCATTGAGAATACAAGTAAGAAAGCTACAGTCGAGAGTTCTCGACCGTATGATACCCGCAACCCATTTCGAGAGAAAACAAAAAGTTTGAATGATATTTTAACAAAAAATATACCACCGAATATACTAAAATTTGTATTTTTGTATATAGATATTTTTTTTAAATCCATTAAATACCGACATGGTCACTCTCAACTAAACAAACAAAGCGCGAGCAGCTGCAACTGAATTTTGCATATAAAATTGATTCTTTAATAACTTCGATGTTTTTCATTCGATCTCAACCAAATTCACAGGGGTCATTGAGAATATAATTATTATTATGCATACCAAAATTCTAGGTCTATTATTACGGCTTTTACAGTTTTTGGGGGCGGAAAGGGGCGTGGCAAAAATCTAAAACAAACTTGATCTGCGTAAGACCTACACGAATACTGTCACCAAATTTGATATCTCTAGGTTATTCACACACTTAATACGTCCATATGCACTGGGCACAAAAATTTTGATAAATGATTTAACGAATAACTTTTGTTCTGCTTATCCGATTTGTACCAAAATTACAGGGTATACTAAGAGTGTCAAGCGCAGATGGGCTACTAAATTACACATCATTACACAAAGAACTTTTGGAGTTATACGCGATTTACATAAAAAAAAACCTTTACTTTTTTTTAGATTAATGCTTATTGTGGGCGAAGGGGGCGTGGCATCCAACTTTTGAAATAAACTTGATCTGCGTAGGGTATGAAGGAACCTTTTTGCCAAATTTGGTGTCTCTATGTCTTATAGTCTCTGAGATCCAGGTGTTCATACGGACAGACAGACGGACAGACGGACAGACTGACAGACGGACAGACGGACATGGCTATATCGTCTCGGCTGTTGACACTGATCAAGAATATATATACTTTATGGGGTCGGAGATGCCTCCTTCTGCCTGTTACATACATTTTCTGTTGGCACTAAGTCATAATACCCTTCTACCCTATGGGTAGCGGGTATAATAATTATTATTATGCATACAAAAATTCAATACTCTAGGTCTATTATTACGGCTTTTACAGTTTTTGGGGGCGGAAAGGGGCGTCGCAAAAATCTAAAACAAACTTGATCTGCGTAAGACCTACACGAATACTGTCACCAAATTTGATATCTCTAGGTCATTCACACACTTAATACGTCCAAATGCACTGGGCACAAAAATTTTGATAAATAATTTAACGAATAACTTTTGTTCTACTTATCCGATTTGTACCAGGGTATATTAAGAGTGTCAAGCGCAGATGGGCTACCAAATTACACATCATTACACCAAGAACTTTTAGAGTTATACGCGATTTACTAAAAAAAAAACTTGACTTTTTCTAGATTAATGCTTATTGTGGGCGAAGGGGGCGTGGCATCCAACTTTTAAAATAAACTTGATCTGCGTAGGGTATGAAGGAAACTTTTTGCCAAATTTGGTGTCTCTATGTCTTATAGTCTCTGAGATCCAGGTGTTCATACGGACAGACAGACGGACAGACGGACATGGCTATATCATCTCGGCTGTTGACGCTGATCAAGAATATATATACTTTATGGGGTCGGGATACCTCCTTCTGCCTGTTACATACATTTTCTGTTGGCACTAAGTCATAATACCCTTCTACCCTATGGGTAGCGGGTATAAAAATTTTCTGTCTTGTTATCAGACCATAATCTAAGCGATAATACCTAGAATACCTAAGGATAACTTTTAGAAACAGTATTTCATAGTATTTTTAATGAAAACTCAAAATTCTGAATTTCATCTGAATTGTATGGTAAATAGGAGTCGTAAGTTAGTGAAGTTTTCGAAACATCAATATTTATAATAGCGGACAGACAAACAGCCGGATATATTCAAATTTGCATGGTTAATGCCTTCTCTTAGCCGTGTTACGATTTAACATTGCTAAAGGTATATACATAAATAGTGCAAGCTGTATACAAAAAGAAGCAGTTTGGCAATTCAATTTGCTTAAGTCATGGCTGCGATTAGGGCTAAGCTGCTTACTTCGAATCTAATTACACTTGACCTGCGCTCATTAAGCGAACCTCGTGCTGATAACAAGGATAACAGAGATAACAGATACAAGAAAAGTAGAGAACAATAAACATACAAATGGATGTACATGTGTCCTAGCTTCACCTAGCTACAAGTGGAGTCGAGTCCTGTTGGCGGCCATTAAAAGCGACGCCGGTGCTGCCCGCAGACACTTTTGTTGTCGCTGTCACAGCTGGCCAGGATTGCAGTGCAGGTCGAGCTTTGCATGTTGTGTTGGCTGGTGGCTGGTGGCTGGTGGCTGTCGGGCGACAAGGATTTATTGCCGCAGACAAGGGCAGCGTGTTGATGAGCTGGCCAGCAGTAGCCGGAGGAGCTTTGAGTTGGGAGCAGGAAGCTTTGATGATGTAGTGCGATATTGTTGCGTTTTAATTGAATTTTCTTTGTGTGACAGCAGCAGCAGCGGCAACAAGGACAACAACAGGACAACAAACCAGACCATACAAAGTTGGCAAATACAAAAGCGGGATCGAGAGCAAAGTGGCAATAAAGGCAATAATGAATGAAATTCACTAACAAAAGGCAAACAACTATTGTTTCTATGGCTGTCAATGTTGGCGTCCTTTCTCTCCAGCTGTGTGCCGCCCGTCCTTTTGCCTTTGCCTTTGCCTTCGGTCTTGCCTCTTTGTCTGTGGCAGCAACAATTTTATTGCACGCGCGCATGATGTCGTCGGGAATGAAGCTGTTATTTTTAATAAGCCACAATTGCTGGGCAGTCTCAGGTGCATCTCCATCCTCCATCTCCGACAGCTGCTCCTTATACTCATGAAGATTTACGCCAGCGATTCGGTCAATGGCTCCAAATGTGGCTTTGCCACTTGCCACATTTATGTAAATTTCCACACCAAATTAAGAAAGAAATGAAGAGATTCTTCTTGAGTTTATTAGCCCAACGCATGACATTCTTATGGATCCCCCCCCACTACCCCTAAGGCACCAGTGGCAACCCTGCCATCCCCTGGCCGCCCAGTCAGCTCAGTAAATGATTTTCGCTGTGTGTTTTATGAAAATAAATGAGCTGCTATACGGACAGGGAAGCTGCTTGCCTCCCGTTCCTCGCTCCCCCTCTGTCCATATCTATATCTATATAGTATATAGCTTGCCAACTGTTTGCCCTGCCCTTGCCTTGTTGGAAGCCTCAAAAAAGCTTGTTTATGCAACTCGGTTCGCAATTTCCTACAGCTGTATTCCACGTTTTCCCATCGCTGTTGTTCTTGCTGTTGTCTGAGCTCCTCTAGGGCTTGGGGCTTGACTTTGCCCCAGCCCCTCCGGCCCATCTCTGCGTCCTGTGTCAGCTCATCCTGCCCCCGTTTGGCAGAAGGCTATGCAAACATAATGCTCGACGAATTAAAGCTTTTTGCCAACCAATAAATTATTCATGCCGTAAGACAACTACGGCTGTCCTGGCGGAAATGGCGCGGCCCTAGATCCTCGTCCCCCTCCCTCCACCCTCCTCCCCCGCCAAGACTGTAGTCGCTGTCCTATCCACTCCCTACTTTATATACAAATTATGGCGCAGGCAGCGCCGAGACTTTGACGCCGTTGGCAACGCCAACTCAAACTAAAATCGAGCAGACAGTTGGCAACATCAGCAGAGTTCCTTCGAGCGGAAACGGAACTCAATTCATTAAAATGAATGAACGAAGCGTAGCCAAGTGCATGACTAACGGTAAACGGATGCAAACTGAAAGATGCAAATCCGGCAGCTCAAATTGCGTTTCATTTTCATTGCCCATTCATTGCCATTTCACGTGCCCTCCTCCACCTCATCACCTCGCTCATAAGTTGCAGTTCTTCCCAAGGGGTTTCTCTCATTGCCCCTAATGAAAAGCCAATTCTAAACTTATGAATTGTTTTCTCTCTGCAGCCCTGCGGCATGTCAACGCCAAAGAGCAGCCGCGGCAACGGCGGCAGTGGCAGCCTCTTTGGCGGCCTTGCCACAGGCAGCACCATCACCGTCGCCAGCCATGCGCACAGCGAGAAGACCAAGGAGCGTCTCCGCCGCATTCCCAGCGTGCAACCGGGAGCCTTGACCTACGAGCAGCTGGTGAAGGAGGGCACCTTCGGACGCATCTATGCGGGCAAGCTGGGCGAGACCTGCGACGCGTTGGTGAAGACCGTCATCGATGGCGCCTCGTTGACTCAGGTGGCCTGCCTGCTGCAGGATGCCTCGCTGCTGATCGGCGTCAGTCATCAGCACATACTGGCGCCTCTGCTGGCCAACACCGAGCTGCCCGGCCCGCCGGAGATTGCATATCCCTATCCGTCCAAGGGCAATCTCAAGATGTGGGTAGCCTTGAGCGCAGCTGCAACCGATTCGCAATTCAATTCTGTTTGATATTCCCCTATTTGCAGCTACTTGCAGAAGTCTCGAGAGTCCAGCACAGCGCTGAGCACGCGGCAGCTCGTCGAGTTTGGACTGCACATCACGAAGGCGCTAGCCTATCTGCACTCCTTGGGCATTGTGCACAAGGACCTCGCCACACGCAACTGCTAGTAGGTGGAGGGGAGCCAATAACGCAGGGGTTTTGACCAATTTAATTTCGCCATACGCAAACAGCTTTAATAAATAGTTTATTAATTAATGACCCTGATGTTCTCATTGACTGACTGTGCTTTATTTATTCCAATCAGTGTTGCCAATTTGTCCTTTTTGAGAACAGATTTGTCCTTTTTGAAACAGCTTTGTCCGCAAATATTTTGAAACATCCTCTATCCTGAAAAGCAGCCTTTTTATTTAGTTTTGTCCTTTTTTTCATCCTTTTTCAAAAATATTTTATTTTTTAAATGTTCATGCAATATGTATAATCTTTAATGTATTTATTTATTATCTGCAGATAACAGACCATTTTTTAATTTAGTTCGATTTGCCATTCAGCTATTATCACTACCATGGTGGAATGCTGAAGTCGCAAGAGTATTCAGCCAAATTAATTTGGTTAAAACAAATGAGAAATCGACTCAATATTGACACGCTAAATTTGATTTTGGCGATTAGGTTGGTTTAACTACTCAACAATTCGGATTACGTCGAAGCGGTGCATGCCGAGATGATTATAAGGTGCCTGATAGTTGCCTTAAGCTTATCAGGTCGAATGCAGCATATGAAGCACAGGAAAGCGAAATGGAAATTAATGACGAAATTTTATTTGAAATAAATTAAAACTAAAAAAACTATGTTTGTCATGTTTTTTGTCCTTTAAAAAAATTTCTGTGCTTTTTTTTCATTTTTTTCGATAATCTGTCCTTGTTTTGTATTGAGGCGCTGGCAACACTGATTCCAATTCACATATTATTATGCATATACAGTAGTATCCGGTTATAGAGTCCCGTCCGGTTATTGCCCCATACAAACTTATGTCCTTATAAGCTTTCGGTTAGTGCGTTCTTGCGGGTATAATGACGGTCCCTTGAAAGTCGCTATAACCGGATTCAACTGTATATAATTTATGTAATATATTGGTATATATTATTCGCATTTTAATGTTGTTACTATTTTGTTATTTATTTGCTATATTAAATAAATATATTTTAATTAATAATTGATGTTACTTATGATTTAATTTGATCATAATAATAAATAAAAATGATTTAATAAATTCGTTACACCTCAGCAAAGAAAATGTATCTCAATAATAATTTGTATTTATGAACTTAATTTTGTATATTTTTGTTTACAGCTTTTGTGTGATTTGTTTGGAAACTTTTACTATCAAGTGTTTCCAGATAATCAACACAAGGTGAAAAACACATTCACATTAACCTCACAAATTAAAACACATTCATTAATCATTATGGTGTCAGAAAATGTTTTTTTTTAAATCAAGACAGGTATTCATTGGTATTATTTTATATCTCAATTATATCGTCCCTCAGAAAAACCAAAAATACACAGTGACACAAAGAAAATTAATGTAACAGCCTGAAGGAGGCATCTTGATCAGTGTCAAAGCCGAGATTATATAGCATGTAATCTGCCCAAACATCTGATTACAAACTAATAAGAATATATATCTTGTAGTCGAGCACTGGCGTTCTTATTTGATTTTTAAATATCATTTTGGTGATTTATATTCAAAATGTATCTCACAGTTGAGTGCTCTCGGCTGTAGCTTTCTTACTTAAAGTAAGATATTAAATGGATTCCTCCACTTTATTTACAAATTAAAAAGATCGCATTATGTTGCCACTTATTTATTATTATTATTATTACCTCTGCCCATCGGATCTGTTGTGCCCCATCTATAGCGCCTTATTCTTGCTCTTTGCAGTCTGGATGAAGAAGCCTACGTGAAGATCTGCGACAGTGCGCTCTCGCGAGACCTGTTCCCGGATGACTACGATTGCCTGGGAGACAATGAGAACCGTCCACTGAAGTGGCTGTCGCTGGAGTCGCTGCAGAAGAAAGTGTATGCCACGCAGAGCGATGTGTGGTCGTTGGGCGTGCTCTACTGGGAGCTGGTCACACTGGCCCAAATGCCACACGAGGAGGTGGACATATTCGAGCTTACCAATTACTTGGCTGCCGGCTATCGTCTGGAGCAGCCCGTCAATTGTCCGGATGAATTGTAAGTACACCCGCACTCTTTGTGCTTATCCCTGTGCTTATCCTTGTCCTTGTGATGACTTCATGAATGGAAATCGCTTGCTTTTGGCTGCAGCTTTACGGTGATGAACTGCTGCTGGCACTCGGAGCCGAAACAACGACCAACGCCCTCCCAGCTGTTGTCCTATCTGCAGGACTTTCATGTCGATCTGGGCATGTACATTTAAGGCAGACGAACTGATAGCACTCCAGCCAGGTGGACGGATTAACTTGAACTTGCATAACTAAATACATAACTAAACTAAATTAATTGAAAACTTTTGCATTTTAAATGTGAGATTTACCTGTTACGAGTAGATGTTTGATGTCTGTAAATACTTATAAGAAGAAGGTCAGAGGTCGCAGGACGAGTATTGTGTAAGTAGACATTAAGGCGTTCAAATGGCACAAAATGCAAAACCAATTATAAATCAACAACGTGTTGCGAGACAGTTGCACATTCCAAGTAATTCATAAGCAAACAACAATGACACTCAGATGCAAGCAGAGACGTGTTCCCCAAAACGTTTTCGCCTACCGAAACATTCAAAATTAAACAGTGGAAATTTCTCAGATCTATTGAAGCAAACGCGAAATGGAAGCAAAGGAGAAATGCCAGCGAAAACGTTTTTGGGAACGCTCCGTCAGGAAATACAGTTGAACACTTAAGTAGCTAGAAATTGAATACACATCAGATTGCGTTATGCAAATGCAAAACACATACATTATATATATTTGTGAATTATTGAGAATGCATATTTTATTGAATGTGTATGAGCAGAAGCGGGATAGACAGATAGAAATTGAAGCTGAGAGGGAGAAGTCGAAGTCGAAGTCGAAATCGAAGCCGAAGCCGAAGGAGAAGGAGAAGAGTGGAAAATGGAGCAAGATAGAGTTGAATGTGTGACAACAAAATACAGAATCTTTTGTTCTCAAATGTTGTCCTCAATTGTTATTAAAGCGATAAATGTATTTATTTATTTACGAAACGAGCAATTTTGTATTAGACATTATTATTATTATGACAGTACTTAAGTATTTATAAGAAGACAACTCTCGACTGAATCTGAGTCCAAGGAGTTAACGTGAGCTACAGCAGCTGATATGACGTTCAAAGCAAAACATTAGAGCCACTATTACAACCACGATTAAAACAAAACAGAACAGAGCAAATGTTAAATGCAAATCACACTCAAAAATGTCACAGTCAAGAGCTAAACTTAACGAAATGAAAAAATTACTTAGGAGACTCGAAACACAACCACAACTACAACAACAACAACTCCAACACTTCACACCAATTTATTTATAACAACTTTTACTTCAATTGCAAATGCAAACTCAAATTCAACTATGACCTTTATCGAAACTGAACCACAGAGAAATAACTTAAATTTAAATTGTTGAGCTATTGTTTTCGCACAGGAGTTCTGCTTTAAATGAGCTTAGCTTGTGGGAAGATTTATCTAATTTACATAATATTTTTACATTGATAGATGTTGAACAATCCAGCAACTAGTATCATTTCAGTTGAACTCTAATATGTTTCACTTTAAACGTGCTTTGATAACTGAATAAGTCATGAGAGCTGCTTAATCAAATGTTTAACTTTGATTTGACTTATGATAAATTAGCATGTGCTTTTAAATTGGTTAAATTCAATAGAAGTCTTTCGAGCTTAAGCAGCACATCCTGTGTCTGCAGAAGACCGATGATAAACACGTTTACCTTGTGTTTTAATTTTCTGTTGTATCCCATTGATATCCTACTGCTCGCCCATGTTTCCAGCTTAGATTAAGATACTATTATTATTATTGTTAATAATACAAGAGTTTCGTTTAGTTTGCTCTTTTTGTTGCTAGTCATTGATATTATTTGCAAATTCTGTTGGCAAAACGCAACTGAAAGTTGCTCACGAAAACAAAACATAAACAAAATGAAACTAGAGCAACCATCATAATTGTTGCGCTAGTTGAAAGTGCAATAAATCGAAACGAATTCGTATAGAATTAGCAAAGAAATACACATTTTAAAATAGACATTCCTCAAAAAACAGAATACTGAGTATTTGCCAGCTTATTCTCTCTTCTGGTCTATAGTTTATAGCATGTATCCTATATATATAGCAAACAGCAAGCAAACAATGATATGTATGCGTATATTTATTTGATAAGCTCAAGCTATAGCTCAAGTTCTTCTTTGCACTCAAAGGTAATGAAAACACTGATCAATATGAATATGAATGTTACTAAAAGCGAATACAAATACAAAAATACGATAACAAATACAAATTACGAGTACTCACACTAAAACTCACTAAAAACTAAGTAGGAAAGAAATTCTTGCAAATCTCTGTTGAAATTGTGTCTCAACTTCAACTTAAATGGAAAGCAACTCAATTTGAATCCCTTAACTTGCAAACCTAAGTGTAAAACCATTTTAAATAGTTAATAATACACAAACTCACAATCACACACACACACACATACACACTAACTATAACTAAACTGAATGTGTTTCAAATTTATATACATAAATCTTAACTTGTACTTGTATGTATCCTGAATGTATGTATCTACTGTCTATGTATATTTTGTCATCAAATTGAGTACTAAAGAGTAAGCTCGAAAAGCGAAACGAAGATAAACAAATGGCAAATCCCCGAGGGATATTGCTATTTCAAATTTCAAATTCGAAACCGAAACAGAAACAGCAACAGCAACAGAAACTGAAACAACAAGAGGCAAGGAAAAACTCGACTAATACTAATACAACTACAGCATGCATCAACTAGGTTTTCTCTGTGTATTTTTAAGGAAACACACACTCACACACACACACACACACGCACTGACAAAAGAATACTCGGTCACACTGTCACAGCAATCGAGCAAAACACAACCTAAAAATTATCATTCAGATTCTCAGCGTCTCTCACTCTTTAACACTAACCAATTTTTATATAGATGTATTATCTGTCTCTGTCTAACTTAAGATATATGTACCCTAGTATATGTATATGTGTATTGGAAAATATTTGCTAAAAAACCCCCACCACACACACACCCACACTAACACCCTCACACACTCACACGCACACACTTGCACATCAACTAAAGCTTGAACTGAGCGACAGTTTTCCTTCTAGTTTCTATGCGTGTTTTTCTTTCTTTTTGGGACTAACAGACTGACTCTGTGGGTGGTGGCAGCCGTAAGATAGCAAACAGAAATTCAATTTTTGTGCAAAAGACAACAACAACAACAACATCAACATGAACAACAACAAAACAACTCTACTAAAATGAACAAAAACAAAAGCAAATTAAATAAATGTTCCTTTTGAATCATCAACAAAACACAGAGCTTTGTTATTATCTCTCTGCACATACATCAGTGCGTTTTTACACAATTCCTCGACACAGTCTAGTAAGTATCTTTCAGCTCGGTTGCAGCTGGAACGTGCAGCAAGTAAGCCAGTTGGCCACTTGCTGCATTGATTGGTTTGACTTGGCTTACGTGACGTATGCGTGATGTCTCTGCCACGGCACGTACTTGCTAACTAGCCAAAGCAAGGACACGCAGTTGCAGCTGAAGCAAATTGGAGTTAGCTTTGAAATGCAAGCAATTTATCAGCAACTGGCTTTGCCGATAACACTCTTGTATCTACAGGTGTAAGTATCTGACAGATTGATGAATATGTATATTCCCGACCATGTACTTCGCATGGGTTATTAGATAATTTCAGCATTCTTATCATTTTAGAGTCTTGAGATTGCAGACAACACTCGTGTATCTACAGTTACAACAATTTTTATACCCGCGATTCATAGGGTAGAAGGGTATTATAACTTAGTGCTAACAGAAAATTTATGAAACAGGCAGAAGGAGGCATCTCCGACCCCATAAAGTATATATTGCTGATCAGTGTCAACAGCCGAGACGATATAGCCATGTCCGTCTGTCCTTCTGTCCGTCTGTATGAAAACCTAGATCTCTGAGACTATAAGAGCTACCAAATTTGGGGACAGTACTCTTATAGGTCCTACGTAGATCAAGTTTATTTCAAAAGTTGGACGCCACGCCCCTTTCCGCCCCCAAAAGCCTGTAAAAGACCTAGTGAATTTTGGTATACATAATAATAATTATATTCTCAATGATTTCTGTGAACTTGGTTGAGATCGAATGAAAAACAAGGAAGTTATTAAAGAATCAATTTTATAGGCAATATTCACTTGCAGCTGTTCACCCTTTGTTTGTTTAGTTGACAGATGTCAGACATACCATGTCGGTATGTTATGGATTTTTTTCAAATATATACAACAATTATATTGGTATATTTTAGGTTAAAATATCATTTAGGTTTTTTGTTTCCTCTCAATGGGTTGCGGGTATCATACGGTCGACCAGCCTCGACTGTAGCTTTCTTACTTGTTGTATATGTTCAATCAATCACGCAAGTTTAAAATATTGATTATTATAATAGCAATTAAAATTCGCTTTGTAACTTAACAGGTGCTTAAAATCAAACATTTCAGCCCAATGCTCAAAACTCCACGACAAATATAAACACAGGAGAATGTAGTATTACAAATTAATATTTTATGCTTGTACCGAAGAAGAAGTTGAAACACACTCCTTTTTTTAAACAAATTGAATAATCCCATCAATTTCTGAAGTATTCCACTGGCTGCTCAAAGAACTTCTCTCTCTAAGCGACATCGCTTGGCTACGCTCTAATTGCAAAATCACAGTCAGTTTTGATTTCCTCTTTCTACTTTTTTTCGTTTTTGTTTCGTTTGAACAGCGCATAACGCACAGCAGCGAGCAGCGAACGTTGAGTGGCATGTTGCAAGTGGCAAGTAAAAAGTGCCACGTTGTGTGTTTGTTCGCTGAGCTGGCAAAAACGGGAACAACGCTCAACACACCACAGTTGACCAAAGGGCTTGCCAGTTGCCAGTTGCCAGTTGGCCCTGTGGATGTTAAATGTTGGCTGTTGTGCTATTGGCCTGGCCCATCAGAGTTGTTTGCTGTGCGTGCCCAAAACCAAGTGCCAGCAGCTGACACCTCCTCTCCTCTCCACTCGCCACTCGCCCCTCGCTGTGAGTTGAGTGCTGAGTGCTTAACGCGTTTTTATGCGCACTCATAATTGTTTTCACTAATGACATGTGCGACGCTTTGCAACACTGCCACAAGGACACAAGGACACTAGGACACGAGGAGAAGAGCGAGCGTCTACTTAATGCATAGATAATGGCACGCCATTTCTATGTTTCGACATCAAGTAGAAGTTTGAAATTTAATCGATTGAAATTCAACATGCAGCAAATTTAGAATTGCAGCATTAAGTATTCCGAAATTATCATATGTCGATGCAAAACGCACACGCGAATCCAATTAAAAGCTTATCGCAAAAGTTGCCACTGGATATTGACAGTGACACATGGCAGAAAGCAGAAAAGTGATTTGCATCATTTAAGAGCTGTCATAATTAATGAATCTTTGATGATTTGTATAATTTTGCATTTGCCAAATCGATTTCAATTTCGCCGTCGTTGTCGTTGTTTGCTTAAATGATTAAAGCCGCCACATTTTCGCTCTTTAAATGGTTGTTAAATTTGTTGTATTTTTTGTATTCAACTTTCAGTGCAATCAATTTTGATTTTATGCGAATCGCATTGTTTTGAAATGCTTTGGAAATTGTGCAGCGCCAACGATTATAATGAATTTTGTGGTAGCAACCAGCATATGTGTGTTTTATCTTTTTTTATTGTTTTTTCGCTGCACTCTTTAATTAAAATGCTACAGCCTGTAAAATAAACATATTTGCATGCGATGCAATAAGATACATGCGAAAAGTCCAATAGAGATTATGTTTACTGCAATTTGAGAGAGAGGCGAGCATGCACAGACAGGTACAAACAAGCAAAGACTCGCACACAGGCTGCATGCCACAAAAGTGCCGCTCTCGACGGTTCAGCATCACGTTGTGCTGCGGCATTATTATTACAGTTTCGGTTATTTCAACGGATTTTCCATTTGATTAAACGTAAATATTATATCAAAAAATATATTCACCGCATATTTATTTGATACTCTCGCCCTATAAAATTCGTAAAATATAGTTTAACCTATGCATCTGATGATATAGCGCGGAAAGCAAAAAAAAAATTTGTATTCGTATTCATTACTTTTCTCCAATTAGTCACAATTCTGCAGGGATTAATCTGCCTTCATTTTGAACAGTGACATCCACTGAAGCGTAGCTAAATTCTTACCTGAGTTGACACCACATATAGCACAACACGGAAATAAACAGGATAAAACCTTATGTTACTACATTCAGAATCAGGCAGAAGGAGACAGCTCCGACCCTATCCAAAATTGATTATCGTCGGGCTGTGTTCTTGCGAGTTAATTGGGCATAAATCGTTCTAAATACAATGTGTATATATCACTACACATTCTATAGTTTATTGTAAAGACGCTATACTAATAACAAACCCGAGCTTGCAGATTTGCAGCGCAAAAGTATGGTTTTTATGGGAATGGATGAATATGTACATATGTATCCATGTGACTTTTGCCAGCACTCATATGTATGTACATATTTTAAAATACGCCACCTGAAGAGTTACATTGATCAGTTACAGCTCTATGCTATGTTCTTTACTTTGTTCAATACTTGGTTATCTTCAAAAAGATTTATAGGACCATTTAATTCTAGATTTATCTCATCTATTAGTGTCTTAAGCCAAACACCATCCAACAAGGCCATATGTTCTCCTTGGTACTCCATGAAATTAAGCAGATTTCAAACATTATAAAAATATATCCAGAACTACGTCTTCTATCAGTTTCATTTAGATCAATAGCTCCCTTTCGGTATCTAAGAACTCTTTTAAGGCATTGACATTGTTGCTTACTATTGTTATTTGTATATCCAAAATACTTATAAAAGTAAGTCTGGTCGCGTACATAACATAATGTTCATCAAACTACCAATCAAATTTTTAAATGATGCATCATTTTAAATAGATGTTTAACACTGACTGACTGAGATATATCAGTTTATCTGTTCTCCCTATTTTTATACCAATAAAATTTCGAATTTCTAGAACTAGACACGGTATCAGATTTTTTTTTAACAATTACCAAATCTTCGAAAAATAACAAAAAATATATATATTTATTGAAATATCTCCCTTATTTAAAATTCAAATGCAACGGTCATCTCTGAGATTTTCAAATTCAACACCTTCAAACCAGTATCTAGCACCTTGCCATACATATAAAGCTTTATTTAGTTTACTTACTTTATTCCAATAACAATGGGTCAAGCCTCTAGAAACATACATGAACATAACATACACATATAAAAACTAGAAATTCGTGCAAGTCCAAATTTGTCATCATTGTCAGTCATATATTCTTAAGTGAAGTTATTTAAGTAACATAATTACCAAAGTCATGTTTTTTATACTTAATAACCACTTTAAAGCAAATATGTTTTCGTTATATGGCTTTTGCACTTAAAAGACCAAGAATTATTTTCAAAATGGAAGTTGGGTTCATCTAAAAGGCTTTTTCCCTGAAAGTTCAATCCTTACTCAACTCAATTCTGTCAAATGTATTAGGAATATCAATTTAGTATATTTGAGTATTAATTATTATTTTTTCTCAAAATCGACATGATAACCAGAGGGTAGAAGGGTATTATCCAAGAGCTAGAGCTACGTTTTTTTTTAAAACACGTGTTATTGTTGTACGTAAATCAAGTTTGTTTTAGAATTTTTTTTTTTTTAAATTCGGTATATTTGTTTGGTATATTTTTTGTATAAATATCATATACGTAAGTGTTTTACATTCTCTTGAAATGAGTAGCGGGTATTTTGCAGTCGAGCACACTCGACTGAAGCTTTCTACCTTGTTTTCCCTGTGAAATTTTCGAGATCTGTGAAATTTTCATTGAGTTGTTCATTTTATTCAGAATCAACAGATTCATAATTTTCCGCCAATAGAAAATTAGAAATGAATCACTTAATTGTTCGTTAATTCAATTTTTTGAATGTCTTTCTGCTTTGCCATTCTCTTCTGCCACTTCAGACTATTTTTCATCAATAACTTTTAACAAATCATGCTCTTCTAAAAGCGATTCTGTTTATTTTTATGAACCTTTTATTTTATAACAATCAACGCACTCTACTATCCAGCTGCTGCAATTGTGTTCGGGCCTATAAAAATATATATTACAATAAAGTATAATCCCGACCAGCAAAATCAAAGTAAAATCACATGACGCTTTAACAAGCAAATACACAAGAAGTAAAGAAGAAAAAGAAAGTAATGTTAACTTTCGCGATATCCGTATTCCCACAAAAAAAATAAATAAATACAGAAATTAAGTTATGTGAAACAATTTTTCAAAGAAGTTTTGTTGAATCGAATTTAAAGTTGTATAGTGTGTGTACTGATATATTACAAACTAATGAGTAGCTTGTAGTTTGAACTAGTTTTTGTTAAAAGATGTATCCGAGACGATGGATGAATAGGCATATAACAAACACCCTCTTTATATTTATAACCAAAGGATTATTCTTGTTATCCTTTGAAAAGATGAATAGCTAAAATTATGGTTTATCCGCCCTAATAAGAAATTAAACAATGAGAATTGTAGAACACAGAAAAATATAAAATGTCTCACAGAGTTATAAAACACTTAGTCGCTGAGAAATGTTATTTAGTTGGTATTACCTCAGCATTGCACTTAAAGTACTACTCGCATTTATTAAGAATGAAGTTAACTCAATTAAATGAGAAAAAGTGCGGAAATAATAATACTGTCCCGTCCTGTCACTGCATGTATAAAATTAATTCCAAGGGATAACTTGCTGTTCTGCAAAACAAAGGGAGATGTTGGTAACACTCGAGCTTATGCTAAGGATTTCTTGTATTTTTTGTTTTGCTGTTGAAAGTGTCCCAAAGCGATGATGGATGGTGTGCAGATGCGACATTTTCTTCAGTCTGTAAACAATGGATGACAGCCGAGATAACTCTTTCAGTTTGAGTAAGTTTCTTACACGCCAACGAATTAATTACCTATTTCGACATGGAATAGAGACTAAGATACAATCGATAAACTGCTTATGCTGTCAATTCTAATAGAAATAGCTTCGATATAAATGACTGTCTGGGAATTGCGAAATTGCAAGTGTTTTGTTGTTGTGCGGTTGTTGTGTTTTGGTCGTGTTAATTGCGAATTTTCCGCCGAATTTGGGCAATTGCTCGACGCCAAGGATAACGGCAGGACGATAACTCAAGTCGCATCGATGTCGACAGCGGCAATTAAACCACAATAGAAGACAAAAGGGCGGGCACAACAATAGACTGCAGACTGCAGCTGGCAATCAAATACAAAAATACAAATACGAATACAAATAAATATAAAGTGTTGCATACTTTGGGGCTGGCGCAAAATGAATCGCTCGCAGTGCAAAAAGTAAGCGGAAAAGTGCTTTGTCTGCGGTCAGTTGGAAATTTGTTTGCTTTTATTGATAAGAATGGCAACATTTGGCGAAGTTTATAACTTTTAGCGAAGCGGGGCGATTAAACAACATGCTTACACACATATTTGTGCTTTGTGCATAGAGTGTACAGAGGGAGTAAAGTATTCTCCGTTGTCCTTCTGCTGCTTTGGCCTCGCTAACCTAAGGGGCATTATGTTGACGGCCGCCTGCAGTGTTGCGATTTAATTAAAGCGCCATTAAGTCAGCAATTAACAACAACAACAACGACGGCAGTGGCAATGGCAACGGCAACAACAACAAATAAACAATGCAACAAAGCAGCGACAACAATGGCAACCGTTGGTGGCAACTCTAACCAACTGCCGTCGGTCGCTTTAAGTTGGCTTTGTGCTTTGGCAAAAGGCAACTTAGCGCTTTGTATGCCTTTTCCTTTTAGTCCTTGCCCCCCTTCTCTCTGCCTCACTTTGTCCTCGCCCCCCCTCCAAATTCACAATGCTTGTGCTTCCTGTTCTTTTAGCCTTTGCTGTTGTCGTTTGCTGTCGCAATAAGTTTTTTACTGCTATTTTGTTAGCAGCAGCAACTAATTCCAATTGGTTGCAACCCCTCCTTGCCCCCCTCCTTCAACATCCCTCCCTCCTACGCCCGCTGTGGCAGCAACACCATCGCCAGAGCCAGAGCCAGCGCCAGCGGCAGCAACGAAATGCGGCAACAAAAAACACATTAAAAACATAAAAAGCACACGCTGGGAATGAGAGTTGTTTTTGTAATTGTTGTTGTTGCTGCTGAACCTTTTGCTTTTCTAATATTTGATTTTGTTTATGATGCCCTGTAAATTGTAATAAGCCGGCTATGCTTGGCGTGTAGCAATCGCGAACTAGTTATTTCGATGCTAAGAATTAATTTCAATGGAACTTTTTAAAATAATCAACATTTTTAATGACTTTTTGTATTTGAATTAATTTACATTTATTTTATTTTGTTGTATGTTTTCCTTAAAATGTTATATTTTTGTAAAGCTTGTGATACATAATTATATATAAGAAATTATAATGTAAGTAACATTATGACTAATAACAAAATGAACAAGGAAGAAACTGTATTTATTCAGATGCAGCTTTGTAACTTTTTATACCCGCTACCCATAGGGTAGAAGGGTATTATGACTTAGTGCCAACAGAAAATGTATGTAACAGGCAGAAGGAGGCATCTCCGACCCCATAAAGTATATATATTCTTGATCAGCGTCAACAGCCGAGATGATATAGCCATGTCCGTCTGTCCGTCTGTCTGTCCGTATGAACACCTGGATCTCAGAGACTATAAGACATAGAGACACCAAATTTGGCAAAAAGTTTCCTTCATACCCTACGCAGATCAAGTTTGTTTCAAAAGTTGGATGCCACGCCCCCTTCGCCCACAATAAGCATTAATCTAGAAAAAGTCAAGTTTTTTTTTAGTAAATCGCGTATAACTCCAAAAGTTCTTTGTGTAATGATGTGTAATTTGGTAACCCATTTGCGCTTGACACTCTTAATATACCCTGTAATTTTGGTACAAATCGGATAAGTAGAACAAAAGTTATTCGTGAAACTATTTATTAAAATGTTTGTGCCCAGTGCATATGGACGTATTAAGTGTGTGAATGACCTAGAGATATCAAATTTGGTGACAGTATTCGTGTAGGTCTTACGCAGATCAAGATTGTTTTAGATTTTTGCCACGCCCCTTTCCGCCCCCAAAAACTGTAAAAGCCGTAATAATAGACCTAGAGCATTGAATTTTGGTATGCATAATAATAATTATATTCTCAATGATTCCTGTGAATTTGGTTGAGATTGAATGAAAAACAACGAAGTTATTAATGAATCAATTTTATATGGAAAATTCAGTTGCAGCTGCCCGCGCTTTGTTTGTTTAATTGACAGTGTGACCATGTCGGTGTTGTGGATTTTTAACCGTTATTTTCAAATATATACAAACAAAACACAAAATTCAGTATATTTTTGGTATATTTGTTGTTAAAATACCATTAAAATTTTTTTTTTCTCTCGAAATGGGTTGCGGGTATCATACGGTCGAGCACTCTCGACTGTAGCTTTCTCACTTGTTTAATGTCAGATTTATGAATTTAAAGTATTTTCTATCACTCGCTTATCTTTCACAACATTTTATCATTTACAGGGTATTTGCACAGTATTAACAAAAAGCAAGCTAAAGAATACCTTAATATATGAACTAAATCTAATAAACAAACTATTGCAGCCCATTTAAATATTTAAAATGTATATTTCAATATTTAATGTGTAGTGTATTCATAAATAATTTGTAAAATTAAGTTTGTTTTGCATTTCAGTAAATTACAGGGTGTCTTGCGAATGAGCCACTTTTGAGTGTAGCTGCAATTTTATTATGGGTACGTGTCTGAATGGCAATAAGTGTGTGAGGGATGTTTTAGGGTTAAAGACGGACTTGACAGGCTTCGCCCGACAAAAGGACGGCGAATGCGAGTGTGTATATGTGAATGTGAATGTGCCAGCTTGTGAGTGTTTGAGTGTGAATGTATGAGTGACTGGCGAATGAACTGAAACTGTCAAAAGTGCACATTCCGCACTTGACATTTCTCCAAAGCGCATTTTGAACTCTGGCCTGATAAACGAGCTGGCGCCCGTGGGGAAGAGGGCTGCTCAAAGGGGCGTTGGAGAAGAAGGCGGGTGCGGGGATGAGGTCTCCAATTGGCATTGAAAGCGCAAATGAAAGGGAAGCGTTTGCATGTGACTACGGCACAAATGGCACAGCGGCGGAATGCCAGTCAAGCAAGGGGCATGCCCCAGACATCGACACACAACTGCAGGGGCAGGGTGAACGGTGGCACGCGTCGCCGCCCCTTGTCAAATCGTTGCGAAATAAGGAGAAGCCGAGAGAAAAAAGAAAAACAACAGCAAATAAAAATAAAAAGAACGCTGCATAAAGCCAGAATTTGTTCGTACGTTTATTGCTTTTAAATTTGGCAATTGTCGAGACTCGTTTAACACACACACAACTGTGTGTGTGTGTGTGTGTGTGTGTGTGTGAGCGTGGGAGTGTGTGTCGCAATGAGGGTACTTTTCAGCTGCAAATTGCTTATCAGGCAGCAGTCAAAGCCCAGCACTAGCCGCCCTTAATTTGCCCAATTTAAAAATGGAAATCGATTCCCTCGAGTGACGTGCCTCATGCCCGCATTCCCATTCGTGCCCCCTCTTGTCTCGCATGTGTCAATAAAATGTGATTAACAAGTTTTGCATAAAAATGCCGAGAGTCGAGACGGCAGAGAACAATGCAGTTGCCGTTTCCGACTGGTTTTCCCGCTCGCCACGACGTCAATTTTCTGCTGGCCGCAGGCATTTTTCCTTTTGCACAAATCCCAAAGCACCTTGGCTGCCTCTCTCTGTCTCTCTCTCTCTCTCTCGCTGCCTCTCTCTCTTTCTTGTTGTGGCTGCTGGCAAGCGTGGCAAATTATCCCTTTCATAAGTGACAAATATGTCTGCTGAGCTGAAGCAACACGCCCCGACCCTGCACCATGCCCCCCGTCCCTGTCCACCCTTATCAGAAGCGTGCTGCTGCTGCTGCTACTGCTGCAAGTAATGAGATTTTATTTCAAGCCAAGTGACTTGGGTTTTGTAATTTGCAATAAATATGCAGTCTGAGAGTCACTTCGTCAGCAGCTCAAGATAAGAGCAGAGCAGAAGAAGAAGCTGGAGCTGGAAGGAGGAAGGGGATTGGGGGGAGGATGAGGGTCACAGCACGATAAATGCGGCCACATCACAGATATATGTTATGTATATCCGTGTACATTATAAATGCCCAGTGTCTACAGCTTGTGCATTAGTCATCAGCCTTTTAATGAACCCGCAAAATGCACACTTAAGCAAATCCCTCAGATACCAAACAACATGGCCAGCATGACCTCAGGCCATCATTAGTTGCGTGTTAGTTGTTGCATGGTTATTGTGGCCAAAATGGCTTGCAACCATCTGTAATTTTGAAATGCAAGTCATATAGAAGCTTCGAGCCAAAGTTCTCACTTCAAGTTGCCAAACATTGTTCTCAAGTTACTTAAAAATAAACTGAAAGTAAACTTCAGTGTTGCATTAATTACTCGTTGAATTGCCATCTCGGGTAAAAATAGTTAAATAATAGTTAAACAAAATCAATTGCATACTTCTAAATACTTTTGCCATAACTATACTCCCAAATGCAGGGAATTAACCATCAACGCATATGAATTGGTGGCAACATTTATTCTTAAGCTGAAATTTGTTGTTAAGTGTTCAAGTCAATTTCTGTTTGCCATTTAAGTTTAGTTGCTTGCTTCTTAATTAACCCTTCTTTAACATCGTGAATACGAAGAATTGCTAAATGAAATCAACTGCAATAACCGTACACCTATTTATTAATGAACAATTCATTCCAAATAACATATGAATTGGTGGCAAATAAAAATAGAATGCAATTTCTTGGTAACAGTAGAATTAAATTCAGTTTTCCATTTTTGAATTCTTTGAGTATTATTTTCGACTAGTTATAATCGCGAATGCGAATGATTGCTAAACGATATCAGTTTTGCACTACTTATTCTACCGCTCAGTTATCAATAAATAATTCAAGGAATTAACCAACAACAAATTTCTGAAGTTCAACACGAAATCGTTCGAGTTCATTAATTAATTAATTGAATATCATTTTAACAACAATCAATAATTGGTATTTCAACACAGAGAAAAAACGTGCTAAATCCAAGAATTTTTTAATCAAGCCCTTATGATGTCAAAATTGAACCCGAAGATGAATTCTAAAATCAAGACCAAAATTAAAAAAGTTCTTAAAATACGATTATTATTAGTTGATAAGAACATTCACAATTCAAGAATACATTCTCAACCAAGAATGCCAATACTTCCACCCAGAAAGAAAAACTATCCATTTATTTCCATTATATATTTTTATTTATTATTAGTTAACATATATGTATTTAGTTACAACAAAAATGTTTAATTGAGAATATTTCGAAACTATTTAAAAATAAAGTAGGCATCTTCATGGAAAACAATTTCAATATTGCGAATATTCTCCACTTTAAAATACATTCCGCAGTGAGTGTGATAAAAAACATACCTTCGAAATGTGCAAAGTTTGGTGAAAACTGTTGCGCAACATTGTGAAAATTGTGTCGCAGTCATTGCTGAAAGTTCTATTATTAAATCGTGACAGCTGTTGCGGATCCCCCGATAGAAGATAGAGGAGAGTGCACTTAAACATATTTAATACTCGCTCGTGTTTGAAAGAAAAGTACCAAAGCAATAAGGTGTGATAAGCAAATTGGCAGCTGGCCAAAAACGTTCCAGGAACTATAGATAAGATGCGGTTTTCTATATAATTTTGATACTGAGATTTAAGATTGTTGTGCCGCTTTCATTGGAGTGGACGCGAGGCGAGACGGCGCACAATAGACACATGTTTGGAAGGGTGCACTCGAGTTGCCCGTGAGTCAACGCAATGGCAATCGTAATAATAGAATACAAATGCGAAGCTCTTATCAGCGCTGATACGCGGGAGGGGCGGCAAGAAAGGGCAAACACCTACACCTAACACTCCGATAAGCTGACGCGAAAAAAGACTGAGCAGAAAGTTAATTAAAAACAAAAATACAAAACACTCGTATGTAAACAGTCAGCTCATGACCAAGGTGTATAAAAGCCCCAATTGTTGACAGTGTCGAAACAGAATCGAACGAAGTGTCTCGCAAGCAACTCCAACCAAACCAAACCAAGCCACAATGAAGTTCCTGTACTGTGCCGTCCTCGTCCTGGCCGTGTTCGCCGCCAGCCACGCCTACAGCGCCAGCTGGGGCAAGAGGAACAACTCGGACTATCTGCTCTCCCGCCAGGTCGTCGTGCGCAATCCCGTCAAGAACAACTACTTGAGCGTCAACGTGGACTACCCCGGCTCGGTAAGCGACCGCTCATTTGGGCCAGGCCAGAACCAGGCGACTAACTTCCTTTTGTTGCACTTCAATTACAGGGCAACGGCTACTACAACATCACCTTCGTCAACGTGGTCGACAACTTCCGCAACAACTCCGGCGCTACTCCCAGCCTCTGGTCCGGCGGCCCCAACTTCCGCTTCGTCCAGGTCAATCTCCGCAGCCAGGTCAGCCGTGGCATCAACTCCACCGTCGAGATCTACGGCCGCTAAGCCAGCCATCGAACTTTCCCGAAACTCAAGCACTCGCAATAAAATTAATAAAAAAAAGAATGAACATTTGTGTTATATGAAACTAACTTATCTCTATCTTTATCTTGTCTGTCTGTATGTTTAACCGATATTGGCAACGATAGCGCTTTTCGAGCCGATAACTCGGAGGCAAACGACTCTTGAAGATGCCAAATTGATCATCATCATCACCATCAGCAGCAGCATTTGCATACAGGAATATCTCTAATATTAACCCTCATTTAGAGCTCCTCTCTCTCCGTCTCTTCCTCCCCCACTTTTCGTCTCGCTTGCGGCTTAAAGGACCAAAGGGAAACGAGAAAAGCGTAAAAAAGGAAACTTTTAGCCAGCAGGCAGTGCTGGCAAAGAAAAACATTCAATATTTAATAAATATGTATGCTGCGAACACATATTTTTTCAGTTAGCTATTTGCTCAAATCCTGCCAAGCTAGCAGACTGTGCAAAGGACTCGTCCTCCTTCAACCCAGACGAAAGGGGACCTATTGGCATTGGCTCATTTGTATTGGAAATGTTGCAGTCACCCTCGAAACGCGATAAATAAAATGAAATAGAGAGAAAAAAATGAACTATGAAGGCAAATTATCGCGAGAACGTGACTGGAAGATACTCAGTATCTGTTGATCCATGTTATTTTTTTTGCTAACCATTCATTTATTTAAGGAAGTTACTATCGCTTCAACTATCAATTCTTATTATTAGATCAATATTATTTTATTTATTTAAGAAATTTACTATCGCTTCAACAAAATACTTATTAGTCAATGCGACAGTCGCTTCATCACTTAACAATTTGGGCAACAAACAGATTTATCTTTAATTGATTGGTTGGTTTTTTTTTTTTTTTTTAATTTAATTATTTAGAATCAGTTTTTTCCTTTTAATGCGTGTTTCTCAGATATATGTCAAATTGTGGTGTGCTTTGGACAGTCTTTAAGGCATCATAAACAAAATAATGTATTACATAACTTTTAAATCTCATGCTCCAATTCTTTCGAATTGTTAAAGAATTAACAATATACAATGCATGCTAATACTTATAGCTTACTAGTTAAATATGAAAATATATGAAAATATGATTAGGAATCAGATCAATCGATTTTAATAAACCTTTAAATATTTCTCAATATCCTTGAGAATACAACAAAGTAGTTATTTCTTCGTTCTGTTCGTTCTTCTGACTGGAGTCATTATACCCGCCATTAGACATTTTAATGGGTGCAGGGTGTAGAAAAAAGTGTAAGTGATAGAAAATGAAAATGTTAAGCGATACGGTCAAAAGGATGCGGGCCGAAATCCCTTTTTAGTCCAACATCGAGCATTTGCGGCGTTTTGTATCGAATTTAAATTTCAATTCGAAACGTCTTCAGGCGTCAAAAGCTCCCAAAATAAAATAGAGCTGGCGGGAAGCAAGAGACTGAGAATAGATGCGGTATGTGTGGGCGTGTTTGTCTTACATGTAGGTAAATATTTGCACAGGACGCACAAATGTTTGAAAACTTGTCAACGAAATGTTTCACTTAGTTAATATGCAAAACGCGCGGCTCGCAATGCAAAGCCCAACGCCGGATATGTTTACGGATGTCGGCTACGGATACACACGGCATGTGTGTGGGACACCAGAGGGGGGAGAGGAGAGAGGGGAGAGGGGCTGCTGGTCGAACTGACTAACTGACTGCCAACAAAAACACAGAAAAGAAAAGTGGAAAATCTGAAAAGAAAACGGAACCGAACTGAACTGCAACCGACTGCCAAATTCGTTTACATGGAAAGTCACGTAGCTTTCACTGCCTCCACCAGCCACAGGGAGGCAGGACAACTTCGACGGAAATACAAGTTTTATGCTCGGGAATAAATCAAATTGAACTAAAGAATCAATCGCACAGTGGCAAAAAGGCAGTTTTAACTTTTGTCATGGAAATGATTGGGCTCGTTAAAGAATCTTCTCCTCGAATACACGGCTGCAGAGATATGATGCTGGATAACAAGGAATGTCCTGGATACTGATAAAACAGGAACTATTTAATTCATACATTCATTTGTTTATATTTTGTTTAAATTAAATTCCTTACTTATCATTGTTGACATCAAGTTGTATCACAAAAGAGATAAAATCCTGTTTTTATGAGCGCTCATTAAATTGTAGTTAATTCTAATTAAATGTGTATTTTTAAAATCGTATATTCAATCGCATCAGGCATATTACAATTTATTGCACTGCGATGAAAGGATAACGAAAACATCGCTTCTCAATGTATTGACTAAATTAAAAATCTATACACTACAATATACATACGAGTATATAATCTGCCGCAACTCTATTAATAGTAAATAAAACACATTGAATTTTATTGCACATTGTATTATAAGCGTGTTCAAATGGGGCTTAAACAGACTTTAATTATTAAATGCGAATTGCGGATTGTAATATTTAGCTTAATTTCATATTCAATTTCGACTCGTTTCACTCGTAATCTATAATTTTATAAATATATATTTTATATATATTTTTTTCTCTTCATTTATATATTTGAACACTTTATAATAATTTAAATGTGTTTATTTCTTATTTATAAATTAACAGCAGTAATTTACTTTTAATAGTCGATTTTAAAGCAAGCTAAAATAATATAAAGTAATTATTAAGGTCAAAATATATTTATTTATTTATTCGCCATTTCGTTGTTGTTTCTATTTTGTCAATCCCAAATTTGTTGAGCTTTTATTTCGCATCATTTGAGATAGTACCACTTGAAAGTGAACTATATGATTAGAATAATTTGTTGAACTGGATGAGGCGAAGTTTAATCGATACCAATTGCTTCCCCAAAACTTTAACCCCATCTACTGCTCAAGCCACCCTCGCATGAGTTGCAAGCTGCTGCAAAATTTGTTTCCGGCAGCATTTACTTGACAAATTTCTCATACGCCGCGTGAACCGCTGCTGCTGTTGTTGCTGTCGGCTTGCTAAAATGCCTAACTTAAGCCGCTTGCTGGCTAAGCTGACCACCACACAGCAGCCTCCTCCGCCCCCGCCTCCTGCTTCGACTGTGCAACAGACTGCGGCAGCCTTGTGCCAATGTCCGAAGACCCGGCAACGTTGGCAACAGCTTGCGAAGCAATTACTTCAAACTACCCGGAAATGTCGCCTGGCTGACCAGCTGCCGTGTCCCCAGCACTCTCGCCTCTTGCCCCCGGCAACTCTGCTGTCTATATGTGTGTGTCTGAGTGTGTGTGTGTGGATGTGGGTGTTGCTGCAACAGTTATTGAAGCATGGCAAAAACACCGACCGCAGTGCGGACCTGGAACCTGAACCATGGAGACTGTAGACGTCAGCCGGTTGAACAGACGCAGACACACACAGTGTGCCACCATTCACATGCCACACACCACACGCTTGCCGCATGCCACATGCCACATGCCACATGCTACTGGCAGCTCTGAGGCTGGTTAAATTGCTGATTTTGTTGCCAGCAACATTGATTTTTAATAAATAGCAATTTGGCAAACCAAACGGAATTGTTATTATTTCAGCAGCACGTTTCTGAATCAGCTTTCAACTGTTTACGTGCAGGTAACAATAGTTAAACATTATCACCCCCCCCCCTCGCACACGGCGCCCTTGCCACACGCGGTTGCAAGTTGCTGCAAGGGACAACATCAAATGCCACTTGAAATATGCAACAAGCCAAACAATTTGCCAGCTTCCAAATCACAAACTGGATAAATTAATGTCAAGCGTTGCACTAATGCGCTGGAATTCAGCAGCCATTATCCCCTGTCCCTCCACTACCAGCCGCACAGTGGCACAAAAGCTGTGAAATTGCCATGAATAAATTAGAGAACGAAATTCGATGAGTTATTTGCTGATTAATTACGCTTCCGTCACACTGTGCGCCCTTTTTTGGAGGGCTGCAAATCGTAATAAAGTATTTATGATTGGTTGATTGGCAGAGTGCAACCGGGTGTTTCTCCAATTCGTCGTGCCACTTCGCTTTGGCTTTGGCAACAGAAGCTGCAACAAGCTGCAGTTTTGACAAGCGCTGCTGGGGATTTGTGGCATAACGAATTCGTGCCGAAAATTGTAAAATAACATGGCACCTGTAACAGTGAAGCCTGCCACCTGCAGCATGCCACCATCAATATTGATGAGTGGCAGTGGCAACAACTTTTGCCCTTTCGGCCCGCCCAAATGTAAATCGACCTCTGGTGGCTGGCCACAGGATCTGGCATCGGGTTTATGGCAACTGGTAACGGGGATAAATGCGGACTAGTTGAACTATGATGCTCCGAGCTGGACTCTCTTCAGTTGCCATCGTTATTTATGGCCACATTCGGCATGCTGCAGCTTATTTGCATCGGCCAAAAGTGATTAAGTCAACTTATCTGGCCAGCAACAACACGAAGCATCGACATAAACAACCTCACGACGATAAAATATGCATTCAATAAGCATTATATCAATTTATCCCTCTCTCTCTCTCTCTCTCTCTCTCTCGGTCCTTCTCTTTCTATGATGCTTCATCGCCACATTCCCATACATTTGATGGAAATCGAAAAGCAATTACTTGCAGGTAATCCTCGACATAAACTCAGCAGATTACATTAATGCGTAGAAATTGAAATACAATTGCCATAAACGTGTAAATAGTGAAATACGGCATAAATTCCATTGAGTCGACCTGCCAGTAAATCGAAATTCATTTAAGCTTAAGCACTCGCTTGCTTTGTTGGCAGCGTGTGAATTCAATCACAATTAAATTTAATACCCAATTGTGAGGTGTTCAAATAGGTAAGATACATTTCATCTTTGGCAAAATTGATATTATGTCGCAACACAATTTATGTGCAAGTAACGTTTTGCCAGCATTTAATTGAGATTTGAATTTACTGGCGCGTTTCGTTCAGCAGCAGCAGTGCTGAACGCAGCCAACTTCGCGTCTCGAAAATGTTCGGTCAGCGTAGACACAAACCCAAACAGCAGCTAGTCAAGTCACAAACTATGATTGCGATTGTTTGCCATAGATGGCGCCACGCTTTAGCGAATACAAACACCAACAGCTAAGACTCAACCGCAGCGTTGCATTCCGATAATTATAAAAAATGGCGGGTCTAACTTTAAATGTATGCACATCCGAAAAACAATGCAAAAAATGCAATATACTAGCATCAATTTGTAAAAATCGTATAGCCAGCCAGTCCAGTTGTAATATTTTTGTATTTCAAGTTAGATTCAGTTTGCTGATTCAGCGAAAATGAAATGTAAATAAATTGCTGCGCTTTGCTAAATCCCCAAGTTAAACAAAACTCTCTTCATTTACATAAAGCAAACCCGTAATTTGTTCGAGTACATAGACAACAACACACACAATCTTTCTCCCTGCCGCCTACTGCGCGCTGCCGCTTCTTCTTCTTCTACTACAAGCGACTTTACTTTACACAGCAACCCCGAAAAACTCTCGAGTTTCCTCATCCAAAAAATACACGCAACCACTAACTCAGACACACACACACACACACATACACACGCACACTCACTCATATAAACAGAGCATTTTCCTTTGTTTTGTGTGATCCCCTTCTGCTTCTTGTTGTTTGTGCAGCGCATGGAAAGATATCTTTCCATATGGCTGATTTTGAATGCTTAGATACACTTTCCTGTCATTTTCGTAATGAGTAATGAGGGAAGAAGAAGTGTTGCTTTGTTTACCTCGGCGTAAAAGCCAAACGACGAAAATATTGTTGTCGAGCTGGGAATTTCGCCAACATGCTTGGCTTTAATATAATATTTCACCAATGTCCGCCAAAGGTTGACGTGGCAACTGTACTTTTTCCAAAAACTTGACAAAAGCGCAGCTTGCCAAGTTAAGTACAGATTCATTACGAAAACCTGATGCGGCCATTAATAACATATCAGTCTGCTTTGGTCGATAACTTTTACACCCACCGACAGAATGACCAAGTCCATCAATCAATATCTGTGTATATACCCATGCCTCCGTCGCCTGCTGTGAGTCCAAAAAATCGCCCCTTTTTAACTCCGCCTGAGCAACCCGACAAGTCGGTCGAATCGTAATGTGTTTCCCGCGCCGTCCAATCGCCAGTCGCTCGCACACTTCGGCTGTCGTTGTCGGCCGCTCGCTCATTGGTCGTTGCTCTCGTTTAAAATCCGACAAATCGCGCTCTTTGCTTGCGTTCGGCTGCCGTTCTCGTTGTTCGGCAGCCGGTTTAAGCGCTCTCTTCATGCGTCGCTCTTTGCTTGACATCACGCGCTCTTTCGTTACGTTCGAAAAGAGAGAGCAGCTGAAGCGAAACAAACGACGCAACCGACTGCAATATGCTCGTATTCTGTGTCTATAACATGAAGAGGGAGGCAAAAAAACATCTTGAGTTGCCACAGCAAAAACGCAAATTGCAAAGGGCGGCAACAAGATTGCAACAAGATCCCGAAATGCCCTTCGATGAACTAACCACTTCCCACGTTGTTCAACTAATCGATTTGAGTTGCGATTCAATAATTTGATGAGCCTCTTAGCGTAGCTATTGCCGGAAACAACAATGTCAAGTTTATCTGTCTGTCCGCCTATTCAAGTTACTATGTACATATCTCAGAAACCACAAGAATTAAATGCTTTTAATCCGGAAAGTCGATGACCGAGAACAGAGCGAGCAAAATAATAATTTTTAATTTACAATATTAAGCGTACATCGCTGGAATTCGGGAAAATTGCTTACTTGTGTATTTTGTATTTATAATAAATTATTTTTTTTTAATTTGTGTATTTCGTTTTGAATAATGTTTGGGATCCAGACTGTTAACATAATAGATTTTAGTTTTTCATTTTATTTTGTTAAATTTCAAACTCGTGCGTGAACTGATATTTAAGAATATGAGTACAGACAAATACAGTTGCTCAAACATAAATGTAATTAATCAGTTGAGAAAGATATATTTTTAAATTTCGATTCACAAACTTTATATTACACGTTAAGTCTCGCTTTCCGCATTGTACTATAACAAACATGATTTTCATTTGCTCTCCGGCAACTATCGCTCAATTATTCAGACATCTGCATTGTGCAGCAGTCGCTGCCACTTGCCACTAGCCACGTTGCAACTCCCGCCCTCATGCGCATTTTGGTGGCTGTGCACGTCATAAAATGGCTTCACAACGCCCTGGCATTGTCCATGCCTCTGCCTTTGCCTCTGCCTGCGTCTCCGCCTCTGGCAAGCTGCCACTGCCACTGACTCTGCTCGGTCTGCGTTGTCTGTTTTGGGCATAGTTTATTGCACGGCGGCACTTGACTTGCCACACAAATCACCATTTTTAATGAAGTGAGCTGTCAAAGTGCCGTTACCCCTGCATACATAAAGACTACCTTCGCTATACCGCCTCTCCGGTAGCCGCAATTTATTTTCAGCTTCAACTCTGCATCATATTTTACTGCATTTCATTAGTTTAGTTAGTCGACTGAGTTTTCGACACTTTTGTATTGACCGCCAGAAACAAATGTGTGAAAAGTCGTCTGACAGAGCTGAGAACTCACTTACCAGTCCAAAAGTCCGGCTCTGTTTTTGCATAATCAGACTTTTACTTTTACAGTTACATAACACAAAAAAGTTTTTCTTACTTTAGCACTTTATATTGAAAACTCGAAATGGAAACGTAAGTCATCTATAATTGGGCAGTCAAATCTTGATGAAGTTAACAAGAAAATTCAGTCTAAATAAACAAAAGTTAATATAGTCTAATTTTTCTTAAACTAGATTACATTTTATTTTTCTTAGATCATTGCACATGGTGAAATATACACATAACCTGTCAGTTAATAGGACTATAATATCAAGTCCCAATTGTGAAAAAAAATTTAAGCGATTAAAAGCTGGTTTTTCAGAAGTTTTTTAGATAACAACGATGGAAATCAATGATGCCAACAGCTGCGCGCAAAATCTACAAATTTACAAAAGGCCTTGTAAGGGTCCTTCGGATCCCGACACAGCCATTTTTAAAAAGCTGGCTGATTGCGCAAATACTATGAAGTTTTTGCTTGTCTTAAGTGCAGGCATTTTTCTACAACAATTTTCACATTACAAATGCGCCAAATTCGTTGATAGCTCGTTATAGCGATTGAATCCTTTAATTGCGATAACACCAAGACTTGATATACTCATTAAGACTAAAAGAAATACTAAATTGGATGGCAATTTGACAACTTCAACAGTTTAAAAAACCTGTCAAAGAAGATGTTGGAATTGACAAAAACCTGGCAGATTTCCTGATAGCTGCGGTTTTCATATTTTCCCGCTGATGGCGGTGAAAACCTGACAGATCTGGCAGTAAAACTGCTAAATCGGCATACCTGATGGGAATTGACAATATTGTCAACCCCATATCTGTTATTACACTGCATTGACTCACGATCTCTTTTTATTGTCAACGACATAATTGAGTAAACAAAAACCGAGAATGGTTCGATATGAATTCCATTGTTTGTTTAAAATTTTAATCGGACTGTACCTTCAAATATATTTCACACAAATTATTCAGAAAATATATTACTTTTTTGCTTTACTTTCGATATGCCTTCCTGGTTATCTCATATAATGTCTAAACTTCGTAGACCCAAAATGATGAACAAACATTGCATTGGCAGTACTGCAAATTGCAACTAAAAATAAACATTGGGAAAGCGAGTAAACACAATTTGTACTTGTGTCAAAGTATGTGTGTGTTTTAATTCGTTTGTTATTGTGCTTAGGCAGATACACATTCGTTGTTGTTGTTGATGTTGTTTGCTGCTGCCTCTTTCGCTTTTACCGCTGTCAAAACTCTCGGTCGTCGGTCGGTCACCCATTTAAAATGGCGTCGTCAGCCAGAGGCGAAGAGACGAAGCGGAGTAAGCAGGCAGTGACGTCATGCTGCTGCGGCTAATGTTTTGTGTCGCAGTCACACAAACACAAACTGGCGCACACACACACGCAAGCACATTCACACACACAAATGCGCAGAGCAGCAAACGAAATCGACGAAAAGTTAATTTAATCGGCATTTTGTTGTTGACTAAAAGCAACAATTCGAAAAATCGAAATGCCAAAGCGACACGCAAATATGCTATAATTAAATATTTCACTTGGCGATCGGGCGATCGAACGAGCGAGCAGAAGAACATTTCGTTCAAATTATTTATAAATAAATTAGTTGCCGTTGCTTTTTCAATGCGTTTGGCTGCAATGCGTTTAAAGCGATGCGAAGGGCAAAGACAAAGGCAACCGCAACGGCAAAAGGGCGGCGCCGTAAACAACCGCAAGAACACATTAAAAGAAAGGCCATAAAAGATAATGGGCAAAAGAGGCAAAGCAACAACAAAAACCAAATTGTAATTGAGCTTTTCGTAGGCGACACTTTTTCATTATGAAGCACACGAAGCGAATACATTGACTATTTGGGTGCATGTGTGTGTGAGGGCGAGAGGCGTGTGCCAGGCGGACCGAGAGACCGAGTCCAGTGCATAACAAAAAGCTCATCAAATGCGCCAGCAGCGTTAACTTAATAATCGCCATAAATGGCGCCAACCTCCCTTACAGCCTCGCCCTCGCCCACTGCTTTTTCCCCTTTGCTGACTGCCAAACAACCCACAATGACGACTGAGTTTTCGCCATGCTACGTAATGATGAAGTCTGGCAACAGCGCACAACTCAAACGTAAATTATAGTAACATGCGTTGAGAGTTTGTGTGTGTGTGTGTTTACGTGGTTGTTTTTGTTGCTGTTGTGACCTTTTCGTGACGTTGCAATCGGCAAACTGACAAGATATTCATTCGAACTCAATATTTTATTCGAATTTCGAATGCGAGTGAGCGAGAGCGGCGAGTGCGAGAGCGTGAGAGAGCAAGCGAGCGAGCTGCGTAAACGAATTCGCCGCAAGAGAGTGTGAGAGTGCGAGAGCGCGACCAACACAACGAATCCGAAGCGTGTGCAACTGTGTGAGTGCGGATTTTGATTCAAAGCAGAAAAGCGCGGAAAATTTTATAAGCGGACAACGTTTTTTTTTTCTTTGTTGTTTTCATTTGTTTTTTAGGTTTGCTCTGCTGTTCGGTTGCTTCATTTTGGCCTTACCGCTCGCTGTAGTTTGTGAGTAGGTGAAAAGCGACAACAGCGCATCTCCGCATTCGGCCTCTCAATCGTGGTTCGGCCGCGTTCGACTTCGTGTTTCATTTGCCCGATGCCGATAATAATTGAACGAACGCCCGTTGCCAAAAGCAATAACAATAAACAAAAAACAAAAAACATCACACACAATAGCCAAGACGCAAAAACAGGCCTCTAAAATATTTGTTTTTATATTTGTATTTTATTTTTTTCTTCTCATTTTTGGCTTGCGTTTTTTGCTGTTTTTATCACGTCTCTACTAATTACATTCAGCATTTTGCGGGCAAGCAATCGCTTTTTATACCCGCTACCCATTGGGCAGAAGGGTATTATAACTTAGTGTAACACACATCTCCGGCCCCATAAAGTATATATTCTTGATCAGTGTCAACAGCCGAGACGATATAGCCATGTCAGTGTGTCTCTCCGTATGTCTAGATATCAAAGACTATAGACCGAAGGCTATCCATTTATTTTATTAAATGTGATATTGCTACAACCTGAATAAGTTTGTTTCATATTGTGGCCCCGCCCCCTTAAATCATGATCGGATAAAAAACATAGAAGTTATTCACAAAACAATTTCATTGGGCAAACATTGGCTTGGTTGACAGTTTGCCCATGTAGAGTATATTGATAGCGGAGCACTCTCGACTTAAGCTTTCTAGTTGTATTATTCGCCTTTGGACTTTTTTGTTCGTTATCGTTTTCACTGTTTGCTACAGCCGCATTCAATAAATTTTGTTCGTGCTGCTCATTTATCGCATCACTTGCTGTTTGGCCCATTGTTTCCAGCTTTTTTGCGTCTGAAAAGTTGGCAACTCTTTTGTGTTGGCTCATAAGTCACCCAAATTGGCTTGCCGTAGACTGCAGAGACTCACTGTTCACAGTAGACTGCAAACAAAAAAGCGAAATCTCAACTTAAGACAAGTCAACTGAGGTTGACTTCTCGTTTTGAATTAGATATCTTTGATATCTTTGACACAATTATGAAACTTAAGACTACAGAAATCTGTAAAAATGTTTCAAGTGCAACTTTATAGTACACAATATAAGCTTTGATTTCATTTTCTTCATTGTGTAGCTCAGCTCCCGAGTTTCACAATGTTATCGAACTTGACTTTTTACTTCCTGTTTTAATAACGCCATTTTGCCGCTTTACCCGTTGAGGAAATTACAACTCTATGGGTTTTTGAGTTACGTGGATAATTAAAATGATCACGAATGAATGTTTGCATATAAAATTATAACAACTTCCTCATTTTTTTGAACTTTGCTCAAAAAGTCCTCTACTAAATAGACATTTAATTTATAAAATACCAAATTGTTTACTTTTATTTGATATCTTAAAAATCAATTAACAACATTTTGATGGTCACTTACAACCACTTATAGATCAGAGAGTTCAGCGAACTATTATTTACATATAAAACTATTATTTATATTATAGAGATATATTTGTTGTTTGCTTGAAACGCTCAACTCTCGGATGGGAAAAATATTCTAAAATGTAATGAAAGTATGTTAAAAAATAAAAAAACATACATGGATTTAATATTATGAATATAAATGTTCATGGTTTATTGTAGACAAAATTTCATGGAAGAAATGTCCAATTGGTTTTATCGGCCATTGTAAATGTAGGCTGAGTAACAATCGCATTTTAAGGCGTGATAAAACTATAAAATGAAAAATACTTGAAATGATTTCATTATAGGATAAGATGGCATACACATTATGCGTTAAGTCGTCTTATGTACATAGGTAGTAGAATCTATACTCGTGTGAAATAACTTTGAATGTACATATTTCCATCTTCAAACTGCAAAACAAAAAGTATTTAAAAAGCGGATTGTGTTTCATCATAAACTGAAATTATTCTGATTCGAATCAGATAATAGCGTCACAAGCTCCTTGTTTGCATTTCATTATAAGTTATCGAAAATGGTTGTGTAATTTTTATATAATTTAGATTTCCTAGGAATCCAACCTATTATTTAATGTCGAAGTACTTATAAAATGGCGTTTCTTTGAGGTTGAATATTGGTTTCTTTTGAGTATATTTAGAAATATGTTTGTGGCTACACATGCTCAACATATCCATATATGATTGAGGCTTACTTATTACAATTATTATAATTGATTAACCTCATGTTGACTGAATGGAGTTATGCAAAACACTGTGTTGTACAAATAGCCAAGTAGGTGCAAAGTATATACAAAAATAATCCAAATGAATTTGACGTTGTTTATGAATTTGTGGCGCAAATCAAACGTCAAAAGTAGAAAATAAACAGAAGTGAAACATCAAAACGCTGATGTTCCAATTTAGCACAACTTTCGCTAGTTGTCGCCGTCACCGCTGGGGCCGCTCTACGGCACCGAGGGGGTGTAGGGAGCGCTGCTGAGGTGACGCGTGCAAGGCGCACACAGCCAGACAAGGCGACTGAGAGACAGCAACAGCAGCAGCAGCAACGGCGTCGGCAACGGCAGAGCTAACGTTGTGTGTGCAAACGTCATCAACATAATTTTCATCACTCAGCGATAAACACGAAATATGCTGATGAAAGACGCCGAACAGAGCGCGCCACTGAGCAGAACAGAGCCGAATACCGAACAGACGAACAGCCGAACAGCGTCAGCGAAACACGAATACTGCCGAATGGCAGAGAGAGAGAGAGAGTGCAGAGAGTGTGGGACTCCCAAGGGGCCAGAGGTGGAGTCACAAGCACACTGACGCGACGCTCATAAGGCGAGCACGCAGAGAGAACACACAAAAAGGGAGAGCGAGAGCGAGAGCGAGCGAGCGAGGGAGTGAGTGCCAATGTAAGTGCTAGAGGGAGTGGCAAAGGGAGAGGAAGAGCGAGCAAACGAATGTGAGCCAAGCACTAAGTAAAAACAGTCACCGATGCCAGTCCCAGTTGGCGAGTGGGTGTCGACTGTGCTGACTGCGGCTGCAAAGCCAGCAGCAGCAGCAGCAGCGGAAGCAGCTCATTGAGACCGAACGGGAGACGGGAGAGGGAGTTCGGGAGTTGAAATACCGAAGCGACTACGAACAAATGCGCGCCACAAAAAACAGCACACAATGAGAGCGATTGTGTCTGGGTGCTGTTGGCCGTCGCTCAAGCACTCCCCGCATTCCCCCTGAGATCCACACTAGCCCACCCCTCCACACCACCTTCCTGGTGGGAGTTGTGTGCGGCAGCCGTGACACTCCATTTTTATTTTGCTTCGCTTCATCGACGCGCCGTCTACACAATATGCTGTTGGCACGAAACCTATGTGGCCTGTTGTACCCAAGTACCCGAGTATCCACAGCTCCAAAACTCGCTGCACTAATTGAAGCTCATGATTAAGTAACTTTTGCAACTCAAGTCTCTCCCAGCGCACAAAAAGCCCGAGGCAACAACGGCAACTGTGGCAACTGTGGCAACTGCGACTTCCCGGCATTTGTCACGAAAAGGTCTCTGGAGTTGCAAGTTTAAATGGTGCACCTTCTCTTTTTTCATTTTTTGTTGGTTCCCAGCGTTTTGGAAAATGTCAAAAAATAAATCAATTAACTTTTACCAACAAGTCTGAACAAAAGTTTCGTAACGAATTGCACATAATTTACGGGTTGTCGTGTCGTTGCTCTTGCAACTCTTGCAGTCAAGCTGCAGATATCGAGTATCCGCTATTGGTTTTGCAGAGACAGTTTACACAGTGTTTGAAACGAGATGGATATTTTAAAGCACTCCTAGTTTTCTGGAAATTACTCAAATCCATTAACTCCGAGATTATGCAGAACTTTAAAGTTTCAAGATCGAGATCTTAGGCATGGAAATGGTACTAACTCCATTAATAAGAATTGCTATAAAGAAAAATATATATCTCTACATAAAAACATTACCAGTATAGTTGCTTTGGAAATATGAAAGAGTGCTTACTACATGTAGAAATGGAAGTTTCGAGTCTGTCACGAAACCAATATCCTTCAAAGATAAGTTGTACAGAAATGAAAATATTACTGGTAAAACTGCTCAGCGGAAGCGCCATTTTATAATTGATGAATAAACATTGTTTATCGATTAATAACAGGATTAATTCATAAGAAAAATTGGACTGCTATTTCGATTAATTTTCACAAATTTTAGATGTATAGAAGTTGTTGTTAACACAAATTTAATTACCTTTTTATATAAAACATATTATTGCATAATTTACACTGTTGTTTTGATTGTGTATTACGCATTTCAAGTTCAGAGTCTTCTAGACAAATTCCTTAAGCTTTTGGGAAAGAGATCTTGATGAATTTATTTGGGGAATGCCGAAATGAGAACTGAAAATATGGCGGTCAGATTGCCGACTGTTAAAAAGTAGATTGTCGACACTCCTCCTTGTTTGGAATGCAGGAAAGGTATTGTAAATTAATCAGAGATTTCTTTGGGGCCACGATCATTCAATGAGTTGCTTATCGGGGTTCATAATTCAAACTGGGATCTACTGAAGACACCGACTATACGATGCGATTGGGCCACTTTCGATTACAGATAAACATTTGAACGGAATGAAAGCTCATTAAGTTTAATGTGCAGCATAGAAAGTCGAAGTCGCATATGAATGTGAGTGTGTGTGCGAGTGTGAGTGTATCCAAAGATGTGCGAGTATTTACTAATACAAAGGTCTGCATTTGCGTTATTTACAAAAAACAAAAAGCAAACAAGCAAACAAAACAGACGAATAACTCAATAGCTATCAGTGAGATGTTGTGAGTGTGAGTTTGAAAATGAGTCTGGTTAGATCTGCATCTGTATAAATATAGCTAGATATGTGTGCACATATAATAAGTATCTCTTGGATACTATCTGGCCAAAGAGCCGGCGACTTTAAGTAAACAATGAAATCATTTGAATCCATTCACGGGGCATTCAACGGATGCGACGGATGTTTACTTGAGCACCACACGAAAGAGAGGGAGAGAATATCATCAGTCAAAATTGACTTAATTAAGTTTGCCTCCAAATATTGAGAAATAAACAAAATTCAACCGAATGTTTCAATGCAAATTCAAAACTGAACTAATAATGACAACGATGATGATAATGATGATGGAATTTGACGCTGTTCGATGCGACTTAATTCAGAAACGATTAGTGCAGTTTGTTTCGTCTGGTCGCTTCTTTATCAACCATTTCCATTGGCTCCTCTTCGGCCAGTTGAAATTTGATATTTTTCCCGTGAATATTTCGAACGTATTCAGTGTTCAGTGTTCAGTGTTTAGTGTTCGGTGTTCAGTCTCAACCCGAACACAAACTCGAATTTGCCCCAGACAAACAAAGCCTCCGACTTACTCGTAAAACTCTCCGCGATTGCAGAGGCAGCTGGAACACAGTTGGAGAGATGGAGAGATTGAGAGGGGAAAGGGGGATGGGGGAAAATGCATGACAGCGCCTGAATTTAGATGCCGATAAGTAAAATGTATCTGCGGCAAAAGCCGAGGTGCAAAATTCAATGCGAAAGCAGCCGCAAACCAACAGCAACAACAACTAGCACAATACCAAAAGAGTCGCAGCAACAGCAGCAACAACGCAACTACAACTACAAATAAAACAACAACAACTGCGAAGAAACTTGCATAAATGGAACCAGTTTTGTGGCCCAGTCGCTGAGGCTGCGACGTCGACGTCGTCGTCGACTGCGACTGCGACTGCGAGTCGACTTTAGTTAGTGACAGCGACGAATAAATTTATGCAGCCTAAAGCGCGTTTTGTGGCCGAACCTGGCGGCATAGGCGACTGCTCAGAAAGGACAGAAAAGTGAGGAGATGGAGGAGCTGGTGGAGCTGGAGGAGCTGTAGGTTGAGTACAGAGCAAACCGAAACCGAAAACAGAGACAGCAAACGAACTGTTAAGACAGCGAAAAGAGCAGAGGCGAGCGAAGAGATGGAGAGAGGGAGAACGCGCGAAAGTGTGTGAGTGTGTGAGAGTGAGCGGGAAGGAGGGAGGTAGAGCACAGCTTGGCGACTTCCACTGAGACTGGGAGCTGCGTATCAGTGCCTGCCCCTCCCCGTCCGCCCCTCTCCCAGCTAACTGCTCGCGCATACCGACGAACGACATGTGAATATTAATGTTTGCCGCCACAACAAAACGGATTGGAAACAGATCGCAGCCCATACTCAAACTTACACTCATACTCACACCCAAACTCAGAGCCAGACCCGAGCGAAATCTTGTGACAATTTCCGAGTTTGATTCGCACTGTGGGGACGACACATTGGAGAAGAGTTGAAACGTGGGTTGTTTAGTGGGTAAAACCAATTTTAGAACCTAAATGCGGCGGGTTAATCCAAGAGAACTCGGAACGAGAGTCCCAACCGAATGCAGATACATAAAAGCTTCATATTTATGCGAGCTACTGAAACTTAAAATTTATTCGAGTTGAGGGATTAAATTGCAACAACAGTCTCAAGGCTCAAAATGTATTAAAAAAAATTAAATATACATTTGTACGTATGTTCATTTGTATGTAGTTATGTATATTAATTTAATGAAACTCTTAAACGACTTATAGTTTAAGAAAGCAATTAATTAAGCAATTTATTAATAATTAAAAGTAAATCGAACATATTTTTAATTTGATCCTATTAATAACCCTTTTAATGTTTTTTTTTTTGTATATTTGTTATTAATAAAACAAAATAGGCGATTGTCATGTTTAGCGAATCGTTTTGACAGATCCTAGCCCCTCAATGGTCTGGCAGGCAGGGGACTAAGACTATCATTAAATTTGCATTGAAGGTGTTTTACTATATTAAAGTATAAGCCGAAATTTATAATACCCGTACTTATACATATTTTTTAATTTTATTTTATTTGCCATTGTAAAATTTTAGGGTCAACCTAAAAAATCATAGATCAAACAATTGTATATTCGATTATAATTGATATACAGTTTATGTACTATTAATTATTATAATATGCAATTCCATCGACAAAATAAAATTCACGTGTAAGTAGAACTTGTCTCCTACAAGTTAGTTAATGTTATTTTTATTGATGAGAAAAATATAAACATAAATTGAATAAAAATTTTGAGAATGCTCTAATATTGAAAAGAATTTATTGATCTACTTTCTCGTTCAATATATTATTGGGTCTCATATTTTTCAGAGTACACGGCATCCAAAGCAAACAAATCAACTTGAACTGCTTATTGGAAACTGTAACTTTCGTAATAATTTAAATGTTAATGTGATCAAAACTTAGTTATAAATTGATCTGAGAATGCATTATTCTAAGATTCCAAGACGGAATAGTTAGTACTACATGGTATCGTATAATTTGAGATGACTTCATAAATAAATTGTGAATTGATACGCCAAAAGAGTGAGAAAGAATAGGCAACTATATCGAATGCTAAATTGAAAACTCAACACTTAGAAATCCGATTTGTAAGAGCTCATGTACAAAGCTGCCCTCGTTGAGGTGCTTGTAAAATTTGTAGTTTAATTTTATGTATTTTTATTATTCGTGCAATTCTCAGGTTTCGATTGCAAATTGCGGAATTGGGAATGCGAGCAGAGCGGTAAACGGGACAACGAGGAAACCAGAGCAGGAATACCATGTGCGTGTTAAGGATCAAACGGGTTTGCTCGACATCTCGCAGACTCATTGTCAGTCGAACGCCTTGACAACTTGATAAAGATTTCATGCCTTTGATTAATATATTAAGTCCCAAACCGACAGCGGCAACGGGCGGGGAATATGGCAACAGGAATGACCAAGGCAATGGGAACAGTAACAGCAGCGGCAGCGGAACTCGCAGAGCAAACCGCCGGCAAACACCAAACACCAAACACGATACACGAAACACGCAGCACAGCCAAAGCCGAAGCCGAAGTCTTTCGTTAGCAATGTCGATGTTGATGTTGATGCCGACGCCAAAGACAGAGTAAGAGTTAGAGTTGGAGCTGGAGTGAAAGAGTCGTAGTGGCTGGCAAAAGGTGTGTGGAGTTTAGGACATGGCCATAAATCAAGTGGCTAGCTGATGCCTCCGTTGGGGAAACGTTGCAGTTCCGCCTGCTTAATGCGAGTCGGTGTCAATTAAATAGAATTGAAGTTCACTTCATATATTCCAACTGGATTTCCAGAGCTCAACTCGCAATCGCACTATCGGCCATTGGGGAATAGCGAGTAATGCAAGCAAATCGTTTCTCAATGATTTCCATTATTAATGATTTGCAAGAAAGGAGAAGCCCTCTTTGTGGAATACAGAAGTAGCAACGAATTTCAGTATTGACAAGTCTGACAATCACTCACATTCATCTGATTTATGTATATCGAAATTATTTTCGAAACTTGTACAGAAAGTTGTGGTTTAAATCATTATACCCGCTACCCATAGGTTAGAAGGGTATTATAACTAAGTGCCAACAGAAAATGTATGTAACAGGCAGAAGGGGGCATCTCCGACCCCATAAAGTATATATATTCTTGATCAGCGTCAACAGCCGAGACGATATAGCCATGTCCGTCTGTCTGTCTGTATGAACACCTGGATCTCAGAGACTATAAGACATAGAGACACCAAATTTGGCAATAAGGTTCCTTCATACCCTACGCAGATCAAGTTTATTTCAAAAGTTGGATGCCACGCCCCCTTCGCCCACAATAAGCATTAATCTAGAAAATGTCAAGTTTTTTTTTATGTAAATCGCGTATAACTCCAAAAGTTCTTTGGTAACCCATTTGACACTCTTAATATACCCTGTAATTTTGGTACAAATCGGATAAGTACAACAAAAGTTATTCGTTAAATTATTTATCAAAATTGTTGTGTCCAGTGCATATCATATCATATCATCATCATAGATATCATACCTTTCCGCCCCAAAAAACTGGAAAAGCCGTAATAATAGAATAGTATGGTATGCATAATAACAATCAAGTCTGAATGACTCGTGTGAATTCGTTTGAGATCGAATAAAAAACGAGGAAGTTATTAATGAATCAATTTTATATGCAAAATTCACTTGCAGTTGCTCGCGCATTGTTTGTTTAGTTGACAGTGTGACCATGTCGGTGTTATAGATATTTACCCGTTATTTTCAAAAATATACTAACAAAACACAAGTTTCAGTATATTTTTGGTATATTTGTTGTTAAAATATGATTTGAATTTTTTGTTTTCTCTCGAAATGGGTTGCGGATATCATATGGTCGAGCACTCTCGAATGTAGCTTTCTTGTTTTAAAAGTGTAAAAGTACAATTTAAGCAAAAAAACAGAGTTTCGAATTAAACGACTAATGGAAAAAGACTTATTAAATGCAGAAAGAAATTTGAGATACTTATATTTATGATATTGATTGCATTATAATAAAGGTTTTCTTCTGAAAAATTGAATATATTTGTAATATTGTTGAACTAAAAATGTATATAAAATATTCCGTTTAAAAGCTATGCTAGTTAATCTCTGTGTGACATCAATAATGAGTCATAAGCTTTACATGAAGGCAAAAGAAGTGAAAATAAGGCTCAAAATAATAATAATAATAATTTGACTTATTAACAGTGCGAAAACATGAGAAAATTTGTTAAAAAATCTGTGAATTAATACAAATGAAATATTTATTTCTTACAGATAATTGAAAATGTTGTGCCAAAGTTGAACTGTTGATATATCATCATAGCGGTAGATATCATCTAGCGACGTCCACTAAGGAGCTTTTTGGCGAAATATCTGTTCTACCCGTCTTTAGTCCTTAGCTTAAAAATACAATAAAATGGATTAAGTTTGTGTTTGAAAGAGAGATGAAAATTTAAATGTAAATGTCGATGTGCATGTTGATCGATGCTTTTAAAATGAAACAACGATGTTAGGTTAAAGTTTCGATGGCTGTAAGTCAGTAATGTCCACGGCAATGATAACTGAAAGGAAATTGTTGCCTTGGGATAATCGTAAATAGTTGGTGATGGGGATTGCAAAAAATCATTTTGTGTTTATGATTTTCTCTTTCAGAAATTTTCGTGTCAAATGAGAAAATATTATTAACATAATATAATTAAGAACAAGCATCTTCTCTTAATGACTGCCCCATTGATGAATGTATGTAAGTATGTGGAAGTTGTGCACCAAAAACACTCGGCTAAATTGTGGCTGTCCACGTTGGTGTTTTCGTTGGGTCTGAACCACCCGAACCAATCATTAAATGGCATAATTGAAGCTCTGGGGACTAGTGCAGGAGCTGAAGGATACGGCAACAGACGAAATCAAAAATATAATAAAATAAAAAGTGGCATAAAATGGAAATGACAAAACAAAAAGAGGGTGGCCGGAAATAAGGACTCAGCGGCGTGGAATAGAACGCAAGGCCCAAGAACGTCAGCCAACCCCAAATGGAAGTGAATGCAGCAGCAGCAGTAGAAGCAGCAACAACAACTGTGCAATGTCTGTAATGTCCTTAGCACAAAAAGTCAAAAGCAAACACAAATTCCAAGTGTGTGTGAGTGCAACTGTGCTTGAGAGTGTATTTATGTTTGTGTATGTATGTGTGAGCATTCGCCTCGAGCATTAGCAAGCACACAAACGAGTGTAAAGCACGCGCCAGAAACTCCAGAGAGACATATAGAGAGAGAGAGAGAGAGAGCGAGGCGTTCGTGATGGACCACCCACCACCTACCGCCCACCGCACAGCGCCGAGGAAAGTGAGAGCAACGAGGCAGCCACCGACAACGAGGACAGTGCATCAAAATAGAAGAAAGCAAAAAGTTTTGTGCTTCAACTTGTTTGCCTGTGTGTGTGTTTTCCCCCATTCTCCGCTTTGAGTTGTGTCTTTGCTGCTCTCATCTCCCCGCCCGCTTTGCTCTGCTCAGCTCTCCTGGGTAAATATTTAATTTTTATAAAGCCTTCATGCTCTTGCTCTCCGTCCGTCCGCCCGTTTCTCTCTCTCGCTCACTCTCTGTCTTTCCCCGCTGGTTACGACTGCTTGTGTGTGTTTTAGCATTTTGCCTGGGCTTTAAAAATATTAAAGGATAAACGCGCTCACATAAAGCTCGCATTTTATGACTGCCAATATTGCTCGTGGGGTGTAGAGGGGGGTTTAGTTCAGGGCTTTGCGTGGGCTTCACATTGGGATGAGCCACAAAACGCAAAAAGGTAGCAGCCAGTTCCAGTAGCGCCAATGCCCCAGGGGCCACTTTTTAATGTATATATGTATGTATGTGTGCGTTTTGTTGTGGCGCCTCAATTTGCCTTCATCAATTATTGTTGCAACTTGCCGCGTCACTGGCAGTTTGTTAATAAAATATGTATATTGAAAGAGGGCCTATCATTACACGCCTTACGTTTCAATTTGACTACAACGACCAGTTTCGTGTCCTTGTGCTGCTCCTTGTGCGGTTCACATCCTTAGCCTTGTCCTTGTTCTTATTCTTCTTCTTCTTCTTCTTCTTGTTCTTTTCGTGTGCTGTCCGGCAAAAGGGGCACAATGTGCGTGTCCTGCGTACTGCGTCCACCTTTATTGCAAGACGCCAGGTAGCTTTTCATTCATTAAGGTGTGCGCTCTAGGGTGACCAGCTACATGTAAATTTGATACCCGAAATAATACAATTTGTAAGTTGAATAAAAAGTGATAAGTATTTTAATAATATAGCAAGATCGAACATTCATCGTTAATTTTTAAGAACGTTTTTAAAACTTTACATTTTGTTAATTTTAAAAGGGATTTACTAAAGTCCTTCTCTATACTAAAAATTGATAGTCTAACATTAGATCGGTTAATCTTAAAATATGTATATTCATTAAAATATTTATTGCTTACATGAATAATTTTTTCAATGCTATCATTCTTGAAATTGAATAAATTTACTAAAATCAAACTCCTTTCTAAAATTAGATCATCTGACATTAGTCTATTTTGAAATAAGTACAGCAATATTATACAAATGTAGAGATAATATATGTTTATTCACTTCAATATTTATGACTGTCATTCCAAATTTGGAGCTTAAATCAATTTAGATAATACAACATAAGGTCTTTTTATGTCAAAACACAATCGGCAATAAACAAGAATTGATCTAATCAACCTATCCAAACAATCGATGATCAAAATTTTAAAATAAGTATACAAAAACGTCTTAAAGCAACAAAAACTCCTTCGGGTCTGAAGCTGAAATCAATTTAGATAATATACCATTAGGTGGACAATGATAATAATAGTAAATTACCCATACAATTGCAACATTATATATTCCTATGGAGCAACAAAAAATCCTTCGAGCCGGAGTCGAACCAGCGACCTGTGGATGTCTACTTAGTATCTCTACCCGCTACAGTCCATCGCTCTACCAACTGAGCTATCGAAGGTCAATAACTAAGCGCTGACAAATCGCATTCCGGTGCTGCTAGGTGAAAGCTACAAAGCAGCAGATCCAACAACAACTTTGTAGCACACTAAAAATAAACTCTGCAATAAAGATAAAGATAATGGAATGCAAAACTGCCGCAGAAAAAACTGCAAATTCTATTAAATTGGCATGAGCTAATGTTTTTTTTTGTTTTCTGGTCTTGTTGTTGTTAGTATTGATGTCAGCTGGTCACCCTAAAACAGCGCATACAAAATGGAGTAGCTTTCGGCAGTTATATGCGCGCGTATGTGTGTCTGTATGTACATGATATTCAAAAGTGAAGAAGAAGCAGCAGCAAAAAGCAATTTCGAAAAAATGCTAAGGGGGTCCGCAGGCAGCGTCGGCGACAGCGACTGCGGCAGCAGAAACATGTTCAATTATCGCAGTGTAGAAACGTTCTGTTTGTATTTTACCCCAATAGACACACACACATTGAGAGAGAGCGAACATAAAGCCTAAGCACGCAGAGGCGAGAGAGCAGCGCCCAAAATGGTTTGAGGTTAAGTTGAATTCATGCAATGCGGTCGTCGCCGTTGGACGTTGAAGCTGACGCTGAAGCTGAAGCTGATGTAGAGACTGAGACTGAGACTGAGACTTACACTGCGATGAGGCTGCTGTTGATGTTGATGTGTTATGCCTCGCACACACCCTTTACAGCCCCCCAGCGAGGAATGCGGAGTGTGCTGGAAGAGGGGGACAAAACGTAGCGAGCTGTGTAACATATGGAATTGGCGTGTCGACGCTGACAAGCTCTTCTGCGTGTGTGTGTGTGTCTGTGTGTGTTTTGGGGGGTGCTTGCCAGTTGAGTGCTGCCGCTGCCTCTGCTGCTGCCGCAGCTCCAAAGGGGGCGGCGTAAAGCACTCAACTCGACGGCAACAACAGCAACAACAATGGAGCTAAAGCGCCCCTGGGAATATGACGATATAATTTATTTTAAATCTCGCCCGTTTCACTCGCTTTAAATGTGAGCAAAAAGCATTTTATTTGGCCATTCCGACCCTCGGCCATAAAAAGCGTTGCGAAATTTTGCTCATCATACATTTTGGCCAACTAATTAGCCTGCGGCCAGGGCGGCTTTTACATGCGCCAAGTTTCCGTGTCCGTTCTTATCCACGTCGCCTGCTTATTGACAGTTATAGTTACTGTTATTAAATCGAGCTTACTTGACGGCCTCTCCTCCCCTTCATTTCATTCTCTCTTTCTTACTCTACCGCTTTGAATGTGTTCTTGCTATTTTCCAGCCTATGCTTCGTTCATGCGACATTACATTCAATACAATTTTGATCAGATTCATTATAAAATCCCTTCTGTGTACTAAATTCTCATTAAAAGTATATATTTGTGTCTGATAAGTATTTAAATAAAAATAACAAATATAAAATTAATTTGAATAAAAATATTATATTATTATTGTTTATATTGATATTTACAATAGATTGAAATGAAAATGATTGGAAAGTAGGTATTGTATTTTCGCATTTATAATACATTACAACAGGAAAAACTTCTATCAAAAGGAAAAATTTCTAACTAGATATTTTCAGTTTCCAATTAGCCCGAACATTTGCTGTCGCTCCCGCATTTTCCCGACTTATAGAACACACTTATTGCTTTCTATGCCTAAATGGCGCGTCGTATAAACGCATTAGTTGAACTCAGCAGGTTGTCGGGCTCGCATTGACAATGGGACGACAACCCCCAGAATGATCCAATTGACATTTAACGCTGCCTTTGACCCTGTCCAGTTCCTCGCTTTTCCCAGTTCCCTGTTCCCAGTTGTCCGTGCTGGCGATAGTCGATGGTGGTGGTGGCGGTGCAATTAACCGCAAAGGTTTCCTTTTGTCACTTGCTTGCGCCCTGCTCTATCGACGTCGTCTGCTCGCTGAAACGACCCCCGACGAACAACGAACAACGAACACGAATTCTAGTCCGACTCCGGATCCGAGTTGGCGTCGGAGTCGGAGACGAAGTACTGGAGGCCCCTCGGGCCGTTAGCTTTAAGTCATGAAATAATAATAGGCCTCGGCGTAACTTTAATGGCACAGTTATTAACTTATGTCGAATGCCAGGAAGTGAACGGCCATCGAAATGATTGTTTCCACTGGTTTTTGGGTTTCGATTGTCGGTTTGATTGTTGATATTATTTTTTGTTTGTGTTTTTCTATGTTTTCTTTGTTGTGGCTCTGATGAAGCTCAAGGCTCTGCGTGTCCAAAATTTCGCTGGGTCCCAAAAAACATTTTAATTACATTACTTCACTTGATAAGCTTTGAGAGCCTTGTAACCTTTGTCAATGCAGTGAACAGCTTTTATAACTCCCGACAAGTTGTCTTTTCTAAAAGAAACTTTTCAAGGAATCATGAATAATTCAATGCGTCCTTTTTCACACACTTTTAGGCAATATAATAAAGCTGCGAAGCCTTCAAATTTATGTTCTTATCTTGCTTCAATACACTCAGAAAACACTACAATTAGTTGTACAAAATAAAATTCTTCATTTAATTCCGATTTGGTCTAGAATTCTCTTAAAACGATTCATTCTTACTTTTAGAAAGACTCGTTCTTAATAGCAAAAAAGGAAGTTATACATTTCAAAACGAGAACAAAATTATAAAATCAAGAATTATGTATTTCACATTAAAACTGTTTCTTACTTAAACCAGTTGTAATCAAAATAATATTCGGTAGAGTCGATGGCCTTAGTAGCTAGCACTCCCTTCCTATAGTTATTATATTGTATTTTTTGTATAATAAATAAACACGTAAATACATAAATAATATCCGGTAGGTACGATTGATTCTCAGACAAATTTCGGTGCCGTCATTTGCATAGCAAAATCAATTACACTTGGTGAAGTGAACAGCACAAAAGCATAATTTAAAAGCATTTGGCATTTTCTTACATTTCTTTGTTGAAATAAACTGATTAAAAGTACTATCTTATTTTAAAGGTATCTACATATGTTTGTTAATGTTTAAATAGTTTTTTTCGCGCTTGTTTTATATGTGTGAAGTACATACTATGTACACGTGTTGTGAAATTCGGAGTATATTGTATGCGCATATATAGACCAGTCATGCAAAATATAATAAAAACGCATATTTTCAGTTTCTGCAACTTCATATTTCTATTTCAAAACCTAGTTCAACTATTTAAGTTTTCTTAAACATAAATATATCAGCCTTCAATAATTAGCATTAATTAGCGAAACAAAGCTTTTTATTTTATTTTTAAACAAAAAAAAAAAAGAAAATTTGATTTGTGCATTTCTATTATTCATTACAGGCCTAAAATCAAAATTTGAATTTTATTTGATCTTTTTGTTGTTAATTAATTAGTTGAACTAAAACTTAGATTCTGAATTAAAAATATGAAGTTGAATAAACTGAGATAATGTGTTTCTATGATATTTTCCATGACTGTATGTATGAATAAAGCAGTTGACTTGTGGCTAGACATTTGGTAGCGTTGTTCATCGCAACAATCCAGATATAACTTCGCGGAATATAATAGAAGACAAGTCCTCATCAAAAGCTTGGGAGAAATTCAAAGGAACTCATACAAAGGGAAGACTGCTGGCCTGCAAATATTGTTAATTTTTGGGGCGTTAAATTTAGATTTTTAATGAAACTTGAAATTTATTAAAAATAAAATAGCAACAAATTAAGAATATATTTATAAGTGAATAATGATTATTCTTTTTAACTAATTAATTGAAATTGAATTTACAAGAAGAACAACAAAAATCTTAATAGAAGGCTAGGCCAAATTTATATTTCTAGGCCGATTTATTCAGGAAGAACAATTGTGAAAATAATGCTGGAACGAGCTAGACAGATCCGAACGTTCCTAATTGTCGAATTTCGTTCTTCAGCCTCAATTCATAAATGACATTAATTGATTGTTTTCGCAGAGTAGCTGATTTGATTAAATACTAGCGAGTGAATAATTTGGTAAGTTTCTGACTCTTTTAGAGTACATTCTAGACCCATAAATCTACATAAGAATAACAATAATTGCATTACATCAAAATATAAATCTGTCTAAATCAATCTACAAAACTAATGCTCTGAAAATACCTGTCAAAAGCTGAAAGAAATCAGCTCAATATACTAAAGTGCAGGTAATGCTGATAGTATCTCATATCACCAGTTCCGATTAGATATAATGTCGTCATTGAGTGAAGCGTTTGCTGTCGCTGAACTTCCATTGGTTGACCTTAATTCGTCAGTTGGAAGCATTCCGTAAGAAGTGATGGAAAACGTCACTGAACCAATTTGTACAAAAGCAATCGAATGCCCTTCCCAACGCACTCGATTACAAATGCAAATATTCATATTTGTAGTCGAGATTTGCAGTGATGCAATCGACAATCGACAATCGACGCAGCCCCGACTTGCGATTGCAACCGAGTCACTAAGGTGGAGGAGTAGCGGGGGAGAGCGGAAGAATTTCCTAATCAGAGTTGATGTAATAGTTGGTGGTAAACAAGGCAATCGGTAATGCGCAATAATCGCCTTTGATATATGCCCCGTGCGAGTCAGCGAGTCTTAAATATGTGAATATGTGAATATGTTAATGGTAATATACATATGTATGTGTGTGTTTATTGCCAACATCAACGACGCAACAACAAAATAGCTGCAGGAGCAGCAGGCGGAATGCAAAATTCGAGTCGTAAAACAAAATAAAAGAAAGTCATAAATTAAATAATTAATGCAATAAAATTTTATAAATATTGCAAATGTGTTTTTGTTGCACACACCACAGCGTGTGGTGGCAAGCAACCAGTTTATTGACTGACAAAATGAACAAAGCACAAATCACGACTGCTTGCATAGAGAGTGCTCGACCAGCAAATACCCAGCATTGCACAATACTTTGCTTCTGTTACCGTTTAAGCAAATCACGCATACGTCAAGGCTACCAAAATATTTGTTTTAGCTCTGTAGAAGTGGGGAAAATTATATTAATACGAATTGTTTGAATGGCAAATATTTCTAAAATCAGTATCAACAAAAAATGTTCAATGCCGTCGACATAGTTTAAGGTATACCAATAATTAAGTTCACATTTATGTTTTAATTACAAGCATTATTTAGTAGCTTAACAATGCTTTGAAGTTGCCTTTCTTTTTATTTTTTAGACAGTTTTCACTCGAAACAAATTGTGCAATTTGCTGCGACGAACATAATATCATGGAAATAATGACCGCACGAGAGTTGCTCACAGCAAGAGTATGGACTATGAAGTAAATATTTGTTCTATAAATAGTGGCTATCGCAACGATGTTAGAACTGTCTCCCAGATAAACTCAAATACAAATCTCAGGTGACTTCATTAAGAGTGTATCAATGTAGCGTAATTATGCCCCTTCTATATATATTCGTGGTGCATAGGGTATCGCAACAAAATGCAAAGAGGCCTTTCGGTTTATTTATTTATTTTTTTGCCCGGTGCCAGCCAGTACAGCGAGTACAGACGAAATTGAAATCGAAATGCAAATTAAAACGATCAATAAAAATGCGAATATGTCAATAAAAGTCAAATGCAAATTTCGTTTCGTTCGTGTTGTGTGCGCTCTGCTCTGAGCTCGTTTATGTTCTCGAAAATGCATTCAGTTCCCAAAGTGACGAACGATAAACTCTGAAAATGGAATCGAATCAATATGAAAATTTGCTTGTATGCTACGCAGTAGCCACAGCAGACGACGACGTCGAGCAGGAGGAGGAGATAGAATTGCCAAAGGTGCGGTGTGATTGGGGGCCGTGTGCCAAATATAGCGACGATCCAACAAGATCGAGACGATTGCTTGTTGTTGATTTTTATTTCATACCCCCATGGGTGCTAAATATCGAAAAGCGAATAAATTTTCGTGCACTTTTCGTATGCAGTGCACAGACACAGATACTCGTGCAGTCTAGAGGTGAGCTCGTGCCTCGTGATGAGTATTTATATATGTGATTTATTTTAAACACGAAAGAACACCACTTTATTTACGGTTTTAATCTGTAATTGTAAGTTTTGTAAGTTATTATGCAACCCAACACGAATGCGTACTTCTATTTATTTATTTGATTGTATTAACGAATTCTACTACTCTAAGGAAATGGTGTGTCAGAGCCACTAAGGCCTTCAGGCTGTAAAATTAGTAAATCAAAATATCTTTAGCATTATATCTAATTCTAATCGCATTCAAATTGTGATATTCGAAATGAGGTTACAATTTTAAACATTTATTGCTTATACGACTATCCCAATTTCAACAATATTAATCTCATCGAATGGAAAGAGCTTTGTAAAGTTCTTCGATTTACTTTATCATATTGCACTAAATTTATTTTGTATTTTTGACTGCACTATAATTAACAAGTAATTGCAGATAAAATGTCATATAAAGTCATAACTGTAGTATAAATACAATTCTGTAATATATGGACATATATTATTTATTTAATGGAAATGTTTTTTAATTAGAAGAGCATTCAATTCTGTGGATCTTCTGCAATATTGTAAACTAGGCTATAATTAAAGAGTATTTATATAAGAAATATAAATAATTGAGAAGCTTTGATCTCTCTTGATCTGACACAATATTATGTGATTGCAATATTATGAACTGCACCTTACATAAATTTAAATATATAAATATAATTTAATTGTAATTAATTGAAAAGTGTTGTAGCTGACAGAGATTTGATCTCTGTTGATCTTTTTCCTTTGATTTTGCAGTTTGCTGCGTGCTTTCGTGCGTGATCGTGTCCATCTCTAACGCAGACAGTGTCACGACGCGACGCTGCAGTCGGAGAGCAATCATCATCATTAGGCTGCGACAACGACATAAGAGTCGAGATCGCAGCAGCGACGGGTCGAAGCTTTTGGTTGGGGCGGTAGATGGCGCTGGCGACACGAAGCGTAGCGTAGTTCGCTAATTAAAAAATGCGCTCTCTACAAAATAAAACTTAATTGCGATTGCATTTGCGATATGCGCGCGAGTCGCGAGGTAGCCAAGTTGCGTCGTCGGGCATTGGCGCAGCCAGCAGCACCGCGGCAGAGGCGGAGCACAGGCGCCGGCAGCAGCAGCAGCAGCAGCAGCAGCAGCCGCAGCCGCAGCAGGGGCAGCACGTTGTCAACAACAACTACAACACACAGCAGAGGGCCAAATTGAGCACAAGAGCCCACTCGACTTTTGTAGCACGACGAACGAAAAACAGAAGAAAAGAAGAAAAAAGCTGGCAGAGCAACAACTACAAGCGACAACTGCAAAGAAGTGGCGGAGAAATCTGAAGCAAAGACGGGGCGCAACTGCCGCAAGTTGCACTTTAAACAGGTTCAGGTTATTGTGATTGTGATTGTGATTGTTGTTGTTGTTGCTGTTGCTGCTGCTGCTGTAGTCAGCAGTGCAATTTGATTTTTTATTGCACGACGCCACTGCAGGGAACGGACGCGCTTAATAAAGATTGATTTAAGCACACAACTAACATACAAAGAGCGAGCGAGAGCGCGAGAGCGATTGCACTTTTTGCAGCTTTAATGAACTGCAAGTAATAACCAAAAATGATGGCACAATGAGAAAAAGCTCAATGCTGCTCAAGTGTCGATCTCTCTCTCTCTTTGGCACGCAACTGACTTCGACTGCGACTCAGACTGTGGAGAGGAAGAGTGCAAGAGACGCTCAAGTGTCAGCATGAAGGGCAAAGGGCAAAGGAGAGCGCCAACAGCAAATACCAACACACACTCACACACACACTCGCACGCACACTCGGATTTCCAATCACAATGGGACGACATCGTCGTGCTGCTGCTTCGCTCTAATCAAAGTGACGTCGCTGCTGCTGTCGACGTCAACGCTGGCAGCGAGCGCAATTGCCATTTACGGCCTTGATTTATGTATCTCTGCTACTGGATCTCTAATGCGCACACGGACCCACACACACACACAAGCACACACTCACACTCGCATACACATTCGGAGTATATTGAATTTATTTGCAATTTATATCGTTTCCTTGGCTTGCGGCATGCGGCGAACGTCGCAACAAGCGAACGAACGAGCGAACGAACAAGCGACCCAACGACCGTCGAAAGATGCATGGCCATGTCTCTCTGCAGCAACAGATTTGTTGTTGCATTGTCTGTCGAGTATCTGTTACAAAAGTATCTGCATTGAATAGCCAAGGCAATAACGCTGCACAAGGAAAATGCTGACTTTTCCCAAACGACTTTAAAAGGGTCAAGTTTCCCACTCCAGCAAACCCAAAGCTCTTTCGCAAATTGGATTCCACTTTAGTAGTTTCACAATATTTTTGACCAAATTGCGGTCACAAATCCCTATAAACAGCTTCAAAAAATGTCGAAAGGAAATCAAGAATTTTATGTGCTTCATTGGTCATAACTCGAATGGATTTGCCACATCGTTTATACGTCGTTTACCCAAACCAAAACACAAGCCACACGACCAAAAAGCAACACACCAGCACTACAGTACCAAGAAGCACCCCCAAAAAAGGACAATCGCTGATATCGGGAACATCCCCCGTTTTGCGGTAAACGCCAACCAAGCAACTGATTTCGGTTCGAAACCAACGCAACAACAATCAAAATTCAATTCAGAAGTTAAGATGCTAGATATCATCGTACACCACTCAATTCTCATTACTCAATAGCCGAAATATCCAATTCCTGATGACATTCCACTTAGTGTTAGCCGCCATTGTTGGCCCAATGGCTAATGGAGTGAGCATCCTTCACTTTTGGCTGGCAGTCAAGATATATTGTCATAACGATCCCCAATGAGAATTACCTTGAAAGCTACGCAAATTTCTCTGACATTTCGATAAAATAACCTCAATCGGATCCATTGAAGTATCCTTAAAAACGTGATGACAGTTTGATTAGCTGCTTCAATATTATTTACGAGCTTACGTAATGATAACTGAAATTATACTCATTTTTTACAAATACAATAATAATAAGAAACTAAGCTATAGTTTCCAATTCCTCCGACCTTTTATTGTATTACTTTGATGATGAACAATTAAATCAACCAGATTGTCTTTTTTCTCATCCACGCCCATTTCGCCATTTCGTAAAAAGTTCTTTAGATTCATAGGTTATTTTAAAGTATCTCCTATATTTTTTCTACTTAAATTTCGAAAGTATAAGTGTCGTAATTAAAAATTATAAAAGCTATTGCAAATGAAATAAAAATAAAATGTTAACACAAATTCAAAAAGGTTTCTATTGTTGGTAAATTAATTGTGGTAACAATCTTAAAAGACTCTTATAAAAAGAGAAAGAAATAGAGAAAACGTTAAGCATATGTCAGCAAAACTGAATGTCATTATTATTATACCCGCTACCCATAGGGTAGAAGGGTATTATAACTTAATGCCAACAGAAAATGTATGTAACAGGCGGAAGGAGCCATCGGACCCCTAAAGTATATGTATTCTTGATCAGTGTCAACAGTGTCCGTCTGTCCGTATGAACACCTAGATCTCAGAGACTATGAGACATAGAGACACCAAATTTGGTACATATGTATGTAAATAGTTTCCTGCATTCATTAAGCAGATCAACTTTATTTCAAAAGTTGTATGCCACACCCCCTTCGCCCACAATATGCATACATCTAGAAGAAGTCACGTTTTTTTTAAGTAAATCGCGTATAACTCGAAAAGTTCTTTGTGTAATGATGTGTAATTTGGTAAGCCATCTGTGCTTAATACTTAATATATCCTGTAGTTTTGGTAAAAATCTGATTGGTAGAACAAAGGTTATTTGTTAAATTATTTATCAAAATAGTTATGCCCAATGCATATGGGCGTTATAAGTGTGTGAATGACCTAGAGATATCAAATTTGGTGACAGTTTTCGTGTAGGTCTTACACAGATCAAGTTTATTTTAGATTTTTGCCATGCCCCTTTCCGCCCCCGAAAACTGAAAAACATAATAGACCTACAGCATTGAATTTTGGTATGCATAAAAATAATTACAGTCTCAATGATTCCTGGGAATTTTGTTGAGATCTAATGAAAACCAAGCTATTAAAGAATTAATTTTATATACAAAATTCACTTGCAGCTGCTCGCGCTTTGTTTGTTTAATTGACAGTGTGACCATGTCGGTATGCTATGGATTTTTTCAAATATATAAAAAAAAAAAAAACATAATTCAGTATGTGCACAGACACAGATACTCATGCAGTCTAGAGGTGAGCTCGTGTCTCGTGTTGAGTATTTATATATGTGATTTATTTTAAACACGAAAGAACTCCACTTTCTTTGAGGTTTTAATCTCTAATTGTAAGTTTTGTAAGTTATTATGCAACCCAACACGAATGCGTACTTCTATTTATTTATTTGATTGTATTAACGAATTCTACTACTCTAAGGAAATGGTATGTTAGAGCCACAAAGGCCTTCAGGCTGTAAAATTAGTAAATCAAAATATCTTTATATCTAATTTTAATCGCATTCAAATTGTGATATTCGAAATGAGGTTACAATTTTAAACATTTATTGCTTATACGACTATCCCAATTTCAACAATATTCATCTTTTCGAATGGAAAGAGCTTTGTAAAGTTCTTCGATTTACTTTATCATATTGCACTAAATTTAATTTTGTATTTTTGACTGCACTATAATTAACAAGTAATTGCAGATAAAATGTCATATAAAGTCATAACTGTAGTATAAATACAATTCTGTAATATATGGACATATATTATTTATTTAATGGAAATGTTTTTTAATTAGAAGAGCATTCAATTCTGTGGATCTTCTGCAATATTGTAAACTAGGCTATACTATAATTAAAGAGTATTTATATAAGAAATATAAATAATTGAGAAGCTTTGATCTCTCTTGATCTGACACAATTATATTATGTGATTGCAATATTATGAACTGCACCATACATAAATATTATTTAATTGTAATTAATTGAAATGTGTTGTAGTATTCTTTGGTATATTTGTTGTTCAAATATCATTTAAGTTTTTTGTTTTCTCTCAAAATAAGTTGCTGGTATCTTATGGTCGAGCACTCTCGACTGTAGCTTTCTCATTTGTTTTTCAATTAATTTGGGTAGCATTCTTTTTATTCATAAAATTAGAAAGTTCATTATTTGACTACCTCAGTTTCAAAGTCAATTATTTTATTGTTTGATTTCAACATCCTAATTTTCACATACAACAGGGCATTTAATAGATGAGTTATCAATGTCCGTCTTTCACTCTACCAACAAAATTTTATATGTACTCATCAGGCAGATCCCTCATAACTCTCAATATACCGTTAGAGCGTTTGCTATAAAAACAAACCAGCAGAGTATCTTAAGTGCTTTGATGAATTTATGGAAATATATTCTATAAAGACAAACCAATATCAACAGATGTGAAGACTGTTTATTAGACAATTTTAAGGAACACATTTGTTGGGGAATAGAAATAAGTTGTAAAGGATTATTAGAGTACCGTACTTAATTTTTATTTACTAAAACGGATAATGCTAACTTGCCTGACAATTATCCATGATAATGTTGGCTCTGAACGCTTTTTAAGTGGATAACATCCGACAAATTAGCATAACTTCCACATACAACTAGACTACGAATTCTGAGAACTGAAAGCACTTTGAATACTCGTGCTAATCTAATGGGTTTGTTATTGTTTGCGCGGTTTCGTAAAGTCAACTGCTCTTTCGAGCTAAAAATGTTCTCTTAATGAGTTCACAACGGAGGCTAAACGAACCACGCTACTGCTTCCCCCACATCCCTTGAGAGGAGGCCCTGAAAGTGCCAAACTTACTCGGACGGAATGTGGTAAACACATTTTTGCATACACATATTTGCCTATTTAAAAGCGGACGAGCGTTTGCGTTTGAAATTTTCAAATTTTTATGGAAATGAAGTTGGCAAAACAGGGAACTAAACCTGAACCTAAACAACTTGAACCTGTTCAAACTTAAAGCAGCGCGGAAGTCTGCAAAGATGGAAGTGTTTGCAGATACATGTAGTTACAAATATACATATTTTTCTTAGTTTCGCCTTCGCGCTGAGAATTTTCGAATTACGTAAGATGTAAAAAAATATTTGTAGATGAACTTTAATTTATTTTTAGCAAGCTTCTCCTACTTCAATTTTATTCGTTTTTTAAAGTTGAATAAATTTACAATTATTTGGATATATAAAACATCTTTTCTTATTCTTTTTTTGCATTTATTTATTTAAAGACGACCATGAACATTCGGCATTGAAGAATTCATAAAAAAATAACAAGAATTAGTGTATTATTAAAAATTATTTATATTCATCATTCATGAAGAAACAGCATATAAATTGTTGTTCATTTTTTCGCACAAAGTACAGCTAAAAATCAAGCTATTATATATTTGCATAATGGTTAAATCCTTTTGCTTGATAAACAGGAAGCGGAAACGCCCCTTGAAGATACGTGTAGATTGTGTGGAGTATGAAGACATAGCTTTAGTTGGATGGTGTGTCTGCATCAGCACAATATATAAAGTGCATAGGCATGTACAAACATACATAAGTACATCCACTCTTATGTATTTTCGGAATTGCGTCAAAAATTCTGCAATCTCATGAAATTTAACATACGGAACAAAGAGATTTTCTACTTTGGACATGGCGCAACGTCAAGAGCGCTTTTGGGGAACAGAGACGACGGTGGTGGGGACGCGGACGGCGATGGCGACTCTGAGGGGTCAGACAGAGATGAACAAATTGTTTTACGCATTTTTGCGCGAAAGCAGCAACAATAAATTTGTATATGCATGTATGTAGTAGGCGAAGAAGAAACTGGCAAAGAGCTACGCTAATGCTGACGTGAGAACAATGGAAATGAAAATGTCAAAAAATGACAGAAAAAGACGTAACGAAAGTAAGGCAAAAACGCAAAACTAAAAACAGCACAAAGCGAAACTAAGCAATGGTAGCGAGAGAGGAAAGGAGGGCGGCTGCAAAAGTTTTGTATAAAGCGTAAATAAGTTTTTGTGAGGCTTTATGTTTATTGCATGCGAAGCTTAAAGTCTACAAAGTGTCTTATCACTACGGCAGGCGACGACGCAACGTCTCAAGAGCAGCGACCCAAAAGCAACAACTGCTGTGCAAAGCAAAAGCAACATCGTCGAGCCGAAGCAAAAACAGCAGCAATAACAAACGCAGCGCAAAGCAAAAGCAAAAGCAGCAGCAGAAACAGCAATAGTAGTTGGAACTACTCACACTCACATGTTTTTATTATTTTTAGCTGTCGCCGTCGTCGCGCTGCTGCTTAAGTGGTATGCCGAGCGTAATGCCGCTAACTAGACACTCATGTGCCAAGAGCAGTCGTGGCCGAGCGGTTAAGGCGTCTGACTAGAAATCAGATTCCCTCTGGGAGCGTAGGTTCGAATCCTACCGGCTGCGAGCGAGAGCACGAATGAAGCGAAGGGTTGTGTGAGTGAGCGAGCAGAGAGGAGTTCTTCTCTTCTTCACCTTCACTCTCTCCCCCCCCACACTTCTTTTTTCACATTTCTTTTACTCTGCGTTTCCCCACACACATGCTTCATTTCGTGTTGAGTTTTTATTCTACTTTTGCCGTTTAACACATTGAAAAAAAGAACAACTCAAACAGAGCCCACCCACAAGAGCGTCCGTCTGACGTCCGCTTTACCTGCTGTCCATTCCTCGATATGAATACGAATGTGGGCATGAATGAATGGACGAATGCTGTGTGCATTTCGTTATCTGCTGCTGTCGCTGTCGCTGACGATGTTGTTGTTGTTTTTGACTGCGTGTGTTTTACCTGCGGGCGGCGCGCCGTTTTTATGGCATTTTTTATCTTTCACAAGCCCAACAACGACGGGACGGCGTTGCCACTGTGCTTGGGCACAACTTAATCGGGGCTGGTTAGCTATATAGCCAGCCGATTGCCCGATTGCCGCAACCAGCGCTGTAGCTGTTGCCGCCATTTTATGGCTTAAGGTCGCCGACGGCATCGCGTTTTGTAGTAGAGAAGTTTGTATGAAATTGTCTGCCGTAAAAAGCTTTGACTCCGCTGCTTATTGCCGCATTGTGTGGGAGTTGAAACGTGCCGATTGCCGCATTTTATGTGCAGCCGTCCAGGGACAGTATCCAACAATGGCATAAGTCTATACAGATATAGAGATATAGCGACAGAAAAATTATGGCAATTGTCAATGGAATTCAGTTAGCCAGTTAGCATTTGGGGCTCGGGGAATATTTTGGTATTGTATTATATATGCAAATAAACAGGGGGAAGGGTCTTTGGAATTATGCTATTAGCATTACGTTATCACGTTCCTATTCATGACAGTGAGAATATTATTAATAATACTAACCAAATCAATTCAAATCTGAATAAACAAAATTGAGCGACAATAAAAGTAAATAATCTCGAATAAAATACGAGATAGTCATCCGACGAAATATTTACGTCCAGATAAAAACTATTCGAAACCAAATTTCCATAAAAGGTTAAACTTGAACTGCGCAAAGTATTTTAATTGCAGATTTTGTCACCTGTAAAACCTAAATTCTATAAACATTACTTTGTACGCACATACCCAACTAACTATATTGGTTTAAATTTTAGGTATGAATACAATAATAATTAACTTTAACTATATTTTATGTTTGAGAAATTCATTTTATTTCTCTTAATTCTAAATAAACTTTAGCATATCCAGCTCATTTTTAAGATTTATACAAATGAATATACTATAATCAATTGCATGCACTGTATTCAGTTTAACAATCTCAATGCATAAACAAAGTAATTCACTTAAAAGCTTTACTGGTTGTTTATTCAGTCGCTGTCAAAGCCTTTTCATATATCATAAGAAAAACTGAGAATCTTTATAGCAAGAAGATTTACTTGCTGAATCTTGATCTGTAATTGCTACAGGTAAAAGCTTTTCAAGTTTCATTCGATTGAATCATCAAGAAATTTCGATTGCGAACAAACTCTAAAATTTCTAATGGAATTTATATTGCTGGATAAGCTGGTTCGCTGAATTCATTAACTTAAGGAAGCTGTCGATTATTATCAAGCCAAATAAATTATCATTGAAATTCAGACTAGATTACTAATTAGCACCTCTAACAAAGCGCAGACTAAACGTGAAATTATCTCAATATCTATGTTGCTGTCTATCAGATATTCAAGTTCAAGTTTGTAATGAGCTCACACTCGCCTTATACATTCGTCTTGTCTTATAAGGCGCACACAGATACAAATATATACTTATATCGTATGTATCTATAAGTAAAATGTATCAGAGTGGATGTACTTATTGAAGGCCCCTCCAACTTGTTGTGCTGAATATCAATATCAGTTCAGTTTTTTATGGATATTCTCGGCAGTCGCCAAATTTAATGCTTTTCAGTTTCTATATTTGTCATAACTCGAGACTTATGGGCAATAAAATATCTCAAAATGGCCGCAGCTGGTTTTCATTTTCGTTTTGTATCGTTGCTTGCTTTTTATGTCGTCCACAAGTGTGTTTCGAACATGCTTTCGAGGGAACTGAATGAGCAGAATGTATTCACTCAACATTTGCCGAAATCTAATAGCACCCCCCATCGGGGCGCTGTGCTAGAAAGTATATTTTCTCAAGTTATGAAAACATTTCCAGCTGGTGTGCTGCAGTAGGGAGTGTATATGGAACAGTCGTGTATTCGATATACAAAGTTATTGTACATGTGCTCAATGCTAACTATTTTAATCGGCAATTGTAATTATATTAAATTAGCTTGAAGGAAAAAGTCTTGATTGTAATATTTTTCTATTGAATTAAATAAACTGAATAGCTTACTTAAAAATTCTTATTAACGAGCGGTTTGCTCAGGGCAGCATGCTTTGAATGCCTCCCAGTTTAATTATTACTTTAGTTCCATGCAAATATTACTCTTAACCAATTCGCCGTCGCCTTGGGGTAGTATGTATCTACATATATGTACATATGTGAGCTTTAATATTTGCATACTCATTCGGAAGATGTGTATGTGTACCTATTTCTTACCCTTTTGGGTTTCTGTTATTATTTCACACACACTTAAAATATGCACCCCTGACAAAACTCAATTATAAAATAATTGAGATGAATCCTGCAGCGTATGTGTCCCGTTACACATAATCGACTTTGAAATCAATTATGGTCTAGATTCCTTTTTTTAAGTGGATTTTTCAAAAATGAACAAAAATTCATAAATATTTATTTTAAGAGGTTGATTAATGATATTATGTGTGTAGATTCCATTAAGCATAACTACAAACTGTACACTCTCCAGTTATAATTCTCCTCATTACATTATTAATTATAGATGTCTTGCCAAACGCGTGATTTTAGTTCTTCTTCTCACTGATGAGTTTTTGTGAAGAGCTTGCCTTATTCTTTGTTCATATTAATTTCGACTAAGAATGTACGATTTTAAGTCGTTATAATATGGAATTCGATTATATTCGTTACTCATGTTAGAGTTTATCATGTTTTTTAAGAACATTTGAAAATCTGTGGAAAACTGAGATGTTTTTAGAGCTAAGTCTTTTAAACTCAAAAGTTTTCCATACATTCATAATCGGCTCACTTTATCGATGTTGAATCTATGATAAGTTATTGGTAACGTATGAAAAGTTATTGGTAACAATTTCCTATAGCTTACACATTTGGTTGTTTCTATAAAATGAATATAGATTTATTTTTACATTTAAATACGTGTTGTATTTGGAATTTTCTTAATTATATTTTTCAGTTAACAGGATATATTCAGAGTATATGGTATCTTGTCCTCACACGATTCATACATATAATCCGTTCTTCGTATGACAGCCAGCAACAAATGGCGTAATTGAATTTCCTGCTTTATGCTTGATGCTGCAATTGTAGCTGTATTTGAAGCTGCAGCTGCAGCTGAATTTGTGTCCGCAACAACTGCAGCTGATGTTGATGTGGATGCTGATGTGGATGTGGATGCTGATGCGGATGCTGATGCAAAATCGTTGTTGCTTTTGTTGCTGCTGCTGCTGTGAATGCCAATCAAATTGGCGCACCTCGCGCCGCATGGCGTCGTCGTCGTCGTCGTCGTCGACGTCGTTGGCGTCGTTATTGCCGGAGACGGAGTCATCAAATGACTGTCAGGGACGGCGACTGGGGACAAGGAATTTTGTGTGTGCGTGTGCGTGCGTGTGCTTGTGTTATGACGCCATTTTAAAATCAATCAACGCGCTTATGACTTTAAAAACTTTTGACGTCAGCATTTAAATTGTGAGATAATTATGAGTTGTCGAGCACGTGGCCACTAATTACATTAACACTGGGCGCTCTTCTTTTGCCTTTTATCAAATGCTACTTAACACAATATGCAAATAAAGCCAGCGCAAGAGAAAAAAGCTTAATTTAATTCCTGCCAGGGACCGACCAACTTTCTATTAAGCGCAGCCAGCAGCAAAGTAAAAAAATACAAAATACTGCACGAAATTTCACGAATATAATTAAAACGATTTTCCATGAAATTTAAAATGAAATTTTGTCGGAAAGTTTTGCAGCGACGAGAGCAAACGAGAGAGGGAGGGAGAGAGCACAAAGCAAAGTCCGTAAACCGTTGGACTCAGCGCGAACTTAATACAACCCACACACACACACATATACACATACATACTACAAGCTTCAGGCAAGGCGACGTTCCCCACTCCACACCACTTCGCCCATCCCACAAAACACAAACAACCAACGAACTGCACGCGAACTAGGCGAACAAGCTAGCTAGAAAATTGCAAAGCAAAGTGACGGCAAACAGACGAGGAGAGAAGGCAGCAGGGGTCGGGAGGGGGGTGCGGCGAGCATTTTGGTGCCAAGGGAATGTAGTTGAAAAAGTAGCAAAAGCAGTTGAAGAAGAAGAAGCAGCAAAAAGTTTCCGCTGCGTTCATTTGTATGCGTGTGTGTGTTTGAAGATTGCGGACAGTTTGTGGGGGAAGTGGGGCAGAGAGAAGAGAGGAGAGGGCATCAAGATGCAGGACCGGGACCGAAACGCAAGGAAAAGGAAAGAGGAAAGAATGAGAGATAAAGGCAAAGCGAGCTAAGCAACTAAGCAACTGCTTGATGAATAAGGCGAATGGGCGGTAGCAGCGAGACAACAGGCGGATGGTTGGGGGGTGGCAGAGAGCAAATAAAAACAAGCGACGCCGCCGCCGACACATGACAAATGGCGCACTAGTCGACGCCGACGTCGTCGTCGGCAGCGGCTGCGACAGCACAGCGACAGCAAAACTTTTGTAGCGCGCGAAAGGAAAAAAATAAAATGTCTGCATGCAAGGGTGAGCTGTGAGTGTGTGAAAGGCGTGCACATACATACATAGATACATAGATAGATAGACACACACATGCTTAGGTATGTACGTGTGTGTGTGTGAGTGTATCTGTATGCATGCAAAGCAAACCTTGAGCTGTAAAAAGTCAAAAACTGAATAAAAAATGTGCTCCATTTTTGGCGTCGCGCAGTGCAGTTTAAAATTGCTGTCAGCCAGTCAGTCATGAAATGAAATACGCCAGCGAAAAGCAGCGACAACAACTACAGCAATCACAACAACAACAACAACAATGACAGCGCGCATTCAATTTGTTCAAACGAATTTATCGCTTGTCGGCAGAATAGAAAGGAGCGAGAGAGTGAGAGCGGGACAGAGAGCGAGAGGGAGCGGGAGAATAAACGCCATGGAATTTCGAACGAATCTTCTATAATTTTTTATTTGTGTAAAAAGCAACAAAATGAATGTTTTGTTGGCGCTCTTGCAATGTGTTCCTCTTCTCACATGCAGTAAGCACAATTTTCAAAATTTATTGTTTATTTATGATGCCCTTGTCGACACTAAATTGCAAGTTCAATCTCTTTGCTGTGCCCCAGAAGAAGAGCTTACATACATACATAGAAATGTATGTATATACATATGTACATACATATGTTCATACATTTGTATCTACACTCATACAATTTTATAAATATTTGGGTTATTCGAGTACATCAAGCACTGTATAGTTTGCTGTTTACATAAGCAGCCAGACAATCGTTGAATCATCGAATTTGTTCCTGGCTATCAGTAAATACGCATTTAGAACGGCAGTTACATTAATTACATTCAATTAATTAATAACTATTGATTCAAAGTTTTTTGCGAAAAAGTGTTAAAATTGACGAACAAATTTAAAATGCATTTTACTTACAGTCATGGATAAAATAATAGAAACTAATTTTCTCAGTTTCTTTAACTCCATTTTTTTATTTCAGACGACCTAGAGACGTCATTTGGTACATAGGTTCCTGCATTCATTAAGCAGATCAAGTTTATTTCAAGTTTTTGATACCAAGCTCCCTTCGCCTTTAATATAATAATGTAGAACAAGTTACGTTTTTTTTTAATAGAGGGTATAAAAAGTCCAGCCATTGTAGTACGCCTTGCTTTCTTAGTGACTACGAATGCCGGAAATGGAAAATTGACTTAAATGTCCCGTGTACTAAAACCATATAATCTTATCAATATGTTTCTCCTGCAAAACAAACAAAAGTTTAATTGTAGACTATGGAATATGGACATTTTCTTACAACATTTTTCGGATACAACGAAATGAAATTACACATTAATTTGGTTATACTCGAAATAACGCAGACAATCTAATCCGTTCGAATTTTGCCGTTCTTTTAATCAATCTACTCAGGCATCCATCAATCAAAGAAAAACCGGATAGATTGACGCCACATAAGACCAACCGCCTCGTATACAGAAAATAAATAAGCGCACACATTGAGTTATGTCCCACCTTCAACGACATCGATAGGAATAGGAATCTCCAAATAGAGCAGCTTGTCCTTGAAAAGCGACGCTTTCGTCAAGAATAACAATGCACCAGAGCGTTTAAGAAGGAAGAAGAAAACGTCCTTTGGCCCTATGTAGAGCATTTATCACCTCTGAGCTCACCAACAGAAACTGTGATGCCTATGAGAAATGGCGAAAACATAGAAAGAAATCATGCTTCAAATGCGTTTCCAGCACCGAGGTTAACAAACTTTAAACATTGACCAATCGAGTTTCGCCCAAATGAAATTGTCCACATCAACAAAGAGAAAAGAACACGAAAAAATCTCCAGGTTTTGACCAGATATCGCCAAAAATGATCATTGAGCTACCATATTGTGCAGTTTGCACCATCGTAAAGCTCTTTAATGACATCTCCCAGCTTGGCTACTTTCCGAAGAGATGGAAAAAGTCAAGTATAATAATGATACTGAAGCCTGGCAAAGATCACACAATGCCCTAGTCGTACAGTCCTTATTATCGGGACTCTCATAACTCTTCTCATACAATTGTGCTGACTCGGATAAATCCATTACTGAGAATCCACAATGTAATTCCATCTCATCAATTTTGAACACAGAACCTTTGGGCAGGTAAATCTCATATCATCAGAAATACGAAACGCATTCGAAAATCGAGAGTACAGCACCGCAATATTTTTAGAGTCCCTCAAGCTTTCGATAGAGTCTGGCTCGAAGGTCTAATGCTTAAGATTAAAACACTGCTCCGAGCAACACCCACATAGTGTTGGAGTCCGTCTCTACAACAGAAAACTTACAACACCAACCTTTGACGACACCGCCAACGACGTGACATACCTAGGAGTAAATCTTGATAGAAGACCCACTTGATGAAGGCACATCGAAGCTGACAGAAACCAATTGAAACTAGAAGTCAAGAGCCTTCATTGGCTCAACAACGCTCGGTCTCTGCTTAGTCTTGACCACAAAGTCCTGCTCTACAAATCAGTGCTAAAACCAATCTGGACATTTCGAAAGAGCTCAGTCTAAGATCTTGTGGACCATCACCGGCCAATGTGGATGTTTCAAATGAAAACATACAGGGAGGTTCAAATATTAAACTATTCAAAAAAAAACTTTCTTCACATCATAATCATTTTGTGTGAAGCTTAACAAGGGTCTTCCGCCGGACCTGAAAACCCAGCGATAGACTTTAGAGGCGCGAAACCACATTAAAGTCCATAAAAACTGTTAGTTAATGTTTATATATGAGATATGAAATATCTTATTAGCAACAAAATTTGACATTTTATCCCTATGTACCGTATTCTTTTAATACATAGTACACAACAGAAAATTCACTTGTAAATATGTATCACCAACTAGTCAACTAAAACAACTTGTTAAACATGTTAAATAGCCAATATGTTTTTTTCGAAATGAAGTTAAATAAAACTTAAATTTTTTGTGACGTACGCAATGCATTTATTTTTTAAAATAAACAAAAAGTTCTCCCCCGAAATATATCTTTAATTTTTTACCATATGTTCTGGACAAAAAAAACAACTCTAATCTAGATGAAACTTGTGTATTTCGACTTGAGAGAAACTAAGTATATTTATTTAATTTTAATTCAACCAATTTTAATGAACAATTTAGTTTTGAGTCTTTAAATTAACATAATATAAATATTAAATCCTGAGAAACAAAATGTTCATTAAATAAATTCAACACACACCGAAAATAGCAACGTAGGATAAAATATGCTCGAGTTTGATAACTGAAGACACGAGTTGTTCAATAATTTTTTCTAAAGATACATTCATCAAATGAATAAAGAATACAAATTTAAAATTCCTGGCTTCATAGGCATGATAAGTTGAATTCACATAATCAAGCATTCAAGTGTGAAAAATGGTAAGTTACCAACTTGATTGAGAGTGTTGTTGATTTCTCATGAGGTGGCCAAAATGCTTACAAACATTTTACAGTATTTATTTGGCTTGATTCCCTTTTACTAGTAATTACATTACTCTGAAAAAACCTAAAGTATCAGACGGTCTCTAAATTATCTGATTAGTTTCAACAACAAAAACAATGTTTATCTTCGAAGTCTTAAGGCTAGAACGCTATGTACAATTATGTTATAATAATAACATAATATTTATTTCATTATTTACTCGGGGAATGTAATAAATGTATTGACACAAAATCTTAAAAAATGTTTAAAATATTAAGAGATTTCACAAAATTATAGAACACCTTCACAAACAGCGTCAACAAGAGGTTCTTTTAATCCCATACTTTACATCTTATACTTCTTTATTTATACAAAACACAATAAGAGAAAAATTACAGAAGTGGGAAATGAATCAGATAGAAAACATTTCAAGTACGACGTATACTTTATGAAGATATTTACCTCGAGCCATTACTTTGACACATGTTCATAACATACTTATTGTTGTGGAAATCAACGATTGAAATTCTATAAACTGATCATTTATCTCTAGTTGATGATATTATTATTACAAATTGAAAGATTCATTTGATTGTATCCAAAATCTCCGTCATATATGAAATTAATAATTGTAATTTATTATTTCCTAATGGAAAATTCGAAGAAAATGTGGGGGCCTTAGCCTTAATTGAATTCCTGTTGGAGTCGAGTAATATTTTTATATAATAAGTGCGCCAAAGGCATCTGATGGTCGTAAGGGGTTAAATACGAGTGCACAAATCTCTTCACTTCAATTGGAATTTGAAATGGAGGAGAAATCGAAAAGCAGAGCGGAGAGAGCAATTGCGATTCAATTAGAGATGAATTTGAAGATCTCAATGAATCGCTTTCAAGTAGCATCGCGATGATGGGCAACGCCACAAAGCGTCGGCACAAAAGGGAAGCAAAGGAAGATCCAAGTTGTGTTTTCTCACGCACAAAGCGTCGTCGCCGTCGCAGTCCACGTAGACGTAGACGCTGACGACGACGGCGACGCGCACTTCACAAATGAGTGCACATCATTTTGATGGGCTCCCCAACCGCCGTCTCTTTGTGCTCTCCACGTGCTCAGCTTGGCGATGAGGCGATCGCAAAGGAGACGAGGTAATAAAAACTGTGTGCGCAGAAAGTGAAGAAGCAAAACGTAAAGAAGTAAAAGACAAGAGAGGCAGCAAGAGACGGCGAGTGGCGGCGAGACTATCTTGTTCCATTCCAGCGAAGCAAAGAATTCGGAAAAACACGCCAATTGGTCATGTCTCGACCTCGGCGAGACTGCAGCGAGAGAGTGTGTGTGTACGTGTGTGTGTGTGTGTGTGTGTGTGTGTGTGAGTGTGTTGCGCGCGCTTATTATTCGATTAACTCGAATCCCCCTGCAGCGGCATAAAACTTTTATTCGAGTTCCGCCTACAGTCTGTTGGCGACGTGGCTCTGACAGCAGCACAACAACTGACAAACCTAGAGCCCAAAACTAGCAGCAAAAACAAACGCAATGACAAACGCAAACGCAAAAAGCAAACGAGAAAAAGCGAAGAGCAAAAACAGCACCACAGGTGCAGCGCAACAACAAGACAGATGAGCAGCACACACACACACGCACACGCACACTCACACATTCAGACAGTCACTCACTCTCTCATCTCATCTCATCTCAGCCGCAGCCGGCGAACAGAATCAGAGCCAGCAACAACAGGGAGACCTCAACTGTAGCCCAAAGGCAAAAGGCAGTCATCTGCTATCCCCCCCCTCACCCCATCCGAGCAACTCTACCCTTCAGTCAATGCAGTGTTCCAACTGCGCCTGCCTTTGGCATCGGCATCCAATGAAGCCGCAAAATTGTGGCTGGCTCTGTCGCTGTCGCCGTCGCTGTCGCCGTCGCTTGCTCCTACGTTGTTCAAAATGGCAAATTGCCATGCTAGCACACAACGGGCCAGGGGTGAGTGCTGCTCAACAGCAACAACAACAACAACAACAACAATAACAATAACAACGTCGACAACGTCCAAAATCGAATTCGCTTTGCGTGTTCTCGCATATCGTGTGTTGTGTGCTGTGTGTTGTGTGTTGTGTGTTGTGTGCGGGGTCCCCGGGGCCAGGGACGCACCTTGAACGCCCGCGACTCCAAAACGTGCCGAGGATTCGCTTGGTTAACGCTCATTTTGTTGCTTGTACTCGTCTCGACTGCTGCTCTACCTCTACCTCTCTCGCTCGCGCTCTCGCTCTTACTCACTCTTTGCGCTCCATCCCTGTTGCGCTCTCAGTCGCGCGCCCGTCTTGCTGACCTTTTCATTACGTTTTAATCGCAACAAAATATTTTGCTGTTCAATTCCCATTCCAATTCCAATTCCAATTCCTACTGCAATTGCAGTTCCGACGGCAACAGCAGTTCAAAGTTGAAGCATGCAACAGAACGTGATTCGGCAACGGGATTGCGAAACTGTTGCAGACCAGTTAACAACTCCACTCTTCGCATACAGAAATGCGAGATACTCGTTACTCGTTACTGGTAATGGATATTTGTTTTCCATTTTCCATTTTCCATTTATATTTTCGCTTTTCGTTTCTCGTTTACTCGGCTTGTTTTCCGTTTGTATCTCAGCCGCAGATCGTAGTTTGAATTTTTAGAAATCTGCCCCACGAACAGTAATTGCGAAAGTAAATGAAAAAATCAAAGCATGAAGCAGCTTCATAGCCTCAATGAAACTCAATGCGTTGCAAATGGACAGTTGATTTATGGCATTCGATTCCATTTAAATCATCCAAATCGCGATCGATCATACAACTAGATCGATAATGGCTGGAAATTCTAGAACACATTTACGAGAGCAAGTCCCACATTCTACTGATTCTCTTTTGACTAAACCTATAACTAGACTTTATAGAGTTTTTGAAGAATATAAAAAGATCAAAATTACCATGAAGCAAACAATATAATTTGCCACTATTAACTGCACTACACCAATCCAAATTTATTTAATAACAATAACAATTTCCTTCGTTTCACCAGCTCTTTGTATCCGAAAGCTCCAAAAAGTAAGTAATAAAGGTAAAGAGCAGCATTGTAAAATAACCGACAATAACTTTGAACTAAACTTTAAATAGGTTTACACGAGGAACTTTTCTCTAACAAATATTGTGGCTTTGTTCATGCCTGAGCAAATAGGATTTTCTTTCACATGCGGAAGGACAGCATAAAAGAATGTGGAGTATAGAATAACAATATAAAGCACCCAAAGGTCAAAAGGAACTTTACTAAACACATTCGAACAATCGTTGCTGGTTAATCGGTCGTTAAAAGAAGGGTTTCTCACAGTAAACTATTTCATTGAAGATGTCTATTTATATAGTAGTAAGTAAAGTAAGACAAATAAAGTCAGAGAGCGAAAAGTTTCATTGAATGAAAATCACATTAAATACTAAAACGTTGTATATCAATATAAATAAAAATAATGTTGATCAATTTGAGTACATCCATAAAATGCCAATACAAGAGTTGAATCTTGAAGTTTGAATGTACATTGATGCAACCCAGGAAAAGAAAATAATTAATGAGCGTAATTTTCACAGCTTAATGAGGAAAGAAAGCATCTTAATTGATTTTGTAAAATGAGTAATCAATTTCAATCGAAATTAATTGAAAAGTGTTTGCACAGTTTTTTACTATTAGTTTTGCAAGAAGCTTGTACTACCGTAATAAATCTTATTGAGAACCAGATAAATAGGAAATATATTGATTGTTTACAAGGGGTTGAGCTTTTTTTAAGAAGTCACATTAAGGCGAAGTAAGTTATTTCATGTACCCTGTTCTCATTCATAATGAAAGAATAGAGTAGGTTTTGTTTTTGGGAAGTTAAATTGTATCATAAGGTTAACAACCCTATAAAGTGTGAATTAGACATAATCTCATAAAGTCTGATATAATATGCAAGATTTTTTTGAAGGAATTCATCATGATAAAATTCATGTTCAATGTTTTTTTATGTTTATATGTTTTATATCAACTCTCTTCGACTTCCCAACTTCCAGTTGCCACAGTTACTCAACGCAATTAATATTTTACATGCTTTAATTGAAATGTTTCAAAAAATATAAATCATAATTTGAATAAGTTGATTCTTCTCACTTCAGTTGAAATTTATTTACCCTTCAACTTTTGAATAGTTGGTAGTACAATTAGCAAATATGAAATATTTGTTTGGGAGGGTAGACCTGGACTTTTAACTAAAGCTATTTTACAAGTTTAAAATACAAAATTGTTTTGAAATAACGAAAACATGCTCGTTTATTTTATTAGAAATCAATTTTAATAGTACTTTTTTTTAGTTGTACTCTTGGAATACACCGACTTCAAGTCGATTGGTATTGCAAATGTACTAAAAAAAACTGTGCGATACCCGCATTAAAGGAATAAAAAAATCCATCAATTTAAGTTAGAAAGAAGCAAGAAAGCTACAGTCGAAAAAGCTCGACCGTAAGGTACACGCTACCCTTTTCGAGAGAATACAACAACACATATTATATTTGAACAACAAATTTATCATGATATATACCAAGAAATGCCTTTTTTGTACATAGTTGAAGGAAATCTACAAAATACCGTACTATCACACTGTCAACAAAACTAAACAAAGCGCGGGCAGCTGCATCTACAAATTGTTTCTTAAATAAATTCTTTGTTCCACATTCGATCACAACGAAATTGACAGGAATCAATAAAACTATAGTTATTATTTTAAGTACTAAAATTCTAGGTCTAGCCTTATTATTACGGCTTTTGTAGTTTTTTTCAATTTGAGGGGGCGGAAAAGGGCGTGGCAAGAATCTAAAACAAAGTTGATCTTCGTAAGACGAGTACTGTCATCAAGTTTGATATCTTTAGGTCGTATAGACTCTGAGATCTATGAGGCTGATCAAGAATATATATACTTTATGGCTGCTACATACATAGATTTTTGCCTTCTGCCTGCTACATACATTTTCAGTTGTCACCAAGTTATATTACCCTTCTATTCTATGGATAGAGGGTATAATGATTGATGCAATAATAATAATGCCATAGATAACTGGAGTTTCCAATCGAAAAGGGAAACGTAGTTTAGCAAGTCAGACGATTGCATAATGAACTGCAAATGCAAACAACGCGCGGCAGGTGGCGAAGGGAAGTGCGGAGGGGGCTCAGCAGTTATGACTGTTACATAGATCAGGCGTATAATGTCGATAATAAATCATAGCGGTTAAGTGTTTTCAATTACCCAATTTACCAATCGCAAATCGCAAAGCTCAGCACGTTCCAATGCCAGCAACAATAATAACCACAGCAGCAGCAACAACAGCGACTGCGACGGCGGCGGCGACAAACGGCGTGAAATGTTAAATGCTATTTATCAACGGCAACAAAGCTGTCTGGCGATGCGGGGAAGGAGAGTGGGTGTGGCTGCAGGCGACGAACGACAGACCGAAGGCCGGATGGAGCGACAGCCACAGTAGCAGCCGCAGTCGCAGCCGACGACGACGACGACGACGACTTTAGCAAAGCTCTCAGAAACAAAAGCTGATAAGCGCGCGGAGTTGTGACGAAGGAGACGGGCGGAGGGGGACGCTGCGGGGCTCTCGCTGACTGTATCGCAGTGTGGCTGTTAGTGTGTGTGTGTGTGTGCAGTAAAGTGCGACATTTTGCTGCTGATTAAGTAGCGTTCGTTTTTAATAAAAGTACGACAAACAAATAAAGCACAACAAGTAGCTGCACACACACACACACGCAAACACACACATTGGCAGCAGCTAACGGCACCCACGAGTCGCAGCGCAACGCCAAAGCTTCGGCCTTGCTCTCGCCATGCCTTCGTTTTCGCCTTGCTTTTGCCCATGCCTCGCTTCGCCTTGCTTCGCTTCGCCTAGCCTCGCCTTTGCCTTTGCCTTTGCCTCTGCCTCTGCCTTCGTCCTCATGTTCGGTCTCGCCCTCTTTTATTATTCGCTGCTGCCTCCCTGCGTTTGTCATTGCCTTGAAGGTTATGGCACGGGCTCGGGCACGTGCCAGTTGTTACGTATTGTGGCTGTGGCTTTGTGTCTGTGGGGCGACGTCGGCGACGACTACTTTGGTTTCAGCGTGCCGCCATATGTTTCCGGCAAGTGTCCTGCCTTCCCATCGCCCCCCGCCCCGCCAGCAACTGACAACACACAAGCCAAGTTCGTGAAAAGCGTTGAAATCTGCAATGCCAACAAGTAAAGCAACAGCAGCACCCTGTACCCGCACCCTGTGCAGACCCAGGACTTTGCCTTGACACTTGGTGTGCAATTTTCTGTGCGGGGGTTGGATTTACAAATGAAAAACTGACTGCGGCCCACTGTCGCTTCACTTTCACTCCCTCTCTATCTCTCTCTCCCGATCTCACACTCTAACACTTCCATTCTTCCACTCTATGTAACGCTACCCACGCCTTTCACCTCGCGAGCATTTGACAGTATACGCAAAAGATGCACGCGTGTCACGAACATGACACGAAAATGTGCTGGAATATAAATGAACAAGTTTACTTTGATCCGGGATTACATTTAGCCTGTAAACAATCCATGAAAAATATGATTTTGCTACGTCTAATATATAATATTTACAATACTTTCTTTATGAGGCGATAGATTAGATTAGATTAGACGAAAATAAGCTGAAATTAAAAAAAAAACAATTTTACTTTGATCTGGGATTTCATTTAGCCTGTAAACAATCCTTATATTATATATTATTTTCCCACCTATTTAGTAGCCAAATGATAAATTTAACTGCATTTCCAGTATAGAATTTCTAAAATACTTTCTTTTTGGACGATAGACGGTGGTTAAATAAAAAAACGTACTTATTTTTTCAAGCCAAACGTCAAAAGCATACATTTAAATTTAGGTAGTTTTAATACAGGCTGCAGAAAAAACATTTCAGTTCCATAATTGGAATCTATTCGGATGAAAGACTCTTAACTTTATATGGTTATCACTTCATTCTGATATTTTGCAAGAGGCTTCAAAACAACAATCAAGTTGAGTCGTGCGTGAAGCAACACGACGGCTGAAGGTCCCCAGCTCTGATTCGAATTGAGCCCAAGCATAGCTGTAACTGTCTGTGACTGTAACTTGATACGAGTACTCGTATGGGAGTTCGGGAGTATGAGTACTCGTAATAACGCATCTTCCTGGCCACATAACGACACCTTCTGTCGTCGCCGTTGTCGTTGTCACAGTCGTTTGTGCCTTCATATCCGACCCAGCTGCCAGATTTATCAGTACCCATTAAAGTAAAAAACACATTTGTCAATTTGTGAGTGTATTTGTTTTTTTATGTTTTATTTTATTTCAAAATCTGCTAATTTATTGTTTAACTTATGTGGATTATGTGTGATTTTTTTCCTCTGGTTTTATGATTTTGTTATTTTGCCAAAAATGTTTCTAACAATAATATGTATCTAATAGTCATTGTTTATGCATTGTATAAGTATGTGCACACATTCAGATTTCTAAATATACTAATTAAATATATATATATATTTATATTTAAATATAGTGTGTATAATTTGGATAATTGTTGAAACATTTCTCACGGAACAAACATTTATATCATCAGCTTACAAATAATATAATTAGAATTATAGTTTTTGCACGATTTTCATATACATATGTAGCCGGAATTTAAATTAGATAAATCTACAATACAATTATTCTTCAACAATTTCGAGCCCCAAATAAAAAGTTGTCTAAACTGCCGCAGTTTTCCATGGTTACAGAACCATATCGATATCAGCGACGAGGGAGCAAAGGATTTTCCTATGTAACTTTTCTCGCCGTATAAAGTGGTGTGCAACGAAGGGTGGATTTTTCTTCCCCTTTTCATTTGTAATGTTAACGTGGATGATATCGATAACATGCGTGCATATATTATACAATTTAAAATTGATCAAATATTTATGTACATATAATGAATAACAAATCAAATTTGTTTACGTAAAATGCAAGTTAACAACGGAAAGCTAACAGCGAAAACAAAACAAAGAGGAGAAAGATAGACTTATAATAAAAGGAAGAGAGCGCACATAAAGCTTCATATAATATCGATAGCTATCGATATGTGCGATACAATATACTTAAACAACTAATTGTTGCGATTACTTGTAGAACATTTCCTCAAACATTCCCTACTAAAATTAAGTTTATTTTTTGTTTTTTGGTCAAAGCTTTAAGATTGAAAAAATACATATATATGTATATATAGATAATATATTGTTATTGTGTGCATTTGTTGCTTTTCTTGTTTTGTTGTTTTGTTGTGGTATCTTTTGAGTTGTCGCTTCGGTTTGAATTTATGTACAAAGTTCGTGCTGCACTTGAACATAACGCGCTTAAATATCTAATACCAAAAAGTATCTACAAAATATTTATAAGTATCTATAGGTAGGTATATAAATGTGTATATGTATTTATATATTTGTATAATGTAATTGTTGTTGTCCTCTTCTCGTTTGTTGTGGTTGTTGTGGTTGTTGTTGTTGCCGTATTTTGTATCTTTATGCTCGACACGCTCAGCTCAAACGGCGCAAATCGTTAAAATTTTATCGCCTCAACGAACGTGCGTGTGTCGCTCTGTGAGTGTGTGTATATTGCGAGTACTGCTGTGTGTGCGTGAGTGTGTTGGCTACTGTTCACAGTTCACACACCACCACCAAAATATGTATACAAAAATAAGAAACTAAAAATCTAAAATCCAAAAAACCAACTCGACCCGCGTCGCGTCGCTTCTCATTTCATCAACAACCTGCGCCAAGTGCGCGTTTCACACTTGGCCACACTTCCGATTAACTCACAACTCGCAACGTACGATTCACGATTCAGCATTTACCATTCAGTATTCACGATTCACACTCATTATATTCATCATAATTTATGCATTCTTTATGCGATTTGAGTTCATAATGTTATCAGCTTTGTTGGCCCCTTCTTCAGCACATATCCTGCCAAAGCCCTGCCTTCGGAATGGGTAGTTACAACTAACAATCTGCTCCTAAATACATAATTTTTACTGATTGAGATTTTAGCTCTGATATTGCACAAACTATATTGCTGTCTGTTTTATTATGCCAACAAATCACTTTCAATGTGCTAATTTTAGTTTCTTCATATTATGGAGCCAAGACATCGTCAGAATTATCTGTTTTATTGAAAACTTCTTCTGATAGTTCTTGTAATTTCAAAATAAGCCTGTTTCTTTAGGCTCACCATTCAATTAGCACATGATATAAGAGCCTTTGTTTTCTATATTCTATCGTGTCTCCTAATAAACTCGAGTATTTGTTAACTATGAATGATAAAGATTTCACTTTATCAACCGAGTGCCATCTTTCTAATAGCTAACTTTTAAGAATTTTCAGCGAATTTGTATAGATGCCTTCACATAGAAATATATACATATATGCATAGTTACTATTGAATAGGGTAGATTCGATTTGGATTACAAAGCGTTCACTTTATAATAGTCTAATTTGAGTACTGTGTCGGTGTGTTTCTGATAGAGTTTTATCTTTATGATACCTGGGCCTGTGACGTCTGATTGGCGTAGTTGCGACAGACAGTCTATCGGCTCATATAGATTCTAAAACTGATAAGACTTTTGCTTTATACCCCAGCAATGACAGCGAAATGAAATCGTTGTGGTTTCGCTGGCATGATGTATGTCATCAAAAGTTCAACGAGTTTCTCTAATTTTTAATGATACCCTGACAATCGGATTTAATAGAAATTGTTATTAGTTCAATTGTTCAATTGTGTTTCGCGTCCCTAGTAAAAGTCCTCGATTTGTAAAATGTTTCTAAAATTAAATGGCTGTCAATTTGATGCAAAAATGCAATAATAGGGTATCTAAATGTCGTATTGTTTTGTATACTGAATGCGCCACTTGAGGAGGAGTTTGACGAGCTGCTTTCGCGCAGTGTAATCGACACGTACGAGTTCGCGATTCAACGATTCGGCGCTTCGACTCGAATGTTGTCGGCGAATATCTGCTTGTGTGTGATTGTTGTTCAGTTATTGTTGCTTTTGTATTTGTTATTTGCTGATATTTTATAATTAATTTTCGTTCGCATTTTTGCTATGCCCAAACAACAACAGCAATAACGACAACAACAGCCGCGGCTGTGCTTATTTTATTTATATTTTCGCATTTTTTGTGTCAGCTTTTTTGTTGTTGGCGTTCTCGTTGTCGTTGTTGTCGTTGTCGTTGATGCTGTTGTTGTTTGTTTAGCAGACATATTTCCATTACGTTTATAATTTATTTAGACGCGTACTAATTCCAGCGCAAATATTTGCACAATTATTTGCATCTGTGCGCGAAACTTGTGTCTGTATCTGTTTTTGAGTAGCTGTATCTTGTATCTGGCTGCAGCTTTATCTGGTATACGCCAGCTTGTGTATGCGCTTTAGGTGCGAATCATTTGAATATTGCTCTCTAATGAAGGCATTTATGATTCGTCTTCCCTCTTGCCGCTCCTCTTACCATCGCTTTGTGCTAATTGATGAGCTGGAACCTGGGAACTGAAGGAATAGAAGGCTCCTTCGTCTGGCAGCAACTGCTTGGCGTCGTTATCAATTGGCATTGTGGTTGCTGCTGCCCTGCAGACTCTCCAGTGGCGCCACCAGATACATTTGCGTGCCGCACATCCAAAGGAACGCTGCAACAAAAAAGGACAGATTATTGTTTAAGATGTACAACAGGTAATTGTAAGAGTAGTGCTGAAATTACAAAATTAAAAACAATTGTTTCTGCTTGCAGCAAACAAATAAAACTAACAATGCACAGAAATTGATTCGGAAAAAACAAATCATTTCTGTAGAGTCGCAAATTCCTGAATCATGCGTTTTATATTTCTGCGCTTTATAGGCGTGGCTTTCAAAACTATAAGTCAATTTTATCTGTATATTGATTTCTGGAAGTTTCCGACATCGATTTGTTCCAACAGATGTCGAGGCAGACGGACTGAACTAAATGGATTTAATAAAGTAGAAGCTTCGTGTGTACTTCTCAGCGCACACAAATCTACGTTGCACGGCGAAACGTGGCAAGACTAATGAAAATTGTTATTCATGGATGAAAATACGAAATGATGTAATGGCCAAGAGAACGAGAAAATCAGCTGGCGCTAGAGAGACGCTGTCGGGGGAGAGCAAAGAGAAAAGAGAAATAGAGAAACGAAGACTGACTGTGACTGCTGTTCATTAAAAAGGCCAGCGAAACACTGCATAAAAAGTTGAGCGTTGTTGTTGCTGTTGTCGCTATAACGGCAAAAATAAAGCAGTGCTCGTAGGAATGAATGACCGACCCAGCGAACCGCCAAATGCCCGAGAAAGGCCAGCTGAACGACCGACTGGGGAAGAGAATGAGTGAGCGAGAGAGCAAGAGAGAGAGAGAGTGAGCGAGGGCAGAGGCTAACGTGGAAGACACACGTTGACGAGCAGTGGCCGCTAAATTTGTGTATAATGACTACTTGAGAAAAGCCAAAGAGGAGGAAAAAACACAGCAACAACAACAGCAGCAGCGGACAACTACAACAACAACAACAACGTGCACACACACGAAATGTAATTTGTATAATTTGAGTCGCTTTTTTCTTGCTTTGCGGCGTCGACTGTGGGAAACGCGCCAAAAATCCAAACTAAACATAGAAGTTAAGCCCCAGCCACAACAACAACAACAAAAACAACTGCCATCTTACAACAACACAAACAACTCGGTGTAGCAACAACAAAGAACAAATAACAAAATAACAAAAAGCAAAACCCATTCAAGTCAAAAGACGACACCAAGTGGATACTTAAGCTCGCTTCGAGAATTTTACCAATCAAATAATAATTCAAGGCAAACACCAAATTAATGCGAACAAATAGACGATTAAATACCCTGTCATAATCAAGTTTCTACTAAAAAAGTTAAACACTTAAAGTTTTTGTCGTTGTCATTTCATAATGGAAAGAAGCAGAAGGAACATCAGGACTTAGCTAACTAGATTCTGCACTTTCAACAGTAACAAAAACCATAACTGTACAGTATCTATATGTATCTATAAGCACAGTAAAAGAGATTTCACGTGGAGTATAATCGATATTTGCACTTCCACCTTTTTCTCACAAAATGTGCAATTAAAATATAAATTGTGCAGTTTAATTTAACTTAAATTCTGGATAAAAAAAATAAATAGGACGATATTTTGTAAAGCGCTTAGCTGAAAACATACAATACTAAAATATTGGTGCTATGATCCCAAATCTGAAATAATTGCATTCAATATAAAAGAATTGGAGAAAAAAACATAAGACTTCGGTTTTCATTTAATGCAATTGTCTTGGATGTCCAATTAAATGGTGGTGCAAATATCAACATTGTTTAATTACTCCTTAAAGTCAAAAATGAGGAATTATCTCCAGAATACTTTTCTTTTGATAAGTCAATTTCAATGAAACACAAGAAAATTATTTAAACTTAAATTGGAAACAATTTTTAAAATACGAAACAAACCTTCGATTTTATCGGCTTAACTACGCAGCTGAACTAATTGAGTTAGTATAATATAATTTTAATATTAATAAGCAACCATCTCCAACTTTAATTTATCTTTCTTTAAGTAAGACGTTTTCAGATGAACGAAAGTTAATAAAGCATATGAAATGTTTGCGTTTATCGTCATATCAGTGAAATTAAACTAGTTGTCTATTTATCCTGCATATTTCAAATAAATATAATTTAAATTGAAGCTTTATTTATCATACTGTAATTTAGTCATATCCAAAATATAATGGAAATATTGAGCTAATATCAAATTGGGTTAGCATGTTAGCAATGATAAAATTCCTGAACTTATCGTCATATTTGAGCAACAAAACTAACTTTCTTAACTGCAATTTTTTATCAATTGAATACAAGTTTTCCAATAATTTTACTTTCTAATATCAAATACTATTAACATACTTTAAATTTGCATCTTCCTATCCAGAATATTACTTTACATCTATGTTCTAGAAAAGGTATTCAATATGGTTTTTGTGGAGACACTCACCTTGTGACTAAGCGGAACTTGCCACCGGCACCGGAGTGTCGGTGGCGGAGATTTGCACGGGCGGCTTCGACAGCGACTCGCTGCTGACACTGCCAGCGGTTGCAGTTGCTGTTGCTGATGCTGATGCTGCGGGCAGCGGCAGGGAAACTGCGGCGGGTGTGGCAGGAGTTGTGACAGCAACTGTTGTTGCTGTCGTAGTAGCTGGTGCTGTTGCTGTTGCTGTAGCTGTTGCTGGTTCCTTGGCATCCAAATTGGCCGCCTTCTCGGCTTCGGGTATTTTGGCAGCAGCGGCAACACTTGCCACACTCGTTGGAGGCGCCTCCTCGGCAAGGGCGGCCGCCTTTGCCTCGGCGCGTATGTTCAAATTGGCAGCGACTTGATCGATGGTTGTTGCCTTTTTGGTGGCACGCGGCGATGTGGCAGCATTGCAGTTGTTGTTGTTGTTGTTGTTGTTGCTGCTGCTGTTGTTGTTGTTGTTGTTGTTGCTGTTGCTGTTAGGGCTGAGCAGCATTGTGGCTGTGCTCAATTTGGGCTTCTCGTCGGCTTTCACAGTCAACGGCTTGGTCGCAGCAACTGTCGTAGTTGCAGTTGCAGTTGCAATTGCTGTTGTTGCTGTTGCTGCAGTGTTGTTGATGTTGTTGTTGTTGCTGCTGCTGCAAGTCAAGAGCGTGGCCTGATTGCGAAAGGCCAGCGCCGATGGATTGGGAATGCTGCGCACTGAGGCATTCTGCGGTCGCACCACCGCATTCTTTGGCTTGTTCTCGTAGATGTTGCTGCTGCTGCTGCTCGTGTTGCCGCTGCTCAAGTTGTTGCTGCTGCTGCTGCTGTGGCTGTTGTTATTGGCGCTGTTGCTGCCGCCAGCCTTTATCGAGATCTTCTCGCGCGCTGTTGCCGACTCGGAGAGCATATGCAGATTCTGCAGATCGTCGCCGGCAGCCGCAGCAGCAGCAACAGCAGCAGCAGCGGCTGCAACGGCGGCAGCAGCAACGTTGCTGCAATTGCTGCTGTTGCTGTTGGCGGAAATGTTTTGCTTGATTTTATTCAGCGCAGCCTCCAGACTGTTGCTGCTGTTGTTGTTGCTGCTGTTGCCCACGGGTGGCGACGTGGGCGCCAATTTGGAGCTGCTCGTCGCCTGCTTGGCGCTGCGTCCTGCGCCCTGTGCTGATAAATCAAGTATGTCGGCATCCTTGGCCGTTGCTGTGCCACTTACTGCAGCAGCAGTTGCTGTTGTTGTGGTTGTTGCTGCTGCTGCTGGTGCTGTTGTTGTTGGCGGCCGAAAATCACGCAAACTCGTTTTCGACTTGTCCAGCAAAGCACCGCCATTGGCTTTGCTGGCAGTCGAGGTTGCTGCTGCTGCTGCTGCGGCAACTGTTGCTGATTTCTTTGAATTAAGCTCGGCTTTGGCTGCTGCTGACTTTGATGGAAACGAGACTGGAACGGTGTTGCGCAGATTTATTAATGCAGGCGGCGATGTGCGATAAGCAGCAGCATTGTTGTTACTGTGACTCTTGCTGTTGCTGTTGCTCATGCTGTGGTTGCCTCGTTGCGCACTCAGCGCAACGGACAGCGGCGGCGACTTGACAGTCGTCGGCATCGACATCGACATCGGCATCGACATCGGCATGGGCATGGGCAGCGGCAGGGGCAGCGGGAGGGGCAGACCACGTTTGGCAGGCTGCTTCGGCAGACTCGCCGGTGGTCCCATCGTCCCCAGCCGCCCGCTGCCGTTTGCCGCCGCCACCGCTTCTGCCACCGCCTGAGCCCCCAGCCCGAGCCGCACAATCTCCATCACCGGCAGATTACTGAGGGCTGCCTCGCCATAAGGATAATGCAGGGCTCCTCCTGCTCCCGCTGCAGTTGCTCTTTGGGCTGTCGCTGCTGCTGCTGCTGCTGCTGCAGTCGCCTTTGGCTGCGCGTTGCGCGCCCGCGGCGTAATCGTCACGCTGCCGCTGGCCAGCGTTGTCGGCGGCATGTTCAGGCTGGACAGCAGCGGCATGTTGCTGGGCTTGGCCATTTCCGGACCGTAGAGCCGCAGCTGAGCGCCCGCCGCATACCCGGGGCTCGCCTTCAGCTTGGCCGCCGCCTGTGCCGCATACTTGGCGCCCTGCTGCTGCTGTTGATAGTCGAGGCGCGGATGCTTGGCCAGCTGGGCTTGAGCGGACTCGTCCAGGGAGAGCGAGCGCTTGGGCTGCTTGTTGGCCGCGCTGGCGATCGAGCTGGGCGTGGAGAGATAGCGCAGCATCTGGTGCGGCGCCTGCCGCAGCGGGGCTTGTGGCACCGCAAAGTGCGGCGGAGCGGCGGCGGCGGCGGAAGTTGCCTGTTGCTGTGGCAGGGGCGTCAAAGTGGGCTGCCGCTTGTTGTTGCTGTTGTTGTTGTTGATGTTCGCCGGTGGTGTTGCTGGCTTCACGGGCCTCGCACCAGCGGCAGCCTTGCTCTTGACAGTCGCAGTCGTTATTGCTGCTGCCGTTGGGGCAAGCGGCGGCGTCGCCGCCTTGGGCAGCGGACTGCCAGCAGGTGAGAAGCTTTTGAAGAGACTGGGCGGCAAGGGCGGCGACGCCGGCAGCTGCGGCTGCTGCTGCGGCTGCTGCTGCTGCTGCGGCGGCTTCTCCGTGGTTGCCGTCATCAGGCTGCTGATGCTGCGCGCCTCCTCGCCCAAGGTGCGGTTCAGGTCGTTGGCCTTCTGCGTCTGTTCGTGCTCCTGCTGCTGCTGCTGCTGCAGCTGCAACTGATTGAGGGCCGCCAACTCGCCGCCTGCGAGAGAATGCGAGCGCTTTAGGTCCAGCTTGTGGGCCTTGTGGTTGTGCGTTGTGGTGATCTTCATCTTCATTTTGCCATCGGTCTGCGACGAGATTTCCGCATGCAGCTTCTTGCGTTTGCCGTTCGCATCCTTGGGCTCCTTGGAGTGCTTCTTCTTGCGCTTGCGATGCGACGACGACGAGGCGCCCGAGGATGTCGAGGTGCTGGCATCGGCGGTGCCATTCGAGCCATTTGTGGACGAGGAGCACGAGGACATGGGCGAGGCGTTGGGACTGTACTTGAGCGCATCTGCAGCGGGAGTTAAAGGTGTCGAGGGGGTCACGGGCGGTTCGATGGGCTTAAGGCCAATGTTCTTGGCATAAGTCTCCAGGTCCAGCTGCTGCTGCAGTGCACCATGCAGAGAGGCATCCTCGAGCCGGGCGTCCGCCGACTTGGGCATCGACAGCTTGGCCTTCATGCTGTTCAGCTCGATCTTGAGCTTGGGCAAGTTGCGCACCGTCGTCGCAGTCGTTGAGTTCGACGCCTTTTTGTTGGCCGTCTTCAGCTCGAAGCCGCCCTCGTCCGCATAGCCGACGGATTTGCTGAGCTGTGACTGCGGAATGCTGACCACAATGTTCATATTGGACACGGCCAGGCCAGACTGCTCCTCCGGCTCCGGCTCGCTCTTCACGCGCAAGAGCGGAGCCGCGGGTGCAACGCCATAGTCACTGAACCGCAGGTCGTTGCTGCGCAAGCTCTTGAAATTGCTCACAGCCTGAGCCTGAGATTGAGTCTGAGCAGCGACTGCATCTTCGTGTGCGTCCTGCGCCGCTTGACTCTGCGCTACTCGCTTGTTGCTCTTGCTGACCTTTGAGTTGGGTTTGGCGCGCGTTTTGCTCGCGGGCGGGGGATGTGGGCGGAGATGCTGGGTTTCCAGCTCATCAGCAAAGGACACGGACTTGGCACTCTTTGTGGTTGTAGTTGTGCTCGTGGTTGTCACAGCGGGTCTCGGCTCAATATCCTGATTAACCGTCGACAAATTGTGCTCATCGTTTTTTATGCTCTCGTTCTCGTAGAGCAGAATCCTGTACTGAAAGGACATCGGCGCATGCTGCTCAGCGATTGCCACAGGGGGTGGGGGAGGGGAGAGAAAAAAGCAGGGGAAAGATTGTAGATTGTAAAGTGACATCAAACGGGCGGCCCAATTGGATTTTCCAGCACCCGATTCCCCGATTCTCCCCCGCTATTATGAGACAAATCTGTTTGGATAACTCACCCGATCCCAGTGGTAACAATAGCCAATGTCCATTAGCGTCAGGGTTGACTGCAGCACCTCGTCCTCGTAAGTAACTTCGACCTTGACTTGTTTGTTCTGCGCATCGATGTCGTATTTGGAGCAGAGAAACTGCTTCAGATGCGCAATCCTCAGACCAGCGGGGCACTGAAGATAACAGACGGGCGGCTTATCCGATGCTCTGCAGTGTTTCAGCATCGCTGGATGATATTCCAGGGATAAGCTGCAGAAGAAAGCATAATGGAGAAGGAAGTGTTACAGATAAATGCAAGTAGAGCAGGAAAGAAATTGAAAAAAATGTGCGAATATTTAAGAATAAAAAGCCTTTTCAGCTAGAAATTTATATTTCAGAAAAAATCCTGGGAAAAAATATATATTATATTTGAATATTATTGGAAAACTAGCCAGTTGGGAACTTGGCTTGCCGAACAATGGCCTCTGAGAGGGTGATGAAGCTACGAAAACATTTACGCAAATTACTTTAAAATGATTTCTGATGAGCGAAACTTCATTTTTGAGGGTTGAATAATGATCAACTCTGAAGATAAGTGCATTGAAAATTGTTGCAAACTTTTCTATTGACTGTATAGTTTGATTAAACTGACGAATCAAGGGATGAACAAAACCAAAACTGGGAAAATCGTTGATTGCGAAAATAATGAAATGCTCAACAACTCTTCTGTTTTAAAAATTAAAAAGGGTAGTCACAAAAAATTGTTTATAAAAACGAAATCAAAACCTTAACATTATTTATTCTTAAAATTTATTGTGTTTTATCAAATTTTAAACCAGCACGAAATTGAGGCCCAAGAACATAAAATGTTAAGAAAAGTCCAGAATCGTTCATTCTTAAGTCGACAACTATCAACTTAAGTTGGAAGTAATTAAAAGCATAGCGAAAGTACTCTTAAATAAATGTATGTTCAAGTCACAAAAATCGGAAATAATTCCGGGAATTTGAAATTTCATAGTGTTTTTGTAACGTACCTTATAGGCTCTGTTGGCGTAAAGAATTCCTGCTTCTTTTCAGGCTTCAGCACATCGTCAGCATCGAGGTCTCTGTGCTGCTCCTCGAACTCAACGAGTCGCTCGCTTTCGCGCTGATAGAGACCCGGAACCATTTTGTAAATGAGGGCACGCAATGTGTCATCGGATCTGAGAGGAGTGGAAGAGAGTCATAGAAAGAATTGATGAGTGCTGAACAAACTAGAGAAACTAAGAGAGAGATGAGCAGCTGAAAGCGAGAGACCTACCTCAGGTTATCCTCGGTGATCTGCTTGCCGCCGCTGCCCTTGCACTGTGGGCAGTAAACATCGCGCAGCAAATGCTTCAAAATGCAGCTGCGGCAATCTGAAAGCACAAATCAAATTCGAGAGGGAGTTGACGTTGGAGATGAACTGGATCCAAAATGAGTTGAGCGGGACTTACATGTATGATAGCAAAAGTCAACCGTAGTGGGGTCTATCATATAGCCAAGGCAGATGCGGCAGCTCAACTGCTCATTGAAGTCGCCCATCTGTCGACGGTTTGCGGCTTCTTTCTCCATCTTGGCGTGCATTCTTAGCGCTTCTCTATGTATTAGCCTCTGTGGATTTGAACTCGATTTCTTTCAAGCGGATGACATATCCTGCAAGGCAAGAGAAAGCGAACATTAGCTGGGGAAACAAAACTATCTTGAACGGCCATAATTGAACTACATAATTGAGTAAGATCGGCAAAATGTTGCAGTGGACTTTGATGGACTGCGAGATATGCGGAAAAAATGTGTTTATACAATAAGCCTAATTTAATAGAAACATTCAGATTTATCCTAATTATATTAAGTGCATTCAATTTTATATTATTTTACATCATCGCAATGGGCGTGGCAGAGTTTAAAATCGAGTAATGTACACGTATCTTATACTCAAGTGTTCTTCTTAAATTACGCTGCTCTAGCGCAGATAGTTTCTGAGATTTCGATGTTTGAATAGTCGGACAGACAGCCGGACGGCCAATTCGACTTTTGCCGGCTATACTATCAATTTTGTGACTGTCACAAACCCATTATGCCCTTGTGCCCCACGATTGTCGGGTATGAGTAGTAAAAACCAAACTGTGAGAAAAAACATAAAGCAAAATCCCATCACCATCAGCAGCCAGCAAACATCAAGACCATCATCAGCCATCAGGCAAGAGTCATGAAACATCATTGTGGTCGCTGTCGCTGTCGTCAAAGCAACAAAAGCCGCAGATAGCTGTGTGAGCAAAGATTGTATATGTATCTGGGTATCTGAGTATCTTTGTATCTCTATCTGTAGTTGTCGCTGTCGCTGTAGCGGCACTAGGCACAAGACCTCAAAACTTTAGACTAGTAAGTCAGCCATCCATGAATCGGAACAATGCCGAAAACAAAAATACGAATATGAGCATAAGTACAACAAAAGAAGAAGAGGAAGTGGCACAGAGAAAGAGAGCAACAACAACAAAAAGTAACTCGCACGCGGGTCAGCTAAAAAAGGAAGAGCTCAAAGAGCGAAGAGCGTCTGAATGGGGGGCTTCAAGCGAGCGAATACCAGCGACGCCCTTCGTGTCACTCAGAGGGCACCCTACAAGCCTCACACATACACACACACACCTATCACACACACACACACAACCATCACACAACGATTGTGCACTCAACGTGTGTACTTGAATCTAGTTTTAGGTTTTGCCTCAACGTCGTCGTCGTGCAAACGAATAAAGTACGAAAATTACGCTCTTGTGCCCTATACACACACACACAGACTCACACAAACGAGTCAAAGAGTTGCTGTTGATAATAATGATGATTATTATGTATGTGGGCAGCGAGTGTGGATCAGCAGCAGGTTGGAGCGCCGCTTACCACATGAATCTATGCCACATTCGGAGCGTTGCCAACCATAATGACAATGATGGCTATGATGATGGTGATGACGATGACGATGACGATGACGATGACGATGAAGAGATTTGTATGAAACAAAGGCTGCAAATGTCATGATGTCAATCTATTTTGTATGTACATTGTCGCATGGGATACACGAGAATCTGAGAGTATTTGTGTGGGCCAGCGAAAGACCTAAAGAATACTAAGTATCCGACAGTGCCATATCCTATAATTTCTCTAATATGGATAGATGGTTAATAAACTATTAAGATAAGTACACAAATTAAAAATTTATAGTCTGCAATATAAAATTTCGACCCAAAAGGTATTACATTAATGTTGAATTATTTCATAGTAAAATATTATAAATTTATTAATCTATTCTCTAACAAATAAAATACATACGAAATATTCGATGCATGATTCGATTCTTCTTGAGAAAAGTTGTGCAACTTATCGGACCTTACATGTAATTTAAAACAAAAATATAAACTTAATCAAATGAGAATCGTTAAAAGATATTACTGGAGTAAAATAAAATATCTAGTTTACCAGCCGTACTAAGGGAAATTAACAACTTTTAGACAGTTTTATCCAGAAAAAGGTTTAACAACACACAGTTGTTTCTCGATTATCTCAAACTGGGACCGAAACACATTAAATCATTTATTACCAATTTAAAAAATGAACAATGAATACAATCTTTATGCAACTGCAAAAAATTTGATCTCTCCTGGAGACAAGCTTTTAAGTGAACAATGTAACTATGCCCAAAAATGTCATTAAAAAGTCAAATGAACTGTGAATCACAAAGATCTTTGAGATCTGTTAGTTGATGGTAGATTTATAGGCATCTACAAGAGTCTTGAGCGTATTACTTCAAAATATGGATTCAATTCTTTGTATTTTGCATTAAATTAAATTAAGATTGTACATTTGATAACTGTCGACGATTCTATTTTGTACACTTTTCCAAATCCCTTTGAATACGCCAGTTGAAATGGTCGTCGCTTTATAATGCTACTTCTGTGATGAATCCGAATCGAAGTGTAGGGCAAATAAAAGTCGCCTTGAAGTACTGCGACGACGACGGCGTCGAGTACTAAAGTCAACGTCGCATTCGGTCGCTGCCCACTTTTGCCCCGTTTGCCTTTGACATGCTTCGCCTTTGTACGTCGCACACGCTCACGCGAAACTGGCACGAAAGCAGCTGGCAAAAGGGAAGACGAGATAGGCGGCAGAAGTGACAACACAACGCAACACAAGACGAAGTCGAAGACGAAAACACAGACGAAGCTGCGATGCTGGCAAGCAAAACACAAAACACAAAAAGCGAGAAGCGAACAGCGAGCAACGAAACGAACAAAAACAAAAGCAAACTGGCAGAAAAACTAAACCAACAGTCAAAGTGGGCACAAGGATGAGGCAACTGGGAGACGAAGAGAGAGAACGAGAAAGACACTCAACATGTAGATTGTAAATGCGCCTTGTGGGGGAGGGGGGTTAAGGGGTGGCAGCTGGACGCTGTAGCTCTCTATGAGCATGAGGATAATGAGCGAATGTGAAGCCTAAGTAAACAGCAGCGCAGTCATTCATCAGTCCCACACGTCCACGTCCACTGACGCCCACACAAAGTGCTGCGTTAAAGTGGCCCACTGTTGCGGGTCGGCTTGTGGGCTTAAGACGCTTCCTTGGGTGCAAAGGATTCGTTCGAGCGTCAATTGACACTGTTGATGACGTCTTCAGAGTCGCTGACGTTAGAGCGCCGCGCACACACACACACACGGGTAGAGAGTGACGAAATGGCCTCAGCTTATAAAATGGAAAGAGGCTTGCCGCGCTCTTATCGCTATCGAAACGAAGCAATAATAACAATAACAGCAACTACAAAACAAAAACAAAAACATCAACAGCAACTGGCGCCGGCACGAGCGAAGTTTACAAAACCGACCCGCGGGGTGGTTGCTACACACACACACACACACTTACATACACGAGCACGCAGATAGACACGACACGACACGACACGAAGCGCACGCAACAAGCTTAGCCCGAGAGACGAAACGAGACGAACACACACACACACGCGCACTTATAAAAGCGAGAAATGTTACATCGAAAAATAAAAGTTGGTGAAAAATACATTTGCTATAAGCTCGCTTGCGATGTGTCCACAACAGCAGCCGCTGAAAATACAACTGAAAGCAATGCACGAAATTCAAATGCTCCTCTACGTTCGTATCTGTCTGTGCATGTGTGTGTGCGTGTGCGATTGCGAGTGTGTGTATCGTACTCGCACTCGCACTCGTACTCGCCGCGCAATTGAGGCGAAACGAGCACACGACGCCAACACAGCGGCTACGAAGCAACGACGACACAAATTTGTATCTATTCGCCGCAAAACTGAGAGAGCGCCTCTGACCGCCCCAGTGGGCTGAGAGCGAAATGAGAAAAAAAAGCAAAACAAACTGGCAAAAGCCAAAACAAAACTTTCTACATTTTTGCGCGCGCGTTTTCGCCTTCGCCGCACATTTAGTTTTCGGCTCGCTACGAAATCGCCGCGTGCGACGAAAATTCCAATACGAGCACACACACCACCGCACCTTGTCACGTGTATATGTGTGTTTACAAAATTTTCACACACACACTAAATATCTTTTTTTTCGTTACATTTCGCCGCACTCGCCGCGCAATCAAAAGCAAAGTGAAATTTTCTTATTAGAAATATATACAAAACACAGCGCACTTTTCCATACGCGTTGTACGTTATACGTTAAACGAATTGCGTTGCGTCGCAAATTGATGAAACTATTGCAAGCCGGTGGCTGCCAAAGACTGCATGTATTTTACGCACAAAAATATAAATCGATGCAAGGCAATTGATGGATTTCTCTGCTCCTTCTTCTTCTTACTTTATAACACTTGACGACGACACATACACACCAACACTAATCCACAGTGTGTGTGTGTTTGTGTGCGCGCTTCTTTCACTTCAGCTGCTGCTCTTATCGATTTCTCATACACGTTTTTATTATCACGAACAGCGGCTGAGATTTGAAGCGCTTTTACTCTCTGGCTGTCTCTCACACACTCACACACTCTATCTCTGTCACACTCGCTCTGTGTCTTGTACTGACTGCGAGTAAAAAGATTTTTACTTTTCTCCGTCCACAAAGTGCACGGCACGAAAACTGTTCAAAGACTGATTCTGATTAGACCTGCCAACGGCTTCGGCACCGTGCTGTCGCTGTTCGCGTCTGCGCCCGAGAGGCCGTCGCGAGAGCGAGAGCTAGCGCGAGCGAGACAAAGAGACGCGCTGTTGCCGTTTCACGCCATTGCTGTACCGCCCACCCTGCGGCTGTCGTGAGGCTTGATTGGCTGCGAGTGCCGCGTTCGGCTGCTCGGCTCCCATGCACGAACGCATCGGGTCTCTGGTCTGCACGATGTGCGAATGTACGATGCACAATGTATACGCGAGTGTGTGCTGCTCTGCTGCGCTGCCTTTGCCTTTTTGGGGTGCCTGTGCGTTGTGTTGTGCGTGAGTTTGTATGTGTTCTGGTGCGTATGTTTGTATGTGGGTGCTGCTTTTTAATTGAATTCGACTGTCAAATGAGAGATTAACGTCGCTTCAGCATTGACGTTGGCTGAGCCCAGAGAGATAGAGAGAGAGAGAGAGAGAGAGGCAAGCGCAAGCAGCGCTGTCAACAGTCGTGCCAGCTACGTATTGGCCTTGGCGTTTATTTTAATTATCGCGAATTCTCGTTTGGCTGCTGCCACAATACTTGTTATTTTGTTGTTGTCCCTCACACTCTCTCACCTCTCTATCTCTCTCCGACCGTTGGGCATTTTGTGTAAAATATGAATATGGCATATGCAAAACGTATCAGTGTGAGTATGAGTGTGTGTGTATATCTCTTTATCTCTTTATCTGTTTCGCTGCCTGTCACTGACACCTCTTGACATATGAAGCCTACTTCATTTTACATTCGATGCTCGAGACAGCGACGCATTGCCGCAGGGGGAAATACATGGGGGAAATGCGAATTTTCAGCTCGCATTTTTGATTCAATTCAATTGAGAACGACTTTAGCGCCTGTCAAAATTTGCATTTCAAAGGCTTGTGACAACTTGTAGACAACAACAAAAACAACAACAACAACTATAGCGAATATGACGAGGACAAGTGCAAAGTAAAAATGTCCTTGAAGATTCTGCACGTTCCGTTGTTGATTTCAAGGCCCGTTAGGCATTAATATGCATGGCAATCGCTTGACAGAAAGGAAAAGCAATACCACAAAGCAACCTGGGGCATTCAGTTTGATAAATGATGCACATACGCATCGCACATTTCTAAGCGATTCTATCGATTCTACCATATTTCAGTGGGGGAATACCCTCATGCTTCTCTTCTAGTTCCACGACTTCATTCATCTATTCCAATTTATTGAACTTCACTAATTTAACGCCTTATGAGCAATACATTTTTCAACGTACATAATTCATGTACATATGTATGTATGTACATATCTTCAATTTGTGGCGGCTTGTTTTATTAGTTTATATTTAAACAAAAATCAATAAAATAAAAGTAAATAAAACTCAACTCTCAAATAAAACTTGAAATAATATAATTTTGTATTATTATTCAAAATTATCCTACACACATTCTTAAAATTATCGTATGTTACGATAATTCATTTTGAATTGAAACAATGGTCCACATTTTATATGGACAACATATCGTGCCTATTTGTTAATAAAGGGTTTACAATAGTTATAGTAGAATGTACCGCTGTTAATTGTTATATTTTAAAAGATTATAGTGCTCTTAAACATTTAAACCAAAAATTAATGCTAAGCATTCATATTTTTTTGGATGAGCGTTTTTGATGTTATTTAAAAATTTTAAAGGATTAAATGTATAAATAAAGTAGGGAATGTTGGTTTATTTTGACTTCATGCATATCTACGCACATCCATACCAAAAAAAGGGAAAACTATCCAAGAAATAGTGAAAACTAGCTAGGTATATTTACTTCATTTTGTTTCCTTAAAATTAAAACTGCTTAAATAAAAAATAGAAGAAAAAATCTTCAATAATGACAATCACCCGAATGGTCAGCCTTGCAAAAAGGAACTAATTTATATCGTCCAAGATCATTGTTGCTCAAATCAGTAATGGAATATCGTCTCAAACGGATCGACGTCCAAAAAGATAAGGCAACTGTGTGGCGACAATTATTTGGCATGGTTTGGGCCATAAGGTTCTACAATTTGGTATACAATTTTGTGGAGCGAAGAAACAAATCCAAAGTTTCTTGGTAATGACTTCAGACGATGTGTACATTGCCAAAAAGCAAAGAGTTTGAGGTCCGGTCTAGCTGTTTTTCTTGTCATGGCGTTGGCGTTCATCGCGTAACTGATTTTATGACCCGATTTGGATGTAAGGATCGATTAATATGATTTTACGATACCCGTTCTTGAGATGGGTCTTCCCACAGGATATAGACCCAAAACGCTCATCAAGACTGTCCAAGGACTGGTTTAAAAACAACGAGGTAAACATTATGAGTTGGCCCAGTCAGTTGCTTGACTTAAACCCAATTAAAAACTTATGGGGAGATTTTAAACGGTTAATTGCCACAAAAATGTTTCCGAATTTCGATGAATTGTGGAAATTATGAGGTTCTTGTGGAGATTTTTCGCAAACTTATTGCTAGTATGACAAAAGAAAAAAGTTGGTATGATTCGAGTTTTTGGCTTTGTAGAATTCATGTACTTATTATTTTGACCTTGATTATGATTTTTTGATAAATTCGACCATAAACTTTATATTTAAATTGGAAGATGCTCATTTTACAATCTACAATATAACAGAAAACTGAAAGGAAATTTGATTTTCTATTTATATTACTAAAAAAATTTACGAGACGCGAAAGAAATCTTATAAGCGTATACTTATTATATTGTCCAGTAGTTTATATGTATTTATTTTTACTCTTGTTAAGTAAGTTCAGTACATAAAATAAAAGAAGCATTAATAATCAACATTTGATTTGCAAATGGAAAAGATAAGAGCAACGGTCGCACCTTAGTCTCTAGCTATAAGAAATGTTTCTTTACCACCTTGCGGTTGTATTCCTCATATTTTTTACTTTTGCAATGAAAGAACCATTCAAAATCCAATTTCTCTTATATAGAAAATGTTGAACTTGTTTTACAGCTTTTGCTCTTTGCACATATGTATTATAACGAGCACCACAATTGCTCAACAACAAATTATGATCAACTTAAAGATACACATTTTTGGTTTGCGATATTTAATGTACATACAAATTCTAATAAAATGCCATGATTAAATAAAGTCTACCTTGAAGCAATGAAGCAATTAAATCCAGAAGTGCTATATTTTTATCCTTCACCTCCATAAATATTTAATAAAAATATATTACCTGTGTAATTTAGAATTTAGAATTTCGAAAATTGAAATATTTTGTTCTTCTGATTTTCAATTAAATGTTCTTTATTTTTGCTTTGAAATTCAAACATCAACATTTAAAGCATTTTATGAAAAATGGATTTCCAAAACAGATAACGTCTTTCTTGTCAACTACACAATATCTGTTATGTGAACTGTTTTAAAATGGTCGAATCCAATCCTACCCTTAACTTCCAGTGAATTCAAAGATCACGATGACGATAAATTGGCAATGTTAAATCCACAATATTTGTAAAATGTTTGTGAAAATACGAAATTCTCATTATATCCAATAAATGAGGTGCTTAACTACATCAACATTAATAAAGCGAAGCAGAATTCTTATTTGTTTTTCTTATGTTATGTTTTTAAGGGAAATAAATGGGCCAGTAAGCGATTTTTATTTCCAAATACAGCGTGGCCCTTAAGTAGCGCTCTTAAAATAACGTTAAGCAAAGTGGCCCTTAAACTGAATTTTGGGACTTCTCCAAGGAATTTGAAAAACACTACAACATATTCAACTATAGATTTTCTAATTTGTTTCCTAATAAATGTTGTGCTGGACAGTAGTTTTCATATTCATGAAATGCAATTAGATACATTAACATTTCCAAGATATAGTATAAATTTGAATCCACCGGCCAATGTTGGACATATTTCACTTAGTCAGTAAGCGTACAGACTAATTTATAAGATGGAAATGTTGGAATAAATCAGTTGCTGATTAAATTGCTGTAGAGGAGCGACTGTGATTTGACTGCCAAGAGTCAAACATTATTCATAAACTGATTTGGCTCGCAGTGAGTTGGCAAAAACCACTGCAGTTGACTGCAGCCAAACGTAATTAAGCCCCATGCTAAGTCTCCATAAACGGAGGTCCCATGTGGGGGCCAGTAGCCAAATGGAAGAGTTGCCTTTATCAGAGATGGATTGCTGAAGGTGTGTGAGTCCTTGCGACCCAGCTGGATATGAATCCTGTTGGCCAAGTGAATAATTAATGTGTGTGTGTTGCAACTGGTTGTGGTTTTGTCTATGCGGTTAACAGCAGACGCAGCTCCAAAGGCCCAAAAGTTGGCTTGGGCTTGTGGATGCATTTGGCGATGTTTGCAGTTGCAATCAAGATTCAACTATGCCCGCCAGCTCTCAATTTCCTCCCCCTACCCTACCCAAAATACTCTGAAATATGAAAATAATTTGGACAGGTGCGCTTATTACATCTCTTTTATGGCAATTAATGTCTAAGTTCATCCTCTGCCCACAATGAGGAGAAATGTACTTTCAAAGTGACATTTATCAAAAAGGGCGCATAATTTATTAGGAACGAACAAACACACAAGCGACAGAGACAGGAACAACAGACAACAACAGCGAGAGAGAGAGAGGCAGCAAATAAAATATGCAGGGCATGCAGAACAAAAATACAAAAAAGCGAAATGAGACAAATTAAGGGTATAAACAAGCGAGTAAACATGAAAGATTTGCGGATTTCATAAGGCAGCCCAGAAAACAGTGTAGTATTTGTTCATATTAACCCTCAAAAAGTGTGTGTGTGTGTGTGTGTGTGTGTGTGTGTGTGTGTGTGTGTGAGTTCGAATACGTAATGAGCACTTGCCGTACACGTAAGTGCGGCACTACGTCTACAGCTGAATGCCAGCTACAAAGCAACAACGCAACAACACGAACAGCAACAGCAGCCGACGGCGGCTGCTCACTCACCACTATGCCAGACCCATGGCCACAACCAGAGTACACAGTCACACAAACACTGAGACAAACACTCACACATACACACACACACGTAAGTGCTACGCTCTCTTGCTATTGCTTTTGACTCGTCGTTCATCGTTCCCATTTAACATTGTGCACACAACCCAGTGACCAATTTAGTCAGCAGTGAGTACGTTGTCAATTATAAGGCAATCGATGTTTGGATTTGTATTTGAATAAATCACACGTCTGTTTTTGGTGTCGCGTAATCTATACTTAATTTTCTCTTTTCTGCCTTTCAGTGCTCTCTCATTGCATCTATATAATTTATTCCGATATTTTTATAAATACATGTATGACTGTTGAATCGTATATTTATAATACGACAATGTCATTTCCTAGAGGGTTACTTGTTTGGCGTGCTCCGGCTCTGACATACAAAATTTGCTGCTGACGTTGGCAGCAGCAGCAGAGAGCAACAACAAGAACAGCAGCAGCGACAGCGACAAGTTCCACGTCGTGCGCAAACATGGCGATGGCGTTTCGTTGCGTTGCGTTGCGTTGCTCTGCCTTGCTTTTGCATTTGCTTTTCGCATTTGGGCAGTCTACAAATATATGTATGTACATACATACATACGTACATACATACATACATCTAGCATGCTGTGTGTCTGTTTCTATGTATGCATGTATGTGCTTTTGTATGTGCAATATTTACTTTTAAATTGCAGGCAAGCAGCCGTCGACGAGAGGCCGACTCGTCGTTCAGCCTCAGAGTGCAACCCGCAACCCACACCACATACACACACACGCAACCCACCACTACTTGGCCGAAGGAGCAGCAGAAGCAGCAGCAACATTGGCGTCGGCATCGACTGCGGCATATTTACATTTTGATTGGGAAACTGACGCCGCTTTCGTGGGTGTAGTTAAAAATGATGACGCTCTTGTTGTTGTTGTCGTTGTTGTGCTGTTTTTTTCGTTTCATTTCGTTTTCAAGCACAAGCCACGCACACACACATCTGAAGCTTTTTGTGCTTGTGTTGTTGTCGTTGTAGCTGCCGCTCTCGCTGCTGCTGCTTTTTGCTTTGTCCAATTATAATTTGTTTCGATTTATCACACGACATTATTGAGACAAGCAGCACGGCAATAACAACACAACCAGGAGAACGGCACACATGATTAATTGATCAATCGACCAAATCTCTAATCTCCTAACAATCGCTATGCTATTTGTCATACTGCTCTCGTATCATATCCGCGTGACCGTATTCAAATATTGAAAAAAGTTATATACACAGTAAAAAAAGGGTAGAAGGGTATTTTAACTTAGTGCCAGCAGGAAATGTAGGTAACGGACAGATGGAGGCATCTCCGACCCTATAAACTATACATAACATATTCATATGTACATATGTATATTCTTTATCAGTGTCAATAGCCGAGAAGATTTTGCCATGTCCGTCTGTCGGTCTGTCCGTATGATGACAGTACTCGTGTACGTCTTACGCAGATCCAGTTTGTTTTTCCGCCCACCAAAATCGAAATAAACTATATACGTCAGAATAACAAAGCTAGAGCTTGAGTTTTTTTACACATAATAATAGATACATACATTCTTAAGGATTGGTGAGAATTTTGTTGTGATGGGATGAAAAACATGGAAGTTCAAAAACAACTTTATAGGCCAAAAGACCGATGCAGCTCAGTTGGCTTGGTTGACAGTGTGACCGTGTGCTGTACATTATGGCCTAACGTACCAGTATATTTGCACAAAGTCATACTATTCGGTATAGTGTTATGTTTATTTTTTAATGAATATCATAAATGTTGGTGCTTTTTATTGTCTCAAATCGGGTAGCGGGTATCTTATAGTCGAGTACTCTCGACTGTAGCTTTCTTAATTGTTTTTTTAGGTGGCAAGTATTTTATTTTCCAGGTATTTTTCGTGTCGCATAATTGAAATGGTAAAGTAATTTTTAATAATTATTACGTAATGCCTTTGCCATCCTCTCTTTGCTCCCCAAGCGGCCCCAATAAAGCGCGACTTTTGAAATTACGACACTAATTAGTTTATGAATGTGGTGCGACGTCGACGTCAACGACGACGCCAACGACAAAATTATCCACCTTCTCACCAGGGGTGAGGTGAAAAATTCCAATTTGCCGGCATGCCGGGATGTTGAGGGATGTAAACGGGTGACGGGAGTTGGATGTTGGCTGTTGGCTGATGCTTGATGCCGCATTTCCCCTAGGATGTCGCGAAATGTGCAATTTAAGAGATTAATTTGTTGCCGCATTGTTGCTTTCGCTCTCTTGCTTATTTTGTTGTTGTTGTTTTTTAATCTGTGACGCAGTTACGTAACTTTAAAATCCTAATTAAAGTGGTTAATATTGAGTTTGTAAATCAAAATTAAGAGCAGTCGTAAAATCTGTAACATCGGTCTGTAATATGAGAATAAAGATACAATGTGTTAAGTTAGATCTTTCCCATCAAGAGACGTAGTCTTATTGTCGTTGCATTTTGAATAATCATTCATGCACAACATTCGCTAAAATCGGCATTTGAATGGCTGCTTTTTGTCGTGGTTAACTGTGATGTTTCTTGCAAGTAAAAACAAGTAAGAAAGCTACAGTCGAGAGTGCTCGACCGTATGATACCCGTAACCCATTTCGAGAGAAAACAAAAAACTGAAATGGTATTTTAACAAAAAATTTACCAAATATACTGAAACTTTTTTTTTTTGTATAAATTTGAAAATAGCGGGTAAAAATCCACAACGACATGGTCATACTGTCAACTAAATAAACAAAGCACGAGCAGCTGAAAGTGAATTTTGCATATAAAATTGATTCTTTAATAACATCCTTGTTTTTAATTCGACCAAATTCACAGGAATCATTGAGAATATAATTATTATTATGCATACCAAAATTCAATGTTCTAGGTCTTTTATTACGGCTTTTACAGCTTTTGGGGGCGGAAAGGGTCGTGGCAAAAATCTAAAGCAAACTTGATCTGCGTAGGACCTATAACTGTACTGTCACTGAGATCTAGGTGTTCATAAAGACGGACAGACGGACAGACGGACATGGCTATATCGTCTCGGCTGTTGACACCTATCAAGAATATATATACTTTATGTGGTCGGAGATGCCTCCTTCTGCCTGTTACATACATTTTCTGTTGGCACTAAGTTATAATACCCTTCTATCCTATGGGTAGCGGGTAGAAAAACGTAAAATTCAATTTTTTTGCAGTTAATGCGTGCTAAACTGCACTTATACATATGTATGTATGTATTTATGTATTGTTGATCAGCATGAATCGATTTGATTTTCATATTTCTGTCTATCTGTCAGTTTACCAGTGCAACAGAGACAAGAGCTAGACACTTCAATATTTCGTATAAAGTAGGTTCTTATATGCATCACCAAACAAACACAAATATTGCAATTTTTATACCCGCTACCCACAGGGTAGAAGAGTATTTTAACTTGGGCCAACAGAAAATGTGTGTAACAGGCAGAAGGAGGCATCTCCGACCACATAAAGTCTCTGCTGTTGACACTGATCAAGAATATATAATCAGTGTCAACAGCCGAGACGATATTGCCATGTGCGTCTGTCCGTCTGTCTGTCCGTATGAACAACTAGATCTCAAAAACTATAAGACATAGAGACACCATGTTTGGTACATAGGTTCCTTCATTCCTTACGCAGATCAAGTTTATTTCAAGTTGGATGCCACGCCCCCTTCGCCCACAATATGCATTACTCTAGAACAAGTCAAGTTTTTTTTTATGTAAATCGCGTATAACTCCAAAGTTTTTTGTGTAATGTTGTGTAATTTGGCCATCTGTGCTTAATACTCTTAGTATACCCTGTAATTTTAGTAAAAATCGGATAAGTAGAACAAAAGTTATTTGTTAAATTATTTATCAAAATAAATGTGGCCAATCCATATGAAAGTTTTAAGTGTGTGAATGACCTAGAGATATCAAATTTGGTGACAGTATTCGTGTAGGTCTGACGCAAGTTTGTTTGTTTTATATTTTTGTAGCGCCCCTTTCCGCCCCAAAAACTGTAAAAGCCGTAATAATGAACCTAGAGATCTAGAGGGACCTAGAGAATTTTGGTATGCAATAATAGTCTGAATGACTCCTGTGAATTTGGATGAGATCGAATGAAAAACAAGGAAGTTATTAAAGAATCAATTTTATAAGCAAAATTCACATGCAGCCATTGTTTTTTTAGTTGACAGTGTGACCATGTCGGTGTTATGGATTTTTACCCGCTATTTTCAAATTTATACCAAAAAAACAAGTTTCAGTATATATATTTTTTGTTAAAATATTAAAATTTTTTGTTTTCTCTTGAAATGGGTTGCGGGTATCTTACGGTCGAGCACTCTAGACTGTAGCTTTCTTACATGTTTTTAAAATTAATTTCATTTAATTTAAGAGCTTCTTGATGTAACATAAAGATTTATAATGTGGTAATAAATTCATGTTTGTATTCTCCGTACCCTGTACTTTTTGGATGAAATTTGGCCAGCGCAACTGCAACTGACTGATTGATTCACTGACTAAAATATTATCGCACACAATTTTTTGAGATATTTGATCTCATTGAAATAATACAGTGAAATTGATTTGTATGAGAATCTCAATGCAGGTTCGTTCTTTTCCGGTAACGGCAGTCGTGTTATTAATTTTGGGTATATACATATGAACATAACATATACGTACATATTGTTTTTTACCCACTACTCATAGGTAGAATTTTATTATAACTTCGTGAGAACATTAAATGTACAAATGTTACACTATCTCCACCCCATAAAGTATATATGTATGTACATACACATATTCTCGATCAGTGGTAACAGTCGGTACGATATAGCCATGTCCGTATGAACACCTAGATCTCAGAGCCTATAAAAGCTGCAGTACCAATTTTTTCAAAACACTTTTAATTGTTGCACGCAAATCAAGATCACTTTAGATTTATTTTAAAGCTAGAGCTTAAACTTTCGTTTGGGTTGCGATCGGATACAATTTTATTTGAGAAACAATTTTGACGTGCAAAAATTATATGTTTTGTTGTTGTTTTGTCTACAGTGTGACCGTGTGACAATGTGATTGACACCTCACCATGACAGGAGGTGCGGTCCAAATCTAAATCAAACTTTATAGGTGTGCAACAATAATATTGGTTCTAGTTTTTATAGTCTCCATACAGGCGGACAGACATGGCTTTTGGTAGTGTTGATATAAAAAATAAAATCCCTTCTTTACATATAAGTATTTTCTGTTGGCACTTCTACTTTATGAGTAGTGTGTATAAAAAGCGAGAGCGAGCGAAGTCATTGTGTGATGTGTTCGCAAGTGAGAAAGGGTATTGCGATTGCAAACCATTACATGTTCTACTAGAGAAATAGTTTCAGAACAAAATTTAAGAAAAGGCTGTTTAGCAATATTTCTGTTTTCTTATGTTTAAGTTTTTTATAGGGTAGAAGGGTATTATGACTTAGTGCCAACAGAAAATGTATGTAACAGGCAGAAGGAGGCATCTCCGACCACATAAACTATATATATTCTTGATCAGTGTCAACAGCCGAGACGATATAGCCATATCCGTCTGTCCGTCTGTCCGTCTGTATGAACACCTAGATCTCAGAGACTATACGAGCTAGAGCTACCAAATTTGGGGAGAGTACTCCTATAGGTGCTACGCAGATCAAGTTTATTTCAAAAGTTGGATGCCACGCCCCTTTCCGCCCCCAAAAGTCTGTAAAAGCCGTAATAATAGACCTAGAGCATTGAATTTTGGTGTGCATAATAATAATGATATTCTCAATGATTCCTGTGAATTTGGTTGAGATCGAAGATGAAAAACAAGGAAGTTATTAAAGAATCAATTTTATATGCAAAATTCGCTTGCAGCTGCTCGCGCTATTTTTGTTTAGTTGACAGTGTGACCATAACGGTGTTGTGGATTTTCACCCGCTATTTTCAAATATGTATATACAAAAAACCAGTTTTAGTATATTCGGTATATTTTTTGTTAAAATATCATTTAAGTTTTTTGTTTTCTCTCGAAATGGGTTGCGGGTATCATACGGTCGAGCACTCTCGACTGTAACTTTCTTACTTGTTTAAACTGTATTTATGTTAGACGGGCCTAATAATTATCGCTGGGTGGGACGGTCGTTACGACGGAAGCGGGAACGGCTTCGTTCGAGCTCTAGCGAGGGAATTTGGATGGGTCGATAGCTTGATGTAGTAATTTTTCATCTCGGACGGGGAGTATATTCAAGTCTCCTTGAATATTTCCACTCCGAATGTACAACGGTACCCCGGATCTTTGCTTGGGCTCTCAGTACGATCTCTACGTTGCTGTTGCTGACGCAGCCCCACAACTGGGAGCCATGAGTCCAGATTAGATTCAAAACGGGGTTGTAGACCTTGTAGTCGAGACAAAGGGCGGGACGGGAGTTTATAAGCCAATCCAGACTGTTTCCTTCAGCCCTAGGTGAATTCGTTTAGCTTCAGGTAAGCCGTCTGTCGAGATGTACTCCAAGATACGTTACTTCATCTGATTGAGGAAGCAGGTTGTCGTTTAGTGTAAGGTTGGGGTAATTTCGGCTATTTAAGGTAAAAATTACGTGTTTACATTTTTGCTCAGCTCGTCAGCCTGAGAGCCATTTCTCTACTGCTGTGAACCTTGTTGTGGACATTTAGATCGGCAGACGATCGCGGTGTCGTCGGCAAACGTAGACATAGTCAGTTGTCGGCTTGTAGGGATATCAGAAGTGTAGAGAAGTGGCCCGAGAACGCTGCCTTGCGGAACTTAAGCTTCGATGTTATGTTCAGCTGACATGGCAGTACAACAAATATCCTGCTGTAAAGATATGACTTTAGAGTTTATGTGTGTTATTAGGGAGCATTATTTTGATTTAGTCATTAGGCCGTCAAGCCATACTCTGTGGAATGCTTGAGAGACGTCCAAAAATACCGCTGTGCAGTATTCCCTATTTTCGAATGCAGTTCGAATTTCTGATGTCGATAGTTCCACGTTTTTCGCAAAAGCCGAATTGATGTGCTGGGATAGAAGGAATTTTCCGTTTAGTTTTGATAGACACGAAAGCAAACTTATTGGTATCTATGAGAAGGTGAGCGTGTGGTATTTTACAGACTTTGGTTCATTATGAACAGCTGACATATGGTAAGCATTTTCGGAGTTATTAGATCGAAGCTGCTCTTTTATAATTTTTTTAATGACTTCACATGAATGAATTAATTAATAAAGTTTTTTTTTACTGGTGTGTTTATTGAATTTTAAAAGTTAACTTTTTAGCTACAATTGAATGTATTGTTGGAATAATAATATAAATATAACTTTCTATTATAATAACAACATTTGGTAAACGACTAAAGTATCATATATTAACCGAAAGTAAATATTAATAAACTAAACTCAAAGTAGTTTAGTAGTAGTAGTCGTGGAACGATGAAAAGGCAATTTAACGGGACCGAGGTTCACATTTGACCAGGATATGATTAACTAACGTGTATCAACAATAGGAAATTTTTTTTACAAAACTACTCTGATTTAACACCGTTAAATCTTTCGTATTATAGAATCTTTTGAAAAGAGTCGGCATGAATTTTAAATTAAAGCATGGACATACAAAAACAGATATACAAAGAATATTAAAATATAGCATGTAAAGATAAGTTGCCATGCAACTGATTCATTTCGCTTAGGGGATGAAATGAGAAGGAACATCTCCCAATAACAAGTCCTTCATATATACGTAAAAATGTTTTATCACGGACAGATGTAAAATATTTGCCTAACTTTTTGTGACCAGGAGAAGGGTTTAATAGCATTATAACAGATGAAAGCCTGAAGAAGCTATTTCCGACCCTTATGAAGTACATAAATGATTGCCACAAAACTAGGCAACAGAGAAATTATCCTATTGATATTTTCTATCCCACTGAAAGTATCTTTTAACAACTAGCGAGAATATATATTTTTATCTGTGTATACTGTATATAGACATACATGAACTTGTGTGTATGTAATTACAGGCCTCCAAAATTATGTATAATATTTAGAATAGTCTATCGTGACTACCTTGTCTGCAATTAAAGAAAAGTTTGGTTGTTCTTAGTATGAAATACTCGCACAGTAAATTTTGTGCATATCCCTAGCCAAAATGAATGTTTAAAAGTATTCTTAAACTTGTTCTAATTTGATACGCAATTATAGAAAAATCTATAAATTGGCTATGAATATCTTCAATTATAACTGAAAAAAAATAAATTTTTGATTAAATCGTAAAATGTAGTTTATATTCAGTATGTATGTATATGTATATTTATATATATTTAAACAATAATAGTGACGCCAAATTTGATACAAAGGTTCCTGCATTCATTACGCAGATTAAGTTTATTTTAAAGTTTGGATGACACTGCCCTTTTCCCACTGAAATCTATAACAAGGAAAGAAAAAAAGGGTATAATGGTATTTTCCAAATGTCCCAAACAGCGTTTCGAGCAGCTACGCGCAAAAATCTGGCAGATCGTTCCCAACAAAATGGCAGAAAACTGGTAGAATTTCCCAAAATTGACAGAAAACATTACTGAATTTTTTGTTTCTTACTCATTTAGGTGCGATGAGTTTCATATTAAAAGTGCCAAGTCTGTGGCGATCGTACTAGAAAGTGCGATAGCACCAAGGTAGCATTTATCATTAATATTAAAATAAATACATAATTGGATGACAGTTTGCAGCATACATTAACAATTTGAACAAGCTCAAAAACCTGACAAAAAATGGTGAGATTGACAAGTTGGCGTTGCGCCGTTTATCGGCTCAGCAAAAATATTGTTCGATTGTGTTTACCGTGAAATGTCAGCATCCCAATAAAATAAAAAGAAGCCCAAAATCATGTCTCTTTTAACTGCACATGAATTGTATACAAAAATATTGAAATTGAACAAACTGAAGGTCATAAGAGTCCCCTCTTTAAACTCTTAAACGTCGAAAACAATGGCAACATTCTCAATTTAAAAGTTTTCAAGTTTCCACTTAAACTGATGTAATTCGAATACGCCCACATGAGCTCATTGAAATGCCCAGATCTCCAAAAAGTGGTTCGACGGGGTCTAGGTTACTTCCAAAACAAAATTTTATTTGTTCCCGTCAAGTTTGTTTCAGTTTAAAATGGGATTAAATGTATTTCATTCATATTTTCAAAGTTAAAAGTTGGCTTTCAATTATAAAAGTTACTTTAAATAATAAATGAAGAAGATAACATTGTTAAAAAATTAAAAATGTTAAAAGTAAGATCATATGTTTCTATATATATCAAATTTGAAATACATTTGGTGGTATTTATAGTTTATGCCGTTTCGATCCAACACGTTTTGTTTTAAGAACTTTTATACAAAATTATGTAGTCGTGTAATAAGGGGAAAGGAGCAAATTTGTGACTGAGCTGGATCGAGTTAGTGATAAAAGAGTCCGTGTTAAGTGAGGGCCAAATGTATTTTTTAAACGTATTACTCAATTTTAAAATGATTTCCATGTATGCCAATGTATATTACAAAATTTGTATAAAATACATTCATTTTATTGTCAAAATAAAACACTCATCTTTATAATTATAAGCCGCCGTGAACTCTAATTGATTCCCCAAACTATGAAATATATCTACAGCGAAGCCTTATATTGGTTTCGTGTCACGAGCAGATACGAGAGGTGTCAAACTAAAGAGGCTTATCTCAATTAAGCCCTCGACACGAGAATTGCTTTTTCATTGTGGAACACCACACAAAATGGGGGTGTTTCTTGAGTATTTACCGGGGAGGTATAGAGAATGGGATGCTACCTTATAGAACAGGTCCAGTCGATGACTTGTATTTTGTGATTTTCTTTACAAAATGTCCGCCTGCCGAATAACAAACGAGTCTTTCGATTTTTCTTCATTGTAAGAGTAATAACTTATTTATTAATGCGATAACAGCCACAAAAATATACAGACATATATTTGGTCACTATAAATTAATGTATGCTTTAAGCGACGATGGATCTATTTTTTACATTAGAATTACATACAGCTGACATCTTATGGCAAACACTCATTAGTTATGAATTAAATTTGATGGGGAAATTTCAATTTCGCGTTGCAAGAAACTACAAATACTGCTCTGGAGCATAATATAATGATTAACTTTTGAATTTTACATATAATGTGTCCATCCCATCGACAAATGTTTTCCTAAGTGAATTTTGATTATTTTTAACGATGGGTTTAAGTTCACCGTAAAGTTGTTGTGCAAGAGATTTAATTGATCAAACTGGGAAGCGTTCATGTCATAAATATAAAAGTAAAAGTGCCCTTAAGCTGTCTCTCTCAATGCCCCAAAGCCCAAATATCAAATTGATGGAGTTTAGTAAAAGAAAAATAAATCGTAGATCTCCGAAAGTCGCTTGAATATGTGAATGGTGAATGGATGCTTGACCTTTTTGCATGTTTGCCGGTTGCTGGTTGCTGGTTGAAGACTGGGTAGGGGTGGAGACTGAACACCTTAATATTGAATACTTTATCCCCATGGCTGTCACAGTTTGATCCGCTGCCGGATTTCCTTTCCTTTCTACAACTTCTTTTCCAGTTATTGCCGTCTGTCCATTCATCCATCTGTTTATCCGTCTGTCTGTTGGACAACTGAGCATAAAATTGGCGTGAACATAAAAAAGTTGTACGCGACTTAGACGAACTTTCGCAGCAGCTCCCTCTCCTCCCTCCTGAGCTCTCTCTCTCTCTCTCTCTATACCTCTCGGTCTGTCCCTGTCGTAGTCTAAAGCTTAAGTTTTTGGGCAACTTTTGAAGTTCTTTTGCTGAAAAGTTCTGATTGTGACCTTTAGCCTATAACAACTTTTTGCCTGCAATTTTCGACAGTAATTTGACAGCATGTAAAACTTCCAAAGGTGTTCGCACGCGTGTGTGTCTGAGTAAGTGTGAGCAGGCAGCTTTAATCAAATAATTTATTATCAGGCTGCGTCGTACACGTTTACGTTTAATTGAATCTAAAATATTTTTGATTAATTATAAGTTAACGGTAGCGCAGCAACACCAGCAGCAGCGCAAACCTTTTGTTTTCATACAATCTACGACGCTTCGGTTCGTTTCGATTCGTTTCGTTTCGGCACACGAGCGCCACTCGGTACTAGCAGAGCGCTCTCTCAAGGCTGTGGGCATTCGGTATTCGGTATCATGCTGAGCGCTGCCGACATCGCTGCCAACTTTGTTGTCGTCGTTGTCTTCATTGCCCAACCTTTTGGCCCCCTGCGCTAGCGTTTGTGACAATATACATACACACATACACACACACAAGCCAATTTATGTACAACTAGCTGGCACATGCTTTGAGTACGGGTCTGCGTTATGTATTCGTGTTTTCGCTTTATCTTACTCATTCGCAGCGCACACAGTTTCGTCAATTGCCTTTCGCTTCTCTAGCTGCCTGCTGCTGCTGCTGCTGCTCTCAGCGACCCTCACGTACATGCACACATACACATACACACACACACACACACTCACACAAGCTGTGTATTTCTCTTGCTTTGCCTTTTGCTTATGTTGTTATTTTAGCTTCGCTTCGCTTGATGGTTTTCGTTGCTGGCTTGGTTTGGGCCGCTGCATACGGCTTCGCTGCCAGCGTCGCTGCTTCAGTTGTCAGTTGTTTTACCTACTCCATTCCACACATCTTCGCTACTGCCGTCGTAGTCGCTGTCACTGGCAACCAGTTTGCCAGTTGCCATGCTCTGCTCTGCTCTGCTTCTACTTCTGCTTCTTCTCGGTATCTCGATAGTCAGCAGCAGCCCCGCTGCCTAACTTATGAAGCCAGCATATTATTTCTTTTATTTATCTTACTCTGTTTTTTTTGCCTACCCCCGACGACTGTCACTTTATCTTGTATGTATGCGTGTGTGTGTGTGGTGAAAAACAGCCCGTAACTATATGGGAAATGAGGAAGAGGCGTACAGTGAGAAAACTCATTATTATGCTCTACGTTCCACGCTCAGCCCACTGTCTCCTTGGTGGCTCTGTGCACGCGTAGATAATAAAGCAACACACTAAAACAGGGCTGTCGAGTGCGTTCAATTTACGTGCTTATAATAAGCCGTTTCCACGGACAGAATATTTTAGAATTTCGTTTTTATAACGTATGTATGTATTTTCACAATTTTCTCAATACTCAAAATTTTCTCAATTTTTGTATGTTTGAAAATAGTATTCAGAAATACTTTTGGTAGCGCTGGCAACCCTGGCATGCCTGTGGCTGCATGCCACGACCGCCAGCTACAGCTTAGGCAAGCACACACACACACACACACACACAAATGCAGCTCTTCACATACACACACATACACACACAAACTCTGCCAGTGGGCCACATAAACATCTGCTGCTGACGCCGCTGCTGCTGCTGACGTTGACGTCGCTGGTAATTGGAAATGGGTTTTATATGAGGCATGTGGCATGCGGCAAGAGCGCTGTGTTGTGAGGCATAAGTATGGTTATGATGATGCTGAATGATGTGGATGCTATCGTGTGACGTCACAACTATGCGTATTGGGAAAATATACTGGCGGACACACATACACACATGTAAATGCTGCTCTATGTGTGTGTGTGTATTGCTCGGCATGCGCCCTGAATACAACACACAGCAACTGAGTCTGAGTTTCGAGCTGTTTGGTTGCTTGGCTGCTTGGTCGGTCGGTCATTGCTTGCGGGATTTGTTGATGCGCAGAGCCAGCCGCGGAGGAGGGAAACATTGAGAGATGGAGCAGCAGCAGCAGCAGCAGCGAATGAGAAAGAGAAAGAGAAAAAAAGCGACGTCGGCACAACACAAATTAAACTTAAATGCCCCCCATTCACTTGCAAGGCTGCTACTGGAGTTGCCGTCGTCGTTATCGTCTGTTTCTTGCCTCTTGTTGTTGCTGCTGCTGCTGCTGCGATTGCTAAAGTCGTGGCCAGTGGCACGACGATTCCCAGCAACAGCAACAGCGACAGCATCAGCAGCAGCAACTGCTGCAACTACAGCAGCAAGCAACGTCATCGTCATCCATCTGGGCACATTATTAGTTTCTCTTTCGTGTCTTGTTGTTTGGCGCTTTATCGCATTTATTGCTGCATGGGGTCTCAATTAAGCTGTTAAGACCAGTTGAGGCCAATCTATCGGTGGAATTAAAGCCAATCAATAATTTACGACGAGCCCCAGACACCGAACCTGAAACCGAATCCAGTCTCATCAGTCCAGCCAGCCGACAGGATGAGCTCAATCAATGTTGCAAGTAGCGCAACAACAAAGCGGAATCCACATCACTTAAAATGGCGTTCACAAACGTTGTTGCTGCTCCTCTTATCCGATAAAACCAAAGCTTATATATAATAGCGTTGCCACAGACTCAAAAACCAACAGCAACTTTGATTAGTCTTTCCGTTGAACGTTAAACAATTAAAGTATAAGAAATAATCAGTGCAACTTTCTAGAATTCTATACGCCTAAACCATACATTCTGCGATTAAAAAGCAGAATTAAATGGAAATCCGAAAAACAATTAAAACGATTTACATAATCAGACATCTTTAAACCGAAAATAAACTAGGGACTAATATTCTTATTTAATTTAATGAAATTCAAATTAAACGCACACTAATTCATCAAATTCTTTTGCCTACGTATAATGAAACAAAAAAGCTGTATTCCAAACTGACTATAATTAAAATATGCCTATTGAAAAAGCAGAATTCTAAGATCAATAAGTTCGATTACTCTACTCAGCATTTTTTAAATGTATAAATGAAAATAAACTTGATGTATGGAAAAATATTCAATTCAATATATGTATATTTCGAAATTTATTATAATTACTCCGTTCAATACTTGAAAATTCAATTATTATAATACAATTATTAGAGGTGTGTGTTTCCGTTGAAAGTTCCCAAGCTTCATATCTTAAAATAAAAATCATTTCTCTTATTAAAAAGCTCAGTGTTGTATTGAACTATCAATCAATGTTTTATCTGAATATTGATTATATAGCTATCTATGTATGTTGAAAATAAATTAGATTCAAATCATCATCTTAGTTTCTTTTACTTAGTAGTTTTTGTTACTATACACATCTGAGATATTGACTTATGAAAACGTCATAATATATTGATTCATAAATATATGATATATGAGTTTATATTTTTTTCCAAAAACCAATTTTATTTTTACATTTGAAGCCATTTAAACTTTTAAAGAAATGTTTTCAAAAAATCATTTAATAAAGTTTATTAATATAAATATTAAATTAATATATTTTCACATACTAACAAGTAAAAACATTAGGTAAAGGTTTTATTTACAAATGGGTGGAAGTTAGGTTATTTAAAAAGGACAAGGTTAAATTTTTTCAGAAGAATATTGAGAAGTAATAAATATAAGTTTATTTAACATACACTAACACCGTCATAAATTCACTATTTCTGGAAGATTCAAAAGCTCTTCTTTGATTTCATATGTATGTATGTATGTATGCATATATTTATGCATTTATAAATAACCACAACCACAAAAAATGACGAATCAACGGTTTGACATTCATAATGAGTCAGCTGACTGCTCTCAAATTTTTTGATAAACTGTCGAGTGTCGGTGTCGAGTTTAATTGTGAAGACATTTTTTTTTTAATAAACATAACGTTTTTATATTTTTATAGGACTTTGGATGGAAGAATTTTATAAATAAATTTTATATTCATATTAAAGAACATGAATTTGATATTCAACCGTTTCTAGAATAGTTCAAATATTCTTCTTGATAAGAACAATATGAACTCTCCCATAACATGCTGCTGTTAACTTCATAAAAGCAAAGGGAAAGGAGAATTGAAACCAGAGTTTATTAATGATAGTTAAAACAAAAAACACTCCAAAACGAACTCCCAGGGGCAAAGAAGAACTCACATGCTTAGTTTCTTGAAGTAAAAACGTATTTACTCGTATGTATGCAGATGTCAAAAATAGTCTATTTCTTATAATTCCCGTAAAATTAACACAACAAGAAGTAGCCGCCAGGAAGTCACCGCTGACAATTCAAATTATTGATGAATTTTATAAACAGCAAGTAATGCTAGAGTCAGTTTTATTTATTCTAGAGTATATTAAAATAAAAGATTTTACCTTTTTTAATTTAATGAAAAAATATATATAAATACATATAATTCCCATCAGAACGACACGAAAACGTGGGTTTTCTACAATAAAACATACTATTTTGCACAGAAAAAAAGCGTTTTGCTCAGCGTATTGAAAAGTAATGGGAAAATCATAGATGAAAACAGATTTAATGTGCTGATTTCTTCCCCAACAACCATAAATTATGATCTTTCTCGCACCTTCCGGCGTAATCAACGTCACTTTTGCGAAACTCATTAGAACGAGCGAAGAATAATAATAACAAAAGAGGCAGAGAAATGGAAAAAATCGTTTGATGAATGAATGTGCAATGTGCAAACGACGACTGATTGGAGAGCTTTTGCCAGTCTTTATAGAGAAGTAAAATAAACACACAAAACAAATGCTGATTGTTGTTGTTGATTCACATGGGCAAAAAGCACACACACTCTCACATTCACACAATCATTCGTTCGCTCTTTATCTCCATCTGTGGCTCCACGTGTGTGTTACACGCCTACGTGCAAATATGCAATTTCAGTCCACGGAAACAAAAGTTTTGCGAGTGTATAGTATAGTGGAAAGATTTGGGTTGAAGCACAAAAGCAACAAAAACATTTGAGGTGTACTATTGCTTATTAAAGTGTATTTATGGTATACCTACCTGGAATCCTGTTGAAATTAGGCAAATGAATATACATGTATGTATGTATGTATATTTTCTTCAAATTAAACGCATATTTAAACAACCTATTGTTATAAAATTCCTTAATAATATTTATTTTAAACAGAAGACGGTCCCACATATCTTACGCTCACAACTACTATCGTTTCAGTTTAATGGTTGCATTTTTTCTAATACTTAGTATTGTCAAAAATGTATTAAAACTAAAATTAGAATTCTGTTCAAGATCAATCAAACCATGTGTAATGAGAAATTGTAAAGCCATAGAATCAAAACTGCGGATTCTCTTTTCTATATGTAATTTAAGAAATAAGTACTATGTACATATGTACATGTAAACCTTCACATGTTTAAGTATTGGTAAAATACATATTGCTATTAAGTTTTTTAAATTGTGTTTCATGCGCTATATATAAATTTTCCTTTATCTCTTGTCTTGTCTTGTCATTCCGATTAAAAAAATTGTTTTTTTGTATTAAAACTATCGTTTATTTCATACAAAACTTTTCATTGTAAATGTTAAAATGGGGACTTTTTGATCATATTAAGAGATTTATGCAATATCTAGATTTTCTTGTAATATGTATAGTATGTACTATATATTTTATTCCAAAAACGTTTTTGTACGGGTGCATACATATACATACATATGTGTGTATGTAACAAGGTAGTTTCTTATAAAAAAGACTTAATTGCATTAAAATATACAACAAGAAATCCTTAACATGTCCTATGGGGCTCGATGATAAATTTTAATTGGAATAAGCAAGGGGACTCGCCATTATTATTTATATTTATTATTAACGATAATATCGTAAAACCCTTGTCTTTTCCCGTTACGAAATCTGAACGAAAAATTTAACTCCCACTCTAATGTACAACTGCTAACGATGGCATAGAATTACGTTGTATGTTGCTTCTATGTACTTTCCACATTTCCTGAGTCGTCTAATTGGCGGTTTTTTGTTACCTGAGACACACATGAGAAGCCGAATAAATCCTGCAAATTATGAGAGCTAACACTGGCAACACACACAGAGCCGTTACCTGGAGCTAATGCGAGGCACATACATATGTATGTAAGCACATGGAATTAATGAGAGTTTTTTGTCTTTTTATGCAATACTAAAAGAAACCTCGTATTTATTTATTTACTTTATACCATCAACTGAATGCATACATATGTATGTAGTTTATGTACAGATCAAAGCAAAGGTGTTTACTCACATTTCATATATACACACGCAAGCTGAAGGGCGCCTCTTGCCAACTCAATTAAGTAAATACAGGCAAACACACATCTGCACACATACTTATGTTTACGCCGCTTTTAGTATATAAGTCGACAATGAGATAGCCGACAGCCCTTCCTTTCACACTTACTGAAACAGCAGCAGCAAGAGCAGCAAGAGCAGCCGTAACAGCGACAGCGACAGCGATTCGAAGAAGCAACAAAGAAACAGCAGGCGCAGTGAACGAGGCAAAAGGCAACGGCAAACGCCAGACGTCGCTTGATATGTGCGTTCAGTGCAAAACCAACTTCGAACGAGAGAGGTTCGTTACTCGGTTGTCAGCAACAGCAACAGCAGCGAATGAGAAATACAAGTTGCCGTCGCCGTCGACGTAAGAGAGACCAACGCAAATAAACAGCAGTCGGGCGACGACGCAAAGCAAGAACGTAGTCAGCCGAGCGTGTGTGTGTGTGTGTATGTGCGAGAGTGAGAGCGCAGCATTTGCACGCCCAGTGAGAGTTGGTGTGCGAGCGAGAGGGCTTTGTGGCAGCCACTGAGCGCGCAGTAGTCAAAAAGGAAAACGACAAAACTGGCAGCAGAGGGCAGGCAGTTGGCCGCCGTCAATGTAAATAGGCGTGTGCATATGTGTGCAAGTAAATAAGAAGGCAGCGTCGTCTGGTCGCAGCAGCAGCAGCAGCAGCAGCAGCGCTTGCTTCAGTTGTATGCGAAACGTAGAGACGAACGGACGTGCGCGCATTGCTATAGTCAAAATATTAAAGTGATACAACTGAAATAAATGAGTACATGGAATTAAGTGTAATTATTTGAAAATAAATTAATTAAATTCCGCGAACATACATAACGAGTATAAAATTTAAGGTACAAAGGTGAAGCAACAAATAGTATTTTTAGTATGCTAGAAATTTCCTTTGTGTCTCGAGTGATAAATGCCGAAACAACAACAACCACAGCGATAGCAGAAAGAGCCGCAGCGAACAGGCTGCGCTTTATATACACAACGCGTCGTCTATGTAAACGTCGCAGTCGCTGCGTGCGTTAGCGTCAGCAGAGCGATTGAACGAGAGTGTGTGTGTCTGTGTTTGTGAGCAGAAAACATAAGGCAAAGCATAATACACAATGAAGGTGCTCACGAAAGCAAATAACCAAAAGTGACAGCAGCAGCAGCAGCGGTCGAATTTCTATATATGTATGTGCGTGCTCGTGTATGTGTTTGTCGAGAAACATCGAAAGCAAAGCAGCGATAAAGAAGAAGTGGAGAGAAGAGTGGAGTAACGTGAAAAGCAAGCGATAAAAAGAAGCAAAGCAAACAGCTGAAGCGCTGAAGAAAGAAAAGCAACGAGAAAAATTGTTGAAAATCTAATTAAACCAAGCGAAGATTAATAATGCGTATGCATGTGAGTGTGTGTCTATTAAAATTGTGAAAGTGTGCGTAAAAAAAAAATTACTGCACTTTGGATTACAAAAACAACAACAATAGCAATTGCATCGCGTTTTGGATTACGTTCATCACATGCAGCAATTGAATTAATACAACGTAAACAACAACAACCAGACAAAATGCCGCGCAATTATTTGGATTAGCAGCCAAAAGCACACACAGGTAACAACAACACCACAAACTTAAATTTCAATTGAATTTTGTATTTTCCAACACTGTCGCAGCCGGCTCACAGCTGTTGCGCGCTGCCTCAGCCCCCAAGAATTTTGCCTTCTCTCTGCCCACGCACACACACACGCGCACATACACGAACATAGGAACAACAGTTGCGCTCGCAGGAAATCTAAGAAAAAGGAAAAGAAAACAAAAGCACAATAACACAATAACAGCAACAGATTTATGCGCAATGTAGATTGCGATTGGCAAAGCCAACATAGCTCGCCTGCTCTCTCTCTCTCTCTCTGTCTCGTCTCAAAAGTTATATACCAAGTAAATATATGTATGTATATGCACTCTGTATGTCTCGCAAAATACCAAGCATATTTGCAATTATATAAATGCACATTTATCGTTTATACTTACGCCGCCTCTCTCTCTCTCTCTCTCTCTTCCTCTGCTTTTACTCAATGAAAGCAGTCGCAGTCTATGCGTGTGTGTCTGTGTGATATTGGAGATAAAACCGCGTCACTCACTCACCCTACGATTTGGTGCGCTGCATTCTTCATACCTTTCGGTTCATGGGTAGCGCATTTCTACAGTCGCGTTTGCCGCGCTTTGTTCACGTGAAATTCCGTTGCTTGTTTTTTTTCTTTTTTTTTTTATTATCCTTTTCATGTTTCGTACTCACTGTGTTTTTTTCCGCGCTACTTCTTTACCCTCTTTACCCTGGTTGGGCATGGGAAAGAGTTAAGCTTGGGTTCGCTGGGGCCTGCAAATTGTGTGTGTGTGTGTGTGTCCTCACTTAAATTTTATGTAAAAAGGATTTTAAAGCATCGTCGCTTGTTGTTCCTGCATACATTTCATATTCACTCATGCTTCCGTTTCTGCTGCTCTGTAAAGAGACAACGTGAGAGAGAAGGGATACAGAGAGTTGGTCTAAAAAGTTTTGCGTAAAAGTTTTTTGAGTCGACTTTTTACTGGCGCGTTGATGCAAAAACAACTCGCAAATGTTTTCAAATACATTTTACATTCCACTCAAACTCGCACACACTTGAAGGTACTTTCATTTGCTCCCAACTTAAACAATGGTCGTCGCAACCCTGTTCCCATATCCATCTCCATCTCCAACTCCAGTTCCTCCCCAGAGTGGCTCGCAGTCGTTCACATTCCCATGGCAACTATGCACGAGGTGTCATTGGAGAAGGGAGGCTTGAAGCATCCAAAACGTAAATGCTAGGGGGAGGCCACTCTATCGATGGATAATGGAGAGAGAAGCTTCCCCCTAATATTATTGTTTTAGTTGCGTTTCTGTCTTGAACAAGTCGACTTTCACTAACTCGGGATTGTGAATATGAATATACATGAGTTGGCGAAAGTCTGCTTAATATTGATATGGCACATAATAATGTTAATTAATAATAACGATGCACCGTTAGTGCATTTAATCGTCTTATTGGCTAACCTATTTAAAGTCCAGAATCAGCAGTTCACAAAGACCAAAGACTTTTCCCAGAATATTCGAGTTTTTATTGTGAGTTCCCTCGAAAAGAGTTCGAGTTTCTCGAGTGGAAATTGAAGATGTGTGTCGGAACTTGAGCTGATTTCATTGTGTATTTGCATATTGTATGAATCCAGGATCAAACCGTAGTATCAGAGGCGAGGGAGGAGGAAGAGCAAAGCGGGAAGGACACAAAAGAATTCGATTGGCGCAGTGCATTTGCCTGCTGCTATTTGCTTTGCACTCCGGAGAGCTTAGCAGTGTTTTGCACACAAATTGAGGAACCGAGCGCTGCTTATTCATACCCTATAAACGCAAGTGGTTAACTGGGATTTAGACTAGGCTTATTATATAAAACAAAATTGTTAAAGAAAGTTATAGTAAGAAGGCAGCAGTTATCGATAAGAAAAGAAGTAGAGGTAGTAGTATTTTTATATGCTCTCGGTTTTGTTATATTACAATACGTGGTATCTTCTAGTCGTATACACGCAATTGCTGTAGACATTTGCCGTTTGCATATTTAATGTTTAAAATTTTTTCTTTGCTTCATTTTTGCAGAAATAAAAGCGAATTTAATGCGGCGTCTGTGACTGTTAATACTACTATTATTATGACGCCAGAGTCGAAGACAACAACAACAACAACAACGCCCAACACAATGGCCCATACACAAAAGCCAACGGCGACGTCAGCGTCGTCGCTGCAAGTGGCAGCGGCTGTGAATGGTCAGACGGCTAAAACGACGTCGGCTAAAAGCTTTGTCAGCAATGTGAATAACAACAACAACAACAATATAAATAATAATAATAATAACAACAACAGCAGCAAAAAGCTGGCGACAAATGTTGATAAAATGCAAATGCAAAAACAGCAACACAACTCGATGGCAAACGGCGTCAAAGTAAAGAGTGAAAACACCACAAAAACAGCGGCCGCAACTGCTGGCAGTGCAACTAATGCATTTGCAACAACAACAGCAACAACAACGGCAGCAAAGGCAGCATTGCTAGAGAGGAAAAGCATAAAGAAAGAATCAACACCTCCAGCAACAACAACTGCAACAACAACAACTACAGCAGTTGCAGCAGTCGAGGTCATCGGTTCATCATCAGCATCGTCGTGTTCATCGTCATCGTCATCGGCGTGGTCGACAACCACATCGAACAGCTCGGACAACGGTGGCGCCTCAGCGGATGAGGAGCCCACAGCCGCAGAAGAGGCGCCGGCGACGACGTCGACAACGTCGCTGATGATGACAACGCCACGCCCCGTGCTGCTAACTGCCGTCAATCCGCATATAATCTGCCACTTGTGCCAAGGGTATCTGATCAATGCGACGACCATCGTGGAATGTCTGCACTCGTGTAAGTACAGCCTACACCCCTGCCCCCCCTTCTTACCACACTCCACACTCCACTCAGCACTCAGCACTTGGCTGGCAACTGACAACTAATTAGAAAACCTGCAAAAGTGCCTCGCTCTCCTCCTCGCGGACTGACTAACTGAGCAGCCGCCTGCAGATGCTGCCTGGCGATAAGTTAATGGCCAACATTAATGAGCCTCTGCCGTTGCCGTTGCCTTTGCATTTGCCTTTGCATATGCCCCAACAAGCAGATGAGCAGCGACTGAGAGAGAATCCGTTTTAACTGGCAGCAGGATGACAAGAGATATATGGTACATATGTCAGACTAAATAATTACAAATGGTTTCTGCTGCGGGATACGGCTTAATAACTACTGAACCATAAATCAGACAACTATGCAAGTCCAACCTGAACCTGCTCTCACCTGAACCTATCTCTCTCTCTCTCTAGTACTCTAGTAGCGGTGGGAGAAACCCGAAAACCCAAACCAAATTCTTGTTGTTACGAAAAACACGGCAAAGCTTTCACAGCAATTCGCTACTTCAATTTCCGGTGTGTTTCCTTTAGTTTTTAGCACAGCGTAAACAAAATCTTGAAATCTGCAGGCGCAATCCACATAATGCTGCATGGAAAACTCCGTTGGAGTTGCCAGATTCTTTAAGGTTTTAGGTTTATTAGCAATAAATCGAAAATAAATGTGCATTTTACTATTTAATATGGTGTTTCGTCTTAATTTATTAAAATGAACGAACGACTAATTCTTAAATTTCTATTTTTATTCGAATGTTAGATCAACATTTTTATTATTGATTTTCAAAATGCATATCATACACATTACAATTATTTAAATTAGAAATTACAATCTTTTTTACAATAATTACCTAATAATTCTCAACATAATAGCAAGTAATGGATTGCCAAGGAAAGTTAGGTTCTGGCGTCCTTTTACAACATCGCTGTTGACAGTTAGTCTGAGTGGAGCAAAAACCACTAGAAATCAGCAATTAGTCAAAGCTTTCCTTTGGTTCTGTGGCCAATTCGCAAATTAGAGACCATTTCCAACTGATTGTGATGGCTAATCACAGCCCCAGGCGTTAGACAGTCAGCAGGAGAGAAGAGTGAGAACAGAATCAGAGAAACAGAAAAACAGACGCCGCCTGTTTAGCTGCAAGTTGCAGTTGGTAAATCTGGAAAGCAAATGTGTCGATGACATTCATTTGGTTCGAGCCTCATTTAAATCTGTTGTCAGACCGACATATCACATGTTCTGTGCTCCCATGCTCCAAATCCTGGCCAGAGTGCAACCGGGACTCGTTGTCGTTCAGCTGTAAATCGTGAAATGGAGCTGGAACGAGAACAAGTGAAGGGGTAGAGAGAGAGAGGGAGAGGGAGAGCTGATGGCGTCAGCAGAACACTCGTAAATGGATGGCAGCAACAGCTGTTGGGTTCGGTTCGATTCAGTTGCGTACTTTGTTGCATACTCGAGGCCATTTGGCCAACAGCTCGCACAGCTCAGCACATCACCCCTCCTAGCAGGCCACCCAACCCACCCAACCTCAGCCAGGCAGCCAACCACACACCCAGCATACGCTCCAGTTGGTTCTGCTCTCGGGATGTTGCTACTCCCTGTCCTTTTATTTCTTGAATATCTGTTTTTTTTTCTGTTTTTCTGACAGACAAGCGTAACAGGCGAACCGAATGTGATTCCCCCCGGCGTATCCCGGCTCTGGCTCTAGTCTGGGCTGCCCGAGTCCGTCCGCGTTCCTGTCGTCTGTCGCTTGACAGTTGCAGGACGGGACAGCAGCCAGACACTGGCATTGACATTAAAGTCAAAACAACTTTTTTCCTCCTCGTTCGTGTTTTTGGAGCATTTCGTTTTGGCCCGTGGGTGGTTTTGGCTCTGAGTCGTATGTCTCTTTTGCCCCCTTTCCTTTGCTTTGACTCTTCGGTGGGAGGCAGAGGAATAAGCCTCGTTGTTGCAGTTGTAAAAGAGTCTGTGTGAGTTTGGGATTGGCGTGCGTTTCGCTTGGGGAATTATTTTTCGGGGTTTTACATAAATTTAAATCATATCAATTTGTAAGGTGGCAAAAAGGGGGAAAAACAAGGTAAACACAAATCTCTGCTACGACTCTATCGCAATTTTCCCTAAGAGCAATAAATTTGCACGTTTATAACTGAATTTCCCCCATTTCTCTTTATCCTTTGCAGTCTGCCACAGTTGCCTCATCAATCACCTGCGGAAGGAGCGATATTGTCCACGCTGCGAGATGGTCATCAACAACGCCAAACCGAACATCAAGTAAGTAATCGCATACTGGAGAAGAGGGTCTTGGCAAGTCAAGAGACTGTCACTGACATCTGCAATTGGGATTCGATATTAGAGGCACTGTGGAGCACTTGAAGACGACGAGAAATCCTTGTCATTTGTCTGACAGTTGAATGCCAAAAAACGCCCCTCATAAGGTTACGCATCGTTTTCTCTCACAACTTGTCAAGCAATTGATACAAACTTCTTACATCAACTTGTTGTACACAGATAGTTCTTCTTAGGCGAATATGTGAAGTAAGAGGTTTCTATTTCTTCAGTACTGTGATTTGTTAATAATAAAGTTATAATGGCAATAGGAAAACATATTTATTATTAGAATTTCAAAAAAAAAAAAATTCAAACAAAAAAATGCAATTTACTTATGTATTTACTAAAACGGTTACATATTCAGTTCCAATTCCTGATTTATAAACAAAATAGATGTTTGTTTTATAGTCCTTCAATCAACATGATTTGATTTGTTTAAAATATTTGTTTTCATATAAACTTGTATTTAAATAGCTTGTCCTAAAATAATTCAAAGTTCCATTTCTGTCTTCGTGAGCTTATAAAAGAGCATGTTTAATTCTGAATTCCCTTAGCTAATTTCATTGATTTGTATATATTTTTTATTCAGCTGATGTTTCATTTTCATGTTCATCACCTGATAAATAAAAACGGACACGGTTAAATTAACGCTGTGTTTCTAGCAATTCATGCCCATTAATATTCATGACTACTCTCTGCAAAGAGTTGTAAATTTTTTGTTTCACTCCATGCATTTCATATTACCCTTTAAAATGCGCATAAACATTAAGCATATTGAAACTGTTTTGATGTTGACAAGCTAGCCAATTGACACTTTTGGCCAGCGAAGACAGTTAATGACCCTTTTACCCCAGGTCGTCGTCGCACAACAAGCGAGCCAGGCCAAGCAATCTCCGTCCAAAGCGGGAACTTCCATTTTTGGTTGTTATTGTAAATGTCTAAGTTGTTGTTGTTGTTGTTGTTGCCGCTGCTGTCTTTTATGCATTTGCCAAGTTGTTCGCTTCAATTTTGCCGAGAGTCGCGTTCTCCAACTCTTCCCAGAAAGGTGAGCACTCTCAGCTCGCAGCAAAAGGGTCTCCGATTGTCTGTCTCTGAATGTGTGTGTGTGTGTGTGTGTGTGCCTGGCTTTTGTGAACAGTTTCCAGCTGCTGCTGCTGTTGCTGCTGTTGTGGCTGTTGTTGCTGTTGCTGGTTTGCTGATTGCCGTCGGCGAAACTGAGCGCAAGACCCGCCCGTTAATTATCTCTGCCGTTTTTCGATTTGCTTTTCTTGGAAATGCGTTTGCAAAGTTTCCGTTTTTATTTGGTTGTTTTTTGTTTAGCAGTTTATCAGTTCAGTTGGCTGTTGTCCGCTTCATTCACTTGGCGGTCGCCAACAATCATATAAAACATGGCCGGCGACAAGTCCAGTTTTGAGCTCTCTGTTTTACTTTTTGGCAAGGAAATCGGTTGTAAAAGAAAATGAATAAATAAACAGACTGTCTCGTCTTTTGTTAAGCATTTTTTGCCTATTTTTTGTTGTTGCTTTTGTGGGTTAAACAATAAACTTTTGCAATAAATTTAATTGGAGCCGAGTCTCGACTCTTGTGTGCCTGTCTGCCACGTACCAAAAGCACTTGTCTCGCGTCGCACTTCGCATAGTTCTTCTGCTGACTTCACACCAATTGCCCTCGCGGCTTTGGCCCCTCCGCTCTGCCCTGCCCCGCCCCGCCCCGCGCCGCACAAAAAGGTTCATTCATTGGAAAGCTGACTGCCCGCCAGGCGATATCTGTAGCTATGCTATCTCCGAATTTGGAGTCGTATTCATTATCTTTTGTGTGTGCGCCAACGAGATTACAACCTGACTCGCAACAGCAGCGAACAGAGAGAGCATTTCAGGTGGTGTGGGTCTGACGATTTGTATAATGGCACGCCAGCAGGGGGTGGCAACCCTGGCAGCGGGTGGTTTTGTTGTGTCCCAGAGAAAAGTGCTGCAAGTGCCATTAAAGCTGTACCTTAAATTGATCCGCTCGCTCGCTCGTCACGAACGTGTTTTTCATTAGAGACGTGCGTAGACAAACAGACGGACACAGATAGACAGCAAAACAGCGGAAAAGCGGGCAGGCAGGGAGACAAAAAGTGGCCAAATATTTGGCAGGCATCAAATAAAGTTCACCACAGCGACCATGTTGCCGTCAGCAGCAAACTTCACTTCAAGGTGCGTTTCGGTCTGTCCCCCTTCTCTGCCCTATCCTGCTGGCAATTGATGCCCCAAACATTTAGCCAAGTTTTCAGCCTCTGCCTAACCACAATTACCACACTGCGAAACTTCTGCGGCTGCTCCAGCGAGCACACGAGATTCCTGCCAAAAATCTATCCAAGTAAACTTGCCAAAGTTAACAGTTTCCTCGAGGGGAGGAGGGGGAAACAATCACAGAACCAATTCTAGAAGATGACGATGGGTTCATTCAACCTCTGACATTGCTTTGATTCAATCCAAACTCCTCTTAAATAATACTGTCCACTTTCAATTCCATTTCTAAGCTTCCTTACAAATATTAAGAATTTGGTGTGGGTTTTCCTTTTCTATAAAAATGTTGCCAATTGAGGTTGATAAGAGCTTTAAGAATCGCAGTGCTTTAATTTTACGATTCAATAAAGGATGGATTTGAGACAACATCAAATTCTCCATTTCAATTACTTGGTATTTGAGTTGAGCTTGACAATCATCTTTTAATTCCATTTGGAAGACAAGGCGGCTAAAAACCAATAAATTGTGTAAAATATTGTGTATTGGAATTCTCTGCAGATATAATTTATTTATGTTATTCATCGCTTTGCGAGACTGCGATTCCGCCTAGTTGTTTATACGAGATTGTGAATATGATAAGAGCTCGAAGAGTATTCGAAATTTTAATTCAATTCGTCGTCGCTGTGTCAAGATCAAAATGATTAAAGTGCTTTCAAAAATCGTCGTTCGCTTGTTGGGAACTCTTTCGATGCCGTAGGAAATTGATGTCTCGTCTGGCGCTGCTTCCTTCAGCTCCTCGTCCTGCTCCTACTCCTTCTTTTGCTATTCCTTTTTCTCTTGTCTTTTGTTCTGTTCTGTTCTGTTGCGTTCAATTCTTTTCAATGCTATCCGAAGTGATTGAAGCGAGCGGCTGCGTCTGAATTTATGTGAAATGCGACTTAATGCGAGTTCCTGTGCACCAACAACAACAGCCGAAGCAACCACTAAATTTAAGGGGCAGCAACAGCTCAGCGCATGTCACACATTCAATGATGTTGTTGCTGTTGCTGCTGTTGCGTCTTGGCGTTTGTTGCGTGCCATTGAAGCAATTGCATCTGCCGTCTAATTTGTACTTTTTATTCGGCTCTCTATGTCTTCTCTGTGTGTGTGCGTGTGTGTGTGTGTTTTGTGGGTCGTCGTGCGCTCATTTCCGCGCCAAGGAAGTGGCCGTCCCTTCTAGCTACTGGCTGACTTCTTGTTTTGACTAATTTTCCCGCTTTCCAACAGACGCAACGAACAAAAAACTACACTCAAGACAACGATGCAGCCGTCTGTCTCCCTGTGTGTGCGTGTGTGTGTGTCTTTTCCATTTCACTGAGCACACACATGTCTCATGTCTCTCCCTCAGGCTGGGGTATTATGTAACACCTTAACTAACCGAACTCTCTTCTCTCTCGCTCTCTCTCTCTTTCTTGTAGATCGGATACCACGTTGCAGGCCATTGTGTACAAGCTCGTGCCGGGTCTCTACGAACGGGAGCTGATGCGCAAACGCGCCTTCTACAAGGATCGTCCGCAGGAGGCGGCGCTGGCCACGCCCGAGCAGCGTGGCGACGACACTGAGCATCTAATCTTCAGTCCCTCCGACGACATGTCGCTGTCGCTCGAATTTGCCGAACTTGGGTGAGTTTCTACAAATCAAAAGATATTAGTTGTCGAGGAGGTAAAATAATATTATATTACGGGAAGCACTACATTTAAGTAGTTTATTTGCTATATGAATATATATTGTATGTTATACAACATGACACTGGAACATTAGCAAATATTTCTAAAAATGTCGATAGGATAGCTTTGATAATTACTCCAATTTATGCAACTCTCTGAAATTCAATAATAGTTAAAATGAGAACGTTGAAGAAATGCTACTTTGAAAGCAAATGTTATGCCAAGAACTATTTTAAAATGGGGTTGTAAAATATTAAAATTAATCATAAGCGAATGTAAAAATCAGTTCAATAGAAGATTTTGTGTGTACAAAATGCAAATAAGAAACGATTGAGTGAATAGAAAGGATGTTAAACAAACTGTAAAAATGGACGAATCTAATTTTATGCCTTCAATTGATTCATAGTTTAATTAAAATTTCTTCCGCTCCATTTGCAGAGAGCTGACTGGCGAATCGGAGCTAGAGTTCGGGGACACGCTCCGTCCGCGTTATCTGCAGTGTCCGGCGATGTGTCGCGTGAGTCACTTGAAGAAGTTCGTCTACGACAAGTTCGAGATCGATGCGCAGCGCTTCAGCATCGACATCATGTACAAGGTGAAGACCATTGTGCTGCTGGACTACTACACGCTCATGGACATCGCCTACATCTACACGTGGAAGCGGGACGCGCCCATGCGCTTCTATTTCCGCGTCTACGAGTCTCCGCAACCACGGATCAAGCCGCAAGCTCCAGTTGCTGCCGCCCCGTTGCCAGCCGTGCAGCTGAAGCAGGAGGCGGCGCCAGTTGCTGCAGCAGCTCCTCTACCCGCCCTCAAAGCTCCCTCGCCGCCCGCTCACATCAAGCTGGAGCAGCCGCAGCTGCCGCAGCAGGAGGAATTCCGTGTGGCACCCAAGCTCAGCTCCCCAACGGAGCCCTCGCTCAAGCTGGTGATCAATCGCAATGTGCTGGAGAAGCACGAGAAGACGCATCATGTGCCGCCAGCCACCGCGAAGAGCAGCGCCAAGAGCTTGACCTCGCCCACGGCCAACAAGGAGGAGCCGAACATCAAGCTGAAGATCGATCTGTCCAAGCAGAACAGCGTCACCATCATCAACATGTCCGATCCGGAGCGCAAGGAGATTGTGAAGCCGCTCAAGCCCGAGAAGGAGTCGCGCTCCAAGAGCAAAAAGGACAAGGACGGCAGTCCGAAGTCCTCGAGCAGCGAACGCAAGCGCAAGAGTCCCAGCCCGCTGACAGTGCCTCCCCTAACCATTCGCACCGAGCGCATTCTCAGTCCCAATGGCATCGGCACCGTGCTGAGTCCGCGTGTCACGAGCGGCGGCCTCGAGGACCCCAAGTCAGAGTTCCTCAAGTCCTTTGCGCTGACTCCCATCAAGGTGAAGGTGGAGTCGCCCGAGAAGAGCACCACTCTCAACGGCAATGGCAACGGCAACGGCAACGTCACCAGCGGCAACAAGTCCAAGAGCCATCTGGACGACAGCATGCTGATGAAGCCGCCCAGCGCCATGCCGCCCAAGTCGATAGCCTCCTCCAAGCGCAAGAGCAAGGAGCCCATCAAGGCGGTCTCCAAGAAGCCCAAGCTGTCGCCGCCGCTGCCGCGCGAGGATTTCAAGATCCGGCTGCCCATGCCCAGCGGCAATGCGACCGCCGACAAGCCGCTGATGCCGCCTCCGGTCGCCAAGGCGCCCATTGCTGCGGCACGCCACAAGGCGTCGCAACAGCAGCAGCAATCGCAGCAGCAGCAGCACGTGGCCTTACCACAATTCACGCCGCCAGCGCCGCTGCATCACCAGGGACTGCAGATGGCGGCGCCGGGCAATCGGACGCCCATCGCCAAGCGCTATCAGCCCATACTGCCGAAGGCGGCGCGTCCCAATCCGTTCGCCAACATTCCCAGCGACGTGAACAGGCTGCTCAAGGACGCGGGCACCGAGATCAAGTCCATTGGCGGCGCCAGTCAAGCGAAGCCGCATGTCTACGGTCCCAAGGTGTCGCAGGAGCACAAGATGGGTCCTCCCGCCTCGCCCGCTCCCACTCGGAACACCTCTACTGCAGCAGCCAACAATTTGACGCAGTCGGGCAAAGCGAGCGGCAACAGCAACAACAACAACTGCAACAAGTCGAACAACTACTTGAACCTGGCGCTGTTCAACGCCAGCAAGTCGAAGGGCAAGGAGGCGCCGCCCGGCTGCCGCACGCCCATGTACACGCCCAACTCGCCCATCTACTCGCCCAGCTCGCCGCAGTACGTGCCCAACTACAACATTCCCACCATGCCCACCTACAAGTACACGCCCAAGCCCAGCTCGACGGCGGCCGCGGCGAATGCCGGCAGCTATCTGCAGAGCATGCTGAATGGCTCAGCCGGGGGACTGGGAGCGGGAGCGGGCGGTGGAGGCGGCCTCTTCCCCTCGCCACCCACCAAGACGGATCAGAACACGAACCCCGCCAAACCTTCGCAGCAGCAGCGCAGTGCAAGTCCGTGTGGCGGCGAGGACGCGCCCGAGAAGCAACAGGTGAAGGTGAAGTCGCTGCTGAACTCGTGCAACATCAACATTCCCTCGTCGCTCTCCATCACCATCTCGCGGGACAACGGCGACGCCTCGTCGCCCAACAGCGGCGTCCACTCCAAGCACAAGAGTCCGGTGAACAACTACATTGAGATTGTTAAGCTGCCGGATCAGCCAGCGCCAGCTGCAGAGGCCAAGCAGGAGCTGGCAAAGCCAGTTAAGCTGCCGGCGCCGCCCAGCAAGACGATACCATCACCGCAGCATTTGCTGGCGCGCATGACGCCACCTCAGCAATTACCAACGGCAGCGACGGCTGCGCCACGTGTCATCACGCCGCCCAAGACGTCACCCACTGCTGCTGCTGGTGCTGCTAATCCGCCGCTGAAGCCTGTGCTGCAGCCACAGCAGGCGGATAAGAAGACGCCCAGTCCCGAGAAGCGCAGCGCGGCTGTTGCCCAAGGCAGCCACTCGCCCAACTCCAGCGAGAACAAGTCGCCCAAGGCGGGGCAAGCTGCTGGCGCTGCTTCTGCGGCTGCTGGCGATCCGGCGGCCAAGAAGTTCCGTCCCATCCTGCCCCGCCAGAACGCCGTCACGGAGCTGGCGCCCAAGCTGCCCAGTGTGCTGCCGCCTGCCTTCAACATGGCGCCCAGCCTGGCGCCGGCCAAGAAGGTGCCCGCCAGCAAGAAGTCGCCCACGGGCGTCAATGCTGCGGCGCCCAAGCTCAGCAACGGCAATCAGGCGCTGTCCAAGCTCAGCTCGCCCCCCAAGTCGACAGCTGGGGGCAAGAAGCAAGCCAACAAGCAACCAACACCGCCTCCGCAAGCTGTTGTGGCCAGCTCCAAGATGGGGCCTCCTGCCGCACATCCGCATCTGTCGGCGCCGTTGAGCATTGCCTCGAGCGCCGCTGTGGCAGCTGCCGCCAATCAGCTGGACCTGAGCAACTTCCTCAAGGAGAATCTGATGCGCGCCCAGGTGGCTCAGGCTCAAGCCCAAGCCCAAGCTCAGGCGCAAGCGGAAGCTCAGGCGCAGGTGCAGCAATTGTACAACTTCGCCGCGCCACAGTTGTACAACTATCAGCAAGCGATGTTCATGGAGCAGCTGTCACGCATGCAGCGTGCCGGCAACGAGGTGTTCAACGATTACCTGCAAAAGCTGAAGAGCGTCGCAGCCGTTGGGGAGTCGGGCGGCGAGCATAAGTCGGTGATGCCCATGCTGCCCACCGTCACGCTGCCCAGCCCCGGCGCCCCTGTTGCGCCCGTTGCAGCGGCTGCCAGTCCAAAGACCTCGCCGCTAGCCGGTGGCAAGCTGACGCCAGCCGCCACTCCCGGCGCCTTGGCCAAGAGCAACGCCAGCCCGCGGCCACAGGCGGCTGCCACCAGCAATGGGCTGCCGCTGGCCAAGAGCAAGTGAAGTGTAGCAACCAACCAACCAGCCACCCTCAGTCACCCACCAGTTATCAGCCACCCAGATGAGCAACCCTTAAGCTCAAGCTTAAGCTTAGCGAAGCGAACGCGTCGCCGCTTCAAAGCGAAGGCCGTGCTGGAAAGGCTCTAATTAATATTTAAAGACTTTTTTGTTAGCTGTTATTCGAAGCGAGCTTTTATCGTTACTTGTTTCTCATTTTGTAGATACCTTTAAAGAGAAGGCATTCAGAACTGTACATAGAAATGTATTATTAATTATAAGCAAATGCATAGATATTTAATGTAGTCGATACATAAAGACAGCGATTCAGAATCAATAGGCTTAAGTTTGTGTATACCAACAATCTAACTTTTAACACTAATTCGAGATTAATTGCTTTGCAATGAAGCTCCAGCTTGCACGTAAATACGTAAAAGATAATAATACGAATCAAATAAAGAGCTTTGAAAGTACAAGCAAAGCTCTTGTCGTCGATAACGTAAAATTTGAATGGAATGCCGTCTGAATAGTTATTAACTAAGTTAGCAATTAAGCTGATTACATTCGATATAAGTGTAAAAACCAACGATAACCGAAATAATCGATAAATAAAATTATTTATATTCATCCAAGTCAATTGGCTCACTTCATTTCTTAGCGGGGAAAAGTCAATGCTAATCAAACGGCACGGCATCAGCTGGCCATCGAACATCAGACGTCAGAGGCATCGGGGGTCACAAGGTCAACGCATCGCATCGCGTCGCCGAAGGTCGTCCCTTTTTCCCTAATCCCTAATCCCGTTGAGCGACCCTTTGTGGTGTCGCGCTGCTCATTGTCGCTTCTGTAAAAATGAAAAATGCCAATGCCCAAGACAAACAGCAAATAAAAGATTACACGGACTCGGACTCGACAATCGAATCTTCGCAATCCTCGTTTACTGTGTTCAGTTTTCCGTTTGGTTTCGCTTCGGTTTTTTGCCTGGCTGACATCTTTTGGGTTCGAAATTCAATGAAATCATTGCAAATCCATTGCCTTTTTCTCTCCTCTTTCCTTTTGCCATTCTTTGGCTTGTTTTTCTTTTTTCTTATGCCTTACGCTATCGAAAATTGGCAATTTTCAAAAGGAATGAGTCCCAAAAGACGAGCAGACAGACAGATACATCTAATGAGCATTCAGCATGCTGTGGGCCAGCCCTCGGAAAAGTGGCAAAGCAGGGAAAACGGAAACAGCGGGTAGAGTATCTTGATAGGCGTAGTGTTTGAGGGGTGGATTAGGTGCGAATTGCTTTAACGATGCTACAGATCTCCAAGTAGATTTATGGCCCAACCAATAACTATTAGTATTTGAAATGTACAGCGGCTGCTGGGCTGCAAAATACCCTGTACAATTGTCATACTTGCATATTTTTAAATGTGTAATGTGTTTTTCCCAATGGGAATACATTCTGCCAAATTCAACTACATTTCGGAAATAATATAAGGTAAGATTGTAAATTAGAAAACGGAAATATTTTGGACTTGTTCGGGGTTCACATTTTGGAAAACCTCAAAACCCTCTCAGAGCAGAGAGAAGGGTAGATTAGATGAATTGCACGCTAGAGACGGCTTTGTGATAACGTTTTAAATTTATAATTTTTTCAGTCTCAACCGCAAAGCATTAAAAATTGGCCGACTCGTTTTGAAGTATTTATACAAGGTATGGATATGCGTGGTACAAATATTCATGTTGGAGTTCTTACAATAAATAAATAGAAATCGTATCACCGTTTCATCACCCTTTAAAATGATGTTGAATTAGGGGCTGTCTGCCAAATATATTTATGAACCCCAACGTGGGGTGCGTTTTTATAGATTCCAACCCACTGAAAAATACATAACAAAAGTTATGGCTTTTGTTGACTATCAAAATGGATGTGAATAATACAAAAACTACCATAACATTAATAATATGGATTTAGAATATAATTTTAAAATGTAAAATTCAAGCTGATTTCCTTGAGTTTGCAATTATTATTGGAGTTTGAACAGAGTTCTTTATATTTTGGTCAAAGGGAGGGAAAATTAAACAAAAATTCGAAAGTCTTTGAGGGCTGAATATGTTGAAATTAATAAACACAATATACACACGTTTTTAGCATAAGTATCATAAGTTAAACAGCTGCTTGGCGCATCACCATAAATGTGGCAATCATTTAAAATGTAAAATTCATTCATAAAGTTTTACCAAAATTGCTTCTTCTGGCTCTGCCGCATCTGAATAATTTATGAAATTGGGTGTGTGGTTTGAGCCAAAACTCCAATTACAATAATTAAGCCGACACTGGCGTTGCCTCGCTGCCCGTGCCCCTCCACAGCTGCAAACGAATACTCTTATGAGTATTCACAAGTATCGCTCGCGCGGCACATGTGAATGTGAACGCGAATGCGAATGTGAGTGTGGGTATTGGGCACATCTGAAAACAAGTTTAATGCGCTTGGCTTTTAACGCATTAATTTAGCATTTATAAATCATTTGTGTAAGCACAAGACACACACACACACTCACACACTCGCACAGTCTCGCAATTGTATCTGATAAATACAGGCGTAGGTACGCCTAAGATACTCATTTGAGTAATTAGAAATGTAAAACTGCACTTGCGAACTACACTCACACGCACATTTATTACGCTCGACAAACAATTCATACCAGGCTTACGGGTACTCGTATACCGCTTGCATCACACTCACACTCAGACTCAACCTCGGCCACAGTCTCAGTCTCTTCGGGCCATCAACAGATGGTCCACATGGCACGAGCGACTACTGTGTGGATGATCCAGCCTTTCACCACGCTTAAAGACTTCCGCATCATAAATATGACTACTACTTTCATCACAATTTATGATGCGTCCACTTTCAAGATCGTTAGCATGCGCGAATCTGCTGCAAGCGAGTCTACTCGACTTCAGTGGTACTCTGCGCTCACATCTTTTTGTTGTCGTGCAGCTGTTATGCGTAAATGGGATATTTGCGGAAATTGCTCAATAGTATTAGTTCTAGTAGCTTCTACATAACTTTTAACAACTATTTTTTAATCAACCTTGAGCAAGGGATCGAATTCTCATACCGCATGATAGATTATTATAAACTAGTAAGAAAGCTACACTCGACTGTAAATTACCCGCTTTCCAGTTTGGTAGGGCACGAAAATATTTTTGAAATATTTAGAAAACTTGTCAAATTTGGTAAGAAATAAGAATTAAATTTAAACAAGTAAGAAAGCTACAGTCGAGAGTGCTCGACCGTATGATACCTACAACCCATTTCGAGAGAAAACAAAAAAAACTTAAATGATATTTTAACAAAAAATATACCAAATATACTGAAACTTGTATTTTTGTATATATTTGAAAATAGCGGGTATAAAAATCCAGAGCATACCGACATGGTCACGTTGTCAACTAAACAAACAAAGCGCCAGCAGTTGCAAGTGAATTTTGCATATAAAATTCATTCTTTAATACCTTCCTTGTTTTTCATTCGATCTCAACCAAATTCAGAGAATATAATTATTATTATGCATACCAAAATTCAATACTCTAGGTCTTTTATTACGGCTTTTGCAGGCTTTTGGAGGCGGAAAAGGGCGTGGCATCCAGCTTTCGAAATAAACATGATCTGCGTAGGATCTATAAGAGTACTGTCCCCAAATTTGGTAGCTCTAGCTCTTATAGTCTCCGATATCTAGGTGTTCATACAGACGGACAGACGGACAGACGGACATGGCTATATCGTCTCGGCTGTTGACACTGATCAAGAATATATATACTTTATGTAGTCGGAGATGCCTCCTTCTGCCTGTTACATACATTTTCTGTTGGCACTAAGTTATAATACCCTTCTACCCTATGGGTAGCGGGTATAAAAATCTAAAATGCCGGCTTCGAACTAAGGCACCGAATCACATCTTGCGTCAGTCCGACGTGCGCTCTAACCACTGCGCCACCAAACTACTTTTCGTAATGCCTTCTACTAATGATAAAGATCCCATTACTTATTTTATGGGTTTTGCTTAAGCAATTGCGAGATTTGCAGCATAATTTGAGTTAATTTTGTTTTTTTAAATTTGAACTCTTTTCTATTACTAGCAATTTATAAAAGTGTTTCCAACTAATATTATATATCCTTTATAAATAACATAGAAAGTAGAAAATAAGTAAAAAAATTGTCTGGAGCGAGACTCGAACACCCGTTGCCTTCTTACTTGCAAGTATTTTTTCTACATTTAGGCGTAAAAAAGTTGCTACTAAAATTTCACATTTTTTGGCTTTCACTCAAAATTCAACTATATATAAAATCTTTAAAGCATAGTTTCTTAAGGCGGAAGAGGGCGTAGCTAAATTCTATAACAAATTTAATCTGTGGGCAAGCAAAACAAGAGTTTTAAAAAAAAAGAAATTGTTACTCTAGCTTTTCTTGTCTCTAAGATCTAGGTGTTCATACGGACGGACAGACGGACATGGCTATATCGCTCGGCTGTTGATGCTGATCCAGGTCGAAAATTCCTCCTTCTGCCTGTTACATACATTTTCTGTTGGCACTAAGTTATAATACCCTTGTAACCTATGAGTTGCTGGTATAAAAATACAAAATTCATTGGGTAATTAATATTTATTTTGAATAATAATTTTATGAAACAATATGACCAACATGAAACAATAACACGATTTTTATCGGATATTATAGTTTTGTGCAAATGTATGTAACAAAGAAAAACATATCCGACCCTTTAAACAATATATATAAATAGATATTATATAAGAAGAGATCTCAGAAGCTATAGTTATTGGTCAAGCTTATTTCCATTTTTGGATGCAACGACCCTTCCGGCGACAATATACGATAATACGATAATCAAAACCAAGTCGAATTTGTTTGATGTAAATTTCTTATAACTAGAGAAGTTCTTAGTAAAGTAATGTATAAATACGAGCAAAATAAAATATAAGTAAATATATATTTAGAGTCTAAACGTGTTAAGATGACAACCTAATGGGTACAGGATACCCAATGTCTAACTAACAATATATTCTCCTTCAGCAATTTAGCAAAGTCAATAAATGTGTTACACATATGTACATATAAGTAATGTGAATAACTTTTTATGGTTACATGTAAACGCCATTAAGAACTTTTCCAAGTTCTGCAAAGAGCTGATGTTATTCAGAATAAGATCATTTTAAGGTAATGCCTATAGCCGAAGAGCAATTGTGAAAAGACTGCAATATAGCTTCAGGTGCAGTTTCAACTTTTATGTTTCCCTGCGAACGGAATTCCCAAAATTACCAAAGCATACTGGGGTCAAAGGCATTCGTGAAGAGGCCGTGGCTAGCAGATGACCAGACCATAATGACCATGAAAGTTGGAATGCAGTTGCCAAGGAGAAGCATCATTTGAATGAGAAATGCGGCGTGTGTTGTTTGCTGTGTGTTTGGCTTTGTTTAGTCTCGTGTAATTGTAATTAATGGAGCCATATTGAGTTACTCGTAACCAACAACATTCGTGTGTGCGACACTAACAGTTGCCACTGCCACAACCAAATTCAATACGCAGCTGAAGTTGCCACGAGGTGAGTGCGAATTTAATTGAATTGGGAGCAAAAGTTTCGATGTGTGCGAAGCGTCTTGCGGCTGCCACGAAAGTTTTCCCAGAGACGTCCTCTAATTGCAATTTGTTAGTGCTTCCCATGGCTCATCCCTCTGTCTGCCACTATAATCTGAGTTACACTTTTACCTTGCGGTGGCAATCTTAGGCATACAACTTGGCGCTTAAATGACGATTTATGTGCTTAGCATTTGTGCCATATAATGGGGCAGAAATTAATTCTCGACTTAGCTACGCTTAACTCAAGGAATTCAATTAGCCATCTTATGGTTGTCAACACATTAGACGGCATCGACTCCCTCCCGGCTTAACTATTCAGCAAAACTTTCGAGACTAACAATTGCTGGGATTATCATCCAATATATGAAGAAAGATATAAGTTTTATTAAATATTCAGTTAAGATAAGTCACACTTGTAATTTATCCTAAAAACATTTATCTAGTTTCAATGAAGGTGATATTAAACATGATATTTAAACCAGCTTTTCGCATGCTCTCGTTAATACTTAATTGTGAAATTTGTTGTAGAAATAGCAAAATGTTATTCAGTTTGATTGTATATTGTATATATACATATATTGTACAATAATAAACCTAATGATTCGAGTAGCGCTTTTTATTTATTCACTTATAATCCTATTTGTTCGAGTAGACGCTTTAATTAGTTGAACGAATATAATTTTGTTTGAATGTTATGTTTATAAATACAGATTCCCCTTATCTGATGCTTTTCCTGATAATTAGAATAAGGTTTAACATTAATGTGACGATGAATCTGGAAAAAACCTCATTTTTAATGACATCATTTTGTGTTTAAAAATTCAAATCTAACAGCACGTCTTGAATTTCAAGAGCAATGTTACTTTAATTACAAAATAAAGACCTTTTTCAAATTTCCCAAATGCGCACAGCTTGCAATGCAACAATTATAATGGATTAACTAAACTAAATAAATGGAAAAAATTAAACAAATAACCAAAGCTGAATACGTAGATTAGGAAGGCGCAATCCATGTTTTTAATTTGTTTTTTCTAAGCAATTTTTATCCACTTTTGAGAGCTTGAAATGAGCAAATTAAACAGAATAATTATATTTCGTAAGGTTCTCCTAACTTCCTCATCTTTTTTTGGCTTCCTGTGAATCGTGTTCGTTGAGATTAGCTGTAGCTTATTCCTGATATCTAAGCTTCAGCTTGACACCATATTTTGTTGCTAGTAATGAATTATGGGTGAAAGGAAGTAACACGCAAAAGAAAAGAAAATAAAGCAATCTTGGCAACACTTTCCGTGATTTGATGTCAATGTAATTTTATTCATCAGGCATAATTGAGTCATGTAATGAAATGAAATCCCAGCATTAAGATCCAATTAGAGCACCATTATTAATATGCATGGAAGGCGAGTTGAGCAGACTTCCAAGACCCAAGTGCCGCAGTCGCGTCCCAAATTATGGACTCGCTTCCTTGCGCGCTATCTCGTTCTAGCTGCTGCGCTGTTGGAGCATTCATTTTTTTTGCATCATCAAAAAAAATGCGAGACCCAAAAAAAGTATCAATTTACAGAAGAGGCAGGGTGCAGGGCAGCGCAGCGCATTCTCGTTCTCATTCCCATTCCAGTTCTTATTCCTGAACCGGAAACAAGAATAATAACTGCATGGAATTGCCAAAGAAGCGACATTAAAGCGACCGATACAAATACCGATAGCAGTGAGCTTTAGCTTTGCTCTCTTAATATTTTGTTGCGCTCTCTCAACATTTCTTTCTATGCTGTTTGAGATTGATTGATTTGAGTGGAGCGCTTCAGCTTTTAAGAGCTACTCAATTGTCTTTAATGATGTGCTGCTCTTGATGACCAGGCAGCAGGTGGAGGAAGAGCGCTTAAGCTTCAAAGTCATTTCCACAAGATAAATTGTGGGCTGGCACAACGGATAGGGTGGGAATAGGACTGGGGAATGAAGGGAATGGAGTGGAGACGGTGCAAGGCCTAGGCGGCTGTTGTAATTAGTTGATTACACAAGACACACTCACGACTTGCTCTCACTCTCTTCGCATTTCGCTCATCGTTCGACACTCTCCATTCTCCACTCCCCACCACACTTCGCTTCACTCATTTGGTTACTCTCTCGCGCTGCGTTTGCATTGCAAATGAAGTTGTGACGTTGGGTGGCGGCAGTCGCAGTCCGTTGCCGAGTTCATTCAAGTGGCCGGAGAGTTGGCGTAGACTTACTTGATGATGCTGCTGCTGCTGCTGTTGAGTAAGAGCAAGCAGTTGCGGTCCCTTGCAGCTGCATGACGTAGCGGGTTTGGTTCTGGCTGAGTGAGTTTTACATAACGCTCAAGTATCTGTAATGAGCGCAAAAAAAAAAACAGAGCAAATATGTACATATGTATGTAGGATACAGGTACACACATATGTATGTATGTACATTCATAAGTGTGTGTCACTCATTGCCAATTAGCAGCGCTACAAAAAATATTCGCATTTTTTACAGCTTATTGAATTATCAACATGCCACAACTTCAACAGCAGTGGCGAGTGGTGGTTGTGGTGGTGTTGTGGACGGGTTGGTGGCACATACTTCTCTATATACACCACTCAAAATATACCTTTGGAGTACATAACACACACACACACACTCATAACCGCAATGACGGCGTCAAAGAGACGGCGACAGTGCAGCCAAGCAACCGGGCAGCCAGTGAGCCGTGCGGTTTGCACATAGTCGATAAGAGCACACACACACATACACACTTGCATACGCTTGCACAGCCCACTTGACACAGCTACAGATACAACGACAAAGAGGGTGCTTTTGGCAAAAGCTACTGAAGCAGCAGAGCGCCGTCTACGTCGACAGCAGCGACAGTCGTTCGCTCTGGCAAATGAACCTAATTTAATAGAAGACACAACAGCAACATCAACAACAACAGAGGCAGCAACGTCAAAAGCATGCAGCGAAAACGAGAGAACGAGAGAAAGAGAGTGAACAGCAAATGAAAAAAAAACACTCTAAATTTTAACATGTCGAGTTTGGCATTGCATTGAGAAGCAATAATACAAAATGCAAAGGCAACAACAAAAGTATAATAATATATATGTATGTACCTATGTACATATGTATGTATGTATAAGCGGAACAAGAACAGTAAGCGCTCATTAAATACTCTATCTTTCAGAGTTTGTCGTGTTGAATCAGTTGGTCTGTCTGCCTGTCGCGCTGTCTGTCGATTTTATTCCTTACCGGCTCTTTTACTACGTGCGGGCATTGGATGGGAATTTAAATTGGTAATGCGACGGACGTCGAGGCCCAACTCGTGGTCGTCGATGTCGTTGTTGCTGTTGCTGTAGTTGTTATTCGTTGCTATCGCCAGGCCGCACACTTGAATACACAGACACTCACACGCACACACACACACACGAGAATAGAGAGCGGTGCTATACATGCATGCCGTGTTTCTGTTTGTGGTTGTATGTACAGCAAGATTGAAGATATAAGGCAGCGGCGTAGTTTGTATTATAGAACAGGGATCAAACCAACGATTTTTTATGTAAATTAAAAAATTTTACGAAAGTTAATTAATTGATATTATTTTACTATTATTTTAATTTTCAAGATTTGTACTGGCAAACTAAAAACGATTTAACAACAATTTGAATTTATGCAATAATTCACTTTTTGAAACTTTTATTGTTTAACAATTTAATTTTAAACATAAAGCATATTAGGTGTTTTGTTATTAATTTAAAATCTTTTCTCCTTCGTAGTAATTTTAAAATTAATTTAATTTTAAATTTTTATTTACGCATCAAAAACAATTCTTAAAGGAATACTATATTTGGAGTTTATTTTTTAACGGTATATTTTTTTTTTTTTAAGTTTTTCCTCCGTTTAATAGCCCGCTTTGGCAACCCTGTCGACTGAGCCACTGCCATTAAGTATGTATTCCAGTCGCCGTAGCATGCTCGTGCTGGAATATTTTCGAGGCAAGCTGCGCACATAAGCCCCTCTCCACAACTCACTGTCCAAATCCATGGCCCGTCTCTGCCCGTCCTCAGCCAGCCAGTGCTGGCGTCCCCTTCCTCCTCTTGCTTTGACTGCGGCTACCGTTGTCGTTGTTGTTGTTGCTGTTGCTGGTGCCTCGCTCGCTATTTTTATGTACAAAATACATGGCACATAAATTGTTTCAGGCCGCCAGAGCCGAGGCCGTCGTCGTATTCTGATTGTGATTCTGTTCCTGTGGCACACACACACTCACGCACACACACACACATGGCTGCATGCATGTAGAGAAACAGGGTTGCATGCAACTGTCCGTTGTTGTTGGGTACTGCATATTGGGCATGGCGTTTTGGGTTTCTGTTTTTGGCTGCGACAGCGGCTGCTGGGAAAGAGCATTTCGTGTTCAATTCTCTTTCTACTGCTGCTTCCGCTTGCATGTTGTTGTTGTTGCTGTTGCTGTTGCTGTTGTAGCTGCAGTGTTACGAGCGCCTGCTGGTTTGGTTGTTGTTGTTGTTGCTTGATTCACACATTCCTAATTGAATTATCACGCATAAGCGACAACCAAATACAGATGAGAGATGCGCCTGAAATGAGTTGAGGCTTGGAGGATGGAGGCTGTGTTAGCTGCCAAGTGAAGCAGATCGAAGTGCTTCCCTGTCCCCACCCTCGAACTCTTTCTGCCGACTGCATATTTATGTTTGAGCAGCTTTGCTTTATTTTTAGATTTCAACATAAAAACTAATTAGCGTAGTGAGAGTGAGCGTTTGAAGGCTGTAATAGCCTATGCATATGCATTTGTGTGTGTGTCTGCTTCGAACTGAAATCATTTGTGGTGGGCCGGCGATTATTTATGCATTTATTGATCTCAATTAATTGATTTGTGAACTTGCGGTGAGCTGCCAGCAATTTCGATTAATTGAGCTTGCGGTGCTGCTTTTTATCGATTCCCATCAATGTCGGCAAATTATGAAGAGCGGTTGAGTGGAGGCATCGCGTCACGCTCTCATTTCTAGCTCTAGGCTTTTGGATTCCCTCAGTCACAAGTCTTCAGTACCATTTGTGACGCCATCGTTTAGCACGGAACTAGTTCTGTACCAATCACCCTGTGCATAGAACGAAACTAGTCCCATTCTGAAGCAAGCAAATGTGCAAAGCTGCCACTAAGTAGATAGTTCAGGACAAGTACCAAGGGGATAGCCGTACTAAAGGGAGGGCCACCAGTATGCAACCAGGCATACAGCAGAAATCAGTATATACAATGCAATTACAATCGTACAACTCGAGAATGCTTTTGGGCTTTACATTTTTATGTTCTCCACGCCCATCGAGTGTCCTGTTAGGCGAGGGTTGTTCAATGTGTAGCCGGTTGTGCGCGTCGCTCGCATTTCCAATTTTATGTACAAATTTTTCATTTTGCGCTTTGCTTCGTGGCTTCCTATGACTGTGTCACACACACACAGTCAGCAGTGCTAGCTTGTGTGCGATTTTCGTTTATCGCTTGCACTTGAAGCATCCGACGTGACACGTTTGCAATCTTTTCTCCAAGTCCTATTTGCCTGTGCTGTACCCATACTCCACACACCACACACCAAACCACACTCCACCCCTGTATGCCATCGTCGTCGTCGCCGTCGCCGTTAGCAGCCAACGCAGCCAACAACACAAACCCTCCACACTTAACTCACACCCCACAATCTTTGCTCAACACTCACTCACCACTTACTCACTCTCTCTCATACTCACACACACACTCGCCCTCCACGGCTAGTCAAATCTGTTACGAGCGCTTATTGTTTCATTCTTTTCGGCTCTTGTCGCCACTAATTGTAACTGCACACACACACGCACACACACACAGAATGAGTGGTGTACATACAATGTATGTATACATAAGACAGCTTCCATTCATTCGCGGCACATAGCTCATCAGCTCGCCCTCCCTCTGCTGGTCTTCCCCATATACAACATTTCCTCTCGTTTTGCTGCCTTCATTCGCTGCTGTCGCTTTGCGTTCAACGCACTTCCTTCTACTACAGTTTCACGTTAGCGTCTGTCTCTCCGCCTGTCTCTGTCCCAGCGAGTATCTCTGTGTGTGTGTGTGTGAGGTTCTAGCGACACAGCTACAGCCCCACAGGCCAAATTTTGTCATTCGTTTAATTCCTATGCCTGAGCCGTTGTCTCTGCTGTCCTCCGCTGCTGCTGACGCTGAAGAAGAAACTGATATTCCAAAGCTACCATGTTATTGCTGTTGCTCTGGGCAAGAATTTCGAGTATTCCTCGAAAGTTATTTGAGGGATGTCGAGCGGCGTTTGTCTCTGTGCTCTTCCTTCACCGTTGACGTGTCGTTGTCTTTGCCGTTGCGTTGCTCAGTCTGGGCAGCTTCAACGGATGGATGGATGGAAGGCCCCTTGGCCTGATAGTATCTGAGTTACTTTTTAATACATTTTGGCTACATGGATATTGAAGGAGTACTCAGCGTTCAGACTCCTTTCCTCTGTGGCTTTCCATCTAATCGAAATTACAAGAATTTATATTGTCTATAGCTCGTTAGCAAACTTAATAACAAATCTTGTTTAGAAAACTCCTAAGCATTCGCTCTACAGAGACACTTGGCTTTCGCTGTCGATGGCGAGTGAAGAGTCTGGAGCTTGTTCCCTTAGCTACTAATTGTACAACAATATACATATGTACATATAATATATACAAGTATACATACTTTTCATTGCTTTGTCTTTTTGGAGTTGGCGCCGTTCAAAAATGCTTCTACCTAACTCATTATACAACAATGTTATCTCTACCTTGTACACGCGCCTTGTCTTACCAATGAAATCTTTATAAAGCTCAGTCCTTTCCCTCCACATTTTGTCAGATTAAATCAATTGCAAGCTTGCATTTCCAATGCTTCTCTTCACGTCTCTGACAGCTTTCCGGTGTACAAGTTAATAATTATTAGCGTTAATACACTGCTATTGTCTTTTTCATGTATAACTTGACAACCTGCCAGAAAACATGTTTAAAAAATAAATATAACCAATTTACTAATTAAAAAATATTATTTGTTTTCCATTGTTGCGGAGATGTTCAATTCCTGCAATGAATTTGTATTATGAATATGTTTATTTAAAATACTAAAGCTTTTCAGATTTAATGCAAAATTACTTTGAAAGAAACAACTCAACATCACTAGGGAACTTGTGCCTATATTAAACTTGTGCCTTGAAAACTGATCAATTACTGTTGAGATATGTATATTTTATTGTATTTTAACTAACTCTCCTCAAAAATATTACACAATTGTATAGAAGTTCCAAGATTTCATATATTGTTTCAAAGAATTCCACATAATTCGGAAAAGTTAAACTAGAATCTTATTTATTAGACTAGTTTTCCAAGAAAATTAAGCACAAAATTTACTTTAAATCCTGGATAAGACTTAATTTAACAATAATAATTCCACCGAAGAATAGTTTCGAAAATGTTGTGCCACAAACGCAACACGCTCAATGGTTGTTGTCAAAGCGACGGCATTTCCAGCGAGCTGAAAATGGACCCCTCTGAAAACCAGTTTATTCAGCATATTGCACCTTGGGCAACAGTTGAAGCGAACACACATCTGGAGTGGATATAATAAAAGATGATGAGTTGCTAATTAACATTTTATAAATATGAGCCAACTTTGGCTCGTAGTTAGTATCTTTGCCGTCTGCTTCGAGTCGAGTGAACACGCCCCAGCCACGCTGCACATCATGCCACCAATCGCAATGGTCGCAGCTGGGCTCGTTGGCCAATCATGCTGCAGCACGCACGACGACGAATGAGAGCGCAGTTTTGTAGCGCACCGTGTAGAGCTCGCAGTCGATGTGAGAAATGTCAACTCTACAACTCTACACGACTGCGAAAGCGCACAAAAGCTCTGCAAAAGCTCAGACTGCGAGTGCTGGCAAACAATTGGAGCAACAATATTAATTGTTAAAAGAGGTTTTTAATTTATGCCCATACCGATAATAAAATGTAGAATCTTTGTACAGTTCTAGACAATCAGGAAATAAGCTATGATGTGTGCAAATAATGTGGAGTGGGAACAAAACTTACAACACTTTCTGCATTGCATGTAGGGTAAATTTTGTGTAGCATACTTTTGGGTTGATGCTTTAAAAGTTTTAAATGTCGCGAATGGAAATACTATATAGAGGAAAGTATGAACGAAGGCAGATTGTTATTGAACAAATAATCAAATTGCCAATAATATATTAAACAAAATAAATTGGTGCACATTTCACCATTGGTTTAATTTAGTTTATACTATAATTAATGTGAAAGTATACTATTATTTATGAGAATAGCAAGTAAGAATACTACAGTCGAAAGTGGTAGACTGTGAGATACCCGCTACTCTCATATGAGTATTTAAAAAATATACACAAAGTCATAGTTGGTGCGGTATAAATACCACAAATTAACAAATTTATAGCATACACTGTCAGCAAAAGGAACTAGTCACATGCGGCTGCATCTAATTTTCTGCTCTATGCATTTGTTCTTCATTAACTTCTATATTTTTCATCTGATCGCAGCTGCATTCATTTCGACTGTAGATACTCTTTTGCATGCTAGAACTCATGATCGTAGCTTTAAAATTATGGTCGTTAATCGTTTAATCGATTTGAGGAGTGTCAAAGAATGGTGTCTCTTGCGGACAGCCAGACGAACGTTGCTATATCGTCTAGGCTGTTGACACTGATCGACAATACATATATGTGCTTTAAGGGGTTGGAGATGCCTCCATCTGCCTGTTGCACATGAGAATACCCTTCTACTCTATGGGGTTTAGGTGAGTTTCTTGGGGTAAGGTGAGTTCAATTGTGGTGAATACACGCGGTAAATATAAATGTATCTAAGATTTATTTTAATATCGTATCAAATAACTGCATAGTTGATTAAGTGATAGATGAAAGACGAATAATTTAATTGATTTTTGTTATCGTTGGAAATGTTTTACAGCATTGATGAAGAAGGAGGCAGGAGGACTGAACCGAAGTAGCTGGCAATGAGGTTAGTTCACTCAGTCTAGGACCTCACGAGCACCTCGTAGTTGTCCAGGCGCACCTCCTGGCCGCCGAAGGGAATGTAAAGGCAGCGGTGCGACTGGTGGATCTTGCCGGGCGTGAAGCTGCCCTGGTAATGGCCGCGCCCAATGTAGAGGGGCTCGCCTTCGCTGGTGCGGCCACAGATGACGGCGCCACCGGGCACATTGCCGTAGGAGTCGGGCACCCAGCCGTAGCCGTAGCCGGCCAGCAGCTCGAAGTCGTACTTCACGTGCTCCTGACCGCCGTACGGCACATAGGCGCAGCCCTTGTTGGGAATAACCTGCATGGGAGAGAGAGAGAGACATTGGTCAGCATAGCGCAGATGTCGTTTGGGCATCCAGAACTCACCTTGGCGGGCAGCAGATCACCCTCGTGGTAGGCGCGGCCCACATAGATTGCGTCGCCATCGGCATCGTTGCCGGCCAGAATGGTGCCGGGCACAATGTTGCTGCCGGACGAGTTGACCCAGGTCTCGGGCTGCACCAGCACCTCGTACGCCTCCAAGCGGTGCTCAGCGCCGCCGTACGGAATGTACAGGCAGCCGTGGGAGGGATGCACCTTGCCGGGCGTCAGGCTGCCGGAGAAGTAGCCGCGTCCAACGTACAACGGCTCTCCGTCGGAGGTCTGGCCGACGCGCAGAGCATGGGGAGGCACCTCGCCATTGCTAGCCGGAATCCAACAGTAGTGGTGGCCAGTCAGGACCTCAAAGTCGTGCTTGCCGATCTCCTCGCCGCCCCAGGCCACGTACGCCTGCTGCTTGTTGGGAATGACCTTGGCCGGCAGCATGTCGCCGTTGTGATAGGCGCGTCCCACATAGATGGGATCGTTGTCGGAGTCGTGGCCAGCTGCGATGGAGAATGGAGGCAGCGCATCGTAGACGTTGCGGGCAACCCAGACGTGATCTGCAGGCAAGATTAGCATGGGAGATTAGCGCGGAAGTAAAGCTTACAGGCCAACTAAATAGATTTTAGTTTTGCTCTGTGTTTATTAATATATTTGTATCTAGTTCTCTTTTCTTAAAATTTGGATTTTAATTTAGCACATTTTCTGTTTTTTAAGTTTTAGTTTTATTTTTATTTTAAGTGCTGCAATTGCTGTTTGCTTTTATTTTAGTTATATTGAGTTAATCAACTATATTTTATTGTACATAGCCTATTTTTAAATGTAACTATTTAATAATTTAATTTCTAGTTAGTACTTGAATCAAAAATATTCAACATTTGTATTAGAATTATTACACAATTAACTTGTTTATTTTAATAGAAAATCTCTATTCTAATGCTTTGCTAAGTTAATTATGCTGTAAGCTCAACTCACAAGGACAACAAGTTTAAAACCAAACTGCGCTTAGAGAAAATGTGCTAACTTCTTTTTGGAGATTTCACAGACAAAACTCTACACTAGCGCGCCTGCAGGCCAAAGCGAAAAGGCAATGTAAAAACTCTACACGCAGGAGACAAAAACTGTCCAAGCATCGATCGATATACAAGTGGGTGCAACTGTGTGCGTGTGTGTGTGTGACGATAAGGCTGAGGTACAGCTACAGGTAGACGGGACCATTATCTGCGAGTGCACGAAATCGTGGCACTATTCAGCATTATTCACACGAATTTCACGTCTTATCAGCATGAATGACATCAAAAGCACACATAAGTTGGCTGGCTTTGAGTTGTCGCCCAATGAAATCATACTTTGATATATGTTCATATGTGCCAACAAATTGAACTGTACTAATCGAGCCGGGCTATCAAACAGATAGTTGCGGCTGAAAATAGAACGATTGCCTAAGCGCTGTGCACTCAACGAGCAAGTGGAACGGAAGATCCATAATCGATAACACTACTTCATGAGGTTGATAATCCTTTGTTTCCTTCGGCAAGTATATTCCACAATATTCGACGGTTTCGTCCGTTAGTTTTGTTCACTCTGCTTACCCATTGTGCGTGTGTGTGTGCGTGTGTTTTTCTTGAATGCTCAGCGAAAGTACTGACGACTAGCTGATGTGCTCTCAGCGTGGTAGATATCTGACTGACTGGCGTGGCCCGTGAGCTGTTGTGTTATAAAGCTCCACAACACTCGGCGGTTATCGGTCGAAAAACGTTTGTGGTTGTCGCCAGCCGGCTAAGATAAGATATCGTATCGGAGCCTGTGGCGTATTTCCAGGTAAACATGTGTACATTACATGTGCACAGTACCGAGTATATAGAAGTCGGCACTTCGTCACCCCACGCACAGGGCCCGGGGATTGGACCAACAGTCCAGGTGTGAACTCAGCGCTAAGACAGCTTTAACTGCCACTAAGAACAAATAACAATACGAAAACACGCGGCAACTATCAAATGCACATGTACATATATTACCTTAAAAGTCAATAGGTTACAACACTCGCTAGCTGAGGCAGGGAAGAGCGTGTTCTTGTTGTGGGAAAGAATCAACCTTTAATGATGCATTCTTATAACTCCACAAATCACACATAGATTGACAAGTCTGACTTAGTCCTTGAAATGTATTGTCCTATTTTCCCAATCGGTAGGTAATCTTAGTAGCGATCTTCTCACATTTCGGCTACTCAACAACTTGTTTACCGCGTGTGTCGCTGTCGAGCTCACTTGGCAGAAGATTATTCACTTGTTTGCTTAGACGCAGTAGGCAAGACTTTGGTTATCTTTGAGCGATTGCATCGATTATGCCTTATCGTGATGGCCAAAATACAAGTTAATCAATCGGCTCATTAATATATGTCATATACGAATATACGAAATAAACACGTATCCTTGATACAGTAAACAGTAAACTCGTCTATATATAAATACTTTGCACATTGCTTACCGAAATTCATGTTGTTGCAATTGATCTAGAACTTTTCACCACTTGCTGTGCTTGCAGTTTACATCGAAGAAATGAGAAATGCGTTCGCTTTTTATGCCTCGGCCTCGGACTTTTCAAGATTGAGGTCTTTGTTCGATATAACCGCAACTGAGAGACCTTTGAATCCCGTAGCTGCGAGCTGATAAAATGAGACCCACAGCAGCTGTTTTTGTTTGGGTTCTTGGTTGGGATCCGAGTTCGAGTTCAGCCTCACAGAGTTACTTGAGCTCGATGTGAGTCAGTTGACAAGTGGAAAAGTTTCATTTAAACAGCAGGAACAACGCCTACTAAACACCTTTAAATAGAATTTATGACTCACAAATAACATTATTGTTGGATGCTTTATTTCATGTTTTCTTTTTGCTCTGTGTTCCAAAACAATGTGTTTGCTATACCTTTAAAAATATGTTCTACATTATTGCGAGTATTTCTTCATAGACAGTCGAACTTGCATAGCTTGAACTTTTATTGCATTTTTTTAAATTGGTTTTGCTTTCGCAAGAGGTGACTGTACTCTGCCCCTATTTATTCTTACACTTTTATCTTGGTGGTTAATATGGTTTTGTATACAAAGTAATAACGATGATTTGAGTAGAGATTAAACGCGTATATTAAACGGTTATTGACAAGAGTAATGTGCAAACAATTTCCAAACCTCATATTCCAAATTTTAGTTGGGATTCCTTCTTCTAAATAGAATTTTTTTGATTACTATAGGTTTTTGCCTGAACTTTATTAGCGTATTTTATTAGATATTTCCAGTTCAATTTGGAAATGAAGAATTGATGAAAAGTCTGATTAATTGTATCAATTCTATTGATTTCGCATAACATTTCAAGTTATGGCAATTTAGTTTTAATATTTTCGAAATCATTGGAAGCAAATAATAAACCATGCAACAACATTAGACACAAATTAATTCTTTACTAACTTGTATAGTGTTTTCGGTATTTAGAAATATAAATTAATCTTTCTCGCCTTTTCTCAATATAAAATATAAAATATAAAATTTTACTGTAGCAGTATTAAAAACAAAAATTGTGATGATAACTAAGCAATGTACTATACGAGATTGATTAACTAAATCATAAATCAACATTGGTATTGATGTTGATGTTGATAAGGGTGCAGGGGAAATCACACAGATGAATAGTGTGAGTGTATTTATAACTGCGTAATTGCTTTGACAGTTATTTCCTCCCGAAATTTCGCAACGAAAGTGATTGAACTATATTTAGGGTTGGGTGGCCACCTGAACCACCTGTACACCACAAAATGAGGAGAAACAACTGAAAATTCCCCCTCGATATTCTATGATGATTCATGACGAGTGATAAGCGAGCTTTTGTCGAACAAATGGAGTTGGAGAAATTGATAATATTTGCGATAAATGAGCACAGCAAGTGTAAATAATGGTAAAGCGTGATCGACTGTGATATTTCTGTTACTCTAAAATACTAAAACAGTCAGTATGATAAAAGATGCACTCGATTTAAAGAATGAATCGCTTTACATTTATTTTCTAGAATATTGGGAACAAGATTGGTAACTGTTGCCTTTTAACTTCATAGATCCAGGAAAATTTCTGATACGTTTAAAGAAGCTGAGGGAGGCATGACTTACAAGTAGATTCTATCAGTGTTTATGATGCTATTACATTTTGCAACTCTCTTAAAGTCGTTGATTCTATTTGGCAGTCACTCACGCATTATACCCGCTTGCGCCATGCTTGCCGGGTACTGAAAGCTCGGCGATAAGAGAGCAAAAGCAGCAGCTGGCACGGGACTTTATTGTTTTAAATGGTTAACTTTGGCGCTTCGGCGCTTAGTCAGTTATCAAGCAGCACAGTGGACACTTGGCTTGGCACCAGGAGCAGAGCAAGTGGATAAAAGAATATTATATAATACACAACAGAGGAGATAATATTAACACAACTCACACACACACACAGGCACACACACTGTGAATCATGGGTGAGTTTTGAGCGCGAATCGTAGTCATAGTTAGAGATTAGAAGGAGGCGTTGCATTCCGATCCGTTTGAAAGCGTGTCGTGCATTGATCTGTTGCTGATCTTTGCGCTCTTGCAGGTGCAGTTCAGCCAGGAGCAGTTGTGAGCATTGGTAGGCGAGTGCAAAGTGCAATCCAAGTGAATCCCGTGCAGTTCCCAATCGAACTTGAGCAGCGCAGTTCTTGATTACACTATCTTATCGCATCCAATTCCGAATCGCTATATCGCTTTGTCGCCATATCGCTAATCGAGCCCGGTTCGCCCCGTCCGCTTCTCTCGTTGCAGAACACACCTGGGTGCACTCGACTCCATATGCCGCACTGCCTCCATACGCCGTCGTGGGCGGCCACGACGCCGACGGCACGCCCATCTACGTGGGTCGCTCGTTCCACGAGGGCGAGAACCTGCCCGCCAAGGTGGTGCCGAGCAAGGGCTGCGCCTACGTCGCCTACGGCGGCACCGAGCACCAGAAGACCCACTATGAGGTGCTCGTCGGCCAGGGCTTCGCCTGGGTGAGCAGCGCCAGCGGGGGCGTGCCCCCGAACGCGGTGCGGAGCGGAAACACGCGGACCGGGGAGCCGTTGTACGTGGGACGCGGACACTACTCGAACTCGCTGTGCGTGGGCAAGGTGCATCCGTCGCACGGGTGCCTCTACATTCCGTTTGGGGGACAGGAGGTGCGCATCAACACCTACGAGGTGCTCATCCACCAGCAGCAGGACGTCTGGGTGCCCGCCTCGCCCAGCTACACGCCCCCAGGCGCCGTGATTGCCGGCCACGACTCGGACAGAACTCCCATCTACGCGGGCCGAGCGCTGCATGAGGGCGAGATGCTGCCCGCTAAGGTGGTGCCCAGCAAGGGCTGTGCCTACGTGTGCTTCGGGGGCTACGAGTTCCAGAAGCCCAACTACGAGGTCTTGACCGGCTACGGCTATGTCTGGATCAGGCCTGGCTTCCACGGCATGCCGCCCAATGCCGTGAGCACGGGCCGTGCTCGCAATGGCGAACCCATCTACTATGGACGAGGTCATCACCAGGGCAGCTTGACGCCCGGCCTGATCTCTGCCCGCCAACGCTGCCTCTACATTCCGTATGGCGGTCGCGAGATTCGCGTCGATTCCTACGAAGTGCTCTGCAGGCAATGATGGGACTCTCTCTTTAATCCTCCCAGACTTTGCAACATGTATATGTTAGCTATATAGACTCTAAGCCGTGCCACTGTTAAATGCCATACCGATCTAAAGAAATTCCCAATAAAGGTGCGACTTCTTTTACATCAAAATTAATAACTGATAGTTTTCCTTTTTAAAATATTTTGCTTATTAACAAATTCTTATTTATAATTATTATTATCTATAATTGTCGATAAGATAAATATACTAATAGAATACCAGTATATTTTGATAAAAGTTGAAACTTCAGTATCTTGGCGACCATTTACATAAACTGGAATTTATTCTATATATAGACACTTGACTCACCGTTCTTCGTATATAACTTATTTACGATGATCGATACAATGGTTAAACAGTTTAGTAATGTGCGTCAGCCAAGAACATTACTTTTTTTATCACAGCAAATAATAATTGCTGACAAAAGATAAAAGGTTGTACAGATACTCAAAATGCACTCAGTTTACATTGTTTAATGTATTGCTTTGTGTCTTGAAATATTGTCTATAGATTTAAAAAAAGGCAGAAAAATAACCTTAAGACTTAAAACCCCAATGAAACAAATCTCTTATTATAGCAATTGCACTCATTTTCATTACCACAATTATTCATGGGCTAAGAAAAAATGCGCTTGAATAATATATAAGAGTTGTGGCACTTGAACTATAATATTGTTAAACATTGATCACAAATTTCGTTCAATATGTGATATAAGAATCATGAGTACAACATAAATATCTTATAATATGAATTCCAATTCTTAAAAGTACTTTATGTAATTTTATTTATTAATGGAAGGTAGCTTAATGCTGGACTATGACTGAGACATATGTACGAGGTGTGTTCAAAAAGTAAGGTGACTTTGTATTTTCAAGAAAAACTATTAATTTATTTATCAATATTTATGTTGTCCCCTTCAAAGTAATCCCCCTCAGATACAATACACTTATGCCAACGGTGTTTCCAATCCTCAAAGCACTTCCCATAAGCACTTTTCGGTATAGCCTTGAGCTCTTGCAGCGATGCAGTCTTTATCTCTTCAATCGTTGCAAATCTCCGTCCATTGGGACGACTGGGCTTTGGTTTCGATATCATAACCATATACCCATGATTCGTCACCAGTTATGACCCTTTTGAGTAAATCTGGGTCGTAGTTGACGTCATTCAACAGCTCTTGAGCGATGCTCATGCGACGGTTCTTTTGGTCAAAATTCAGCAATTTCGGAACAAACTTCGCTGACACACGACTCATACCCAAAACGTTTGAAAAAATTTCATGGCACGAGCCAAGCGATATACCGACATCTTCAGCAACTTCTCTGATAGTGATTCGACGATTTTCCAAAACAATTTTCGTCACTGCTTGAACGTTTTCATCATTTGTTGACGTGCTTGGGCGTCCAGAGCGAGGCTGGTCATTGGCATCTTCCCTGCCATCTTGGAAGAGTTTGTACCACTTGTACACATTTTTTTTACTCAGAACAGTTTCACCGTATGCCACTGTCAACATTTCAAGTGTTTCAGAGCACTTAATTTTATTTTGTACACAAAATTTGATGCAAATCCTTTGATCCATATTTTTCGATAGCAAAAAATCGCCGAGCTCGCAAAATAACTTGAAACTTTACGCCTCTCACAACCAAACAAAAGAGGATGTTCCATTGAAACTTGGTACAGATGTTAGGGAAGAGTGTACCAATATACCAAAACAAAAAAATCGATAATCGAAAATATGTTGCCCGCGAAATTTGAAAAGTCACCTTACTTTTTGAACACACCTCGTAGATAAAAATACCAGTTTCTAATATCGAAAACATGCATTCCAGAAATTGTGTCTTAAACTAAAAGCACTTAAAAACCAAATTACTAAAACTTTGAATATTAATGTAATTGTCAGTTCTTCATATATACATTTAATTTTAAAAATTCTATACATGCACACATGTAATAGTACATATGTATGTATGTAAATAAATTTTCAGATTTCTTTGGTCTATAAATAGGTTTATTTATTTGAAAAACAATTACTGTTTTTATTCATATATCTGTATGTAAATACATTTTCAGATCTCTTTGGTCTATTAATAGAAATATTTATTTTGATATTCATATAGTGATATCATACAGATCTTTATATTACTTTATGATTTGTATGCTTTCGATAAAGTTTGTAGATAAAAATTCGTAGCAATATATTGATTTAATAACTTTCTTTGTATCAATTTATAATTTAATAGTCTCTTTAGTTATTCACAAATGTATCCATCGTTAAATGCGTGCATCAGCTTAACGGCTTTGATTATTTTCTTTACTTCCGACATACATTAGTTTTTACTTTAATTCATATTGTCAATATGCTGAATACGATACATTTTGATTAATATTTTTAGAGATACAATTATATATAAAATATGTATAATTTTTTTTAATTAAAAATGAATTCTTCTTTAAATTTAATTAAATATGAATATTATTTGCACAGAATACGATGCATAATTATAGTTAAATAAAACCCGATACAGGCAATTAGTACTTCTAATTATAAATTGTTGGATTGGTCGCATTGTAATACATACATCAACATAAACAAATAAATTGTATATTGTGATTGTGAACCAATGTTTGTCGAAGCAAACGCAATCACACTATAGACTCTACAGTAAATCATTCCACCAGCCGAGGCTGATAAGATAATGGCTCTTGTTATGGGGTGCTTTGTGCAATGTGTGATTTAAGTTTTGCGGCATTCGATGACCCAACCGATAAGCTAACCTATCGATATGTGATTTATCGTTTCAGCCTACAAATGGGTGCAGTCATCGGCCTATGCCTCGATACCGCCGAGTGCCGTTGTGGGCGGCAACGATGAGGATGGCGCCATGATCTATGTGGGCAGGGCGGAGCACGAGGGCGACATGCTGGTCTGCAAGGTGGTGCCCTCCAAGCAGATCGGCTTCATCTCGCAGCGGGGCGAGGCGCTGCCCAAGGACATCTTCGAGATGCTATGTGGCGACAACCTCTCGTGGATCAAGTGCTACGACCACGTGATACCCGAGACGGCGGTGCTGTGCGGACGCACGGCCTTGGAGCAGCCGGTCTACATCGGACGTGGCCACTACGAGGGCCATCTGATCATCGGCAAGATCTCCTCTGTGCATCGGGCACTCTTCATCGCCTATCGCGGCGCAGAGCGACGCCTGGATTCCTACGAGATACTGGTGGAGGAGCAGCGCCAAGTGCCGGGCTGGCAGCTGCCCCCGCCGCCTCCTCCGCTGACGCTGCTGGAGGAGAAGTGTCCGCAGTCGCCGCCGCCACCGCCTCCTCCACCAGCGGTGGCTGCTCCGCCACCAATTGGCCTCAAGCCCTATCCCTATCCGCCGGCCTACGATGCACCCCACGACAGACCGCCGCAATACACGCTGACGCCCACTCCCATGGCCATGGCCATGGGCATGCCGATGCCCACGCCCACGCGCCCCCCGCTGGCCAGCACGGACCCCTTTCCGCCACCTACACCCACGCCCATGCCATCCATACTGCCGGCCTACCAGCAGCCAGTGGGCGTGGCGCTGCCCCTGCCGCCCAAGCCAGGCATGCCGCCTTCCTACACGCCCGCCGAGACGGCCGCTGGCGGCTACTGCTCCTCCCCGTCGTCGTCGTCGTCCTCCTCGTCGTCGTGCTCCTCCTCCTTTGTGCCCGCGGACACCTACAAGCCACCGCTGGCTCCCTACGCGCCCGGCAGCTCCGGCTCCAGCTCCAGCTACGTCACGCCCGCCCAAGTGGCGCCCGGTCCCAGCTATGGCGCTGTTGCCACGACGACGCACGGCCAGCTCTATGATCTGTGGATGCCAGCCAGTCCCGGCTACACGCCGCCGGATGCTGTGCTCGGAGGGCACGACAGCGACATGACGCCGCTGCTCGTGTGTCGCGGCTTCCTCGACGGTCGGCGCATTCCGGGCAAGGCGGCGCCGAGTCGTGGCTGCGCCTACATCACGCACGCGGGCCGCGAGCTCATCGAGTCCAACTACGAGGTGCTGGTGGGCCAGGGCAAGTACCATTGGGTGCACCGGGCCGAGGGCAGCATTGCGCCTGGCGCCGTGGAGGCGGGTCGCGCCTTTAACGGAGAGCCGCTCTACGTGGCCAGAGCTCGCTACTGCGGCAGCTTGACCCCCGGCCAGGTGCAGCAGTCGCACCGCTGCATCCTCATTCCCTACGGCGGACAGGAGGTGCGCATCAGCAGCTACGAGGTTCTGGTGCGCAGCGAGATATTCCATCGCCAAGAGGCCTTCAACCTCTCGTACTAGGCTGGGAGAGCGAGGCCAACTTATTCACTGAGCAGCTCCACAACTACCTCCACTACACCTTGTACCTACGCCTAAGACGCACGCTTTGCTATGTATTCACTGCTTATTCACTTCTATTCACTAAATATACTCGTATTTATTCCAACGTTCACGCAATGGGGAAGTTCGCGGCGTGATTCATGGAACGCGTCGCAAGCGTAAACCCGAGCTAATGCCTTCCACTTTTTATAACCCATAATTTTCTAGCTTCCTATCTGTGTGTTTTGATTAAACCCCAACCGAGTTGAGTTGAGCTCAGCCTTGGGGGCGTCAGGTTTACTGACCCCCATTCACAGATCTCTGTCTGGCAATAGTTATAGATAAATTGCATTATTCAGCGACCTGCTTAGACAATTCTTTCGGGTAAATATGCGAGTCTTTAGACTGTTGTCTTATCTGAACTTTCTTTATAGCTGGCACCTCTTAAAGCATCTCCGCTCTATTAAATCAAATCTCAAGATTATTAGATTATTATTATGATATGTTGAATTGTATATTTGTATTTGATCAAATATAAGCCCATTTAGTAACTTAACATATGATGTACGATGACGATAACCAAACTCCTTCTCTCTGTCTGACAATAGTTAAATAACTCTTAAGGGTAAATATGCGAGTCTTTAGACTGTTGTCTTAACTGAACTTTCTTTATAACTGGCACCTCTTAAAGCATCTCCGCTGTGGAGAATGATACTAAAGTGCAAGCTCTATTAAATCAAATCTCAAGATTATTAGATTATTATTATGATATGTTGAATTGTATATTTGTATTTGATCAAATATAAGCACATTTAGTAACTTAACATATGATGTACGATGACGATAACCAAACTCCTTCTATAATTGTAAATATTTGCCAGCGAACTTTTACAATCAGTTAGATATATTTTATATATTTACCACTTCAATATAGTACTTTAATATGTAATGTCAGCATGATGCATGACTATGGAAAGTGGGTTAGTTTTACGGACTTGCAGTAGGTATTTATTTGTTAGATATTCATATCAGATTCACTGAAATTAAAATTAATGGTATGTAAATAATATTATGATATGCCTGTAGATTTCAAATATTGCCGAATCTTATTATTCTTTAATTTGTCAGAAAATGCGGTGAAGATGCAGAATCTCAGAGAGTAGAACAAATGTGGTTGTGAATTCAAATTATTATGTTTACCTGGTAGTTGCCAAACATACAAATATACAAGAATTTATATTTGTATGTTAATACAAAAATAAAATAATACAAATTTATTTATTATTTTCATTTTAATGCAAGCCGCCTTATGATGCGAATATTCTAAAATCAAGATTTCCGATATTGTGAAATTTGCATTCCGAATACGAGTTACAGAAGATGTACTCAAATGAATCATCAACAAAAAGTATTCTTCGCAGATTTTATCAGCGGAAAAATGAATACGGACTTTTATTTAATGTATTTCAAAGGCTATCGATGATGAAGAAATGGATTATTAATGCAGCTACAAGTTTTTCAAAGAATTCTTGAATTCTCTACGTTTTTTCTGAAGTTCATATCTAATGTTTTATTCAATATTGATGCATATTATTCCTAACTGTTTGCGCAAACTAAACATTAATTGTATTTTTTATATGTAAAGTTTGCTGACTTATTGTAAACAAAATGTCTTATAAAAACTTGTACTCTTTAATATTATTTGTGACAACCCTTAACGGCACTCAAGCTTTTATATACATATCTCTTTCTAGTGAGCGCATCCGACACGAGTTTGCCTTAATTCGGCTACGCATGAATAAAGTGCTACAATTTCATTCTTCGGATGTCAGATCATCTGCACACCATTGTAGCCTTGCCAGTTAATGTCTAGGCATTAAAAAGTTTACAAGCCACAATTGTACGTGTTCAGATCTAAGTAGTTCCGCTCTAGTTACCATAATAAAAGTATGTCCCAGACATGTATATACATACTCGTAACTCTTTAATGAAAACAATTATTGAAGAATGATTCTTCTTCTTAAAAATATACAGCGAAATTCAATTAAGAATGGAGATTAGTTAGACGTCTATTATAGATGTAGAATCTTAAGTTAGAAATCTTTTACAAACAGATATAATAGTAAGTAGATTCATATTTACCAAAAATTGTGGATACTACTAATTTAAAAAGAAACCCCATTAATGCTGTTTTTTAATCGAGTTACACATTTTAAGCTGATGATTTTATTTCCATAATTTTAAAGATGAATCATAATCATTTTAAAGTATACTTCATATAAAATTCCTAAATATGAAAAAACAATAAATCCAATTAAATAACAACATTAATGATACTAATAATCCTTAAATGATAAAGAAAATGCAACTCAAGCTTATCACAGTTTGAGTGAGTTCCTTGATCTATTAATCCTTGTGAATGCAACTGTGACTTCTGAAGTAACCCATGAATATGGCAAGTATGTAAATTACTGTTGCACTACAGATATCTCAGATATGCCCACTAATGACGTATAGACCAGACTGTGATTTGACCTGACCAAGTCAATTTATTAATGTATGCATTCTGTGTGCAGCTCTGAATAATGCCAGTCGCCTCGCTGATGTAATCGAGTGGTTCTCAGGTAGACGCCGAGTCCGGACTCGAACTATAAATGTTGGTGTCTCTCTTTCTCGAGCGCAGTTCGATAATGATTGTCCGGCCGTTCGCTGATTAGTCGCAATCTAATAGAACCCACAAGATACAAACGAAGAGCATCATTTTGGTACTCAAATATTACACAATACCAAGAGCTGCAGAGCTGGTAAGCGACAGGCGGCCTGGCTTGGCACTATTAATCTGAACGATTCGGTATTCGTATTAGCCACATGGGTTGAGGGCGCCACACTTTGGTAAATATTTACACGTATAAACGTAATTTTGCGAGCCTAACCTTGATGGTTTTTTTATAGCGATTATAAATTATAGTATTCCCCTCATAAAGGTATGGGCACTTCAAATAGATAAGTGTCAATTATTCCCCAACACTGGCTAACATAATAACGCAATTATATTACATCAAGTGGTGAAATTCATAGATCTAAAAATCATATCGAATCCAAATCTTCATGACTTAATAGCTTTATTAACCACAATCTCTTGCATTGGTAAACAGTGTAAAATCATTCGGCTGAATGGATCTATTTTTTCGCGTACAGTAATCTTGTTAAATGGTGTTATTATACAACAAATAAAAATCGGTTAGTTTTGAACTATATTGCCTGATATAAAGCAAGAGTGATTACATAAAGTAGTTATTAAATTGTGTGGTGTTAAAATAAAATACAAATAAGTTATAATACTCGTCTACCTATGAGTAGTGGGTATAAAACTGAGCCAAGCTTCATAAATGTAACGAAAACATTCTTCTTGCAAAACTAATATACTATCAAAATTCTTGTAGTGTAGTGCAATACAATTTCTACTTACCCAAAATGATAAGCGTGGTGAGTGTCTATGCAGTGCAATGTAATTAAATATTTGCTTCTCGTTTAAAACTTAAAGAGTAGCGTAAAATTATTAAGAGAACAAAAATATTTCTAGTGCCCAAACCTGGTAGTGCAGTGTAAGCGCATAGCTCTTGAGCGCTGCAGCCCGATTGATAGACTGAACTGAACTGAAGTACGCAAATTGCAATGCGCATTTCGAATTGAAGTTATCGTCACCTTTTTATTTTGCTGGTTATCATCCCTCTTCCGAATGTTTCGCTGTATATATGTAGATGTCCGCACCAACTTGTCTGGCTCCACAAAAACCTAAAAAGATCTGAGGTGTATACACTCGTACACTCGTACACTTATAGATAGGGTAATGGAGGGTAGACATCATATAGATTAAAGGCAATGCTATTGCTGTTGCCGTTGCCATTGCCAAAGATAGAAACTCGTATTATGTTTCGAGAACTGAGCAAGAATTTCACAATGAATGGGAAGCGATTTCAGGTTTTTTGCAGTTTCCAAGGAATTTACAGAGGGCAGCCAGCGCAGCCAACTCAGGCCAGGCTATCCACGTCAAGCTTCTTGGTAATTCCCCGCTTAGTCTCTGCAGTTTACCGCTCAGGTGCGTGATCTGTATTAGTAATACATCTGGGCAGCAGGGAAATATCATTTTGTGCAAATTGCAGTGAAAGCTTAAATTGATCTCCCAGAATTGTTGACGAGTCATGAAGCCAGTTTGATGTTTGTGACTTTTTGGGGGGGGAGCACACAGATTGACGTGCGTGATGCAGTGGGCGCGATTGTGGGCGTGGCTGCACGAGAGTAACGAAAGCAAAACAACAACTATCAGTTGATTTGTTTACCACGAGATGGTAAACTCATTTGTTTGTGTTTGTGTTTGCGTTTGTGCTTTTTGTTTTCGACCAGCAACCAGCTGAGATATACATAATTTAATTGCCGACGCTTGCCGATTAAATTTATACGATCGTGTTTATTGTTATACCATACCATTGAAGAGCGCCGAGTTCGTCGTTTCTCGTTCCTATAACACGTCGTGTGACGAAGATACAAGACTGGACTGGACGGCAACCGAGGTGTTGTCGTCGGCTCCAGGCACGCTGGTCCCATCAGTTCCAATTGCAAACGCGAGCTGTCGAGATGCAAACTATTGTGCTGACCGGAAGAATCGTTCTTAAATCGCAAATGTACCGCGAATTCAAACCGTAACACGCAAACAAGCGACAAACAAATTAATCAAAGCGAATCGAACTTAATCGTGAAACAAAAAATTACAGCTTGCGCTTATCAATAGTCAAGAAGTTGAATTTTTTTGCCGATTCAATTATTCGAGCGTGTTAATAAATCTACATTAATTGGTAATAATAAAAATATAAAGAACACAAGAGAACAGATCAGATTACGATTGCATTGCCGCCTGCCTGTCGTCGGTTCGAAAAATCGATCACAAAGATATTTCACTTTCACGAATGCCTTGTAATTTATTCATTTATGGATGCTTTTCCAGTTTTTCAATTGCCACAAGTGTGCAATCATCATCATTTCAATTTATCAAGCTGCATCTGTTTCAAATTGTCTTGGGAAATCATTTGTTTTCGTGTTTCAACTTTTTTAGCGCACTTCTCGCTTATATAAATGATTGTTACAAAAAAGCAAAAAAAAGAGAATACGTTAATTATTTTGTTTCTGCTCTAAATTGAAATGAAAACCGCATCCCAATTGAGCGCATCGACAATTTAAATGAATCAGATTAAACAAGTTCCCTTCTCACTTCTCACAAACTTTATGCTACTTGCAGTCCAGTCGATCTCACAATGCCCAGCGAAGAGCATTCCAAGAAGGGCAGTTCCAAGCTGCCCGGCTTGGCCGACTTCCAAGTACAAAAGGCAACCCAAGTTGACCGCAAATACACTTACTTTGACCTGGTAAGTGCCGAAGGATTTTTTGAAATGGAACCCGCCTGCTTACTGAGTTTTCTCCGCAGTTTCGGTATTCGACATGTGGGGAGCGCTTTCTGCTCGCCCTCAGCATGATTGTGGCCACATTGGCCTCCATATTCATTCCTTACTTCATTGTGATCTATGGCGAATTCACGTCCTTGCTCATCGATCGCACTGTCGGAGAAGGCAGCTCCTCGCCCACATTTATACTCGCCCTTTTTGGTGGCGGACAACGACTGTAAGTAACTAATGTGATAGCTATAGTCTAAAGTGGGAACCACTATTAATGACTGCCTGATTTGTGTAGCACCAATGCCAGCAAGGAGGAGAACAATCAGGCCATCATTGATGACTCGATTGCCTTTGGGGTTGGCAGTCTGGTTGGATCTGTGATTATGTTCATACTCATCATCATTGCCATCGATGTGTCCAATCGCGTGGCGCTCAATCAGATCAATCGCATTCGCAAGCTCTTTCTGGAGGCCATCCTGCGTCAGGACATGTCCTGGTATGACACCTCTTCCGGCACCAACTTTGCCAGCAAAATGACAGAGTAAGTGGAACAATAGACTAGTTAAAGCAGGCAAGATTAATCAATTCAACTTCCCGCTCTACAGGGATCTCGATAAGGTCAAGGAAGGCATCGGAGAGAAGGTAAGTGCTTCAATCAGCATTACTTATTACATGTAGTTAATCCGAGCGATCTGTTTATCTAGGTGGCCATTGTGACCTTCCTGATCATGACCTTCATCATGGGCATTGTGGCATCGTTTATCTATGGCTGGAAGCTCACGCTCGTGGTGCTGAGCTGCAGCCCCTTCATCATGGTAGCCACCGCCATGGTGGCCAAGATTCAGAGCTCGCTGGCCGAGAAGGAGCTCAAGGCCTACTCGGAGGCTGGGGGTGTGGCCGAGGAGGTCTTCAGCGGTATTCGCACAGTGCTCGCCTTCAGTGGCGAGGCCAAGGAGAACGATCGCTTCGCCAAGCGGCTGATACCCGCCGAGGTCACGGGTCGAAAGAAGGGTCTCTACTCGGGCATCGGAGCCGGCATTATGTGGCTGCTCATCTACTGCTGCATGGCCATTGCAATCTGGTATGGCGTCGACTTGATCCTCGACGATCGCGGCCTGGACGATCGCCAGTATACTCCGGCCGTTCTGGTAATTGTTCTGTTCGCCATCATTATGGGAGCCCAGAACTTGGGCTTCTCCTCACCGCACGTGGACTCGTTTGCCGTCGCCTTGGGCGCTGCACGCAATCTCTTCAGGATCATCGACCGCGAGTCGCAGATCGATCCCATGTCTGAAGTGGGCAGCAAGCCGGACAGCATCACGGGTCGTCTGCGCTTCGAGGATATACATTTCCGTTATCCCTCGCGGCCGGACATCGAGATCCTTAAGGGGCTAACGGTGGATGTGGAGCCGGGACAGACGGTCGCATTTGTGGGCGCCTCGGGTTGCGGCAAGAGCACCGTCATCCAGCTGATGCAACGCTTCTACGATCCCGAACAGGGCCAGGTCAGGCTGGACGGCCGTGATCTTCGCTCCCTGAACGTCGCCTGGCTGCGCGCCCAGATCGGAGTGGTGGGCCAGGAGCCGGTGCTGTTCGCCACAACCATTGGCGAGAACATACGCTATGGCAATCCCCAGGCCACGCAGCAGGACATCGAACGAGCGGCCCGCAATGCCAATTGCCACGAGTTCATCAGCAAGCTGCCCAAGGGATACGACACCAAGGTTGGCGAACGGGGCGCCCAGATGTCGGGCGGTCAGAAGCAGCGCATTGCCATCGCCCGGGCATTGGTGCGTAATCCGAAGATCCTGCTGCTGGACGAGGCGACATCCGCACTGGACCCCACCTCAGAGAAGCGTGTGCAGGACGCCTTGGAGCTAGCTAGCCAGGGACCAACCACCCTTGTGGTTGCCCACCGTCTATCGACTGTGACTAATGCCGATAAAATTGTGTTTGTCAAGGACGGCGTCGTCGCCGAGCAGGGCACCCATGACGAGCTGATGGACAGGGGTGGTTTGTACTGTGAGCTGGTGAACATAACCAAGCGCAAGGAGGCCACCGAGGGTGCGGATGATGGCAAGTTGGCGCTATCAAAGCGCAACGAGCAGGATATTGTGAATGCGCAAGACGATGTCACCGATGAGGATGATGATGAGGACAAAGACGAAGACTTCGACGGAGACGACGATGGGGTGAATCCAGCGTATACGCCAAGCGGCAGCAAGGATGACGTGTTCAGCGTGAGCTCACGTGGCAAACGTGAGTACCTTACACCTTAGAGAGAGGGTTGTTCCTCCTTACCTACCATTCACAGTCTACCCTCTCTTCGACTACATTTCTATCCAAATTCCTGTCCCTTACTTATAACTCGTTATGTATTTAAAATTCAGTCTTCATCGAATGATTTCTACATTCTAGACTTCCTTCCCTTCTCTAATTTTCTCCCTTTCCCGGCACCACTCCTGATTTACCCCTTGTTTTTCCATATTCATGCTTGGGATCTATCTAATTTATTTGAAGTTATTTGAAATTAGTTCTCAACCGACCTTGCTGAACAGGCAAACTCTTCCGTTTCTATTTTAAGTCGTATTACTTGATTACCTGCTTCTAAATTGACGGATATTCATTCTTATCTACGAATAATTGCTAATCATATTTCCATATCAATATTGCTTATCTAGCATATTATATGAAACCGTGGAATTGCTAATTCTTTTCAATCCTTATTCTTACCTCCCTACCCTACCCTAATTTCGTATGATTATTATTCTTCTAAGCGACAAGTTAGAAGACTCTCTTAGTCTTATTCTTAGTGACTACTGGAGCAGCACTATATTTGTAAAGCCCTCTTGTAAGGTCTCTTTTCTCCTTTCCTGTTCTCATTTATATTTTTTCCACCCGCTGCTGCCGAGCGGGCAGCTTTAGAAAGCCGTTGGCATAACCTCGTCTCAATTTACACTCCTCGTCAGGTCGCTCCCAACGCCGCAAGAAGAAGACCAAGGTCAAGGAGCCAACAATCACATTTATGCAGCTCATGAAGCTGAATGCACCCGAATGGCGCTATATTGTCTGGGGCTGCATCGCAGCTGCCATGCACGGCGTTACTTTTCCACTATGGGGCCTCTTCTTCGGCGACTTCTTTGGCATACTGTCGCATGGCGATGCGGCCGTGGTGCGCCACGAGGGCAACAACATCTCATACATCTTCATTGGCATCGGACTGATGGCCGGACTGGGCACCATGCTGCAAAGCTACTTGTTTACGACGGCGGGCGTGAAGATGACCAGTCGACTGAGGCAGACGGCATTCAAGACGATTATGTCCCAGGAGATTGCGTTCTTTGACGATGACAAGAACTCCGTTGGAGCGCTGTGTGCTCGTCTCGCCGGCGATTGCTCCAATGTCCAGGGGGTAAGTCGCAGCAGCCTATGATTAATTAGTCTTCCGACTCGCCTAACCATGCTGCGTCATCTCCCACAGGCAACTGGTGCTCGAGTGGGCATCATGCTGCAGGCAGTGGTCACCTTGGCGGTGGGCATGATTGTGGGCTTCGTCTTCTCGTGGCAGCAGACACTGCTGACCATCGTGACGCTGCCGTTCCTCTGTCTGTCGGTGTATCTGGAGGGTCGCTTCATTGCCAAGAGCGTGCAGTGGGCCAAGGCTGCCATTGAGGACGCATCCCAGGTGGCGGTTGAGGCCATCTCCAACATTCGCACGGTAAACGGCCTGGGACTGGAGCAACAGGTGCTGGAACGCTACACTGAACAGATCGATCAGGTGGATCTCGCCTGCCGCAAGAAGGTGCGCTTCCGTGGTCTGGTCTTTGCGCTCGGACAGACGGCGCCCTTCGTTGCCTACGGTGTGTCGCTCTACTATGGTGGCATGCTGATTGCCAACGATGGTCTGCCCTACGAGGATGTCATCAAGGTGGCCGAGGCGCTTATCTTCGGCTCCTGGATGCTGGGCCAGGCCTTGGCCTATGCGCCCAATGTCAACGACGCCATCATTTCGGCTGGACGTCTGCTGAAGCTCTTCGAGAAGACGCCGACACAATCGAACCCGCCTCTCAATCCCTACAACACCGCAGACGTGAGTATAATTTCAATAATTTTAACAGTAAAAGGCATTTAGCCCTAGATCTCACAGATTATAAGAGTTAAAACCACCAAATTAGGGCAAAATACTTCAAAGAGTTACATAATTTAACAGTATTACACCACAAAAAGTTGCGCCTAGATTTCCAAAGTAAATTTGTAAACCATACTATAAAAGGTTTTTGTGAAGTTGCTCGCAACCGAATAAATAATTTAAACGGTTTTCAAAGACTATAAATTTAGTTGAATTTTTTTTTGTGTTGTAATTTCTGGTATTCGTACAGTTTTCTAACTTATCATAATCCAAACCAAGCCAAATGTTAAAATAGCTCTTTAAATTAATTTGCAGAAATCCGAAGGCGACATTGTCTACGAGAATGTCAGCTTTGAGTATCCCACGCGCAAGGACACACCCATCCTACACAGCCTGAATCTCACGATCAAGAAGAACACCACTGTGGCTCTGGTGGGTCCCTCCGGCTCTGGCAAATCCACCTGCATCCAACTGCTGCTGCGCTACTACGACCCCGTCTCTGGCTCTGTTAATTTGAGCGGAGTGCCCAGCACGGACTTCCCGCTGGACACAATACGCTCCAAGCTGGGCCTGGTCTCCCAGGAACCGGTGCTCTTTGATCGCACCATTGCGGAGAACATTGCGTATGGCAACAATTTTCGGGACGATGTCCCCATGCAGGAGATCATCGAGGCGGCCAAGAAAGCCAACATCCACAACTTCGTTAGCTCGCTGCCCCAAGGCTACGACACGCGTCTGGGCAAGACGTCACAGCTGTCGGGTGGCCAGAAGCAGCGCATTGCCATTGCTCGAGCGCTGGTGCGTAACCCCAAGATTCTAATACTGGACGAGGCCACATCCGCGCTGGATCTGGAGAGCGAGAAGGTGGTGCAACAGGCACTCGACGAGGCACGCGCTGGACGCACTTGTGTTACGATCGCACATCGCCTCAGCACTGTGCGCGATGCGGATCTGATATGTGTTCTGAAAAAGGGAGTCGTTGTGGAGCAGGGCACACATGACCATCTGATGGCCCTGAATGGCATCTATGCCAATCTGTATATGATGCAGCAGATTGCTGGTTAGCCTTTCTGTTTGTTAACTTAATTAGCTTGTAGTTATATTTGTTGCACTTCGATTAAAGCTCTATTTGTAATGATTCAACTACAGTCTACTGTCGACCATGGGTCCCGGATTGGCCAGAGCATTGCGTCGTTCCTGTATAGCAAAGGTCAGCTTGCGAAAGGGTCCCAGCGGCAACCCCAAAGATTTTAAATCCGCCTCCGTTAGTAGCATCAGCGTCTCCAGATCGATTTGCTGCTTCTGAAAACTGGATGTAGAATAAATAAACTAAGAAATCATAGGAGTCGGTTTTAGTTGAGCTCACACTGGCAGGTACTCATCTAAGGCCCAAACGCTTAGGAAACGCTGCAGAGCGCTGGCTGTTACCTCCTGATCATCGTCATCGTCGCTGTAAATGTCGTCGCCATTGCCCTCCGAGTCCGATTCATCGGACAGATTCAAATATAAACGCGCCTTATTGCCGCCGCCACGCGTCTTGTTGTTGTGGTTGTGGCTGCTGTTGACAGCATTTCGCATCGTGGAACTGGACATACTGTCCACGCAATCCGTCTGCAACTGCAGCTGACTCAATGCCGCTGTCACCGAGCGTCTAAATGCAATGCTGCCCAGCATCGTGGGGCGATCAAAGAGACCCACCGGACGCTGCAGCACCAACTCCTCGTTCAGCTCCTGCGTCAGCTGCGTATCGCCAAGTATATCCGGCTGGGAAAAGCTGCGCGACAAGGCGCTGCTGTAACCCAACCGACTGGACTCTCGCTCCATTGTGCTATCGTCCACCTCAAAGACATCGGCGATCTTGCCGCGTTTCCCAATGCTCTCCTCCGTTGAACTGAACGTGCCCACATAGAGCACCTCCGAGTCTCGCTGCAGTCCCGTCAACGATGTGATGGTTCTTTTGCCATCCGGCTCGAGTTCGCGTACCTTGAAGCCGCCATCGTTGGCCACCGCATGGGGACAGGCGCTAGAGTGTTGGCTCTTGGCTGTCTGCAGCAGAGACGTCTTCTTTTGAACGGTGCCCTTGCGACTGGCAATGGTGGAGCCTTCGCTGCTGCTACTACCACCCCCCACCAGATCGCTAAACTTGGTTGCCCCACTACGTGGCGGCTGCGGAGGCGCAGCGACGGCAGAAGCTGGCGGCTGATCCCTGGGTGTTTTATTCAGATTGCCCTGACTGGACCAGATCTTTTGCTTTAGAGTTGACAGCATATTGCTGGACTTGCTGCTGGTTAAGGTTTGACCGCTGCTTGTCTTGGGATCGGAGTGATCGCCGTGTCCTTGACGCTGCTGCTGCTGTCGTTTCATGTATTCTTTCACACGCTTCTCGCACTCCTTTTCAGCCAACTCCTTCAGCGCCCTGGCCTTCTTTCTGCAAGTGCGTAGAAGAGATTATTAAAATAATTTGAAATTGCAACTGCTCTTCTCGCAATGGTCAGCTTTTGCCCGATTTATCGGTTATCGTTATCGCAGCTTATCGCAATTTACAGGCTTTTAGCACACTAAACGCAAAACTATCGAACGTTGTGTCCATCGCTTTCGCTTACTTTTCATTCGTTTCGAAGTTGGCCGCGGCGCCGTCCAAATAGCGCAAGATCTCATCGCGATTGTTGATGGCCGCCAGATCCTTGGCATTATGCCGATCAATGTCCAACGCATAAATGTTGACACCGAACTTGATCAGGAAATCGACGCAGTGCAAATGACCCTTGGCGGCAGCGAGGTGCAGTGCCGTATTGCCAAACTGATCACACTTATCTGGATCCCCGCTGCAAGCAATAGTACATATATCAAAAAGTTAGTCGGTAAGTGCAATCGATGTGCTGTGTATGATTCATTAAGATCGCTTCGTTGACTAACCCTCTGCCACACAGCAAGCGAAGAGCATCGAGGCGTCCCTCGAATGCCGCCCACATCACGGGAGTCATTGAGTCATCGTCCTTAGCATTGGCATCCTTGCGCGTCGCCTCCTTCAGCACATCAATCAGGCCATCCTTGGCAGCTCTGCGAGAACAAAACAATTAACGAACGATTCGTGTCGCCACACAGATAAGATAGAACAGCGAGGGAGCATTATTAATTGCATGTTCTCCAACTCACTTGTGAAATCGATCTGAAGACATTTTGTGTTTTGTATTTTGTGTTTCACTAGTCGTTACTATCTCTTAGTTATTTCCATAGACGCTAAACTAGACAATTATGAAGAGCAATGCTCAAGTACCTGAAATTTACAGTAGAAACAAATTATTATTTGACCACAACACAAGTCACCGGCGTGGGACTCGTCACAAGTCAAGTAAGCAAACATTTGACAACATATATAATGTATAATTAATTTCCTACTAAATATATTCCAGTACTGACGACATACACCAAATATACTTCATAATACGATCCTCAACTATAGAAACCCTTTAGAAACCCATTAGAAAACCATGTCCCAGGACTTCGATCAGAAACTGGCCTGCATGCTTGAGCATACTAATCTATTACCATCCAATCAGACCACCAAGATCACCACCAAGATATTCTCGCCATTTCAAGGAATTGAATCAAACCCATTGTATGCATCGTATGAAGCCACCGATCTCAGTCTCTGGCAAAAGGGAGACGGGCGTGTGAAGAAGAAGTTGTCACAGAAGCACATGCTGTTAAAAAAACCAATATTGCAGAAACTGAAAAATAAAACCAATTCGAAAGTGAAAGACTGGCTGCAATCCAACTTGACGGAAGTAAAATACATACCTACATGGACCCAAAGAACTAATGACTCAGAGAAGAAGACTCTAAAGCCAAGGTACGACATGAACGACATGATAAACGAATGCGACAAAGTCATGGCTGAAATGGACGAATTGCCCGGATCCTCAACGAATCAAGTCTCCGAGCTGATATCATACTTTGATGACATCGTGCACATTCCCAAGAAAATGTCCGAAATGGCTGAATCCATGTATAGTTAGCAAGCTTGTTAACTGGGTGAAGTTTCGCCGCAACAACATCTACAAAAACTACAAAGAAATTGAGCCCCGCACTCAAAACATATTCACACAGTATACATATGAATTCGAATTAAGACCCATGTGTAGTCTACATATGACACTTTCAGTGAAGTGAAAAGGAAAAGCTCGGACTACGTTCCGGTTGGAGTTCATGCTCATACACAAACTCACAATTTCACACAGACCCACAGACGAGCATCTGCAATGCATGCACACACATACACACGCACACTTAGCGACGAACGGTCACGAAATTACTTACAAACATATGTACATATGTTTGTTGGGTACATACCTAGCAACAAGTTCAGTCAACCTTGTTTTTTTTGGGCTCTCGAATCGAGCTGAATCGAGAGTTGGGATTTTTCTTTATTTTTCCTTCTCTCGATCCGATCAGTTGGGTTGAAGAGTGTGAACGCTTTCAGCCGCGTCGAGTGCTTTTTGGTAACTGAAATTAAAGTTGGCTTACAACCGGGAGCGAGCAAGTGAGAGCGCGCAATTAGAATTCAGAGTTGCCACTTTACATTTTCTTCAATTCTCTGGAAATATGTCTGTTGCCAAAATTTTGTTGTGTATGAAAAAAATAGATTTAAATGAATTTGCAATACATTATAATAATGGATATGCATTGTTTTTATTTAAAATACACACTACAACATTTGCAGCCCTGAGTGCATTGCGACAGCCCTGGTCTGCCAAAAACCTATCGATACTTACTAGCGATACTTATTTAGGACTGCAGAAAAAAGCGCAGCAGCCTCGTGAAAACCTATAGAAAACAAATTGAAATATTAATTGCAATGATGACAAACAATAAGAGCAGTGCAGTGGCAAACGCGACTAAAATGTGAAATTCTGTGGAATTGATGAATTCACGCACATTTGTGGTGGTTGCTGACTACTACAATTGCATATGTATGTATACACATACACAAATACATACACATGAGTTTGCGTAGGAGGCATCAAAATAACAACAGCAGCAGCAGCAATTGCAGCAGTAGCAACAAAGAAGTCAACGTCTTCACCATATGTTCGATGCATCTATGTCCGCGTGTGTCAGTGACGTTCCATGGGAATTCCAGTGCCAATGTCAAGCAGTCAAAGTCAAAGCGAGCTAACGCTAGCTTAGTAATTATTATCAATATCATTCAATAGTTGCTCCCCACTCCCGTTTTACTTTCTTTAATCTATCAAATCACCATTATCATTACCATTACCCGGATACCTCTCGCTCGCTGTTCATCAGTTAGAAACAAGTGTCAACTATACAACAACAACAACACACGCACAGTGACATACATATAAACATATACATACATATAGAGTTAGTCAGAGCGGCAGCCAAGAAATATAATTTGAACTCAAAGGGCCCGCTGCCCGCTGGAGAGCGTGCAACGCACTATGGGCAATTGCCTGAAATGCTTCCAGTCCTCGTCTGCCGCACCAACGTTGCCAACAACCACAACAACAACAACAACCAGCTGCTCATCTCCAAACGCATTACACATCAACGCCAACGCCAATAGCTGCCAAGCGGCCACCAGCATTGGCAACTGCTACGAAATCGTGGGGTCCAATTCAAGTGAACGCTGCGCCCTTTACAACGACAGGCCACGCGGTAAGTGTTGACATCTTCCCTTCCTGGCACACCAAAATTCAAATGTGTCATGCCATTCTCTTTGTGTTACAGAAACCGATGAATTGCTCTCTACTCGAACTCCACTCAAGCCAGCAAACAATTGTGATACTAAGCGTAATAGTTTTAAGTCCTTAGGCTTGCTTAATGGAAGCGCGCCCACCATGAGCGAAATTATAACAACTGGTATGTACGAGCATCATAGCATTTGTACTATTTATAAATAGCTAGATAGATAGAATGTTCACCTTGCACAAGAAAGCAAAGCAAACCTTGCGAGAGTCAATCAAGTCACCTGATCGCGTGCTTGCATTGCGTGCCTCTGATTAACATCGCTAATTGAATTCAATTGAATATGTAAACATATTTATTTTTTTATTATTATTGCAGCGGTCAAGGAATCCATGGAGGTGTCACATCAAACGCTTAACAAACTCTTTGATGTCTACAAAGATCCTGACGATGAAGATATGATACTCACTGATGGCATTGAGCGTTTGTGCAACGATCTTAACTATCAGCCCGATGAGTTTGCAATACTTGTGCTTGCCTGGTGCCTGGACGCCTCACAGATGTGCCGCTTCACCAAAACCGAATTCATTGAAGGACTGCACAAAATGCGGGCGGACACAATTGCCAACATACGCCTGAGACTTGAACAGACTATTGAGATGCTGAGGGTAGACGCGGAAATGTTCAAGCAGCTCTATCGTTTTACCTTTCGGTATGGCATTGTTTGTGTTAGCAACAAATGCACTCCTAGAATACTATAATCGTTCATCTTTTAGATTTGGCTTAGAGCCGGATCAGCGAGTCTTGTCGCTGGAAATGGCAATCGATTTGTGGAAACTTGTGTTCACTGTACAAACACCTGATCTCTTTTCAAACTGGGTAAACTTCCTCGAAAAGCATCCGAACATACGCCGCATACCCAAGGATACATGGAACATGTACCTCAATTTTACCGAACAATGTGATATAGAAAATTACGATGACACCGAAGCGTGGCCAAGTCTCTTCGATGACTTTGTCGACTATGAAAAGAATCGTAAGCTGGAAGTGGCCGTGCACGATGATGACAACAACAATGACGACCCATTACAGAGCCATGTCAAATCCGGCTGCGAAACAACGCGTCACGTGTCATAGTTGTAAGATGCAGCCAGTAGTAGCCAAACACACTCTCACACACACATATATATATATATAACCTTCTAGGGCCAAGCAACCAACAACGTTCAACTCGCCAATAGTAATTTAATGCTGTATATTTAAATCTCGTTTTAATGATTTGCTCTCTTTAACTTTAACCAAGCATCAATCACGCTGTTGTTAGCATACGCTTAATTGTGTTTACTTACACCTCTATAGTCAGTTCTCTGGCCAATCTCTGGTCATAGATCTACGATGCGGTGCTGGCGCTGCTTGATGATTCGCAACAAAAAACAAACAACAACCACCAACAACACCAGATATCACCACAATCAACAAAACGGGAAGAAGAATAACAAATGCATAGTGGTAACCAGCCAGCCAGTGAGCCATTGAGCCAACTAGATGATAATTTAACTTTCAAGCAAAACCTTTAAAGCTCGTAGTAACACAAGAAAAAGGCAGTGGACGCATTTGTTTATAAATTAAAGACTTATCAACAAGAATTTTAACAAAACAAAAAAGCTCAATCATACGAAACTACATGTGTATATACTAAATGACTTGATCAAGTAGAAGAGCAAACATTTTTTCAATGTGTGCAAATCGTATATTATACAATATATAAAAATATATATACAAACATACATATAGCAATTATCCAATGTATTATTTTAAATTGAGAAGATTGTAACATTTTATGGCACGTAACTATTGAATTGCATATGAATTACATACTTAGCTCTAAGTAGTGGATGTGAATTAAATCAACATAAACTAAACTAATTAATGCCTCCTTTTATGTATTATATTAATTGTAATAAATTAGCTTAAATAAAATAATTTGAATCCTACATTCAAATTTCCATACCCCTGAAGAAACGATTAGCGAAATAACTATTTCAAATCAATATCTTGGGTTTCCTTGCTCCTTTATTTACTTCTATATAAACTGATTTTCAATAAACACGCAAATAAAATCCCATTGCTGCTATCTCAACTTGAGGCGCTCAAGTGTTACTGTCATGAATTTTTGCAAGGATTTTACTTATATGATATCGATTTTACTTCTGAAACTTAATTTTATTTAAATAATAATAATAAACTCATTTGTTTGATTTTAGGATGAGTCAACTTAATTTTGAAATGTTAACTGTTGTGACGATTTCGATGGATTTTATGCTGCCCTGGAAATTAGCTGGTAACACATTGTCAACTACATTTTGTTTAGGTTATTTTTATGCAAAGTACATAAGATTGCAATAGCTGTTGAAAATTTCTTGTGGTAAAACAACATCAACATTTCTTTACAAAATACGTTTTACATAAAAATCGATAGTTCTCATCGAAATTTTGCCTATCGTTAATTGAATATTAAAAAATTCCGTGTAATATCAGCGATATCCATTGATTTTTGTGCTCTTTTCGAATCGCAAGAAAACAGGGATATTATTCCGCAAGCTAAGCGCAAATGTAATTTGAACTTTATTTTATTTTGTGGTCAGCGAAATATTTTGAAACGAGGGCTGAAGAACAATGACACGTGAGTGAACAAGTTCACAAGTTCACTGTCTATTGTACAATGTACATACACACACACAAGCGTGCACACATATGTAAGACGCACGTACTGCTGGATGCATATATTTTTGATTTGATAAAAAATTGTAAAATCACTTTGTTGTTAATGTGGCTGCTTCGCGAATTGGTGAGTAATAGCCAGTTGATTATCGAACGGTATCGTGCATAAAATACGAGTGTGCTAGACGCAACAACTAGCTGCAAATTGAGGATTCAATGAATTGATTCACGATTTGACATTGAAAAACAAATGCCATGCTGGGGTGGTTGTGGTGGGCGTAGTAGTTGTTGTGGAAGAAGCAGAGCGAGGAAGGGCAAGGATAAGGGGGCAGCGGAAACTCGACGGTCGATCGAAAGGACATAATTCAAGCAACATGCCCTGTGAGAGCTGTGGCGTCGAGTTCACCGTGTTTCGCCGCAAACGCAGCTGCTTCGATTGCAGGTAATTCGATCACATCAATTAAACAAGTTGGACACACTTTAATGAGCGCTTTTCGAATTTGAATAGGCGGTATTACTGCAACAATTGTTTGACTGTGACGACATCACGACGCTGCCAACGATGTGCAATATTTGCCCAGCGACCGCTGCTGCGAACGGATCTGCTGAAGCTGAAGCCAAAAGATTTAATTTTCTTCTTGCAATCCAAACACATTTCCACTGAGGGCTGCCTGGGTGAGTCACGAGTCACGATGGACTTTGCTGCCGAGCACACAATTCAAAGAATTACATTTGATATTGCTTTGCAGAAAAGGAGGAGCTCGTCGGCCTGGTGCTGGCACATGTCGCGCAAACGGAGCGCGATGCAGGTCGAGCGCCCCCTCACCATAGTCCGGGTCGTGGCCAAGCCACTCCCATGGACAGTCTGAAGCAAACGTGCCAAAACTTCTTCACCAATCTGAGTGACAATATCAGTGATTCCTTTGCGTCCTTCGACACAAAGTCCAGTGCGAAGTCCACAGCGAACAACAGTCGCGCGAACAGTCGTCATGCCTCCCACGACAATGGTGCCTCATCGCCGCCGCCGCCCACGCACATCTTTGAGCAGCCACGCGTCTCCACACGCGAGATTCCAACGTACGCCAGCGCAGCCAACGGACGGACCCCAGCAACACCAAGACACAACTCGGTGGAGACGGCTCATGTACACGTGAGCCCTTCGACTTCATCGACACGCACAACAACCTCACCGACGGCAACGGCCAACGAGGACCACAGATCGGCAACAGTGCCCACCACATTGCCAGTTAGGTCAATTAATGATGCCCATGTTGAAGACTCCGAGTGCGAGTGCTCCGACGATGAGATTATGCACACGTTCAGCGAGCGCGCATCGCACAAGACCAGCGAGAATAGCGCTGGCCAGGCCAGCTTGAGTAGTCGACCACTAGCAACGGAAGTCGAGGAGACGGGCGCTGTGGGCCTGGGTGCGACAATAGCAGCTGCCGCTACGCCAGCCACAACAAACACCAGTCCTGGTTACTCAAAGCAGGGATCGCTTAGCTCCAAAGTCGATGGATGCGGTGCGGACTCATCGCAGTCCAGCTTCGAGGAGCTGGGCGCCATTGGGGGCATCTCGGACGAGAGCAAGGCAGCAACGGATACGAATAGTAGCAACTTGGATCAATGGCAGCTACTCGAGCAAGTTGCTCCCAATGGCAGCAGTCAATTGCAGGTGCTTGGTGCAGTTGCACCAGCTGCATCTACCGAGGAGATTCTGGAGGTGACACTGCGCCATGAGCCGGGCGAGACACCAAATATTGAGCAGCGCACTGTCACGACGATGCCCCAGCTGCCGCAGCGCGTAAAAAAGGTGACCAGACGACGCTCGGAGGGCTATCTAAATCGTCGTCATCACTCGAGCGATGATGAATCACCCGTGGGGTCCAATGGTCCAATGCTGAGCACATTGAGTGAGCAGCCAGAGCCAGGTCCTACCTCAGCATCGGCGTCCAGCAGTTGTCAGCGTTGCGGCAAAAATAAAACAAATATACGCAGACACGTGGAGAAGATGCGACGCCATCTAGAGAACTCACAAATGTCGGAGGAGGACATTAAGCGAGAGCTAAAAGAGTTTCTAACGTATCTGGAGCAGCGCACCAAGTCTTTAGATTGCTCCGAGGCCGACAGTCATGTCGTTTCACCGCTAAGCTGTGCCGAAGCGGGAAGCCTTGCTGCTGGTGGTGGCTCTGGAATGCCCATAACACCGACCATTGAGTTCTCACCGACGCAGGACGATGACGGGCATTGGGATGATGATGAAGGCATTCATGTGTATGCAGCGCCACTTGGCTTTGAGCCAACCAATGGCATTGATTCACGCTTCATAAACTTGGAAGACTTTGAGGACTTGTAAGTAACTTATATCCAATTTATTAAGCATTATAGATTCATTTATTTGCCGCGCCCACAGAAAAGACTTGGAAAATTTAACGGTGAAACAATTAAAGGAAGTACTGATGTTGCATCGTGTTGACTTCAAAGGCTGTTGCGAGAAGCACGAGCTACTCGATCGCGTTGAAAGGCTGTGGAAAACAATGCGCACTGCACCAGGTAAGGCTTGACATGATCAGCCGTAATTGATGAGTAGAAGCTAATGATGTTTTCTCCTTCTGACTAGCTGTTGAGAAGCTAGCCACTGATGAGCTTTGTAAGATATGCATGGATGCACCGATCGAATGCGTGTTCTTGGAATGCGGCCATATGGCGACATGCACCAACTGTGGAAAAGTGCTACCCGAGTGCCCGATTTGCCGACAATATATTGTACGAGTTGTAAGATTCTTTAGGGCGTAAATTGTAAATGACAGCCCCATTAGCTTTGCTTATTGGTTTAGGAATAGATATATACTATATATACGGATATATACTAAGATTTGTATATGGCTGGTCAAGTGATTGCTATTCTGTGCACGTACATATATCTGCATACATACATTTTATGTATCAAAGACAATGCGAAAATTAATGCACAGATTGTGTGCTATTTATATTGTCGTTAATGAGTCTTTATTGATCGCTCAGCAACACTCAGATAATAAGAACAATATTATTGTTTCCTTATTACTCTATACAGATAATTGCGTTTGAAGAAAAACCAGCTAGTAAGGAATACAACTTAAAAAGTGTGTATTCACCAATTTGTGGATTAGTTTTGCTATTTATTTCATTATTCCTGTTGTTTCGTGTGTGGAATGAGCGTGTAGTAGTCTTAGATAAGCTAACATTCCTATGTATTGTAAATGACGGAATCTAATATTAAATTACTGTTGTAAAATCTTGTCTCGATACGCATTTACATCAATAAATTAAATATTTTTATTTAAACGACAATTCTCCAAGTCAAATGTTTTATTTCAAACCGTTTGAGTGTTGTACATCAATGTTTTTTTACTGCGATAAACGAGTCGATTGGCATATCAGTAATCGATATTTGCGTGCTAATACTTCGCCTTTTACAACACTGCTGTTGGACATTAAATATTCAAATAAAATAACTGGCACTTTTGTGATATGAGAAAAGAAAGAAATATGTATATTTTCAGTTTTTTATTACACATAGAATTTGTCAATTATATAATAGGTTTTTTTGTGCTCAATAGTATGTTTAACAATTTCAACAAAAATAATGGGGAATTCTGTTAAAAGAGTTGTAATTACATTTCGAGATATAATTTCGCCGGTTTAACAATAAGGCGCTTTAAATTTATCTTAAGCATAAAAACATAGAATATATATATATTGAATATTTTAGATGTTAGTAAGACTAAAAACAAAGCGATCAACATTTTTATTCTTGAACAAATAAAAATTGTACAATTGGAAATTGTGCGGCTTTCGCTTATCTATATCTAAGTGGATCGTGGGCTCGAATACAATTCGTTTGGAATACATTTGTGAATGAGACGAATACGAATGTGAATGCGAATGCAAAGCATCTGCGTACAATAGACACATACACACAACAACAAAGTTTTCGTAGTCCCCAGTGGACTGCTGACATCATTTAGAAGTCATACGAGTTGGCCTCATCGTCGCCCTTGCGTACCTTGAAGATGAACTTGTAGATAATGGCGGCCACAATGCCGCCGGCAATCGGTCCCACCCAGTAGACCCAGTGATTGGCCCACATACCCTGGACAACAGCTGGGCCAAAGGAGCGGGCAGGATTCATGCTGGCACCGCTGAGCTTAATCTGCAAAAACCGAAATATATTATATAACGAGTAAAGTCTTTGTTAACGGATAGACCCGAATGTGTCACCTACCGCACACAAATGTCCAGCGGCAATTGAGAGACCAACAGCCAGAGGAGCCGATCCCTTGATATCCTGACGGCCGGGATCCGACACAGCCTTGACCACGAACACCAGAATGAAGGTGATCAGTGCCTCGATCAACACCACCTGACCCGCATCCAGAGAGGCATCGTACGACGAGACACCCAGACCGCTTGTAAGCATGCCGCTGAGTGCTGCCCGGATGACAGCAGCGCCGGCAATGGCGCCCACACACTGTACGATAATGTAGAAGGCTGCCTTCAGGATGCTCATTTCGCCGACGATCAGAAAGCCAATGGTTACAGCCGGGTTGATGTGACAGCCACTGATGTGACCAAGACCCTGTAGAAAGAAAAAAGAGTTAGATCTGTAATGCGTAGCTCTGAGTCATTGCATTCAATTTTGGTAACATTACGGCCAATTGCAGTGTTCGAGAGCAATTTGTCAATTTGTAATCTGTTTATTTCGATCTAAGTAAAATCGTAAAGTCAGTATTTTTGTGTTATAGCTGGCAATCAAGTTCAGCTCATAAATTCTTTTTATTAACTCGTTAAGTGAGTATTTCGAGTGTAACGACAAATTGGACATTAATTTTAGAAGCGATGCGATTACGTGTTCAAAGAAACTCAAATTCAGCTATGGAACTGTTCTTGTTTATTGGAAAATAATATGTTTTCAGAGAATGTAGACAAATGTTGAATGGAAATTATATTCTAAATACACAACCATAAGCAATAAATTATTAATTGTTACATCGTAAAATATCAACCAGAATATGTTCATTTAAAAGCAAACAATTTACAGGATCATTACAAATTAATTAAATTATTTGTGGCTTGGCGCATTTCCAACTCAATCAATTGGATAATTTTTACATTTCAGCATGAAATTATTTAACTAAATAAATTTGCCTGCAACTAACGGATGATTGATGACTAATTTTTTGGAACGTATACCTTAAATTGGAGGTTCATATATTTTGATCAGTACTCTGTATAAAGTTTATAAGTTCTTAGATGAATAGCTGAGCTACGTTTCCTGGTTTGCCTAGTTTCGTCTCCTTTTTGTTACCAGTTCCACTTGCCCTTTTGCATGTGGATGACTGCAAATGTCAAGTTGCGACGTTTTGGCAATGATGTTGGGTTGGGAAATGTTTAGCCTTTTCCACCGAGTCTGCAAATTGGCCATTACGCAACGGACTTAAACGCAGTCGAAAAGCAAGTCGCGATCTCAGTCGGAGTGTCGATGAGATGCCAACGGATGCGAGCAATTTATCTGACATAGAAACGCACTAAACTTCCAGCCAAAGACAATGACAAAGACAAAGCCAAGTGCCCAAGCTGGAGCTACAAGTTAAGCCAAGTTAATGCCATGCTGGCTGCAATTCCCATCGGCAGATCGAAAGTAAAAGCGAACCGCTTGGTTCTGTTGATTCATCGCTACTCAAGTGGCCCATCATAGTTTCACTTAGAGTTGAGAAACAACAAATTGCCACTCGAGTTGGGACTGAGGACACATACTTGGGACTGAGGACACATACTCGCAGTCATATTCACACTCATAGTCACACTCACACTCACAGTCACGCTCACATTCGCACTCGTGTTATGAATGGAAACGCATTGGCCCAAGGTCGATGTGCAGGCTTCTATGTAGCTCCATATCATTTGGCGATTTGATTTTTGGTATCGCATTCGATTTTATGGCCGGCAACTACAGCTCAAACGATTATGATAGGTCTGTGACATCCGGCAGTGTGTGAAGTGGTTAGGAGGTTGCATATCTGAACACATAAAATATTATTTTTATATTGCCTTATATAAATAGCCGAGTGGGCATTTCTCACTATTTCTTGATGTCTGTGCACCCGCTTAGGAACTTCGATACCAAGCACTATTGGTCTTATGTTTGGCTATAATACTCCAACAGGTCATACGTGGTTTGGCTTACAAATATTGCCACGCCCATTTTCCAGCCCATAAAAATAACACAATGGGAATGTATTGTAAACACCATTGTTCGATTTTTCATATACAATAAAAAATGACGCGGGCTTTTTTCTTAGCATTTAATTGCGGTGTTATTATATAAAACCTGAATTAAAGAAGATTTGAATTTGTATAGAATAGAGAGATTCTTAATACATGTATTTAACAAATCAAATTCAATTTAATATGTTACATATTCCCAATGTATGAATACCAGGTATACGAAGGTCCACCAGAGCTGCCTGTAGTTTCCTTTTTAGATATCGATTTGGATTTGGATTTCGAGTTGGATTTGGATGTAGTTGTGGCTGTGGTTGTGGCATGCAACGGTCGCAGCTTCAAGTGCACACATGGCCAATGTCGGCGCTGTCTGCGTGTTTAATTAATAAGTGTGCAGCAATTGGGAGGAGAGCGGAGGAGATGGCCAGAGGGTAGAGGGGAATGAGAGGAATGAGGGGAGGGAGGGGTTTGCTGGTCGTTGATCGCAGGCCATTTACTGCTCCACAGCGCTAATTACAGCGCACGTTAAGAGCAAGTGCCAGGCTCGGCCTGTCGAGGCGTCTGAAAGCTGTGAGTTTACGCGTTGCAAGTGTTGTGGTGCAACAGCTGTGGCAACTTGACATTTGGTGTACGCACGCATCGGAATTTTGTGACTTGCGACTTTTAGTAAAATTGTGACTTGTGACTAGAGCGCCAAATCATCTCGATCAGGCAGGCATGTGAGGCAGTCAGGCGGACGGACACTCACAAGTGTTGGCTGAGTCAGCTCTTTGCCACATCGATCGGAGATCGGGCTTTTGTTAACGCTTTGCTGCGATTGCTGCGCACTTTTTAATTGCACACTTGAGGCAGTCAGCATCGCTCCAACTTTTGATCGTAATCAAATTTGTGGCAAGCCATTCGATGGGGCACGCAGAACCCATCATTAACTTAGCCAAGTGGCAAGCCACAAGTGCGTGAGAACGCGGCCACATGATTCATTCGTGCAACTTGTTAGATTTGAGTGTAACAAGTACACGAACCTTAACTCAAATTACTGCGATTTAAATACACAACAATTGAGGAACAACAAACTGTTACATTTTATTTGAAGAAGAAGAAGAAGAAGAAGAAGAAAAGTCTTTAAAGATGATTTCAATCTTGAAGACTGGCTTAATCTTAATAGAAAGTTAAAAATAAAATCATGTTACAAGAATATTTTTAAGAAATTATTCTCCTTTCAAGATTTTTGTTAAGATTCAAACATTCTTTCATCGAAGAATTTCATTTCTGTATATAGAACGTAGTTTGTCTTTCTGTCAACTCTCAGCTTTCTGAGCTGGTATGGGTACCCGCTACCCATAGGGTAGAAGGGTATTATGACTTAATCGCGTATACCTCCGAAAGTTCTTTGTATGTGTAATTTGGTAACCCATCTGCGCTTGACACTCTTAATATACCCTGTAATTTTGGTACAAATCGGATAAGTAGAATAAAAGTTATTCGGTAAATTATTTATAAAAATTTTTGTGTCCAGTGCATATGGACGTATTAAGTGTGTGAATGACCTAGAGATATCAAATTTGGTGACAGTATTCGTGTAGGTCTTACGCAGATCAAGTTTGTTTTAGATTTTTGCCACGCCCCTTTCCGCCCCCAAAAACTGTAAAAGCCGTAATAATAGACCTACAGTATTGAATTTTGGTATGCATAATAATAATTATATTCTCAATGACTCCTGTGAATTTGGTTGAGATAGAATAAAAAACATGGATGTTATTAAAGAATCAATTTTATTTGCAAAATTCACTTGCAGCTGCCCGCGCTTTGTTTGTTTAGTTGACAGAGTGACCATGTCGGTATTTAATGGATTTAAAAAAAAATATCTATATACAAAAAAAACAAATTTTAGTATATTCGGTGGTATATTTTTTGTTACAAAATCATTCAAGCTTCTTGTTTTCTCTCGAAATGGGTTGCGGGTATCATACGGTCGAGAACTCTCGACTGTAGCTTTCTTACTTGTTAGTACTTAGAACTGTTAACTTGGCCACAATCATTAGTCATAGGTCTAGCCAAGTCGTCAGCATGATGTCAACTGAACGCGAAACTGAATTGCGACGCCGCCAAAGAGTCTGTAAAGTAATTGTATATGTGGCAGAGGGTCGATAAGACTATAACAATGTGGCTGGACTGTCTGGCAGATTTTAACAGCAACTGCTAACTTTGGCATACTCATGAAAAGATCGACCTTGCAACGCGTCTAATTTTAATGTCTTTGAATTGCGCTAAGGTACGAGAAAAGACTGGTTAACTGCGTGTGAGACTGCCAAACTGACTAACTGACTGTCTGTCTGTCTGTCTGTCTGTCTGTCTGTCTCTCTGTCTCTCTGTCTGTGGCTATGTCTGTCAGTTACCCATGGAAGATATGAGTGTGTGCATATAGAGATATCGATCGCTGGGATCGAGGCTTACGCATGCGCAACGTCGGCGCACAAATGTCTGCGTTGTTGTGCGAGTTGTTGTTGCTGCTGTTGTCAAAGTTGTTGCTAGTGTTGCTAATGTAGTCGTTGCTGTTGTTTTTGTTGTTGCCGTTGTGGCTGTGCGACATTTGCGCTTAAATCATATTTTATAGCTTTTTGTTAAATTGAATGTTAACTTGTTTATTTGGTTCTGCTTTTCTGCAACTGACCGCTCCGCATGCTGCTGTTATTGTTGTTGCTATCGTTGTTGTTGTTGTCGTTGCTAGTTGTTGGTGATTGTTGCTGTGTAACGTTTCAAGTTCGCTTTAAGCCATTGGCCCAAACCGTCGCGCCTGACTTGCCATTTACGCTGATTTCGGGCCGTTTGATTTCAACTTTTGTGAATGGCGCACGCACAATTTTGTTGCCAATGTAGCTGTTGCTGTTGTTGCAGTTGATTTGGGCTTTTATTGATCTTGCATGTTGCACCTTGATTGCTGCTAGAGTTCATTCTAGCGACTTTGACTCCATTCGAGCCGATACTCACTCGATGCTTGGAGACGTATTTCGCATTGGCATTTTATTAAATATGTTCGCAAGTCGTATTCATGGATCATCTGCCCGAGCATGTTCTATGAATCGTTCGAGTACCCATTAATCAATGGGCCCAGCCCCTAACTTTAGCTGATTTCAAAAGTCTGATTCGACTGCCGGCACTCGCAATTTATGACTTCAAATGCTTCTTGGCATTCTTCATTCATTCATGTGATTTGCTTGGCCCGCATCAAAAGCAAAGCTGGACTTTTCGCACGATGTGTTTTGGCAAGACACAAATTTGCGGTTGTCGCTGCGATTTGCATTTTCTTTGCTGTGCCACTTCCTTTCGGCCAAGCTGTCAAGCGAACGTCTCCACATCAGACGAGCCAACTTGCAAGCTGCATACAAATGTCTCGATTGTTTTGATGAGGCGAAAGCAATTGAACGAAATCAACTGCTAAGAGAGTGCGATGCATTCGTAGCTGAGATCAGCGCTTAACTCAGACATTATACTTATATGGTATGTTCACTGCCTTAAAAGTCACACCTAGATGGAAGTTTCTTCTTGTAGATCATGTAAGACCTGTATCTGTGTCTTTAAAAACGTTTCAGATACAGTTGCGATCAGACTGCCTGTCCGTCTATGAGTTCATTTAAAAGCGTCTATCTCTAAGCCACAGACTTGGTATTCTATATTAAAAACTAGTTTTTTTTCAATTTGTTTCATAGAGTAAATAACCTTAACGATTATAACTACTAAGTTAGTCAGTTAACAGTAAATATTTAAGTTTTAATTTTTAAAATAATTGAAATTAAATTTATGAATGAGCAGGTCTTAACTTTGATGCACTGATGTCTGTCATTTTACACCTATACTTTTCAATTTAGGCTTAGCTACAACAAAAATCGGCTTTGATGTGGACTCATATTAACTATTGTTAATTTCTTGCAAAGCTACATTCCAGTCGTCTCCTCAGATTTCCATTTCCATATAGTTTGATAGTACAAGTGTGTGTGTATGTGTGAGTATTGGCATTAAATTTCTGTTAATTGTCACGTTTTCCAATTGCTACACTTCATTGACCAGCGATTGGAGAACAGTGTTCAGGGATTGGGGAATCGTCGTCATCTTGCCGCTAATGGCAGTTGTCGTCACATTGTCTGGTCACGGACCGAGTTCACTTAACCCAAATGGCTAGCCACACTCTGACCACGTTTCGTGGCACACGTCATGGCAGCCAGCTGACGAGTGCAGCTGCAACTTCGACTTCGACTGGCACTGCCACTGCAACTAATCGTTGAGATATTGCTCGGCTTTCATAACGAAACAGCAAACATACTCGTGACTATCTTTCACCTGTCGCGGCCATTTGGCAATCGTAACGAATCGCTTACCAACTGGCGAAAGTGTGGAAAACCCAGCTGGAGATCCATCAATGGATATTACTCGGTTACTGAATTGTTGCGTTCAATATCTAACTTGTGCCTTGCAGCCTAGCGTGATATCTCGCGGATCGCGAAAAGTTTTGAACTTTTACCAATTTGACACATTATCAAACAGACTTTGCTAAAGTCGTCACGCATTCATGCAAGAGGAAATCATTTAGGCCCAAAATTGTTTTACAATCAAAAATGCTCTTTTTACATTAACAATGTATGTAAGATTGGTATTATATCTCACCATTAACATATATAATATAACGCTACTATAAGCTTGTGTGTATTTCTTCCTTTAGAAAATACGTATTATTAAGTTAATCTATTATTGACTTTTTAAATATAATTATCTTTTCTATATTTGGATTAAGCATGAATAGTTATCAGAATTAATTAGAATTCACTGACAATTTCTATAAACTCTGGTTGTTTCAATTCATAATAAAATCTTGTACATTGTGATATTTTTTGACTTTACATTACCTAATTACATTATTGCATGCTCTGCTAATTTGACAAACTTAAGAAACAATCTATATTTAAGCATTTTGCCAGTTTAAGGAACTATGACGTGAGTTTGCGAATGCCTTTTAGAGTTACTTTTATTGGGCAATTAATCAGCAATGTACAAAGGCATTCTCCGATCTCTAGGCCGCTAGGTAGATAACATAATTATTAGATATGATCTAAATGTCAGCTATAAGTCTCAATTAGTTTTGCCTGGGATGTCAAAGCGATGTCATCAATGCAAATTTCGAGTGCTTAAAATTCGAGAAACTACAACGAGAGCAACAACATCCACAGCGAACACACATCAAAGGCATAACGTAATTAAACGCATAATAATCTAATTGCATATTTTGCGTGTTGATTAATGTTAATTGCCGACGCAGACGTAGCCGCTTTTGCGAGTGCGCGTTTATTATTCACATTCGCATTCGCATTCACATTCGCATTCACATCGTATTCGCAGCATTCGCATTTTTATGCAGTCACATTGTGCGTTACTCATACGCAGCGTGCGCAGCGCTAATGATCATGATCAGAGCTGTGGCTCTGGCTGCTGTTTGTATCTGCATTCGTATCTGTATCTGAGGCTTTTGTGCGTCTGTAAATCTATCTGTCAATTTTGTAAATTACATTCGCACGCGGCCAACGCGTCGATTGGCGATATTTTTTATGCGTTTGTTTGTTCGTCGTCGTCTTAAATGCCAATGTCTTGCCCAAAATGCGACTGCAGCAACGAGTACTCATACTTACACTCGCATTCGTACCGCTTGTGAATGAGTTTTGGCCGGCCCGGGCCGAAAGTGTAACGCGGCGGTGGCGCGTCCTTGAACGCATGATTTTGTTTTTGCCATTACTAGTTGACCAGATCGAGCTGTGACGGCAAATTGGCAATGCTATTGGCCCAAAATCTCAATCGCAATTTCGATGGCTATCTCAAGAGCGTGTGTGTGTGTGTGTGTGTGTGTGGTGGCAAACTTACCTGGGCCAGTGTGGCCACCGTCAAGCCAAAGGTGAACGCGATCTGAGCCACTGTTGCACTTCCGCTCGCCGTGCTGCCAACGCCAATGAACACCAAGAAAAATGTCCCAACCAGCTCTCCGAGCAGCATGCGCCAGATTTTCTTGTTCTCCGTGATATCGGCGACGCCTACGAATTTCGACATGTCTGCCAGACAGAGTCAGATACCGAGAGAGAGAAAGAGAGCGGGAAAGAGCGTTATGAATATACAACATTAATATTCCATGGAAGCAACGCGTTGTGATTAAGAACTCGACCAACGCATGCCAAAATACTAATTAATTATTGTGAGACTCGCCTATCGATCTGCAATCGATTTGAGAAGGAAATGTGGGTTGTGATTGGGATTTAACACGCTCGAGTTGATTTCGAATAGAGGTCAGTCGATGCATGTACAAGAATATATATCATTGCGAAAGCCATTTGGCGATATTGAAATATATTTTAATGGGACTACTTCTTTTCAGTCAACTGTTTATAAGTATTGCAAATAGTATCCAATTTTAGAGTAATGATTTTAAATATTTTATAACATTGCACTTTTAGTTTACTTTTTTTTACCTATTACTTTATTAATTTATAAACAGAATTGATACTGCTTCTATTTCATCTTTTACATAAAATAATTATGATATCAGCACAATACATTTCCTTGATTAATATTAATATAACAAATTTGTAATATTCAGATCAGGTTTTTTATTTGGAAATATTATTTAATTTATGAAATTAATTACCTTTAGGCATTATTAACATGAAATTATTAAATGAAAAGAATCGTTTAATAACATATTTAACGAACAGCCCATCTAAAATACCTGCAATATACTTTCTAATTGGGGGCCTAAAATCTATAAGGTGTGAATAGTACACAGAAAAAGTACTAAAGCCCTAATTTGCATATTCTTTATACAACTACATTATTACTTACTGACAGTAAATGTTGCACAACGTTGTTTATCCCTATGCAAATTCGCATACTCTAGTTAAAGTTATTATCTTGCCAGATCGCATGAGCACTTGAGATACCCGTATTTGTATTTGTATTTATTTTTGTTTTGTATCCCATTTGCGTTTGCACTCGCAATTTCACACTGTTTGATTAATTAATTTGCTTAATCGCACTATACACTTGGCTTCCTCCTACAAATTGTTTAGTTAGCGGTATTTGTTGATGCTTTTGCTGTTTATCTAAGCTCAATGCAAAAAACAGCGGGTGTTAATTAATTTGTTTAAACAAATAATAATGTTAATGAAACGTTATATTAGCGCCCCATTTGCAATTGAGTACAAAGCAAATACAAGCGATTATTTGTATTAATAATATATTGAACATGCGCATAAATCAAATATTTAAAGCATCTCTTAACAATGTTTTAATGAGCAATAATATTATTGATTTATTTTCTGCCGTTGAAGTGCTAATTGTTCAGCTAATTCTCCGACGTGTTTTGGCATAAATATCTCAATCATTCGAACTGCCGTTTAACTGATCACACACTTCAATTAGCGCTATTTACGACTCTCCTTTGGCACCAAATGCACAAGGGTTTATACCCTGTAAACTTGCGCTTGCTGAAAAAGGTACAACGACATTGCGAATTATTCAAGTATTACATATATATGTATTTGTTCAAAGCTGCATACTTATTTTTTTATTTATTTAGAAATGTGAACTGAGCATCCAAAAGACAATCTTCTAATGCTTCGCTATCTAAATTCAAAGATACAATTTAAAAACTTTCAACTACTCCTAATTTAATATTGTGAACTTACAAAAATGTTTGTAAAAATATTGATTATATATATTTAGCCTACTTTAGATCTTGCTGACAAGGGGATTATAAATTCAGTATGTCGAGTCGCTGCAGGGTATTTTGCAATAGAGACCTATTACCAAAAGCACTCTTAAGTGTTGTACTCTCTCTTAATAGTTAATAGCACACACACAGCAAATAATACCCAGCTCTAACTAGAATATTTACGAGTGTTTGGCTGCCGCAGTCAACGTCTTTAGGCATTTTTGGGGGTCTTAGAAAAGGACTTGACGGGCAGAGGGCCATAAAAGTGGCCATAAAACGACTCGTAATCCACATGTAAATAGATATCGCCCCGTACTTTGTTGGATGGCAGCATGTCAAGGCATCAAAAGTGCTCCACTGTTGCCCCTGCTTCTCCCTGGTTGGTGATAAGTCACGCTATCACCGAGGTGCGCACACTTCACTTAATACGCCAATTATCTTTCATGTTGCTCACGCCTCCACTTGATATTGTTGCCATTCTTGTCGTTTTGGCCACAGTCCCATGACTCGTTGATAACAGAGAGACAGACTAGTCAAGCGCCAGTTATTTGGCTCTGTTCAACAGAAATAACAGTTAGCTTGTCGCTGCAACTGCCAAAGCCGCATCGTAAAACAATTGCCAACAATCAGAACAACAACGGTCATTCAGATTCATTGAGCTTACGCTGAACTTATCGTGACGATTGACACTACTACGATTGTCGTTGGGCAATCGCGGTGCACAGAATGCATTCAAGCGAGCTCAGCATGCGAGCGACTTGAGTTGATTGATGCGTAATGAAAATCGCCAGGAAATTGAAGGGAAAAATAATATGCGGGCTTATGACAGACAGCGGCATCCAGTGAATTCATCAAAAGACTCCGACTCCGACTCCGACTGAGACTGAGACTGAGACTACTGTACTGCTTACTATATATTTGCACGAGCACGAGTGTATAATCAATCAAAGTCAATCACGGCGATAAACAATTTACACTTGAAGAGTTTGACAAAATATAAACAATCTCGGCATACATTATCGCAGCACAAATTGTTAAAGGTGGCAAATAGTTTATTAGAAGGTTTTGCTCAGTATCTAATTGGGAGATAGAGAAAACTAATAAAGCTATTCAAAAATAAATTGACAAATCGTAGGAATTTATTATATTTATAAAGCCAAGCTATACACCTTTATAAGGAACTAAAGATAAAGAAGAGATTACGTATAAATTAATAAGAAACCTGTACTAAGCTTCTTGTGGAATATAATTATTTAGATGGCAGTATCTGTATTTTGTATTTTTAAGAAATTGCATCTATCTCTAAATAATAACACGTTTCTTCCTTTTGAAATTATCTAATGGAACAGTCTTTTAATTTTACTTTAACAAAGATATACAAATAACAATTTTAAAATTAAAGAAGAGCTTATATAGAAAATAAATCTGTATTAAACTTTTGGTGAAATATAATTATTTATTCTTTATTTTCAAGAAGTGTCGGCTTTATGAAAAATAACACCTTATATCCTTAAAATTATTTAAAGGAAGATTTTTCCAATTTAACTAAGAGAGCCTGGTTCTCTAAAGAGAAAAAATTGAAATTGCAACAATTTGACAGATTAAAGGAGACCCACGACTATAGAGTCTAGAATTTGGAGTCTGCAGTTGACACCCACAAATGATGGCAGATATTGAAGGATTTGGATTTGAAATCGGAATAATCATAAATAAATCTCAACGAAACGAAATCAACTTGTTGACAAGATCAGCGATTGAAACTCCGACTCCGACTACGACTCCAACTGAGAACGACAAACGGCAACGGCAATTAGCATAAGCCAAAATTTATGGTTTATTTGCATTGGACATTTGTTTAATTCGCACTCGACGCATTGTATGCTAAGCTAAGCGACTTGTGCGCTCAATTTGTTTATGCAAATGCCGCAAAATGTGGTTGCAACCAGTAGTTGTTGCAGTTGCAGTTGCAGTTGCAGTTGAAGTTGGGGCAGCAATAACAATAACAGCAGGGGAACGAAGGCTGCGAAATGTCAAACCTGTAATTACGGTGAATGGGCGATTGCAACAAGCGATGCTAATGTGTGCGACAATCAATCAGTCAGCCAGTCGGACAGTTTGGCCGGTAAGCAAGCAATCAATCAATCCATCAATCAAGCAATAATTGGAATGCCGCTCATCATTAATTCGCTCTAACCATAACGGTCGAAAACTACGAGTATATTAATCATTCGATCGAGGCTCCCCGAGAATCGTAATTCGCAATTCAAGTTCAATGAAACCAGCTACCATAAGCATTAGCTCAATCAATCTGATGGCTGTGGCTTTCAACTTGAGATACAGTGTCATCTGGAAATGGGCACTTGAAATTGCAACTGCTAAAATAATATTTTAAATTTTAATGCATCGCCGTTGAGATGCGTTAAATGCGCCCTTGTCGCACAAATGAATAAACAGCGAATATTAATGTTTCCCTTTTTGATTAGCACTTGAATTAGCAATGATTACGCAAATACTTGGCAACAACTAGTTCTATTTTTAGAGCAACTGAAACTGTTTGCCAACTGGCTTTGATAGGCTCGTTCAGGTTGTACAATAATATACTCAGACTGTTCTCGCATTCCTCATTCGACTTGACTCGACTGACTCACGGGTTACGGGTACGAGTATAATTGATGGGCTTCACCTTGCCAATGGCCAAATGCGAATGGGGCAACATACAACAAACAACACACACTCACACACTCACACTCGCACTCATACTCGAAGATGTTGATGTTTGATAAGCAAGCATAAGTAACACTCCAATACTGTATCTCGACAATTATTTGCCGACTGACTGAACTGTGGTCGGAAATATTGGTTCTGAAAGAGCATAAATTGAGAGTATAGCCAGCTTAAATATTTGACAATACTTGTTGAAATATATTCAACAAAATTATCTAGAAGATCCCAAAATCTGTGGCTATTGAGTGCTTAATCGTTTGTCTACATCAAAATAGGTCTGAAGTGTACAACCGATGAATAAATATTAATAATAAACACTAAATAAAATCAACAAATAAATCGTAGGATATAGAAATTGCATACCGCACAATTAATTTAAATTAATAAGATACTAAAGTATCTACATGATTTATTTTCAGCACTTCATTTGGATTTCAGTTTAGCAACTATTTTTAATGAGCAGCTGTTATTTATTACTTAAACACTTTTCAATTAGAATTTTAGCCGTTATCACTGGCTCTCAATTAACCGACTCCAGTTGGTTCTAGCCTGACTATTTACCTGGAATAGCTCTCGGCTCGCTTGCTCTCGAGGTGGGAATAAGACTGAGACTGAAACCAACTGTCAGCAAAGTAAATGGATGAAGGTTGGGTGCAAGGCTGTTATATGGATGGAGCTACTCGTTTTGTGCTGAAAGTATGTGAAATCTAGATAAGATTCTCTTTTATTTAACGAGCTAAACTGGGAAATTGAAATAGAAATAGGCACAAGTGCGCACGGTCGCTGTTTACCATAACCGTTTATTCAGTTGTTGGAAGTGCAAATATAAATACGACTAGTGCGAGTTTATGGCGCTTAACTTGTGGCTACCACTCGGATAATGCCCATAAAGATAGCAACAATTTGGCTAACAGGCAGTTGGCTTATCAGCCGGCAAAGCAAGGCAAGGCAAGGCAAGGCGAGTGAAGTCAAGTCGAGTGGCAAATCAGAAGTCCACTTCTGTGGATTTGCACGAATCTTATCAATCTCTGGCCAGCATAATCTACCCCCAAATTAGTCAGCAATTTCTCTGGTTTATGGCCCACTTATTCATGAGTATTGGCGGTGGATGTCATTGTGTCATGGATGCCAATGGATTCGCTATAACCTTCAAGGGTCAGGGCGTGCCGTGTGCAGATGAAATTTATTGTCTGTTTTTGTTACATCCTTGGACTGTAGTTGTAGATGAGTATCTTGTGTCTGATCTTGAGTTGAGTCCAAAATGGGTCTAAGAAAATGGCCAAGGGGCAAATGAATTGCGATTGTTTTGGGCACATTAATAATTGTTGCGAGCCAACAATCAAATTTACACACAATAATCGCCAAAAAGCAGCAACAAATGAAAGGTGATTATTATTGTTATTATTATTATTATTTGTGTCTGTGCTTGTGAGGGCGTGACGACAAGACATTGAATGAATTTAAAGACTGCAAAATAAACAAAACAATATGAATATAAATATAAATAAATAACAACAAGCAAAGACATGGCAAGGCTATGTTTGTCTTGATTGTATCTCATGGATACACAAATCTGTGCAAATAAATTACGAGCATTGTTTTGATGGCATTTAATTGAATCAATTAACAAATTATGGGCTTTCTTTTCCGAACTGTTTCCAGATAATCGAGCCACGAGCTGGAGTCGAGGACAAACGTTCGCTGTATCGATGCTCGAAATTAATTAGCGAGTACAACGAATACCACGACGAGTACAACCCGTTATCAAATACAAATAACATTGGTTTTTAATTGGCAGATGTGAGCAAAGACGCCACTTGGCGTCGGCCGTTGGCTGACATTCTAGACATTCTAGAGGCGTGTGTAATGCGATCCACACGCCTCAGCGTAACGGAATTCTGGAGCAGGAAAGTGGCACAGTCAACAGCTCACAGCTCACAGCTCAGAGCGGCGTAAAGCTAACAGGTAATGGTTGTTAACCCATATGCGAGTTGGCGTGAATAACGATTCGCGAATAATGTGCAAATGAGTGCCACCAGCTACTCGGCTGCCCTCACGTCAACGACGACGACAACGGCAACGGCGAGTACTCGCAAATTGTTATGCAAAACAGGTAGAAGCACAGTTTTGAGCTGACTTTTTGCCTCTGGACTCTTCCGCATTTGGCTCGAAAGATTATAATCATGTTGATGCCGCCCGCTGGTGATGTCGTTGTTGTTGTTGTTGTTGCTGTTGCTGTTGATGGCGAATGATTGTGTTTATAAATAAAAACAAAATACATATGTTGAATTACTAACAAACACACTACAACAACTCGTACAATTCAGTTCTAATGTCAAGGTCAGTGTCGGGCGAGTACACTCACACTCGCACTCACACTCACACTCACACTCACACTCGCACTCACACTCGAACTGGAACTGGAACTTGCACTCATGCAAGGTACTTTCGCTATCACTGCCGGGGCATCAATGGGCCTTGTCTTGCCAATGATTCTTGGCCGTCTCCACAAACGGTAAATCTTTAAGCCATTCAGAAAATTTCAGACAAATTTAAGAAAACCAAGAGCGGCAGTAGATCAATTGTAGATACTTTAAATATACCTACTGAATCACGTTTCGAAGGACTCAATGTGTAATTAACTTTTAATAACATTTAAATTTAGAAGAGCATTTAGTTACAAATTATTATTTTATTTATTGCATATTTCTTTATTTATTTTTGAACAGAAATACAAAATTATATTAATTTGTATATTTTCAGTTATATATTTTGTTTCACAAAAATAATTCAAGTAATTTAAATTTATTCTTAAATTACACAAATGACTATTATTTAATTATTGTTTTAACATAAAACATATATAATTTTAAATTAGATACATTCACTAATTGTCTCTCTTTTTTTAAATATTCTCTTCAAATGTTTATGCTTTCTTCCAAAAATTGGGCAATTTCTTGCCCAAATTTGGAAAGGTATCGTTTCGCGAAGTCATTCGATAGTCATTGTTTTTATTGTTAATCGATTCTACAATTCGCTTGCAATTGATAAATTATTTGGTTAACTAAAATGATGCCATTTACTAATTGTATCTCTTATTATTTTGTTGTAATAAAGATCCAATGTTAATTTATAGGTTTCCCTACGAAAATTGGGGAATTTCAATTCGCAGGGGAATCGTTTCGAAAATTCGTTGCTTTGATTGACAACTTGAACTTGTCACGTTGCGCCTATTTTGGGGGCATGGCTCACACTCAGTCGCACTCATATTGCGGTACTCGCATTGTTGGCGAGTGCTTCAGATACGATCTTCGGTGTCCGCCTTTCATGTGCTCCGCCAAGCGTTCGGCAATTTATGGGCATTAGAAATGTGCAGAGTGATAAGATAAGAGCCCACGACGAGGCCAGACAGAATACGAGTGAAGCGGAAGAAAATATTCATGAGTGTGGGTGTGGGTGTGACTGTGAGTATTCAGATGAGTTCTGCTTGGCAATGCAATGTTTTAATTGTGTCTTCCACAATTATCTCTGCCGGCAATGTGGCTTGACCTCGCCCTGCAGTGTGCTTTTGGGGTCACGCGATGTGCTCGAAAAACGCTTAAGAATTTATGTGCGCTGCAGTTGCAGTTTGCTGTTTTCAGTTTACAGTTGACTTCCGTTTCGGGCACATCCTGAACATGCTAAAAGGATGTTACAGCGTCAAGGTGCAGGTTTGCCGTGGCAGCCTTGACCAACAGCGCAATTGAAGGCGAGGCTTGCCACACGTGCCACATCGGCTTGGCTGTGTCTGTGTCTGTGACTGTGTCTCTAGGTCGGTGCGACACACCCGAATCCTGTTATAGAAATCACTAGTTTGTATTCAGGTTGCGGGGCGTGGCATTGAGTGATGAACGCACCGCGCTGCGTATGAGTAACGTCACTCACAGCTCCTGCTGCCAACTTCATTATGCCAAATGGTAAATGGTAAATGGCAAATGGTAAATGGCCAAATGACAGAACGGAATAAGTTGAAAGAACAACCGACTCATTTATGAGCTGTAGACACGCGAATCGTACATATCTTGGCTAATTTACGTATATTCACCTCATATGTTTGGTTAATGTTTTATTAACGTTTTTTGGCACATCAATTTTTCTTAGTAGCCTTTGTCTCGCTTCCTTGGCCATAATTGCGAGTCAACAAACAAAGCCAAAAACAAAAGACAAAAGGCGCGTGTTTTCCACCATCCACCTTCATCCCACAACAATAATTAATCAATTTAATACGATTATATGGACTTCCATCTTTTCTGATTATTGTAACCCTTTTTTCCCAGCACTTAACTCGCTAAGGTGATGATTTTATTGAATCATCCAAATAAACATCAAACGCACAAAACGAATCGCAGTTCTTCAAAACTAAACTTGTTTTTTCGTCTCGAACAGAGACAACACAGGCCATAAATTTCGTTATAAATTTATTAATTAGTAAACATTGGCTGGTCTCCATTCAATTTGTATGCGGGAGGTGTGTTTTATGGCCTGCTAATTTATGCTCTTAAGTTGACTCGATTACAGAATCGATAAATCAGCGCCAATTCTCTCAAGCAGTGCACTACTCCCATAACCCAATAATCATCGGCTGAATCTATTGTGCAGCGATCAGCGAAGACATTCGTGAATCGCTGGCGAATGATTAAATTCACATTAACTGATCATTCGCAGATTCATTTTACAAGCCTTTTTGTGTTTTCAGTCAAAGATCTTAGCTTAGTTATGAGATCAAGTCCCAGATCCGCGAATACCTCAAAACTGATGACTTACTAAAATACATGATTGTTGATTCAATTGATTTGCTGCCATCTCGAGAATTTTTTGAATTGATTTATCTTGATAAGTATTTTAGATTTATTGTGTTGTAAATTAAATGAAATTAAATATGTCATGTAAATAATTCGGGCAGATCGAAATTCCATTAAATGGCAGATGTATTAAATGTATGTAAGGCGTTAACCTAAATCATTTCAATATAAAGTCTATGTCAAATTAACTTTCACAAGTGGAATTTTTAGGCACTAAAGTAATCCCGTAATTCCGGCGATCACGTGCCAATCACAATTGCAATATCAATTCCACATCGAGATGGCATCACGATAGAGGTAAAGCTCTGTGTTTAGCTTATCGAAATATAGTAATGCAACTAATGACTTTGTTTGTTAATGAAAACTTTCCATGGGAAGTTTGAACATGAAACCTTTGTTATTATAATAATAAGCCGCGATCACTAATAACACGTTGATACGCTTATCCCATATTTAATCCCAATCTCAGTTCCAGTCACAGTCACAGTCACAGTCCCAGATCCAATCTCAATAGAACTGGCGCTTAGAGCAGCCCCGAGCAAAGTATCTTCAGCTCGGATCGCTGAATCGATAGCGTGGCGATGTCGATATGACTAATGGGTATTATTTTGCGACACTGTGCACACTGTGCGAATTTCACCGTGATGTCATGACTGTCAATTGTCAACTGGCGATTAAAAGCAAAGTAGTTGGACTCACAATTTTGTTTTATCAACAACGCAAAAGGCCAAAGCCTCGACGCGTCTCGACTTCCGATTGCCAACGATTTCACGATGTCGGCAAGACGCAGTAGGTGAAATTAGAAACACGTTTTGGCCATGCCAATTGTAGAACTCACAGATGAAATGACTCCATGACCAAGGTCAGAGCCATGTGGCAAGAGCCAAACAGTTAATATTTAAATTCAATATTGACAGTGTACGCGCATTTGTGTTGATACAATTGTTTAAATAATAACAAAAGTAGGTTGACATTAATTAGGATTTTGAAAATCACTTGGAAAATTAATTAGCCCGGCAAATATTTTCGATTCTTTTTCAGTTCTTATCGCTGTGATCTTAACGCTAGTTGAAAGCAAATAGACGGAGACAAATAATGGGCCATAAGACGTGTATCCAATAGCAGATGATGGCCAAGACGCTGCTCGGCCACCTCGACTCATTCAATACTAATTCTTGTGATTTAAGTTCATTCACTTGCGCTCTTAACTGTTATTTAATTTTTATTGTATTTACGGTCCGCTTTCCTCGAGGAAGTCATCATCCTCTCCCCGTCTCCGTCCCTCTCTCTCTCTCTATCTCTATCTCTATCTAGCTGTCACTGTGCCACATGAGGCGGAGTTGTGTCGTGCAGCGTTCAGGTCTCAAATCAAATCATCGACAGCAACTGGCACGGAAGCTGATGCCACAAAAGTCAGCAGTTAATTTGCCGTCATGTTCGCCGCCGCCACGCGGTGAAAATATTGAAAGCAATCAGCTTGTTATTGATAAAAAACACCAACCACAGCACCAACAACAAAGAAAGATATTAAAAACATTTGCAATCTTTAGCATGCATGTTGTGATTAAACGAGCGCCAATGATTTTACAGTTTTAAAATGATTAATGTGGCGTCTTACAACACTTGGGGATACTTTACCTTACTACTTATACTCTTACTCCAATATGCAACTGCCTAAAGAAAGCTACCAAAGAACTGAGAGGGTTGTCTTACAATTGTGTTTTAAAAATTAATCTCTTACGCTGGGTTTATTTTTAAACTTCTTTGTCCAGATACGTGGAATGTATGCTGTTGAACCTGCTACTAATAAGCTGCCTCACATTTTATACAACAGTTTGTTGTACAACTTCTGTGTTAATTATCCGATCATTGGGAAATTATCGGATAAGATAAATAGCGCAATATATTTTCGGGCGCAACAAAGTTCAATATTATGTCTACAATTTTTATTGTCATCATCGCATGATTTTTTGCACTATATATTAGTATTTCAACTGTTGATGAGGAGTGAAGTATTATGCATACATTTTATTTCATTCCGTATTAACTGTTTTTTAGTATTTTATGGAAAATTAATTTCTACAATTTTATAGTTTGAGTTTGACTATATTTTAGTTATTTTCTTTTTCACTGTCATATCTTATAGTGATAGACACTAAATTAGATAAATATTTCAATTTAATTTCTAATTATCAGAATTTCATTCTCATATTTATTTAAAGGTTTCATTATTTTATAAATATATGAAATTTATTTTATATATAAAAATGGCCTTATAAACCAAAATTAAAATTATTTTTTTTTTATTTATTATTAATATTTTAATTAACCAATTTTTGTTTAATATATACATAATACATTGAGAGTGCTAGGTTGTTTCTGGATCTAGTTATGGTATTAATATTTTCATGAAAAAACAAGGTTTTACTCAGCAAAATAAACAAAGTCAAGTAAGAGTCATTTGCTCATCAAATTTTACTGCTGGCTTTTCAACAAGTTGAATGTCTTTTCTCCCCATAATAGAACATACAGGAAGATCAAGAAATCAAATTACTTTGTGCTCTCCATGATGATACAAGTTTTCACAATGGAGATATTGAATTAGATGTAGGTATGTATATTGAGTGCTCGATCGAGGAGTACTCGTCAATTAAACTTATTCAAATTTCCCACACTTGCACGAAACCATTAACCTTCATTTGTAATTTCCCCAAAACTCATTCAGCCACTCCATTCACTGCTCAGTGTTCGATCTTCACTCGCACTCGCACTAGCACTTGCAATCGCACTCAAACTCACCTGTTTTCTCAACCATTTTGCACTGTTTCTGCTGCTGCTTCTTTTGCTCTGCTTTAGCTGCTGCTTCTGCTGTCTTTGTCGTCAGTGTTGTTGTTGCTGCCACTAGAGTTTAGCGCCCGGCGCGTGGGTTCGTTGAGTTTTTGTTTTTTTTTCTTTGCTTTCGTTGTATTTTTCTGTGGTAAAAGTGCGCTCGTGTTGTTGTTGCTGTTGTTGATATTGTTGTTTGATATTTTGGCGCACTTGAATGAAATTATTGTGCCAAATGTCTTATTGCCAAATAATAATAATAATTGTTAAGGTTAAGTGGCTGCTGGCTGCTGGCTGCGTTGCACAATTGCTACTTGACCATAAAAATTCAATTCGAAATTTGAAATTGAAAAGCGCCTGTTTTGAACGAGTTGCAATTGCGCAAACGCCCAACACAAAAATGATTTAAGAGTTTTGTATTTGCCAACTTTTGACAATTTCACTTGACAACAATTTATTGACACTTCTCGTTTTTCTTGCTACTTTTTTAATTATGTTTTTTCTTTTATTATTGTGGTCGTAATTGAAAAACGAAAGCGCGTAACTCGATTACAAATTTAACAATAACAATTTTCACAAATTTAATTCAAATTTAAATTAAATTATTATTGTTAACACTCGACGAACTCTGATTTATTATTTCGATTTGATTTGATTCGATACGATTCGTTTCGGTTCGATTCGTCTCGCACTTGATTTTGTCTTTGTTTTTGCGTTTTGTGTTTGCTTTTCTGACTTTGCTTTCTGCTTTTGCTTTTGCTTGCTGCCACGTTCGCTGCTCGAGCGCAAATAAACGTTGCTTGCGCTGTGTCTGTAACTGATATACTCTCAGTCGACCATGCGCCGACTGCGACGTCGATGTCGACGTCGCCGTTGTCGTTGACGTTTTCTGCCAAAAGCGACGCGGCAACGCGCAGCCGTTAGATTTTTTGGGCTTGCCGTTTGCTTTCAGTTTTCAGTGGAGTTTGATTGTCTTTAAAGGATTGGGGTTGCCCTTATGACTTAATTAGCAAATTTAATAATAGTTCAGCATACAAGTCGCTTACCCTGTAGACGTTCCTTGAAAAGGCGTATTTGTGCTATCACGGCAGTCAAAGATGTTCATACGTTAAGTTTACACTTATTTAATTCGCAATTCTATTTTTCAGTTAGTGAGATGTAAGTTAACATTGTATGTGCTAGAATATGGTCAAGCACACCCTGTAATAATGTGCTTAAAACGCATTTACTTGTGCCTAGTACAAGCGATAAATTATTTTTCTGGGACTCTGACTTAGTTAACTTAATTGTTACTGTTCCACACCCCGTAAACTTGCAAACTGTTTGTATTGATTTAAAAGTCGATTATGAGCAGTCGACATCGAGGAAATTACTATTATTAAATTAGGTTAGATTAGGAAATAAACCAAATAATCAAAATTTTCAAATATGTTAAATTCGTACAAAATTAAATAAATGATTTCAGATATTTCAGAATAAATTATTCAGTTTAAATTAAAACCAATTAAAATGTTAAAGCTATAAATTAACAACTATCAATGATCTACACTTATGTACCTTAATTTTTAACTTGAATTGTCTTGATTCCCCGATATTCTGGCACTCCAAAAAAAAAGGCATGTGTCCAGAGCAGATTAAATTTCCCAAGGCGCAAATCTTATCAGTGTGAAGAACTTAATCCGTATTATTGATTACGGAACAGTTTTAAAACCCGACCTGCACCCAGTCTGGGTAATACTTGTATCAGATATTTTCAATTTCAATTTCAATTTCATTTTCATATTTATTTTTATTGCTGTTCACTTTAAAGTTATGCAGCACATTAGAGTAGTTTTTTGTTTTTGCCAGTCGCTAATGGGTTATGGTTGGGAGAATTGGCGCTTATCACTTTTCATATTTCACTTTTCAGAGCAATTTCCCCTCGTTTCGGTTATGGATTCAGTTCCGCTTTAATATTGATTATTATTGCACATTAGAGTCTGTTTTTTGCCTTAGTTAATGGATGGAGCTGTATATAGAGAGCGCGCGTAACCTCTCCGTGAACCTTGTCATATTTATTTCAGGCCCAAGCAACAGTTGCAACTTATTGACAAAACAAATGATAGACAAAAACGTAAACAATCACAGTTTTTTATATTCGTTTTTTGTTATTTGATAAACCATCATAAGTAATGCCCGCTCAGACAGATTTTCTATTTATGAGAGGGGCGGATCCGGAGTTAAAGATACCGACCGACTCGAGTAGTGATTACCAGTAAGAACTTAAAAACGGAGATGCTCATTAAACTGCCACGAACGAATACCATTCGAGCTATTCAAAATTATTCAAATATCTGATGAATCTATTCATCAGCTGCTCAACGTAATATTCGACTAATCTGATCCCCAGGCATATCTTTAATCAAATTAACATTGCAAACCACTGAAAATTTTGACAAATTATTATTACCTCTACCGAGAGTATATAATTATAATCACTTTCATTAAATCTGTAGTACAGATTTCAAAGTTCCCGTCGAATAATTCCAGTGATGCACTTTTGGTAGATTTCCATTCCCATCTTCAGTCGTAAAACTACAAATATAGTATCCCAATTTCCCAGCAAATTAAACTCTGATTAAGTTTATTGCTTTCTTTTTTTTGTGTTATATAAGTTTAGAATTAATTTGCTGATACCCCACAATCGACATTTGGGTCTGGTTGGTTTGAAGATTATTCAACATTTTGTTTTTATTTTTTTAATTTTTGAATAAGTATTCTCTAAATATTAATTAATAAAGTCAATTCATTTTATCACTTATTATTCGATTCGCATGGTGAACACAGCATATCCTACGAAAATCCAAATTTTAATATTATAGTATTTATGCGCAAATCTGGGCAAAATTGTGTATGATTTGTTCAATTACCTTTAGGTGCATAACAACTGAAAGTGCTATACTAGCAGATACCCTACAAAATATATACCTAAATTGAAAATGGATTGCAATATGGAATGTATAATATATTTATATATATATATGTATATTTGCTTATTTCAAGGGTATTTATGCTCAAATGTAGGAAATGTGGCCACCGAACTCGGAATAATTTGTTTACACAGTTTATAATAGATAGGTATAAATATAATTTTTAAGTAATATTATTGCTTATGTGTTAACTGTATAGCCCATTAAGTGTCGAGTGTAGGGTGTATAAAAATATAACTCTAACTTGAGGCCTGTTTATTGTTCGCTCACTGAAAACAATTTTTCACATATCATTCAAAAACCGTCGCCGCCGCCGCCGCCGCCGCCGCCACCGCCGCATTTAGTTGGTCCCCCTCGCAGCTGCCACCTGCCACATGCCACCCACAAGCGGGTCTGGCGTCGCCAATCGATGGCGACATTGAGGCAGCTTTGCGAGCTTTCATGCCCAAAATAAAAGTACCTGTAAGTGCGCGCTTTCAGGCAAGAAATTGCGGCTCCAAATGGAATCCAGTCGCAGGTCGAGCGATGTGCGGCGATCGTGTCGGCGGCGGCAGGTGGTTGTTGGCCGCAATGATTTACAGTTATTGCCGGCGCTAATCACGAGACGAAATAAATTTGTGTGTAGGCAAAGAGCTAACTGGCAGCAATAAACGACAATGAGTCAGTACAAAACGGGCCATGAAATTGCCAAAAATCAACAAAACTCTGATTGAACATTTGTGAAAATTGGTTCACTTCAGTATGGGGTGCAATTGTTGCCAGCCAGCCCAACTGATCGTTAACTTGGCCAAAAGACACGCACACACACCCGCACACCCAGTGCGGCGAATAAAGGTCAATGTCGCCAGCTCAATGCTGGTTTTGCGGCTGCAGCTTTGACACTTCAGAGCGCAACTTCAACTTCATCCATCAATCTTGGGAGTGTTTTTAAGCCTCTACCTGTATTGTATTTTATCTTTACTTGTTCGCTGTACACAAATATTATATGTACTCTCTGCCTAATGCAAATTTGGAAGCGCCATCGCGTTTGCTTTCGCTTTTGCTTTTGGCCAACTGGCTGCCTTTTGTACTCAATAATTTACAATTCAGTCACCACATGTCATCAGCTTTCAGCTTGTTTTGTTCTCACATCTCCGAATCGTATATTGTATATGGCGCTGCCATGACTAAGGCGAACCATTTGTTATTGTTGGCCAAATTGCTGATCTCCATTGACAACTTGTTACCAGCATTTGGCACACGCAGATCGTGGGAAATTCTCCTTCAAGTGTCTTGCGGGGGCGTTTCGCCAAAAGCCTCAACAATCTTGTCGTACTCCAGTTCCAAATGTACTCACAATTGGCCCATTGAATCGCTCGAATCTGCCATGCAAAACTGGTATAATCTACGCATTAATCCGCCTTAAAAGCTTCTCTCGGCTCAGACATCAATGAATACTCGAATACTCTTACGCAACAATTGGTTTGCATAAACCTAAAGGGGCTGATCTCAGGTTGTCCGACTTCGATATGCTCTAATCCGCATAGTCTACAAGAAAAGGGACTTACAATTCCAAATTTCAAAATATGAAATAATTTTTGAAGTTGACTTGGATAGGAACGACCACCAAATCATAATCATCAGATACTAACTTTGCAGATTTAACGCATGGCCTTAGACAAGATGTGAGCAATAAAGATTATAGTTGATAATTCACAATTTATGATTAGAAAATAGCGACTAGTAAGTACATAGTTTAATACCCAAAGTTCTTTGGTGAGCAGAACTTGAAGAAACTTGATCTATTGACCGCACATCATAAATTGTTTAATGGGAAGCTATCATAACATTTATGATAATTATGCTAAGGTAATGAAAATTGCAGAATATTTACATAAAACAATAAAGTATACTTATGTAGCTAGTGATAGTGGTAACGATTTAACTCGGCATTACCAGGAAACTAAGGTGATCATTCTACAAATCGACAAATAAAATATTTAGCATTATGCGAATTTGATGTAAGACACCTGCAGTTACGTTTCAATTCGAGTGGCATCGATACACTTCGGTAGAGTACAAAGAATCGTGGATCGAGATGAGAAGAGTTTGAGTTGAGTTGAGTTCAGTTGAGATCTGATCGACGAGGCGTCGTCGTCATCTTGAGGCACTTCCTGCCAACGAGGCGCGTGCGCTGCCACAAATTGCAGGCAATTAACAATTGTGGTTTTGGCTTTTATTTTCAGTTTTTAGACTTGAGTTTGTGGCTTTTGTTAGCCTTATGCCGGCAACACTTGAGTGGAATCAAAAAGGAACACAAATGAAATCGAATTGATTGACACACTGAAGTGCGTGTGATGGGACTTTTGTGTATTCTGTTCGCCATTTGCCATTTGTGTTTGTTTAATTGTTGTATAAAACACATTCTATTTGCTCAGCCGTATACCGAGAACAGTATTTCAATTTTAGCTACTTTGCTCATTTACTTTTTATTTCAGCGCTTCTTGTGATACATATTGCTGTAGCTTTTTTTCAGGCTGGTCGCGGCTTTAACGTTTGCTGTTGTTTTTGCGCTTTTTGTATCTTGGGCACGGCCGTTCTATCTGGTACGTGTTCTGTTCGAGAGCTATTAGCATGGAAATCGGTATGGGAATCGAAATGGGTTTGGGTAATGGGTAATGGGAATGAACATAGGTTTGTGACAGCTGATAAGCTAAAAATTTGCTAATCTCAGCTGCAAGCTGTTTCGCTAAATAGCAGCAAATCTGTGAGTTGTATGCGATTTAAAGGTAAACTTCCCCGATCTATAGTATATAAGTTGGAGTGTGTACTTGTAGTGGACGTTTAATTTACTTAATTGAACGACCCTCAGGCTTGTATCCGGATTTCATTTGTCATTGTCCCGTTCCGTCCAGCAAGTCATTCACATCCTGCTCCAAGCCCAATATCATAACTTACTTTGTAATGCCTTATGAGTATGAGCCCCCGGGGGACTAGGAACTAGGAACAAGGCATGCAAAATAGTACTCGTCATGCTGCGCCTCAAAGTTCAAGGACAACAGTCCTAGCGCGTACAATGTTGGGCGTTGTCCGCCAAAACGTCAAATGCAAATTTAAATAATGGAATGTCAGCGTGGGCTTCGAATGATGTGTGCGAGCGAGATTTGCTTATCGATATATGCAAATTACAAGAAGTACTTTGTGGTTATACAAATCATACATATGTGATATTTGAACATGAAATCCACAACAATGAGTTAAGGCTTCCAGTCGACTTCGACTAGTTAATTATTCAACACTTTGGACAACAACTTTACAAATTTTTCAGTCTTCAGTCAAACATACAGTATCCGAGACACAAACCAGCTGTAATTTATGACGCCTCATAAAAGTATGCATCGTTTCAATTTCAGCGCAATTATTGGGATATTTTATTTGCACTTAGGGGGAAAATAGAAAGGACATTTAAAGTGGGGAACATAAAAGGGAATTAAAAAATACAATTTTGTAGCAGTTTAACTTTCTAATGTTAATTATCAATTATGTAGTACGAACAAAAGGCCATAAGCGCTTACCTATTCACTTGAATCACTCACAATTAACTAATAGTACTCAATGTCCACAATTTGTCGTACTTTATGTCATTGGACTTGACAGAATGAAATCAGATCCCATTGAAAGCGCCCACACTCATGATCAGCGTCACAATGTGATGTTTGTGTTGTTGCTGCAGCGGTGGTGGTAAAATAAAGTTGATGTGACGACATTTATAATATGTCATGGCAAATAAATAACAATTTATGGCAGTTGGCCCAATGGAAAAGTTCGAGATGCACTAAATTAATTAAAATCTGAGCATTTCACAAAATTATTTGGCCTTTGTCTGTGATAAGCGATATGAAAATTGCACTACATTAAGTCAGGCGACAGTGTGGAAATTTTTTTGCAAACGTCACGCAGGGGCATGGGATGGGTGGGCGTTGTACCAATTCCATATTTGCACCAATAAATGTTTAAATAAGTAATTAAACAGATCATAAAACAATTCGCATTGCTGATTGCACAACTTTATTTGCGCAAGAACTACACATGACGTCACAATTGACGCTTCCAATCGAGTGTCTTCGTATCATCCTTCCCTCGCAACCCCCCCTCTTACCTTACATAGTTGAAGAACTAATTTTGATAAGCATTACAGCATTCAACCGTAGCAGGGAACAATGTCAAGAACATGTCTCCTTGCTCATAATAAACGTAGCAACGAGTCGCGTCGCGACGGCGCGCGCGCGCTCTCTTGCTCTTGCTCTTGTTATTGTTGCTGTTGCTCTTGCTCTGTCTCGCAACCGTCACACAAGTGGCTCTCTTGCGGTCGTCCCGCTTCCACTTTCTGCAGCACCGAGAGTTCACATTTTTACCGATTGTTTTTAGCTCTCTGCTAATTACGTTATTTGTCGTAGCAGCGCACAGTGACAAATTTAATTTTTAATTTATGGTTTAATAAATCAACAAATGTAATTTGTAGGTATTTCATTATAATAACTCCACAAAATTTTAAGAAAGCTAAGGTTGTGTTATATTATATTTTTATTTGAGGAAACCTTTATAGTTTAAAAGCTTAAGCATGGCAAAAAAAAATGGAATACCAAGAAATTAAAATTTATGAGCTCCCAACTTAATTACTTAAAAAAAAAATAGTTGAAAAAAAAACCTTTGTACTATTTCAATAATGGAATAAATACAAAAATATTAAAATTTAATAAACAAGCAGGCATGGTCATGTAACTGCATAATCTTTCCATTCAGACTCTAAAACTTTAAAAATTCTTGATTTTCTAACATGTGCACCCTGATAACATTTAAGTAGCTTCTGATTCACAGTTAATGATTCATTTTTTTAACACTTATTTTACACAAGCCAATAAAAAATTCCTCTGAATGGTAATTATTTGAGCTTAATCACACGTAATTAGCTGTAAAAATTGTAATGATCAATTTCACACCGACATTTCCCACTGTGCGACGCACTGTGCTTGCCGTTTTACTTTTTCACCGTCTTCGAGCTGTGCGATTTTCGCGGTGCGCACATTTATTGTTGTTGAGTCAAAGTGCGCGGATCGCTTAGAAGGGGAAGAGACTCCTGTAAGCGTGTCGAATAAGTTAATCAGTGGCTTTAAGTGAATTCTGTGTTAGTTTTGTTATTGCAAAAACTTTTTGCATATTATTTAAAAAGGTGGCATTTATTGCATGTCCAAAGGTGTCAAGAAGCTGTCGAGCTTATCAAAGTTAATTTTTAAATAAGGTAAATACTCGAGGAAGTTTTTAATAAGTCTGTAATTTTACGACCCATATACCTTCCATTCTCTCCTCTTTGACCTTGTTTTTCTGTTGTTATTTAACTGTCAATCCGAAAGATGATCTCAACAAAATACATACATAAATTTTGAACCCAAATCACACGTGTTGTCAAATCGTTAAATATAAAGAATAAAAACTAAAATATATTTCTCACTTTTGTGAGTCAAAAAAATAAACACGAAAAATTAAGAAAACCGCAAACGATTCTGGGAAATTACAACTAGATTTTTATAGCGCTGAGTATGTGTTTTGTAGATAAAAAGAGATATGCTTTGATTCAAAAATGATGCAGTGCTGCCAAAATATATTAAAATAAAGACATATCCGCAGCAAGTACAGTGAACGCAAAATTTAACGATATCCATGTGGTTATTGTGGGAATTCATACATTTTATTTTTTATTCCGTGATTAATGCATTTCGTAAAGTGCGTATGCATATACATATGTATATATATATATATATATATATATATATATATATATAAATATGTAAATATATATACATATATTAATATTATTTATTTCATAGCCATATTTGAAAAGGAAATATATTTATCAAAGACACTTTTTTCAGTAATCATAATTATTCGGTTAGTAGTAGGCAGTTTTTCCTGTCTGCGCAAGCGGCGATGCGTGAAATGATGCGAACATCCATTGTACAAATGCTGCTGGAATATAAAGGCTATAGATATTTACACAAACTAAATATATTTACACAAAGTAGAGCTAATGAGGGAAGCAGAACATAGCGTGCTTAAATCTGTTTAATTCTTTGTAAGTAATTATAGTAATTTATAATACTTTTAGCCGCGGTTTCAGCGAGCTTTACATTGTATTCATGCCTCCCTCCAACTATAGTCTGTACGACTACAATTTCGAAAGGGTTTGGTCACGATTGTACGAGTATGATCGATTACGCCCGATACAGAGCTCTACTTTAGTTGGACGACATTCGGCGATGCATACAAATTTAAATTTAAAGTGAATTTTATGTCTTTTTAAGTGATAAAGTTGCGTTTGAGAATTGCGGCGATGATATCAAAGCATGTCATCAGCCTGACGATTGACACTCTTCCGTCGTCGTCTTCAGATCTGGAAGTGTGCGATTGTATAACAGTTATGTAGGACAGTATTACACTTGCTAAATTGATCTAATCCCGCAGACATTGCTTCAACGTTTGCGTTTGCAAATTAAAATGACACCTACGTTATTGTTTTTATTTTCAATGAGAACTCTTTTACATTTTCTCACTCAATTGAGTATGAATATCACTGGGGACAGCAATCAAATGCAATTCTCTTGCAATTAATTTGGCAAAATTAATTACCCAATTTCTAAATTACTGTAGAAAACAAAACAATCTCATTTTATTTGCGTCTTATTTTGCTATGTTATTTTTATTTTTATTATTCAGCTTAAGATTAATGTCGCCGCTAGTCTCGTTTACGACTTTATCAGTTCATGAACTTGGGATTGTGGTTTTGCGTTTATGATAGAATCACGTTAATTTAAGATTTTAAGATTCATTATTTAGGAGTGGAGGTTGTTAGTTAAACAACCTGTGAGTTGAGGTATTATGAGAATTGGATCATTATGCCACGGCTTTATTTACCTTCCTCAAAAGTTTAGTTTTATATTTGAATTGACATAGTTCAGACAGTCTAAATTATTCGATTGCATAAATTACGGATTATTATATAAACTTAAATTGAAAACATCATATTATAGGAAAAAGGGTTTAACAAGTCAGATTGTAGTTTCATTTTGTTATCCAAATAATGCCCCTATGATCACCCAGAAAATAATGAATAATGATAATATTATTTGTTTTATTTAGCATTTTATTTATGTTAAAAAAACAGGCAAAAGATCTACACTAATGAGTACACTATTTAACAAGGTATAATCTCATGCTTTAATTACGAGTTAAGAAGGCGCGCCTTATTCTGTGGGATTTTCTGAGGTGGTTGTAATTATTTATTTTGTTAATTGGAATTCGTTCGATTTGAATTTGAAATGAGCTTGTGCGGCGTTGAAGGTGTCAGAATGCATTGTACAAGCGTGTGTGTAATAATGTTATATGTTAATAATACTTATTATTAAATAGAGCGGCGTCTTTTGTTGCATTGTGTGCAAGAATTCAGTTAATTTGTGTGCTTCGTTCAGAGCGTTTGCGTTAATTTGTTGAACAAACATTTCGATTTGACGTGGGCGATCGGATTTTATTGAAAATATCACGCACGAATGCAAGACGACTACGAATACTACGAGTGTTATGGAATTGGCTACTCGTATTCGTATTCGTAATACGGCAAATAAAAATGGGATCATACGCTATCAAATAATAACCCTGCGTCGATTTCATTATTTGCCAAAAACGAAACATTATCAGATAAGCTTCATCTGATTAATTACACGCTATCATTGTGCCAGTTATTTGTGTTACCACTTGACTGAATTCAATTGGTAAAAACATAGCTATAGCTAGTAGTATAGTTTACTCGTATACAACCAATCTACAGGTGTTCATTTTGGAATGCCGTTGGCGCTTTCGATGTCTTTTCATTGGGAAAATCTCATTAAATGTGTAATGCCATACAATGTAATGAATTTAATCCCCCTTTAGAGCAGTTAGATGATTAATACTTATATTATACATGACAAATGCGAGTCGACAATTTTCCAGCCAAACTCGTTTGGTACTCTAAAAGTCGAATGAGATTTATGAAGATTTATATGTTTTGGTCTTTTATCGAATTACGATGACATCAGAATTGTCTTGAACCCAAGCAACCTGAAATTTACATTTAAGTGAAGCGATCCCAACTTATCTATCGAAAAAAAGCTCTCAATGTTTGGGGAGCGTCCGCCTTCAATTGAATTACACATTATTTATGAATTCTGCAGTCCAATTTATGGCAAACCTTAAACAAGATGTCACCCCTCAACGACCCTGTTCAGCCCCACCGCACAGCAATAAACCTATTAAAAGAACCCACTGTCAATTAAAGCGATGTGCGCCATAGGTTTCGATATCAGAAGAGCAGAACACTTGAAATCGTTTGTCTGATATTGATAAAAAGCACAAGCCCACTCAATCGTGAGTCAAAGGGCGTGTGAGTCAATAGGCACGACTACCAAATACCCCATGATATGTCAGATCAATTCGGAATAAGTAAGTATTTTATCCGTTTGATGTACATATGTCTGTGATTCATTAATATTTATTGACTTGCAAATACTTATTATACGAGTAATATAAAGAAGTAACTCCAATCGAAAGAAACTACTTAATAATACTGTCAAGTTATATTTTCAATAAGAAGAAATTATTACAAGAATTTTGATCCAGAAACATGTCTTTCATTGCGAAATCAACTAACTAGGAATATTTGTATCCAAACGTTTAATTTCAAATTTAATTTGTAAACAACAAAATAATTGACTGAGTTGCCATAGAACTCGATTAGATAATTTCCGTCTACCTTTCGCGATATTTCTTGAGATTATAGGGTATTAGAACAACTCGAAATACTTGCGAGTAGAGCAAGTCTGATTGAAATTAACGGCTAAAACATTAAATTTAGAATGCATAGATCATCTGACGTTTGTTGTTGTCAATTGTTGTTATTGCTTCGGTTGTTGTTGCTGTTGCTGTTGCTGGTGTGTGGGGGCATGGCCAACCACTTGTAGCCCATTTTGGGGACTGACAAACTGATCTTGACCGCGTTGCGTCTGACACTTGCGCCAAATATGTAGAGAGTTGCGTCGAAGCCAGACAGCGAATATTGCCACAGTTATAGCCATATCATGAGCAGGCCTTGTGCCTTGGCCAACTGTCAGAAGTAGCTAACAGTGCGAATCCCCTCGGCTGCGGCTTAAGGCTGATGTTGTAATTGTTGATGCTGCCAATATTTGTGTGGCCAAATATTTGCACGGATTTTATGACATGTTGCCAATTAAGCGGGAACAGCCAACGATTGTTGGCCTTAAATGCGTTTCGAGAACTCAGTTGAAATGATAAGATAAAGCCTTGATTACAACACAAGAGAAGCCAAACAGTCGGTAAGAGCCAAGGGGAAGAACAAGCTTTACAAGCTGTAATACACATAAAAGTTGATGGTGCAGTAGCCAAGATATTTGAGAGAAAATTAGAAGTCCGGAAGTAACGAAGGTAATTAATGAAAGGATGCCCTCCACTTGCATTTTGCAGACTTAGAAAATGTCTAAGACTAAGAAGTAAATAGTTCAATCGAAAAGAGTAATATATTAGCAAATTAATTTTATTATAATTTATTATTATTATTGTAATTTATCTTTTTTTTAACTGATCTTATCTTCAGATTAAGACCAATTTATACAAGATTTTAGAATTAATAACTACGAAATGTGCCATAGTTTAGGAATCAGACACAATCAAAAACACAGCTATTAATGAAGTAGCGAGGTGTTTGGTCAGCCAATTGGGTGTCAACGATGGTGATGCGATACTATGCCATCTAACGGACTAACGGAAATGACTGTCACAAGTGTCTCGCCTCCTCTGTAATTGTCAGTCGTGTCCACTCCATATTTATGTGGTACAGACCATTGCGACTAGTTTAGTCATGCCCCTATTAAGAGCAGTATTTAAATGCGGTCAGCGCTCACTTAGAGTCGATGACAACGACGACAAAGACAGCGACGATGACGACGTGTTGAACAATTGTTCACTTCCAAGTTGAGTGGCGAGTGCGAGTGCATAATTAACAGCCTTGGCTTTCCGCTTCTGTTGCAGTGCATCATTGTTGAGCTGAACGGCAACCGAGGAAGATGGGCAAATTCGAGTACTCGCTGGGCCTCAATGAGTTCAAGTCGAAGGAGCTGCGCCTGTGGCAGGCGCTGATTGGCGAATTCGTTGGCAACCTGATACTGAACTTCTTTGCCTGCGGCGCCTGCACTCAGCCCGAGGATGGCACCTTCAAGGCGCTGGCCTTTGGCCTAGGCGTCTTTATGGCAATCACAGTGAGTAAACGACTTAATGCGTCGCCATCAATTGACCAACTTATTAAAGTGCTCCTCCTCTGCAGATTGTGGGCCATCTGAGTGGCGGCCACGTGAATCCCGCTGTTACCGTTGCCATGTTGGTAGCAGGTCGGATCAGCGTGCTGCGCGCCCTCTTCTACATCGTCTTCCAGTGCCTGGGCGCCATCGCCGGCACAGCGGCGGTCAAGGTTTGCTCGGCAGCAGGTGTTGGCAATACACATTGGTGACATTCTCTCTCTCTCTCTCTCTCCGCAGACTCTGCTCGATGTGGACTACCACAATGGCTTGGGCCACACCAGTCTGGCCCAGAACATCACCGAGCTGCAGGGTCTGGGCATCGAGTTCTTCCTTGGCCTCGTCCTGGTGCTGACCGTGTTTGGTGCCTGCGACGCCAATAAACCGGACTCCCGCTACACAGCTCCGCTGGCCATCGGCATGGCTGTCACCCTGGGACATCTGGGCACCATTCGCTACACGGGCGCCAGCATGAACCCGGCTCGCACCGTGGGCACCGCGTTCGCCACCGACAACTGGAGTGCCCATTGGGTCTACTGGGCTGGTCCCGTGCTGGGCGGCGTGGCGGCTGCTCTGCTCTACACCCAGGTGCTGGAGGCCAAAGAGCTGCCCAAGAACAGCGAAGCAGCTGAGAAGTATCGCACGCACGCCGACGAACGTGAGGTGAGAGCTTTTGCGGCTTGGCATGATAAGAGTTTCTACTGAAGCCCTACACATTCACATTACATCCTCACACACACACTCACACACAGAACACAATGATTGTAAATACTGCATTGATAGCTGTAACTTTCGAGTAACTCCGATTTCGATTAACCGCTATCCTTTTCTGCTCGTCCCGCAGCTGCGCAAGTTGGAAGGAGCTCGCGACTACGCTTAAGGATCTAAGAACTCTGTCCTGTTTTCACTTAAAATGCTCATCCATCTGAATTGAATGGAACAGGAGGCGTGCGAGTAGAAATGCGATAAGTTCCCATTCTCGATTCCATTTTGTTAGTCGTCTTGAAGAATTCTTCGTATATGTACGTGTTAATTATTGTATGTACGAGTATTTATGTATTTATTTATGCGAGTTCATTGTTTAAACTAATACCTGGTAATATTTAAGCTGTGCTTAACATAACACAAACTTCAAGTTATTTATATATGTTTACATCATGAGTTTATAATAATAAAAGATCAAAACTCTCAGAAAATTTCAGAATTCTTACTGCAAGCGCTTTATATTGCCGACTTTTGGGAGTTAATCAAAAATCCAATTGTTGTGTCCGAAGCGAGCAAAATGCATTGCCACACGATATATTGCATACTTTCGGACTTTCTTGAAAATGAATATTGTTTATTGCAATGTAAAATGTGGATGCACATACCGATGCATCAACTCTTCACTAACTTAAAACTTAATTGCATAATCTTCGGCAGATAAATTAAATTAAATTAAATTAAATAATTACAAGAGTCTCAAAATACTTCTTAACATGCAGTCACACTTGCAAAAATAATTAAACCAAGTATATATTTATATTATACGTTTATAAAACAAAAATAAATGCATTATACGCCCAACAAATTTCGGCATATTTTCTGTTAATTGTGTCAAATGTTTTAGTTTGATTATTTGAATGTTATTTATTATGTGATATATGTTAATATGTACTTCTTTAAAACGTCTTTTACAAACTTTTACACCAAGATAGGGAAACAACTTGACATTAAATATAGTTGAAAAATATAAATATAGTTGAAAAATATTTTCTTCGAAATAAATATGTACAATTCGTAGACTTATGCAATTTTTGAGACCATGTGAAAGCTGACATTTATTTTCCGTCGCATTTGATAATATGTCTCCTCGCAGTTCAAACAGGCGGTCAAACGTTGGGAGCTTTAGATACCGTTTACCAACACTGAAACGCATTGGCGCCAAAAGCTCAGTTAGCATGCGAGCACATGTATGTGTGAAACAGTGTTTGAAAATAGCAACATAGCGACATGCGCCAAACTCATGAGGAACACAAGGAAAATGGGAAAATTCGGCGCACAGCCTCAGTTGACGTCGTTGCGTGTTGGCTGCCAGCGTAAAAGACACAACCTTCACGGCCGTTTCGAATTAAGTCCATAAAAACGAAATTAACATATGTAACTTGTGTCTTAATGAAATATTTGTAAAAACAAATCGTTGTGAATCAAAATTATTTTGAGGTATATCGGCATACCATGTGAATGGGTACTTGGAGGTGACGAAGGGAAATGTTGATGAATGTCAAGTGAAGAAAACCCAATCAATACGAATTTAGTGTCGAGCTTGTAAAAAGCCAACAAGGTCTGTGTCGTCCAAAATACACGGTTAAAAGGAAAACGGCAACGGCAAAACGGGCAGAAAAGTGAAAGAAAAAAAACGGCCAAAATAGACGCATTGCGTGTGTCTGTGTGTGGTGTGTTATGCTATGTTGTGGCATGCTCGAGTTTAAATTTGCATTAGGTGTTGGTTTTGGCCCACTTTAACTGCCAAATCGATTTCTACTTAAATATTATGAAACACCTGCGCGACGAGCACCGCGACCTCTGAAGCTTTCCTCAGGACAGTGTAAACGGCATTTGGAAGCCAGTGCCAATCAATAGAACGGGCAGCAGCTGCATAAGAAGGTAAACGAAATTTCATTCAACAAACCAACGGAATTCAAATGCAATTCATACTAACCTTATGCGTAACAACAAAAATTCAATGCGTGAACTCATTGCGACTGCGACGTCGAGAGCAGATGCTTGTGTGTGTGTGTGTGAGAAAAGTAGCTGAAAGGGAGAGCACGCAGGCAGCCAACAGAGAGAGCGAGTGAGAGTGAGAGTAAGAGTGTCAGAGCATAAAGAGAGCGAGCGCATTGCAATTGTGTGTGTGTGCGCGTGTGTGTTGTTTACATTATTTTCGCCTGGCTCACATCTCAGCTGTGAGCTGTGAACCGTAAGCTATAATAACCGACCGGCAATAGCGAAGGGCAGGGCAACCAGGAATTGAGCATTTATTTAACTGCAGCAAATAATTAAAGCACTTTGGGCGAGAGTCCAATTCGACCATGTGATAACTGCCAATTATCTAAGCAAAGCACACACTCTTGTTCGTCTGTCTAAATCTGTTAAATCGGCCACTGTCCAAGAGTGGCTGCTTTAAAAATACGATATAGAACACACATTTTTCAACTTTTGCATGTTTTTTGGCTGCATTTACTTAAGTTTTGTGAAAGATTCAAAAAGAAAACAACTATGGCAAAAATGTTTTTTCGCAGTCCAAATATGCCATACCCTTAAGGTTAGTTCCCATGAGTTTCCAAATCGATCAGAAGCAATAGCTGTTTTAATTTATTTTGAATTTATTTTTGAATCAGAACAAGCAACAGCATATAACAACCATACCAGGAAACATATTAAACCAAACCCCAACAACTATTTAATTTATTAGCATTCATTAATATATATTTATATCATATATTATATTAATGTAAGTTATATTTCAAAGATGTTACTCGTCTGTCGCGGATTTATTTATTTCAATGTGAAATGTAGAAAATGTATTCTTCTACAATACATTATCTACATCCAGTTTTTAGTTAAAAACTTCAGCTCTGCCATGATATCCGAAAAGTATGCTACGCACTTTTTACGCTGCGCAAGGGTATGCAAAACCTTAACCTGAATTGCGAAACTATCAATAAATAAATGTGCGACACTTTTGTGCAGATGCGACACACAGTGGCACACATAAGATAAATAAATACTAAGACTCGCTGTTGTAGTTGTTGTGCTTTTGGCGCATTTCTTGACACTTTGCCAAAGTTGATTGTAAATATGCGAATCAAACAATGTGAATCTCTCGACAGATTAATATGTACTATGTAAACAAGCAAATCAAAGTGCTTCCAAATGGGAAGCAAACTTTGATGAGCAAAGACATTATTAACTGTATACTGTATATACATATTAATATTCTTATAGTATATGGACGAGTTCAATGCTCACATGCCGCGGGTCTCATTGATTTGTTCCATACACTCGATTGACATCCACAGCAGCCATGACTTGGTCTTGTTCTTTCTCGGGTCTTACACATTGACCTAGAACACTTATTAGAGGTTATGCGTTCGCTATTATTAGTGTAGATATATAAATACATACATGTATGTGCATATACATATATACCCAGGTCTATATATAAACACACACACACACATACTCGTAGTAATGCTATATTGACGTACACATGTGAGAGGCCACTGAGGCGGAAATTTGATAATCAACATCGCGATTTCAGTTTCACTGGAGCCGAATTTATGGCTCATAAATGTGTCGTATTAACTGCTTGCCGTGAAATATGCTTAAATTAATATGCTATAGCTTCCAATGTATCAGTTTTGCCTATAATGTGAGTATAGAATGAAATAAGTTGACTTGCAGAGTTGTGTAAGTCGACAGGGGAAGTCTCTCGTAGTCAATCTGTTCCCTTTACTTGACGATGTCTATTCGAAATTCAAATACAAGCATTGGGCTTTTAAATATGGCAACAATTCAATTACTCCCAGTTTTCATACTTGGACCATTATAAATTTTATATATTCCGATTTTTTGCGATCTTTCCATTTTAAAGCTGCATTTCAATTCTTAAATTGAGCTGTAAATTGTCATAATAACAAGAATTACATTTTGCTTTTCAGTGACGATGATGTTATAATCGAGAGTCCGCTATGAGGTCGACACGCTGCAGATCTTAGGGCATCTATGCTGAATCAGCCCTGAAACCGTTCACAATTTCGAGCCATATCGTATTGGAGTAGTAGGTATGTGCCTTGCAACATTTGACTTAAAATCTAGTTACACAATGTATCATTTGCAGAGCAGAGGTAGACGAGGAGGAGTAAAGCTTAAGGAAACATGTGGACAAGAGAAAACGCAGCCAGCAAGTGGCTGCTGGCCTTGTCAGGTAATCACTACAGTCAAACACCAGTACAACAAACCACGCGAGCTGGCGCTCGTTTTAATGTATAATTGAGGTCAATTGCCTAATGGGACATCAAGTTTTATTAGCTCAAGCGAAGGGTGTACTTCAAAGCCAAAGAATGAGATTGTTTACGATTTCCAAAAACATATCAAAGAAACCAATAAGCAACTCGTACCACTCGGCAGATGGACTTTTATTTTTACAATAATCGTGGACCGATATAGAACGTGTGCAGTGTATAAATAGCTCAGCGCCCCGAAGACGGCACACATTCTCATTCACAATCACATTCACACCAGCAGTCATGTTAAAATTCGCGATAGGAACTGGCCAACGGGTCATATCAGTGATGAGAGCTCTGTGTACTATGAGTGATGATTGGAATTGATGATTCGACATGCAATATAAACAGTAGACAACTCAATGCAAATAAAAATAATATTGGGTATTGTTAGATGAGAGCTTTGTTTAATAACCGTACTTTAGACATTTCTCACACTTTATTGGCAGACAAATTAATTTACAAATTTCATTTCACATATTTTCCATCTGCGTATGTAAAAAATTGTACAAATAAAAGTTATTTTGGAATTGGCAAAATTCGGTATGGCTGATAATTGTTTTCCAAGTAAGTTTTACTTTCCGTTTCCAAAATTAATTTTCCGTTTTCCGTTTCCGTTTACCTTACCCATTTTCCTTTAAAATTTTTCGTTCGTACTAAGCTACTATTTGTGCATATTTCTTTTTGTTCCGTATTCGTACTAAAAAAAATATACAAAACCAAAGAAACCTTAGTAAGTATAAGTTTGTCTGGCTCAACAGAGATTGCAGCTATCTTGCCGTTTTCTTGATACTACAATTCACTTTTGCAACAATTTCGCTGACTATCGAATTTAAATATCGTCATTATAATTTTCAAGTTGATCAAACTTTCTTTATAATATTTGCAGAAAAAAAGAGACTCAAGTAATTTAAAGAGAATTTAGTTTAATTGTGTACAATGGAATATTTAAATTCAATTTTCTAATTAAAAATATTTAATAAGCAATTAGTATTATTGTAACGCTTCCAACACTAATTGCAAATATTATCGATAACTGCCAGCTTGCTGCAAGCCTCGTTGTGACCAGTGTTCACATCCTGTAAAATAAACGTTAATCGTAAATACCACATGAGTTGGGTTCTGTTGGACTCTGTTACGTTTCGTACCATTCCGTTTCGTTCTATTCCGTTCCATTCCGTTCCATTTAGTTTGGTACGATTACTGGTACCCGTAATACTCGTAGCAGTCTTGTGTCCTGTACACACGTGTTCTGTTCCGCACTTCAAGGTGCGATTGATCACACTTGTGTCGTGCTTGTACTCGTACTTGTAACTTGTCTTGCAACAAAAACAAACACATTGTAAAACGAAGGACCTCTCGTTTCAAACACTGTATAAATGCATTGCCAAAAACTATGTATAGCATTACTTACAACTATATCACCAACCAAAACAAAACAAAAAACAAAAAACAAATACGAAACCTACCCATCCTCGAAAGCTGCTCAACCATTTTACACTCGCTACTTAACTCGAGTTTACTTCAGTTAACTCGTAGGTGAGGTTATATCTCAACTTATATTGACTGTTTCTGTGTATGGCGCATATCCCCAGAATTTGTATGTCGTCCAAGTCCAATTCCCCTCGGCAGGCACAGTGCTCAATCAATCGACTGATCCAACAATAAATAAAATAAAACCATATCCCCATTAAATTCCCAAGCTCCTACGTAAATTCTCTACATTAAACTAACATACATCTTTGATCCCGTTCGATTGATTGACGCCGCGTGCTGAGGTTGTCTGTAAATGTCTGTAATTTCCACCCTTCTCCAAGCAACTTTTGATCTTCATTTTCATTTTCCTGTCTCTACTTTGCTCTTCCTTTCATTGTTTATTTGCAGCCATCTTTGGATTTCTAACATTCGTATGGATTCCAACTGCCTCAGCCGAATGTCAAAGTATGAATCCATTGATCCTTTGCCTATATTAAACTGCTTAAATATACTACTATTACATAATAACCTTTTTGCAAAACATAAACAATTACCGAATACCAAAATACAAATTGATACAAATTATACAAAATGTCATGCATAAGTATATGTATTCTAATTGTAACATTTTTTACAAACAAAAATTGGTTAACTCTCAAATTAATCGAAAATAGAGACTTTCATATTAAAAAACGAAAAGGCTCTGTGAATACGCAACAAAAAAATTTGGCTATAAATGTTTTTTGATAACAACTTACTTGATTGATTTACTCTCTCGGCCTCCGGCCATTTCTTTTCATTTACATACATATGTCTCTATATTTGCAAAGCAATTATTTCGAAAAATCCCCGGGAAAGATTTAACTAATGCTTTCCTCTATTCGAACTGCATTTTCATTATAATTATGACCGGCTATTATCATTTCTTTCATGGCATAATCCTGCCAACATATTTTCTACTGCAACTATAACTGCAACCACAACCGCAATCGTAATCGTAATCCTCAGACCTCATGACGCCATCCTTATCCACTACTATTCGTTATCTTTCTCTTATCTGACTTACATCTTTTGAGAATGTGTGTGTGCGTGTGTGTTTTTTATTGTGTGTGCATGTTTGAGACACTCCCAAGCATCATCCTATATCCTTTACACTGTGTGTCCTTCAATGTAATAATTTGCATGGACTCATTTGTTCATTTCTTTAAAGCACCTGAATTATGCACCGAATTATAATTGAATATAGCATAAGAATTTTATTGAATGTTGCATGATTAGGTTTTATTTATTCTTTTTATAATCAATCTGATTGTTTATATATTTTATCGTAAATAAAAATTTTATTGACATTAACAATTCAAGACTATCGAATTCACATTCAAAATATAAGGGTCCAATTTAGGGCCACTTTATTAAACCATTTGTAATCACTCTGAATTTCACAATAGACATACATATAATATGTGTGTAAACGCATAGATCATTGAAATTATTTAAATTTTTCCACTAGACAGTTTTGCAATTTTAATTAAATATATTTACATTTCTGATTTCCAAATAAATGAATTGAACAATATTGAGAATAAGTTTCAGAGTGTTAAAATATTCGTTTATAAATGTATTCCCACGAGCCACAAAATATTACAGATTTCAGAATTGAAATTAATTTTTGAATAGATTTAACCTAATTTCATTTCGGTATTCTTTATTTTGTTATCATTTATTAAACGCATTTAAGGAATGCATTTCATGCAAGAGTTCGATTGCAATTATTAGAATATTTTTGAAGGCTTTGTTGCTTGACCTCCACGCACTTCTGCCGCCTGTCTTTCTTTAGTTTGTATATCACAACTGTGTTGCTGTATTTCCAGTAGAATTGTACATATACCTATAAATTAGGTACCAGCCCTTGACTGGAGTTGTCCTGATCAAAGTGGCAATTCAAATTGAGAATCACCTTGTTAGATCACGACAATAACAGATTTTGGTGCTTTATACTGCAGCGCGTTCGATTTACTGTTACGAGTGCGATTCCTGGACGGATGCACGCTGCAAGGATCCCTTCAACTATACCGCACTGCCCCGTGACCAGCCGCCCCTGATGACCTGCAATGGCTGCTGTGTGAAAATGGTGCGGCATCAGAGATCACGTAGGTATTCCGTGAACACCGTTATGCGCTGACTGAGGTGGTACATATTAGGATATAATTACTCGTATACTCTGCGTCCTAAAGGAACAAGATTTTGGTGTTAGCAATCTTCTTCTATCCCTTACAATACTCGATCCTTTTCGGCATCAAAATTAATATAGCTTTGTCCGTCCGTCCGTCTGTCCATCTGAATAAATACGACGATATCAAACACCAGAGACAAATCAAGCCTATTTTCCTATTCAAGCAGTCTCACCTTATTTACCTAATAATTAAAGCAAAACAATCAATATATAAATCATACAAATATGATATATACAAAAGATAAGATCTATCGGGAAAATAAATTGAGTTATGTTTCTTGGGGTGCCTAGGGAGGATGCGCAGAGTATTTGAGAGTCGAGCAGACTCGACTAGAGCATTGCTACGTGTCCATATAACGCATCTTCCCGCTTCTTGTCCTTGCAGCCTACGAGGTGGTGCGACGCATGTGTACGTCACAGTTACAAATCAATTTATTCATGGTCGATCACGTGTGCATGATGGAAAGTTCAGGCAATGGACATATGTGCTTTTGTGAGGAAGATATGTGCAATTCTAGTCAAAGTTTCAAGTCATTCGCAAGCCACGGTTACCAGCATTACATCATGATCATCTTAGTGCCATGGCTAATACACCGACTCGTAGTACAGTTTGTGCACAGTTAGATAAAAAACCGAAAAATTGACAGAACTCGACGCGACAAAAGAAAAGAAAAGACGAGAAATCCCGACAGAGAGACATCAAATATTCATTCACCAAAAATGTTGAACCAGAATGAAAAAGAAGCGTTGAAAGAACATAGAGTTACCACACCCTACATGCGAGTTACTTACACATACACATGTAGAATGAGACATCACAAACACACACACACACACACATCTATCAATAGATCATAACATATACTCTTGACTTTAATTTGATTTGTAGCCAACTTCTGATTATTTAAGTTTCGTTCTGCAAGCACAGTTTTCTAATCGAATCTTTAACGAGTAGATCGCACACATTGAAAATTATATATGTATATGTATATTGATATACTATATGATATATAATAACAATAACATGATGACGATGCATACGAAACTTCTACAAAAAGAAGAGACTGCATACCACAGAGTCTTCTTGCTCTTCTTCCTGCTGCTCTGTTTAGTCAAACAAAAAATGCAGTCCACGCAAAGTGAAAAATAATATACATAAATACTATATTATGTATAGTACAATTAAATATGAAAGGTTTGAGAAGTACTCGTATGCGCGCTTGTTGCACTTGCCACATAGAACATAACTTGTAATACTTGGAATGTTTGCTACACGTAACGTTGAGATCGAAAACGATTTGGAATTTAATCAATTTACAAATTTGCAATTTGATATTTAACATTTGACATTTGTCATTTGGAATTGAATTGAAATGCATGTTGTTAATGCTATAGCATGTAGCGCTTAAGTAGGTACTCGTATCTGTAGTTACATTTCATTAACTTTTGTTACTTACATTTATAGAAGTCCAAATACCAATATAAACATTGGTTACACATTTATCAAGAAGCTACCAAAATCTGAACCTACTCTATAAATATTTGATAGTAAATTAAGTAAGCTTCTAGGATACTTACTTTAACTAAGCAAATGTATAAATTTGTTTTGTATATACTACTACTATACTATATATTTACTTATACTGTAACTGTATATCTGTGCGTCCACATCGGGAGTCGATTCGAAAGCGGATAACGAATGCAAAGGAATATAAGTATTGTGCAATGTCAATTGCCGCATCAACTCAAATGAATTTTGCTCATCCAAGTTTATTCCAAACTCAATAACTTCACAGAATCGAAAGGAAACACAAAAAAGAAAAGAACCGACACACCAAATGTTAATCCAACTCGTACTTCTTAATACTCCTTATAATTACTTATTATTATTATTATTACTATCGATATTTATCTTTAGTCTCAAGTTTAGGCTAAGCTCTTTGCCCAATCATATCATCAACAGTACTTTGAACTCCAGGAGTTAACAAGTTACGAGTTACACACCGTCATCTAATAATCATTTTTATATCGAACTACTGTATAAAGTATGCTTTTGGTTCATTCAAGTCAAAATTCATTGTCCCTTGGTTTTGCCGTGCAACAAGTGATAATTAGCCAGTAAGCAGTCAAAAATTACAAAACTACCCCAATTGCATAGGCTCTCGGAGACCCTTTAAACCAAAAAATCAAAAATCTATACATCCGATTGCCATCCACAGCATTGGTTGAAGATTCACGAGCAGCGCTGTGTACTGGGTATCTAGAGATCGGGCAGCTCGATCATAATGGTCCTTATGTTTGTTATTCATGCTAGTGATATTCTTAAAAATCAATTCATCAATTTCTATTTAAGCATACGATTATATTGCAGGTTTTGATTTGATTTAAATCATTCGATTATTCGATTACCTATACATTGTATTTTAGGCATAGTATATCGAGAGACAATTTTGATTTATGTAATTGAAAAATTGGCTAATTGGCGGAAATAAACATTTTTACTACAATATTACTAAATACATTGTAATACTATCATGCGACATTTGTATCTGTACTCTATTTGCTTTTGTATACTTTGTATCTCAACTTTCACTCACTTTTCTCCTCTCTGTTTCGCTCTCCACCTGCACTATCCATCTGTAATATATAGATCTAATTATCAACTTAGTGTCGGCTTTTAGTTACTAACTACTTGCTCAACTAATTACTCTTGTGTAAATAACAACATCAACAAAATAACAACAGCAACCCTAGGACATGCTTAATATACTCGTAACAATACTCATTTCCGTCCAAGCGTGACGCATGTTCACTCTAGCTCAATAGTCCCAGATAATCGATAATCGATACCCGATAGCCGATAACCGACAACATCGACAACTGACATGGCAGAGTCGTGGTCTTCTATCCTCAAAAGGTAAGTTCAACGACCATTCCTCCTGCGCATCATATTCTTCTCATTTCGATTTCGATTACGAATACGATTTCGTTGCCCCTGGCTCAAGCGATGGTACCTGGCCTATATACAATACTTGTAGTTGTTACTAATTACATGCACTACATCACAACCCAGAGATTTGTATAACTCTTTACACTTGGCAACCCTAATATTCCCCCGTACATTGTTTTATTTCTAGTATTATTCGGTTTCTGTTTGAGTTGAGTTTGTGTTTGAGTTACTTTCTGGTATGTTGGTTTATTTGACTCTATCATACATATACTAACATTAACATATATATAAATATATATATACTATATAAACAATTTTGGTTTGTGAATGTGGACAATATTCTTATAACCAGTATTTGATTGAAAGTTAATGCGTTTTCCAATTTCAACAAAAACAAAAAATTACATATGCAAAATACCAAATTTATTGCCATCACCACACACAGATTTGTAGTGCAAGACAAAACAAACAAGTGAAAATATCATTTTAGTTTAGTACTTTTTGTAGTTAACAACAAAACCATATCTCTCTCTCTCTCTCTGATCTATTTCTCTCTCAATCTCTTTCTCTACAACTCTTAATATATTTATCTTTATCTGTATACATATTTCTATCTCTCTCTATATATATTTACTTAACAAATTCTTTTTCTTTTCTAATATTCTCCGCAAAAATAACCTAGAACTCTACTAGACACTTCTTCCGTAGTGACCACACAACAAAACAAGCCACACTTACCATTTGGGATATGCACTCGTAACTGGGATTGGGATATATACCGTATATCAAGGGATGTATATACCTAAAAAATACACAATAGTTCTTTGAGTCAGCATGGAAGGAGCATCCTATAGACCTCAACATGTACATATATTCATGGGCTTGGCAGACAGTTTGATCCGCTTCCTTAGTTTCAAGTGCATATCCGACTACTCAAAAAATATAAATAAATAAATTCTAAAACCGAACCACTCTAACTGATCTACAACAAGCACAAAACCAACTCTCAGTTCTCATAAAATCGTTTCTAGTGTTTTACAATATTCTGCAGCAAAATGCGAGTATGAAATTGCTAGGCGTGTTGGGACCCGTTTCGGAGCCACACCCATAGATTCCTCACAATACAAAAAGCACTAAATTAATATCAAAGACTTTACCAATATAACAGTAAATATTTTAATGGTATTGGTATTGGTTGTTGAATATTGCAAAAGGAAAACCAACATAACAAAACAAGCAAAAACAAAAAAGACAAAATGGAAAACAAAAAACGAACTCAAGAGAAAAACCAACATTTCCTTTTATTTTGTTTTCTTAATTGAGTTCATATTCAGAAGCGCCCAAGTACGAGTATTATGTCCAAGTCCCCACCCTCGCCAGTCCCTCTAGCCCCACAAACGCAGCGCGCGCAGCTTTCGTTCGATCATGATTTGTTCTATGATTTGTATGATTTTGATAAGTCACCACAATCTCTCAACTAATCGGCACAGCAAAAGCAACAGCAACAACAACATCCCACATTTCACGCATACATAACATATGCATATCGACACATACTTGCATACAAATCCGTATCGTATAACAAAGGCCTGCGCCTGCCAGTCGCATTTCGTCTCTCTCCATCCATCGGTCAGTGGGTCAGCAGTTTAACTGCTGCACAGGCGCTGCTGCAGTCGAAGAGTCGCGATGTCGAAAAGCTCTTTGCCGTAGCTGCTCGTCCATTCTCTCTCTCTCCTTCCCTCCACTCCTTGCGCTGTAGCCCTCTCACGCGACAGGCGCTTCCACTACAATTACTACAAAAACTACAAATTATATACGCTATGGTGCTTTTTCACATACGCCACCACTGTCTGACTTAAATTTTTTCATCATGTACGCCATCGCATACCATGACAGTAGCCGCAATGGCGCGACAGCTGCTCCCCAATCCACCGGATTGCGGGCGAAACTGCGCGCGCCCCATTGCCGAGCAACTGTGTCCAGTCGGCACGGCCCTGTGCCCGTGTGTGCGTGTCGAATGTGTGTCGTCGTCTGTCATGCTACTGAGTGCGAGGCAAGCGCACTCGGCCACAGGGCCAGCCTTCAACTTACTGTATCAATGTGTACGTCTTTGCCGCAACACCAACAGCAAAAGCGACAGCAGCGCAGCAGCAGCAGCATCATCTCTAGCAGCAGCAATAACATCAGCAAATGACGATGGAGACGGATGCTAACCAGCAAAGCAAATAGATCAACAAGTGAAGACAAAGCTTTGAGGCTTATTATATGTGCTTTTTGGGGGCTATTTGACAATAAAGCTTTCAAATTTATTTCTTCCAATAAGCAATTACATACATACAACATATATACAATATATTTTAGTACGAGTATAAATACGCTTTCATTTTTGTTCATATTGCTCAGTTTTGTTTAAGTCAGCCTTAAATCTTCCGAAAAAAAAACAATTTGCGATACCCCTAATTAAGTTATAAATTAGTATTAAACATTATAAATGTAATCTATTAAATTACTATCCATACAAAATTAACTTTTAAATTCTTAATACTTTTTAAGACAATACCCGAAACTGAAACAGCAATTACATTATTTTATAAGTGTTCCTCAAGACATTATTTAGCATTATTATCAGGTCACCCTTTGAGCACTATATTAATCGAAACTTACTAGATTTATACAATTTCTTGAATGTATAAAGTTTAATTACTGTACCTAACTATATGCGGCAGATTATAAATAAATAGCAAATATCACTAGATATGATTTAAAAATAATATTAACAAATTGTTGGATATGAAAATGATTACCAATAACTTTCACAATTTACAAATAAAGCACATCAATTGTAATTTTTCTTGTTCTTATTGTAGATGATTAAATAGATTACTCAAATGCCAGAGAATCACATACATTTAAAACTAAATCAAAAATAACTGTGAAAACATCCCAAAACCCAGGTATATTTATCGAAGATGGTTATCGATAGTCGGTAGTCCCCTACAATGTTAACTAGCAGAATCGATGCGTTTGCTGTTCATCGATAGACTGGCAACGATAATTGAATGAGAAAACTACGTACACCAACTATAAGAAGTCTACATATTTAAATAAAAATGTACACAAGCCGTTATAAACATTTATAAAAATGAATACCAAAAAAATGATTATGTTATCCCTATGTTAATATCACCGCGTGAGCAGTAGTTCAATAATAAATTTCATATTTATAAGTTTGCGTTACTATTAACGTAAACATTTAAAAATTCAAATTATTTTTTTTAATCTATAAAATAATATTGATATGTAAATAGGAACACAAGTAACATCCATGCTTTCGAATAAAAAAATAATCGCTGTTAATTAACAGAAATGTTGTCGCTGTTTGACGCAAAACAAGGTTATGTTATTGTTGTTGTTGCCATATCGTACGCTTGTTATTACACGCTGGCAAGGTTGTTGGTGTTGGTAATAACAATTTAAACAATTCCAGCTGAATGTTTATGTTCCCATGGTATGCATTAATTTTAGAATTATATTCTACGAATTTTGGCAAAAACCCCATTCGAATTCGTCAAATGCAACACAGTTTGAGCGACCCAAAATAATTTCCACAGCATTACGACGAGCGTTCAACTCCGAAAACACTTTAGTATCAATTCGTGATGGCCGCCCGCCATTAAGTAAAAACGTGTCCGCAGAAGAAAAACAATTTTAAACGTTTTTGTTGACGAAACTGTTAAAATATTGCTTATATCGCTGCGGAAAACGAAAATACAGTGAAAGCACATGATTTCTGCTCAATTCTGACCTGATAAAGTCAAATTTAGTGCAAAAAAATGTGCGTGAAAAATGTAAATCGATTTTCTTGTTTGTGAAAAAAACTTTTCGGTGCGCTCGTTACTCGTTCAAGTGCAGCTCGCCAGAGGGCGCCACTGATGCATGCTTCGGAGTCGCAGAGTTCTATGCCGTGCTAATAATATTTGACGCCGTTGCACATTATACCGATATTTATTGTTTCTTGTGTGTGCAACGTGCTTAAATAACATAAATAATTTATTTGTTGTGGCCAATTAATTTTTCTGCATGCATTGTTTTGCGATAAGTCATTTTGTAAACAGAATTTATTATTGAAAGTCCGAAGCCGTTGCGAACAACGCCGACGACAGTAACAAACAATTTGCGGCTTGGGAGTGCTGTGCGTCGTCGTTAGTCTTCGGCTGTGGCCGCCATTACTGCTTCCAGCAAAACCACGCTATACGCAAAATTCGTGAAATTTGTGTAAATTTTTCAACGAATTATCAACAAAATTGTGCGTGCAGGTGTGTGAAAAGCGCGGTAAAGTGTGTTGAAAATTAATTCAAGCGCATTAAATATATGGCTGCTAATGCATTGCATTGCGTGTTCGAATAATTGCAAAAAACAAAACTCACATGAAGAGTGCTACGTTTTTTCATCGTATTTTGCGCATAGGCTTCGTGTTTTTTCTTCGGTTAATTCGCCGCGTTTGTTTGGGCAAACTCGCCGCGTGTGTGTTTGTTTATGCCGCCTTTTTTACGCTCGCATCGGCGGCGCGGCTTTTCTGCTTCTATCTTCGTCACTCGCCTTTCCTATGATTATGCATTTTTTGTATTGTGTGTGTGTCGAACGCGTTCTATGCATTAGAAAAAGCAACTACAACTATTTGATTTAATCACTTAGCATGCTAAAAAGAATGAGGAATGATTCATCAGCACATATATGTCGCAACATCGAAATTGCGATCATTCGTTATTAAAGGCAGCCGAAGCAGACGAAAACAAAATAATGCGTGAGAATGTGTGTGTATGTGTGGGAGATTCATTGCACATGTGTGTGTGTGTGTGTGTTGCGATTTAAATTTTACAGTCCAAAACATTTTTCCCGCGCGCGCATTTATTTTTATCAGTTGTCGCTGACCGTGCATGTGTGACTGTGTGCGTGTGTGTGATTTGTTTACTTACTTGTTTTTGTTGTTGTTTTGCAGATAATTATCAGCTGCAGCAAATAGAAGTACAGAAATACCAAGAAGAGCAACAACAACAACACTGGAATCGACAAATATTAGGAATAGGAAACAAAAACAAAACATAAATTTAATAAGGAATAAAGATGAACTGAAATGTGCAAAATTGACCAACGTAATTATGCCAATTCACATAATTTTTTGGATTTCAACGTGAAAAATGTCGTCGACACAATCGCTGCGATCGTTATTGTTGTTGCTACCACTGCGTTGTCGTCGTAATTGCAATAAACTTATTTCTTTGGCCCTGTTGTTGCTCTCAGTGCTGTTCGCATACAACGTGCAACGACAGCAGACGGCAGCAGAGGCAGCGGACGACGACGACGACAGCACCAGCAGCAGCAGAAGTAGCAACAACAATCACAGTTCAAGTGAAGCATCGTCTACGTCTACAGCAAGTGCTTCTGCATTAGACGCACCTTTGTACACAGCAGTTGCCACTGCAGTTGCCGTCAACAAGCGGCGCATCAACCGAGGTAGCAAACGGAGCCAGGACGTGGGTACGGGAAGGGCAAGGGGCACAGGGGCTGCGTTTATTAGCTGGCACAGCAGCCATTGCCACCGCAGCCCCGGTGCTCAGTCGGAGGCGCAGGTAGAGCAGCCAAAGCAGCAACACAATAAAACAACAACAACAAATAAGACTCGAGCGGCGTTAACGTTGACGCCGTTGTATACGCTTAAAAGCAGCATATCTCCATCTCCATCCAGAAGCTCTTCAATCGCGAGGCAAGCAACAACACCAGCAGCAGCCACAACAACAAGAACAACGAAACTGTTGACGGATTCAGCGTGTATAGAAGCTGCCACAACAGGAGTAAAAGAAGGCAGCTGCAGTAGTAAGAATCCGTCGTTGCTTGTGGGCTTTGGGAGTTGCCGCTGCATAGCAAAACTAGCAACTTAGGAGCTGCCACAACAATCAACAACAACAACAACCAACAGTAACCAACAAAAGGAAGAACATCATTCGATATAACACAATAGCTACATTATCAACAAATAATTCCACACATATTTATCAGCAAAACGTTCCATTACAACAAACAAACAACCCAAAATATAACGAAAACCAAAAGTAAAAGCAACACACACACAAAACAGCCACAAAATGTCGAAACTATCGTTCAGAGCACGTCACCTGGATCCGTCCAAGCAGATGCCCATCTACTTGGCGGAGGAGCTGCCCGATCTGCCCGAATACTCGGCCATCAATCGCGCTGTGCCCCAAATGCCGAGTGGCATGGAGAAAGAGGAAGAGTCGGTGAGTTGCTAAAGTCGGTGAATCAATTGCCCTGAAACCCTAATCACTAACTTCAAAGTTTTGCATCTCGATGCACAACTTGCAACAAATCGCTGCTGAAATGTATTGGTATCAATGCCACAAAATTGTAAAATGATAGAGATCTTTTTTAACTGCTCTGAAGAGGGCAATTTACAAGCCATATTAAATTGCATTGATTTAGTACAAGTTAATAAGATTATTATGAATCTATTAAATCAAAGAACTCGACAACTTTGATTGATTTAAAAGTAGAGTATTGACTGAATTATTTCAAGGTTAAAGGTAAATGATATCGGTTGAATGTCATACAAATGTATTATAACAATGATCTTACAATTTAGTTTTCAAAATATTAAAATTCTAATGATAATTAATAATGTGCCAAATTGATTCAGCATTTATTCAATATTTATGCAATATTTACCATGATTTGTTAAAATTCTTTTACACTTTAATTGGTCTGATTTATTCTAGGATGTTCATTAAATAGTAGAAAATAATTATAATCAATAAAAACCTACACCTTTGATTGATTATTATTAACTATTATTTAATTTGTAGATATTGCGTTTAATCATTTGTGTCGAATTCATTGCAATAGTTAGCACGAATTTGTTAAAATACTTACATTTATTGTTTCCTTCCTCCGACAATAGGAGCATCATTTGCAACGCGCCATTTGCACTGGTCTCATCATTCCCACGCCCGAGGTTCTGCAGACGGATCAGCCCTTCTACGATGCCTACTATCCACCCGACTACAAGATGCCGCGCCAAATGATTCACATGCAGCGTAAGTAGAATAACTCGATAATCTCTAAAAAGGATACATCTAATTTAACACTTTGCTCTGTACAGCTCTGGGTTTGGATACGGAGGTGCCGGACTATGATATGGACAGCGCGGACATGGAATGGCTGGGACAGCAGCAACGTCTGCAGTTGACTGAGTTGCGTTTCGAGCAAATGATGGATCGGCTGGAGAAGAGCTCTGGCCAAACGGTTGTTACGCTGAACGAGGCCCGAACGCTGCTCAATCAGGATGATGAGACGAGCATATCGGTATACGATTACTGGCTGAACAAGCGTCTCAAGATGGTAACGCACAACTAGAAAAAAAAGCCTTACAAAGTTCACTGTTTGAACTCTGTTACTTATTTTATTGCAGCAACATCCGCTGATACTCACCGTGAAGACAGAGAGTCGACCAGGCGCCAGCTCCAATAATCCATATTTGGCATTTCGACGGCGCACCGAGAAAATGCAAACACGCAAGAATCGCAAGAACGATGAAGCCTCCTATGAGAAGATGCTCAAATTGCGGTAAGCTAAAAGATTCTTGTACTAAATGTGGATCACTAATTTATCAATGATTTTGCCAACAGACGCGATCTGCAGCGTGCCACAACAATACTGGAAATGGTGCGGCGACGCGAGGATGCGAAGCGCGATCATCTCAAGACGACTGTGGAGATATTTGAGAAACGCGTCGAGATGCGTGACTTTAATGGTGCCGTCTACTCTGAGCTTAACGCCCAATATAAGAGCTCAAGGTGCGTGATTAAAATACAAAATTGTTAATATGAATTAAAAGTAATATTTAATTGTTTTGCAGACCTGTGTACAATTCAATGTATGCGAATCAATACTCACAAGGCGCCACGGCTAGCGGGCAAACAAGTACGGCTGCTCTACTGGCCGGCGGTGGTGTCCTTCCACCGGGTGTTTTGTCCGCCGGAGGTGTTCACACACCGGCTATCTATACGCAGGCGGCGCAGTACCTGAACACATCGAGTATGACAATGGGTAAGTCCCCGAATCAGGTAGCACAACTAGGAATTATCCTTAAATGCGCAACATTTTCTTAAAAAAAAAACAATATTGTTAGCTTAACATATTCTGAGAATCTTAATCCTTAATCTATTTATTGCTAGTCTGCGTTTGATTTCAAATTGGTTGCTCGTGTCTACGACAAGGACTCATTGAAATACGGGCTATGGTTTGTGCCTTAACTCAGCTCTCAGCTTAATGTTAATGTATAATTTTATATAGTTTGAATTGAAATTTGGGAAAGCTATTTTTATTGCAAAATGAATTGTTGCAATTTATCTTGTGTACAATCAGCTTATATCGTTTGAAAGTTTAGTCAGTAGGGTCGCATAATTTTAGATAAAGTTGGAGAAATACAGCCACTAAACCTTGTCTATAATGTTGTTTTAACTAGGTAACAAATGGATCGCTCTATCAATGCAATTATTTCTAATATTTGCAATTCTATTCATTAATGAATGACAAATTTCTTGACATATTTCTGCTCATTTGCAAATCAATTTTAATTTATTTATTTTCTCATTGTGGATGTGTTTTCTTATTACAGATGGCATCAGTACAGGCAGCGGAAATGGAAGCAGCAGTCGCAAGGAGAAACGTCCGTATCGGAAGCGCAAGCATAAATTGCCACGCGAGAAGCAGCAGCAACAGCAGCAGCATAATCCACAGCAGCAAAACCAACAACACCAGCAGCACCAACAGCATCAGCAGCAACAGCAACAACAGTATTTACCGGGTCTCGGCCTGGCCACATCGACGTCAGGTGTTTCGCCGGCGCATCTGTCCCATCTGCATCACCTGCACCGCCAGAGCGCTTCTCCAGCGGCCATCGAGTCGAATGTGGATAGCGAGGAGGAGGACTATATTGGTGGTGGCGCCCAGAATGGCAACAAACTAGGTTCCGAAAGCGAGGAGGAGGCGCCGTTTGCATTTAGACGCAAAGTCAGCTGTAACTACCTGCGGGTAAGCATTACAAATATTTCTGGAAATTTATTTTGAATCTTGGAATCTGAATCGGATTAAATAAATCCCACTTATTTAATGCAGATGCGTGGCGATCGTGCTGGTCGTTGGCCCTGGGAGTCGCCCGACGAGAACGAGGAGCAGGATGACGAGTTGTCGCCCGGTGCGGCGGCCATTGGGCCTGATGCCAAGTATCGCTATACGCTCACCTCGATCAACTATCCCAGGTACGTCTGTATCACTCAGTTGCTCAATTGCAGTCCTAATTTTTTGCATTTGCTCTTCACAGACCTCGCTGCATTGGCTTTGCGCGTCGTCGTCTTGGACGCGGCGGTCGTGTGCTGTTGGATCGTGCCACAAGCCGATTTGATGACCTGTGGTCCCAATTCGACTACACGGTGCTCGAGAGTGTGGTGAAGACCGGCAAGCCGCTAAAGAGCCATGGCCAACAGCAGCTGCTGCTGCCGAAGCCCAGCTCCCCGCCCACCGTCGTCGATTTGCCCACGAGCAAAGCGACAACAACAGCAGACGGCAACTTGATAAGCGAATCAGTTGTCAAAGTCGAGTCAGTTGGCGAGAAAGAACAGCAACTGCCGCTGGCGCCCGATGAGGAGGCGGATGAAGTTGATGAAGATGACGAGAGCGATCTGTGGTCAGAAGATGAAAACATCTCGCGGCTGGGAGTCTACAGCTCGGCGGTAACGCTGCAGCACAATTCGCAGGAAGTGCGCTTGAAGCGTCGTCGCCTCAGACGCAAGAAGCAGCAGCTGCGTGAGCTGAACGCTGTGAAGCGGCTGAAGAGCGCCGCTGCCGCCATTGAGAGCGAGGAAGGTGGCATGGCAGGTGGCACCACGGATGAAGGTGGTGTGGCGCCACTGCGGCCATTGCCACGCTCCTACTTGCATCGCCTAACTCTGGCGCTGCAGGCGACGACGACGCAAAAGACACACACCGAGGAAAAGTCCAAGGAGCAGCAACAGCAGCAGTTTGAGTTGCAGTTGCAGTCGCAGCCAGAGCAGGAACTGAAGCAGGAGCTGAGCTGTGATGATCTAGTAGAGCAGTCACGTCACGCCAATCATCAGCACCACCGTAACACTAACAACAACAACACCGTGTTTAATAACAACAACAATAGCAGCAACAACAACAACAATAGTAATAGTAGTAGTAGTAATATGAATAAGAATGTTAGCATTAGCGAAAAATTCAATGTGATAAAAGTGGAGGAAGCAGACGCGAGTGCCACTGCGAATGTGAATCCAAATGCGAATGCTGTGACCGTGACTGTGACTGCAGATAACGAGGATGGCTCAACTTCCGACGATCAGCCAGTGGCGTCTACATCGGCAGCAGCAGCTGCCGCACGTGCCGCCGAAGCGGCAGCAGCAGCCACAACGACAGTCGGAGCAACGCTGGAGGAGGTGGCCAAGACGATAAAGCGCGAGCTAATTGATGCCGATGATTCCAATGAGCCGCTGAGCAGTATTCAGCGCACTGCGGCATCCATGCAAAATCCATCGGAGCTGATGGATGACGACGAGGCCGAGGATGATGTAAATCTGGCCCAATTGAGCAGCATCATACGGCACACGGCCGTCAAGAAGGAACTGCAAGCGCAGCAGCAACAACAGCAGCGGCGACAACAGCAAGTGGACAAGCTGGATCAGACGCGATGCTTCAACCAAATGCCCGACGTGATTCGGCTGCACAACAAACAGCTGCACATTGATGCTGGTGCTGGTGGCGTCTCGCCGGCTGTGACGGAGGACGACTACGATGCCTACGATTACATGGGGGGACTGTCGCCTACGTCCAGTCAGCGTCTGGACATTTGCAACGAGCTGCTGTCCGAGATTCGACGCGATTGGCTGCACTTCCGCCCCAAGACGCCCACGGACGAGTTGTCGGACAGCAATCAGGAAGTTGAGGAGACGAGCAAGCTGTGCGGCGGCAACGGCGCCTTGGTGGAGTGGACACAAGATACGCCGATTAGCATAGAGCTGAGCCGACTGGGCAAGTGTTTAGACGCCGCTGCTGATGATGATGCACAGTTCATGAGCACCGCCTTCAAGTACACGGATCTCGATGCGGACGCCCAGCTGCTGCAGACCGCCTACGCGCTGGACTACGCACGTGGCAGCAGCAATCGCAGTCCCGACAACGCCGGCAACGGCAACTGCTCCGACTCCGGTTCGGCCTTGGGCTCTGGCTCTGGGTCCGGCTCGGCATTGGAATTCAATCTCAGTGGCGGCGACTCGCTCAATGACATTAACAATCTGCTGGGCGACGATCACATGCTGGTCAATATACTGCAGGAGTGCAGTATGGATGATCCCAAGGCCACCAGCTTCTGGAATGGCATTCTCGATGGCGAGGCAGCCGTCGATGAGGTGGAAGAGAATGCCGAGAATCTGCTGGAACTCAAGCCCAACATTGCCCACTCCGAGCTGAAGCGCAGCTTACGCAGTCGCGCGCATTTGCGCGGCACTTTGACGCCACTGGGCAGCTCTAGCTTTACGGTGGCCGAGCGTCCAGCAGCGTTCTTTAGTCAAACGCCGCCCGTAAAGGAGGAGCCAGCGCAGTCATTACCCATCATTGCTGCAGCGCCAGAAGTGAAGCTCGAGGCGGTCGAGACACCGACTGCGACAGTGACAGCGGCAGCGGCAGCGACAACGACAACTGCTCTTGCCACCCCACCGCCTATTCATGTTGCAGCCACACTTCAGCCAATTGCAGCGGTCGCCGCACCAATGCCCGTGTCAGCTCCTATTGCTGTGGCAGTCACAGTGGCAGCGCCAGTTCCAGTTGCAGCATCTACGCCGCTGATTGCCACAACAACAACAACCCAGCCGCAATTGCTTAGCATTCCCGCCCAGATCACCAATAAACAGCAGCAGCAACTGCATCAGTTGCCACAGAAACCGCAGCCACAGCAATTGCAAGTGTCGCAGCAGCTGCTGAATCAGTTTGCCACAATTGCAGCGCCCAATGCCACACAGCTCATTGCCCGCACCGAGTTTGTGAGCAGTGGCGCAGCTGTGGGCGACATTGTCACCATCACGCCGCACACGGGCAGCAGTCCGTTGCCCACGCTGCCCACACTCACCCCACAGCAGCAGCAGTTGCAGCATCAGCTGGCGCAGGCGCAGCTGCGCAACGTTACTGTGCAGCAGCGGCAGGCGACTCCACAACTGCAGCAGCAGCAACAGTCACAACAGCAGCCGCAGCAACAGTTGCTGTTCCAAATGCCACGCGAATTGGGCGGCTCCCCGGCTGTCATCTCGTCGCAGAGCATTGTGACAACGCGCAGTGGCAACCACATGATTTACACGACGAGCAGCGGCGAGATTATGACGGCGGCTGGTCAAGTGAGTGGCCAGAAGGTCACCTACGCCATACAGAAGAGCGCCAGCGGCGGCAGCACCTCCCTTGGCCCCAACACGGTCATCACGCTGTCGAACGTGAAGCTGCAGAACGACGACAGCAACTCGCAGAGCTCGACGCCATCGAGTGTGAACATCATCAACACGGCCAGCGGACAACAGTTGGCAGTGCACAGCATCTCTGGGCTGCAGCAACAACAGCAGCAGCAGCAACAACAACAGCAGCAGCAGCTGCAACAACAGCAGCAGCAGACGACAACCAGCACACCGTTGATATTAACCACTTCGGCACGCAGCAACGTGTGGCGTCAGGTCAGCGGCACAAACACGGCAGTAGCCACCACAGCGGTGCTCTCCAGCACCACTTCGGACTCGGCAACTGCAGTGGGCAACAAGATTCTCTGGGCAGGCCGTGCCACACAGAAGCGGCAGCTCAATGGACCCGAAAACACAGGTGAGTCCGAAATTTGAAATTGTAGCAAATTGTTGAAACACCTTTCAAGCATTTTAGCAATGATAATTGAGAGATGAAGAGAAAGTGGCAAGAGGCTTGCAGAGAGAGACGAACTGAGACTTATGGACAGACAAAATGAATGATGATGTGAAGGAGGCTAAGCCCGGTGGTCAGTCAGACATTCTTAGTGAATACTACAATTAATGCAATGTTTAGCGGCGATCCAAAGATTCTTCCGCCATTCTGCTTAGATAATCAGCCATTATTGTAAGCTATTGTGCTATTGTGCTCCTTTTCCAATCGAAATCGAGTTTCAAAGGAAAGCTAACTGGAGTTATATTTCTATAGCATACATACATACTGGGGGAAAACTCAATCTTCAACTCATTTAATAGAAGAAATTCAATAATTACAATACGCCACAAATTCGCAGACCATTATTAGAGTTCTTCCTCGCTAAGACCGTGCTTAAAGAACATAAAGACGGGCACACTTTCGCCATTAATAACGCGATATTCGATCATGGCCATCACGCCCTCAATGTCCATTGATTCGCCAGTGAAGAATTGCAGCCAGGAATCGCCCTAGAATATCCTTCATCGCTTTGTTCACGTTGATCTTTAAGATCTTTAAGATCACCTGGTCTGGCGAAGATTCCTGCTGCAAATTCAGTACCTTCTTCATATACTCCTTGAGGCAAAAGCAAAAGATTCTTGCAGACGATGATTCAATACGATATCGAAGCCAGTCTCAACGATTTCGGCGTTGTCATCGTCAGCTTGAGCTTCGGCCGAAGCATTGGCACCAGTCAGCAAAATGGTATATTGATTGCGATTGATCATCTTACCTTGCACCTCGTAGATCACATCATCCACCAGTTGCATTTTGTAGGTGTCTGTGAACATCTCATCGCCTGTGATAATGTCCTTGTAGATCTTCATTGTCCCGATTAATTTTATACGGTGTGCTGACTCAATTCATACCGTGTGTAACGATGGGTATATAAGATGTTGCTGATTGTACATATGTGACAATGTCTTGAATTGGTAGAAAAAATAAATAAAATGTTTCCGAATGAAACTACAAAGTGAAGCGTGGGGCGAGTCGACAAAAAGAAAATATTTGCATGAAAATTCCAGGAGTTGTTGGCTCAATTGATACCCTGTAGATGTTCAGAAAGTAAAGCGAATTAAATGTTTGTTTATTTTATGGATGCTTTAAAAAAATTTGACTATGAAAGTGCATAAAATTGTTCAAACAATAATTCAGGTTTTTAGCGTGATTTAATTTTGTGACTGAAACTAAAAAGTGAACTATTAAAGAAGATTCCTCAAAATTAAAGTATTTATCCAGACTTCGTGCGAATTCTGATAACTCGAGATGTAATTATCTACAAAATGCAGACGTTGATTAGAAGGATGCATATTTGTATTTTATTGAATTCTAAGAAATCAATCGGAATATTTGAAATGTCGCTTACCAGTAGAGAAACTGAGTCCTAAAGCCTTTAAAGCTGACTTCCCAGTCTTCCAGATGTCATAGCAGATGTGACGGCTAATCACTTGAGATGCTGCCTACGCCTTTTCGGGAGTATTTTAGAATTCCGCGCAGCCAGACAGCTTAAGATGTGCCAAGGGTCGGCTTAGCGAAAATTCAATGGCAGGTACACGACTAGCTCAGCGGAAAGTGCTAGGGTACTCAATAAAGGTTATCTTCTCGCAATTTGCTTTCTTCTAATGCACAAGCGGTTTGCATGGCAGCTTCACGAATCGATTGTATTGTAATTTAAACATTTTTCCCTCTTCTCTTATTGCAGACATCAACAAGCTGCTGTTGAATCGAAAGTTCTCTCAGCGAAAAGTGGGCCAACAGGCGGGGGCCCAGCAGCAAATTCAGCTGACGAAGCAGCAGCTTCAGCAGTTGGTGCTGCACGAAGATGAGCTGGTGGCCACCGGAGGCGGTGAACAGCTCACCCTACAGGATGGCGTCGAGGCCATACAACATCAACAGCAGCAGCAACAACAACAACAACAACAACAGCAACAGTTGCAAAAGTTCAGCAAGGTGATCAAAATGGCGCAGTTTCCCCTGCTCGTCTCAGATCTGAATTTGCAACAGCAGGCGGGGCAACAGCAGCAACAACAGCAGCAGCAACAGAAGCCCAACTCGGCGGCAGCAATCGCCGCTAATCACAACTACAGCCTGCAGCCAGCGACTGCGATCATCACGTCGCAGGCGGCGCCACAGCAGGCCAACAAGATCTTTTTGACGAGCAGCAACAGCAGTGGTGCTGGCGGTGGCAACTTTACTATTGCTACGGCCAGCGAGCTGCAGGCAGCGGTGGCAGCCAGCAATGCAGCGGGACAACAGAAGCTGCACTATAAGGAGCTGCCCAGTGCCAATCTCAAGCTGAACTTTGTAAGCAGCGCCGGTTCCGTAAGCACGGCTGAAGCACAGATTGTGTCGCAGGCATCCCAGCAGCTGAGCGCAACCACCGTAGTGCTAAACAAGACGGGCACATCGCTGCCCACTACCCTGCAGCAACAGCAACAGCAGCAGCAACAACAGCAGCAGCACCAGAAGCTCAAGGCAAGCGGCGGGCAGGCGGTGCAAGTGCCGGTCTCGGCGGGCGACAAGAGGGTGCTCTACACGAATCTGCTGAATGTGAAGCCCCTGCAGAAGAACAACAGCGGCCAGATGCAGATGCAACTGGGCACCGCTGGACTGCAGCAGGTGCTGCGCGGACGGCTCAACAACTCTGCAATTCTCACACGTACCCTGCCCCTGGGCACCACGGTGAATAGTTCGGGCGGTGCCGGAGTAGGAGGTGTCACACCCACAACCATAAGGCAGCTGGTCACCAGCAATGTCAACAATGTGACGGCGTCCGGCGAGGTGACAACTACGGGGCCCAAGGAGGTGGGCAAGGCGCAGCTGACTGTGGAACAGGTGATTGCGAGTGCCAACAATGGAGGCGTTGTGCTGCCCACCAGTAACAGCAATAATAACAACAATAACAGCAACAGCAACAACAATAATAATGCCAACAGCAGCAACAACAACAACAATGTCAGTGGAGCAGTGACAACCGCTGGAGGAGGCGCCGGAGGAGGCAATGGCGGTGGCGGTGGAGTAGGCGTGGGCGCGACGACTAGTCAAGTGAATTCGACGCCGGCAATCAATAGATGAGACGCGGATGGCAGCTAACACCCAAAGGCGATGGCATCGTGTGCAGCTTGCTGCACGCTCAACCTGCCTAGCGGCACCTCGCTCAGCCTGGCTTCATCGAAAACGACGTCCGTGTCGTCATCATCTTATTCTTCCTCGTCGTCGTCGTCGTCGTCGTCGTCATCGTCGTCTGCGAGATCGAGTCCGACTCCGCTAATGCTGGCATTGGGGCAGTGCTGCTGTGCGCTCTGCCTGGTGAAGCTCGGCAATCAGGCGTCTGCCTAGATGGCAACCTATATATATATTATATATACTTACTTCAGCCATATTCCACCGTGTGCGAATATAGCTAAGCCTGCTCCGGCTCCCACACCACATCTGCTTCACGCGCAGTTACAATATCCAATCCTCGTTAGATTTTGTTTGCATACTTCTTGTCTGCTGGCTGCTTTGGCGTTGGCGGCGAACGAGAGCTGAGTGTGATGATTTAGTAACTCTTATGATTATTAATGTAAATTGTACTTTGTAGATTTGTTTGCTAAACAGAGCAGATACCAGAACGACAATGAGATCGAGTGTATAAATAATGATGAGAAACGAGAGAGAGAATGAGAAGAAAAGCCACCAATAACAAAGTTCGCTTAATTTTAGATATGTGTGTAACGATTCAGGTCTTATTTTCAAGATCGCCTAACCCTACAACTTAAAGCATATACCATAATTATTATTTTTCATAATAATAATAGTATCGCGCTCAGCCCCCGCCCAACCTCCATCTAGGCGCACTGCGAGCCAGCAAGCAACTAAATTAATTTAAATTAAATTAAACTACAACAAAAGCGAAAGTGAGGGAAATTGCATAAAAACAAAACCAACAACAACAATTTTAAAAAAACTCAAGTGTTAAATAGCAAACTGTACATATTTGATAATAATTTTAAATGCTAATGGTAATGATAATGCTAATGCTAATAAATATGTTTAGTACTGCGAATCCAGCAGAAGCAAATGTAATTCAACAAACACATACACATCTTACACACACATCTAACACAGATACACAACCTACACACTCATACAACACGAACACTTGGCATTGTTGGCTTTTTGACCTGTTTGCCGTTTCAGAACCACGCGCTTTAGCATCGACTGCCACGCCCACTCGATAGGTGTAGGCAGCGTGCGTTAACGAAGATGAAGAAAACAAGATATATAAAAGAAAACAAAAAAACAACAAAACAGAATATATTATAATAATAATAGTAATAATAGTAATGATTAATGCGAGAGAAGGGAGAGCGAAAACATTTTTCAATGTACGTAAATTAAATTAACTTATGCTGTAAACAACAACAAACAAAACAAAATAACAAAAAAAAAAACATTAAACTACATTTAGTTATTTTAACTATGGAATACACAACATAAAATGAAAGAACGCAAGAGAAGGTAGCGATCATGATCATGTCTGATTATCGATCGAATATTGCATCGATATATAAACATCCATACATGCATCCACACACACACCTACACTATTAATGTAATGCGCTATTATTATTATTATTTTTATACAAGGTAATACTTTTAATTGTAACTGTAAATGCGAAGAGCGTTTTTCGCAACAGCGAACATATTTTAAATCCAAAACAAAATGCAACAACATTTAATAATACACCTATATATATAAATACACTTATATATAGATATATATGTATGTATAAATATATATATATATATATTTAACAATAAGTTAATGCATAATAAAGTATGATTAATATACGTAGCTGTACTTTCTTTAGTCTGTAACTTAGCTTCGTAAGAGCAAGCGATAATAAAACTGGAAACAAAAATGCAACTAAAACAACAAATTAATAAAAACTAGAACAAGAACCACAGCAAAAAAAAACAAATTAAGTAACTCTTAAACAACAACAGCAAGAAAAAAGTAATGCATAATTAAAGTAAATGAAAATCGAGGAGAAATGAAAAACACAATATTGATTTGTTTATTATTGTTATTATAATTATTATTTTTTGTTTTGGAAATTTCAGTTGAGAACAATATTTGAATTCGAACGAAGGCATTTGTGAAAAAGCTTTATACACTGAGAGAAAAATAAATGAACCCCAGACTTCCGCTATAGCAAACCAATGTCTCTGTCTATGTACACACACACACACACGCGTTCACACACTCATACTTATGTACTTAGTCGTATGCGAATGATGATTGAATGCATGTTTGTATATTGTACCTTACCTTACATACTGTACTTAATGTATGTACATCAATATAGTACACATACTTAGCGATATATAGCGATAGTATGTACGTAGTATATCGACGACCCTTTAAGGAACTATAATACTCTATGAACACATCCTCCATACATCATGCATAAATCTATCCATTGGGTTCCATCTGTTTGATTCTCTTCTGCTCCATGATGAACATTGTGATGTGTACTCTTTTGATTTAAAATTTGCAACTACAATTACGGGTATAAAACAACAACAACAACAACACGATAACAAAATCGATTGAACAATGCGTATACTTAACCTACACACACAGACACACTCATACACAGACTGTTTAAAAATTCAATTGATACAAAATAAGTAAAAAAAACTAAAAAATATAAATAAAAAAATCATACGAAAAACAAAATGAATATTTAGATTTGAACTCTCTCGTTGTTGCATGGTTTGTTTTCTCCCATTACTTTCAGCGTTCAGCAAATTGTATAATCGATAGTCGATAGTCGTTAGTTATGTAAGTCGATAAATAGCTTTCACTAGACGTTCGTCGGGGGATCGATCGATGTGTTACTCTAGCTCTAAAATGTACATATGTATTGAATGGCAAGAACAATGTAATATTTTTTATATGTACTTAACAGTTTTTAACTTTTTCTTCTTCTTTTGCATGAAGAAACCAGCAAACAAAGTACAGATACACCAAAAAAGAAACCAATACGATAACGATAACAATATCGATACAGCCATTTTGCGTATTTGTATTCAAACGATAAGGATTACAATAGCGATAACGTTATGATCAATTTACAAATTGTTTACAGCGAAATACTAAAGCACATCCTATCACCCTACGCACACACACACACACAGCAGTTGCAATTTCTTAGCCCATCCCTAGATCCCAAAACCTCCCCTAAATCAGATACACACATTAGAGCTCTCTCTAACTAACGGATATGTAAAATTACCAAACGAGTATTAATAGCTTAAACTTATGCATATAGTCTCTCTGTATAAAAATTTTCAACTATTTACCATTTCATATACATATAGGAAATATACTTGTAACCTATGGACAGACCGCGTTCTTTGCTGTGAAAATTCGAGACTCGAAATCTCATGATTACATACTTCAACTTTCCGACTGTCGAACAGTTCTTCTGCACTCAGAAGACCAAGTCAATACAAAGTATGTCATTGGATCTGCATAACGTGTCTGTTGTATAAGTATGCAAATATATGTTTAAACAAAAATTTATATATATAGTTATTGTTAGTAAATTAAATAAGAAAACTGGAAACGCTTGTTGTGGTAATTAAGAAAATAAAAAAGTAAACGAAAAAACTGAAGAAGTAAACATAATAAATTACAAATTACAGAAAATTAAAAAAAAATGGAAATACAAAAAATTATCTCATATGATAATCTATATTATAGAGACGACATAAACTTGGTACACTGTAAAAAAAAAAACTAAAGCACAACAATATTATACATAGTACATATAAATGGTATGTGAAATGAAAATAAATTAATGTTTATAACAATAACGAATGGCGGATAAGGAGATTTTAACTGTTTCCCCCAAACGCAAAACGCAACAACAAATACATCTATTGAAATTAATTAAAACTCCTAATATAGTCTAGTTCATATAGATACACGTTAGATGTCTATATACGTTTCGTAATTAAGGGTTCGACTTCGATCAAGGCGCGTTGATTTTATCAACAGTGATTGAAAACGCTAAATTAACACAATCTTTAGCATGCGAAATAAATCTATGAAACTGAATTGATTTACATATGTAGTTCTACTCTATATATGGGTTGCTATATGTTCGTGCAAGGGGGCTTGAGCAGATTCATTGACAATTTGTTAGTTTCTTGTCAGAAAATTCACCTATTTCATAAGGCAAGAAACACATAAACTAAAGTGAAGAATATGCTATTCATAGAGACTTCCTCTGAAGTTACTAGCAACTTTCGCACTTCTGAGTTTTGTAATCATTCGATGTGTTTACAATAATTTTGCAATGCTCTTTAGGCGGAGGATAACGATGCCACCGAAGGTGCAACTGTCACAATGTTTTTGGCGCTGACAAATTCAATTTTCAGGCAGTCTTTGGCTCAGCAGTGATCAATTAACTCGCTGCAATTCGAGTGAACCTAAGGGGGAGGGAGATTGAGGGGCGGAGACAGAGCTGCCAACCTGTTGGTTTACTTAGCGCCTAGTTAAAGCGCCAAAATCAATTAAGGCAATGGGAGAAAAAACAACGAAACAACCAAAAACACAAAAAAAAATTGAAACTGAGACAACGAGTGCGAATGCGAATGTGAATAAGTCTCAGCTGTGAATAAATGAATGCAAAAGTGTCGAGTTGAGTCGAAATCAAAAAAAAAAAAGCGGGCACTTTGCATGCCCCAAGCTGCGGCTTCAACTTGGACTCCGTCTCCATCTCTGACAGCGACTGTACTCTGGCCTGTTGCCCAGTTTGTCCGGCCGCCGGTCTGGCCGCCTTCGCCTCCGTATTTGTTTGGGGTGTGAAAATTGTTCGATTTCGCACACGCTTCCATAATACGGCCAAAAGGGTAATAATTTAGTGGCTGCTTTCGAAACACGTTGACAGCAACAAATGTATTTCAGCTCTTCCAGCATCGACTGACGCTTTCATTGATAAGAAATTCTTATAAAGAATGACTTTCAATCTGTAATTGTTGGGGTCGAGAGCTCCATAAAATATATTTTATTAAGAATTTTAATTGTACACATTATATTATATAAGCTAAAAGCTAACAAACTACATGAAATTATTTTATTATTTCCCCTCAGTCTTTTTAGCGCGAATCGATAGTAACATTTGTTGATTGCCAATAACCATAACTACATATATCCATGAGGGTCTCAGGGCTACACAAATTGGGATTGGAAGACAACTTTATCTTTTTTATTGCAAGTATTTTGCAGTCGAGCACACTCGAGTGCTAGCATCGATTTTGACTTCGCATGGATTTGCTGCATTTGAAGGCCCACAACGCATTGGAACCGGCCCAAAGTAATAGCTGTAATGGCTCAGCGTGTTAACTATTTGAAAGCAACTTCGCTGCAGTTGTCAGTCATAGGTGTTGTTGTTGTTGTTGCTGTTGTTGCTGCTGATGCTGCGATCGCATAAAAGCAACAGAAGCTCATTTTGTTGTCATGTCGAGGTGTCATGTTGCCAATGTTCCAGCTGCCGGTTGGCATTGCCAGTCTGCAGTTGCTAGTTGGCAAAAAAGAAAAGCCATCAGCCATAAAATGAAATTCGTTAACGGTACGTTGACACTCTCATATCAAGATGTGTTCCACTTCCACTTCCACTTCCCCTCCACTCCCTCTCCCCCTTGGGCTTAGCACATGTAAGCCCGTGTGACCTTTGAACGCAACCTGATTAGCATATGGCCCACAATCCACAATTGAAATCTCATGCACTGATTAGGTCGCATTAGGTCGCAATTAAGTAGATGCTCGAGCACATATGCTGAGTGTCTGGCGCACACGAGGGCAGCTCCTAAAGTTGTCAACAGAGAGCGCACAAAATTACTCAAGACGTCTGGCAACTTAGGCGGCTTAAGCTTCGCGTGTTTCAAAGTTAAATATCAAACATCTAATAGAAGGATGATGGATGAACGGCCAGATCGGCTGTCGGTTGGATAAGCATATGGATATGAATGTCCATTCATACTGACGAATGAAACTCTTGTAAGCGGCAGCTTGAGTTGGCAGATCCCCCTACGTTAACAGTCTGTTACAGAGATGTTAACCACGAACAGTCTTGTTGAAGTCGTCTTAAAGTAGAGAAGAGTTAGATCCATGACCCATAATAAATTAATAATCTCTGGATAATCTGCTTCTGATAGTTGCATACATTGTCGGATTGTCATACGTTTTTGCTATATACGGCGTATAACCAGCACTGTCTCATCGGCACCTACTTAATTAGCAACCCTCGTGCACATCCTCAACAGTCGCTCGCTCTGGGTCACATCTGTAGAGGCGCACAATGGAGCCCCGAGCTGTAGACTTCACACTGGAGACTCGGGACTCGGGGGCACGGATTGGCTTGCCTAATTTGATTGCGAGCCATAGATTTGTGTCTGGCTTTTTGGCAAACGTGACTTGAAGTTGTCCCTGGGCCGAAAAGCAAGCGATTTGCCTGTCTCCTGCCTGCCTATCCCAGCTTCAGCTTCAGCCTTAGCTCCTGTTCCTCTTCCTTTTCCCGCTCGGGGTGCACCCCAAGTGCTTGCCACAATTTTCGCTTGTCGTATTTCGCTTTTAATTGGCTACATGACGTGCCAACTGCGCCTAGGACGCCAACTAACATGGATTCCACAATGCAACGACATGCTTCATGCCTCGTCTCCATCGCCATCGCCATGGCCTTCTCCTTCACTGTGCTCCTCGATCTGCATTTTGCACTCAATTCCAGATTCAACTCCAGCTCCTCCTTCTCCAACTACTGTTCTTGACTCTGCCCGTGCCACCCTCCACACTCCTGCGATCCTGAAACTCCTCTTTGTGGGAAGGTGTTGCTGCTGCCCCGATTTTCCCTAGTTTGTTTTGTTTGCAAAGTATCGTTGTTCTTGTTGTTGCTGGTGCTTGCTGACTGCTTCGTTAGCGATGCCATGAGTTGATTTAAGCCACTTTTGTTAGCCATTTTTGCAGCTCCTTCGAACATTGGCTAAACCCAGTCCCACCTCGACAAGTTCATGATATATCCCAGCTTCATTTATTAGTGTCCTCCATAACGCACAAAACAAGTGTAAACATAACTAACTTGGCTCAAATATGTTAGAAGTAACCACGTTGTTATTCGCTTAACTTAGAAGTATTCGAAAGGATTATTTTTGAACTTGGTTAGAGGCTTTTCAACGCCCAGTTGGAGTTGCCAAAATGGGGTAATATGAGTCCAAACTGGTCATATGTGGGGTTTGGGTAATATTCGGTGATTGCAGATCGACGGACATATTGTCTTGACTATGCTCCACCAAAGGGAACCAGTTCGGGGTCATCTGTCAAAAGGATATTTTGCCATTTTGATAGGGGCCAGTGCAAATGGCTTTTGGCCAACTTCAACAGGGCTTTGATATGCCTCAGACCAAGCTGATTTAACCTTTCGCAGGTTTCGCGCATTCCAATTTTACATCTAGTTGTCAGCGTCAAATAGACACGTCACTGATCCGCAACTGGAGGCTCACTTATGTATCCCTAGATGAAGACTCTGAAGGTCTCAATAAGTTGTGGTTTTACATTTCTCGGCCTTCATTCATAATTTATGGCATTGGATGCCATTTTGGCCGGGCAGTTTTCCAGTTTGCAAATACATTTTTGAAGTTTTTTCGTCCTCTTTAAGAGTTAGAATTAAATTTTCTTCTTCCTCGGAACAGTGCCTCAGAACACTCTGTATTTCCATTATTAGCGTATTCCCATTTAAATTATATTAATTAACATTATTATTAATTTTCAGCATTTTTTGTGGAAGAAAAAAAACTGCTTTTTCAATGAACAACTAATAAATTGTAAATTTGAATGACCAGAAAACATAAAAAGTAACAAATCTAACCGGATTTTTATATTTTTTCGTTTTCTATATCCCATTTTTCAAAAACCAATGTGCAACCGATCTACTAACAAAAACGGAACAGACAAAAAACGTAATATTATTTATCTGTTGCACTGTTTTATCTGTTTTCATTATATTCCATTATATTATTAGAAAGCTTTGCTTTCTTAATATAATAGAAAATATCAGTTTTAAAAATAGAGAAGGATAGTTATTATAAAGAAAACTAGTCGTCGAAAGGTTGGTCTATAATTCTAATAATAGAGACTGTTTATTCTAAATTATAAATTCCATCGCATTTAAATACAGCACCACAATCAATCGTTATTCTCAATACTTTTGCTTTCTGCATTTGGTACAAATATTATTTATTTATTGTTAAAGTTGGAGTACCTATAAAACTTAAACATAGTAGAAATTACTTAAGGTAACGATTTCACACATAAATCACATTTTACTCACGTCAACGAGATAAGGAAACAATTCGGCTTTATGTGTTATGTGTTCAATCCCAGCCAATTATACCCGATGGCATCGTAAGTAAAACAACACAAATTAAAACAATAAACAGTGTTGTAGAGTCAAGAAATGGGAACACCTCAGGGCGGTTGTCATCCAGTTTTAATAGAGTTCATGACAAAAGTGCTTCTACTGGAATTTGGGTAATAAATACTTTATATTATGCATAAAAATCACTCAGAATCTAACTAACCTATTGGGTGCAATGGAAAGCAGGTTACGTAAACAGTTAACAGTTGGCAAATCAAGCTAAATGTATCTGTCAGATACTTAAAGCGGACATAATTGAAAAGATACAAAAATAAATCGAACGAAGTGATAATAAAGCGAAAGTCTTTAGAACTTTCGCTCAGCTTAGACACATTTAGCTGTGAGCATAAATTTATCAACTTGACAGATTTATCGATTGGTTTGATTTGATTTGAGCAGCTGTCAGTTAGGAACGGGAACGAGAACGGAAACGGGAACGGGAAAGAAAACGGAAATCGTCGACTTGTGACTTGTCATCGCAAATTAGTTCTATGCAAACAGCAATAGAATGTCGATTGTGTTGGTTTCTGCCACGTTGACATCTTTTGGCCAGGACAGCAGCGAGGCAAAAGTTAAATGAGCTTTGGCCCGAAGTTTGATCGATTTGAAATCGAAACGAATCATCGCTCGACTTACATATGAAGCAACCATTTTGTGTCCCTCGCTGATGCTATCAATGAGGCCTAACTCGACTCAACTTTGAACCCGACTCTAACCCTCATTTTCCATTCCATACCATTCTGTTTCGGACTGAGTTTGCACAATTAACCGCTTCGGAGTTAACCGTTAACGGTTTGTTGGCCATTAAGTGTGGGCAACATTTCGCTTAATTGCGAATCGGAGTCGCTTTTATCGCTGGCATTTCGCGCTAAATTTTTCACATTTCCCATTTCTTCGCATTTCGCATTTTGTTATGCAGTTGGAGCCGAGGGTCAAACGCTTTGTTTTCTCGCTACACTGCGAGAAGTCTTACAAGGAGACAGAAAATTCCCTCAAAGAACTATGAGGCACGTTTAATTAAGATCTTTGTATTATCAAATACCTTTAGGGTGCAATAATCTGATACAATTCTCACTAGACTAATCCTAAGACATTGCAGTTGTTCATTGTACAGTATAACACTCATATTTTATACAATAAAACATTGCGATTATCTGCAATATGAAATTCAAATAATAATAATTTCGTGGTTTCACAGTTTTCTCTATAGATCTTGCGCGTTTAACTGAAAACAACATTCTTTCGCTTAAAGATCAGTGATTAACTAGCTTAGAAGATCACAGTTATTTAAAAGCAACTTTTTTGTTTTGTGTTATGCAAATTGTATTGATCCTATTTTGTTGCAGAGGAATTCAAATTAAATCAAAGAAAATATTGAATACTATAATATTGAAAGGACAAAGTAAAAATATTCAAGATTAAGTAAAACAAAGGATCCACAAGCGCACTCAGGAGGGTATAAAGAAGAATATCATTATTTTTTGAGCGAATTTGTAAAACCCATTAAATAATGATTATTATTATGTTATTTAAGTTAGTAAGAGTATGAATTAAAAAGAAACTAGCAGCATAAACAATATCGCGTACAAATTTCTAATCTCCCGTCAGTCGGGAGAAACAGTTTTATGTATTTTTAAATAATTATATTTATTTAAACTATAACTATAATTTGTAAATTGTACATTTATAATAATAAATATTTATTTTGATATGTTTAACAGGGCCTGTCTGATTTCGCTGAGTGTTTGACAAGCTTGCAGATCATCGGTTGCCTTCTGCCCGCTGCATTTCCATTTCCATCGGCATCTGCATCTGCATTTATTTGTGCATAACCTCAGAAATGAGTTCGTCATGAACAAATCAATTTTGGTGTGCATTGAACCTCTTTTCTGTTTTACCCGTTAAATGTGCTAAAAATGCAAATTTCCTGCTTATGGCAACAACGTGCCTCTCTCGACTGTTGCCCAGTTCCTGCCTGAAACTGCAACTGAAACTGCAACTGCAACAACTACAACAACAGCAACAGCGACTCTGACCTTTGCATTTTGGCGATGGCGATGAATGAAAAGAGTTGTTGTTGCTGTGGCTGTTGTTGCAGCCCTGGGGCCTGTAGAGTCAAAGCAGGTGGAAAGATCATCACCATCGCCTCGACGTTGCAACGTTGCAATTGTCTGGCGTTAATAGTTGTGTTCCTAACGTTGTTGTTGTTGCCCATGTTGCTGGCATATTTCTATGCCGATGATTAAATTGCGATAAATTTTGAGCAAATTGCAATTCGTGTACAACAAATTGCAAAGGCGTTAGGATCTGGCCAGATATGTCGAAAAAGATTGCCAGATCGCGTGGGCGGATCAAAGCAGACAACGGAGGTCAGAGCGAGACGGCAATAGGTGCTGCTTAGCATAGGTGAAAGCGCTCTGCGGGCATTGCATCAAAGCGAAAACGGGACGCAAATTATCAGCGATAAATCAAACATTTGCATGCTGCAGGCCCAGACAACAATTGACACATGAGACAGGCGAGCGGACAGATGGACTGACAGACTGCCAGACTATCCTAGGAGGAGGAGAAAGAGAGGCGGAGGAGGGGCATGCCATCGAAATTGAATGGTTTAAATGGTCATTTCAATGGCTGCAATTTAACAGGCCATAATTAGTTGATTGTTGTTCAAAGAGCAAATAAACAAGCAGCAACAGCACCAACAACAACTACGACGAGTTTGTTATAAACGCCAACTGACAATTGACATTTGCATAGGCCGCGTCGCGACGTCGGTTAATTTGAAAGGACTCCCGAGGCCCGTAAATATAAAAACAAATACAAATACAAATACACATGCATAAATAAGCAGGCGTTAGCCTTCAGTAGTGAACAGCCATGCTTTTGTCTGTCTACTTTGCCATGGCGATGTCGTATTGGACCCTCCTTTACTAGTACCAGAATTAGTACGGGGCCAGTAACCCAGTGTATAGTGAGAAACTAGTCGCCTCATGTCGTAAACGCGCATCATCAAATGGATCGCTGTCTACGAAGTAGATAGTGCGGGACTAGTACAGTGGACACAATCGTCGCCAACCTTGTTGAAGGCAGGGGTTACAAACCGTTCACAACATACACATACACACACACACACACACACACACACACACACAATTACACAATCACACTGCACGCAAGCAGCGCAGACATCACACACATGTCCATGTCACATGGGTGCTTGTTCTGCCGCCACTGCTGCCGCTGCCGCTGCGTTGCTGTCAGCGCATTCAGTCGGTTTGTCGGCCATATTGCGCTTTGTCTCTCTCACTGCTGTGCCGTCTCTCTTAAAAGCTCAACCGCATGCAGCGTTGCTGCTCTGCTTGTGGTTCTTTTCCTTGTTGCTGTTATGTGCTATTTATTAACCTTTAATTTAATGCTATTTGCTTAGGCGTTTTGCTCGCTACAACCTGACAACAACAACAACAACAACAACAAAAGCGAAGCAACCAACTGACGACAGGCCATCGCCTTGCAATTACCCTTACCCAAGCTTGAGGTTGCGAAGGTCTCTTACTCTCTCTCTCTCTCTCGCACACGCTCTGTCTGTCTTAATATGTAATTAGTTGATTGTCTGTCCGGTTCAAATGTCGCGTTTCTTTGTTTGCCTTTCGCGTGTGCACTACGCTCTTTTGTAGCTTGCGTATTTACATAGGCATGTGTGTGTGCTTGCACAATGGAGTTCACATTCGAAAATGGGATTGGAATTGGGAATGAGAATGGAAATGGAAATGAATATGGAAATGGAGCGTCAGAGTGATCGTTAAGGCGGAGCGCCAACTTGCAACTTATGACAGTTGATTACAGCTTTTGATTGAATGCAGTAAACTGAATGAGTAAATATATGGACACTCACTCTCCACACAATGCATATTCATTTCAATTGAATTCATGTTGCATATTGTGACATTTATCATTTATTTCCCGCCCTATTATTTTCTCCTACACTAGTCAAGCTTATTATGTTACTTACATATGTTTGAACATATGTCTCGATTTGTTTGAATAGTGTGATTTACAATTAGCTAATGAATAGATCAAATGCTTCAGATGGCATTATTAATTTACTAGGAGACAATATCAACTGTTTTATATGTCGCACGACTCTATTAATTTAAAATGTACCTTAAGACTCAATATAACATAAATTAATACTCTATATATGAGAAAAGTTTTAGAACTTCATTAAATCAACACTTTTTACAAACTTTATACACTTTATTTTCATTACTTTTTTAACTGAATGCAACGGTGTTTTTCAAGAATATTAAAGTTTTTATCACGTTGCAGTTTTCACTAAACAATTCGTTGATACTTATATACATTGTATGTACATATGTGTGTTGTATGTTCTCAATAAAATAACAGACACGTCTCTGAATAATAATTAAATGAAATATTAAACCAAACTTGAGGTTTTCAAAACTGATTTAAAAAAAAAAATTTAATCGTCTTTAATACAGAAGCAAATTATAATTTTGAAAATATCATTGAAATAACAAAAATTCAATAAAACAAAAAGTAATTATTTGTATTCTCTATATTCTGTTGTTTGATGTTATTCTTCATTATTTGCTATTAATTCGCTGAGCAGATATTAAAAACTTTAAACCGTATTTGATTGAGTAATGTCGTAATTAAATTTGTAATTCAATTGAAATTACAAAACTTGTGTAGTCTATATTTAAATTAGTTAGACTCCCCTTTAGTACGTTCCGTTTAATTGCCAGTTACGCAGTCCAATCAGAAGCGAACGAGTGAATGAATCCCACTCCGCGTCCAATTAGAATCAATTTGCATGGCGAGTGGAAAATCGTTTAGCTGTCAATTAAATACAATTTCCACATGGCTGTTATTGATTTTTTGTCGACGGGTGAAACGAAAACGAACCACGCTTGGGGTTGGAGAAGGACGAGGGGGTGGTGATTTGTCTATCGTTGGTCGACGGCTTTCATCATGTGTTAATTGCAATTAGAGCAGCACGCAGCCATGTTTGATGTGCGTGTGTATGTGTGTATTGGTCTATTATGTTAGGTCCACAAACAGCGAGCCATAAGCATATTTTGTTGTTTGCCTGTCAATGGCCAAGACAAACATAAATTGAGACAAGAAATCAGAGCAACGGTTGTCGAGAGGGGCGAGGGGGAGGGGGAGGCGATTGCCATTGCGCAACTGAAATTATTAATTTGCGCAACAGTTGAAGCCATTTTGTAATGTTGACTTATGACATAGCCATATCCATTGTTTGCTAAACGACATTAGACAAACAACAACAACGACAACGACAACAAACGACAACGACATCGACAACAATCGCAATAATAAATGCTACGATTCGATTAAAAGATCAGCACAAACGAGAAGACCATAAAAACAAAATCGAGTGCGATTCCAATAAGATTGACAATGAGCGCGGCAGCCTAACGAGCCTGCCATCAGCAGAGGCAGCGACAGCGACAGCGACAGCGACAACGAGAACGAATGAGACTGCGACTGCGACTGCAAGTGCGAGCGAGTGAGCGAGTGAGCAAGCGAGCATGCCTTCTGTTGAAGCTGGGCTTGCTCTCTTGTGTAGCTCGTTTGTAAGCTACATACATTTTTGCGCGTCAGCGACAACAGCGCTCGCGCTCTCCCTCTTACTCTGTCTACGAGTATGTGTGTGTGTGTGAGTGAGTTGAGATCCATAGACTGCGCTGCGCTTTGTTTAAATAAAAGCCTCTTTAAGTTTATCTATTGGGTCGCATCTAAATTGTGTGGGGAGCCCGTCGCTCCGTTTCGCCTCGCCTCGCCTCGCCTAGCATTCGGCATTCGGCATTCGGCATTCAGCATTCGGCAGCGGCATTCGGCAGTCGGTAATCGGCAGTCGGCGACTGCGATTCTCTTGTAATGTTTTGCCGGCGCGCTTTTATTTTGCTTTGGGTCTCTTTGTGCTGCTGTTGTTGCTGGCTGTTGTCGTTACTTATTGCTTGTGTTGTACGCTTCATGTTTTGATTGTATTTATTTTAGTTTGAGTAACTTGACTTTTTCTGATGAAGATTTTCTGTGCGATTAGCTGGCGAGATCGCCTTACGCGCGCTCCACGCGCGGCGCCTTTTATGTGAAAAGCGTTTCGTGCACAGCTTTAATCATGTCTCTTTTCATGGAACGCACGAGCATACTGTGGAGGGGGGAGTGGAAGGGTGGCAGGGGGTTTGGGGTAATAGAGTACATAATGGGGCAAACGATTGCGATTTCGCATTGCGTTTAATTTTATTCATAATTCGTGTCTAGGGTTTCTCGACCGCTTTTAATCGCTGTATAATTGTAGCTAGCTCGCTCCCTCTTCCCTTCTTCCCTTCTCCCCCTCTCGCTCTCTCGATCTGTGCTCTGTTGGGAGCTGAAATTAAGCTTGATTAATTTGTTGGCTGTATTATCGACGCGTCGGCATCTGAGCAACAACGACAACATTTGGGAGCAGGGGCCGCGACCTGGCCACCACAAAAGGGGCAACAAAGTTATTAAACTCGATTGGGTGTGCAATTGGGGCGTGGCCACATAATAAAGCGTTAAATTAAATTAAAACACTGGAATTTCTATTTTATGGCCAACGGATGTTGTTTAAAAAAAGAGTTAAAAGCTATGCTTTAATGGGCCATTTTCAGAGATCGCTTCTGATAAGATAAATACGGCTTATTAGCTGCCCTTCGCATTGCTATTCCAATGGAATACTGGAACACACCTAGTGCTCAACTGGAATCTATGCTCACTTTAAACGCACAGTTCGGCGGCCAATTAGACAAGCTCACACAGATACTCATGCATATGTGAGTATGTGTTGATGTGTGTAGCAAAAAGGCATCAAAAACAATTATGAAATCACAGCAGATGTTGGAAGCAAAATTGTGGTGGTGATTTAAAAGCGCAACAACAACAGCAACAAAAACAACAATGACATCAAAAAGCGAAACAATTTTACTTTGTTTTTCGTATCTTTTTTCTCCGATTTTATTCAATAAGCAAAAAGCAAAAGCCACGAAGAGGAGCAGCATGTGTTGCACACACACACTAGACCATTGTCATGGGCATGTGTGTGTAGGGAGGATGGAGGATGCCACTAAAAGGACTGCAGATGCGCAGCCACAAGCCAGCAACTTATGTACGTTGGAGATTTACGACTTAAATGCTGCAGCGCATAATCAAAAAGACAAGCGCACAAGGAGCAGGCGACGTTGGCTGCGGCGTCGACATCGGCATCGGCATCGGCATCGGCGGCAGAAGGAGCTGCGACGCTGGCATTGCACTTAATTAACAAATATACAAACACTTAACATAACCTCAACTGACAGCCTGCCCGCGGCTGAGAAGAATGAGTGACTGTGCGAGCGGGACAACTAGCTGGTGTGCCAGCCAAATGCCCCACACCCTCACGTGCACTCACAAACACACGTTCACTGAAACTCAGCGCAGCCGCTGCTCATTGGATGTTCGAAATGCGAAATACCAGAGAGCGCAGTGGAATAGACAGAGAGAGCAGGAGCGAGCGAGCGAGCGCATGTGTGTTGTTGTTGTTCTTATTGCCGTTCCGGTTTTTCGGGCCCTGCGAGTGAAGCGACTGCTCGCTCTTTTGCTCATTTCTGCCTGTCTCGTTTAGTTGCAAGTTCGCGGGAGCTTCAGTTGGTTCAGCTGACTGGTAGAGCGCACGTAGCGGAAACCGGGCGAGAGTTTTTATTGCTGTTTTTCTTGTCGACGCCGAGCGCTTTTTAATAGTCTTTTATATGTTCGCACACATATTGAAAGCGAAGCGAGACGGACGACGCCGACGGTAGTGACCGACAGCGCCATCTAGCGGCATCATATATTGTGCGCGTGTGTATGTGTGTGTTTGTGTGTGAACTAATTGTGTATTTTGTGGGTGCGTTGAAAATGCCGACGGCTTCGCAAGCGGGCAAACTAGACAGCCAGGGCTAGCGACAACACAACTTAACTGCCACGCCTCCCCGCCCCAGCCCGTCCCGTCCCGGCCAGCACTTATGTCCACGCTGGCCAGCAGTCGCCACCCGACGCTGAATCTGACCCTCAAGCGCAGCAACGACCAGCAGCCGCTGCAGACGCCGCTGCCATCGACGGCGGCTGCAATGCATCCGGATTGCCTGCCCTTGCCCCTGCCCCTGCCCCTGCCCCCGCTGCACGGCGGCCACAACAGCCACAATAGCAGCAACAGCCCGCAGCTGCAGCCGACCGAGGACGGCGACGATGGCGACGAAAGCTCCGCCTGCGACGAGCATCTGGTCAACATACTGGACGATCAGGACCCGCCGGATGAGGACGATGCCGACGCGGAGGCAGATGCGGAAGCGGATGCCGATGTGGATGAGGAGCTCGACGATGCCGCCAGCTGTTGCAGCGAGAACAGCGTGCTCAGCGTGGGCCAGGAGCAGTCGCATGTGGCGGCCGCCCAAGCGGCTCGCCAGCGCCTGCTGATGAGCCAACTCTACCGACCGTCCGCATTCAGCAGCGTGGCCACGCCCCACTCGCCCAGCGCCGAGGAGGCGGCCCTGGGCGGCCACATGGCGGCACCAGCCAGCTTCCAGGAGGAGTTCCTGCGCAAGTCGCAGCTCTATGCCGAGGAGCTGATGAAGCAGCAGATGCAGCTGATGGCGGCGGCGCGAGTGAACGCCCTGACGGCGGCTGTGATGCCGCTGGGTGGCCTGCGGGGTCCCAAGATGACGCAGCAGCTGCAGATGGCGGCAGCAGCGGCGGCAGCGGCCGCCATGCGACCCACGGCGGGGCAGGATGCGCTGGCTCAGCTGACGGCCACGGCGCTGGGCATTGGCAGCGCGGCGCATCCGCATCCGCATCAGCTGCTGATGCAGCAGCAGTTGCAGCAGCCACTCGCCTATCAGCACCACCAGCAGCAGCAGCAGCAACTCCATTACAACAACAACAATCAGCACCACAACAACAACAACGTGAGGGAGGTCAAGTTCAGCATCGACAACATCCTGAAAGCGGACTTCGGCTCTCGCCTGCAAGCCGTGCCAGGCGCCGCTGCAGCTGCCCCTGCGACTGCGACTGCCCCTTCGGCCAGCCTCAAGGCGCCTCGCAAGTCAGCGAAGCCGCTGAACCTGGCGCCCGTGCAGCTGCAGCTGCAGCTGCAGTCGCAGCCCAGCCTGAGCTTCTCCAGCAGCCTGGCGAACATCTGCAGTAACAGCAACGACTCGAACAGCACCGCCACCAGCAGCAGCACCGCCAACAATGCCCCGGCCATCGATCTGGTCAAGTCGCCCAACGCCACGTCGCCAGCACCCGCCAAGAGCGGTGAGGCTTCGGAGGCGGGAGCGGGAGCGGGCGCGGGAGCAACAGGCGCCACAGGAGCAGGCTCCGGGTCATCGACGGGAACTGGCTCCAGTTCCACGCCCATTGTGTGGCCCGCGTGGGTTTATTGCACTCGCTACAGCGATCGTCCCAGCTCAGGTGAGATTTACATTAAATAGTTAAAGGGTTACAACACAGTAATTCCTCAAGGAAGTAGGAACAAAAAAAAATATATAACCCAAAGAAGGTGGATTCAATTCTTCCAAGCCAAATGAATAATTAAATGAAAGAACATCATGCAAAAAAAATCTAAAGTGCATCGGAGAATATTCCCAAGAATAAATTGAAAGAAACTCTAGAAAACTTGATTACTGATTGTCAACGGAAGAACGGGTTATTAAAATTAAAGATGGAGTTAAAAGGAAATTCGAAGAATAAAAGACAGAAATGGATTAAAGGATGTCAGATTTACGTGGGAAAAGCTTTCATCAAAATGGAACGTCATTTTTAAGAAAACGCAAGCCTAGGCTGAAGCTTTCAATAGGAGTCTATTTGCAAGCAATACTGGGTACTGACAATTAAAGCAATCAAAATGCTCTCAATAAACTTACATTTAAATAGGAGTCTAAAGGCCCCTCAAATATTTAGCATACTTCGGGCTAGATCGAAAAAAACGGTCAGAGCTGTCGGGGAATGAAACTAAACAGAAAACACCTGACAAGGCTGCTGACAACCGCGCTGAGCTCAACTACTCATAGAGTTTGCGGAGTGGCTTGAGCGGCTCGTAAACAGTTGAGCAAACAAACTGGCAACCACAGGGAGAACTCGCTGACGCCCTGACGCCCTGACGTCCGACTGCTTGCGCCTTTGTCGTGGCGTCAATCTGCAGCTCATTAGTTTGCAACCACCGAAAAACGGGACTCACAACCATGACACACACACACATACACACACTCACACACACAGAGCACCCTCACTCCAGTGCTCTACCCCAACGCTCTCCTCTCTCCCTCAATCCACTGCAACCACATCCACAGGCACTTGGGCTCATGAAGTGTCTGCTCGAGTGGTTTTTATGTCCTTATGGCTTATGTAACATAACTTAAGCTCATTATGCGCCCTGACTCTCTCCCTCCCTGTCTCTCTGTCCTCAAACCTCAGACCTCAGTCCTCAGTCCTTCTCCCTCTCGCTCTTGCGCACGCTGACAATCATGGCACTGATGAATTTAGTTTATGCCACCGCAGAGAATTTTCGAGTAATCGTTTGCCTAATAATTTGATGTGGCAACATTATCCTTGCCCTTGTCACCACCCCGCTTCCACTCTCCTCGATTTAGAGCCACTTTTGACTGCCCCACAACCCATATGTCTGCCATTAAGTAGTAAATCATAGTGGATAAAGGCAGAAGGACTTGACTTTATATCAATTCCTTCCAATAAAATGATGGAATATTGCATTAACTGAAATTAATAAATTGGGTACATTTGTTGAATTATTAATTATCTGCACCTATGGCAATTCCAATAGACAATTTAATCTTTACAATTTACCTTTCTAATATGGAAGGCGGAAAGGAACCAGGAAGGAAGTTTAAATTTCTTGTGTTTATTTTGTATGCTCTGTTCTGATTAGAATAAATCAGGTACTAGAACTTTGCTAGGTTCTCATTAGGTAATCGTGCGCTGATTGATATTGATTCATTGTCGCTAGTTATATGTGAATTCTTATGGGTGTACTTACGAGTACTCGTACGATTTGTTCCGCCAATTTGCTTATTACACTGATTAATGTCACTGGCATCCATTTGAGTAATTGCGGGCATTCAGTTGTCAACCGAGTCGTAGCCCCATCTATCCTCATACTCACTCTCACACTTATACTCATATTCGTATTCGTATTCGTATTAGTATTCATTCCAATCCAGAGTCGAGTGCATAAATCTACGCTTTTAGGTGGGTTTGTCGCGTTCGCTAATTAACCACAAAAACGAAACGAAGCCAAACGAAACGAAGCGTTTTTCTTCGCCTCTCGCTCTGTTCTTGCCATCTCTCTCTCTCTCATGGTTTCATGTTTTTTTGAGGTGTGTTTATTGTAAGTATTATGCAGTTCTCTGTTGTTGTGTTTATAAATTTAGCGTGACTAAAACGAGATCTCGATCGCATTGCTGTTCCATAATTTGAATGAATGTTGTAGGCGATGGCGTCGACTTTGACTTCGACTTCGACTCCGACTTCAACTTCGCGTTGAAGCTGGAGTTGGAATTGGAGTTGGAGCTGGAACTACAAACAGTGATTTAGCGTGAGATTTGTGCAACAACAACAACAACTGGCAAAAGGGGACAGCAAAAATATCATTGAAAATTCCAAAATAAAACTCATAAATTTGACGCTTTTGAAAAATTGCGCGTCCAGGCGACACGAAATATTATTAAATATTATTAAAAGGTGTTAATTTGACAAATTAATGCGACGTGACATAAGATTTGATAGTGTTCGGATAATTTAATTCCCAACGAACACATGGAATTAAATTAAAACTTACATTTTAGACTTGGACTTCTACTAATATCTTGTTATTATATTTCTACTAGATCTACTAATTTATAGTTATTATATTGATTGCTTTTTAAACCATCCAAATCACATTTAATGTTGAACTTACAATTAAAGTAATTTTACAGCAATTAAAGTTATGGAAAAAGAAGAAAACTAAACCGTTGTCAGCATAGTTTACAAGGTAAAATCGTGCAGCAACATTTAATCTTAATGTTGCATGAAATAGTTTTACAAGCAACATTTAAATCTAAATAGATTACAGTTTTGTTAACGCACAATAAATGACTCATTAATCTAATCTAATAAAACGAAAGTTGTTTCTTGGCAGTTCAAGAAATACTCAGAAGCATATTCAAGTTGTACATGAAAATAACAATATTGACGACTTCACAACAAATATTTTTCAAAAGCTCATGATTGCTAGTTGAGTTGGATTATTAAATTTATTAAAACACAATTAATTGTAATTACTGCAATGTGCACGTGAAATTCACTCTTTGTTAAAGTTATTACAGTTTAGTTAAAGATAATTGTCGACTTAACATAGTTGTGGAGCGAAAGAGATATTTTTATAATTTTCTGAAATCTGAATTAAATGTGATACAGCTAGTAGAATGTTAGTCTTACAAATTTCAAGTAGTTTTCGTTAGCTCCAAAAGTCTTAAAGTTCAGCGAGAACAAAATAGAAAATCGATTGTTTTCAGTTTAAGTGAAGACACATTAAAACCTTATATTATTTAAACTGTGTAGCCTTTAGTTGTTTGTCGTTGTGATGTAGACTATTATTTTACTCTTTCTTTTAAATGCAAATAATAATGGCGATATTAACACTTTGGGCTTTGCTGGGCTGCCAATTATGTGGCTGAGACAGCTAACAAACTCGATAAACTCTGGGCTAACTTCTGGCTGCCAATTTTCGCATTTGTTCAGTACTTGGCGCTCATTTAACAGTAGCCTCAGAGGCAGCAACGGCAACAGCAGCAACATCAGAGGCAACATCAACAACGATCGCCACTGAACCATTAAGTAATTTTCAATTTGCCCAGAACGAGCACCAACTACGAACAACAAGCAGGCAACAAACGATGCGGCGTGGCATGGAGTGGTGTGGTGTGGCATGGCGGCTGCTGTGGCTGCCACAACAATGACAACGAAAACAAACGAATTTCAATTATCCATCAGCCAGTCTGCAATTACCTAGAGTTGTTTCCCTCCCGCCAAAAGAATTTTCTGCGCATCGCAACACGCTTCAAATTGACTTGGAAAAAGTTTTTGCTCAATGGAAAATTTGTTTAGAAAATTGGCCTCAGCCATTTGCCATTGCCAGATGCAAAACCAGAACATTAGCATGAAGAAGATGCACAAACACTCTCTTGGCCCTCTTCTCTTCTCCTATCCCTCGTCCCTCGACCGTTGTCATTACTCATTTCTCTTCGTTGAAAGCATTTCTTTTGCATATCTCGACCACTTTCGCCCATTAAAATGTGCAGTTTATCACAATTTTTGCAATTGCAATTGAAAATGCTTTAAACAGCGGGAACAATTTGTGCCGTCGGGTGCAGGGGCAAGAACAACTTGTAGTAGGCCTCCCTGGGGTGGCAATTCATGCCGCATAATTATTATTGAGAGAGCCGCCCATCAGTGATGGTGCGACTTCAAGCCCTGCCACAAATTCTATTCTGCTCTGCATCATCCTCAGCCACGCAGCTGAGCGTTTTTAGAATCAATAGTCGCATGGGAGGCAGAGCTTCTTGTTGGCGACCTAGTTGCCACAGACATGTGTTGCATGCGTTGCATGTGTCTGCTGCGCCAACTAGTCACTTAAGCCGACCAATTGGTTTGTTGGCCATGAAACGCCAATGCAACTCTATTATGCAATTGTGGCTAAAAGCGAAACAATCTACTAATCTTTAAACATGAAGTATGTAGTTAAAGGTATTTAGTATTAAACATTTTAAGTGCAATATCAAATTTATAATTTCAATTTAATATAAATTTCAACAATAATAAAAAATAATATACAAATATCTCTGCACTCCAATTGTTACGTAACTTGTATGGCGAAACTGTTAATTTTATGGTCGTTGCGGATTAATTTTCTAAAGACAATGTTCGCTTTTTATTGGGTATAAGCACAATTTGATTTACAGTCAGGAATTGTCTTAAAAGTGGCTTAAGCGTGCGTTGTACGAGGGCAATTCCGTTACCCCTTCCCCGCTTTTCTCACGATATATATATGATAAAGAAAACGCAGAGCAACAACAACATTGCGGGCTGAAATGTGCCTATAGCATGGACAAGCTTTATGACCCAAATGCATTCATAACTACGCATATGCGAAGCTGTCACGTCATATGATAATCACGATATGGCAATAGACGCAGTGGGAATACTTTCTCGTCTTCTCCTCATTCCTTGTTATGTTAGAAGGCAAATTGAGCCATTGAAGCCAGGCAACAAAGTTGTCTAACAATTTGCTGCTGTTGTTGTGGTGCGTGTTCCTTTAAGGAGAATTTTCTTTTGCTCTTGCCATGACTGGGAGTTACGGCCAGCTCGGTTTTGGGTCAAAAGCAGCATAACTCAATGCCTCAGAGTCGAAGCATTGAGCTCGCGGCGCGATTTATGAAGTGACAAAAATTAATTTCAACTGTTAAGTTATCGCCAACTGCAACTGCAACTACAATTGCAACAACTGTAACTGGTAGCACCTTTTAAGGCGCAACTGCTGCTACAACTGCTCCTCGCACTGGCAAGAGTTCCCGGTCCAAAACGAGACCATATCAGCCAGCAAAAATGTCGTTTAAACTGTGCTGCTGACCGCATTTGGTTAATGTGATATGCTATTGCTTTTGTTGCTGTAGTTTGTCACAGAGCTGGTGTTGGGCCTGTCGTAGATATGGTCTGAAATTGCTGAGGCAAATGCTGTTAATTGTTGTACCCAGCCATCGGTAGTCAGCATCGGCAGTCGCAAAGACAAAACCGTATACCCCGCAGATAGTTATGTGGGGTATGCTAGAATAAATCATCAACAATTACGAGCACAAAGTAATTGGCCAGTCCAGCCAAATTATGAATACAGTAAACTAACGTAAAAATATAATTTAATAAGTTATCAATATGACATTTTATTATTTAGCTTCTTTTTTGATAAACTTGATTCAAAACGAAATGCACGCGTTTTTATAATATTCTTGTATAACAGTTTCTTCAATAAAAATGAACTTAATAAAATCAAAATTAATTCATCGAAATTCTGTTAACTAATCATAGATAGTAATGTCTCATGTTTTCATTTAGTGCGAACAGCTTTGTCTATGTTAAACAAGGGTAGCTCTCAGTCGAGTAGACCCATCTGCAGTACCCTCAACTATATTTGGATGATCTTGAAATATGATATTTATAGGTACACACATAAAACGAAGCTTTCGTAGTTCGGCGTGATTACAAAAAGCTGGTTGTAAAAACCGGTTAAGCTAGGGCAGAGAATCGCATAAAGTTCGATCTGATTGCGAGTTGCAGGGTATGTGGTAGTCGGTTGACAGCGTGCCGTGCTGTGCTGTGTTGTTGGGAGGCCAACGACATGCCGAAAACTCGGAACTTGGAATGTATTAACGTTTCACTGTTTCACTGTGCGTATACGTAACCCGGTCGAAAGTCGCAGCAGAGACAAAGCTCGAGATCTGTCGTTATAGTTGTGGCTGTGCCCCGGGGACCACCCAGATAGTGGACAAAGCTCGGCTCAGCGCGACGCCAGAGACAAGTTTCCGCATTTGGTTTCAGCATTCGACATCAATTCAGACGAATCGAAGCATTTGCTGGCATATAAAAATCATTTTTATAACTTCATTTGTGTTAATTTGAAAACGAGAAGAGGTGAGGCGAGTGAGCGGGGAGCAGGAGACACGGCCAAAAGCCGCAGCGGAATCGGAATGTTTTACGGCTTGCCGTCAATATTTACAGCTGTCAAAATATTTCTCGACAAGCAAATGACTTCATTCATCAGCATACCCGATGCCGAGTTGAGTATCGCCTCCAAAATGTGGGCTGGGCAGGTATTTCATATTCTCTGTGTATTTTTCGTAATTATTTCTTATGACAAGGCAACAAATACGATCAATCTTTGGCACGAGGTGACTGCCAGTCAGTCAGTCCGTCAGTCCGTCAGTCAGCCAGTCAATCAGAGGGCATAAACATGCATTAAAAGCCAAACGGGGAGCACAAATAAACAAATAATCAAAATAAGCCTCATTATGACTCTGCAGACAGTTGTTGCAACAACAACGACAGTCAGAACAGTCAGAACAACAACAACAACCTGAACAACAACTTGAACAAGTCGACAAAGAATTTATTCAAAACTAATTAAACCTGACGGCAGCTACAATTCATTTGTTAGAATTTTTTTAATCGTTTATTTATTGCTCTTGGTCTTAAATGTATCTTGTATTTGTGACTGTTGAGATATCTATCTATATGTATATGTATATGTATATGTATATGTATATGTATATGTATATGTATATGTATATGTATATGTATATGTATATGTATATGTATATCTATATCTATATCTATATCTATATCTATATCTATATCTATATCTATATCTATATCTATATCTATATCTATATCTATATCTATATCTATATCTATATCTATATCTATATCTATATCTATATCTATATCTATATCTATATCTATATCTATATCTATATCTATATCTATATCTATATCTATATCTATATCTATATCTATATCTATATCTATATCTATATCTATATCTATATCTATATCTATATCTATATCTATATCTATATCTATATCTATATCTATATCTATATCTATATCTATATCTATATCTATATCTATATCTATATCTATATCTATATCTATATCTATATCTATATCTATATCTATATCTATATCTATATCTATATCTATATCTATATCTATATCTATATCTATATCTATATCTATATCTATATCTATATCTATATCTATATCTATATCTATATCTATATCTATATCTATATCTATATCTATATCTATATCTATATCTATATCTATATCTATATCTATATCTATATCTATATCTATATCTATATCTATATCTATATCTATATCTATATCTATATCTATATCTATATCTATATCTATATCTATATCTATATCTATATCTATATCTATATCTATATCTATATCTATATCTATATCTATATCTATATCTATATCTATATCTATATCTATATCTATATCTATATCTATATCTATATCTATATCTATATCTATATCTATATCTATATCTATATCTATATCTATATCTATATCTATATCTATATCTATATCTATATCTATATCTATATCTATATCTATATCTATATCTATATCTATATCTATATCTATATCTATATCTATATCTATATCTATATCTATATCTATATCTATATCTATATCTATATCTATATCTATAACTTAAAACTAATTTGTTAGCGCATAATTGAATTGCAGCTTAACATTGCAGCTGACACCTGCGAATCTGAATCTGGTTCATTTATTGGGGTCTCATATTCGCCTTGCAATCAAATTGAGTTACCATAATGACAAATCACATTTACCTTTTTGCTCGAAACTGCTCCACTTAATTCAATGAGCATCCAAATGAATATATTAAGTAAAAGTTGGAAGATTGCCCTGTTGAGATAAGCAACATTTTGTTGAGAATAACTTGGGCTTTGTAGCTTCATGTGTAATTTAATACTTTCTACTGCTTTCGTGTAGATTTCCCCTTAAATACATATATAAAATGGGATTTGATTAGAGTTGTTTGCAGTGCTTAGATAACGAAATTGATAACTTTTATTCACCATTTCAACTTTCGCAATGTCAAACATTGTTTTGGTAATTAAATAATGTTGATAAATATAATTATATCTCTGAAATAAAGACAGTTGATCGGACAGACAGACGGACTTAAAGTGATTGCTACTCATCGAGAATGCTTTTGAGATCGCATTTGTCGTCTTCTGAATGTTACTTATATTGTCGTTTAGCATATTCCTCTACTTTACACTTACCGGGTGTGATCAGCTGGGTTGCCTAACTGAGCGCAGTCGTGATTCGGTAGATCACACTGTACGCGAGTTTTACGGCTGCTTTCGGCGTTAATTGAGGTACATAACTAACGCCCTTTCCCATCACGGTTCCAAATTGCTCGAGGGCCTAGTGATGAAATTGCTGCAGGAATCTGTTGATGATATGAGTTGGGATGATGCTGTGGCTGCTGCTGATGCGGTTGTCATACAGTTGACATGTCTGTCGTTTGCTGGACGGGGAAGCTTTGATTATTTTATGCGAGTGAGTGACGGGCAGGCATCTTGGGTCACGACAGCAGGGCCTAAAAACTGATATGCACTTGGCCTGAGGAATGCCACAGTCTCCTTCTCTCTCTCTCTCTCTATCTTTGTCTCATTCTGTGAGCAATGCTTGCTGCTTGCTGCGTGTGTGTGGTCAACCGCATTTGTCAAGTTTAATTGGGAAGCGAGCTGGGCTTTTGGTTGCCTTTTTTATATTTCGAGTGTGGTTTAACTTTTGCTGTCGCTTTGCATAACCCCATCTGCACCCCTCCCCCTTTCTTCGATTCTTTGTGTGGCATATGTTGGCGTCGGCGTCTTGGCTTATTGTTTGTTTATTACTTGTTTCGCTTTAATTACGTGTTCGTGATGATCAACATGAGGATGAGTTGTTCTCTGCGCTCTGCGCTCAACGCTGTTGTTGTCGTGCGGCCCGCAGTAAAACCGATAGTCACACTTATTGGAATTACTGCTTCATTACCATGTGAAACGATTTCCCAGTCCAATCAGAGCAGACTCCAACCGCAACTTCAACTGCGACTGCGACTGCGACTGCGACTGCGAGCTTGGAGTTGGCCAACTCATAATCTCTTGACACTTGAGTGCCATTCAAAGGTCTTCAAAGCTGTGTGGCCAGCCAGCAAATTCAAATCAGCTGAGATTAGTGAGAAACAAAAAATTGTTCGTAGTTGTGTGTGAAGTCGGAAACCCACATAAACGGGTTCAACAAAAAACACAACAAAATATTGAATACGAAATACTGAAGCTGTCGCTGTCGCTCTGCTCTCTACTAGAGACTGTAGCTGATCTCAAACTCGGCTCAAACTCAACTCGAGTCACAAACTGTGGCACAACCGTGTTGCCATCAGGCCTCGAGTGCTCTGTAAACATTCAGTTTGCATCGCAACGATAATTGAGAGATTCTAAGTCTTCTTCTCGGAAACAATGAGGCGCAAGTGATGCAAAGGGGCGCCAGACTATCAGACTATCGGACTATCCGACTACCCGACAAGCAGTTCGATTTTAATATTAAAACGGGACCTCAAATTTATAACTTTTTATATCGAAATGTAAGCTATCCTGAAGCAGGTTTTTTACTTTTGACGACAGATACAAAACATATATCAAAGCAGATATAAGTTTGATAGGAAGACAAACATCAGACTGCTAGGAAAAGAAAAGGAATTTGATGATTAGAAAATAATGTTAAATCAATGAGGCTGTTAAAGATCTCAAATGAAATGGCAGGAAAGTCTTCTATTGTTTATTATACCCGCTATCCAAAGGGTAGAATGGTATTATAACTTAGTGCCAACAGAAAATGTATGTAAAAAGCAATAGGAGGCATCACCGAACCCATAAAGTATATATATTCTTGATCAGTGTCAACAGCCGAGTCGATATAGCCATGTCCGTCTGTCCGTCTGTCTGTCTGTATGAACACCTAGATCTCAGACACTATAAGACATAAAGACACCAAATTCGGTACAATTTGTCTGACTGGCAAAATCCAGTGGATCCAAGAATACAACAAAGAATTAAATATTATAGTATAGAATAGAAACTAAGGAGTGGGCCCAGAAGGGAGTGGAGCGGAATTATTCTATTGGAGGGGCAATCGTTGAAGTCTCATAGTGTCAGCGTGCGATAATGCGATAATGGCGAGTCTGATGACTCAAGCAAGCGGACAGTGCTCACAAGGCTATCAGCTATTGTCTAACTAAGATCTACGAGTATGTGCAGGCTGCCCAATCGCCGCGCCACTCCGTATGCCGCATGCCCCATGCCGCATGTTGCATGCCCTTGTCTCATGCCTCATGGAACTGCAACTGCAGCGACGACTCGCAGCATTGTGGCGCATAATAAAATTAAGTCGATTCTTGGCTCCAGGTAAAAGTTGCGCAAGTTGCAGCCTCTGGTCTCCGGTCTCTTTGCCTGCCCCACAGATTCGCGCTCTTCTCGTTGTTGTTGCTGCTGCTGCTGCTGTTGCTGTTGCTGTTGTTGTTATTGCTGTTGTGGCTGCCACTGGACTGGGACCACCCAAGTTGACAGCGAACACGAACAGCGCTTAAGCTTGTCCTGCAGCTCGGACTTGGACTTGGAGTCTGCGATCGAGACTGGATTTCAAGGGGACACAGAGAGGGGCAGAGAGAGGATAGAGGGGTGTATCAGACGAAGAGCCGACGAGGAGCCAGCTCTAATAAAGCTCGAATGTTCTTAGCTGTGAGAGCATTCAAATAAATTGTATTAAGCAGTTAGACGTGAGCGTTCATGAAACGCACAGTGATTACTGCATATGATGGACTCACGCAGCTGTCAATCAGCGGGAAAAGATCAGTGATCGCTACTTCGAGATACCAAGTGAAAAGTTCCATGTAATAGATATAACGAATACTACTTTTGTATTTCATAAATCAAAAAACAAACAAATTGAAGACAAATAATACATTTTATTTAGATACCTAGTAAAAAGCTACTTCGAGATACCAAGTGAAAGGTTCCATGTAGTAGACATATCGAATACTACTTTTGCATTTTATAAATATAAAAGCAAACAAAAAACCATGTACAATTTAACGTACAATCTGCTAGTAGTATTGTAAATAATCGATTCATATACAAATTATCAGCTCGATATGCTTACAGCAAATTTCCTCAATTAATTTAATAAATTATAAATTGATATTATTTGGACTTTTTTATCGTTGGGATTATATATTATTAACACCACCGGACAGACGGAATTAAATGCAGTCGCTTATTCGTTCTGAATTTCGTAGGACTTTGTCTTGCCTGTTACAGACATAAACAGGGTTTAATAGTGAGAGAGGCGAAAGACAAATGCAATGGTTATTTTAACTTCCCGTTTCAATGATGTTGTCTGTCCACAGTCGTGATCGTCCATCATTGAAGGTCATCAACGTTATCAACATCATTACCAGCAGCATCATCATCAAGATCATTACGGCTTCATTGCGATTTATGTGCGTAATAATTGTGACAAACAGAACGACTCAAAGTCGAGCCCGAGACTGGGAATGGAAATGGAACTGCAACGTTATATGATCGCCGGGAACTGCAGATGACATCTGTTGACAATCACGATGATCAAGATGATGGCGATGTCGATAATGATGTTGACTGCTCGACTGCAACTGCCGTAATTAAATGGCAAGCTCCATTCGATTCGAATCCATTCGATGCGATGCGATGCGATGGCATCCAAGCAAATCTATAGACATCTATAGGTGGCTTTCAATTGAGGGCCGATCGAAGCGCCGAGCTCACATTATGTAAATCAATGGACTAAAATGAATGATGAATGACGTATTTATTATTCAGAAATAATACCGCATCAACTGAGACCTCCCACATCTCCAAAGCTCGTTGAATTATGCACAAATTTTCAGTCTTGTGAAAGTGTTGTCACAATAATTGTGTAAATATCGATTTATAATCAATCATTCGAGCAACTTCCCAAGACCGTAAGAAATCTCTGTTATAGGATGTGATATCATTTCGGAATTTCACACTTATCTTAAAGTGTCACATTATCATATTTTATGATGATCAGAGATAGTGATAAACCCTATATACAAAATATAGAGTTTCAAAATAAATTCTATAACTTTAATTAATGTTGATAAGACGATATTTAAACTGAGAGTCTACAACAATAGAATTAGCTTTGAATGGTTAGTTAATGGATATGTCGAATTTACAATATTGCGAACAATAATTTAAATTACAAACACTAATTTAGACAAGAAAAGTTATCTAGAGAACATTAGATTAATATTATGTGAGGGCTACAAGCAAATAAATGAATAAAAACAAGTAAGAAAGCTACAGTCGAGAGTGCTCGACCGTATGATACCCGCAACCCATTTCGTGAGAAAACAAAAAACTTAAATGATATTATAACAAAAAATATTATATTTTTTTATATATATTTAATATACCAAATACACTAAAAATGGTTTAATTGAATATATTTGAAAATAGCGGGTAAAAATCTACAACACCATCACACTGTCAACTAAACAAACAAAGCGCGGGCAGCTGCAAGTGAATTTTGCATATAAAATTGATTCTTTAATAACTTCCTTGTTTTTTATTCGATCTCAACCAAATTCACATACCAAAATTCAGTGCTCTAGGTCCATTATTACGGCTTTTACAGGCTTTTGGGGGCGGAAAGGGGCGTGGCATCCAACTTTTGAAATAAACTGGATCTGCGTAGGGTATGAAGGAACCTTTTTGCCAAATTTGGTGTCTCTATGTCTTATAGTCTCTGAGATCTAGGTGTTCATACAGACGGACAGACTGACAGACGGACAGACGGACATGGTTATATCGTCTCGGCTGTTGACACTGATCAAGAATATATATAGTTTATGTGGTCGGAGATGCCTCCTTCTGTCTGTTACATACATTTTCTGTTGGCACTAAGTTATAATACCCTTATACCCTATGGGTAGTGGGTATAAAAAGTGAAATATCAAAATTATTCTAATAAGTTCTTTTAATGTGATAAGTAAATATTTTTGCAGATAGCGAAAGGTTCTAGAAAGGTTTTCTCAGTAATCCCTTATATAGTACAGGACTTGAGCAAATAAAGATCTTTAGCTGCAACTTGCAATCAATTGGCAGCCACGCCTGCTCGACAGCTCTCTGGAGTCTGGCATGGACCAGGCCGCGGGGCAGGCCCAAGATGGAGCTAACTTTTGGTCTTATTTTCGAGCTGAAAACGGTGTCAATAAGATTGATGGCTGGAAGCCAGAGTACTCGCAGTCCGTGCTCGAACAGAGGCTGAGACTGCGAGAGAGCTCATAGAGACAGAGTTGAATTTGAAACTGGATTGGACCAAGTGGATGACTCGCATGTGTGTGTGTGTATGTGTGTGTGTGTGTGTGTGTGTGTGCCACTTAACTCTGGTGTCAGTGAGCTGCACAAAGCTCAAGCTGGAGCTGGATGATGACGATGTGGACCACACAGGCGGCAAATGTTGATTGCCGACTTGACTGACACTTTTTGATAAGTTGATTAAAATGTTTTTCACTCGGCGAGTCGAGTGCATTGACATTGAGCCCATTGGATTGACTGACTGACTGCATGACTGCATGACAGACAGACAGACGGACAGAGACACAGACAGACTGGCAGACTGTGCTCCTGGAGCAAGGCGACGACCAGAATCCAATGCGTGGCTTCCCAGAATGGAGAGAAGGCTTCAATTAGCGCGTACTTAACGCTAAAAGCGATTAAATGCTTGTATCTGAAGCCGACTATCTGTATTTGTATCTGTACCTGTATCTCTTGCTGCTCTGTAGCCGATTTCGAATTGCTTAATTAGAAACTAATGTTGCAGGTGCCTCGATTCACTCGCATTTGTTTATATTGCCGCTGGTCATTAATTCGACTTCTGTTTTCTGTTTCTGTATCTTTACAGGTAATTGGCGTTTATTTATTTATTTACTTAATTGTTGGTTCGCCTCTTGCTGCTGATGTTGTCGATGTTGATGTTGTCGCTGAGCCTTCAACTTCAATTAATTGTACAACTTGCAGTCGACAATTTATGTGCACAACAACAGCATCAACACAACACTCAAGCCTCAGCCCGACTTCGATTCCAATTCCAATTCCAATTCCTATTCGCATTGCCCGTAAGTATCTGTATCTGTATCTGTATCTGTATCTGTATCTGTATCTGTATCTGTATCTGTGTATATATAGCTATGAGCTGAGCTGAGCAATTGTTGTGCTGCGGCAACAATTTAATTGCCTTTTTAAAGGTTAAATTATTTTGTAGTTTATGCTTATATTTGGTATTGATTAATTGCAATTGACTCTAGCTCCCAAAATTGGCCAATCTCTGAAATTTTGGAATTTATTTTTTACGTTTTCCGTTTCTTTTTGTTGTTACTTTTGTTACTTTTTTTCTTTTTGAATCATATAATGTTTTTTGCCTCTCTTAACGTGTCTTTAAAAAGACGGCTTGTCTTGCTCAATCGTCGCAGTCAAATCTTTTAACCACAAAACTCACAAAAGCTGCTGAAGCAGCTGAAATGCCTGTGACAGTTGTCCAAAATCTGTTCAAATTGATGAATATGCAGGAGAACAGTGAATAAAATAAAAGAGAAAAATAAAATTAAATAAATGCGATAAAGTCTTTTTAATTTTAATAAATAATGACAATTAATTTCGATATTACTACAGTATCGAATAACAATAATGATGTAAAGAATACTCTCAATAGCTTGACAGTACTCACTGCTAGTGCTCACTGTACTACAGATGCAGTGCGGAAAATTATGCAAGAACATCTTGTTGACAAGAAACTGATTGTTCAATTAATACGAATACGAATACGAATATGATCGGGGAGAGAGCAGAGGAACCACATGACTGAGGAGAAACCCCAGCTGAGTGAAATGAGTTGAATAAGCTGGAATGTTGTGTGTCCATTAACAAGTTGTCCCCAGAGTCAATCATTTGGGTTCGTTTTTTGTGGGTACATCCTGAATGCAATTGTCATGGCTCAAAACATCTGCCTGAGATGTTTTGAAATGGGATTGTGATTGGGACTGAGCCAGGACTAACAGCTTCCTGCTGTGCGGATTTGCATTTATTCATCGTAATCATATTTTTATTATTCGCAGTTAGTTTTTCAGTTGGCTGCCAGGTTTGGGCCTCAATTTAAATGATTTAACTGCCTTTGATTGAAACATTTCATTACGAGACCAGACGACTCGAGACGGAATAAGATGAGATGAGAGTACTCCGCTTCCTTTGTTTACCCTTGATCTTTAGGACTTTTTTTCGTGTTTTTTTCGGGTATTTAAATAATTGGATATGCGTGTGGTAGCTCGACTGATGCAGACAGGCCCAGATCTGCATCAGGTGACGTTCTCCTCAGAACTCTCATACTCTTTGGCTCACTCTTGCTCTCTCTCTCTCACTATCTCTCTCTCTCTCTCTCTGTGGCGTCTTCGGGCTGCAGCTGTAGCTTTGACTGGCGCCTGCCTTAAACTAAAACTGGCTTCCATTCGGCTCTTTCGCTTGAGGTTTATCGCATCCCCATTTGTGGGAAGCAACTGTTTTAGTTGTACGAGTTGTGGTTTTACCCTTGGGGGCAAAGTTATTGCCGCATTCCATTCTCAACTCAACTCAAATCAACTCAGCTCGGCTCCACATGGCTCCGCTGGACTGGACTCCATAGTTTTGATTTGCAATTCAAATTGCGGTTTCACACACTAATTGCAGTTTCGTTTCTCTTTGATTTGCTTTCAATCACCTCACATCATTTAAGCCAATTTATTTAATTTCAGAATTAATCAAAATTAAACTACAACTTAATCAAGAACTATTCACTTTGATTGCCCGCAAATTGCTCTAAAAATAAACCAAATCGTTCATCAATGACTTCAACTTGAAAGAATCTGAGAAACTATTTTGAAATCCACTTTGTTAATTGATTCGAGCAATCTTTGAATCAGTAGCTGATGCAATATTATATGAGTTTTCTGTGCAATATCAGATCTAATTGTGTAAATTCTAAGATTAGACTTTATTAATATTTGTCTATGAATTGTAACAATTAAGTGACAGTTGATATATTATTTATATAATTGTCCGATAGTCCCCGAAACTTTAGTATAATCGAACAAATTAAACTTTCAGTTTCCATTAATGGAATTAATGGTGCACATTAGATTTAGTTGGAATAACTCGAAAGTTCGCATAAAAAATGATTGTTATTGTACAAAATTGAATACCCTTAAAAGCCGTAAAATGTTTTCTTTTTAGTTGGAAGTCGGCTTAGGGGCTGAAATAATTGATGTGTGGAAAACTTTGCAGAGTCGAGAGCTTGAACAGTATCTTAACTTTATTTAAGTAATTTCATACCTTTTTAATGTATGCATTAAGTCGCAATTCTCTGTATTCATGTACTTAAATAAATATTATTCATTCTCCTATCAATATTTTGTTGCTCACATTATACAACTTTAATTGTAAATTTCATTCATGTTTCTTGTGATTGTTCTTAATTGTATTTCTTTATTACTTGAGTTTAACTTTAGTATAGTTTTGTAGCAAAATCTGATCTGTAATTGATTGGAGTTAAGTAATTAATAATTACAAATTTTTAAATTTAACTAGAAAGAATATCAGTTTTGAGTCTGTTATTTTCCGCAATAAACTGGAAACATGCATTTATGTTTCATTCGTAGTTAAAGTTGTATTTTTTCCGACTGTGGCAGCAATGCTTCAAACCTAATGATGTTGTTTTGAGTATGTAAAGTTGTTGTTGCTGATGTTGTGCGTTGTGCGTTGTGTCGTGTGTCGTGTGTCGTGAGTGCCGCCGTCGACTCGAGCACCAGCTGAAGAACATTTGGCCAGTCGCCATCTCCCATCTACAACTTTAACTTCAACTTCAGCTACAAAAACAACGTCAAAGTCAACGTCAACTCCATTCCCATTCCCAGCTCCCAGGTGTTCAGCCAGTTGCTGCAGGTGTGCGTGTATGTTCGAGTGTGCTTGTGTGTGTGTCGATTCTGTTTTGACAAACGCGTTTGTTGGCCATGTTTGTGCCACTGCAGCAATTATTATTTATCACTGTTGTCGCTGCCGTTTCTCAGCCCGGCCAGACAGGTGTTAATTGTCCTCATTGCTCCAACTTCCAATTCCAACTCTAACTCCAGTTTAGAGATTCAAGATTCGTTTGCTCGAGTTCGTTTGAAGAGGCCATTGCTCAAAAATGCATTTGGCACTTTTCTTGGCTTACACATGTAATTAGCACATTCGACTGCGAGTTCAACCGTGATTGGAAAATGGAGGTTCAATTTGAGTCGTATGGTTGGTCGCCATAATTGTTGTGGAATTCATCATCTTGTGCAACTACAACAAATCACCTGCTAAATGACTCAATTAATTTATTAACAAGTGAGAAAGCTACAGTCGAGAGTGCTCGACCGTATGATACCCGCAACCCATTTCGAGAGAAAAAAAAAATTTTAATGGTATTTTAACAACAAATATACCAAAAATATACTGAATTTTGTGTTTTGTTTGTATATATTTGAAAATAGCGAATAAAAATCCACAACACCGTTATGGTCACACTGTCAACTAAACAAACAAAGCGCGGGCAACTGCAACTGAATTTTGCATATAAAATTGATTCTTTAATAACTTCCTTGTTTTTCACTCGATCTCAACCAAATTCACAGGAATTATTGAGAATATAATTGTTATTATGCATACCAAAATTCAATGCTCTAGGTCTATTATTACGGCTTTTACAGTTTCTGGGGGCGGAAAGGGGCGTGGCAAAAATCTAAAACAAACTTGATCTGCGTAAGACCTACACGAATACTGTCACCAAATTTGATATCTCTAGGTCATTCACACACTTAATACGTCCATATGCACTGGGCACAAAAATTTTGATAAATAATTTAACGAATAACTTTTGTTCTACTTATCCGATTTGTACCAAAATTACAGGGTATATTAAGAGTGTCAAGCGCAGATGGGCTACCAAATTACACATCATTACACCAAGAACTTTTGGAGTTATACGCGATTTACTAAAAAAAAAACTTGACTTTTTCTAGATTAATGCTTATTGTGGGCGAAGGGGGCGTGGCATCCAACTTTTGAAATAAACTTGATCTGCGTAGGGTATGAAGGAAACTTTTTGCCAAATTTGGTGTCTCTATGTCTTATAGTCTCTGAGATCCAGGTGTTCATACGGACAGACAGACGGACAGACGGACAGACGGACAGACGGACAGACGGACATGGCTATATCATCTCGGCTGTTGACGCTGATCAAGAATATATATACTTTATGGGGTCGGAGATGCCTCCTTCTGCCTGTTACATACATTTTCTGTTGGCACTAAGTCATAATACCCTTCTACCCTATGGGTAGCGGGTATAATCACTGGTGGCTAATGTTATTCAAACAATCAAACAATTACAATATAGCTTTGATAAAAATGATTTGGCTTCTATGCCTATTAATCAAAGCGTAAGAGGCATGATATGCCCTGAATATTTATTTTTATATTTTTCAAGTCTACTGTAAACATCGATATTTAAAAGGATACAATATTAAAGAAAGGTTGGCAAATAAAAAAAGAAAACTAAATTTCTACAAGAATTTAAATAAAAAAATAAAATTAAAATTAATGAAAAAGTTAAAATACACATCAAGAAATAAGCTAATGTCTTCCGACTTTTCGGCTAAATGACCTTGTCTTTTCCATTTGGCGGTTCACGTCAAAAAACATTTAAGCTGGATACTTCATTTTTATACCCGCTACCCATAGGGTAGAAGGGTATTATGACTTAGTGCCAACAGAAAATGTATGTAACAGGCAGAAGGAGGCATCTCCGACCCCATAAAGTATATATATTCTTGATCAGCGTCAACAGCTGAGATGATATAGCCATGTCCGTCTGTCCGTCTGTCCGTCTGTCCGTCTGTCCGTCTGTCTGTCCGTATGAACACCTGGATCTCAGAGACTATAAGACATAGAGACACCAAATTTGGCAAAAAGTTTCCTTCATACCCTACGCAGATCAAGTTTATTTCAAAAGTTGGATGCCACGCCCCCTTCGCCCACAATAAGCATTAATCTAGAAAAAGTCAAGTTTTTTTTTTAGTAAATCGCGTATAACTCCAAAAGTTCTTGGTGTAATGATGTGTAATTTGGTAGCCCATCTGCGCTTGACACTCTTAATATACCCTGTAATTTTGGTACAAATCGGATAAGTAGAACAAAAGTTATTCGTTAAATTATTTATCAAAATTTTTGTGCCCAGTGCATATGGACGTATTAAGTGTGTGAATGACCTAGAGATATCAAATTTGGTGACAGTATTCGTGTAGGTCTTACGCAGATCAAGTTTGTTTTAGATTTTTGCCACGCCCCTTTCCGCCCCCAGAAACTGTAAAAGCCGTAATAATAGACCTAGAGCATTGAATAATAACAATTATATTCTCAATAATTCCTGTGAATTTGGTTGAGATCGAGTGAAAAACAAGGAAGTTATTGAAGAATCAAGTTTATATGTAAAATTCACTTGCAGCTGCTCGCGCTTTGTTTGTTTAGTTGACAGTGTGACCATAACGGTGTTGTGGATTTTTATTCGCTATTTTCAAATATATACAAACAAAACACAAAATTCAGTATATTTTTGGTATATTTGTTGTTAAAATACCATTAAAATTTTTTTTTTCTCTCGAAATGGGTTGCGGGTATCATACGGTCGAGCACTCTCGACTGTAGCTTTCTCACTTGTTATTAGTTGAATGTATTATATTCTTGTTGCATTGGATTTTCAACTTAAAACTTTAGCTTTAATTGTACTTTAAATTGAGGCGCAATTAATTAACTGAACATGTTACAAGAACTGAAGTTCTTTCAAAGTTGGATCTGAGCATTTTGGTAAGTTTCAACTTGGCCAACGACTGATGTGAACTTCTCTTTCAATTAACTTGAATGTAAACACAATTTATAGTGTAGGTGTGTGTGTGTGTGAGTGTGTGTGTGTGTGAGTGTGTGTGTGTGGTTGTACGTATTTGTAGAATCCATCAGCTGCTAAACGGCGATCTGACAGTTTGTTTGTGTGTCTAAGCGGCGCATTCCCGCGGCCAATCGTTCAAAGAGACGAGTCGAGGGGCGAGCATTTAGAGGGGAAGTGAGGGAGGTTGATAGGTTGAACAATTGCAGGCAAATACTACTAAGCAGGAGAAAAAGACAACGACGAAGAATAAGTGCAACAACGGCTGTGGCATGTGGCAAACGAGGCACGTTCATAGTCAACAACAGCCCAGAAATTGATCGAGGCCTGCCAGGTCTACAAATACCCTGTAATAAGATAAATAGGTTAAAGATTTTTATTTCCTAAGTTTAATTTAATAACAGTATTATTTATTTTGAAAAAAAATTAAACAAGAATTAATAATTTGAAGCCAGCAGTCATAGACTTATTACAAAATGTTAACCTTTTGTGTAAGATATACCCATTAATCGTTTAAAGAGTGAATTAACTTCCAGTGACACAAGTTCAAATACGTCGTAAATGAGCATATCAAATTTTATTTCAATACATTATTTTCAGACTGAATTATTGAATGGGTTATGTAAAATGAATACCATAATATATGAAGCGATTATTTTCTCTCCAGAGAGCCAGAATGCCCACCCAGCCTTGCTAACTACAGGGTATTGGGAGCAACCTAAATGTCTGCCCCGACAGGTAAATGGTAAATGCTTTTTTTGCGCTGGCGACTGCAAACGGCAAGCGAATAAACAACGCTTGAGAACGCAGGCAAGTGGAACCGGGTCCCCATCATTCCTCTTCTCCGGCCCCACTCGCCCTACGGCAGCCCCACTTGGCGGTGCCTAGTTCCTAGGGGAGTCACTGGCAATGATAGCTACTAAATTGTGGGCGGCAAAAGTTGTGCGTAACAAAATTGTCGTCAATTTGTTGACATTCAATGGAGAGTCGAGAGTGGAGAGTGGGAAGAGATCGGAACGGGGCGTTGCGGGTCTGCTTTATGATTATATGATTACTTGGCTGTTGATTAAGAGAGGGAGTGCCAGGGGGCATTCATTTGATGTGCTCGTTTGCTGCGGCAGGCAGGACCACACGGAAAATGAGTTATTCTTCTCTTTGGGCCAACTGGCAGCGAATGGCCAAATGTTTGTCATTAAAAATCCATTAAAGCGGCAACGCCCGCAACTGTCGTCAAAGCTTGTGGTCCACGTAAGTGGAAGAAGCACTTCGATGGAAAGACGACACGCGGCCCGAAGACAACAGCTTGGGTCAAGGTCCAAAAGACCCAAAACAGAAAAGCAGACCAAAAAGTGACTAGACAAGAGTCTGGTCAGCTGACTCACGCACAGAAAGAGTTGTTCAGCTGTGATGATTGTGGTTGACACCCCGGGAAAAAGTGCAAGTGAAGCCCGCAGTGGACCACCAGACGAGTTCCAATTGGAATGCTTCTCGCACTTTCATAGTAAGCCATTAAAGTGGCAGCCCATTTCAAAGAGTGCTGCAGCCTGATCCATATCCAGCTCCAGTTACAACTCCATGTCCCTCTTCAACTCGATTTCTTTTGCATTGACTCCCACTCCCAGCGCGTCTTGCATCTGCCTCAAGTCTGGGGCCACCCACAAAGGCTGCTTCTCTGCTTTGGGGACTGTCTTCAAAGAGGACCGCGCAGAGATTTGCAAAATATTTCACAACATGAGAAATGTGACGCAAAAGATGTCACAAAATGCAGAAAACACTTAAAGCCAACGATGAATGGGATTGAATCTGCTAAGAACTGTGAACTGAAGTCTGCAGACTGGAGACCGAGAGTGATTGTGTGTGTGTGTATCTGAGTGTGGGGGAGACAAGACGTAGATAAATCAAGCTGTTACAGTCGCATTGGACGGAAGAGTGAGCAGGCGGACAGACGTCCAGACGGCCAGACAGATATACATACATACATATATGGTAGATGGATTGAAGATGGAAGATAAATCTCGTGAATTGACACTGTTCTAAAATATTATATGCTGATATTCTTACAACTTTGATATAATGTATAAATATAATATATGAAGAAGCTGAAACAAAAGCATAAAGTGGGCTGTTGGATGGAGCTCAGCTAAAGATTATTTTTAAAAGAACATTCATAAATGCATTTTTGATAGTTCTTATCGATGATATGTGAATGTGAACCTAGTTTATACAGAGCAAATATCAAAAGACTGAACAGCGAAATAGGGGAAAAGACAAACACTTATAAATCAGGTTGTCGCAGTCGCATTGGCAGTTGTCCCTAATTAACTAGGCAAAAGGGGCACATATAATATATCTGTGCCCCGTGCAGTGGCAGCCACTGTGTGAGCCTCGCTTGCCGCACAAATCAATCGGATCGATGCCACAACATCAGCAATAACAACATCGAGAACGAGCACAACGGCAACAACAACAATGCACTGCCAGGCGCCAGAGAGACTTAATTAAGTCATCAAGCAGAAGGCAGGCTAATTGGAGATCTGTGCCGCGATCCCAGTCCACGCAAGCAGTCCCCAGATCCCTTTACCCCTCGCCTGTCCCTGTCTGTGTCCCTGTCCCTGTCCCTTCTCCATCCACAGCAACTGGCTCTGGCACAGCTTCTTCGTCTCAATGACCAAAAGACGCACCCGCAACACAACACAACATAATAATGAAGATAAGCGAGAGCACCGTCAGCCGCTGATGATCATCGCTTGCTTTGTTGCCCTCGATGATTCAGTACGTCAGCGCGGACCACACACATGTCCGGCAACAACAACAGATCAGCAGCAACCAACAGATCCATGCCCACTGCCAGCTAGGAGTTCCCTCTCTGCGCCAGCGTGTGACTCACTCGCGAGCCATGGGCCCAAAGGCAAACCGGACTCGGGAGCTGTCGGCGTCAAAGTTTGGCAAATCCGCCAACAAAACTGAGCTCAGTTCCAATCGCAGTTGCAGTCGCTGTCGCAGTCGCTGTCGCTGTCGCTGTCGCTGTCGCAGTCGCGGTCGGGACCACCAAGGAAGCTCTGAACTCTGAAGAGCTGAGCATCAGCCTGCCTTAAGGGTGGTCCAAGCTCTTCTTCTCGCTGTTGTTCCCTCGCTGCGACTAGCGGCTGTAAATGAAGGCAGCAAACGATAGCCGCAAACACTGTGCGACACAAAAAATATTGTATATGCTTTGAGCCGTGTTTTTGTTGGGTTCGCTACGTGTAACCATTTGCTGATGGCCAGATTAGCGATCTGCACTGTGTATAACTATTGAGAAATTGACTATTACGTAGCGAAAATTACATGTTATTAAGCTCGATTAACCCATTATAAAAATACTCTTTTTCATGTCATAATTGAAAATTCCAATTTCTTATTTCCATATTTTTATTTCTCAAATTTTTACATTAAAAAAATTGAATTAAACTATGCGGAAGGTAAATTTAAAATCTAACAAAATAGAAATGCAAAAATTTTTTGTTTATTTAGCCAAGTATGCCAATTTAATAATATTATCTATTTATTAATATTTAATAGATAAAAACACTTATACCAAAATATATATAAATATATATTAAATGTACATATATTAAAATATATTACATTTAAACTAAAGCCTCTTAAGAAAAATTTCCTTAATTACTCCTTAGAAAAATAAACAAAATGTTTTTTATTTATTTGAATCTCACATGCTCAGCATTTTAATCAGATTAGTCTTCTTCACAAAAGATTTGTAGTTAAGCACAGTGTAATTCACCTGATATAGATACTTGCTGGAGCTGCTTCTGTTTTTTGCTGTTTTGTCATTCTCGATTGATTGCGGATTATCTGCTGCTGCTGCTGCTGCTGTTGTCGTTGTAGTTCTGATGTTGCTCGTTTCTTGCTTCAGTTTATTTTTGCGTGCTCTGCTTGTTGCATTTGCATAATACCATTTGCGGTTGACATTTTTATTAACTGGTGGGCGCCATGGAAGTAAGCTTACGAAATGTTACGTTACCGTTAACCCGCTTTGACGTTTCCACGTGGAGCACGAGAGCGAGCGAATGCGATGGCAATGACAAAAGAGGTGGAGAGGAGAGAACTAACCATGCCTGACCACACGCAAGCAGCGGCCATAAATATTTACCCTCAATTGTAATTACAAAACACCGATAGGCATCTCGCTCTCGCCGCTGCTCGCTCTCCACTCTCCAATCCACTCTCCGCTCTCCACAGTGCTGTGTGTTGCGTTGCTCTTCGCAGCTTGTGGGGGTTGCATTCGCAACAATTTGCATTTCTGCGCGCTTTGGGGAATTAAACAGCAACGCTGCTAACCATTCCTTTGTCCCCTTTGGCCCCTTTGGTCGCATATAATTAAGCGCAGCCTTTTAAATTGCAAAGCATGCAAAGGGCAGCCAGCTATAAGGCAGCGTCGCAGCGGCCACAAAAGCAGCGACAGCGGCAGCTGCAACTTGGGTGGTCTTCTCGTTGTCAAAATGTGTGGTCTTTATTAATAACAGCAGAGCGCGACAGCGGCCATGAGATGCGGGGAGCCGGCGGGCGCGCTGTCGCCAATACAAAACGGATGTGCACTCCCAGCAGCAACAGCAACAGCAACAGCAACTAGAATACATACATACTCGTGTAATCTGCACGCTCACTTCACTGTGCTTCGAACATGTTCGACGCGCATGTTCGACAGAGGAGAGCGCGCTTTAACGAAGCAGTCAACGATCAAATTGGCGATTGCCGTTCTCGTTCCCCCCTTTTGTAGTTGTGCTTGTAGTTGCAGCAGCTCTGCTTGCTGCCTTGCCTTGACTGTAGTTACTGTGTAGTTTTGTTGTGTTGCGTTGCGCTGCTGTTGTTGTTGGGTTTTGGGGCTGCCGCGGCATTTACGCCTTTGATTTTTTCCGCTCAAATGGGCAGAAGCTGCAAATTAAAACATTTTTTTTTGCGCTCAACGTTGTAGATGTTGTTGTCGCTGATCCCCTTTTTACAGTTGTTATTATTTTGTCTTGTTGTCCGCCAGTCGTTTTGTTTGTTTTTGCGCCTTGATTCTTTGTTTGCTCTGCTGATGACGATCATTTCGCGTTAAGTTTAATTTAAGTTGAAATTAGTTCGCTAATGAACTCATCAGCAGCAGGTTGCCGCTTCTGCTGATGCTGTCTGCTCCTTTGGCTCTCTTTCTCTCCACTCGCATACCCTTCACACCAAGCTTATGGCTCTGCCCTTGCACTTTGTGCCGTTCAACTTGTGAGCTGCCAAATTTTAATGTGTTAATTAAGCATGTCAAAAAGAGCTTCGCTGTAGGTCGCTCTCAAGTAAAAGAAGAGGATGAAGGGCAGAAGCAACAAGCAGAATTTCAGATTCTGCATTCAAGCGCAGCACATGCAGATGCGACAATAACTCATGCGAAAACCTTCAACATGTGGCCCAGAATCTTAAAAGTGCGCAGTATAGGCGACTGTCAGTTACTCTTTAAAAGATTTCCACTGTAGATCTCTTTATCCACAACTTTTTCTTTTACCTCTCCAGTGCTGCAACATGCCTCATTCTTAATTCCTCATCCTTAGTTTCACTTTTTGTCCTTCTTATGAATCTTTGTACATATTATATATAAATTTGAATTTTTTTTCGCAATCGCTTTCGCATTGAATTCACCTATTTTTATATGTATCCATATGGTGAGTCCACATGAGTTTCTTCCTTCTTAGTCTCTCAACTATATCTCAGCCTTCTACCCTCAACCCTTTGGGGATATGCCCAGCCAATGGTAGGGTATTCAAGTGCGAGGAGGAAGCTTTGGCCGTGCTGCAGCTGGCACTTGACAGTCTCTGCCTGTGCCGGGGCTAAGTGAGACGTCTTCGTCTCGACTGTAGACCAAGACCGAGACCCTGTCTACAGACTGCAGTCTGTAGTCTCTGCTCGCAGAGTACAAGTGTCACCAACGCAAGAGAGGAGAGGTGAGGGGCAGGGCGAGGCGACAGCCGTCTGCTCATATAAATTTCTAGCACGCGTGCAAGTAATTAAGCCCAAAGATGAGACATCTTTTTGTGCCTTTGGCTTACACACTCACACACACACACACACTCATCTGGAGCGTGATGTATCTGATATCTTATCGAACATGTTCATCGCGGCCTGGGAAAATGCAGCGCCCCCCTTTAAGAATTATTGTTATGACGGTGCACACATAATTAGTTGGGATCAGTCGGAGGCAGGAGACGAGACAGAGAAAGAATGTGGAGAAAGTATGTGGTGGCAGTGGCATGCAGTATATGGCAATCATGTTTTAGTTGATCCATTAATGAAAGCTATCGGCAACCAAATGACAGTTGAACTGAAGGCGATAAGCAAAGTGCATTCAGCCATTGAGATTCCTTGGAGTTGACCTTAATTAAACAGGCTTAAACAAATTGATATTATATCGATTTATCTCTAATAAAGGAGATATCACATGCCACACACAGTCTCTGTTTATTTGTATAGCTGCATTCTTTAAATTTGACAACAAAGCGCTGAATAGATTCAACAATTGTCTCAGTAGTTACAGACAATAAAATACGCAGTTATCTGCAATTTTTAAGTAAACTAATAGCGTTTCTTGTGTTGCACTTCCAGTAGAAAAACTTTCCCATTTCGCAGAGTATGAAAAAATGATTAAACAATGAATGCAGTCTAGTTCGTTGTGCTTTATTCGAAATTCGAATGCTGACAATGCACTTGCCGGTTGATTAATGCGATTGAATATTGCATGGATTTTCCAATTTTCCGGCTGATGTGGCCCACAAACGTGGCGAGGGTTATAAATTACCAGGCGGACGGACGGACAGACAACATTTACTTTCTATGCGGAATTCCCGACATATTTTATGGCGCTAATTTCTTTATTCATGGCGCCATCAACCATCGGCAAGTTGCTGCTGCAAGTTGCAAACGCCTCAAATTGATTTTGCCTGAGCTGCCTTAATGAGTGCGGCAGGTTGGACATTGTGGATGCAGCACATGCAGCAGCCAAAGACAAATTTACTTGCATGCCACAAAGTCCTTCGTGTGGCACTGTTGACTCTCTCTCTCTTTTCCTCTTAATTGCGTGCATAAATTGCTTCAATTTCAATAAAAATGTTGCACAACTGCCCAGATCATTCAGCATCAATCAATGTGAGAAACTCAGACTCGAGTCGAATCGAATTGAGTTCGAGTATTGTAATTAATATTCTGTGGCCGTGCAGTCTACAGATACTCAGATACCCAGATACTCGGTCAAACAGCTGCAGATACAGATACATTTCAGTTACAGACACATTTGTGTAGCAGGCACATTTAGCGTGTTAACAAGCCTTTCAGTGGCAGCAAAAACAACAGCAACAACCACAACAACAACTTGTGACAATTGCCAACTTTGAATAATGAATGGATATCGTATAGAAACAAGTAGCAACAAAGTAGATCGAGTGTGACCGACATTAGAATACTTGCCAACTAGATTATGATAGTTAGTTTTACATTTAATATTCAATTCATTTGGTTTTTTTTTTCGATGACAGATAAAATAAAAATAAGCAGTTATTGCTTAATCTTGAAAAGTCCATCATATTTTGTCGCAAGCCATCAGACTCTTCTAGTCTTTTTAGTAATGAGTGCAAACAGTAGCATGCTCGACTACTCACACTCGCATTCACACTTTGATTCACATTCACATTTTGCACTCGTATTTCATGTCAACTTTTTGACTTTTCGGTCGACTAATTGATATGTAATTGCTGTCTTTTGTTTTCTACTTAATTGAATTGAATATCTAAATGTTGGTTGGGACATTGCGCATACGCAGTGTTGCACAATTGCGCATATATTTTTCTGCCTACGATACGAACTCATCACGCACGAGGGTTGCTCCAATGATTGCGTATTCTAATCAAAAACAAAAAAAAACAAAAAAGTAACAAATGGAAAACAATTTAATTTTGGTGGATGTTGAAAAGTTGTCTCTCCAACCCGGATTACTTGCTGCTCAGAACGTGACAAAGCACAACAAATGATTGAGGGGGGAAAAAGAGTGGAGCGGGGGAATGGGAAATGTGATGCCTGACAGCTTGCAAATTGATAAGCGACCATTTATAAACGATATATTTGTTCAACAAGTTGCTCAAGTTGGTGAATTTAATTAATTTCACTTCGACAATTAATGCAAATTAAGTGATAGAGCGAAAATTTCTTTACAAAAATACCCATAACAGAAAATAGATAACAAAGAGCTAGAGAAATATTCTGACAGAGACATAGAGAAAGTTGATGGCTATTATCGATTATGCAGCGTACAAAATGATGGCAATTGATTTTTGACATGTTTCCTAGATGCGACTAAAAAATAAATGTTATACATGCGTGATTATTTGACTTGCAATTGAATACTACATTCATTAATTTATTTAGACTTGTAATCGAATGCATTTTTATTTGATTCATTTTTTATTGCCCCTGAATAAAAATTATTAATTGCATACAAGATTTTGACAGCAACATTTATTTTGTTTGAGTTATTAAGTTTTTTTAATAATTTTGGCGTAAACGTTTGTTTCTATATAAATAAAATAAAAAAGTGTTTTGTTCCTTAGACCCGACGCAAATTAAAGAGGCATCAATTATTTGTAAATTTAATTGCTATTTTAAAGTGAATGCCAAATATCAATATATGTATGTATAAAAAACAAGTGCATTTAATTCAAGCGAGTTAAATTCATGAGATGTGGACATAAAATATATTATGTCATCAGAATCATTTTTACTCTGAAACATTTGGTAAACTTACATTCGTGAACAACTTACTTTCATTTGGCGACAAATATTTATTTGTGGTTGTTTGCTGCTTTTATTAGGAGTAACAATTAAGATTAGCGTTACAAGCACCACTTGCCACAGCAACACTAATTCAATTCTAGCTAGTTCTTGCTTGTGCATGTGGCATGTGACATGTGGCATGTGAGGGGGAGGCACGTGTTGCCTTGAAGTGTTTAAGTGCGGCTTATCTTGTCGACACAGTCGCTGCCCACAGCAGAGGGTGAGAGTTGGGAAGGGTTGGCAGTGCGGGGTAGTTGCTGCTGAAGCTGGGCGGGGGTCGTTGTTGGGGGGAGGCAGTGGTTGATATTGTTATGGCTTATGGCCTTATGATTAGCATGCAAGATAAACACGACTCTCAATCGACTGGCGGCATGTCATTCACAGGGACGGGGAGGGGAGGGGAGTGGTGCCATTTTGTGGTTTGTTGCGAAAGGAAGCGCACTTAAATGGGCGTTGCCATAACTCATAGACAAGCACCTCGAGACAGCGTCGCGAAAACTTGTTGCAACAACAAGTCGCTGCCTTCAGCGCTAAAATCGTCAACTTGAGGCTAATAACTCATTTAAAAGTGGCTGACATCGTTGTTGCCGTTGCCGTTGCCGATGTTGTTGCAGCTGCAGCTGCAACTTGGCCCCAAGAGCAAAATAACTTAATTTCATAAATGGCCACATCCAACTTGGCGACTTGGCTCGCATTGAGAGTCGTCTTGTCTAAGAAGAAACAGCGACAACTGCGACAACAGCAATTGCTGCTACTGCCACAAGAAGAAAAAACGAGTCGGCGTTTTAGCCACCAAATTGCTGGCTAGTTGACTGATTGACGCGGCCAGAGAAGTCGCCTGCATTGCGAGCACCAACTTGGCCAAATCGTGTTCTTAATTATGCTGCCAACGCTCTATGCAAAGCTTGTCTTGTCGCTTGCAACAACTACAACTACAACTGCCACCGTTGTTGTTGCAACCAAATTGCCGGCAGTCAGCCAATTTGGCTCTTGCTATTATGACTGTGACATTTTCATTTCGGCTAATTGAGCTTACCACACAAGCCAGAAGGGAGGAGTGGTTTCCATAGTTGCTCGGGGAATGCAATTACAAATCAGCATAAAGTGAGTCATTAGCAGCGATTTAATGGCGCCATATGAATAATACGAAGAAACTCAGAGCACAAATCACAATCACAAGAAACTGTCTCGTCATTTGTCGAAAACTATTTCAAGATGACGATGATGATGTGTTACCATCTCAGTGAATTTCCAGGTATTTCAGCACAATCTGATAATTATCACATTGTGTTGTGCATTCATTTGATTGAAACGGATCTTAAGTTCTTTGGCACTATTGAGGGCTACTTCGACTCTTGAAGAAAAGAGAAATAAATATTCGGTGCTAAGTGAATATACATGAAATCAGTTCTACTCTAAATTGCAATTTTGCTTGCAATTTAAATAATATTTAAAGTTGTAAAAAACTAAACTCTTTTCTGACAGGAAGAGTGGATTACAATTAAACAAAAAATAAATATATGTTTATTAATTTTAGATCGGATATTTATAATTTTCAATAGTAATTTATTGAAATGCAATTGGCTGTGTGGATTCTTCACTTAATACAAAAATTAATTCAGATTCTAATTTTTAAATAAAAGTACTAAACAGAGCTACTAATTATTGGAGTTTGAAGTTCTTTGTTTTTTTTTTGTTTGTTAACTTGTAAGGTTAAATTATTTAGAAACTATTTTATTATGTACTATGCAAATATTCTATGTAGTAAATTGTACTAAAATATTTTAAAGAACAGAAACGACCAAGGAAAAACATAGATGATAATGTGATGATGCATCTTATGAACATCAGCCAACAATGAGGAGGAGCACACTCAAGAGTCAGCTCGAATTCAGCGTGTTTTTCAATTACCAAATCAATTTTCGAATCTCATTTGCCTGCTGCACTTCACACATCAAATGCAGAGCTCAGAGCTAAGCTAAACTGAACTGATCCGAACTGAGCTGAATTGCAATGAAATGAAATGAAAACAAAGCAAAAAGTCAAAGTGGATGCATCAAAAGTCAACAAATTGAAAATTGAGAGTCTGCAACGAGACAGCCACACCCACAGCACACCCACACGGATACGCACACGTATAGATACAGATACAGATACAGATACAGATACTGGACTGGGAGCTATCAAAGCTGCATGGAAGCTGTCAGCTCGAGTTGAATTTAATTAAATCCTTCATGTCGGCGTGTCTCTTAAAAATAGACAAATGACAGTTTTTTGTTTTTGTTTTTTATCGCAAGCGAAGGGCGGAAAGGATACCAAAAGATAGAAACAGATATCGCAAGAGAAAGAGAGAGCGAGAAGGAATGGAGCTGAACTTTAGCTCGGATGACAGTTGAAATTGAAGCACAGATTACGAGCGAAAATTGAATTCAATTTCTGTTTTTGTTTCTGTTTCTGTTTCAGTTTCAGCTGCTGTTGTTGTTTTTCCTTATTATTTATTTACTTTTGCTTTGTTTATTCATTTGCTTGTGTTGCTTACTCGCTCGCTAATTACTTAATTAAAGCCACAGTTGCCTCAGCCAAAGGAGAACGTAATTAAAAATCGCCAACGAGGAGCGTGAGAATTTTAACAAACCGATTCTCATCCATGTTGACATTGATCGATCCCCTTTCCCTTCCCCACAGCTCCCCCATAGTTGCCCCTGAATAGAGTTGAGCCCTAAAAGAAACCCCTGCGACATCTGCAAGCAGGTTGTTTATTTACACAAATACCCTAGGAACGTGTGTATATGCAATTTGATAGGCAACTTGGGAATAAAACGGGAATTAGTTAATTAAATTGGCAATCAAATTTTGTGTCTTTAAAAGAGCAACAACTATTTCTAGAAAATAAAGCATTTAATTAAGATGGAAAAATAAAACAAAATAAATTAACCAGATTAGAAAAAAATTTCAATTTAAAACTTCGAAAATTATAAAATAAAAAACTTTGGGGGTATTAAAGCAATATTAACCTAACCCACCAGATGGGAAAAATTCAGTAAAATAACAATCAGATTACATTAATAACATTTTTATATCGACTACCCTAATTTCAGTAGATGAAATATGTATATATTCTGATTTAATTAGGGCAGATGTTTGGGTGCTATGTAGGTCATTCTTAGGGTTGTGAAAATATGTAAAAAATATCGTATCGATGATTTTTAAAAAAGCATCAAATGATAAAATATTTATCACCCAAAAATATCAATATTTTATTTATTTTTCATACAAATTTGTATATTTATAAAAAGGAACATCTTATTTAAAAGCCCTAATGAATATAACAACTTCAACTTGTTAACAAGATTTGAACAGGTCTCTTTTAATTAGTTTGAGATCATTAAATAATTATCAAACTTTCAATTATGTCGACCCCAGAATTCTATTTTAAGAGACTAGAGAATCGTTCTTCATGTTACATGAATGTTCGTCATATAGCTAATAGCATGTATGTATGTATGTAAACAAAATATATTTAAAAATATAAATATTCATTTTTTGTAAAACATATATATATTATCAACAACCAACGCTTCTCCGTCTTGAACATATTTAAAGTCGTAATTAGTGTAGACTAATTTGATAGAGCATTACAAATTCGATATAACTGGTTGCTAGGTCCCTCTTGAGTTCCAGTCGAATTGTAAACATGCCAAGAACTGAACGGAAACGGCAAACAAATTGCGTAAACGATCCACGATCCGCGATCTCCAATCCCCGATCTCCGATCCCCATTTCCCATTTTGCTATCCTCAATTCCTACTCAGATACCCACCACACAGCTCCTGCTTCTCCTATGCGCTGCTGGCGCCAGCTTCCCTCACACGCACAGAACGTTGCTGACGTCATAAAAACTTTGATAACTTAATTAAGAACCGAAGAACGATTGAAAAAATCAGTGCTGAAGAGTTCGACGCCACCTTTCAACTTGAATCAAAGATCGCTGCACAACTCAACGTGTGTGTGTGTGTGTTTATGCTTTCAATTTGGCCAAGAATGCGGTAGGTAAACTAAACCAAATTAAAAGTGATCGCATCATTTTATCGATAATTTATCAAACCGAAAACCCGGTGGCGAATACTTTGGGCCCATAAAAGCAGCGCTCGCAGAGTTAAAGCCACAGCTAAAGTCACAGCCGAAGCCGCTCCCCGCCCTGGCCGCTTCTCCGAATCTCCGATGCTTGCTGCTCTAACAGAGGCATGTGGCATGCGAATCGCTCAACGTGTGTGGTCCACATGGGGCTCTGTCTCAGTCGCAGTCTCCATCTCCAACTTAGGCTCGTTCTGCGACTTCGTCTGGGGCTTTGAAATTAGCATAAGAGCAGACGAGTTAAGAAGAAAGAGAGAGCTAACGACTCCGCTGCGGAGAAGTCTCTTTGGGCCGAAGAGCGGCAAGTTGAGATCAGCTGCATGGAGACTACAAAGCTGAAAACTGGCGTCCATAAATCCGCAACAGCCATAAGCTCATACAGCCAGTAAAGGTGGAACGGTAGGGCATAGGGGGAGGGGAGAGGGGGGAGCACAGGTGGTCAACTTGGGCGGCTCGCCTGATATTTAAAACAATCTGTTGTGCTTTTCAATTACTTTATAGTACGTACACGATATACGATCGGCGTCTCCAAATGTACGCCAGGAGCGCACTCGGCACTCAGCACATAGCAGGGCATATCGATTGCGCCCCTCGCTTGGCGGCCTTAACCGCGCACGCTGTTGAATGCGCTCCTGTGTCTCGCATCTTCTGATCTTCTGATCATGCGCTCAGCATAAAAAACTTATGAGCTCAGCTGTGCTATTAATTGTTTTATTAAGACATTTTCAGATTTCACATGCTTCGCTCTCTGTGCTCTGCACTCGACACAATCGGCTTCTGTGACTAGTGATGTATTTGGTAATCGAAGTTGAAAGATTGAGTGGTAACCTTCTTTGAGTTGAGAGATTGTTTGAATTTGTTTTTTAAGTGGGCGTGTATACACTACACGGTCATGTTTGAATCCATTGACTGATTAAATTATTGGACTTAAATTTGCGATTTATTAAAAACCATACACAAGCCAGTAATGGTTTTATTCAATAAGAAATTTTCAAGTTGACTTATAATTCAGTATGCAATTAGATACAATTTATTTAATTCAATTATTCATAAACTTTTAAAATATAACTAATTGTTTTTTTATGCTCGTTGCTGATAGAGTACGAATTAATATCGCTTGTGTCTTTATTCCGTATACGAAAATAAGTAAAAAAATAAGTTTTATCAGTTCTATTTATTTGCTATACAAAATATATTTATGAATATTGGTCAAGTTGTAAAAGCAATAACAATTCATTTATTTATTAAATATTTAATTAAATTTCTGAAATAAATGGAAACAGTTCTCATGAGTATTCTTATAGAATAGTGACAATTTTAATTTAGTAATACTTGCCTTCGTGCTTCAGGTTCTCATTGGGCGAATATGCCGTATGCTTCTGAGTGTAGCGCATAGCTGTGAAGCTTCCACTGAGTGACCCAGAGCCAAACCCAAGTCGAGACAGTGATACTCGGCAACCACGGAGCTTTGACTGTGGCCTCTCCTCCGTCCGCCGTCGTTCACTCGGTCTGCGCTTTGGTCTTCTGATCATCGTCGACGTCTTCTGCATCAATGCGCATGTGCGATAATCATCATGACGATGTGGATGATCATGACGAAGACAATTATGATGATCAACGCAATAATGATGATGATTGCGATGTGTCGGCGTCGCTTGAGCCGAGTTTTTGAGCTGTCTGCGTCAAATGATCGGTGTGGTCCTCAAGTGTTTTGCATCTTTGATCCGTGGAAGATTGATGTTAATATTGGGTGGGCAATGGTGTGAACATACTTATTCGCATATTTGTTTTCTCCGACTTCGACTTCGACTGCGACTTCAACTTCAGCGCTGTGGCCCTGACTTCAATTCGTGGCTGCCCCACACGACGATCGTAATTAAAATGTGCAGTCTCCACTCAAGCAACAGAGACAGAGGGAGAGAGACAGAGAGAGAGATGGATCCACTAATAGAGCCATAAAGCGAACATTTATTGATCTACAAATTATTTGGGGCAGACGCCAGGCAACAAAGCAACGATCAAGCGATCAAGCGATCGATCGACCACTCAGGTAGGTCAAAAGTTGATCGTTGCTTTAGTCGCTCTGTTTTCCGCTCGCTTCTCGCCTCGAACAATGCTTCGAACGCGTTCGTAATCTTAATATTCATTAGGCAAATAGTCGGCGCGATCGTTTAGACAGAAGAATGGAGAACTAAGAATTCAGAGCTGCTTTTATTTTGACTACCGCAACAAATAAACAAACTGAACTTTTGGGGTGGTCTTCACACTGCGAGAAAATGGCTAAATCTGATTATCATTGAAACATATCAATTCTTAGCAATAATTCTAAACAACGAAAACCTTAATTTAACTTTAACTTCAATTAATTATGTTCCCAAACTTTCTGCGTGAAATTTGCAGCGAAGCTCAGATTTTTTCTTTGTGTGATGTGTTCATTCGAGGTGAAAGTCTGTTAAAATGTTGTAAGAGGAATTCAATTTAATCGACGCACTGCGATTGCGTTAATTGAGAAGCCATAGAAGTGGCCTCAGTCTCAGTCTCAGTCTCTGCCACAGTCGCAATCGCAGTCAGCATTCATTTGGAGCAAATCTCCATGGAAGCGTAAAATGTTCACACCTCAATTGCAGCAACAGAAAAAGCGGTGCGACGAGTCTATTAGGCTGTCTCTATTGCCTCAGTCTGAGTCTCAGTTTGAGACATAGATACTTTTTCAGATACTTAATCTCGCCTCGCACTCGTATCGGTGTCGCCTGCTTCAGCTTCAACTGCGAGCTTCCAGCTCCACCTCCAGCCACCTGATGGTGATGATGATGGTGCTGTTGCCTCTGCCTCTGCCTGTGCCTCTGGCTATCTGGCTGGCGTCTCGTATCGATTGCAGTTTCTTAATGAAATTGTTTGCTAATATCAGCGGGAAATGCGGTTTACACTTTGTTTACAATCGCTGTGCGGTGTCTCTGCACCTAAACCCTCCCCCTCTTTGTAGCCACACTCTATCGTCGACCCATCATGAACCCAATCAATGTTAATCATACATATGTATGTGAAATTGAAACCGATCCATTCTCTTGCATTTTGCCAGTCCCAAGAGGGGCAGCGGAGAAGGCGTTTACACACTTCTATAGCTACCTGACAATTGCTGGAGTTTGAAGATTAAAATTTAAGATCATAATAAGGTGAATGAGTCCATGACGATATATTTGGATTCATATAACATAGATTTGACATGGAAAAGTATTTACGATAGGAATAACCGATTTATTTTAAACTTTAAATGCTACGTTTCCACAAGGCAATTTTAATCAATCACACAGCCCATCTATTTACAGTCTATTTTCCATCTATTCTACAACTTTCAACTTTATCTGTCAACTCTTGCAGCAGTTTCTGGTGGAGTAATTGCCATTCAAATATGTTAACTGGACGAAGACTTGTTTACCCAACGATTTCAGCTTTTGTGATAGTGCTTAGGCTGAGTTCACTTTCCTTTTAGCTTTTAGACTTTAGTGATTGGTCACGTTGTTGTTTTGACGCCTTTCACATGAGGCAAGCCGGCAGGCAGCTCATCAACATCAAATGCAAAAGCGGAGGATAAAAGGCGCTTGCTCAAGGCGGCGACAAGTTGGCCAATTGCTATGCAAACGCTGACTTAAAATGCAAACCAGGCAACAACTGAAGACCTGGCAAGAAAGACAACAACAATATTGATAAAGCAATTAAAAATGTATCTAAAAACATATTTTCATGTGACAGCGCAAATTATGCGCAGGAATGTGGCAAGTGGCAAGTTGCAAGTTGGGACGCAGAAAATGCATCAGCAACGATAAGCTTACGCTTTTTTTAGCCATGCAGCGTGTAAATATCTGTTTTTGATTTGAGCCAAGTTAAGTTAAGACGCCTCAAGATTGAGTGATAGATTAAACCGTTGACGGCTTTGTCTCTTAGCCAGGCCTTGGCATTGGCCTTGGTATTAGCCATCGTTTGTCAGCCGTCGACAGTTATCGATAAGAGAGACGCATTCGCCGACTATTTGCAGGCACTGTGACTTATGACTGCCACTTGCCACAGCCACAGCTACTGCCACTGCTGCTTGCCGCAGCGTTTTGTGATTTGCGGCCCGTCAATCAATTCAATTAACGTGCGATCAAATCAATCGTCGTGTCAATCATCATCATTGTCGATGACAATTACTTAGGCATTGGCAGCCAGCGATCAATAGTCGACTGTCGGCAGTCGGTAATCGACGCTAGATCGCTGCAATCGGTGATCGACAATCGATGATCACAGGCAACCGCAGCGTTAATTTGCCTGTCAAACGAACTGTAGGAAAGTAGTGGAAATGGAAATGAAGAGAGGAATGAAAAATGGCAACATTAACAGAAGACTTTAGTGTGGGGCTTTAAGCAAATGAGCGATGATCTTTGTTGACTTGAGTATCGTTGTTATGCATTTATTGTAGTTAGAATTTGGTAGATTTTATAATTCTTCGATCACCATCTGTCTTGCATTTTCTCTTTCTTAGTTACTATATTTTTGGAAGATACAACTGTTTGGCCCTTCGCTTGTCTTTTATTTTATCACTCTTACTGTTTTATATGTCACTTTATATAATTTTGCTGTCATTATTTGAATTGTAATTTGTAATTCTCATTAGTTTTTTCTTTAAAAATTTTCCAGCATTATCAGCTCTCTTTATTTTCTTAAACTCCTATCTTTCATTTGCCCCTGTCTCTGTCTGTCTCGCTCTTTGCCTTGATATTCTTTCTGCCTACGATTTATCTCTGTAATCATTATGGATCTGACTTTCACTTCTCCAATGCGTTAATTTCCCTGGCAACGTGTTGCTTTTATGGCTTATTAATGAGCTGACTGATCATTAGATTGGCCAACAACAGATCCGATATCAGATTTGGCCCTCTGAGCAACAGCAACAACAACCGGGACAAGAATAACGAGAGAAAAACTGAAGCAATGCCCCATCGACACTGTCAAACATATCGCTTACATGCGGCTCAGACGCTGTCTAAAGGCCAAGTTAACCAGCTGGTTCTGGCCCGCTCTCGACACAGCGAAGCATCGAGAGACGGTGACGGGCAAGAGGGGCTTTTGTGGGCTCCCCTGTGAACGGCATCGAATCACTGTGGCTGTGTGTGGCCCGTTAGTTTGAGATCTTTATAAGTCAATTTCAGTCGAGATCGCTGCGCCCTCTACCGAGTGGAAGACTGCTGATATATGGGAAGGGAAGAGAGCAATGTCTACACTGGGAGAAAACTGCAATTATATTTCAGTTTGTTGACAAGCACAAATAATATACACTCACTATATTTGTTGAGTGAATAAATTGAAATTTACGAAAATATAGAGGGCACTGAAAATGAAGATCGATTTACTATATATGTATGTATATTACCTATTAATTCATTAATTTAATCTCAACTATAGCCTGTCTTTCAATAACCAAGATTCAAGTAAAATAAAAAACAAAATAAAATTGATTTATATGAATTATATCAACAAAATTATATTAAATCAACTCATTAATATAAACTTATTTGAATAAAAAAAAATAAAATTGCTATGTCTATATTTTTCTTATTTGTATAAAACTGTTAATTCATTAATTTAATCTCAACTATAGCCTGTCTACCAATAATCAATATTAAAGTAGAATAAAATTGATTTCATCGAATTATATCAATTAAATTCTATTAAATCAACTCATTTATTTAAATTCATTTGAATAAAAAAAAATAAAATTGCAATGTCTATACGATACGATATTAGTGGTTAAAGTTAATTTTAATTTATTTTAATTTTTGCACCGTGTCAAGTTGCCTGCACTCTAGTCTCTCCTGTTGCCTTGGCTTTGATATTTAATTGCGCACTCATTCACGTTCATTCTGTTGCTGCCAAAATGGTAACTCATCTGGCTCTCAGTTCAAGTCTTAGCCAGGCTACTACTGGTACACTCGCAGTCCCGTTTACAGTCCCCATTCCCCATTCCCCATACCCATCCCATTCCCATTCCCGTTCCCGTTGTTGTATCCAATTCAGTTGGCTTTGTCTGTTTTTGGCATTTGCAACTCATGTTAAGCATAAATAAAACAAATGCGCTTATTTTAAACATATGCCCGAATGGCAACCGACTTCGACTCCGACTCGGACTCCGACTGGGTTTTTTCTTTTCGTATTTTGTTAGCCACTTGGCAGCTGGCAGCTGGCAGTTGGCAGGGGTTTCTTACCAACTTGGGTCATTGCATTTAACAACCGATGATGAAGACATCTTCCCGTTTTTTGCCGCATATTGTTGTTTTTCTACGCTCCACGTTCTCTTCTGTTGTTTTATGATGAGCTCGCTCAACAAAAGAAAACAATTTGTGTGAATGCATGTTGTTGTTGTTATTGTGGTTGTTGTCTGCATGACTCGCGTCTAGTCGCACTTTTTATGCAGCAAATAAGCCCAGTTAATAAACGCGAGCTAAGCCGTCCTACCGATCTTCTTATCCCAAGTGCATTAACTAATTAATAACTAATTTTAATTTAATTTAACTTGATCAGCAGGTGCAGCATTAATATGCTAATAAAACTTGGTTAGATTACTATCCGCTAATCTTCTAAAATAAATATATTTATATTATATAACATATTAAATTTTAAACCAAAATTAAAATTGGGTATCAAATGTAGAAAAACAGAAGTCCAAAGAATAATTTAAAATTCTTCCATCCATTTCTATATGTTCATCTTGTCTTGAACTCTCTTTTATTGTATTTATTTTTATCGCAGCTTAAGCTGCTCTTGATTGAGTTCATATAATTTCTATTAAAGCCAATTTGCCGCATCCTCCCCCTCCTGTTCGCACCCGCAATCCATTCAATCCTCCCCAGCATCGCAAGGACAACATTGAAACTTTTATTGTGTCAAATTTGCGCCGAAAGCAATGAAAAATTTAACACGCTATAAATCACAAATTTTCACAAAAGGGGAAAACTGCTCAGCAGGCGGGTGCACAGAAACAGATTTAACGCTAGAAAATGTTGCAGCTTGTAAGTGCTGCGGGGGTGCGGCGGAAACAACAACTGGCAACCAGCCAACCAGTCGTCCTGCCGTCCGTTGGAAACCCCTTTGGCAATGTCCTTGCGATGAGGACGCCTTGGTATGCAACTTGTGCCGGCTTATCTGCCCGGCAACATGCGTTCTCGGCCAGCTTGAGTGGTGGCTCTAAGTCCACTCCCCGTCTCCAACTCCGTCTCCGTCCTCGCCACTCCTGGCGTTTGACGATGACGAGGCGAAAGTCGTCGTCGTCTCCTGGCTGTCTGACAGGTTCAAGGTCTGTTTTTTGCTGTCGCGCTGCGTGTGAAATTTAAAACCGTGATAACACCTCGCCAGTCACGCCCCTCCCCGCCCCCGTCCAGATTGGAAAACACGTGCAGACACGTTGCCAGTGTACTGTTAATGTTTTTGGTTTAATTTCGTGCCACTTTTCCCCTCCTCCTCTCTTCAGGGCTTTGGCATTTTGTTGACAAAATTGATTTGTTCAATTTTTCCAACGATTTAACTTGGGGCATGACTGGGTTGCCATTAGTGTCGGTACATTTGTTTTGAAGGTTGTTGCAACCAGGCAAAGTGGCAAGTGGCAAGTGGCAAAGGACTAAAAACAATATCGAATACTGTCTGCGTTAGACGGAATAGGTCGCTCTGTCGCTGCCTCTGCCTCTGCCTCGGGTTTCGAGGAATTCCAACACGTTTGAGGCAACTTCAACTTCGGCGTCGTGGAATTTCATCAATTTCTCGATATTTTATTGATTCGCGTTAAAAGTAAATTTAATTTTCAATCGTCTACCAGCAAAAAGTTTACTAAAAACCAATTTAATAATGTTTTTCTTGTTCTCTTTTCTGTTGCAGGTCGAAGTAAGTACAAGCTGGATTCCTGGAGGCCACAATAAGTATACGAAACAAGCGTGTTTAGGAAGTAAAAGAAAAATATCGATCACATACTTTCAACGTTGGGGTAATGTGATATAATGGAGTTAGTATTCTTACTGGGTCTTAGTGTGTTGGTAAATCCGAAAGGATTCGTTTTTAGTGTTAAGAAATCCATCACATTTATTAATCGCGAAACAGACTTGTATATTAAAATCCGCCTCCCCGAAAATGGAAAAAATTGTATAATGGTTTTGTGCAAATGTCAAACAGAGGGAGACAACTCCGACCCCATAAAGTATATATATTCTTGATCAGTATCTACAGGCGAGTTGATTTTGTCTGTCCGTCTGTCCTTCTTTCCTAGAGACTCGCACCCTTCACCTACAATATAAGAGAATCTCGAACTAGTCATATTTTCTTAATGAAAAGTGCGTATAACTTGATAAGTTCTTAGTGTAATGATAAGCAACTTTAGTAAACCATCTATGCACTGTACTCTTATTAAACTCATTTTTATAGAACGTGTTCCCAATCAAATGTATACTTTTACATTGTTATGATTACAAACTAATGGGAGAAGAGTACCTCGTAGTCGAGCACTCTCGGCTAGAGCATTTTACACGTTTTTAATAGATAGTGGGAAATCTTATCCATCACATTCTCTAATCAATCTAACCCTCTTAGCAGAATATGTTTAGTTCAATTTACAGGACTAATTTCAAACAAAATGTTGTGATTCATTCTAATACATAATATTCATCTCTGACCTCTTCAATATGATATGAGTGTATTTTTGCCTAGATGATAAGCTAGATTAGTACCTCTATTGGGAAATTTATCCATTGCTAGTTCCCTACAACTTAATATTGCGAACTATTCACAGTAAAGTACTATACACAATGGTAGTGGTCCTAAAGTCCTGTAACCTGCTCCTAAAAGATAGCTGCTCACACTCATGGATATTTTTGGTGTTTCTCTTGTGACTTTGGACTCCCCAAATGTAGCCCCCAGTCGACCTCTGTCCGCAGTTATTCCTTATGACGAATGATAGCTGAAATTACGAAATATTTTACTGCAGGCAGGAACCGCAGCAACTTGCGGTCAGGGCTGGTACTTGCCAAAGGTCCTCGGAATGCCCCCAGAAATGGCCATTAGTAGACCTCATAATTGCTTCATTTCAGCGCAACTATTTCTTGAAATGAGCTCAAGTTTTGGGCAAGTTGTGGCAACCCTTTAACGACTGTTCGGATATTTGCGTATTTGCTCCGAATTCGATACACACACCCGCAACCCTGATGAAAGTTTATCCTAGAATAGGGGGAGGAAGTGGTCGGTTTGCTGAGATCTCTGAGACGTTGATTCTCTGCGCTTGTCTGTTCGACTGGCTGTTAATTAAAAGGAAGACAACTCAAGTCGAGGCAAGGCGCTGACAGCGTCCTCAGTCAGTTGTCAGGAAGCGGGGGGTTGTTGGGCGTTGAGGTCCTTTCAAGGGGATGGAACGCGGAATTAGCCACAGTGAAAAGTCATTGCGTTGATTACTTTTCAAAATGACGCGCGCAAATTTCGAAAACTTTAATTGTTTTCCTCCACTCCCCAGGAGCAGGAGTTGTTGTGAGGTGGCTGGGGGTGACCAGGGGATGTCTGGAGCCGCATTTAAATGTGAATTAATTGCTGGCCCGAAAACATTGCATATATGAGCATCAGGATTTATGTGTGCGCGATGAGTTGGCAGGTCCAGGGCAGGTCCAGGAAGGTCCTGGCCCAATACTGGGGTCCAGTCCAGTCATGTTGTAGCCATTATGTGCGTCGTGGAATTTTTATGACCTCTGCCTCGATTCTCGTTGCAGGTCCGCGTACGCGTAAGCCGAAGAAGACAGCGACGCCGGGGGCTGCGGGAAGCAGCAGCGGCGACAAGTCCGATCCGGATGGGGGCTCCGGGTGCAGCGGAGTGCCGGAGGATAAACGACCTCGCACCGCATTTAGCGGCACGCAGCTGGCGCGTCTAAAGGTGAGTGCCGCACCACTGTCCATTGGCCACTGCAGCAACTCCTTCTTTCTCTGTCTCTCTCACACAGCACGAGTTCAACGAGAATCGATATTTGACGGAGAAGCGACGACAGCAGCTGAGCGGAGAGTTGGGGCTGAACGAGGCGCAGATCAAGATCTGGTTCCAGAACAAGCGGGCCAAGCTGAAAAAGTCGAGCGGCACCAAAAATCCTTTGGCGCTGCAGCTGATGGCGCAAGGACTCTACAATCACTCGACGGTGCCGTTGACGCGGGAGGAGGAGGAACTTCAGGAGCTGCAGGAGGCGGCTGCGGCGTCGGCAGCGAATGCGAATGCGACGTCGACATCGCCGTCATAGGGCAATATTTATAATTAATATTAACATTAATATTTATAGCGTAGCGTGTAAGTTTAGTGCATAACGTTGCTAAACAATTAAGTTGTAAAATATTCTAGTCTCCCCCTGTCAGCGCACGCGATTGCCCGCTTCCCTCGCCGACACCCTGCATCCAAACACGAGCTCGAGCTGAGTTCGAAGTTCGAAGTTCGAGTTCGAGTCGAGCCGATGTTGGCGAATACGGCGAAGGGGCTTTCGGGTTTCAGCTACACTGCGCTGCGTGTTTTTGTAACATAAATAAAGCAACAATAAGAAGACGTAGAGTTAGAAGTAGAACTTAAAGAAGAGGATGAACCACATGAGAAGTGGAGGGAATGTTCATATTTAAAAAAATAAATTAAAAAACATTTAAATTATACACAACGCTTGGTTTTAATTCCGAATTTATAGACTGCCAAGTAGGTGGTCCCCAACTTCCCCACCCCACTTAACCAGATCTGCAGCTGTTGATTAGCTCGTTATCAGCTGCCTCTGCTGGCTGCGCTGCCGCTATAATGGGCCGTGGGCGTTGGCATTAATTACTCAATTAATGAAGGCGACGATCAAGATGAAAATCGTGTGTCGTGGAGGTCGGTGGGGAGCGACAATTGCTGACATTACAATCGCATTAAATTCATTATGTAAATTATGCTTGAAAGCAATCTGGGCCCATAATCTCCGCCTAATAACATAGCTGCCCATACCAGGCCGAAACCTTAACGTTTTCTGTATTTCTTCGCTCTCTTTCTAATTTAGCCATTAAATTTGCATACAGAAAAAAACAAGCGACGCGCAAAACAAAACAAAAAAGAATTCACACACTAACAAAATCCAAAGACAAGGCAAACACATGTGAGCACGTGTGTGTCTGTGAGTGTATTAGTGGCGCTGGCGCCAACGGCGCAAATTGACACCTACCCGCTACTCATAGGGTAGAAGGGTATTTTAGCTAAGTGTCAATAGAAAATGAATGTAACGGGCTGAAGGAGGCATCCCAGAGTCCATAAAGTACATGTATTTTTGATTAGAGTTAACAGCAGGAAAGTTATAGCCATTGTCAATTTTAAAGGCAAATATCAGGAGCAACTTTGCTTTGGTTTAGATGGTTTGGTTTGGTTGACAGTCTGACCATAAAGGGCATTTTCATCAAAATAGTATATTCCGCACCAAAGATAATTTTCGGTATACTTTCTTAATGCTCGTAGAGTGATTTGCATTCCCACAAAACGGGAAGGGGGTATCTCACAGTCGAGCACTCTCGACTGTAGCTCGACTGCTTGCAGTGCAGCGACGCAGACGTCGACGGCGTCGCGTAGGTGTTAAAAGTGTCTGTCATGTTGCGCATGAGGACAGTGCGAGACGCCAAAATATGCGATACGCCAATAATTACGAGCATGATAATAACGAAGTCGATGGTGATGATGATTTGAATACGAGTGGATCACATGTGCTGCGCTTGGGGGAGCTTCACATTTGCGACCTCGTTATTAATATTATTAATATAATATATGTAAGTATTAGAGGAGCAAATAGTAAACATTTAACGCCCACTGTCTCTGCTCCATCTGCATTCTCTAGCGGCTTGTGAAAGAGTCCGCACAGACACAGACTCAGAGTGGTGTTTCGTGTACGTGTGTCAATGATGCCCATCGAGTAATTGCAGTGGGTCCGCTCTTTCACTCTTTCACTTTTCCTCTCTCTATTTCTTTGTGGAACGCTGGCGAGTGGCATCAGAGCAGATGAAAATGAAGCAAAACTAGGGCTGCATTGCAATTGAATGTAGTTAATCGCAATAATTTCAAGCTGATGAATGCCTAATGTACTTGCTTAATATTTGATATGCTGCTGCAATTATTTGGTCAGGTAATAAATTGCTTGTATGATTTAAGAATGTGCAGATCTGGACACATTTGGGTAGCAACTTTGACTGTAACAAATTGAGAGCATTTTTGGAGACATATTAACTGTCACACAGCAACAACAACAACAACCAGTAAAGTGGGAATGCGACTGCGCAAACAACTTAATTTTGCGGATGATTTACAATTGGGTTTCGAGTTTCATTGTTGGTGACATTTTTGTTGTGCGGCGAATTGGGTGAGACACAGCAAGTTGCTGGCGAATTCGAAGGCAGTTTAACAAAAGGCACTTCAGTGGAGGGGAGATTTACATATATGCAGAGAGTGAGCGGATTGTGCGTGGGAGTTGCGGCGTTAAGTGAATTTTTATGGCACGCGCTGCGCTGCAGAGATGATGGCATAAAAAGTCAATTTAAGTTTAGTAATATTTTGTTGAATTTATAGTTGAGTATTTTGTTTAAGCATAATTTTTTATTGCCCGCGTCACGAATTCGAATCCCAAATGCGAAACTCGAACTCCAACTGTAGTGTGGAGACTGCAGCTTCAGCTGGAAGTGCAAGTGGATCGTGGAAGGCAATTCTAAGCATGAGTCATGGCGCGAGTATATTACGTTATAAATTCAATAAATGTGACCATAAAAAGCCCATTCAAAATACCTTGCGTCCGTACATTAATCCCGAAGCAGGCAGAGCGCACCAGGAGTGTGGGGGTAGAGAGGGGAGAGGACATTACAACGCCCCGCGAGCTGCCACAAAACTGTGTGCGCTGCCCTGGCCCCCAATGATTAATGTTCGACAGTGGTTGGCAGCAGAGGCAGCAGAGGCAGCCTTGGTCTCAGTTCCAGTTCCAGTCGCAACTCTTCCCGGAATGCGAGCCCAGTCAAGTAACCCGAAAAAGACAATACGCATAAATCTATGGGGTTGACACTTAGAACCGCTTTCGACCACAGTGCCACGGACTTCAAATGAATTTGTTTGCAGCAAGGCAGAAGGCAGTCACATCGAAGTTGCCTCCTCTGCTGCCTGATCTTGGTCTTGGTCTTGCTTCACTTGCCGCACAGTCCTCGTCTGGCGGATGAGTTGTGGTAAGGCGCGCAAGGCGTCATAAAATTGGCAACAAATTGTTTTTCACGCCGTTTTAAATACACATTTTCGATACTTGGCCATAATGACTCTGAGTCCGCGTCGAAATGCTTCTGCTCCTCCTCATCCTCCTCCATCAGTTTCCTTATGGAGCAGACAAAGCCGACAACGACATTATTACCACTTTGACGAACTGCAGCGGCCACTTGGAGCTCAACTTCAACTTTAACTTCAACTTGAGCGCAAGGCATCGTCGCGCCTTGTAACACGCTAATAAATTTGCGGCTAAGGAGATAAGCTTATAAATTTTAACTGTAATTATGCGACACAAGATTTATGAAGTGGCCGCCGCTTGACCCAGCCTCTCCCTTGCTCCCCTCTGCCCTCGGCCCTTCCCCTGCCCGGGATTATTAATGAAGCACAAAGTTACAACGAAATGTGCTCAAGTGCCGGCATTACAAACGATGTCGCTGCCCCACGATAACTGGATCTGGGTCTGCCTTCGACTCTCTCTCTCCATCTCTCTCTCTCACAGTCTGTTGCTGCCTCTCTCTCAAGATTTATTCGCTCGCGTCTAATTCGTGGGGGCATTTAATGAGCTTTTAGGCAAACACATGCAAATCCCAGCCAAATCTCTTCTACCCCATTGATCCACTGATACACGCATGCAGCCGTGGGTGTGGTGGCCTCTCCTCCTCCCATTCCCCGTCCCTCTCCCTCTCCCCCTTCACTCTCTGCTCCTGCTCTCGTCGCTGGGAGAAACCACCTACGTGGCTGGTGCGCCAATCGCGCTCCGAGATCTGCGTATTTGACATTGCCATCGTCTCATTACGCCTGCGCAGAGCAACAGCAACAACAATCAGGAGAACGACAAAGAAACTCTGAAGAACAACAACTCGCTAAAAGTGTTGGTGCCACAGGGCGTGGGAGCCACAGCGACTACGCCGATAACTCGATAGACTAAATGAGTCTTATCCGTAGCCCGATTATTGAGCCATATTCGTAAGCACTTTGCCCATGTCATAAACTCATTGATAGCATGTGTTTTGTGATCATCAAGGCTCCAATTATGAACTTTGATTCTCGCTTATGGACTTGGCAAACATCAATGTCATTTTGACCATATTTTTAACTGACAAATTCAATTTCACATATCAGTTTACAACTGGTATTTATAGATCAGTTAGTTCATTAACCTCAGACAGTCGTTGGACTAGCAAGAAGACAAGAAAAGGATGGAGTTACTCAAATCGTTAAAAATATTGTTGTAGGAGCCGTTATATTACTAAAGTCTTATTAATGTTATGTTATATATCAACGGAAACTCTTTTTGTACGCAAAATTTTTTAGAAAACTAGTTCTTGTGAAGCTATAAAATTAATAAGATCATAACTAACACAAAATACATTTTTTGGACTGGATATTTAATTTAAGTGTTAATATATTTTTGGAAAGTTTCTTGTAATTGTATTTGCTTAAATTTAATATTGAGTTTAACTTGTGAACTCTTTAATTTTAGAAACAATTTTATTTTTGTATAATTCACATCGTTTTAAAAAAAATATAGTTCTGTTTTTACAAATAATACCACAAAACTTAGAACACATCAGAAAGACAGCCATCGCAGTTTGAACTAAATTTTGCCTGTCTCATGTTCTCAATATAATACTTAATTCAAATTTCACTTGGAAATTGACTATTAAAGCCTCTAAATTACTTAGAGGAGGAAACAATAAGCCTACCCCTTGGTGCCCTCGATACCCTCTTGGGTGCTTCACCCTCCACTAGGATAAGCATTATGTTGCCTGCGAGAGGTGGAGCGGGGTTAATTATGCAATAAAAATACTTCATTGTTGTTAAGGGACATATGAAAATGTGAAAATTCCATTTTCATTTGCATTTGGGAGAGGGAATGGGAGAGGGAGCAGCGGGGGAGAGCGGGAAGGCTCGTTAGTCGAGCTGCCATTGAGCAAATGCCAACATAACGCGGCTAAGATTGCCGTTTGCCATTGGCCCGGAAGTATCTTGTTAACATGCAAAACAAGCCATTTACCTGGGAGTCGAGTGGCGCCAAAGGAGATCAAGTGGGGAGAGTAGAGAGGGACTGTTTATGAACCTGCCAAGTCGGGAATACTTTTGCCATTGTTGTTTGGCTCAACGCAAAGTAGTTGGCCCAGTAAATAGCTGCGAGTTGTTAACTGTCTTTCGATTTCAATTCAATTAGATAGGGGTGTGTGGGAAGAGACGAAGAAAAAGGGGGTGGGTAAGTGTAAGCGTAGAAGGTTATGGGCAGCCGCATCGTAAAATCTAACGATGTGGCCCAGCCCAAGGATTGCATTTTCAAGCCACATTTGCAGCAATTTTAATTGTATCATTGCGACCCAACCCAAGTCTCTCCACTCTCCAGTCTCTAAGGGAGCAACCCTTTTTGGCAGCCAACGTTAACGCGATTGGACACGCATGTCCAGCACCAGTTACCCCTTTGCTCACCCTCCCCCGCTCCAATCGTCATCCCCGCCAGGCAATAAACACGTAACGAGAAGCCAAAAGCACATTTAAAGTGTTATAAAAGTGTCACCAGGACAACGAGCTCAGAGCCAGATGTCCTTTAGCCAGCTTGATATTGGTTTCTGATCAAACCAGCGAGTAGCGAACAGCAAACAGTTAACAGCAGATAGCAGCTGTCTGCCCCTGCCACTGGATGTGGCATGCATCCAGTGCTAAACATCAATTAGACACACTTCAAGTCCCTGGTGACACTGTGCAACTGTCAAAACAGAAATTGATTGCGTCTGGGATTGGGAATGGGACGCATTGGGGGATTGCCTTGCCGCAGCATGTATCTACATAGGTGTGATTGTGTGTGTTGTGGGTGTGCACACCTGAAATCAAAACATTACTTGCATAAATTATGAACAATGCGAACCGCAAGCGAATCGAAACAATCGCAACAAGCACCACACAGAAACAGTGGCAAGGTCGCAGCAGGCAGTGTGTGCAACAGACGATGAGGCAGACAGAAGAAGGCATAGACGTGTTGCACGTATTCGTGGAATAGTTTGCAAGTACAACGGTTTACTGTTTTAATGACACACACCTCAGACAAACAGTCTGGCAGCCAAACTCTTTCTCAGGCAGTCAGTCAATCAATCAGTCGGCAAGTCAGTTAAAGAACGAAATAAAGCATTCATCAACCAGCTTGTTTAATTTATTTATTTTACTCATTTAATGTCTTCTTTAAACAGAATTCGTTGAACAAATCACAAATATTAAGTTAAGATTGGGAAATAAAAATAAATTAATAAAAATGTAAAGTCTTAAATACTTCAATATAAATTGTAGATACGAGCAAATTATTAATTTACAATCTAAAAATAACTGCTGAAACTAGTTGTTTTTTAATCAGTAAATAAGTTTCTTTATCGGCGAATCTACTCAATAAGAGATTATCTAGTTATTATTATAAGCCAATAGTTTATCAGCTGACAATTCCGCTGGAAAGCATTAATTTTGTTCGATCAATCATGTAATCCATGGATCGATTGGTCAATCGGTTAGTTAGAGAAAAACAAGTTTTTGATCTTAATAATCAACTTATTCAAAAATGAGGCATATTCTTAGACAATTAGGTAAGATCAGTTAAACTGTTGATAACTTCTTATGATTGACTTCTCGATTATCTATCAATCAGTAAGTTTGTGTCAATATATTCCTCTTTTAATCAGTTAGAACAACACGCACATTGCTTGCTCAATCAATAGGTTCGTAGTTCAATCCAACCGTCAGTCAGCCCGTTCCCACTTCTTACCTCCAGTGCGTTGTCAATATAAGTTAGTTGGAAAGAGAGCAGGAATGTTTCCCAGTCAATCAGTCAGTCAGTCAATTAGCTACTCAGCTAGAGCACACGTCGTTCCTTTGTCGCTGTGTCGAGTTCACATTGCATATAATTAAATAATAAAAATGAGCCCTAAATGAGGGCCGACAGATCCTCAAACAGTTGCTGCAAATGATATGCACAGTAGCGGCCGCTTCGTGGAGGTCCAATTAATCGACTCGACTCGACTCGAAACCGAGTCGGACATACAAATGAAAAGTCATAAATCGGCTGTGGAAGTCGTTGAAAGCCAACAAAAAGGAAATGTCACCAAAAATTATGAAGGTTCAGGTTTCGGCTTCCCCAGCGACTTCAGTAGGGTCTCGGTTTGCGAGTAGCGGGCAGAAAGTCAGACGACAGACAGACTGATGAGTAGAGTTGCCCCAATGGCTTGTTGCATTAATTATGCTAAGGGCGTGCGCATTAGAAGCAGACCGCGAGGCACGATCCTTTCCACTGCCTTCACCTCTGAGGCCAAGTGCAAAGACCCACCGGCGAGTGACAGTTGCAGTTGCTGTGGCAGTTGCTGTGGCTGTGGCTGTTGCAAGCCAATGACAATGACAAAATCTTAAGTCGGGCGAGGCATGCGCGCCTGCATATTAAGAGGCGATCATCGCCAAACAGAAAACCACAAAGAACGCACAATAAAAACTGAACCCAACAGCCTGCTCATATGCATGCGTGTCCTGTGTGTTTGTGTGTGGGTTGCAAGCAGGGTTGTCAAAGGTGATGCAGGGTTGCCAACTTATGGTGAGTGACATTTGATCTTGTTTTGTGTCAAATTAAGAGGCTGCAGCTGACAGGGATTTGCTTGGTAGGTCGCCCAGTGTCCATGTCGATGATCGTGCGACTTTTTTGCATTCTACACTCAGAAAAATAAGATTGCAAAACTAAATTGATCTAATTAAGGCCTTTAAAACTGAAGATAATAAAACTAAATATTAATGCCAATATTAAAAATATTATTTCTAATACATTTTCTCTCTTTAACAATAGAATCCAATAAAATACTGATGCTAAAACTAAAAATATTATTTTAAATACTTCTTTCTTCCAACATGGGAGGAAATTTGATTTTCAATTTAAAATCGAATTTAATGAGAACAACTCTAACTAGTATTTCTTGCAATTTCAAAAATATTAATTTTCAATATCTTACAAGGTTTACAATTTACTAATTAACCCGTAGAATTGGTACTTTAAAATAATATAAATAAATTGAAATGCAAAATATAAAAGCGCATTTGTCGACGACATTTCAAGTAGCGAATTTCGCTCACTGTAGCTCTTGTTACCGTTCCCTTACTAAAAGGCTGGGAATTTTGGTTGCGTTGTTTTTTCGGGCAAAGAGCTAAGATTTCTGAGGCGCACACTTAAGCCGTTGAGTGCTTGATTCCTGGTACTTCTGCAGGCGCTTCGATCCCTTGGAGGGCCACACGCGCACTGCATCAGCAGGATCACCGATCTGGATCTGATGCCTGATGGTGGGGACCATGTGCCATGTCATGTTTTGGCACTTGAGTGCGCAACCTCTCCCGCTTCCTCTCCCCGTCGCTGCTTCTATTGTTGCTGCTTTTGTCTTCTGGGTTAATCAAAGCTGGCAGTAAATTTCTCTCTCTCTCTCAAGCTCTATCTGGCTGCGGTTATTGATGCTGATGGCTCAATTGCGAGGACCACACGGCAAGTTGCCACGAAAAGTTAGATCACAAGTTCACAGATCTGCGACCAACGACCAGCGACCGAGGATCATAGATTGTTAATGTGGACCACCTTCAATAATATCCAGCCTGGTGCTCAAAAAGGGTATAATGGAGAAGTATTCTCGCACCCCATAAATGATCCATTTTCTTCATAAGTTTGAGCAGCAGAAGCAAGTGTCTGTCGAACTGTGCTGAACTCTGGGACTACAGTAGGTCTGAGTCTATTATTGAGTTTAAATTTGGAGTGTAGAGAATTTTTCATTATTTTTAATTTGAAGTAGAAAAATTAATTTCAAATATTCACATCAAGGTTTTTCCTCTGCCAATTTTGATTGATTAATTTTGTTAATATTCGAAATAGTAGACAACAATGTGATAACTTATCAGCTGAAACTCTGTATTATATTAACTATATGTCACAAGTTTTAAATTAATGTTGCACTAGATAAATAAAGCGCCAAACCCAAAATAAAAAAAATGTACAAATTATATTAAGTGTATTGAACACTGAAGAAAACATCCCAACTTAACGCTGTTTTGAAATATCAGTAATTATAGATGTAGGGCCCACAATTTCAGTGCGCATATGAACAATCCGTTTCGATCGATTGCTCCACGGAATCTTTATTGAAACAGCTAAAGCACAACGAGGCAAGTGAAGTTTTTATTTTTATTTACGCACAGGGTGTGTTGCAGTGCAGCACACCCGCTGATCTCTGTGATATTTGGCAATATGAAAATGAGCCAAAATAAGGTTGAGAATTAATTCTTCTAGCTGATCGCTGGCGTGCTTCTCAGAAGCCTAAAATGAGTTCTCGCATTATGATAATGATGATGGCAATCGAGGGACTTTGATTTGTTGTCGACCATTTGTCAGTGTACAAAACTCGCATCAAAGAGATATGTTTTTTGGGTAGGGCAACTGCGATTTGGATCGGTTCAATTGATAAGTCGCCAAACAAAACTGTGACTCACTTGTGGCATGCCACGATCAGTTGCCTCAGCCTTAACTCTCGACACTTTCAACGCATTTCGTGGGTAATTAGCAGTTGACAATTGATGCATTGCCGTCCATTTGAGCTGCACTTTGGTCACTGATTGATCAATGAGCCATGCTCGACAATTGACGATTGACGGTCGACGGTTGACGGTTGACGGTTGACGGTTGACGCTTGACAGCATACGAATTGTCCACTTCTGCAGGGAGGGGGAAAAGGAGTTGTGGAAAAAGTCGATGACGAGCTGGAGATGAAGTTGGAGTTGAGTGCATTGGCTTGTTGTAGGGCATGGAGCGATTTAATTGCCGATAAGCGGCTGATTAATATGTTGCAGCTAGACGCTATAATTGCGCTAGGCGTCGATTGAATTGAAGGGATAGACAGAGAGCGCTAGTAAGTAAGAGAGAGCGAGAGTGTGAGAGGTAGGCAAATGATGCATACTTAACTATAATACAAACATTTATTTGTTTTTAGTTTAATTAAGCCATAATTTATGGCCAACAGCACGCGGACACGCAGCCCAGCAAAAAAGGGTCGCACTCGACGTCGCGTCGCGTAGCCCCTCTCCTCTCTCTCTCCCTCCCTCTCACTCTCTCTCTCTCTGATGACCAGGCTCTGACTCCGACTCTGAGGCGAACTCGCTTTGTGCCGTCGACAGCCTGACACCTGCGCGTGTAAATTGGGCCAGCGGCAAATGCTTTGGCAATTACAACATAGGACACATTCAGCCATATGCAAAACCCTGTTGGCCTGGCTGAGACCGCGACCGTGGAGTCTAACTATGTTATGGCTATAACTCCGGCCCGACCTGCCAGACTCGGGTGGTCTAATTAGAAATCGGCTTGTCAATTAGCTCGGCTGCAACAAGCGGCCACCTCTGGGGAAGCTGCAGCATGTCATGTTACTTGCCCCAGCTCTCGCTTCCTTTTGCATGTCTCGTATCTTGAAGGGAAAGAGCATAATAAGTTGGTGTAGGACACGAGAAAACAACGTAGTATAAAGATTGTCTCTTGAATTTTAGCCATCTTTTCTTTACCACCTAAAAACCAAGTCGAATTTTGCAACTTCTTTGCTGAGATTCGGATTTTAGTATTACAAAATACAGCCTTATTGACAATACCTTATGTTGCTATATTTTTTTTCGCATTGTTTTTTTTTGTTATTTATTCGTTACTATTTCTTGCTAATCAGTCCCTAGCATTTGGTATTTTAATATTACAATCTTCTTAATTAGTTTGACATAATTTGACATTATTGTAACTTTTTTCAAATGTAGTCCAATTATTAATTTAAGTATTTGTTATTAAACTGTTTGCTATTCAAAAGTTGATTATGAACAGTCGTCAATAAAGAAATTGCAATATTATATATTAAATTAAATCAATTGAAAAAACTGCCAACTGTTATTTTTAAAATATACCGAAAAGTATATTAATATCACGTTGAATTATATACCACTGTCAGCAGAAAGAAATAATCATAGGCAGCTCCATCTGATTTTTACCTCAAAAGCTTGATTCTGGATTGACTTCTATGTTTTTCACCCGATCACAACCAATTCAACCAATTTCAGAATTCATTTCGACTTTAGATATTATTGTGTGTACCAAAACGCGTGATTCTAGTCAATCGATGGTTGATCGTTTTTATCCGATTTGATACCTCTAGCTCTTATAGTCTCTGAGATTTAGCTGTTCACACGCACGGACAGACAGACGTACAGAACGACAGACGGACATGGCCAAAACGCATCGGGTGTTATCACAGATAATTTAAAATTTAAAATGAAATATTATTATATTTACGTGTGTTTTGAGATCATTTGATGAAGCGCCATTCACATACATTTTTTTTTTCAATTTTTAAAATAGGTGACGGGTATCTCAGAGCTGTGCTTGCTCAAGTGCAGCTGGGCCACTTGCTTGTGGTGTAGGTTTTTTTGATCGATGCGAATACACGAGCTGCAGGAAATATTGAAGCTGCTGTTGCTGTTCTTCCTCCTGCTTTTGTCGTCGATTCTAATTTTTCAATTTCTCGAATAAACACGGCACACGGAACACGGCACATGTTGTCCAGTTGAATATGCGAAGGTGTCCCCAGAGAAGTTCGTTCGCTGTGCAGGTGAGCGACAAGCGACAAACGACATCGACTTGCCTGCCTTTCTCTTCCCCTGCTCCTTTGCCTTTGCCCCCTCCTTTCCACTCTCCGCTGGAATTCTCAGTTTTACGAGGAATCGCGACGCGACGCTTAACTAATGATGCTCATCAGTTGCTCAGCTACTGCTACTGTAAAATGTATCTGCATCTCCATCTCCATCTCCATCTGCATCTGCATCTGCATCTGCTGATCGCTGATCACTTTTCCGTGGAATATCGACAGTGAATGGAAATTAATTTACGTTAATAAAACAGAAACATTCCAAACTTAATTAGCTGCGAGTAATATGAAAAATTGCCATCATTAAATTCGGCTGCCTCTTCGACGGCGTTAAAGCGTTGACTTTTGGGTTCTGGGCCATCGAAATTGAAATTGAGTTTCCCAAAACTGTGTCCAAAGCTGGACATGGGCTGCATTTCCTCAGCACGAAACCTTTGGCCCTGTTGCAAAAGGCGCACCAGCCACAAGAACAACGAACATCAATGATCATGCAGCAGAGACGAAGACGCAGCCTCAGTCTCTGCTTTTGCTTCTGCTCTGCGTCTGCCTCTAGTCTGTGTTCTCGTACATGCCACCGCAGACACGGCCAGCAACTGGACCACCCAAGTTGCATTTGGCTTAAAACCCATTGGCGACGTTGCAGCAGCAACAGCAACAGCAGCAGCAGCGGCTGCGGCTATTAAGCTTGCCTCAAGTTGAGGCACTCGATGATTACTTGAAATTCAATTGCAGTCCATTAGGAGTGATTAATATGTATGCGATTCGAAAGCGCAGAGCATTGCCATGCCACTAAAGAGATGCCACCAAAGAGTTGCAGTTGCAACTTGCAACAAAAATGCACCGCACTTAAAATTATTGACACTTTGGCCCAGCTACGATTGTGCTACGTGCAACGGCTACTGTGTGGCAACATCGCTCGGCGCTCTTCGCTCTTCGCTCTGCGCTCTGCACTCTCTTAGCGAAGAGGCACTCGCCAAAAGAAGACATTGCCACATTGTGGACCACACACGAAGTCAACGTCCAGACCAAGTCCAGGCAGCTCCAAAGCTGCGCCACAGGCAACAAACGCGGCAAAAACAATAACAATAACAACAACAGGCGCAGTAGTTTTGCGGCTCGTTACGTTCCAGCCGCCTGCTCCATTCCCCTGTGAACGAACCTCATCATCACCATCCTCCTGCTCTTCATCATCATGATCATCATCATCACGATCGTCATGGTCGCGGTGCGGCGCCAAATTGCAGCAAAGTAAAACAACGTTTAGCAGCGAAGCTGTTATGATCTTCGGTCAGGCAATCCACAAAGCCAAAGCCAGAGACACAGATAGCGACAGAGCCAAACTTACAGCCAAAGCCAAGCCAAACTCGGATACAGCCAAGAGACAAGGGAATAGGCCAAGAGAAGCAGACTAAGAGAGCAACAGCTCAAGCTGCTTTGAGTTGCCTTCGAGATCGAGTTGAGGTGCTGCTAGACTGGAAGACTGATTGACAGATTGAGAGACTGACTGCCTGACTGACTGCCTGACTGGCTGACTGATGCGAAGCGCATTCAAGTGGATTAATTGCTCCACGAGATATTCGGAAAATGGCCAGGAAACATGCTCTGATCCACGGATTGGGCATCAGTCTGTGGGGTAATTACAAAATGCAGTTAATTGAGCGACTCTCGGGGGGATTTTCACAATTGAATCCTTATCTGTGGATAGATATAGCCATTCGAATGGAGTCAATCGCCACCAAATGGCTTGAAAATGTTAACTACTTTTTTGGTAATTTGTTTCAAAGCGAATTTATACAATAAGTCTTGTGTTAGATAATATATGTATATGTAATTTCATTTAATTTATTTAGTGTAATACAAATTGTTAGTGACTATTCCCAAAATTAATAAGTTTCATCCTGTACGACTAGGATATAGATAAATACATAAATTAGTATAGACAAATGGTAAGTTTTTGTTTATTAAGCATTATTTTCATAGTCATAGGTTTTTATTGACCATCGGTTCATGAATATATACAGTTATACAGTTTTTTTTATTTTGAAAACCAGGAAAAACGTAATAAATGTGAATTACATACATATGTATATTTAAACAATTTTTGTACAGAAAGGTATTTGCATTGATTTTTCTTTCTTCTTTAAGGAATTTAATATTAAATTAAGATATTAAAATATATAAAGTAAATACTTAATTTTTGCCGTGAGTTAACTGATTTAAGTGGTTAAAAAATGAAAATTCCGCACACGTGAAGCAATAACGTTGGGAGTTAATATCGTTCATTGTCATTCTTCCTCTTGCTCTTCCTTTCTGTCTCTGACTCTTTCCTTTTGAATGAGATTCACTTGTGAATTACGTGCCATAAAAATCACATCAATTGCATCCGTTTCAGAAACTAGTTGCTATAAAAGTGCAATTACCCGCATATGCAGAAAGGGAGACACTTTAATTTATTGTTCCAGCTCCAGCATCAGTTTCGGTTTTGGTTTCGGTTCCAGCTCCATTTTTAGGGTTAGTTCCAGCGGCAGATCGACTATAAAAACCGAGAAACGGCAAAAGTGAAGGAGACCAAGCGAAATACTGCATTTAAAACGGGCATTAAATCTCGCTGGCGAAATCTCACTTGAATTTACATGCCACGCCCCTCCCCCAGTTGGGCGGAAAAAGGAGTGAAAATCGAGTGGAGGCAGTGTGTTTTTTTTTGTCTAGTAGTAGGGTAATATTTCTCGGCAACAGAAGTAAAAGAAGGCAAGACAGAGTGGAGGCGGGGTGGCGGGAAGGCGGGAGGGAAGCAGACCAAAAGCTCAATTTGTACCTCAATTAAGGCGTCGCCGCTGCCATGGCACAGTGGTGCGAAAGCTGTTTGCTGCGCGCTCAGCAGTGCTTGTGGCGCATTTCCGTATCCGCCCAAGGTTCAATCTCCCCCCTCCGCTCGCGTCTCTACTCATTGAGTTATGGCCCCGATTCGTGTTCGCAGCGCTGCACGAACGCAGATAAAAACTGTTTGGCGTTTGCCTCGTCCTCGTCTCCTTCTTGGCGCCCGAGTGTCCTGCCTGCTGCTGCTTCTGAATGGAGAGATAACCAACGGCGGGGCGCAATTTTCAACACATTTCGCCAGGATACACACAACACTACACATCACATCCTTTTTTCAGTGCGCGTCCTTTTTATTGCGCCAATGTTCAGGCTGCACTTTTTGTGCCTTTGGTTTTCCAGCTCTTTTTCTTTCGTTTCGTTTCGTTTCGTTTTCGCTGCTGCTTTATTGAGCTTTCAGCACTTTCGCTTGTGGGCAGCAGGGCTCGGGAGGGGGGAGAAGCGAGGAGAGCACCTGGTACACTGAAAAGTGCAGAATCAAATAATTTACTTTCCAATTCGCGCTGAGATCACGTTTTTAATTTGAAATTTTACAACTTGCGCGCACAATGTTTATTTTAACTGTGAGGATTGCTCGACCCCGTGGAAGGGGGAGGGTAAAAGGGGGGCTTAGGGGCGCAGACAGTGCTGCCAACACAGATTCCTGCCGCGATTGCGATTGCCAAGTGCTTGGCTGGTTGGCTGCCTGACAGTCACCAAGGGCTGTTTGTTTGCTGTTTTTTGTTGCTTTGTGGGGTTGTTCGCTCATCGCATCGCATCGCATCGCTTGGCATTGTTTTGCATCGTTCAGAATCAGCACCACATTTGTTTATGGCCCGCACATTTACCAATTAACCCTCGTCTCTGTGTCTACTATTGTGTGTGTGCTCGCTCAACACTTTTAGCCGCGATTCTGCAAAAAAATATACATTAAAATTATGCACACGGCCATCAAGTTTTACAACCAACAAAAAACACAACTACTGCTTTTGTTGCTCCCCAAAATGAACGAATGAGCGGTATCCTAACAAGTTGTGTAAAAATCTAAATTTGTTAAAAAATACAAACATTTTTCTATTTTAGCTATGTACTCCTTGCTCATAACACTCCTCTATTATCATAGACATATTTTTAAGATCATCGAACATTACTTATTGCAATCCTTCATTAATATTTGCAAATTTCTCAAATTGTAAGCTAAGCTTTTAATAATTTTTATAACTCTTAATAACTTAATTATTGATATTTTAATTAAATCCATAATTTATTATTTTTTTTTTTTGTGAAAAGCAATTGTTAATTGAATAATCCCCTTAACATGTTTCTAAAACACTCAAATAGTATCGGTCATTTCGATTAGAAGAGCGACCAAAAACTATAACCGAGGGTCATACACGAGTACTGTAAACAAGTTTAGTTTCTCCAGTTCTTATATTCTCTGGGATATAGGGGCGCTATATCGGCTGTTCACTCTACTCCTACATGCATTTTCTATTTGGGTAGCGAGGTATATTTTACTTTCAATGAGAATTATTCGTTATAATAGCACTTCAAATATTTATAAATTTCGAAGATATTATTTTTGTTCTTTCTTAACAGTAATTATTATTTTGTTTTGTAATAAACGACTTGGGATTTTGAATTCGTATCCCACAAGTACTTGGACATTCAGCTCGCCGTTCTCAATATTAACTATAAAGCTGAGCTACCCTTTAAGTCAAGTTCATAAATTGCTTAAAACAATAAAAAAACAAATTTGCTTCATTGTACAAATATTTTGATTTAATTTGTGCGCGAATTGTTTGTCTTGGGCTTGGGCAGTTAGCGATTGACTTTAGCCTCGGTGTCGATGTCGGTCTCGGCCTCGTCCTTGTATTCCGTCTCTCTCTCCCTGTATCTATAGAGCTAATTCATTAATTAAACCAAATTTGGCTGGTGGCCACCCACAAAGTGAGATGCTTACGTGAGATTTTGATATATGGTCGAGGCACGATCCCGATGAGGGGAGAAATATCGTTAGTGAAATGTGCGACGAGTTCGGTTTTGGGACCTTCTCCACTTAAAGTTTGTTGTTCGTTTGCAGTATGCGAATTTCATCGCATGATAAATGACAAATTTCCGTTGCACTTTGCCGCAGTTGAAACTCATTGTTTGTCATATTCAAATGCCAAAAAATATTGTCATTATCGGGATGCGACTCTCGCTCAGCTGCCTGCCGATCATTTGTCTTGCAATTGGACTTGGACTTGGAGTTGGAGTTGGAGTTGGAGTCGTCTCCTGGGGGGCCAGCAGACACCAGACAGCCGACACAAGCAAACAAGCGACAAGAGACACATTCGCAGCCATGGCTAATGCATTTGAAGTCAACGAGCAGTCAATAACCTTAGCGAGGCCTCGACCAGACCAGGCCATGTGCCATCTGTTTATTAGCCAAATGCATATGAAACTTTTTTCATTTCAATTGCCAACCGCAGTCTGGGTGGTAAGCTCGTTATACCCTAACTATTGGAGCTAATGATAAAGTCATAATTGAAAGGCTCAATAGCAATATTGTCTCGCCGGCTTAAATACCCTGTATTTCAGAAAGAAGACGTAGAAAGCCATTCGATAATTATTGTCAATTATTGAAAGATGTTTCCTTTTTTTGTATGTGTCGAGTAGAGTAAATTGTAATAAACAAATAAAAAAGAAAAAACTCCATTATATATAAACATTCAATGCAATTTTATGGGGATTTCCCTGACTGAATTTACTATTATCTCCAGTCGATCTGTAGCTTTAAATATGGTGTTTTACAGCTTGGCATCGTATTGTAGTAGAAAATAATTAAAAGGTATTTCATTGTGTATACATATTTCAGTATTGCAGGCAAATTGTTTAAGGAATAATACTTTGAATATTATGTTCATATACATTTATTTAATATTTTGGCTTGCCTATTTTTGAACAATAATTAAAATTGTAATATCGATTTCAAACAGGGTATTTAACTCTCGTTCTCAAGCGATCTACACACACTTAATTTGGCACTCACATCTTTTTGTGGCAACTTGACCCGCGGTTCAAATAAATAATTGTTTTTTTAGCTCGTTTCAGCGCTTCTATCGTTGTCGTATATCGATTGCTCTTCTCACCTCGAATCCGTATATGAGAATCTCAACCCGAATCGGACTCCGTCCGAGACTCCGCTGTGTGTAAGGCGGGCGCGGCACACCTTGAGCTCTTGGTTGAACTGGCTGAGATGGCTAAGACAAAACACCTCAATGACATTTGCATAAAGTGAAATAATAATCAAATTCAATTGGCTGCCATGTTTATGATATTTATTTAATGTTGTGTGTTGCCATTAAACATTAATAAGCACAAAGTAATGATAATAATGTCATCATAATAGTCGTCGTAGTCGTTGTTGTTGGTGGCGAGACCCACCGCTGGGACCCACCACACGTCGCCAATGAAAGTGGGAGATGTGAAAATGGGAAACTGGAAAAAATGGGAAAATGGGAAAACGTTTAATGCCCGTTTCAGCCGGTTTCGTCGGCTTTGCGCCTCTTTGCTCATTTGCCATGCATTTATTCATTATATATTTATGACTATTTGCGGCGACCTCTGAATGAAAATTCGATTCATTCGCTTGTTAACAATTACAATTACAATTACAACTACACAACATCCGCCTGTTTTTCGCCTCTTCTCCTTCCCCTCCAAGCCATTCCTTTTGTTAGTCAAGGCGCCACAAACCCGATTGTAATACGACCGTATTATTTACATGTGATTCAATAATTGAAATGACCAGTTATGCTTTTCTTTGGTCATAAAATACTCGTCTACTTGACCAGAATTTATAATTAAATGCAATAAAAATATCGAGAATTCTCATACAAACACTTTGCCAGACTTAAGAACTAGCCGAACTCGAGGTGGTTAATTGAATTGTATAGAGTTGTAGATACTAAATCGAACAACTTTTGATTTTATATTCTTTCAGCGATAAACTATTTACTGCTTATACCTATAGCACAATTCAGAAACTGGAATTAATCATTTCTTTAGCTTTAATGAGAATAAATAATTTACTATTCGAAGATGCAAATGTCATGAGCTAAACTTATTTAAGCTACTGGTAAGTCATGCACGAAATGAACAAGAATTATTCTCTTGCTACTATTTATTATCTAGATACGGATCTTTTTTCATTAATCTATTTCCAGCATTTGAAAAAGTTAATGTCATTTCGGAAAATAATATTAGTCGAACAAATTGTCTCTGCATCTCATGCTTTGTTGGCAATTTATCAGATAATTGGCATTATGCAAATTACCACTTTGGAATAGGGATGAGTTTAATATTATACGGTATTTATGGCTAATACGACTCGTGAGTGAAGCGAAATTTGAAATCAATGCAAAGCATTAAAATTTAGGTATTATTTATGAGCTCATGGATTAGCAAGTGTTAAACAAATGCTTTGCGTTTCGCAAATCACAAATTAATTGTTATCTCTGAATGCAGGCTGAATAATTTATGGCAATCAATTAACAAACCTCGAATCAAATAAACAAATCAAATCAAATGTGAAATGTATTTTTGACTCGCAGAGAACTTTAATTTTGATTTTGATTTTTATTTATGGACAGACAAATGAAACACATTTAGATATGTTTAAATATGCTTTTGTGCAGTCGAGGCGCCTTTGTTGGCCAAATCAATTAGCGGGCGAGCAGAAAACCTGGCAATACACGATGTTGTAGTTGTAGCTGAGCTGTTGCGCGAGTTGGAGCTGGAGGTGCAAATGCGGCAGTCAAACAAAGGCGCAAGCAGTTGACCAATTAGCGTGGCATGCAACATGGTCCGTTGTGGGCCGCTCAACAAAAGACAATCAATTACAATTACTTACGACTTTGTTACAAAACTCACAAGTTAACAGCTCAAATATTTGTGGGCCGCTAAGCGCCGCTGCCGCCGCTTCGATCTCTAGCTGGGATTGGGAACTGCGAGCTGGGGAATAGATCTGAGAATGGCCGGGGAATTGGAGATTCAAAGCAGAGAGAAGTGCGCGCTAGTCGCTCAAATACGTTGAGTCAACAGCATTGACGTTTCGAGTTGACGGCAATGATGATGTGACTGTGACTGTGACTGTGAATGTGAATGTGAATACACTCATCGGGCTGGCTGGTGTTGGCGTTGACTTCTGCTGAAAATGTAGCCAAGTGTTGCCTGCTTTGAATGTTTGTTTAGGCTGCATTCAGACACGGCGGCTGTAGCGCCAGAGAGAAGCAGCAAAGACGAAGACAAAGACGACGAGGACGACGAAGAAGCAGGGCATCACTTCAAGATACACGTACTACGAGATACGCCGAGATGCCGAGAGACACCGAGTCAAAACTCAGCGCCTGTCTGTTGGCCATAATTGAGTGCACTTTCCATGGAACTGGCAGCGATTATGAAATGCCCAACTCCATCTCCATCGCCATCTCCACCGCCATCTCCATCTACCAACTGCCACTGGGAGCCGTGGCTGGCAAATAAAATGAAACCGAAACTATTAAAGCCACATGCAAATGGCGCACATCAAGGCATCAAACAGCCTCCTAACTGCTCCCGAACGCTGTTCGCAGCTTCCAGATTCACACTCACATTGTATATGGAACCGGGAAGGGGTAGCGGCATTTTATTATCGCATCGTAAATCAATTGATAAAGCGAAGCGGAAACAAGTGGCATCCCCAATTGCCCATTGCAACACGAATAAATCTGCGAGACGCCGCACATTCTTTGACATTTACTGTACTCAATGCGATGCTCACTAAAATACAATCTAAACTCGCTCACTCGATGCGCAACTTATTCACTTATGGAAGATGCTTCCACTCGAAGAAAAATTACACCACTAGAAACCAATTGTACTAAACGTTGAATGAATTGTCTTAGTACATTTCCATAGTGTAAATCAAAGAGCTTTACCATCATCAGAAAGTAATTGTATTAAGCAACTATTTAATTATCTTAGTAAAATTTTTTTAAAATAACTTCTAAAATGATATTAAAATGCAATTCCAAGAATTTCAACATCACTACAATATAGCAGTATTAAATTTTTAATTAATCCTACTATATGTTTATTCTTGGAAGTACTACAATTAATTGTAAGTGTAATTCTTGTTGCACGATAACAATGCTTAGAAAGAAAGTGGTTATAATTTATTTATATTTTCATTCATTTTAGAGCAGAATGACCAAAAAATTTAGGAAATATAATATAAAATGATGAAACAGGAAAATAAAATACTAATTTCAAATTTAAGAAATTTAAAATAAAAACAAGTAAGAAAGCTACAGTCGAGAGTGCAACCCATTTCGAGAGAAAACAAAAAACTTAAATGATATTTTAACAAAAAATATACCGAATATACTAAAACTTGTTTTTTGTATATATTTGAAAATAGCGGGTAAAAATCCACAACACCGTTATGGTCATACTGTCAACTAAACAAACAAAGCGCGTGCAGCTGCAACTGAATTTTGCATATAAAATTGATTCTTTAATAACTTCCTTGTTTTTCATTCGATCTCAACCAAATTCACAGGAATCATTGAGAATATAATTATTATTATGCACACCAAAATTCAATGCTCTAGGTCTATTATTACGGCTTTTACAGACTTGTGGGGGCGGAAAGGGGCGTGGCATCCAACTTTTGAAATAAACTTGATCTGCGTAGCACCTATAGGAGTACTGTCCCCAAATTTGGTAGCTCTAGCTCTTATAGTCTCTGAGATCTAGGTGTTCATACAGACGGACAGACGGACAGACGGACATGGCTATATCGTCTCGGCTGTTAACACTGATCAAGAATATATATACTTTATGGGGTCGGAGATGCCTCCTTCTGCCTGTTACATACATTTTCTGTTGGCCCTAAGTTATAAAACCCTTCTACCCTATGGGTAGCGGGTATAATTATATCTATCGCAGTTAATACTTACAAATGTCTGTAGAGATTTCTAATTATACCCGACCTAGAGATATCAAATTTGGTGACAGTATTCGTGTAGGTCTTACGCAGATCAAGTTTGTTTAAGATTTTTGCCACGCCCCTTTCCGCCCCTAGTAAAAGCCGTAATAATAGACCTAGAGCATTGAATTTTGGTATGCATAATAACAATTATATTCTCAATAATTCCTGTGAATTTGGTTGATATCGAGTGAAAAACAAGGAAGTTATTAATGAATCAATTTTATATGCAAAATTCACTTGCAGCTGCCCGCGCTTTGTTTGTTTAGTTGACAGTGTGACCATAACGGTGTTGTGGATTTTTACCCGCTATTTTCAAATATATACAAACAAAACACAAAATTCAGTATATTTTTGGTATATTTGTTGTTAAAATACCATTAAAAATTTTTTTTCTCTCGAAATGGGTTGCGGGTATCATACGGTCTAGCACTCTCGACTGTAGCTTTCTCACTTGTTTTCTAATTTATTTGAGGAAAATTTGTTTAACTATTATTCATGCAATTTAAATTAGCCAAAGTCGTAATAAAATATAGACTAGAATAAATTATTTTAATTAAACCAATGAACTATACTATATATTTCTAAAAGTATTTTATAATAAAGGCTTGCATATGAAACAGTTACTTGAAGTCGAATTGAAAACAAAATGAGGAGACAATTGATCGCAATTTCGTCGAGTGTATGCGAGAGTCAGGAGACAGTATGAGGCGACCGGCAATTAATACGACAAACTGTAAAATGCATCGGGTGCATGGGATCGCTAGAATCGGTTGCAGCGGTTGCATCGGGAGTTGCAGGCAAGCGAAATGCAATTAGCGAAGGGGCTTGGGGTCGCCACGTGGCGATATCAAAGGGGAAGCTGCAGATTTTTAGACTCAAAGGCGCATAAATCACACACAGAGTGGGAGGTGGAGGGGAAGGCGAGGGAGCGCCCACACACGCACCACAAGTGAGGGGGCTGATTGAAATGGTAAATGGGCATGGAGCTGACTTATGTGTGTGCCATCAGAGAGCAGCACATGTGTCTCTTCGTCCGTCCGTCCGTCTCTCCATCTGTCTGTCCGTCGGCGTTTGTCTGTTTTTGTGGCTTTTTAATAGCCGATCCTCGACATTGTATGCGCAATTGAAATTCCGCTGTCGGAAAGTGAAATTTAGTGTGTCACTTGGCAATTTTAGCTAATTAGAAGTGTTGAAATATTCCTTTGATAGCCCACAGCCTACAGTGCACAGCCCAAGTCACAATAGACGCTGCTGCTAAAAGTTCCACTAATAGTTCCAGTTCCACTCGCAGTTCCAGTTCGTTGCCGGCTCATTTGAGTCGCGTTTGTAGCTGATGCAATTGGCTAATTGGTTCATTACGTGCACAAATGGATTTGCGCCTCTATAATACGCCTGATTTAAATCGGAATAGCCGGCGAGGGGGAGAAGGGAACTGGGAGGGAGCATTACGTAGTCGCGGCACATAATCGTATTTCTTTCTTTGCGCTAGCATTTGGCGTTCGCAATTAGCGTTCGCATTAATTCATTTTATGTGCGCCGATCTCGTCGCCAGATCCCCCAACCCACCATCGCCTCCAACCGCACCGCAGCCACACATCAGCTTCAGCTGCTCGCATCAACGCTTGCCAGTAAATGTCAGCTGCCCTCCCCCTCCCTCCTTCGGCAGTCTCCTTCAGTCGACTCCTACTACAACTTTGTCTGTGCAGCTTTCAGCTTTGCGTTTTTGCATTTATTTTCAGCAAATTAACGCCGCATCTTGCCACAAAAATCTGTGCTAATAAATCATTTGATGTCGCTGCCGGTTGCGTTGCAGTTGCATTTGATGCCACCGTGTGCCGTCTTGTCACAGTCACAATATTTGTTTATAAGAAGATTTGTTTTTAATTAAATGGCAGCTCCAAATCGAAAGCAATGCTGTTGCCGTCACTCATCCTCATCCTCGAACGTCCTCTGCCTGCCTCAGCCTCATCCCAAATGCCACATGATTGTGCAATTAGCGCATCAACCAATTCTCCCCTCACTCAATCTCTCTCTCTCTCTCTCATTCTCTCTCTTCTATCTCTCTCTCTCTCTCTCATTCTCTCTCTATATCTTGCCGTGACTGGTGACAAGTTTACATGATTTAAAGTTGCGCCGGCAAAATGTCTTTGATGTTGAAGGCGACGGCAACGGCGCCTCTTGAGAATGCCCCCCTTTTATTTCCCTCCCCCTCCTCACCATAGGGGCAGCCTATTAACCTGAATACAGTCGATTAGCACTTCACTCAAATGCAGCCTGAGAGATAAGTTTGCAATCAAATGAAAAATTGAAGTTACTTTGTTGCCCACTTAATTAGCGCTTGGATATTGTTGTTGCCATTCAATCGCAGCTCGCATTATTTATTTTTTTTATTTCTATAGAAATACAATTGTATTTATAGAATTTCTCAAATATTCCAATTAAATATATTTAAATGTCATATATCGCATTCGAAATAATTTATTTTCCCCTTTCCTCTTATTATTGTTTTATACATTTTTTTTCATTTAAGTTATTTAATCAAATATAGATACAATAAGTATTTATACGTTTATTTTAAAGAATATTAATCTTCATAATTCAATAACTGAACTGGCTGAGCTTAATCCGCATTGGAACCGATTGAATTTGGAATCAAACAGGGAACAATAATATATAATAATGAATTGGGTTTTACTTATCGGTTTGCCCCCGAACAGTTTTAACACATGTTTTTATTGAGATCGTTCATTTGGAAATCGATGGAGGTGAAAGGGGCAGATGCACTTTATCTGGGTTATGGTTTCATTACCATCGATTTATGAAGAAGCTCATTACTAGTACCTGTACATCGCTTGATGGGCGGTCCAATCAAGTTGAAATATCTACCACCAAAAAGTAATGTTGCTTTGAACATTTCATTTTGAAACGAAAACTCATTTGTGTGTCCAATAACACTTTATTCCATTACAAAATTAATCAGTCGAATATTTTTTTGCCAACGAATATTCGTTGCGAAAAGATAATTCCAAACTATTCGAAACATTTTATCAGTTCCCAATTTAAATGACTGAATTCAGTTGCCAATAGAAGATCATGATCATAAATTAACAAAATGTGGATTTGATATTATTTTTAAAATATTTTTTTATTTTATTCATTTCTGTTGTTGTTTTTTTTTTTGTGTTTGTTTTTAGCACATGGATTTCAAGAGATTGCTTTTAACTTCTTTTGTTTTGTATTTTTTGGGTGCATTTTGTTGGTGAGTTTTGTATTTTAAGCATATTTCATCCATAACATTTTCGTATTTTGTTTTTCTTTTTGTTTTTGTTTTGTTGATCTTAAAAACTAGAAATACTTCTGCGTCAAAGCGAGACAATGTGTGTGTTTGAACTAAGCTAGAAATTAATCTAAAGAACTTTTAAATTACTTATGGTATAACATATCAAGCTGAATATAGTAGTGTTTATAGGGTATAGTATGCAGATATAGATTAGAGATGTGTTAGCTGTTGTCGAGTTGGCATAGATCGATTGCAATGCAATATCTCTATGGACATAATACTTCCATATTCGATAACGAGTAGATTGGTTTTTTTTAATGTTTTTTTTGTTGTTGAAATCGTTGAAGCTTATATTACAAATATTGTAGTAAGTTTAGGGATAGATCTATAGTTTGTATAGATGGATGTATATTACAATTATATCACATGAACACTTTTGTACGCCGCATTATTGCACACTGAGGACCAGCCTAAAGAGAGACCAATGTCGAAAGAGAGAGAGAGAGAGAGAGGGTGGGAGGGAAGTTCCTTATGGAATCTGTCCGTTCATGCGCATCTCGAGCTCCTCCTCCTCTTTGGTCAACGGCACCGTCGTATGGTTGTACAAACCCTGCGCCATCAGCTGCAAGGCGAGGGGGTTCTTCGATCCCGTCGACTTCTTGATCTTGGCCCGTTTGTTCTGGAACCAGATCTTGATCTGTGCTTCGTTCAAGCCCAGCTCGGAGCTCAGCTGCTGACGGCGACGTTCGGTGAGGTAGCGATTCTCATTGAATTCTCGCTGAAAGTAGAGGAGAGAAGATAGAACAAATAAGTAAAAGAGTAGGAGAGAGAGCACGATGGTAGGTAGATTCTCTGAGGCAAATCAATTATTTGCGGTTTAGTTGAAAGACCCGGGCACATTGTGAGTGAAATACGACTAGAAGTATGTCCAATTGGTTAGGAAGACGGAACGGTGCCGCATTAGGACTGCCATAGCGATAGACGGACGGGCGGGACGTGCGGTCGCCAGGATGCAAACACAGCGGGCGGGCGGCGTAAAGTGTGTAAATATTTTGGTAATAAATATGACACAACATGCCAGTTAGAGCAGCAACTGGAGTGGGCAAGGATTGGCAGCCGAGGACACAACAACCGAGGATTGAGCCACGAGTGAGATTACACTAGAGACCAAATTCTAAATTATACACACTTTTGGCATAGTCTGAAGACTGCAAAACAAATTAATCGACAAAAGAATGGAAACTAGATAGGCACTTGGACTATGCAAAAGTAATACATCTAGTATTTATAAAGTTCAGCTGTTCGAATCTATTTGACATTCTCTCGACATGCGACTCAGTTCGTCAGTGAATTATGGTTGGAAGTGCGATGCTTACCTTGAGGCGTGCCAACTGCTCGCTGGAGAAGGCGGTGCGTGGACGCTTCTCGTCATTGGTCTTGTCCTTTGGTTGCTTGGGGCGACGGTAGCGGGGTCCTGCAAATGGAGAGAGGAGAGGAACAAATGGAAAGTTAGTTGAAATTCCAGCAGACATGAATAGGCCCCTCATTGTATATAATTAATGATATTAATGGTTTAATTAGCATAAACTCGCTTTCTCAAACAAAAACTTGTGGCATGCAACGCCAGCGTGTGTGTGTTGCGTGTTCAATTTGTCAGCTGTCAGCGCAGCGTCTAACGAACAGTGTAGAGGGCCAAGAGAAGCAGATGGAAGGGGGGACGAAGACTGATGAGTCAAAGTTGAAGCACTGCAAAATGGCTTAATAAATGCCGCCGAAGTCTATAACTATAGTTAGTTCAAGCTGTTAATTGGCAACTTCAATAATTGCCAGTCTGAACAGACTGAGCTGAACTCAATGTCTGAGTGTTTCGAGTGTTTCGAGTGTCTGAGTGTCAGTGAGCTTTTTTGCATATGAGTTTCGGGTGCCGCATTCATCGACACATTGTAAATTATAATTTAATTGCTGCGCTTTTGCCTCGATAATTTGATTAATTTCGCAGCCTCTAATCGCTGCCTATCAACGCCTTGTTGTTGCCAGTTGTTAGTGATGTTGTCGATAGTTGTTTGTTGTCGGTACGATTCCATCGACACCAAATTAAAAAACCATTTCGAGTCATAAAAAAGCACTTAACTTGTCAATTAACACAGCGCGGCAATAACAACAACAGAAACAATACCGCAACATGAGCTCGGAAAAATAGATTTTCCTAGTTGTCTGCCCCCATCTACTTCGATTTCTTTTAATGGGAACTTTCTCTACACTGCTCCTCGGCGACTTCTTTCACACATCTCCCAAAAACGAGCCGCGTCAATCGTCAGTGCATTTTAGTCGATTCTACAGCTGACAACGTGACTTGCGACCTGCGACCTGCGACCTGTGACCTTCGATCCTCGATTTTCGATAGGCTGCCGCCTGCGCTACATGTTGTCACACAAAGTGTCAGCTTCAGCTACAGCTTCAAAGGCAACGGGCCCGCTGCGTGCGGCCTCTCTTCCTCCCTCCCTGCATCGCTCTCTTGCAGTCCGGCAGTCACAATTGTGCCTACTGGGATTGCTTCGGGCAACGGGGACAACTAATTGTGGCAGTGTCCTTCGACGTAATGACATGAGCAAGATCAGCATGAAAGGCTGCCGCTCCACAGAACAGAACAGAGCCTGGGGTGTGTGGTCCCAAGGCAAGACAATATCATGTGTCGCACTTATGAACAAAAACAAACAATAACGACGAGCCCATAAAACAATCTCTTAACTCCGCCAATTGCTTTTGATTTAAGGAAAACATCATACTCGACTCCGAGCTAATATAGTATTTTTACTTAAGATTGCAAACAATCTTTAAAATTATAATTATTATGGTTTTAAAGAACTTCAATTTGTTTCTGTGGTATAATTATTTTGTACCTCATAATTATAATATTTACTATCAGTATTTTTCTTGGAATCCTTGCAAATATTTCAAGAAATATTTGTTGTTTGTTCAATAATATTTTCCCTATTATTTACTGAGTTTTGTACTTACTATACAAATTTGAAAACCATAATTTTTTAAATTTTTTATTTCTCAAAACTTTCGTTTCCTTTCCCCTTCTATCTACTTACTCTTCTCTGTCTAGCTACTTGTATAGACTTCTTGAAATTATGTATTCGCAAAAAATATGTTTTTCCATCTATTATAATTTTTGAATTATCTTCATTTTTCAGAACTATAGTTTTAAAACTGTATTATATATATTTATCTTCTGCACTCCCTCGCAATGTTCCTGCCTTTTCAACTTGTTTATTTACCATCTATCCATATATTATAATATTTGACCAAAGAATTTCTTTCCATCTAAAATATTTATCAGTCGCCATTTCACCCTCTACCCCTTTCCCTCCCATAACATAATTGTGATGCTTGATCTGGTACACACCTGAGCTGGGACGATCGCTGTAACGGGTGCAATAGACCCACGCGGGCCACATCTCGTTCTTGCCGCCCTCGGTGGTGGTGGAACCGGTCTCGGAGCGCGTGTCGTCCGAGGACTCCATGCCGGAGTCGCGGCTGACCGCCGAAGGAGGCGGAATGGGCTGCGGGCTGCTGGCATTGTTGGCGCCGGCGAGGCGACTGCTGGGCGAGGAGTTGAGCGAGCTGGCGGCGGAGGAGCAGCCCGATGTGGAGGAGGAGGCGGTGCTGCAGCTGCTGGTGGCGGTGGAGGAGCTGTTGCTGATGGTCGAGGCATTCGAGGCTGGCGGCGGACTGGCCAAGTGGCTGGCGCTGCAGCTCGTCGGGATGCCCGGCGTCGTCGGCTGCGACAGGCCAATCTGGGAGACGGTCTTGCAAAGCGAACCCAGCGCCGACTTTTCCACACTCGGCTCCGAGAGCTTGGCCGTCGGCTGGAGCACAGCGTTGGGATTCGGCTGCGAGTGCGGATGTGGATGCGGATGAGCCGATGAGCGACGCAGGCGACTCTGAACGAGCTCCTCGTGGATGCGTGGATAAGCCGCCGGGTTGAAGCAGTTCAGCAGATTGGCACGCTCCAGCATCATCGCTGCTGTGGCCGCGGCCGCTGCCGCCTGCTGCTGCCGGCTGAACTCCAGCAGATCGACGCGTGTGAAGGCGGAGGGCGTGGCAGCGGCAGCGCGGTTCGCCTCGAAAGGCCTGAAGATGCTGGCGGCGGCAGCAGCGGCCGCGGCTGCAGCGGCGGCGTTGGAGCCATCGCCGCCCTGCTTGCTCTGCTTTGCAGCATCGCCAAAGCGATCGCTGAGGATGTTCGAGATGGAGAAGGCCAGCGAAGGCTTCGATTGCTTTGACTGCTGGTGCGCTGGCGGCGGCTGCAGTGGCGCCGAGCCGGAGGCGGTGTCGTCCACGTCGATGTCGTCATCCTCCTCCTCGTCCTCCTCGGTGGCCGTCGTCGCCGTCTGGTTGTGGAAGCTGTCGCCCAGTATGGAGTCGTTCTCCTCCTCCTTGATGGTCAGCGTCGAAGCGGGCGTGGAGCAGGCGCCGGTCGAGTGGGCACCCGGAGATCCGCTGGCGCTGAGCCGCTGCTGCAGTGCAGCCGCATGCAACGCTGCCGCATCGATGGGATGGTGGAAGACGCCGGCGGAGGCGGCGGCCAGTTGCTGCTGATGCAGTTGCTGCAGCTGTTGCAGCTGGTGCAAGTGCTGCAACTGCTGTTGCTGGTACAGTGTGGCAGCCGCCGCGGTGGCAGCTGAGCCCGGCTGCAGACTCATGTCGAGCGCTGAGACGGAGACGGGAACGGGAACCGAAATGGAGATGGAGATGGGATGGAGCGCCTGCTGCTGGAGCGGCGAGTGTGGCAAACAAGCTGGTGGACTGGGCGCTGATTGTGGACTGCAGCGATCCTCAAGGGCCATTTGTTAATGCGACACGCTTCGTTTCTAATTCGGGTTTTCGGGTTTTCAGTTTTTCTGTTTTCACTCTGCACTTTGCTCACTTTGCAACACTGTCACTTTGCGTATTTAGTTATGTGTCACTTCTGCTTATTTGATTTGTTCGTTTTTGCGTTGTGCGTTGTTTGTGTCGTTGCGTTTGCGTTTCTGCTTTGCCTGTTTTTCTTGTCCGACGACTGCGACGCGCACGTCTGTTCCATGCGAGCTCAACGACTAAATTAACTAATCACAGTTGCCCGTCGCTGCGACGAAGCCAGCAGCAGCAGCAGCCAGGCAGCGACCGATTGAACTGTCAGCGCGAGAGCGAGACGGTCGCAGTCGACAGTTCACAGTCTCGCAGGCCTGGCCTGGGGTTGCAATGTGTGTGTGCGCACACGAGAGCGTGACAGAGAGAGAGAGAGCGAGAGAGAGAGTGTCTCGCACTCTGACAGTGACGAAGACGCAACTCAAACTTCGACTGTTCGACTGATCGATTGGCAGAGCCTTCCCCACTGATGTTGCTGCTGCTGCTCTCACTGCGCTCTCTCGCTCTCTCTCGCTTTGTGCGCGAATTTTGTTGTGACACTCGACGTTGTCACCTGCAATCTGACAGCCAGACAATGTTTCCAGTCAGCGCAGTACAAGAGCGCACCAGCAGAAGCGGCGAACCGGTTTTCGCCTACTTCTTTTGCGCTCTCTCGCTCGCTCGCTCACTCGCTCGCACGCTCACGCATTCGTGCTGTCGTTCGGTTCGTTCTTTCGTTCGTTCGCTCGTTCGTTCGTTCGCTTGCTTGTTCGTTCCTTCGTTCGTTCGCTCACTCCGCCTTCACTCCACGTCTTGGGGCCCGCGCGCGCTTGTTAGGGCTCGATATGACTTTATTATTGGGAGCTGTCATGCGGTTGACAACTGTGTCGCTGTCTGCGTCTGCGTCGTCGTCTGCTTCTGCAGCCGCCGCTCTCTTTGCAGTGGGGCGTTGCCTGGACGTTCGATGTGTGGCTATAGCTGCCCTGCTCGCACACTCGTGCGCATGCGGCGGAAAATGGCTGCGTTTGTTGGTTTTGCTAGTTGATTTATCAAAACCGCATGCTGTCTCTGTCGCTTCTGCTGCTGCTGCTGCCGCCGAAACGGTTGACTGATGTTTTGCTCCCTTCGCAGCTGCCTCCTCCAACCCCCTTCATAAGCACATTTAGTTGTGTTGACTTTGTTTTTGGCCGCGACGTTTCAATCTGTGCCTACAACTTTATCGACACCCAGCATCGAGCATGATCGACAATCGACACAACCTAATTACACATACTTACTCACACACACACACACACACACACACACACTCAAACTTACTGAGAGTGCTTTGTTTTTAAGCTGGACAATTAGCGGGATTAATGTAGCGTACATTTCGTTCAATTGATTGATATTTAATTGATTTTTAATTTATTTATTTCGCTCGCATGCTCATATTAAATAGCAATCTATTCGAGCTTCCAACCAAGCGTGGCCCATTAGCATCTCTCAGTCAAATGTGTTAAAAACTAATGCCATTTGGCATTGATCAACATCGACAACGCCGTCGACAACAACAATAATCTTATCAAAGTCGCATCTGCCGAAATGTGAAACATGTGCTGCTCTAAAGCATCAAAAAGTCCCAATATACATTTATCTATAGATCCGCTGATATATGGCACATAAATCAAAAGGCGAACGCTAATGAATTTCATTATTATTTGATGCTGTTTTTCTTTATTTGCTCATTGTTAATATTTGTATTGAATTTGGTTCAGGGCGCGAAATGAGTGTAGGAATGTGATTTATTTAGTCTCTGTTATCGAGTATCGATTAATGGAAATTGTTATTAATTTCTGATCTCTGATTTCCTGCCTAACGACGCCCAAACAATAGCACCGCTGGTCCACATCCATATTTAGACAAACCCCATTCGAATTTGAAATTTGAAATTTCAGTTTATTTCTTTTGTTTTTGGTAGGCAGCAGACTCGTTTTAGGAATGCCAACAATAGCAGCGAATTTATGTCATTTTTATGCGCATTTTTATTTGAATTGCGGCAAATAAATAAATATTTTAACAACGCATAAACTATTGTTGGGCAGCCAAATTAATTAAATAACGATGAGCAGCGACGCCGCAGCGGCAATAACAGCCGCTTAACCGTTTCGTTCTTAACCGTTTCGAACAAGCGAACTTCCAGTCTCGTCAGCCATTAAGACGCGCAACTGGAATATCGAAAAACTCAATTTCGAACTCGTCGCGCACACAGCTATCTGTCTCGCTTGCTCCAGTTCAATCACCGTAAGCAGCGCGTCAGAGAGCACCACAACAATGGCTGCTGCTGTCGCTGTGGTAGTTGTTGCTGCAGCTTTAGCCGTCGTTTGGTGCCGTCGGCGCTGAGCGGCAATAAAAGCAGCTGTTGATTTTTCCCTTCGCTGCGTAACCAAAAAAAAGTACTCATACCGCCCTCTCTCTCTATCCCTCTTTACACACGTTTATTGCCATGATTTTCAATTATTACCATTGTCATGTTTGCTTTGCATTTGCGTGCTCGAAAACCGACAAGCGACAAGCGATGGCCACAAAGGGTTAAACAGCCGTCGACAGTTGCGTAAAAACGCGTTAATTAAAGTTTTTAACTTGTTTTTGATTACAATATGTACGCATTTATTTCTGTTGTTGTTGCTGTGGTCTCTAATGAGAAATGAGAAACGACCAAAGGGATTTGCCAGCTGCTAATGAGCAGCACTTTTTCTCTCTCTCTCTCTCTCTCTTTGTTTCGCTTTCATCTCAACACTGTGCTACCGTTTGGCCCTAATGATCTGCTATCTGTTATACTTTACCTTTTGCTTCAGGCCCGGCCGTAATGACACGACTACAGTTAACCAAAAAAAGGCCAAGAATGCCGAAAAAACAAGTGCGAAATGTTTTGAGCTTAATTGCGGCTACAACTTAATTTGGCCACAACAACGACAATTCACGTATGCAATTGCTGATCCACTCCACATTTAAATACGTAAACAAAACGCAAAGCTGCAGAAGAAAAACGTCGTGGAGCAAACAGACAGTGCGAGAGAGAGAGAGAAAAAAACACATGTCTGACGGCAGTCACGAGCGCGCCCTCTGGCGGTCATCGACGCTAAATGGTCCAGCTTCGCGTGGAGCTGATGTGTGTGTGCATGTGTGTGTGCGTGTAATTTTAAATTCATAATTTACACAGAGCCCTGTGCTTGTGCTTGTGCTGAGTGCCGGCGAACGGCGGCGAGAGTTATTAATGATCCCTCTCCAGCCTAGCGTAAGTATCACCATTAAGTTTATATAAATCCCCCACCCCCCCCTCCCCACCGCCATATTCTCCTCTCTTTTCCACTGATTTGTGTAGCCCTCACGCTACTCACAGTGGGCAGAAATGCAATGAACGCTTATTATAACTCATCATCGAAAATAAACCTCTTTAATGAAGTCCAAAATATGGTGTAGAATTGATTAAGTCGAATTCCCCAACTCCATACGAATTTAATTTATGTTTTTTCATTTCAATTGCTTGAAAAGTTTAACACGGAGAGTTTTTTAATTTTTTCATTGCATAACAGCTTCTTTTAAGGTTTTGTTTTTAAATCTTCAACACAAATCATAAGATTTTTATATGAATAAATTTCTTTAACTTCTCCATGGGGCTTACGTTATTTATTTACTGAATTGCAGTTTAATTTCTTCTGCTACGTTTTTATCTTTTTGAAATAAATACTTAATTAAAACATCTTATCGAAATTTTATCTGTGGTAAAGTCAATTTAATGGAAATTTATTGTTAAACATGTGTACCTCGCAGAATGGTATAAAAAAATTCGTTACATTTCTTATTGGGTTTTAATTAAGAATTGACATGATTTGTAAATGCTTCTCGAGCTGCCCTTCAAGTTTACACGAATTGGCCGAAGGCCTTAAAATAATTTAAAATTTGTTCAAAAATAAATTTGTTGTTGTGGTTGTCGCTGTTCCCTCTGGTTGCTGTATAGGGTTAAATGTTAATGAACTTGTTAATTATAAATTTGACTACTTTATTTGGCAGTCGAGGCGAGGAGACAAAAGCCAACTAATAGAGGAGAGTCCGAGCAATAAACAAGTTTCTTCAATACCCAGAGAAGAAAAGAAAGAACAAGCACATTTCCCATTCCCCTTTCCGTTTGCCTCACTTTCCACTCCCTTTCTCGCTTTCGACTGTTTTACGAGCATAATATTTGTGAAAACCAAAAATAATAATAAAAAAAATAAAAACAATAACAATAACAGCAGCAACAAAAGAAGCTGCAAATAAAGCGACAGTCATAACTTTTTTATGACTTCATCACATTTTTTGGGGGCAACACAAATTTGCATGCGTTGGCCAGTTTGTCAATTGTGGCCAAAACGACAGAGCAAAGCGAAAAAAAAAACAAACAACAACGCAACGTGTTTTCAATCAATTAACAGATCTTTAATCGTCTGAGTTGTTGTTGTTGTTGTTGCTATTGTGTCGCTGTTGAATTGAGTGGAGTTCCGTTGCAAGCGTTTTAGCCAAGTTATTGTTAAACAAACTTGGTTAACTCGGCCTGTAATTGGACGTCTTTAATTTGGCAAACTTGGTTTTCTCAGCTAATTTGTCAATTTGCCTATGCTTATTTATGACCGTGCTTGGCTCGTTAAAGTCGCTAATTAGCATTAATATCTTACTTTATTGTTTAAGCAATTTCGACTAATTTCGAATTTCGAATTTCGGGTTTCTCTTTCTTTCTTTTTGTTTGCCAAACGAAAGTCAACAAATAATTTGGCCAAGTATGTGTCCTAAGTCATTCGTTTTGGGCATTCCAGGAAATTAGGCACAAGCTGTTGCTGCGTTGCATAAGCTAGTTAGATTTAGGTCTTAAGTCACCTTTGTGTGGTCAAATCCAATAAAAATATAAGCCGATTGTTTGGCTTTGTTTGGTGTTTGCAAACAGCCAAGGATCTAGGGGTTTAAACTGGGCAAATCTGTAAATTCGATTAAACCGCAAAGCATGAAAGCAAGCATGAGGACGAGGATGACGACGAACAGCAACAATAAGATGAAAACGAAGAGACGGTCAAGCAAGTGCAGCGATTTGGCAGCAATTTGCAACAGCGCCGCTGGATATCCTGGATAAAGGACTCGCTGCCTGCCTGCAAGCGATTCTGTGGTTTGCAACTGTCTCTAACAGCGACTTCAACAGCGACTGCGACTGCGACGGAAGCTGGGCTGACTGCGCAACAGCAGCAACTGCAAATGGGTTTGCTCTTGGCCTTGACTCGCCGAGGATGTCCTTGGGACATATGTACATCATTATTGATTCCATATTCGCATCAATACAAACACGTTCAAGGCCATCGTTAGACAGTTGAGCAGTTAAACAGTCACACGACCCGCGGCAGCCGCTCTTGGGTGGCAGGCAATTTACTTTTGGCCTTGGCCAGGACAGAGCAAGGACTTGCCACTTGCTGCTGCAACGAAAAGAAATGAAGCGAAACGGCTAAACTTCAAAGACACGCAGCTCCATGTCAGCCCGGCCATTTTCCAGAAACTAATTTATGAAGCAAGCGCAAGAAAATGAAAATCATTTATCATGACACCCAGGCTAAGATCAAGTTAACTGCCAGAACATTCCCATCCTCCTCTTGGCCAAGACTGACTTAATGATGCCACACAGTTTAGTTGTGTTTTTTAGTTGTTGGTTGGTGCAGCTGGAAAGCGAGAGAAATCCAATAACATTTTAATAACAAAGCTGCATAACAGCGCCATAAATAAACGTAAGTATTTCCGTAGAATGAAGAAAAGGGCAACAGAATTTGGAGTGGGAGCCCCAAAGAAATGCAGCCACAAATTGTATCTATATCTGCTTGGTTTGCCTAGACCACAAAACCCAAAACCAAAACCAAAAAATAAATAATTAGCTGCGATGGAGGCTGATTGAGGTTGAGGATGGCTGCAAACACGCCCTCAAAAATGCCGAAACTTCAACAGCCACAGCTAGAGATGCAGATACAGATACAGAGGCAGATACAGGTAAAAGATACAGCGCATATGGCCGAGAGATACATCTAGGCTGTACATGGTTTCTCACTTATGTACATAAACAGAACTCCTCTCTCTTTCGCACCTCCGTCTCTCTCCCTCTCGGTCTCCCTTTGTTCGAGATTCTGTAGTCTGATTAGGGTAATCAATTTTTCTTCTGTTTCACCAATGCGCTGGCATTAGGGCCATAAATTAAGAGACGCTCTCCCATTGGACCACCATTCACCTCCACCTCCTTCTTCTACTGATTCTGCTTTCCAGACGAGTGGATCACGTAGTGACAATTAGCCTAGCTCGGATCTCTGATGTGTCCCACCGCATCCACATTACAATGCGATCAGTGTGATACGACCTAAAGGGGGTCTATTAATTATCAATTGTTCAGCTTAATGCGAGTATAATCAAATCACAGAATTCAATTTGAGAAGTGTGAGAGAAAAGACTAAAAAAGTTTTCATAAAACTAACAAAATTATTTAGATATTAAATTATTTCAATTAAAAATTATGAAATTAAACAGGGTAAGTTCATGATAAAATTATTGTAGTCACTGCGAAGTCAGCGAGAAATTTCATTGTACATTAAATAAATGGCATTTCTTTCATTAGTGTGCACAAAGCCGTACTTATCGTGCCATTAACTCAACTGACATGAATATTTCTCTCCCAACACTAATAACTGCAATTATAAGTTATTCACTGGACAATAGCAACAAAACTAACAGATATTGGAAAAATGGGCGTCATATTCGTAAAAAAATAATTGACGGAATAGAGGCAACAGTTGTCAGATGCAACTGATGCATCACATGAATAATCTGAACTGTTATATTCATACATATTAAAATCGATTAATAAAAATATCTATTTGTGGTTTTATCATGGTAATAGTGAACAAATTTTAAATATGTTTAAATAACTTAATTTCGATTAGCACAAATTTGGGTTATTTAGGTCATAACGAAAGTGAAACCAAATAAGTTCTTAAGCACTCAAAATTCCCACCAAACGGGTTGAAGATGATGCTGATGATAATAATTATGATGATTTCAAGATTGTTCAGCATGTCTCCTTCATAAGTTGTGTGCTTTGCTAACTTGTTGACAGTCGACAGTCGAGAGTCGTCAACCGTTCTGCAGTCTAGTCTCTATTGAGAAAACCAGTTGATATTATCATGGTTGCAATCTACTTTTAAACTTGGTCATAGTATTAAAACGATTCAAATCGACTGCTATCGAATGGTATCGAATGGCTCAGATTGCTGAATACCTGCCGTTTAATCTCGAATGCACACAAACCGTGATCACATTCAGCGAGAGGGGCAGATGGGGGAGGGGCAAATCGAAAAAAAGTGTAAATTATAGAGCCGCAAAATTGTTCGGCTAGAGAAAAAGTCTCAGATCCATAAATTAGCACCTCATTTCACATAATTGGCCCCGGCTGTTGATTGAGGCTTTTAACTGCGTGCCGCTGCTGGGCGCCATAGGGGTATGGCGGGGGGAGAGGTGCTAAGTGCAGTAACAGCAAATGTTAACAGGCAGCCGTAGCTGCTTTTCCGCCTAACTAAAGTTTGTTTTTTATTCATTTATCCAATCGAGCGCGACTCCAACTTACACTTACCAACAGCAGCTGCCAGTTGCGAGATGCGAGTTGCGAGTTGTGAGTTGCGAGTCCCAGACCTGGCCAATTCAATCAGTCAGACAGCCGCTGATTAGCAGCTGGCCAGCTAGCGAAATGACGAGCTCTCAAGCTCTCAGCTCTCAGCTCTCGGGCAGACAGGCCGTCAAGCGGCTCATGGCTAAGCACGTACTAAATGGTTAAATGGTTTGCCAACTTGGCGCACTTGCTCAATCAGCGCCGCGCCGGCGACAATCCGCTTTCACCCTCTCCACGACTCTTTCCCCGACACACTGCCAAAGTGTTCACTGTTCACCATCGACGGCGGACTTCGGGCAGCGGACAGCGGACAGCGACTGGTTAGCGGCCGACACATCAATTGCCTGAAAATTAACGCATTTCGCGCTTTCATCAGCACTCTGTAAAATTATATGCAATCGGGTAGGCTGGCGTGCCACTAAGTTGGCTAATACTAACAGCAAAGTATTCTGAACGTATCTGGCATTATTTAGCGGGCTGCATATTCCATAAGACTATGCTGCTCAGTTACTCAAAAAATAATGAATTTACTAATCTAGTATTTATTGTGTTATTATTGTAATAATTATTTAAATTAATGTAATTTTGTAAGGGAAAACATCAGCACAAAGTGAAGTAAAAATTTACACATTATTTGATTATTGCCAATTATGTTAGCAATATATTTATACAGTCGAGTCGCGATAATTCGCACCCCGCTAATTCAAAATTCTCAATAATTCGTAAAAATTTCTGTCCCCTTGAAAATAGTTCGATAAGTAAATCGATCGGTGAGTCGAAGTCTCGCGTAATTCGTATAAATATGTTCCCCGTGCCATTACGAATTATCGCGACTCGACTGTATATAAAAGTCTGATATTTTGTTAATTATCTAAATAAATGTAACATGACAATGAACTACAAAGCACAAAAATAATTCCTCGTAAGTGGCCACAAAGTGAACTGCAACAAATAACAATTGAACTTCGAATTATGTGGCAACTTGAATAGAAATTAGAAGTGGATGACTCTTGAAATTTTTAAAATCAATCTGTCGTGTTTGTATATATGACAGGGTATCTGCAAGTCACCCAATAAAGGACACAGTATCACTATGAGGCTAACAAATAGTATAATATAGTAATTAGTATTAATAAATTGTATATTTGCAGAGTATCTGTAGGTCGCACATCGAATTTAGACGCAATAAGTGGATGCTAACAAGTAGCTGTAATCTATTTAAAGCCAGTTTTCAGTTTATCATTTCGCAGCGAAAGCCAGCAAAAATATTGTTATTAGCGCGCCGATGATGAGCATCGATGTTGAAGGCGAACTGAAGAGGGGTAGGGTTAGGGGGAGGGAGAGGAAACGGCAGTGGAAACGTTGTTTGGCCGGGGGCAATTGATAATGGCGGCCCCGAAAATAAATGTAAAGCGCAGCGAGACTATAAAAGCAATAGGAAAACACACGAACGCACTTTGTCAGCGGCTGATAGGCAATGGGGCAACGAGACGACGACGCGGCAAGTGGCAACAAGCAGGAGGGGCAACAGCAGCAAGCGGCAAGCGACAAGCGACAACGAGTCAACGAGGCAAGCGGCAAGCGGCAACCGGGTTGATGTTGCTGTCTAATCGTAAATTATGAGGGAATCATAGACAGCATTTGGGGGCATGAAACAACAAAGACTGTTGCCCATTTGTGAGCGTTGTGAGCGTTGCGATAAGCAGCGACAATGCGACAATGCGACAAGACGACAATGCAACAGGACATTAGTGTCACATTGAACACGACCGCAACGAACAGACCCAAAGTCGAGGCTAACCCTTGGCCGGGGCTCTAATGCCCCGGCTACTTGCCCCTGAGGTTGCTGTGGCTGCATTTTGGGAGCACTTATCAGCGGGACACGGCAACGAAGCGGCCTGCAACCTGCTTCATTTTTCATTCGCTTTGTTGGGACAACAAATGGAGCCTTAGTCTACTGTGGTTGCTGCTGCTTGTTGTCGATTGTCATTTAAATGTGCTCTAATCAGGTGCTGGCACGGCACCGAGGGAAGGTGAAAGAGAATGTGTGTGGTCCTCGCTTGTACTTGGCAATTAAAAGCAAAGCAAAGCGGCTTAAAGAGCTGCTTGAGTTGAGATTCGAGCTCGCAACTGCGTCACAGGCTTTGACTCTGACACTGACTCGGACTCGGACTTTGCATCTGCGTGCGTGTGCATTTAATCGCGGTTTAGGTGCCAAAAGTATCTCTGGCATGCGTAGAATGCCACGCAGCCAGCCAGCAACAAGAACAGCAACAGCATCGACAGCATCAGCAACAGCAACATCTGCGATCCGCAACAGTTGCCGATTTCGTTGAAATTCAGAATCGTGAGAGAGTTGCCGTCGTTGCGACTCATTTAAATCTCGTTTGTGGCAGGCACAACACACGAGGCTGCAACGCTGCCACTGCCACTGCCCTGAGCCCTGCCACTGTCAACGTGTGTGGTCCTCATCAGCAGCAGCAACAGCAACAGCAGCAACAGCAACAGCAGCAACAATAAAGCTGGCCCAATCAACATGAGCATCTACATAAATACTCGCAGCCGAAGTCGAAGTCGAAGGCGAAGTCGAAGTCAAAGCGAAGTTGCTGCATTGTCTCTGTCTCAGGCTCTGCTTCTGCCTCTGCCTCTGTCTATGTGATAAGCACGCCACTCAGCAACTGCCAATTAGGCCAAGTGCTAAAGTATCTAACACAACTGTCACTGTATCTTTTGCTCAAGTATCTAACGCAATCGTCGCTCTATCTTTTCCCCAAGTATCTGCTGCTATTGTAGCTCTATCTGTGGCTTAAGTAATTAGTGCAACTGGAGCCCTATCTTTTCAGCGCCAGCCTTTTTTCAAGTATCTAACGTAGCTGCAATTCTTATGTGTGTCTCTAATGCAATTTGAGATGCAACATATGTTTGTGTATCGAGGACAGCTCCTCTTAGTTAATTTCACCATTGAAGAAAATTGTGTTATTAAATTAAGATATATAGCGCTTTATTGTTATACTTGAAAGATTTCAAAGCTGCTTCGCCCGCGAATCACTTTTAAATATTTATTTTAATTTTTTTATGTTGTTGCCTCGTGCTGCAGCCTCCCGCTGCAGACCCACGGCGCAGCCTGTCGATGTTTGCAATAAAATTATTTCAGGAACCGAACCAACGTTCTTCACATCCGGAAAAACATCAAATTTGTTTCAGCTTGACGATCTGAAAGATTTTGTTTGGTCAATAAAAATGAAAATATACGTCGAGCATCGATTTCGTTTGTTTAATAGATATTGCAGTTCAGGAATGCATCAATTTTCGTGAAACACGCAAAAAAAATGAAGCCAAATTATCTTAATTAAATTAAAAAATGAATTTAAAAAAATAAATGAAAGTTCAAAACCTTTTATTACACTGGCCCCTACCGATCATAAGTCCATCGATAGTTTAACCCTACATTGATATTATATTTTGAATGCTTTGAACAATTCTTAAATAGTGATTAAATAGAGTTAGAGTAATTATTTTGCCAGCTCATTCCTAAGGGGCGCCTAGATCGTAGATTTTACCTGTTTGTACAATAACTAGATCGGTGTCTACGAACAACTTTATACATATAGATATTTAAATTAAATTATTATTTTTAAATTAAATTTAAATTCATTATATGAAAATTAACAAATTCAAATAATTGGAAACATCAAATTGAAGTGTATAACGCACCTTATACTTCAAACATTTGTAGTTCAATATTCTATATTTTATTGATGTATCGCTGCAATTGCAGCTCTATTTTCACCCAAAATATGCAGCTATCTGGTGCCCAAACATCTACTGCAACTGCAGCTGTATCTTTATCTAGATCCTAGATCTTCAGCAGTATCTGCAACTGAAGCTGCATCTAATGCAAGTGCCAAGTGCCAAGTGCCAAGTGCCAAGTGGCTGCTAATTGGCACTCGCCTCGCACTTGCTTTTTGCTTCTCTTTGCTGTTTGCTATCGCCGAGCGCTGACAGAACTTGTCTGGCAGCCAGACAGCCGTCGGCAGTATCTGTAGCTGTTGCTGTGTGCCATACGAAATCGAAACCATTTTGGCCGTCAACACGCGCGATAAGCCACTAAATTATTAACACGAATCCCAATTCCGAGCCCAAGTCCGAGTCCAACTCCAACTTCAACTCAAGACCCAATCCCCAATCGCAATCTGCGAAGGCGAATCGACGCGGCTCCCGTTGCTAATTCTCTTGAATTTTGTGCACCCATGTTGCCGCCTCCCCCTCCAAACCCCTGCCTTGCCAACCCCTGAGTGCTATTCTCATTGACTCATAAAGTACATCGCCGACGCTGATAGTCAGAGCTCACCCGAGCTGAGTTGAGCTTCCATTTAACATGAAATCGTTCAAAATTCAATTCGAATTGTTGTTCTCAATCTGCTCGGTTGTTGCAAGTGAGGAAATTTCAAATTTATGACACTGACGTTTGCCAATCAACAGCACTGCCTCCTTCCCTCCTCTCCCCCCGCTCCGTAGTTCGCATTTAGCCCCACTCGCGTTGTTGGCCTTGTTATTGCCTATGAAAACTTAATTTGCCATTGGGGAAAAGCGTGACTTCCAATTGAGTTATGTCTGAACATCAGCGAGGGGCAGGTGTGTGCAGGGGGCGGCAGGGAGGGGGGAGTAGTTAGTTATATAGGGGCACTCACAAGCTGCAGTTAGAGATGGGCGCGTGTCCAAATCGTGCATACTCAAGCCTATAAATTAGCCAGAAAAGTTGCTCTATTAGCTCGAGAAGTGCAAAGAGAACGAGAAGAAGTGTGAGAGACTACAACAATTTAATCAATTGCAGAAAGAGATAGATACTTTTGAGCATATTTTCTGTTCTCTTCTAGTTGTTTCATTCATACAGTTGAATCTACATTTTTCAAATGAGTAATAAATGTGATAAAAACATGAGCAAAACTTACAATAAAACCAACAAAAAAACAAGAATTGTAATCGGAATTTTGATAAAAAGATAGAAAAAATTAGGGATTCAAATATTTTGCATTTATAAAGACAGATAATGTCTGTGGTAAACAAAAGATAATATAAAAATCCCAACAAAAAAATGATAGGTCTTAACTTACATGTTCCAGGTGATACTTGTGTCGCATTCCCACAGATTGAGAGTGATCTTGAACTCGAGTTAAAATGTGTAGTCAATTATTTGTGAGGCCAACCAAGACAATAATCCGTCTGTTGGCCAACTCAATGAGTTCAGTTAGTCGCATCTGACAGGCAGCAGCCAAAGTCAAAACACAATTAAACGATCAAAGCGGCTTTAGAGTCATCTCAGTAGCCAAGCGGACAGCGGACAACGGACAACAAAGACGGACACTCGATGATGTATTACTACATCGCGTCAAAATTCGCTACTGCGACGAAGACCGAGAATGGGACGGAGTCTGCGATGGAGGTGTCTGGTCAAGGGATCGAGCGCCCACGCATAATAAAATTATAAGCTGGATTAGTGTCGCGCTCACAAAGAATTGAGACAAACAATGACAGACAAGCGAGAGCTGAGAGCTGAGAGTTGCTGCTGTTTGGAGTCGACAGAGAAACCCAAGAGTGGCTTCCAGGAACTGAGTCGAAGCTTAACTGCAACTGTGACGGATTGATTTGCGCTAGAGTGGCCTCTGAAGGTCAGGTGAGAGAGGGAGTTGGCTATCTCTCTATCGCTCAGCTCCCCCGGGAAGCTCATAATATTGCTCAAAAACAATCATCAAACTCGCTGACAATTGCCAGAAGTCAATGTCAAAGTCAAGGCCGCACGTCTGTCGTCTGTTGACTGTTTTCAGTTGTCAGTTGTCTGTTGTCCTTGTACTCGTCCTTGCCACTGATGACGCGTGCCACGTGTCGTGTGACCTGCAGCATTGTCCTCTCTCGAATCCTGCGCGTGTCAACTCGTCTCCTGCTGCTGCTGCTGCTGCAAACTGCCTGTCTTCAACTTTCGCGCCACATTCATTTACTGTTATGGACTTCAATCGTATGGCAATTGATGATAGTCACTTGTTGGCTGCTTTGCTGGCTAATCGTCGCATTCCTGAACTCGCCACATTCCTCGCTACGATGTGGCGAGTTGTGGGGCGGGTGCTTGAATTCATTAAGGGTGATTTGTAATGCCGCTTCTCCAGTCTACAGTCTACAGTCTGCAGTCTGCAGTCGTCTCGCATTTGTAATCGCCTCGATAAAAATCGTATTAAGCTAAATAAATGCGTTTGCCATACACAGTTCGAGCTCAACAAACTGGCAACTTGGAGGCTGGACATTATTAATTTGTGCCTACCGTCGATGACCATAGATCTTGCATTATATTGGCTGTCCGTGTGTCATATGCGTTGATCACAAGCACAAGCACAAGCACAGAGAAAGAGGGAGAGGGAGAGGAAGAGCTTACAAATTGCCTCATGCAATTATCGCTAAAGCCGATAACGGACTCCAAAGTGGCAGCTGAGCTACAAGCAGGCGTGTCTTCGACTCCGTCTTGTGAGATAGGCGATGAGCTGGCTAATTGCTTTCAACGGTTACTTGGCCATGCAATTACCAACTTGAAAATTGAATTAATTCATTAAGCCTCTCCCTCTCTCGCTATCCATCTCCCTCTTAGTCTCAGTCTGCTGGCTAATAAATTCGTAACAAATCAATGACCCTGACCACAGATGAATGCCCCAGTCGAGCAATAAAACTACACGCATTTCTACTTTAGCCCAGGGACGAGGCAGCTGCATCGCTGCTGCTCAACATGTATATGCTGTATGGCAGAGTACTTGCTGCATTGTGTGCTGCATTCTTCACGCATTTCAAAATGCAGCACTGCAAAATATTCACCCAAAAGCAGAAGCAGCAGCGGCAGCGGCAGCCAAAAACGATTCTCGTTTCTCGACGATTTCTCGACGTTCTCGTTTTGTCGACGTTCCCACAAGTTCAACTCTAATTGTGACTTTATTTGCGCATTTATTGCGACCGCGAACGCAGCCAAAGAGATACGGATACAGACAGCAACAGGCCAAGCAGCGCCCTTAGAGCTCCCCTGACTTTGGCCGAGTCAAAGCATCCTGAGCCAGCATCATCTTGGGTGGTCTCGAACAACTTTGCGGCGCATCTTCAAAGCCTACAGAGAGACGCTACAGCTCGGGCTCCAACTTGAACATGCAGCATCAACCGAACAGCGAACAGCAACCGAACCTCAGGCAGACTTCGACTTCGAATGCTGCATGCAACACAGACAGGCAGCCAGACGGACGGACAGAGAGAGAGAGAGAGAGAAAAGTTGGGGCTGAGACACCCAAACTGAATTCTAAATGATCGTTGAAATTCTGCGAAACAGTGTTTCGTTGGAATTTGCAAATGAGTTGTGCGAGTGTGTTTGTGTGTGTGTGTATCTGTGTCGCCATGCCTGCATGTATCTGTGTATCTGTGTAGCTGCGTGTCTATGTGTGCTCGAAAAAAGCGCAAATTCTTATGTACCATCTGAGCCACATCAAGAACTTTAGCCATGGCCAAAGTAAAGTTAAAGTTGTCTTTGATTCGAGTGCAAATAATAAATTTTCAGCTTTGGTCGGAGGCGGCCAGAGACATTCAGGAGACGTTGTAATCCCAGACAACTCCTTGGATGCCCACAAAGAGACAGAGACGGCGATAAAGATGGAGATTGGAAGCGGGCAAACCAGAGGGGGAGGCACTTTGTCGGCAGTGACCCATTTAGCGACCGAGTTGCAGCCCGTACTGACAGAGCTGAGACGCAGCTGCCTCTAACAAATGCACAGCTTGTACAATTTTATTGGTATTAATCATCGTTGCCGCAGTCGCAAAGCCAAAGGAAAATCCGAGGCTAACGAAAAATCTTGTAATAGGTTTTATGTTGATTGATGAAGTCGATTTTCAGGTATTTTATTAACGTTTTATACCCGGAACAGTTGCGCAAAAGGCAATGACAACGATTCCGAAATGTAACGGAATAATAGCTAAATCGCAGCACAGGTAAGAATTGCACTATAAGATGTGGGGGCAATTTGTATTATTATATTGTTAAATATTAATTAGAATTATTGCAACACATACAAAAAATCATTCAGGCTTCCATTTAAGTCTGATCGATATAAAGTAATACTAAGTATCTTAGAACTAGGCACACTCGACTGCAATTTTCCAACTGCCTATTCCTTAGCTCTCTTCCTCTTTCTGGTACTCGTTTTAGCCCAACCCGCAGCTCATAAATCAAATGGCCAAGCGCGAAACTTTCGCTGACATCTGAGCGAATTGACCCGCCGTGTCTTACGAGTTGCCCCCAAAATGGTGGCACAATCCAGCCGTGTTGCAACATTCAAGTTAATTAGGGTCCTGCTTGACAGCAAAACACTTGTATCGAGTTCGTATCAAAGGCTTCGAGCAATTCCCAATCCTAAATATTGTCTATTGGCCAATCCAGGTCGGCCATTGATTTTGCATGTCGATTGGCCGCAAATTAATGGCCAACTTCTTTGACTTGACTGGAAGTCTGCGCTTTCATTTCGCCAATTGTGATTTGCGAATTGTGGCTTGTCCCGCGGCTGCTGTCTAATTGTGAGTTAATGGCTAGCAGATATAAGTGCGATTGCGACTCGTTTTATTTATGAGTTTACCAAATAAATTCAACTGTGTGCTCAGCAAGTAGATGCAAATATATCTCTCTTCGCCATCTAATCAGCTAAGAGCATATTTCTCACACTTAGCTGCGTTAGCAACAGTCGAATCGAATCGATTCCAGTCTAAACTTGGACGCAATTTAATTGCAACAAATAAAATCTATTTATTTATTGGAAGCTAATTCGGGCGATTCTCACATGCGAGTGTTAAACGTGAACACTTGATAATAGTTGTTTTTTTTATAGCTGTCGATGCCAATCAAGTAACCCCTGCTGCCCAGCTATTGAACGTATTAATTCTCAGCTGAGTTCGAGGCGATTAAATGCCACTGCGAAATATATCAAAACCAGATATTATGAAGTACTTGTATCGTATAAAGTTTGATGAGCGTACCAATGTGTGGCCTCTTCTGATTAGTTGGCAGCGTCTTCGAGTCGCCGCTGTATATTACTCGGCCCTTGTTAGCCAAGTTACCACCGGAGCGTAACTAATTCCCTGCTACTGCATGACGGCACGGATACCAACAAATGCCAAAGACAATGTCTGGGATGAAAGCGACGACAGCGAAATTTTCAATTCCCCGCGGCAAAAGAAAAGTTGTAAATTAACTCTTCAATGTTCACGGGTTTCGAATTAGGCAGGCTTAAAATAAATATTACAAAAACAATTTCGGACAAAATTTAAGTTAATAATTCAATATAAACTCTTGTATTTGTTGATCAATCAGCTTGAGTTTAATAAAATTCTGAGCAGTAACTATTAATAATTTCCAGCAGCTTAATAAAAGTTGTTAAAAATAATCTTCAATGTTAACAGCTTTCTAATTAGTTAAGCACAAAATAAATACTACGAAAACATATTTAAACAAATATATGTGCATATATTCTATATACTTACAGCCATTGTGTTGTAGATATCATTTTCCTAACAAAAATGGCAGTAATTAAAAACAATGAAATATCATGAGTTATGCTGTTTAATTTGTATATAGACAAAAGTTTTTTCGTTCAATGTGTTTTTTTCACACCAAAAATATATAAGTACCTATAAAGAATTGGATTTATTAACAAATGAGATCACTCAAACGACAATAAAATTTGCATCAATTTGATTCCTCTTTCAAGTTTTTACTGATATACCAAACGAACGCTTTCGGATGTTTGTGTTTTTTATTTCTTCCATTCATATTTTAATTTTAAAGATATATATTTTTCTTTAATGGTATGTAATAATAATAATAAATAGATACATTTGATTTACAATTTAAATTACGTTTCGCATATAATCATTATTGTACAAACGTCTTTGCAGTATTTATTTATAATGTTTGAATAAGTTTCACCAATGTATAAATAATCGTATTTTGTCTACAATTTGCATATTTAATGTTGTATTCCCCTGAATACATTTGGCGATCCATGCTCATGGGCAAGTCAATAATACTTGTGGAACTTGCACCTGCCACAGCGGCAAATATCAAGCACATTAAATAAAATGAAGAGCCATAACAATTACAAAATGGGAGCAAAGCAAACAAAACAACCATTTTACACCTTTTCATTATCTCGACTGGCAGACAAATCAACAGACTGCAAAACGAGCAAACAAGCTACAACAACGACAACGACAACGACAACTGGAGGCAACAACGAGTTGCAACAACTGTGTGGAACAATGCAAACTGAATGGAAAAAACACTGCACAAATAAGTAGGTGCAATGTATTATTTGTTTTATCGCTTAAATTGCGGCCAACGCCGCCAAACAAGCGGCTAAAACGCGCTAAGCGTTAACTCCACCTCTCCCTCCGCCACTCCCTACATCCACCGTCCTCACTCTCTCGTGCCTCCCACAAGCAAATGCTGATGATGGCCTCTCTCTCCCCCGCTGGCAATTTGTGTGCAACGGTGCGCAAACTTCACCTTCAGCTGGGCCAAGAACCGAAGACAGCAGACGAGTGAAGACTGCAGAATGCAGACCTCTGTAGACTGAAGATTGTAGACTTACGACTGGGCTAACAATGTGCTAGCCAGTTAGTTGGTTAGTTTAGCGGGGCTGCATAATTAGTCTCTTAATCGAGAACCATTTCCTACACTCGGCTAAATGAGATGAAAACGTTGCACATAATTTATGTGCATACCACATAGTAGATGAGAGTGCGGCGGAGTGAGGTTTGAGAGAGGGGAAATTAAAAAATTAAAGCGATTGCAGCTACTGTGGAATTAGCAGACCATTCGAGGGCAGAGCTGGCAGCTGGGAGCCAGGGCGTAGCAGGGGAGCGGACAGAAGAGAGCGTCAGCGAGGCGTGACAAAGCTAATATTAAAGCAAAGGTGGCGTAAATTAAACACAGCAGCAACCCAGCAAACAGCAAACAGCAAACGGCAAACGGCAGACAGCGTCGAACAATAGCCACGTATCATTTAACAGGAAATTGCGACGTTTCCATGCGAATGCCAAACATCAAGTCATAATTGTGGCAGCCTCAGCTCTGCTATGCAGATACGCGCAGTGCCAATGCGAGCGAGTATCTCTCAGATACTTTTCGAAGTTGGGGAAGTTCGGAGTTCGAAACCAGTTTGAGAGGATGGAGAAAACTCTCCACACACACACACACACACACACACACACACGGCATACGCTGCTCCTGCGCACGCACACACACACACACACACATACGCGCGCGCTGTGAGAGCGAGAAGGGGAGAGGGAATTGTAGAGCGAGACGGAGATGGGAATGTATCCGTTGTCTGGGAGTCTGGCAGCTTTGCAGCTCGCAGCTAAATGCCGGGGCGGAGCCAAGCATATGCACAGATGTGCCACTTGGATAACAGCCCCCATATGCCTGCTGCCTGCTGTCTGCTGTCGTTGTTGCAAGTTGTTGTTGTTGTTTCTGCAGTTTTCTTGATGGAATTATCAACGTTTTATTTATGGCGCTCTTTGGACACGGCCGAAACTTGCACGTTCCCAATTTAATTAGTCTTGCGCTGAGCGCAACGAAACGCAAAGCGAAGCACTTACAACAGCAACAGCAAACAGAAACAACAAGCAACAACAACAACCAGCGCAGTTGTAAGTTCGGCTCAAGCACTTTTTTCGGCCAGAACTTTTCATTTGCCAAGCTGCAGTCTGGCCAATTAAGCGATCTTCCACATGAGCCGAGTTCAGGCCAACACCAACACCAACACCAACACCAAGATCCAGACCAAGACCAAGGCAAGCACTTCGGTTAACAACCATCGCTGTTGCTGTTGCTGTTGCCGTTGCCGTGGCCGCTTCCATCTCCGTCTCCTGCTCCTGCTCCGTTGAGGCATCTCACTTCTTCTCCAATTTCCGTTGTGCCTTTTGGCGTTTTCGAGCAGCAACAGACGGCCAACAAATTGCGCACAACTTCATCATAATCAACGCTCGGACCGAGCACACGGTGGCTGCGTATCAGTGGAGTGTGATCGACTCCAAGATACGCAGTACCTAATTCATAATCATTATGCAAGTGGTTTTCCAGCTATTCCAGTAGCTGAATAATTAGATTAATGTTGAAGTGGTTGGTTTGACTTTTGAAATGTAAAAATGAGTCAAACATATTTTTCTTGGATTTCCCCAGGACTGACCTCTTGGTCACACTCAACATATTTAAAGTAAATGCAATAAGAAATAAATCAAGATGTTCCACAAACTTGTATAAATTAGTATGAATAACTAGTACTATCTCTATTTTGAATGTAGATCAACATTTTAGTCAAATTGACTAATAACATTCTTATGCATTCAATTGAGTTGTGGGCTGCCAACGGTTGTCGTATGTACAAAACTACAATACAGTAAAGAATTAAAAAAATAAGTAATATTAAACATATTATATATTTCAGTGTGGTTTCTCTGGTATACCTCTCTTTGTTGATCTTCACACAGGGTATTGGCTGGCTATGCGAAAACTAAGGTTAAATGCAGGCTAAATTATTTTTCGTGCCGCAGCTGGCGTCGCCGTTGCTGTAGCTTGAGGTAGGGGGCAAGAACAGGTTGCCCCAAGTTGCACCATAACTCAGCTATCGGCGCGGGAACGGGCGGAAAAATGATGTGAAAATTGTGCCATAACTTTTGGTGATGTTGCTGCTGCTTGGGGATTTCCGCCGTTGCATGCGGCTTGTTGCATGCCCGCTCTGGCCTGTGTGGCAGGCCACAGCGTTGGCAGTTTCGCTTTTTTATTTGTTTTAGAAATCACAGCACCAAATCATAAATTGCATTTTACGATATTGATTGGCCAACTGATCAGCCGGAGTCTTGTTGGAGTTGCAAGCAAACACCAAGATGAACAAGAAGAAGAAGCGATGTTGTTGCCTTAGTTGTGGGCGTGTTTGTTGTGCTTCGCTGCAGCAACTTGCAACTTGCAATTTGTTGGCGATTTCGCCGTGGGCCAAAGCAAGACTCGAGACCGAAAGCAGCATTATTTGCTCAGCAGTAAATTATTATTATTTTTTGCGAGATTGAATATCATTGAATCATATTGGAATTATGTTTCGGCCAACTTCCGCCTAAAACGTTCGTTAAATCCCAATCGACGTCGCAACTACATTTAATTGCTGTTTACAAGTCATTTCTAATGTCAATCAGTAATTATATAAATATTATGCATTTTTAATTTGGAATGATGCAATGCTCATTCGATATCTGAACTCTTTTCTCTCTTTCAACGTCACGTAAACTTCATTTGAGAATGAATATTTAAGGCAACTGAGTCACGTTCGCTGTGAGTGGGAAAATCAGTTTAATAAGGGTTTGTCTACCACATTCAGAGCAGCTGAAAGGTGACAGCAAAAACAACTTTATGAAGACATAAATTGGCAAAATGAAAAGCCCGTCTCTGCTGATGATGATGATGATGATGAGGCTGATCAGTGAGAGAGCGCAACAGAGTGAGAGAAGGAGAGAGCAGCTGCTCTCGCAACAAGCTCTCCAATTTAGTCGCAGAGCCAAGCCAAACGCTAGACAGCAATTAAACCATTAAATTAATGGCAAGTGCGAGGAAGACAAGATGGCACAACACAACAGCATAACATGTAGTCAACCACTTAACCACGCAAATGAAAAACGTACATTAAGTGGCCACGCCCCTTTTTGACTGCCTCCCAGCTGATTGCATAGAGTGATGCAAGGATGCAAAGCTGAGGCAAGTCTGACATTGGCGGCTTTCAAAATTGGCCATCGAGGAGACTCCATGTGAAGAGCAGCAGACCACGAAAAACGTCTGACACCAGTTAATTAACTCTGCCTTGGCTCCGACTTTAATATACCCTGCCAATAAGATCTTCTTATGACCCTCTTTTCCAGCCAAGCTAAGTGTAATCCAGCTATTGAAAGTAATTGCAATCCGATTTGTCAACAGGCAATAACCTAGGGATTAATTTTTGCAAGTGAAGCAGAACGAATAGGATAAACAGACTTATGAAGATCACAATAATGAAAGTCGAAAATACAAAAAATTACGAATTTGTCCTCGAATTAACAGTATATTTTTAATGTCTTGCAGTTGAATCTGATAACTACACAAAATTAATTGTATCCTTACAAACAAATTGAAAATGAACAAATTTTTATTTCGTGTTCTCATGCATTATTATTTCTTGTTTAATTATTTATTATATACTGTAAGCTCAAAGTTATATTGGATTGTATTTTAGGAATTGTCAGATATATTGTTTTTAACATTTTATAATAATCCAGTAAGTTTACTTGGATTGAATTTGGTAACTTAAGATTGGCAAGAGAATGACTTAATTGAAATGCAAATTATTTAAAATACATTTCTGTTGCACCATGATTACAAATGGAAACATGTAGACAAGGTTTTTTTTTTAGAATTTGGAGGCACATGAAAATAGCGAAACATTATTTTAATTTAAGAAATCCTATACAAATATTAATTTTTGTAAATATCTATACTAATCAATTATCAATAAAATGTATTGGAACATCAAGTCAAGCTGCTTTATATACTGAGAATATCTTTGCGTTAGAGTACATCTTAAAAAATAATCGTTTATACACCTGGCAAACAAGTTTTCAAAGGGTATTTTTATAAGTTACTTGCACTCGAATTGCAATTAGGCACCGCTATAAACGAGTCAGGCGAAGGGAGAGCTCAGAGAGAGAGGCGGGGGGGGAGACATGTAGCTCAGCTTGTTTTAGTTGCTGTGGCTACATTTTTATTAAACTGAATTGGGTGCTTAAATAAATTATTTAATAAGCACGTGATCTACGCATTCAAATGGAGTCCACTCTTGCTCTTTACATTCTGCAGTCTGCAGAGTTGTTGTCTTTAGGGCCAAGGGGCCAAGGCGGCCACGCCCCCTAGGCGAGCGAGCGCGCAAGTGAGCGAGTGAGAGGGTGAGCGCAAGTGAGTGAGTGAGTCTTCATTTTGCAATTTCTTGTATTAAATCATTGCAATTTAAGAGCGTGGAGAGTAGGGAGGTGAGGAGGCAACTGCGCCTTTGGCTGGATAATAAGAATGCTGATGCCGCCGTGGCTGTTGCTTGACCTACGGGGAGAGGGCGGAGGAGGTTCTCGCTATATGCGGGGCTGCAGTTTATGACTTTGCTTTGCCCAGAGCCTTGGATGGTGCAAGAATCCTGCTTCTGCGCCGCAATCTTCCATTCGATCGAGCGATCGTTTTCCGCGTACTTGCAGTGCAATTTAGCGACTCCCCTCGCTCCCCTCTGTGCTGATGTGTGCTCTGCTCGCCCCGCACTCAGACACGCCTCCTCACCTCCTCGCCTCCTCACAAGCCCCTGCGGCAAGCTGCATTGTAATAACCATAATGGCTCGCACGATTTATGTTTTAATTTTGCATTTAAGCGGATAACCGGTCGTCCACTCAACTGAATCTTCGCCATGGCTAAGAGATCTCCAACTTCGAGTCTTAACTTCACTTTGATAGGCGCTGATAACCATGCAATTTCTGCTCATCTCAGCTCATTTCCAGTCGTACTCCGGTCGTTTCTCCGGCCATAGCGCAAAAGATGTTTGCTGGGCGTTTTAAATCGATTAAGTGATCCTCAGAGTGATCCACAATCTGCCTCGGCCAGATTTCCATCTCCATCACCTCCTTTGAAGTTCTTACTTGACTAAGATTGAGAACAGATTTAACTATTTAATTAATAAGATAGAGCACTTGACAGCAGTTGCAGATAAGTTCAGGTCAGCTTTGTACTCTAAATGATTATTAAAGTTCTTAATTAGTTTCAGATCCGTTAAGTGAATCGAGACTGTTCAAATATTGGGAAAAAATAATTTTCTTGCAGCTTCATTGAATGACAGGGGTTTGCCAACTATGAATAAAAACAACTCAGGTTTAATTAAATTTAATCAATTTATATTTGTAAGTTGTCAAAATTAAATTTATTAAAATTGAACATTACAGTCACATATCATAAATATGATATGATGTGATTTAATTTCATGTAATTTAATTAATTAGTTAGATTAAATTGTTAGTGACTAGTGCCATAAATAATAAGTTTTGGCTTGCAGCACTAGGATGAATATAGATAAATAAATAAATATATCAGTTACCAAGTTGGGCTTTCTGTTTGCCATCGATGAAATAAATAAATAGATGATATAATCTAAATTGTATCGAGTTTACCAAATAGATGTCAGCAATGGAGACTGATTAGCGCATATGAAGTGCTCATTTGACCAAGATTGATAACATTTGCAACTGGCATTTCATTAGACCAAGTTTTGAGCACGATTGGCAACACTTTCAATGGTGGCCAAAAAGACAGTTACAGATGTGTTGTGCAAACTCTTTGTGGGAGAGACATTTTGGCATCTACTTAATAGGAGCACATCCACAGGCGCGACATTCTCTGAGCCAAATGCAGCTGCCAATTGGCAACAGCGAAGCACTAAGTTGCACTGCGATTGCCTATTGCCAATTGGCAAGCAGCAATTGCCAATTGCCAATTCCAAAGCCAATTGGCTTGGCATGGCCAAATGTCGCTCGTTCGTTGGCCAAATTGTCAGCGTGCAACAATCTACACCATTAAACAAACGATGCCAGGCGATTGTCGATTGCCGATTGCCGATTGCCGACTGCAGTTTGGCCAAATATGGAGCTCAAGCTGAAAGCTGGCAATCTAATTAGTGTTCACTTTGGCCAGGCCAAAAGTCGCTTTGCTTTTAATTACGTCTAACCGAAAAGCGCAGCAATTAGAGCCGCTCGCCTGGCAGTCAAAGCGGAACGTGAGAATGGCCTCAGCTCCTGCTGCTGCTGTTGCTGTTGCTGTTGCTACAAAAGACAGCGACATGGACTAAACATTTGGTAAACCGCAGCAGACGCCGCATGTCACAAAACCGCAGAGAATTTAATTTGTCGAGCTGCAAAAAGTAAAACAGGACAGACACCTTGCCAACACTTGCACCTAACAGAGTCTGTTGCAAATCGCAATGCTGCAGCTCCAGGACAAGCAAGAGGACAGCGGGAAGAGGCAACGGGGCAACACATGTCTGCTGCAGGCCCAGCAGGACATCACTAGACAATGCATTGACTTCTTGTTGGCGCAACAATGATTAGTTTCGGTCAAAGTCAAAGCCAAATACGAGGGACTGAGGAGTCAAAGGACTGTAGACTAGGCTGCCCTATGCGTTCGGCTCGACTCGAATCGACGACAAGGCTCTAGGCGTATGCCGCCTGTCCTGGCTTTGATCTTCTCCCTCGGCCAGTGTGTTTGTGTGTGGCCTCGGCGCACAGGAGTCGCCCAGGCCATCGCTATCGATATCAGCATCCTGAAAGGAGTCAGGTACGAACTGCAACTGCGGTCGATTTTGCTGTCAAAACAATAGGATTTATGCTTTGTATTGAGAGCAGCTCGGGGATAACAAGATGTTTGCCGACGCCTACAAAAGGTGCCCAGGCATCCATCCAGAGGGATGCCCTCTTCGCTCTTCCCTCTCCCTCCGAATCGGCTGATCTGCTGATGTTGTGATGTTGATGTATGGCCTTTGATCGTGCATTAGATGCCATCGCTGTGCATTTAATGACCCTAGCAATTAATCCACTTGCATTTACTTACACGTTGCCGTGGCCGTTGTCGGTGCCGAGGGCAGCTCGAGCACATTCTCCGATTGCGTAGTCGTTTAGTCCTTAATGGGGCCACTTTTTTAAAGCGGTTAAGTCGCTTATTAGTTAATGAGATGCCCTCGCTCCGTGTGTTTATGGACCGCAAGCTGAATGCAACAAAGCGTCGTTATCAGCTTCTCTTATTCTGTTTTTGTTCATATGGACCTGAACCTTCCTCCGTGAAGGCATGTGTTGCAAGTGGGATACACTGTAAATCTCTTTAAATGAGCATTTAAGCGCTGACACAGACACCGATCTCGATACAAAACTCCTACCGAACCCCCAACTCCGACTCCGACTCCGAGTACGACTTCGGTTTCTGTTGCTTCGATATCGGTTTCGGTTTCAACATCACTTTATGTGTGACTGTAATTCAATGCTCAATGCGTTGATAGCATCGAACTCAGCTAACCCTTTGTCGCACCCTCTCTCTCTCACTCACTCTCTCTTTCTGCTGTGCTCCTCGAAGACAGCCCTGTCATGGTGGCGATCCCTGATCATTGAAGCTGCTTCTACCCGACACCAAGGGCGAGAAGGCAGTTATAGCATGCTGCAGCAGCCAGAAGAAGGCGACGATTTTCACACATATTTTACATACAAGTATATAGTAGTATATTTCGATTTTGTTGATACATTTATGTTAATAACATCCATTGAAATCGCAAAGTGGAAAATAATTCCAAAATCGACTGCAAATTTGGGTGTCGGGTATGCATCAGTCGAGCAAAAGACTTCTAACTTGTGGATTAGTTTGCTGTGCTTCAGTTGGCCCGTTGCTCAGTTGCTTGTCTGATATTTATTGTATTGTTGCCAGGCATTTGTCGCTGACTACAACACAACAGTTGCTGCTGCTGTTGGGATGTTGGGATGTTTCTGCTGTTGGCTGCTCGTTGTTGGCTGCTCGATGCTCGTTGTTCGCTGCTTGTTGTTGGTTGTTTGTTGCTGCTGATTGTCGTCGACGATGGACGATGGACGATGGACGATCGATTGATTGCGCTCTGACTGCTGCTGCGAGTCGTTTTGTCGCCATAACACTTACGAGTAAGTCTTTTCAACCAGAGGCCAGAGGCTATTCTGCTTCCAATGTTAACAAGCCTAAAAAAGATCTCAGTGTGCCAAATTCACCCACTCCGACTGAGACTGTGGCTGAGAGTGTGACTGTGACTGAGACCGTGACTGGGATTGCAGCTACAATTACAAGTCATATATCATGGGGCACATGTGGTAGAAGATCAGAGCAGACAGCCGCCCATATGCCGACACTTGTTGTCCAGCAACAGCAACAGCAATAGCAACTGCAGCATATTGGACCACCCAAAAGCCGCTCACAACAACTGGCAACAACTGGCAACAGTTTGTGGCCCTTTTGTAGTAATCACCCACAAAACTGGGCATTATGTCGGTCAGTTAACAACATAAAAAGTCAATAAAACTCCTTTTTGACATTTTCGGGCGCGTTTGAGCAAATGCCGACATAATTGTTGTGACAGGCAAACACACAACAACAACACACACAGGACATTGGAAGGAGCTGAGTCCAAGAAGGCCACACAATGCCCTAAGTAGATTATATATATTTTCTGACAATGGCAAAATTAATGGGTCCCGACTACACGTTGTCTTGCCGCCTCTCTCTCTCTCTCTCTCACCCTCCATCTCCATCTTGCTCTTTAATGGTCACTTACAACAGCTCAGCCAATGGGCAGACACTCATCCAGAGACTGAGTCGGAGCCTTTTTCTACCTGGGAGAAAGTGTTTTCCAGCGATCGGCGCGCTTGAATTGCATCAAAGAGAGCACACACTCGCACTCGCACTCACATACATAGAGTCTTGTCTTAGATATCCCACGGCTAAAGCGTTAAGTCATCTTGCCGATCGTCCAATTGTCCATGAGACAGACGCATCGATCGATCGCCTACAGGAAGTCTTGCTGGGTGTGCATAAATATTTTGACACTAAGCGGCATTCTCTCTCTCTCCCTCTCTCGCTCTCTCTCTCACCCACTATGTCTGCCTCATTTCGATTCTTGAATAGCTGAGATTTTCTTTCATTTGCTGCGTCTAAGCCTTTTATTACATTCGCCACACTTGCCGCATTTCCTTTCACATCGACACCAATTGTTGCTGTTGTAGTGTTTCTCTTCTTCTTCTCCCGATGTTGCCTCGCCCACTAAGCGTCTTATAATGGCCAAGCGAAGCGGAACTGCCTCCTCTGGTCCCCTCAACTCAACCCAACACAACTTTACTCGGCTATGGGAAAAGCATTTTAGATGCTCAAAGTGCTCCACTGAGCTTTTTGCAATTTGCGGAGAAATTTTGTGCACAACTCATCAGTCCAACCATTAACTTTTTTCGTTAATATATTTAAACATTAATGTACAGTATGCTTTGTTAATAATAATGCGAAGCAACTGCAGCGTCATGCACAACAATCAGTTGCCGAGAGACTGTCTCAAAGTATTTGGCTAAAATTCGTAGAGATCAATCGAATCTTTTTCTATCAGGTTGGACATATCAAATAAAATAAATAGTATCAGGTAATTAAGCAACACGTTTTAAGGAATGCGAGACAGGAGTTGAAGTACACAACTTATTCCGGCAAAATTCTAAATAACATGGTCGCACTATATTCCACTTAACTCCCTTGAATAATTTCAATTTAATTGTCATTACCATATAAAACATTATGATATTGCGTTATTACACATCAATTTTAAACTGAACTCAACTAAAACTATTACCTTCAATATTTTGTATACATTGTATTTGGAGTAGGCCGAATTAAAAATTATTACATCCTTCGCACATTTTGTATAGTATTTGTATATGAATTAGATATAACTAATCTATAGCAGGATATCAACAAAAAAGGGAGTTAAGATATCATTAACGTGTCGCAAATCATAATGCATTTTCTAGTCATCACGTTCGATCACAGGATGCCCGGACCCCTCGGTCTTAATCCGATCACATTGATTGATTTCAAAATATTTAAATGAACTCTATTTAAATGATTAAAGACAATGAAATTGAATGGAATGGAATTGATAAGTTACTCTTCATCATAAACTGAAATAACACTTAAGACTCTAAGATAGATTCTGGAAATGACTCTAAGAGGGGCATGACCAAAATGAATACAAAAATCTTAATAGTATAGCTTCTATAATCTCTGAGACATATTTAAATCACAGTATAAAATTATTCTGATTAAGAACATGAATATGTCGGAAGTTATTATTGGAAAAACATAATTTAAATCGACTTAATAATATATTTCTTACAAACCAAACGTAAGCACTAAGCCAATTTATTTCGTAATAGAGTTTTAGGCTATTCAAAAATGAAGTAACCCTGTACACAAATTAACAATATTCCACTTTGGCTGTTTACAATCGAAACAGACTATCAAAAGAAACAGAGTTTTGCTGTCAGACTGCCAGACATTTTGCAGAATATATATTGTGCAGCTCTCGAATTCGGAATGGACAAAATCGAAAAGGGCTGCCTTGTGCCTTCCCCAACGTCCTGCTCTACCTTCATTGCCGTCGCTCGTCTGCTGTCCGAGTCGAGGAGACAGCGACGAGATAATTTTGCAATGCTTATGGCCGCCAATTTGCGGAAGATCGCCGTACAAGGAGCGCACGCAAGAAGCGATCCAGCAGCAGCCACAACAAGAACGCGAACAAGAACAAGAACGGCAGGAGCAGGAGCAGGAGCAGAAGCAGCAGCAGAAGATCTGTAGGACGGACACGCAGAGACTTGGAGTGGACCTCCATCTGGGTCTCTGGCAACACGTGTGTGTTGATTGGTTTATAAGAAAAAGGGCAGCAAGCAAAAACAACAGAAGTAAATCATTTAAAACGGCAACGGCGATCGTGCTTAAATATGCCAAAAATAACAAAATAAAAACGAAAAATAAAAACAAAATAAAGGAGCGGCGAAAAACAAGTCGAGAACTGAGCAAACGAGTAACAGACGATGACGATGAAGTCCAGCCATGCCAGCGATAGCTACAACTATATAAAGGGCAGCAAAAGAAGCTGAATAATCTGGAGAGGAGCAGCAAGGGAGGAGGAGGTCTAAGAGGCCCCCGAGGCAGACAGGATCAATATAAGAACGACGTCGTTTCGGGACTTGTACATAACTTTGCATTTTTTCCAAAAGGGTCGCGGCTGCAAAGGAAACGGCAACGGCGACGGCAACGGGCAAGGGAAACAAAATGTCGGTTACGGCAAGCAGAAAATTAAGAAGCGACGCGAATCTTCAGTCTTATTTCGCTGTAACCCTTTTCCTCTCTCCCCTCCCCTTCCCTTCCATTCCCCCGCCTTTGTGGACTACATTGTGCACAATACTTTTTGGGATGCCTTTTGTTGTGCGGTGATCTTGTTATTTGCGACGCTCTGCGGCTCTGCTCTGGTAATTATTATATATGCATGTATGTGTGTATGTGATGTGTGTGCGTATGTATTGGATGGGTATATAGAGTTGTGCTTGCTGTCCAGCCATGTCCATGTCCACCATGATGAAGATCATTTCAGGTTCTCGCACACAGACAAACCTACAAACATAATTGCTGTTGTTGCAAGTTACTCGACTCGCATGTCATGTCCGCGCGCGGAGGCTGTCAACAGCCCCGGGATAAAATGATCAACATTGATCGCATAATGATCAGCAGCAGCCACAGCCACAGCATTTTTAAATGCTTTTCCAGCTGAGAGGGCTGGGATACAGATACAAAAAGAAGGCAAAGATACGGCGATTGGCGCAGATTCCATCAACCGCCTATCGAGCTGGACTCTCGGCTTTAGCTTGTGGCTCTTTTCTCGTTGACTCGATCGCTGTCGTTCTGCGCAGATTGATGATTGAGTGCGTGGCCTGAGACGGCGAAGACTCGCTCTTGGCCCTGGCCTGGCTAAGTAAGCTATTATGCGTGCGCTGAGCTTGTCTCGAGTTGAGTCGACTTGGCCTGGACTCTGGTGGCGTTGCTATGATTTTGATCGCCACTTTTGTAGGCCCCGCATAATTTACTTAATTATATTTAATTGAATTTTAAAGCTACTGGTTAAAGCTATCGACAGTCGGCGGCCTGTTTTGCCTCAACTTATTCCATAATTGCGCTGCGGCTGTTCAACTTTCCCAGGGCAACGAATAAAAACAAAACCGAGAGAGGAGAGCCAAGTACGTGCCAAACTGACAAATTTGCGCCTTTCTGCCGTTTTACATTTATCCTTTTTTGAGACTGTGCTCCATATCGCAGGATAACAGGATGACACTCGAACCCTGTCGAATCTCCGGATCTCAGCAGCTCGATGCTGTCGTTTATCACGGCAATAAACGAAACGCAAAAGTCAAACAACATTGATTCAGACAGCCCTTTTCCCAGGACGCGTGACATAAATCAAAGGCCACACATCCTGCGGTAATACCCGCTACAAAGCACCCAAAGGATTTGTTCAGCAAATCCTTTGAGAATTGATTCGTGCACGCTAATAACTCCGAGCCAGAAAACTAAATTATGTCTCTCAATGATAAAGGGAAAATAAAGAATGGAGCGGCGAGAGGGGAGAAGGGTGGCGGAGCTGTTATTATGCTTATTTCGTGAATGCGTTGTATGATTTTGCTAAGCAAATGACATAATCATAATGAGATTGTGAGTCGCACAAAGGGGCTGCAAGCCAAGTTAGCCATGAATTTCAATTGCAATTTCCATTTCAACCACCGCGCGTCGCCTTTAAGGGTGGCAATTAAAATGTTTGCGCAACCCAAAAACCAACTCAAAACAAAATGGCCGCCGCCATCAACATTTCCATTCCCCCTCTCCTCCAAACACTATCCCCGCTTTCCGCCACAACTTGCCACTGTCGCAACTGTTGCAAGGCGCAACTGTGCGGGCGCTTGACTCAATAGGCGATAGACGATAAGTGGCCATGACGAAGGCCTCGAGTGTTTGCTCATAGGGGTGTTGTCTCTCCCTCTTTGCATCCTTCCTCTTTCTCTTTCTCTCCCACTCCCACTCCCACTTGCACTCTCTTTCTTTGTCTCATTCACGCTTGGGCTGGGAACCAGACATGTCACTTTTCACTGCAAATTAGTCGTTGTGAATTCCCATAATTTAAATAAGCGAACAATTAAAAGCATCGAAAGGGAAATTAGAAATGTATGGCTATTTAGTTTACAGTAGTTGATATAATTTAAAAATAACAATACGTACTCGTTATTTAGATTTTCAAGAAATAATGCCATAATTATTTATGCTTCAATTCTGTATTTGCGCAGTTATTTATTTTGTACATTTTTTCTATTATTTATTCCTGTTATATCAATGCCTTTTCGTAATTTAGAATTTAAATTTTTATTTTTTATTTGTGCATTTATTTATTTTGTATATTTTTTCTATTTATTTATTCCTAGTATACTATCATTTTGCCCTCAAGTCTTCCAAAGCTATATACACTTAGTGTTTTCATATATATTAATTTTGTAATACTGCCATTTATTTTACATATGTACGTACATATATTCATTTAGTTGTGTCATTGGTTATATATTTACTTTGTTTTGATTCATGTCAAGTGTGGAAAATAAAATAAATATATATATTATTCAATGTCTATATCATATATGTACATATGTAGCAATATTATGTCTGTCCTTCTGGATCGAGGCTGTTTTGTAAACTGCAGTCTGGACATATATTTATTATTCCAATCATCTCTTACGCATATTTATCCCAAAACATGCATAGTTGCTACATGTAAATGGTAACAAACAATTACTGCTATTTGGATGCTTTTGTTTGGACATAGTTGCGTCATTCATAGATTGTCCCGGAATGATATCAATAACCAAAAAAATGGCGATAAGAAATCTCCACAATGATAGTCGACCTTTGAGCCGAACTCTATAGGATTTCGGGCCATTTGAAGGTGCCGCACCCATTGAAATCCATCGAAGACACAAGAGGCACAACTAGAGGCTGCATGCCCCCCGCCTCGCTGTTGTTGTTGTTGCCAACTGTTAGCAGCTCTTGGCGGCAAGGTATTAACGTCCAATAAATTGTTGTCAAATGTCGCGCACCCCGTTGATTTTAATGTGGCTTAAATAGGATCATAAAACTAACCACAGAGGAAAAAAGTGAAGACAGACGGAGAGAAAGAGCGAGAGAGGTAGAGGGAGAGATGGTCTGGGACAGAGGCCAGAATTTATTGTTGGCCTGTATATAAAATAGTGCGTTTTATATACCCAAGCAGAGGGACAGGTTGCTTGGCTCCTCCGACAGCGGAAAACCAATAACTTTTCCACTACATAGCAGAGCAGCCAAGCGGAGAACGGAGTGCAGCGGGAGAGGAGCTAACAGGTGCTTATCGAGCTTGCATCGTGACATTTTATTGGCTGGGTGTTCCGGCGGCTATGATGCTTATCAATGACCCAATGGCCAGCGGCAATGAATGGAGTGGGAGAACGGCCGGGAGAGTGAAAGAGAGAGAGCGCAGCTGACGCTGCTCAGGTTGCGGCTCAGGTTAATGGCAATACCAGTGAAAATGGAAATGGAAATGGAAATGGTGGAGAGTGGAGAGTGGGACATGGGGTATGGAAATGAAGGTGCACATAAACAAGGTTTTATGACTGACATGGCTGACAGTTCGTAAAACCGAAGACAGTCATCGCAGAACGGAGATGCGAGCAGAAAGATCTGTGAAGCTTCATTTCAGTTCTGTGGAAATTGTACATTGTTATTTTAATTAATTCTTTTTTTTTTGATGAGGTAAAGCGCACGCGTCGCGAGCAGTCAAAACAGTTCACAAAAGAGGGCGAAAATTAATTTGGCAATTTGTTGCCGTACCCAAATCAGCGGCCCCGCTGCGAGTTGATCAATTAGCCATGGGTGTCGGGCTCTCAGTCTTCGAGACTTCGAGGCTGAGAAGTCTCGGTCGGAGTCGGTGCAAGTGTTGGTGCGAATGTGACCAGTTGCCGTCTTGGCCACTTACAGCTTCACAGGCGCCGCCTTCGCACTCACATTCACACTGACACTGCGCGTATTCGCATTCGCATTCACACTCGTTTACTCACACAGAGCGACCACCCAAAAAGCTGGGCCCTCATTTGAGGGATGACTTTGGTACTTTGCGCTTTTCGCTTTTCGCGTGGGTTACCCAAATCACCAAAAATAAACCAGCCAGCAAGAAATTAATTAAAGTTTTTTAATGATGCCGCATCTTGGCCAACAAAACAGACAAACTCTCGCCGTCTCTGATGCTGATGCGTTGGCCTAATGATTGCTTTTGGCACCTTTTTCTCTCCCTCTCTTGCTGTTGCTGCCATTTCCCCGCATTTATTAAGCAAATATTTTGACTCATGCAAATTGCTAAGCAGCCAACCGAATCGCGAAATCGCTCGTTATTTTATGTCCTCTTTCCCTCTCTCTCTCTCTCTGCCTCTCTCCCTCGGTTCATTTGCGGCTTTTTTACCATGGCCCCAAAGGGTTGACAGCAACTGCTGCCCATTTGATAAGCATGTCAAATATTTGTCCGCTGTTATGGCTCGGCGGAAACTTGAGATGTGAACAGATTCTAATAAGATGTTCTATATAAACCATAGCCGGTTGTAATTCGACTATTCCCCGAAACACCTAATGATCTTACTTGAGAATTTCTACGCTTATCTACTGTAGTTGAAATACTGAGATTATTCTATCGCAACCGAAACTATTTCATTTTTCTAATTTCATTATCTTAAATTGTAATTATTTTATAGTTTATTTAATTGAAAATTATGAAAAGTATATAATTATATGCTCTCACTAAAATCGGATTTTATAAGATACTCGTATTATACAGCTGACAAGAAAACTATCAGCAAACATATTTTAATTAAAACTAAAAATAGTTGATTAATATTGTCCTGCTCGGAATATCCCAACTTTATTTACTTCGGACAACTATATTTTACAGTTGATATATAAATTTAAAAAAAAATGTTGTTTTGCATGTAAAACTGATTTGTATACAGTCGAGACGGGAAAATTCGGAATGGCACGAAGATCATATTTTTTACAAATTACGCGAGAATTCAACTTACCGATCGAATTACTTATCGAACTATTTTCAAGGGGACAGAAATTTTTACGAATTATTGAGAATTTTTAATAATCGGTGTACGAATTGTTGCGACTCAACTGTACTGTAAATTTGAAATGTTTCTTCAATACTGACACCAGACAGCAGGGTACATAATTCAAAAGTAAAAATAATTAGAACAATTTTTGGATGAAGCTTCAACTATTTGCATTTATTTATGCACATTCATCATCAGTAAACAATGTAAATGCTATTGAGGATTCATGGCCCTTGGAATAAACAGACATTATTAATCTTATCAAATGTATGTACAAATAAATTTCGTATATGTCGCAATTTTCGTTGATGTTCCATTGCCTTTTCATCGAATTTATGAATTGTAGTTGGCTCGTAAGTAACAACAGCTGCAAAAACTAAGGCAATAAAGAACGTACTACAACAAGAGGAGCAGGAGGAGGATTGGGAGAAAGGAGAGGGAGAGGGAATGACACAACTGGGAGAACCAAACAGCACGCGCACAAAGTTTTTGTGAAATGAAATTAATTTTTGGACGCAAAAAGAAAAGCAAAAGGAAAAACTACAATATGAGAAAATAGGCTGGACAAAATGGAGGGGGAAAAGTGGCAGCAGCAGCACCAGCATCAGCAGCCTGATGGCCAAAAGTCAACAGCAATAAAATCAAAGCAGCAGCAGCCAGGACACGAGCTGACAATGCCGAGCAGAGTGAGAGAGAGAGAGGGGATGGGGAACAGGAGCTACGCGTCGTTGACAACAAACTGAGGCAATAAAAGCGAAATCAGGATAATGCCACAGCCGTCGCCATCACGATGAGGCTGTCCAGCTCACGATGTCAGCAAATTAAATAAATCCCCCGGGCGGCAGATGTGCAGCCAAAATATAGAAACAGAAACGGCAACAAAAACAGAAATAGGAGCAGGAGGTAGAAGCGGAGGCAGAGTCTCATCATTAGACGATTTGAGGCAAACAAACAAGGCAACAAATGACAAGCCAAGCTATAAAATCAATTACATAATGAACATACTGGCCGAGGGAAGCAGTGTGGGGAAAACAGACAGAGAGCGAGAAGAGAAGGGAGAGTCTAAGCTGATTTGCCTCTGGTTGGCAAAACATTTGGCCAGCGTTTACGGTTAGCCGCAGGACAATGAAACAATGCGACTGCTGGAACACTGAGCAGAGACCCTGATGCCTCTGAGACACAATGCCTTGTCTTGGCCCCTTTTTTTGACTTCTGTGCGGTTAGGCAAATAACAACAAAATGCATCCTGTTGCACTGTTATCCTGCAAAAAAACTGGGCAAGAACTACAACAGCAGCAGGAGCTGCACAGCAGGACGCGTGGCATTCAAAGCGAACTCTGCCACAAAAACCAAACAAATTTCAATGAGCAAAGCAAAAAGTGCCATCAGTGTTGTGACACTTGCCACTCACCAAGGAGCAGAAGCCTTCCAGGAAACTCTTGCCACGACCGACTCGCGTCTTAGCCAACAACGAACAACGAACAACAAATTTGGCTGATGGCAAATGATTGCAAAGCATTCGGCCAAATTGTTGCGTGACTCAAATGTTTTCATCATTCTAGGCTAAAATAATAATTTGCAGCTACAGCTATTACCAACAACAACAATAACAATATCAACATTACAGGCTGGCTATGAGTAATGCACTGTCAAAGGCTTTCTCGTCGAATTTCCCTGTTTCCCCTCCCGAGTAACTTTTCATGTGCCGTGAGAAACTGAAATGTCAAGAAATTTGACAGCCAAATGATTGTTGGCCCCCGAATAAGCAAAATTAAACGATCCAATTTGAGCAAAGGCAATCAAACAAATCTAAATTGTAGAACATCAAAATTACAGAAATTCAAACTATTCCATAATTCCAACACCTGCTTGCCTTTCTGAATATATGTAGCTGGAATAAGATATTTGTATTTAATCCCACACAAATATTTTAAAGTATTTAAATAGTAGCTGGAATTAATTAAGTTTGTTCATTTATAGTATATATTGCTGCATTTCTGAATACACTGGGAACAATATACATTCAAGTCAAAAACTTAAAACTTTTCAATATTTTAATTAAATCCCATTAAAATAATTTCAAATACTTAAAGTAGAATCAGGAACTCGTCGTATTTATTGAACATTTAATTCCCAGCTATTATTTAAAATTTATATTTTATCGTTTAGACTGGCCAACCTGCATTTTATAAATTAATCAAGTTTTTCGACGATAAACTTTTATTGTTTTGCACAAATTGGAGCATTTCATTGTTGCTGGCTGTTCACAGTGAATGGCAGTTGCTTACAATAAGATATTGAATCCCGTAAGATATTTGCTACCCATTTCGTGAAACACATATACTTATGGTATTTGTAAAAAACATATACCACACTTGAAAGAAATCCATAAGATACAGTACATGGCCCCACTGTCAACAAATCAAAACAAAGCGCGTGAAGCTGCAACTGATTTTGCGTATAAAGCAGTTTTATGAATAGGTTCTATGTGTTTCATCACCATATTCTCAGAAGTCATTAAGTTATTATTATGCACACTTTATTTATAGGACTTTAAAATTAAGGCTAACTTAATCTGTTTAAGACATAAACGACTACTGGAATATATATACATATTGAATTTAAATATTTTGATTTTATTTCGATGAAAATGTGATCAACTTTTTGAACCTACTCCGAAATATATATCGTTACATTGTATTTTAAATATTTGCAAAATTAAACAATAAAAGTATTGTAAGTGTCAGAGCTGAATATCGCCGCTGAAGAGATCATTTCAAGCCAAAGTTAAGGCCATTGATATTTAAATGGAAATTAAATATATAATGTAGTTGGTAAGACAAGATTACACATGACAATTACAAATTCAGTTTACTTTACATTTAAAATTTGAAATAAATTTGGAACTGCCGAATCCTACTAAATGTTGCCTTTTGCCATTTACGACATTGAAGATTCCAAACAGAAACATTCATAATATTTTTAAACTGCTAATAAAGATAGTTGAAAATAGGTATTTTGATCAAATTATTATTACTCAGTAAAAAGTTGGGAACTACATATATTGTGTAAAAATTGCAGCCCCATAGCATCTGCCGTTTGGGCTGTGCGTTGATAATAAAACCAGGATAAAAATGATGATGAAAAAAGTATATTATAGATATGATATATATATTACTTATATTTTTTTGTTTTGATTGGTACGCAATAAACTTTGGAAATTTGAATCGCAATATGTTCTTCATGTATGATATTTGTGAATACTGCAATTTGCCCAATAGCTGACAAACAGTTTTGAAATATTTCCATTTTATAGCTAGGGGCAGAAATACTTCAAGAATATTAAAGATTTTTTGCGGCTACTTTCAGCGGCTTTACGATCTTTTCAACACAAACCAATCAGGTTTATGGCCCAGTTTATTAAAATCACAAACTGAAAAGCAAATATCGAAATGACCGCGAGGTATGTTCCAGTCTGAAAATATATGGGCCCCAATCAACCATTAACATGTTCACTAATTTTACGAACCATATTATAAACGTTTTCAGATTTTCTTGGTCATTTTGTTTGAGCTTGTGAATTCATTTGATATTGGCATCGATTGTCGTTGCCTTTGTTTCCGAACCGAGGAGATGAAGAAAGACCATAAAATATCTGGATGGGAACGTTAAGATTATAAAATTTTATGCGCAATTGGAAACTGTTAACAGCAAATTCTGTCTGGCTATACGTATATACCACAGTGAACATAATCACAAGCTCATTTCAATACAAAAGCTGCAGAAACACAGAAGAAACGACGACACACAAAAAAAACGGAGGAGAAAAGGAACTTGTCAACAATATTTTACGAGCGCGTCGAAATTTTTTTCTTCTTTTTTATCATTTTGTTTTTCATTTTGGTCAAAATGTATGGAAAAAGAAAAGGCTGTAAAATCGAGAATCGTTAAATGGTTAGCAACAACAAATATGAGTTTCAGCGTTGTTGATGACGGCACCAAATGCGCCACTTCCCCAACTCGGAGTCGGAGTCAAAGTCGAAGTCGGAGGAGTCGCCACCAATATCGACAACAGCCATATTGAAAAGTGGCTGGCGATGGCGATAGGGTATTTTGGTTTGGTTTGGAACGGAGGCAAAATGGAGTGGCCCGAGGGCCATATGGAAAACCATAAACATAAATAATAATACAATATGTATTATATGACCAAGTCAATGGATCGATCTACCGCCTTCCCTCGCCCTCTCTCGTCCCTTCCATGTATTTAGCTATAAAACGAGACTCTCGCGTTTAATTTATGATCTTTCCCCGCATTTTTGATTGTTCACAATACATGAAATACTCGTAATATTCGTTGTGCTAGGCCAAGTCGAACGATCAACGGGATGATCGATTGATCGATGATTGATTTGTTGCCTCGCTCTGTTTCACCTCCTCCTCCTCCTCCCCTCCCCTCCTACGACTGCCCTGTACCTGCACTGCGAGTCGCGTCGAGCTGCCATTGAATTCTAAAACAACAGGCCAATTACATGGCCTCTGTTCGGGCCATACTTTGCATTAATGTGCAGGCCGAAAACGGTAAACGTTAAAGGTAAACGGCAGCTGCAATTAACTTGGCCTCTGCACTCCACTCTACCCTATTCTACTGGAGAACACACTGCCGCATCGGGACATCGGGATCGCAGTCGTCGTCCGCTTTTAATATGGCGTCTGGCCATATGCGCCACAGACAGTTCCTAATTTTGTTTATGCTGCTCGTATAAAGACGTCCCCCAGTCCACTCCAGTCGAGGCAGTTGCCCAAACAGAGATACGAGTCGGAGTCAGAGTCAGTGTTCTCCTCGTACGTGAACAGACCATAAAAAGACGCCAAGCGATGTTTATGAATATGCAAGCGAGTCGGGGCGTGGAGCTACCAAATAGCCACATACCCAGCCGACTATCAGCCCCAGCTTCAGCGTCATCTTTAGCCTCAGCACTTGCTCCTGCCTCCCCGTCTGCTCCTACTCCCGCTTGTGTCGCGGCCCCACTGCACCATAGACAGCAGGTAATAATCCGCGCACCATGGGCGTTTAGTATGACTTGGACTCGACTAATTGACCAGAAAACTTGAAGCTCTCCCAACCACCAACAGACGGAACTGTTAGAATTTATTTTAGAAAAAAAAAATTAAAATAATATCTAATTTAATTGAATTGTTATTTATTAATTACAATATACATATACATATACTAGAATGGGCAAATTTAATTTGTTGATGGGCAACAGAAACGTAGTCAATAAAATTTAATAGAGGATATGTTCTTTATTTCAGCAGCTATATTTGTTGGGACTAATCTGAAACATTTAAAATGAATAACTTTTTTTTGCGTGAAATCACTTGATCCAGAAATAAATGTTGATCATGAAATGAAAAATGTTTTACTTATTTCTAACTTGAATTTATTTTGTATATTAATTTGAATATTGAACATACTACTACAAGTGTATGGCACTAGACTTTTTAATCTTCTAATGCAACGTGCTGTAATTATTATTAAACCTCTTTTGCACTTTGCCCCACTGTGCAATACTGTATTGCTACAAACTCCATTTCTGTTTTGTGTTTCGTCGGCGGCTCTCCATTAGCCAAACGCAGAAGCAGCAGTCCCACTTCGGTTGGCATCTGTGCGATAAGTAAATAGGAAAGTGGAAGTGCTTGAGAGATGGGGATCCGGATGACGATGTGGCTGTGGCTGTGGCTGTGGCTGTGATGGGGTAGAGGAAGTAAAGTGGAAGTGGCGCCATTTTTGGGGTCTTGATAAATGCTATCGCCTGCTATTTTGGCAAATGTGTTGGGCGTCTTCAGCATCGACAGTCGCCGCATCGGGGGCAGCGTGAGCGAGAGCGATATGTTATAAATGATGTGGCCGCATCCTGCAAACTAAACAAATTACAACATGTTCAACCGTCATGCTGTGCACCCTGCACACACGGACACACACGCACACAGAGGCACAGACAATTGGAAAACACATTAGGGCAATCAAACAACCAAAAATTGAAATTGATAATGCGCTTGTGGCGGGATGGAAAACTAAAACCGATGTTCTCTAATGCCAGAGGCCATAAATTTTCCAATGTTGCCAGTTGTTGTCGTTGTTCTCTTTGCTGCTGTTGATGACGATGAGGATGAGGATGATGATGATGCTGCTGACGAGCAGATGAAACCCTAAAAACCAATCGCCGTGTATATTTACGTACTTTGGGATCATCAGCCAGTCAGAGCGAGAGATTACATGCAACGCACCATCGACGAGGCTGCCACAACATGATGAAGCAGCAAAATTTCGAAAATGGACGTACAACACGCAATCCATTTGCCCTCTTCTGTGTGTGTGTGTGTTGTGGAGGGCGTTGCAATAATGTGCTTTGTGTGTGTGCCTTGCGGCAGCTGCACCCAAGTGTTAATAATCTCATAGTTGGGTGCAAACAATCGATAGATACAAAAACACGCAGATACTGAGATACATTCTGCCACTTGGAAAATTGAAAAGCGTATTTACCGCATTATCCATTCGTTATAATTCTCAGGCTGCCTCAACATCACTCGCCTTTAATTCATCTTTTTGGTTGTGTTTTGGGTCCCATTTGCCTGTCGGGTTTGCTCTCGTCTCCTGCTTCATCTCGCCCGATCGCAGCTTGCTCCCTTCGGGGCACTGTTGACTTTTCGCTTTATCTTTTAATATGCACAAAATGGCGTGTCAAATGTTAACAATTTTTCAATCAATTTTCGAAAGCGAAAAACAAACGAAACTCGCAAATTTATTTTTATTGTAGTTTCTTTGCCCCGAGCAGCTGTCAAAGTCTTAACGTTTTTTTTTGTACAAGCCATAAACTTGGCCATGATAGAGCCACGTGCTTCGGGCTTAAGCTGCGTCTACCCAATTAGCCATCGCAAAGCACAACAGCTGACATTTTTATCTGAATAACTAAACTCGAGGTTCCCTTCGATAGTCAGAGTTGACTCAGTTAACTGCAAAATGATAAAACTTTTTGTTAAAGAATGTGCTAAATTGCGTTGAACCGGTTTCAAATAAACTTATTTGAAAAAAAATGTTGGAAAACTGCGATTTCCTCTTTCTTTATACATACTATATATTTTATAACTTTCATAATTGGAAATACGATTTTATTTTTTCCCACTTTAAGAGTATGGATCTGTAATTAAAATTATATCATACTAGCCAGATTTACACTCAGCTTTGCGCCCCGAAGAACTTAAAAATAATTTTATTGTTGCTCCTTTCGCTGTAGCCTTTTGCTTATTGCTTTCCGCGTAAAACATACACGAGTACTGTCACCAAGTTTGAGGCCTCTAGGTTTTATAGTCTGGGATCTAGGAATGGATACAGACAGACATTCAGAGAGAAGGACATGGCTATATCGTCTCGGCTATTGTCACTGATCAAGAAAATATATATACTTTATGGGGTCGGAGAAGACTCCTTCCGCCTGTTACATACATTTTCTGTTGGCACTAGGTTATCCTCTGGTAGCAGGGTATCTAGTATAAAATCGGTATAAAACAACGTGGATTAAACAAACTCAAAGAAATACTTTTACCTTACAAAAGGCCAGAAAACACGTAAAGTTTTATTTTAATTTTTAATGAAGTTTTTACATTTTGTGTATACATTGAAATAAATGTTGACTACGTTCATACATGTTCAAATAAAATAAAAATAAAACTTATTTTTTTGCAATTTTCTTTAAATGCCCAAAAACTTTGCGGTTTTTTTTTAAATTCTGAATTTCACCCAAACTATTTTAATCCAATGATTTTATGTAAGACGTCGAGCTATTTATGAAACTAGATATATATTGTAGGTAAACTAGTTGTGGATAAAAAAAAGAAGACAGAAAATAAAACAAATCTGTATATTCATATGTTTCTATCTAAACTAACCAACTGAAATTCCGCAAATTTAAACTGCATTCCAACTCGAACTGAACTTTAAAATGTACATATTTATCGTATGCATCTTAGACCTCTTGTTGTGTACTTTTAACATATGTCAATGTGGCTGTTGATGCCAACTGGCTTTATGCAATCCGCCTGGCGATGTCATCAGACATGTCCAGCTGCTGCTACTGCTATGCGGACGGTCCTCATTTGAGTGTGAGTATGAGTATTCATGGGGCAATTCATAGGCAATTAGTTGGCCCACTTACGCAGTCAAGCAGCTGTCGCACTTTCACCAAGACATTACGACCATTTCCGCACTTCCAAGAACAGCAGCCGCAGCCGCAGTCAGAGTCTCAGCCTCCTCAGCTCACACGAGTAACTAGCTCGTTAATAGCAATAACAACAACAATTGACATTCCACACACACACAACTCAAACACTGGATAACCAACGACAAATCCCAGTCAGTTGTTACGTGGATATGGATCTGGACTTAAGCCTGAATCCTGACTGCTGATGTGCTGAATGCTGCCATTTGATGAGCACAACCCCTCGGTTAAGCCTCGCCTCAACCAAACTGAATTGAACTCAACCCCTGGTTAGCGCAGCGTGTAAATCAGCCAAAGTAGTTCTCACATTTCCCACACGCACGTAATTTTCCGTCCACACATTGCGGCTAAGGGCTAAGAGAACACGTAACGCCCCCCTCACAACATGCAGCTCACAACTTGCAACTCTCGCAACTCGCATCTCATGCCACTTGCCACTTGCCAGTTGCCACAGATGCTGTGGCGAATGCTGAGCGCCATTTTGAGTTGAGTGGATTTACGAGGATGTCGATGAGGATGAGCATGAGCATGAGGACATGGATGTGGTTGTGGTTGTCGATGTGAATGTGAATGTGAATGTGGATGGTGATGTAGATGATGTTGTGGCAACATTTGTGGTTAAGTACCGGCTACACGGCCATTGACAGGCCACACATTCGCATAATAAATGTCTTTTAATAATAAAAAAATAAATGTTTTTATGAAATATGCGCGAGTCCATTCACAGCACGTCCACGACCACTCCCTCCTAGCCCTCTTCATCTCCATCCCCAGAAGGACCAACAAAGCTCGTCTCTAATGGGTTAGTTTTTGTTATATAATGCAAAAGGTTTGTCACCCTGAATTACACAATCGCTACTCAAAACGAGAATATATTTAAGATAAAATAAATATTATAGTTAAAATATATCCAATTTATTGCAAATTACATTAATACTGTACAAATTTTATGACATTAAAATCTGCATCTTAACACACTTATCAAATCCATACAAATTAAATAAATAAATCTTCGGTTGTAAACCATAGATTTATTCCATATATCTTCAAACACAATACAATTTCATGAGAAATACAACGAAAATTTAAATCAAAAATAACCATACTTTATTCCCATTTATTTTAATTAGCCGATACTGTTTTTCATTTAATAACTAAAAAAATAATAATAAAGATGTATACTTTAATTGCCTCTTTTATAGCTATGTCCGTCTGTTACTCTGTCCGTCTGTTTGTATGAACATATGGATCTCGGAGACTATCTTTAGCAAATCGTGTTATTGGGCGTAATTAATGGGCGTCACTTTTAAAGCTAGTGTCTCCAGTTATGGTAATCATAATAATTAGGATGATCCAAATGATTCTTGGTTGTGGTTGCCTTCAGAAACAACAGTGTCATCATGTTTGGTACATTCTGGATTTTTACAACGTAAATGGATATTTTAACACAGCAAATACTATTCGATATATTTTTCGGTATCTGTATACATTAAACAAGTATTATCTCGAAAGGGTAGCGGGACTGTAGCTTTCTTACTTGTTTTCAATTATGTTTGCAATGTTAAACTCAAATGAATTTCGTTATTTTTATTATGTTTAATTTTCACTTATTGCCTAGTAAAGATAGTAACAAACTTTACGAATTGTATTCTTTAATTTCTTTTATTAACTGCTGCACGAGTTGCATTTAAAATCTGATCTCTAGTTAGTTGGAAAATTTGCACGTATTACGGGCTCAGATTAGATGGTTAAGTTTGGAAGCTACTTTGTAGAATTGCTTGATTGTTTTTGGCCCGAGGCCGAGTCCCTTTTTGCCCGTTCGGCAAATTGCTCCATTTCATTTAATTTTGGTTTTATTTTGCAAGTTCTGTCCGAAATTTTTCGCAAATATCTTTATTGCCAAGCATTTCCAGTTAAGAGAGAGAGGCTGGCAAAAAACACATCAACATCAACAACAAGAACAACAACAAAGACAAGAGCTGGCTCTTTAGCTGGTTCGGTTCGGCCATGCTGAATTCCGTGCATCATTAAGCAAGGCAACACTCCGATACATAAGGGTCTGTCTGTTCTGGCTGCCATCACCCTTCTTCCCCGTCTGCCAATTGCCAATTGAGATCCCACTGGTCGACGTCGCGAGTCGAGACGTTGCAGCCAGCAAAACGAGCTGGTCAAATCGCTGGAGAGCTGGGCTCTTGGGTGCGGGTTGAGGGCATCGTCATCATGATGATCACGATGATCGTAATGATGTCGAGGCTGCAGCTTTCTACCTGCCACGCATTTATTAAACACGATCGAGCAAACGGCCAAAGCCACAACACGTTTGGCTACAACTTTACTTGATTGGAGTCGGGATTGGAACTGCGACTGAGAATTGGATTGGTACTGAGGTTGGGGATCTGGGGACAGGGAACTGGAGACTACTTTGGCGTTTACCTGCGGAACCGCAAGTGCGACGCGAAAACGTTAATTAAGATTATGAAGTCATAAGAGTTGCATGTGTGTGCGAGTCCATCTCGCTCACTCCTTTGCTCCATTCGACTCCCTCTCTCTCCTTCTCTCTTTTTATGTGCGAATCCTTGGCCCTGTTGCCGGTGCAGCCTTGGACCGGTTTCTCGTTGCTGTTGCTTTCGCAGTTGCTGTTGCTGCTGGCCAACCAAGCTGCACGATCTTCACGCGAGTTGATTTTTAAATCAACAACTTGATTTTCCAGCAATAACAAGATTAAATTATTTAATTTTTTGCCTCATTTGGGGCCCCATGGCGGAGCATCCGAGAACCGCCAACTGCTAAGAGGCCAAGTGGCCTAGGACGCTCTTTGAACATGCGGCTTGCTCTTCGAGTCGACTTCCTAATGGCGTATTATAATTACGTGCCTCGTCTCCAACTGAGCAAGGGGCAGCGTGGCAGCATGGCAGCGTGGGGAATGTGGCACTGTCACCGTCGCAGCTTAAGTGGCTTTTAATGCTAATGTATCGATGATGGGAATGGGGAATGGGGAATGAGGACTCCTCTATGCCTTTTGCATTTATGGCTCAAACTGGCCTTTTGGCCATGTTAATGAAGTGCAAGCCAGGACCGACCACAACGGAACCTGAAAGTATGAAAGCTGAGAGCCTTTGCCAATTCCAGTCACATACGCACATTGATGCGAATCAGATACAGTTCCCTTATTCGCCTTTATGGCCACAAAAGCTGTTTAATTATGATAAAGTTGTAAAATTACTCCACTCTCCCTCTCTGCCACCAACCACCTCTGATGACGAGTTGACTGGAACCGCTGTTGTAGTTTTGGTTGGAGTCGGAGTTGGAGTTGGAGTTGGCTGCTCCTTCGAATTAGCCAAATTACAGTTGAAATAAGCTGGCTAATAAATTCATAATTTGGCAGGCACGCAAGCCGCTTATTAATTAGCCCGGCCAAGACTATGGCGATGGTTGCCAGGCATTGGCATTTAACCCCGCGCTCACTCTCCATGTTTCTCTGTCGCTCCCTCGACGCGTCGATGCCTCGATTCCGTTGGCAAATGGCCGCCTGCTAAACGTTGCCATGCGCTTCCGTTTCGTGTGTCGGCCATATTAGAATCGAAGGCAGCATTTCTCAGCTCTACGCATAGGGATAGTCTTAATTACCCCCGACGAAGGGCAATGAAGCAATTCGACAGCCTCTAGCAGTCATTAGGCGAAGGGCATTAACTCCACTACTAACACTGAGAACGCTCTCTTTCCTATTTGCCCCTTCCTTCGTCGCCCTAATTAAAACAACATTGCTCAGTCGACTGTCAGATACCCGGCACACGTATAGACCAAATATACTCGTAAGAAATAAAAACAGTTGATATAAAACAAAAGACAACTGCAAAAATTCCGTTTCCCATTTGCGATTAAATTTTTATGAATCGTTAAAAATGTGGTAAGGATTTACATATGTATGAATGTTACTCTTTTCTTTATATTTTAACAGTTTTCAAATTACTATTCCGGTGTTTTTAAAAGCTATAGTAAAATAGTCAACAAGTAATAAAATCATCTAAGATATTAATGCTTATTACTAGCTTTTTAAAAATAGATGTAAATTAATAATAAATTTGGGAAAACATATTGCAATTGTTTAAATTTTTTAAAAACTATGGGCATTACCACAATCTTGTAATATTTAAAATTATCAACATAAAAATCAACTGAATAAAATGTCATTGATTTTCATTAAAGCAAATTAAACAAAAACCTAAAATTATTTCAAAACATCTCACTCATCCTAAACATTTGGTTTCTGCAATCAGACTAAACGATCTCTGCATGCTAGAGATTACCCGGTATAACAAGTAGACGGCAATTGGGTCTCCTTCAACCCCTTCAATGATGTATCCTGCTCCACGCTTCACTACACTTAACCTCAAGTTGGCCAATGAATTATGCAGCGCCAAGCGAATATTAATTGCAGTTGTCTCACTCTTCTTCCCCTCTTTCTTTCTCGCTCTCGCTCGGACCTTGCGTGCACATGGATGCCCGGCGGGCCAAGTCTGTTGTATCATTCAATTTGTTGCCTGCTGCCTTCTGCCTTCTGCTGGGAACCAAATATCCTCCTTCGATGTGGTGGTGGGCGTTTTGTCTGGGCGTGAGCGTTTTCAAAGTTTAAATTTTCAACTTAACCTTTGAGCTTTTCCGTTCGCTTGCCATGTGGGCTGCTCCACTCCCACTCGCACTCCCCCTTTGGGCCTTGCTCGTTGTCCATTGGTCGCCTTTGCGCATTTTGCAACCTCTATTTGCTTTTCATTTTCTAATTGAATGGAAAATTTATCAGCTGTTGAAATGATGGCGTGACTTCGACGAGGAGGTGTCCGGTTTATAATAATGGCCAACGCAAATTTCCAATCGATATCGTGGCCTTTGGCTGAGTTCAAGCGATTGAGCAGAAATAAATAATAGTATATAGAACCCCTAGTAATTGGCGAATAATAATAGTGAATGTACCAATTGCGCAAAATGTAGAAATGACGAATTAAGTTTAATTCGTTACCAAAACGCGATTCCAAATGAACCTGAATTCAATAAATTGTGTCTGGCTGAATCCTTTTTTTGGTTAATATATTTACTTTAAATTATATCTACCAAATTATTATTTTATTTCATAAAATCTATAATATCTGATTAAAAATTACAAATATGTTTATGAGTTGGAAAATTAACGAGCACCATCAACAAATGTTTTTGAGCGGAATTTGTTGTTTATGTGTTAATTTAAGCTCACAGTATATATTTCATGTATTAAATGTTAAACTAATCATGAGTTCCCAGCCGACTATCCGTATCTATCGCAAACAGCTCTAAATCCATCTAAAATACAATCGAGTAGAATATAGGTGTGTACTAAAAGTCTGAGATGGCTGCTGGCTCTGTTAATATAGATGCATAGACATATAGTAGGCACTGTAATTGGATCTATCACTGATAAACTGTGCTTCCAGCTGGGTAATTGACATTCACATTCGTTTGCTCACAGGCAGTTGTTCCAGTAAACAGTTTCATGCGTCCAAAACTAAATTAGATATACTCAAAAGCACCCTCTATGTGTGTGTGTGTGGTATAATCATAATTATAAAAACATATATTTAAGCTAATAACTGAATTAATTAAAATCTCATTTTTCGAGTGCCAGCAGAGGAAATGGAAATGACAGTGGAAATAGGAATAGAAATGGAAGTGGAAATGGAAATAAGCAGAGAGGGGAGTATAAAAGTTGAATAAAAGGCGAACAACAGAAATTTCATTCGGCTGGGCTAATTAATTTTAGCCCTGCTTGTTGGCCAACAACACACGGACATGGCCACTAGGTAAGGCCATAATTAAATTCCGAGAGCAGCGCACACACTCTGTAGAAAGCAACACGACTTTTACGACACTTGATTAGGGTCAACTGGGTTTCAGCTCGGTTCAGTTCAGTTCAGTTCGGTTCAGTTTTGAGTGGCTAGGAGCTGGTTCATGGCTCTGGCTATAGCTATAGCTCTAGCTCCAGCTCTTGGGGAACTGAGCAAACAATATGCAGGCGCAACAGCTGCTATCTCTTTCGCACAACCAGCAGGCCATTAGCCACCCAGTTTAGCAAGTTTGGCTCCTCATCATTTGCTCAGCTCGCCGCAGCCTAATTAATTCAATCTGTGCACTTACACGCTTATCAAAATACCGCTGCCAGCTTGGACCCCAACCACCCTCCTCCCCCCATCCAGATGCAAGGAAGTTGAACTAACCAATCCAATGCGAGCTGCAGAAAGGAGCTCAGCTCGTTTGTTGTGTCATGATTTTTAATTAACTTGAAATCAACCCACAAGCCCTCGTAGTCGCCTGGACAGTTCTTGTCCCGTCCCCACCTCTTTTGCCTTCTGATCCCTCGCTCGACTCGTTTGGGGTCTTTCCTGGTCGCTGTGCATAATTTGATTACGGCTTATCGCCTGCGCCGGATCTTGTTTAGCTCGTTACGTGCAAGCCGTGACATTTTCACGCAATTGTTGTGTTTTGTGTGTGCTGAGGACGGGGACGGAGGACGGAGGACGGAGGACGCTTCTTCCGCCCCCTCTCCACACTCTCTGTGCACTGTGTGCCGAGTGCTCTCTGCCCATTTTCACCAAGTTTATTTACACGAGCTGGCGTCAGATAATAAATTGCCCGGCCAGCCCTGTTTTGGGCACACCCACGCACTTTGCCACGGCCCCGACCAGGACGACGACTACGGCAAATGAACAACAAACAGCCGCAAGGATAATAAAACGATTTCCGCAACGTGCCATAAAATCCCTCGAGCAATTCAATTCAATCTAAGCCACCTTGTCAGCTCTCCACTCCAGCTTCTCCACATCCCCCTTTTACCTTTGACTTGACACACTCTGAGCTCGTCTGGGGCGTAGCATTTTTTGCTTGGCGCTCTCCGCTTTTCAGGGCCGCAGTTGATGCCAGTGCAGCGCCAATTTGTAGTAAAAACACGCGCGTTTTTATTATTCCATCAGGAGTGGAGAGGAGAGACGATGTTCGGGGCAACGACAAAGGCAACGGCAACGGCAACAGCAGGGGTTGCAAGGCAGACACTCCCTTGTGTGCCATCAGCAAATTAGAAACGTTTAGAGAGCTGCCCCTAAGGGTTGCCCAGGCAGCCGCAGCAGCAGGCGACGGCGCAGGACGCCAGGGTGAGGACTGAGCATTGAGGCTGGCGAAGTGATGATGATGACGGCAATGGCGTTGGGGCTGTTTTATACGCTATGTTGTTGCTTCTCTCTTTCCCTCCCCTTCTCACGCTCTCTGGCCATATTGGCAGTAAAAGAGCAAAACGCATAAAGCGTAAGAACCGAAAAGCGCTTTATTGAATTAAATTTTAATTGAAGGACATGAGTGTGAATAAATTTAAGCTGCGGTTAAGCTCAATCCAAGGAAACAAGGGAAATGCAGCATTGAGAAACAGAGGTTAGAGGGAGAACGTCACAGATTGGGCCTATCAATGCGAGGCATGCGTTAAACAAGTTGGAACTTGGATCGATCACTCCCAAGGTGACTGTAATTAGAGCTGCTAGGGTTAATACTATATATTAAAGGATGAAACAGTGTAGTGAGAGTGCGTGAATAACAGGCAAAACATAGTAGCTAAAGCAACATGATCACTATTTATAATCAATCCAGTATAACTATGTCCGTTTGTGACTACAACTCTGCACAAATATTTATAAACAAATCTGACATACAACAACAAATACAATTGATTTGAAATATCGATACAAAATAACAATGAAGCCGAATTTAAACTAAGATCTTTGACGCTAATTAATCATTATGTATCAATGGAAACAGTAAAGATAATGGTACTTGATAATCTCTGGAGTCTAATCAATGATAGTTGTCTACCCGTAAAATGACTGCAAATTTTACAGATTAGAAACAAGAAATGTAAGTCAACTTGACTGAAATCTATGCTCATATTTCGCAGATACTTCTGCAGCTGTTGTAGAAAATAATAATAACGCAAAAATATTATGCATTGGCCCTCACAAATTATTTTCAATGGTTATCAATAAAGAATACAAAAAATGCAAGATTAGTCTAACCCGGGAAGAGACCCAGTCAGGATAGATAGATAGATTAGTTAATTAGTTTGATTTATTTAAATTTTTTTTAAGTTTTATTGCTACTAATTGATAGCTAAGAATGAAAAAGCATCTCCGATCCCATAAAGTATATATATTCTTAATCAACGTCAAAAGTCATGTCCTAGATCTTAGAGACTTTAAGAGCTAGAGAAAATCACGTGATATGCTTGCATGCGGATCAAGTTGGTTCTAGAATTAGAATTTCGCTTATAAAAATTATAAAAACTTCTTTAAAATTGTTGCCGTTACTGTTGCTATATACCTGTATATGTGACATGTATAAAATCGTATAGCGTGGACGTTTCATCAAAAATTTAGATCCAAGTAAAAATTAAGTAAAAAAAATTGGTATATAAAAAGCTTGCCACTGAGCAATCAGTGTCGGATCGGGTCCAGCACTGCACAATTTTTTTTTTTTACAGACTCGAACCCGTATTCCAGAATGGGGCGGACAAGAGAATCATGTGAATATTTATTATGGGTGTCAATGATAGCTCAGCCTAATGTTAAGTAGATTGCAAATTTAAGTAACAAATATTTTTAAAGGCATCTGCCTTCCACTTTGTTTGTCGTCTCGACTAATGTAAATGTCCAAATATGTGCATATTGACATATAGAGGCAACAATGACTGTCTGAAACAAAGTTGTGAGAATTATTCTGAACAATTTGATGGATGATTGTGCACACATCTCAAAGTTCAGGCATTTTTGAAATTGTAATAAAATTGTAATTAAACAATTCATATGTAATACACATAAGAGCTATTCAAATTTAACCAGAATAAGTATGACGCTTACAGAGTACCGCAAGGGCGAGCACGCTCGACAGTAGTTCTCACAGATGCTGTAGCCGTTGTTGTTACAGCGTTAACAACTGTATACATGCCATATAGGGTGCCAGTTATGGGCAACAGCAATAGGAACAACGACACACGATCATCATTATGAATGATTATGACACGAGAGAGAGAGAGAGTGAGATAGAGAGAGGAGGATGGGAAGACTATCGATTGACGAGCGATTGGCCTGGGACTGCAGTGAGCCCCGTTGCACGTTGCACGTTGAACGCTGGACGTTGATTAGCTGTCATTATTGACAGCCGCGGGCCGCCGATTGACAACAATTATTTTATTGTCAGCGGCAAAATATGGTCGGCAATCGCAATTGTCGTCGTCGTCATTGTCGTTGTTGACATGCCAACAACTTGTTGAGGGGGCCACATTTTTGCGAGACGGCCATGTTGGGCAGCGTTTTACAAGTGGCAACATATTTGAGAGGCAACAACAAGCACATCAGCAAAAGGAACGCAGCACTGGCCACCCAAAGCGCCAATTGTCGAGAGGCGGAATCAAGAGTCGTAAGTCAACGATCTGCGGCACAATCCGCTTAGAGGACAATCATTTGGGCCAGGATGTGTGTGTGTCTAAATATTTACAGGCCAACAATGGCAACCTATTGGCCATGTTACTCGTCGCTCACATCAAACAATCAGGTACAGAGACACACGTCCTGCACTCGTATTTTGTCAACTCACAAATTGCCTGGCATTCGCATTGACATTGGCTCATCCTTTTGTTATCCTGTAAGCCTTGTTTATGGCCTGCTTCCATTACGCACTTCTAAGTCGCCGCCGGCCCGAAGAATCACCATCCTCACCATCCCTCGGCCACCCGCATTGCTACAGCGTGAGAACATATCGTTCCCGGAATTTAATAGACTCAACTCAACTCTCGACTTGGAATCGGAGTCGGGATGCGTATCTGGCGCTAGCTGGAACGTGAGCTCCAGCGAATGCCGCGGATTGAGTTGAGTTTTGGGCCGCAGATTGAGATTGAGCGCATTTATGGCTCATGGCGCATGGCGTCCAGCTGGCAACACAACACAAAACAAAACAAACTTTAGAAAGCCTCCGCCACTTAAATGGACTCGAGCGGCATTTACGAGTATGATTTGTGCCCGGCCATAATCTGAGCCATAAATGGACCACTGCGTGATCTGTGCGCGGCATTTTTATAATGTGCAACCCTATCAACTGGATTCAGTCAGCCAGGCTAGTGGGAAGCCAGCCAGACTGACGGACGGACGGACGGACAGTTGGGCAGCGGGGAGTGGGGAGAGCGTAAATTTCATTTCAGCAATTTCCTTGGCAACGCATCCGTTAAGCATCTCGTGTCAGAAGGCAATCAAAATTATTACACCCAGCCCCGAAAACTCTCTTCTCTGCTCACCGCCCCGTCCCGCCCCCTTCGGTACAGTAACAACAGTAACGCCTCCAAGAGCCAACTTTGTAATGCCAAAAATAACAATCGTAGAAAGCGAAAACCGAAACCGGAATTTAGACAACTAAAGTATACCCTATATTCTATAGGCCTATGAATGGGAATTTGCTGTTGTAGCAAGCATAAAAGACAGGGTATCCTGCGATTATATACATTAAAAACAAAATTAGTTCTTTAATAATATGATATATTTTATGTATAAATGTAGTGAAATACTAGCCAGTTCCGTTTAAAAATACAATTTGGTTAAAATGATAAATTATTATTATTATTAGTAAGGTTGTGCTTACCCTGCAAGCAATGCAAGTGCGGGTATATAAATTAAAACCTTAGCCGACAAACCAAACAACACCCAACAAAGTCACGCGCTGGCGATTCGACGAAAACGTGAAGTTGCCGTCAAAGTTGAAGTTGAAGCTGAAGTTGAAGCTAAAGCTGGAGCTGAAGCTGAATCTGAGGGTGAGGCTGAGGCTGAACTTGCATGACAGGAGGTTGGGCAGGAGGCGCAGGACATGCCCCAATAATAATAACACGGCACTTGTGTACTCGCATTATGGCCAAAGAGTAAAGGCTGCTGATGTGATGATGATGATTATAATGGAAACAAGCAACATTCAACCAGCTACAAACCTAATAAAGCAACAAATTTTCATTTCTTAATAACAGCTCTGGTCGTGTTGCTGTTATTGCCGTGCGGAATTTAAACTTATTAACCTTATGAAAAATGAAAAATCAACAAGTGCCAGGTCTCGAACCCTATCCGCAATTAGCCTGATTGGATTATGCTTCAGAAAAAGCATAAAATTGCTGAATAGTCGATCAAGCCTTGAAGTATTCGTTAAATGTTTGAAAATAAATCGAAGCGTCTGTTTTCGCTTTAAGGAAAGATCCAAAAGGCAACAAATTAGTTTTTCTGTTTGCAAATAGATTTAGCTGGTAGATCCATTTATAGCTGGTAAAACACTTAAATGGTTCATTATTTCAAAGACATGAACCAAAGTTAACTGAAATGTGGTTAACCAAAGTATATGCGACTAATTAACAAATTTGAAATTTAAATCGATCGATGACATTTAATTGACTAGAAATTTGTGTAGGTTTGTGATTCATCTCTAACATAAAACCAGAATTTAATATTTTTTGTAATTTAAAGAATCTGTTTTTTTCGGGATGTTAATTAAGAAGTAAATGTGTATTTTAGAATTATGTAACTTATATATAATGCTAAAATGATCTGTAATTTGTACCTTTTATTTTTATGAATTGATTTTAAATGCGACTATGAAGTCGATTTCCAAAAAAAGTACAATATAAAATTAAGGATAGGAAATAATATAATTTTAAGGTAAAGAATGTGGAAATAAATAAATTAGTGATTAATAATTTACAAAATTAAAAGCTTTAGGATATTTAAGGAATATTAATCTATCCCAGCATTCGCTGCAGACATTACGGAAAACCAAAGAAAACCCCAATCAGATTTGATGATTTATTTTAAAAGCATCGTTTAAATTATTTACTATACTTCCATTCAACTAAGATCTCTATTTAAACATGTTTTTATATTTACGACTTAGCAATTACTTTTATTTTTAAGATTCAAGTTAAACCCAAAAACTTAGTTCTCAGTTTCAAAGGGTAATACGTGTAATGCCAATAATGCGGGTTCTTCTAAATATGTATATTTTGAGTGAACTTGCCTGTTGGCCTAATGAGCATATTGCGAAATAATTCCACGAAATGCAGAACGAGCAGCTGGAATCCCTGGCAGCAGCATCCCCAGCAATCTTCTGACAAAAGTAAGTTATTTCCCGGCGCTGCCTCCGCCTCTGTACCTCTATTTGGCCATGGCTTTGGCCATGGTTCTGACCCTGAGGCAATCGTGCGCTTCCCTCGCCATTTGCAAAACGCTGGCGGTCAGGAGGCGAACGTGAATGGGCGGGACGCGAAACATGAAGGCGAACGTGAACGATTCAAGCTCTAAATATGAATACTGAATGCGAGTTGAACTTGGAGTTGGAGTCGGAGTTGGGGGAGCAACATGGCCATTTTAGAAATGCACGCGGCCCAGACAAACTGCAGACGACTCCAGACTGGGAGATGCAATCGAAATCGGAGTTGGAGTCCAAGTTGGAGTCGGAGTCGGAGTAGCAGTCTGCCGAAGCGTTGCGTTTCGCTGCGCTGCTCTGCCTTAAATGGCCAACTCTTTGGCCAGCGCAGCGCCTAAGTAAGTTATAAATAATAACTGGCAAGTTGTAAATCAAAATTATCAGTTTGCGTTCTCTGCCCTGCGTAGCAATTGTTCAACTTGTTTGAATTGTTCTGGTCTCGCCCAAAAATGGCAACCCTGGCCAGCAGCCTGGTTGGCTCTTGGATGCTTGGCTGGTCAGCGAATTCAAATTATGGCCGGCTATGCCTGCTTCGAGACCGTAATTATGAGGCACAGTTGTGAGCGGATGGATGCTGAAGCGTTTAGCTCGACTGATGATGGTGCGTTTACTTATTGCACTTTAAGTGCCTAGAAGCTTATTCAAGAGTTGTTTTCTTTGTTGCTTATTTATTTATTTTCGTTTGTGCTGTTTGCTGTTTGCTGTTTGCTATGAGCTCATGACATGACTCAAATGCTGTCTCGTTGTTCATTTAAGTATTCGTTATTCGCTATGCTTTGCCTTTTGCTGTTGTTGCCATGTTTCGCATGCAATTGAGCCATGTTCGATTAATCTCTTTGATTTATGCTCACGTGCGCCGCCACCATGCCTCCCCGCCCCCTCCTCTAACTAACAAATGTCGCCTGTCTGCGCCTGGGAGCCGCCATCCCTGCTCCCCTCCTCCCCTACTCGCCTCCCCGCCTACCACTCTCAGAGCATGGACTGTGCCCATGTGTTATGCGACTTTAATTGGCGTTTATTGTGAGAGCTGCGACGAGACGCCTGGCTGTGCAGCGAGGTCGACTTCGACCTGGACTTGGAGCTGGAGCTGGAGCTGGAGCTGGAGCTGCGACTGGGATCGCCTCACTCGCGTTGCCTTGGCCGGGCCCCTTTTGGCTGATTCAACTGGCATAGGAATTGCAAAACTAATAGTAACCAATTTCATTTTGAGTTGATCAACACACAGGTATCCTGCAACAGATACTTCAAATAAAAAATTACCTTCACTCTACAGAAATGTTTCTTGGAATACACATATTCAACTTTCAAACAAATTATTATTTTGTAATGTAATACGGTCACACTTACGGATATTCAGTTTACATGTTACATGTTTTATTAAAAGAGTTTAATAATCAGACAATAATTAATGAAGAAATATTCAGTATACTGGAGACAATTAAATCGAAATCATAAATTATTAATTTATTCTTATCTCCAATCTTTTCTTTAAACCTTTTAAGTATAAGATACTTCAAATTTTCACCTTTTTTTCTTTCACTTTTTTATATACTGAATGTTGACTTTAAAATGAATAAAAATATATTAAATAAATTTAGCTACAGTGCAAATCGAATCACTAGTTAAGCATATTCTTCACAATTCACAAATCCAGGGCATATTAGGTTAACAAAACTAATAACAACATTGGTGCTGAAGCTGAAGCTGGAGTTGGCGGCGGCTTCGCTTGGAGAACATATGAAATTTCAACACCGCCAGCGACTCCTTGACTTGGACTAGCCAAGGCACTAGCTACCCGCTCCTCCTCCGCCATCCTCTGCATCGTCTATCCACCTTCCACCATCCTCAAACGAAGCTCCTCCATCCGTCGTCGTCATCGACTTGTACAAATGTTGTGCCATTCGAACTCGCTTCTTCGGCCGGGTTTTTGTTATGGAATTATGAAGCCATAAATATGAAATTCAGCACATTTATTAGTGTTGTCAAATGTCGTGCCCCAAGTTGTTGTGGTTGTTAGTATTCGGCTTGTTGTTGTTGTGGTTGTTGTTGTTGTTACCATTAGTGAGTGCTGTTTTTCATCTTTTTTGTATCGCGGCTGGCTAATGGCCCCAACGAGCCCAAATCGAGGCAACCAACCAACTGCCTGCTGCCTGCTGCCTGCTGCCTGCCTGGGGTTAGTTCTTCCATTTCTCGGCCAGCAAACACTTTGAGCTCAACATATTTTGTGGAGGGGGCAACCGTAGTACAACTTGCTTCATGGAGTCATAGTCAAGCGTGTTTTCAGCTTGTATCTACAGCAGTTCATTGTTTTTTTCGTTTATTTTGTTAGTTACCCCTCTCTCTTTACGTTGACATCAAATTTATTGTGTGTAATTTGTGGGCTGTGAAAATAAATTGAAGACAGTTGATATTTAGGCAAGCCAAAGATTCATTGGTAATTCCACGGGAATAAGTCTTTAAAACTTTTATATAATAAGCTGCCATATGAGTAAATTTATGAAATCGAATTCTTTTCGAAAACCCCCAAAATTGATATCATGAAATAGAAACGTATAAATGAGAGGTAGCATGACGATCTTTCATTCACACAAAGCAGCTAAAGCTTTGAAATCAAAAAATGTTCAATAATTTTCTGAAACTAGCATTAATGTGTTTCTTATTTTGTTGTTAGTTTTTCCCAATCTTCTATTAGTTTCAGGCAGTTTTCAAATGAACTGAATTTACATATCTATAATATAGCATTGGTTGAATCTTACTCGATTGTAAGAAACAGGAATATTTCTTATTGTAAAATACTTATGCATATCGTTAAATCCGTTCACTTTATTACGATCCAAGGCATCAATTGAATTGGCAACTCCTACTCATCCGCTTATTAAAACATGAATTTGTAATAAATCATCCCATTCGTAATCCAATAATTAGTTTAATGTGCAGTTAGTTATTATAACGTCAACTGCCCGCATTCCATGCCCAATTCTGCAACTCCGTCCTCCAAAAGCAAACTCGACCGTCGATGACCACAGACTGCGACTAAGCAAGCATCGCACAGTGGTCAAAGAAAGCACTCTGATAAGATTTGTCACAATTCAATGAGACTAATTCTACGTAGAATTTTTCCTTAAGATTCTAATCTAATGGATACTACATTTTAAGCACAACTATAAAACATTTAAGTTTACTTTATTCAAATGTATTAAAGAAGAAATTTATAAAAATATATCAAGAATTTGAACTTATTAAATAAAGAATATAATCAGAGTTTGAATAGAATGCAATTATTCGGGAATATTCAAGATTTATATTTCAAATTTAAAAATATATTTTGATATTTTATTATTAAGAGCTATAAACAGCTATAAACTGCATAAATAAGTTTGTGCATGCGATCAGCGATGCGTTCCACTGTGCGCTTGGCAGTCGACCAATTCTTTACGACCAATTAAAGCAAAATGTCGCCGTCAGACATAAATTGAGAATGATAAAAACAATATTGAAACTAATATTTGTTAATGAACAAAATGATGGCCAGCCAGAGACCCGCACAATGGGAAGGCAATTGAGTCGCAGACTGAAGACGGGACTCTGCAGAGAGAAGACTCTGGGTTTTATTTAGCAAAGGAAAGCTGTGGGGACTGGAGCGGAGTTTAAGTCCCAGTGCGCAATTGATTGAAATCAAAGTGTAAATTGAGCTGAGCTGTCGCATTGCAATTGCAACAAATACAAGTACAGTATTGTTTATGGTATATGGGATATGGTGTAGTCCAAGTCAATGCCAATCAGCGTGAAGCAAAATGGCTGAAGTTAATTGTCCCATCGATTGATGGCAACTGGGGTTGCATGTTCATAACTGTGGCTGGGCATTGATGCCGATGTCGATGTCGATGCCGATGCTGATACTGTTGCTTGCAACTTTGCTTTACGGTTCATTAAATTAATTAAACGCGCCGCAATTGGTGCTGCGATCATCAATAACAAGTGATTTGAGCCAGCGTTTGTTTGGCCAATAAAGTTGTAGCCCATTAGCGCTCTATCTGGCCAAGAGCCAAGAGTAGCCATTATACACACAGGTACACAGAATGTAGGCACATCACTAACAATAGCATTGTTGTGGCTGAGCCTGAGGCTGAGGCTGAGGCTTCTCTTTCCACGGCTAATTAGCGCAACTGTGCGAAATGTACGCACGTAATTGAAATCGCTGCGAATTTAGTAAGCCCAACTTGCAGCTCCCCCTCCCCCTGCCGCTCTCCGTTCCAGTTTTTAAACTGCATCATTAAAGCCAATTACAATTGACTCGGCAATAGCAATGGCGATGGCTATGGCGTTAATTAATCGGAGTTAGACGCGACTTACACCTGATTATTAAAGCCGCAACGGAATTGCGTGCTCAACACTTTTGACGGGTAATACGAATGCGAATACTTGTGGCTTGTTGCCAATTGTTGTAAGTCGAACAATGGCATTTCCAACTGAAACTAACTAACTAGATTCAGAGCCGACTCGAGTATTTAACATTGTTGCAAGCCATGGCGGAAATCGCCAGTTAACGGAATGCCATAACTACTTGAAGTCGTATTCGTGCTCGTGTTCGTATTCGTACTCGTATTTGAAAGTTTGCATTTATTACTCGATTATGTTTCTCATTGTTTCTTCGCAACACATTGAAAACTGCAACTTAACTTAGGTATGCCATTTTTTTGTAAGGGCTACGCAAGGCGAAAGCTCATTAAACTGACGACATTGAAGAAATTACAATATTAAATTGGGACTAAGCGATACAAATAAAATTGTATCTTATAATTACAAATGTCAACTTAATGATTGCACATTCAAACAAATTATTAATTTAAAATTCAAAAACCAGTAAAAATATATTTGAAAAAATTTTATTACATTCCGACATGGTCACACTGTCAACTAAACAAACAAAGTGCGAGCAGCTGCAAGTGAAGTTTGTCTAAATAATTGATTCTATAATAACTTCCTTCTTTTAGAAATTTACAGGAATCATTGAGACTATCCCACAGGGTAGAAGGGTTTTATAATTAGTGTCAACAGAAAATGTATGCAACAGGCAGAAGGACCCCATAAAGTATATATATTCTTGATTAGGGTTAATAGCCGAGACGACATACCCATGTCCGTCTGTCCGTCTGTCTGCATGAACACCTAGATTTCAGATTTTATATCAAAAGTTTAATGCCACGCCCCCTTTGCCCACAATATTCATAAATATAGAAAAAGTCACGTTATGTTTATGTAAATTGCGTATAACTTGAAAAGTTCTTACTGCTATGGATATCTTTTCATAATTATCTTAATAATCCCTGTCATTTTGGAAAATAAATCTGATAAACTTTTAAAATTTAGACTTAAAATGAAACATAAAAAAAATATATGTTTGAACAAAAATTCAAAATAAAATAAACAAAAAATATTGAAAATATTAATAAATAAAAAATTTTTCTTTGGATTTTAAACAAAAAGGAATTGGTTTTAAAACAAATCATTCTATATTTTGAATAAAAATCAATCGAAAAAGTATATTCCATTCATTAAGATGCCCGCAATGAATGTTTTCAATATGATAGACTTTTAAAATAGCTTATTAAAATATAATCAATTTATATTAATTTTATATTCTTACTTATTAGATAAAATACATAGCATACTAAGGAGTAGAACTGTCCATTTTTTCTAATATCTCATAGAAATTTTGTTTGTTCTTAAAGGATGGAATTCAGTTGAGTTGGTTGGGAAGTGAGGCAGAAATGAAAGAGAAATATGAATGAATTATAGGCTTCGATTTAGGTTTTAATTGGCGTTTGCACATTAACCAGCAACCAGGAGAAAAAACGAGTCGCTGTAAATGAGTGTAATTAATCGCTTGGCTAATTAAACGCAATTGCCTTGGCCAGAACTTTTGCTTACTAATTAGGGAATCGATGGGGATCGATTCAGTGTGTGAGTGTGGCTTGCGTGTGAGAGTCCTTGGCTATTGGTCTTTGTGGCACTTGAGGCTCATTAGCCTGGCAAATAAATCATATTGCCAAAGCTCTACAAATTGTCGGCAATTACCCGATTTCCGGCCAGACAAGAAGGAGAAGGGAGAAAACTTTGGCCAATAATTGTAATTACAATGCAGAGACGAGAGTTACACGAGTATTGCTGGCAAAAATAATTCCCAATTTCTTGGGAAGCCTCTCCTAATCTTTTCCATGATGGCCAAACACCTGCCACCTGTCAAAGAGTATGTGTGTGTGTTTGGGCCATATATCATCATTATCATTATGGCCCAAGAACATTCCAATGCTCGCTGGCTGATGACTTTGCACATGTGATGCAGCAGCAGCAGCATAAAGCAGTTAACACGATAACAGGGCCCAAACCCAAAACCAAAACTAAACCGAACTCAGACCTGGCCGTGGATTAGTTACAAACGAATCAACCTCAATATGTCGACAACTTTGTACAAACAGGGGCTGTGGCTGCCATTTTACACGCAGCCAACGCTAATGACCAAAGCCAAAACGAATGGCAGCAACAACAAATCCCACGAAAAGGGCCAACTCAAGAGAGCTGATGTTGGCCAACAGCAACAGCAACAGCCACGCAAAAGGTGGCAATTAAAATCGAATGAGCGCCGAAGCTTCCATGTTGAGCACTAATGGGTGCCCCGCTTCGACTCCAACTCCAACTCCAACTCCAGCTCTGTCTCCGAATCCAACTCCGTCTGCGTCTTCAAAACTATCCTCCCCCATCCCCTCTGGAAAATGTGTGGAATTGTTTTAATGGCCGACAATATGGCCGACAAGTTGGTCGCCCCATGGCAAAGACTAATGCACTGCGATTAGCTGGCCAAGTCTTCTCTTCTGTCGACTTCGTCAGAAATCGAGCATAAAATTTTTTAATTAAAAATATTTTTTCCCCTTCCCCTTCCCCCTCCCTGAGCCGCGTGGAGAGCGTGGAAGCAATGCGTATTACAGTGCTAGGCATAAATCAAGTGACGACTGCAATTTCTTTAGAATATCAAAGACAATTACACTTGAAATCTCAGGCTCAGAAAACTTTTGAAATTCGAAACTTAAAAAGGTCGCCGACGAGAGCAGAGGAAGCAAAGGGAACAAGGGGAAGGCGCGTCTTGACGAGAAGCAGCTACGGCGTATTTCGAAGATTATTTGAGCTGAGAGCGGAAGTCATGATTAGTTGGCCCATTAAATCTGGACCCGAAATGAGTCGAAGTTGAAGAGGATGCTGCTCAGTGTCAGTTGCCAACTCGGAGCCCGCAACTTACTCTACAACTTCAGGTTCAATCTTCTCCTTCTCCTTCTCCTTTTCCTTGATACACTGCTGCTCTTTGCCTGCGCCTGCGCCTTCATCGTCAACTTCGCCTTTGTCTGATGTTTTCATTTCGCGATAAGTCGCCCCAAAATGGAGTCAACTAAACTTGGAGAATGCAAATTTTGCACGTCGCAAGCACAATAACAACTGTTGTCAGCAGCTAGCCTTAGCCTAGCCTTGTGTCCATGTGTCACTAGTCAACAACATCATGTTGTTGCCCCCAAAAGACAACGATGCAGACGAAGACGACAATCAAGACGCAACGATAATAGAGAGACAGCAACAGTGCCTGCAACAGCAACAAGGACAACACCAGCAACAGCGACAACAGCAAGCCAAAAACATGTCGTAGTCTGGCCATGGCTGCTGCTGCTGCTGCTGCTGCTCTGCAGATGGCATCAACTTCATTGCCATCGCCATCAGCAGCAAATCCATGACTGTGGCTGCCACCACACGCACCTACTTGCCACCAGCAAACTTCCACAATTCACTGACCAGATTGCAGACTCCGGCACGAATCAGATGACCTTTGTAGAGTCATTTCTTATATTACCACGAAATTTATTGACCGCTTAAGTAAACCCAAAAGAAGACTCTTAACATTAATAATATGAAGTAAATAAGAACCCCAATTCTCACAATATTCACAATCTTACTATTTCTAAATTCGCTATCCAAAGGGTAGAAGGGTATTATAACTTGGTGCTAACAGAAAATGTACATGTTTAACAGGCAGAAGGAGGCATATTCAACCCTTTAAAGTATATATGTTCTTGATCAACAGCCTAGACGATATAGCTATGTCCGTCTGTCTGTCTGTCTGTATAAAAAGAGGTTATGAAACTTAAAGATATCAAACTGCGTGAGAGTTCTCTAGATTCTTACCATGCCCCTTTCCGCCCCCTCAAATCGAAAGTACAAGCCGTAATAGTAAAGCTAGAGCCTTGAATTGTATGGTATGCATAATAACAAGTACACTCCTTATGATTCCCGTGAATTTGGTTGAGATCGAAAGAAAAACATCGAAGTTATTCAAGACAACAACTTTATAGGGCAACATTTACGCGCTGTTTGTTTGTTGACAGCAAAAAAACTAATTTGGGTATATTAGTTTAGTATATTTTTTTATCTCAAATATCATTTACGTGTTTTATATTCTTTCGAAATGGGTACCGGGTATCTCACGGAAGAGTACTCTCGACTGTAACATTCGTACATGTTATTTAATATTCGCATTAAAAACTCTACAAATTTTTCAAAATAAACATAACTATTGCTGAGATTTGCAAAGATTCCGGTTTCTCAAAAAAAAAATTTCCGTATTTAAAATATTTAAACAATTGCGTATCTTTGTAGACACAGGGTCACATGAAGTCGAGCAAGTTCAACAACCGTATTATTACAAAATTATTTAATTGAAACAGGAATGAAAATTGTGTGTGCGTTTTTCTTTCAAACATCTAAAAATTCAAAAATATTTAATCTGCAACATCTGCTCTTCAAGACTACAGAGTTATAATGTTATTCTTTAGTATAAGATTAAGATTTCAAAACTTTTCATCCAGTATCACGTTGACGTACACTTTACCTTTCCATTCATTGTTAGTACCCGCAATTAATTGAGCTTGATACTCTCCAGATGGTAAAGGCAAAAACTTTAAGAATTCATCCTTGAATACAAATTCATCCACAATAATTGCCTTCTGAAATGTAAAACATGAACTTGCGATGTGCCTTTGTTCCTGTCAACATACCTCATATGGACAAGAGTGATTTAGATTCGATTTTGTGGCTAGAGCATCAAAGAATATTTTTTGAAATGATAAGACGGCATCAGTTTTTGACATAAACATGCAAAAATCAAAGGTCACATTATACATAAAAGGACGAAAGCCATTAAATTTGCGCCACAGACTCAGATTTATCTGAAATTTCACAAAGAATTAGCAGTAACTATAAAAATGTCATTATACTAACTTTGGCATTATTGAAGGGTCCCTTCAACAGTTTTGAGTGCAAATTTAAGCCCACGATCCCTCGGCCAAGTATTTTAAGGTCACACTTGACAACGAATAAATATGTTGGATCCATCACTTCGCACTTAATGTTTGTAAAGCGTGCCAATCGGTAGCACAATCCTCCGCCGGACAACAATAAAAGCATGATCGGAGCCCACATTACGTGTCCCATTGCAAAACTAAATAGCTACTATACGAGTTTTGTAAAAAGTGCTTTTCAAAAACAAAAATATAATCTACGCCCATAATAATCAGAAGAAAAAAAAACAAAACATTGATCACTTTACGGAAGATTGAGTACACAAGCGTATATATATTATTCGAGAGATATTGCGACATCAACAATATTCATGATTTCCACACTGAGAACTGCTTCAACTTAAGCGTAAAGCTTATGGACACGATTGCAACAAAAGTACATATGATTTGTACGAAGTGATTCAAACTTTAGTGTCTTTAGAAATAAATTGTCTTCTATGTAAGTATAAAATCAAATAATTTATTTTATTGAAGTTAAAATTGTTGTTTCCAAAATTTTTAAAAAGTCACAACATTTCTTCTTAAGTTTTCTTCAGAATTATTGAGGTTTAATTTCTGAAGATTTCCAAATCATTTTGAATTTTTTGAAGTCGTAAAGAAATTACAATCTTCATCGTGTCCTTAGTCAACTCAGGCCCGAAGAGGTGTCACAACATGGCTTATAAGTCCGCCATTCTCATACTATTTATCATTTTGTTTTTGGTCTTTAATATTAGTACTAAATAAACCAACAGCTAAACTTATTTTAATAAAACAAAAATTGCGAATAATTTATTTTTTACATTCTACATGTATATCCATCCTAATTGCCAATTTGCAGCAGAAGAAAAACGACAATTGCACCTTTTTATCGATACTTTATTAGCCAAGTTGTGTCGAGTTTTGGTTTTACGCACTTCTAAAATGTTTGGAAACGTTGCTTTAAATTTCAATAGAGCTTCTGTCATAACATATCCATGAAAACTAATATAACATTTTATAATATTGTAATATTGTAATTATATAACGCATCAAAAGCTAAATGCTGAACAAATAAGAACGAAGGAACCAAACTACTTAGAAGGTTTTATAGCTGCGCCCATCCCACCTTATAAATACAATATTATTATGCGATACAGCTTCAAACCAATTCAAGAAACAATTCTTTGTGAATAGCTGCGCTGCCTTCTCAGAGTATTTGGGGTATTTCGAATACTTTGATTATTTGAAATAACTTGGGGTCTTCGAATATATATAATATATTTCTGTTTCGGGAAGAACGCATTGTAAAGTCGCACCGTCGAATGCCATTACCAAGATTGGCATCGGGGCAGCCATTGAGCTGTCATTAATTTATGAATATTCATGAGTGCAATGCATCCATATTTATGAGTTATTCTGGCATATAATGCAGCCATTTCCCTTGTTGTTGTTGTTGTTGTTGTTGTTGTTATGGCTGTTGCTGTTGTTATTGGAGAAGTTTCTTTTTAATCGCATTTTGTGTCTTAATTAATGTTCCAATCACAAAAGAGCCCACAGAAACCAATCCCAAAAAAAAAAACTGCGCCCAATTTCAAACTCCATTTTGGGGGCCGTTCTGGTCACCAGCTGCTCGCACACTCACAAAGACACACACACAAATGTGTGCATACATATATGTATAATGTGAATATATTTATATATGTATTTATACTCACAGCTTGGGTTCCAAGCGCCGTGAACGCCATGAAACTCGTTTCGTTGCACAGCGCTAAATTAGCTGCTGCATTCTCCTACTCCCTCATCTCCATCTCCATTTCCATCTCTATCTCGGCCTCCTTTTCTTCTTCTTCTTCTTGCCTCACAACACATTTTCAATACATTTTTCGTTCTTAATTTCGATGGAGCCAATTTTATTGCCCAACAAAGTCGCAGGTAGCGTGCGAGTCGAAATCCCATCGACGTCCAAGCTCAACTCTTACCTAAAGCTGAAGCTGAAGCTGAAGCTGAAGATGCAGTTGCAGCTGGAGCTGGACCTGGAGCTGCAGTTGGAGTCGGAGTCGGAGTCGTCGCCATCGTGGGCCGAAGTCAGATAATTTGGTCATCTTCCATGATGTTTTGATAATGCTGCTGCAGCAGCCGCCGCTTTGCTTTAGCTTGTCGTGTCTCGTTGCAATCGTTGTCGTCGCTTTCATACCCTAGACTCAGAGCAGCAGTGGAGTCTGTTAGTATAAAGTAGTAGTAAAAAGAACCCCCTCGGAAAATAGAAAAAGCCTTATATTTACCTACTACACGAAATCCACGTAGTCTCAAGATTCGCCTAAAGAATTAGTACAATCGTAAGGTATTGATTGCGAATTATGTAATAATATTTTAAAGAATTACCTTCTAATTTAAATGGTAAATAATTATTTTATTTTGTAAAAATTATTTAAATGCTTCGTTAATAATGCAATCATAATATTCACACTTTCTGAGTAATATCAAATCTTTGATTTGACTTAAATCATCAAAAATAAGTGTTATCCTATTTTTTATTATGAATCTCTCCAATATCTCTGATTATTCTATTTCATAAATTTAAGTCTGAAAATCGAATAATTGTTCAAACAATAAATTTGCGAGATAATTTTAATGACCGAATGATATAATACCAATTTATACTTGTTAGCTACTTTACTTCGCTAAGGAATAAAGCAGGCTGGGATATGTATTCCTGTTAACAACAATAAGGTAACTTTGAGTCGATCAAGTTGAGCTTTCTGCAGCTAACCCTTTTCGGGGAACATAGCCGAGTTGGGCACGAAATTCTTGTCGCCCCGAATAATTACATAAATCAGCGATTTTTAAAGCGTTTCGAATTTCAAGTTTTCAAACTGTCAATGCCATTGGCCAGCGAGTGGCCAGAGAGCAGATCGCCAACTTTTAGACACACAACTCCACTGTGTACATATCGATGTATGTACGTACATCGCTCACAAAGTTATAACGAAATGTCTTTTGGGGCTTAATGAGACGCTTGCGTGCGCAGGTTGTCGGCTTTTTAACGCTGATTGTTACGGATTACAAGTATGCTCGGGGAATTGGATGCCTCGTAAAAAAGGGCACAGTATTAACACCTAAAGAACTCGCCGCGCTTCCCACACAGCTCATGGCGCAGAACCAATTTTATGGCAAGTTTACGCTGCCAATTTCGCAGTAAAAATCGCACCTAAATAAAAAGCTAACATGCAAATTGCTGGCAATCTGTCAACGTGGCCAAAAAGGTGATTTATGTAGGACTTTGCTGATTGATTTTCTTATTTGACAGATTCCCCACAACTCCATTTGATTTACAATGCTGGTCGGTACGACCACTTTGTCGACTGATTGGCCAACTCCAAGCCCCAGCTCCAGTTGCAAGAGACTCCGCAGTCCGGACCGAAATCGAGCTCGACATGGCCACTGAACATGGGCCGACAGTTTGCGGTGACTTTCTGATGCGCTTGCAAAGCCAAGAAGTCTGCTAGGTTGTAATTGGCCTGCCCTCAATTTGATTATGGTCAACGGACAGTTGATAGCCCACAATGACTGTAACTGCAACTGCATCTTCCGCCCCAGCAACTGTAAATGGCATGTGGCAACCAATGGCACAAGCTGCCTCCAAAGGGTTGACCACTCTCTGCGGTCTGATTCGTTTCGACTGCACGTCGGTTGCAGACTTGCAGTTGCATTGCCGGCATGAACAACGCCCGAGGCTGCATCTTTCGTTTTATTGACATTCAAATTGCCACACAGAATGCACACAGGATGCACTCCTGTGTCCAAAGGATGGCTAAAATGACAAGGGTCCGACTGAAGCTGTTACTCACTGACAGCGACCCAGCGACAATTACATATTCCACTTACCCTTTGGGAACTCCATTTTTAAACAATTTCCACATCCCTAATTGATCAGTTCAAAGTTGGGCCATCTTTACTCAAACTTTTATCAAATCCGAATGAGTACAAATTGACAAAGCAAATATACCATATCTGCGTTATTTGTCAAAAAAAACTATAAAATTAACAAACCACACATAATAGGTGGGCTGTTCGTAGGCTGACCTATAGATGGTATTGAATCCATATATATAGTTTACAAAAAATGAATGGAAAAAAATAGAATTATTCTCACTGTTTAGATTGATATACATTCAGTAATGGTTTGCTTAGTTTAAATAAAGTGAAATGGGCACCGAGGACAACGCAGTGTCCAAAAAGATTGCTACCGAAAGTGCACAAAATAAGGCTCAGGAATCGAAGGGTGAAATTGGAAGATATAACTGAAACTCTAAAGATTTCAATGGAAAGTATTGGATGAATCGTCAGTGATATTTTGGGTATGCTAAAGCTCTGCTCAAAATGGCTATCGACCTGAAGCAACAACGGCTTGATACTGACTAGTTTTTGCAGTTTTGCTCTGCAACAATAAAAAGACTTGTTTATACATTTTTGATATTATTTAGTTGTATTTCTTTCCATGTGCACAAATGTCGAAAGTTCTTAATTTTTTATTTGTAATGAATTTTTCTCCAATTTTGAGCTTCTTTTTTATTTGCATTTTATTTTGTTTCAGTTTTTCGGTAAGTTTTTTGTTTGCGGCTTGCTTCACAATCATATGTTTAATATGCATTCATCATTAAATAGGTTGTATATATGGTAAAGTATTATTATTATCGTTATTTATTTTATTATTAATATATCGTTTATTATTATTATTTAAATATGCTTTAAAAATAAATGTATTTCTGTTATGTATCACCAAAAACAACACACATGCAATTAGTTATTGTTTTCACATTTCCTACAGATTGATTTCGTGTTTAATTTTTATTCTGGGCATCGAAACGAGGCGAAGGCTCTAAAAAATCGGAATTAACTTGCCATAAGTATGCGATCTACATGTACATCGTATATATATACTATATATACTCTTCTGTAGTTCTGTCACTGTTGCTGTTGGTATAACAGGAGCATAGTCGAATTGCGAATGCTCAGCTGCCTCTCTAACCCTCTAGAACCTAGATTTATCCGTCAGTATGTACAAGTCTCTGTAACTTCAGTATGTCTTTTTTAATCTGTCGCTATTTACAACCGACTACTACTAAACACATTTATAAATATCAGTTAATGGCATAACATACAATATATATAATATGTGTGTATATGTGTATATGGCTTTTGGGGGATAATTGCTAACTGGTTTCTCTGATAATTGGTAACTGCCTTAGCCAATTCTGATACTGCTACTGCTGCTCTGTTGTAGGTAGTTCGATTTGTTGTTTGAGGTTGTCTATGTCTATGTCTATGTGATTGAACTTGCCAATTTTGTTGTATCGCTTTTATCGCTTCTCGATCGGTCGGTCAATTGTTTAATTATTGTGCTGCACTGCAAATCATTTAGAATTTATGCAAAAATTTCCCTTTAATGTAAATATTTTTGTATCTGGTGATTAACAACACTCGGCATATACTATACTTGTATATATATAAATGTATATGTATTTATTGTGAATTGTAATTGTGTATGCATGTGTATATGTATGTATGTGTATGTTTACTTCTTGAATTGTTCGTTTCTTGTATTTACAGCTAAAATTGTTGTATATGTTTTTGTTATTTGTTGTTTGTTTGTTGCGCAGAGTTCGCCTAATATGCCACATTCATAATTCGTTTCTTAGCTAAGCTGTAAAATTGCCTTAATTGTTTGATTGTTAAATTTGTGTCGCCTTTTATGTTATTACTCGTATTTAATTAGATTCGTGTATGAGTTTGTTTGTGCTGTAATACTGTAACTGCTCCCATCCGCACTATTCGAATGTTTTTATTATAAAATTACGCTGTTTTTCTTGTTCTTGTACACTCAGAAAATAATTTAATAGTACTTTTCGTTTGTTTGTTTAATTTTGAATTCATTTACACAACGTTGTCATCCAACTGTTCTTGCTCATTAATAATTTCGTTTGCGTTTTCGTGTTTGAGTATGTATGGTTTTGTCATTAATAAGTATAGCTGTTTAGGTTTAAATTTAAATTTAGATTTAGATTACGAATTAGATATAGTTATAGTTATAGTTTAATCATATAAATACAGTTAATGCTTGCATACATATACAAATCGCGTTTACTATAAGTACAAATACAAGTTAAAACTTAAATGAGCGTGATTGCTATCAAATAAAGTACAATGTCATGATGTAAAGTATAAAATAATAACCATATGTAATTAGTTGTAGTTGTTTGTAGTTGGTAAGTTATAGCTAGAGTTCAACCAAACTAAATTATCATTTATTTAATCGCAAATCATAATAATATTAACAAAGCCCCACGCAGCCTTGTGCACGAATACTGTTCCAAATCTTGCATTTACAGATCCTCTCGTGAGATGCTAATTATGCCAGTTGTTGTCACTTGATGCTAGTTACGCTAGTTAGGCTGTCACCAACATTAATTAATTAGTCATCTCTCTGCTAAAAATACACTTTTTTCCGCATTCATTTTCCTTGCTTGTCCGTAGCTTTCCTTCGACTCTTTTTAGGACGTTCAATACTCTATTTTCCGTTTCCGCTCTCTTATATATAGTTGTGTATGTCCCATATTGTATTGTATAAATATATATATATATATATAATGCATAATAATACAAACTACAGCTACCTCCATCTGCATCTCGGTCAATGTATATGTACAATATTCAATGCTCCTCTCAACTTTGCCCTAACAAAATTGTGCGGCTGTTGCGGCTGTCACTGGCGGCACTAACGTTGCTGCCGCCGCAGCTGCTCCTCCACCTCCTGCTGCTCCTGGTCCAGTTTCAATTGTTGCTGTTGTTATTGCTTCCTCTGAGGCTGCTACTCCCCCTCCCCCAACTGCAGCTGTACCAGCGATTATCTCATGATGTGGCAGTGGAGGATATCAAGAGTGCTTATCGGTCAATTCCGTCCAGCGCGACTCAAAGAACTTGCGCATGCCATGGCCTGCCTTGCCCACTGGCGAGTCATCCTCGTTGAACATCTCGCAGTTATCAAAGATTTGCCGCACATCCACACAAAAGTCCTCGCGACACTTGTAGCTGCAAAAGTCATAGATCTTATTAATATCGCACAATATGTTACTTTATTCTGTTATTACTCACGTCAAGTCCTGCAGTTTTTTCTTGATGGTGGACAGATCCATGGGTGTCTTGATTATTTTGCGATATGTGGGAAACTGTTTCGTGTTCACGGGCAGCAGAAATGGCCACGAATCCTCATGGAGCTAACAAAACGAATAATGAGTTGCAATTTATACAAGTAAAAATATAAGTAAAAATACATATACAAATGGAACCTGAAGGTATTCATTTGAACCTAACTTTAATCTTTAAAAAGTATTAAAATATTAAAATCAAATACGCTCTTTACTCATCTTAACTTTTTAACAATTATGCATGTCATCTACATATAACAAAAGTAAAAGCTTAATTCGAATCTCCCTCATGTGAACGTTGAAATTACTCTATTTACTGGACTACAGAGAATGTCTAGTTGTGGTTGAATATTTCAATTGTATTAAACATAACGTCTTAAGAGTGAAACGAGCCTCAAAATGGAATTCTGGACCTCCATTCACTACTCAAACAATTGAAAGTTGTCCAGTTTCGATGTACAGCCAATCTATTTAAGTTATTTATAGATTTCTTCGGCGAATGTTGCACTTTCTATCTTTAACGAATTTATATTGTTTCACATAGTTCAAGAACTCAATTGTCGTTTATACTGATCGTTTATACTGATCAAAGGACTTCTAAAATGGCTCCATATAGTGTCTGCTTACCTCCATCTCGCCGAGCAGCGTCTTGCAGACGGCCAGCTCCTTGATCAGCTTCTTAGTGGCATGCTTCTCCTTCTTCTCCTGCTTTAGCTTCTCCTTGGCCTCCTGTATGGCATGAATGTTGATGGGCGGCGGCGACATTTGCGTGCCACCGCTTGCTCCAGCGGCAACAGCTGGCGGCGTGGGTGTGCAAGTGCGTGGCGAGGGCATGGCCATCAGCTGTGGCTGCTGCTGCTGTGGCGGCGACTGACACGTCACATTGAGCAGCGCCGTGGGCGATGGTTGCATCAACACGGGCGCCGCCAAGTTGGGCGTCGGCGTCGGCGGCTGGAGTGGTGCGGGCAACGCTGGCGGCGGTGGCGTTGGCACAGGCGTGGGCGTCGGCAAAGGCGTGGGCGTCGGAATGCGCGTGGGCGTCACAGCACGCGGCGACATGGCCACAAACTGCATGGCTTGAGGCGGGGGCACAACACCAAATTGGCTGGGCGGCGCATAGACCGTGCTGGTGGCAAAGCTGGTGGGCGCTGCCTCCTCGAGCGGTACTCCGCCATTGTTGTTGCCGAGATGCGCCTGGAAGCGACTGGTGTCGATGGAGTTGTTGTGATGCTCATCGTACGTCGCCGAGGCGATCGAATGCGCCGGACTGCAGAGACAGAGAGAGGGGAAAAGGGAGGAGGAAGAGCAACGGGTTTTAGCTGCGGCAACGTCTTGTGATCCGTCTTTGGCTCACCTCAGCGGCGCTGGCAAGGATGTCATGGACTCGTCATGCGACGAGTTGAGCGACTGCTGTGAGCTGTGAAGCAACAGTTGCTGCTGCTGCAGTTGCTGTTGTTGCTGCAGCTGCTGGTGCGAATCAATGGGGCAGAGCTGCTCCATGCTGCCAGCAGAGGTTAGCAGCTGTTGTTTCTCGTTGCCGCGACGCTTGGCCGCCGTGCTGGCATCGCGATCCCTTCGCGACTTGCTGCTGCTGCCGCCGCCGCTGCTGCTGGCAGCGCTGCGCTTCTTTGGCGGCGGCGCTCGAGTGATGCAGCCATGGCAATACCACTTGCCACGCGGCACCTTCAGCAGCGGCGGAATATAGCAGTCGGCGTGATAGGCGCGTGGACACAAGTCACAGTAGATCATCTTGCCAACCGGCGAGGGACGATGGCCGCCACAGACGATGCACTTGCGCTCGTTGGTCGCCTTGTTCACGCATTCATAGCAGTACCTGAGAGAGAGATCGAGAGACACATTAGACGTATTAGTTGCATTAGTGGACAGCAAAGTGAGCGAGGGGGAGGCCAGAGGGGAGGCGGTACTCGGCACAGTGCGTGGCGTGGGCGGAAGACAAGACAAAAACAATAACGATAACAAACGCAAACGACGCGACAAATGTATGAGAGATGAGGACGAGTTTGAGTTTGAGTTCGAGGTTCGAGGTTCGAGTTCGAGCTAGAGAGTAAGATGGGAGATGGGATGGGCTGCTAGCACTTGTTCGTACTCACCAGTCGCCATCGGGTATGTTGTCCATTTTGGGCTTGAAGCAGTAGGTGTGGTAGCCCTTGTCACAGCCATCACATAGCAGCAGCTTGTCCTCGTTCTCGCCCGACGTGCAGAACTGGCAATTCTGTAAGGAATTTGAATATTTGCAAGAGTTTGTAGTAGTGCCTGAACGTCGTCTCTGTCCCTGTAGTCGACGGCGCTTCCCGTTCGTTTTCGAGTTCGAGTTGCAGTCACTATCCGTGTCGGCGTCGCTGTTCGGGTTCGATCGCGAGTTGTGGTTGTAGTTCGGCTCGACGCAACCATTTCGTGCCAACGCTTTTAAATTAATTTTAATGGTCATCGGTGGCGGTGGCGGTGGCGGCGGCGGCGGAGGGAGCGTTTGAATTTCTTCTACATTTTCCTTGGGCTTTTGCTTTGATTTTTTCGGCGTTGATTTCTTTTCCTTCTCTTTATCCTTCTTGGCTTGCTTTGATGGCTGCTTTTTTTTTGGTGTTGCTTGCTTTTTGGCGCTGCTGTTCTTTTTGTTGGACTTGTTCTTTGATGTGCGCGTTGCATACTTTTGTGCGCAACATTAAATTAATCCAGTTGGAGTTCGAGTAGTCGTTAATGGTTCGAGTTGCGTTCGAGTCACGTTCGAGTTGCGTACAGGTTGCGTTCGAGTTGATATGCGTGTCCGTGTTCGCGTCAACAGTAATGGTGGGCAGAGGTTGCGGTCATTTAAGCAGGCAAACGGTAACGGGTAAACGGGTAACGGTAGCGGGTATGGCAACAAAAGCATTCAATTGTGAAACAAATGGCAATGTTTATGTATGTGATTTTTAGGTGTGTGTGTGTGTATGTGGGTGTAGGTGGATGTGTGTGTGTGTGAGTATGAAAGCGTTAAATTCGTTTTTTGATTTTTGATCAAAGAGAACACCATTGGAACACCACAAACAACAAACAAGTCAAACATTCAGCGAAAGTGTTAAGAAAGAAAAAGAACAAACAATAAAAACATCGAATTAATTTTCAAGGCACTTAATAATTTTGTTTCAATTAAGGATATTGTTGGGGGATGCATATAGAAATGTATAAAAGGGAACTAATCTACCAATCTACAGACACAAAAAAAATAACTGTTGCATGTTGCAATAATTTAAAACAATACTTTAATAAAAAACATAAGGTTCCAACTAACTCTAAAATTCAGTTTTTATCGTGGAAAAGTAATGTTTCAAGAGTAACTATACTAGTATTGAGTAATTTATTAGATAGTTGTCTTTCGATCATAACTTCATTTTAAGGGAAAAGTAATTCAATTTCTACGAATAGTATATTTCAATTATCGATGCAACTCGATAGGAAACAATTAAGCTATGCTATGCTAAAATGATATTTATTAATATCCATCGTTATATTCATTAGTCTTTCCTTCATTTATTCCTTTATTCCAATCTCTACCCATAGGTTAACTTTTATTTGAATACAATCAACTTCATATAGCATAATTATAGTTCTTCATCTATCCGAACATTAACTTTGACATTTAGATATTTACTATTTTTAGACGTATGCTAAACTATCTCGAATATATTATCTACCAATCGCTATCTCAATCCAAAGGGGAAGACTTTCAAGCATGAGTATAGAAAATAAAATTGGTTAGTGCACATGTGTCTATATGTATGTATGGTTGTATAGGTATGTGTGCGTGTGTGTGATGGAAAACTACTTTAGATGTGATGACGGTGACGGTGTGTCTATGTAAGTGGAAGCCAACAAACTAAGTAAGGAGAGGGAGGGAGAGATAACTAGTTGATTAGTTTCTATGCTTTGGTGAGAGGGAAAGAGTGAGGTGCCAAGCTAAGAGAAAAACCACAAAAAATAAAACCGAAAAAGAAACTAGAGAAGAGAGAAAGGGCAAACTTACCGCCTTCATAATGCTCTTGTCCCAAGCCACACACGACTCCAACACATAGAGGGCCATGGCCAGCTGTGCGGTGGTGTGGGAACGTGCCACAGCATCTCGCCACTGCACCAGACCCTTGGGAATGTTCTCGATCTTCTCGTCCTTGTCGCTGTCACAGTTGCTGGCCGGTGAGGCGGCACCCGAGCAGGGCTCCAGAGTGCCTGCGATTGCTGCACCTGTTCCATCACATGCGACACTCGGAGCAGCTGCCGCAGCAGCCGCAGCCAAGGCCATGGTCCGTTCATTGAAGGAGGAGGCATTGAGATTGCTGCCGGGCTGCTGTTGTTGCTGCTGCTGTTGCTGCTGTGCCATCAACTGTTGCTGCTGCTGCTGTTGCATCTGCAGCAAATAGGCTGCCGCCGAAGCAGAGTTCTGCGTCTGCGTCGAAGTGTGTTGATTCTGGGCGATCACAGCGAGATGCGCATCACCCGTCTGCGAGCCAAGCGGTGGCTTCAAGTAGCGCCGCTCAATGTTCGCCTCGAGGTCAATGATGCGCTCCCTGATCATAGGTATGATGCTGACGAATTCTGCTTCGCTAAGATCCTCCAGCTCCGTGAGATTCAATTCATTCTCGCTGCGCGTGGGCAGCTGCCAATTCTTCAGCTGCATCGAGGCACTCGCCACCTTATCCTCCAGCGACTCGAGCTGCTCCAGCAGCGCCAATTCAACGCGACGCGCCACCTTCGGATTCCAATCGCCAATCTTATCCGGCTGCATGTACTCGACCAGTTCCACCTGCGCGTCGTGCAGCTTCAGCTGATAGTTGACTCCTAGCGGCTGCTCGATGCCGAGGAAGCGCGTCAGATTCTCCTGCAGCTCACGCTCTCGCAACCCCGATGGATTGAGAGTCTTCAGCAGCTGGCGCAGCTTCTGCTCGTCGTCTAGTTGCCACCAGCCATAGCGGTGCCTCCGCGGCACATAAACCCCGTGCACCTTCTCCGGGAAACCGGCGAGTTTCACTTGCTCCAGCAGCCGATGCTCATCGGGCGTCATGGAGAGCGGCAGTGGAATGTCGATGGGGATGTAAGTCTGCACGCTGCTCAGCGACATGTTGGCAATGTTGTGGTAATAGGCCTGAGACAACGCCTCATCCAGACGCAGCTCAATCTTGGGTTTGACTTCCGTCACTTCGCCAGTGGCTCCTCCTCCTCCGCTGCCGCCGCCACCCGTGTCCGGTGCGACATCATCGCCCAAACGAAAAAACGGCTCCGTCTCGGGTTCCGGCTTGGAGAGCTTCAGTTGCTCCAGCTGTTGCTCCTCATCGGTTGGCTGACAACGATGAGGAGACGCCAGACCGTTTTTTGACACCGTTGTTAACTTGCCCTGCTCATAGTACTCATCCAGCTTGGCCTGCATCTGCTTCTCATCCAGCCCGCTCAGCGTAAAGATGCACTCTTGACTGAACTTCGTGGGATCCACCTTGCACTCCTCCATCGGTATGCTGTAGTACTGCATATTGTTGATCAGATCCCAGGGATGTCCCTGCAACTGCAGCTGCGCACTGCAGTTCTGGTAGCTGGCATAGCTGTGCTGCAGCTCCAGGGCAACGACGCCACCTTCTTCCGCGGGCAGTTCGCTGATGAGCGGCACTTCGCGCTTCACTATCGAGAACCATTTGGGAGTCGCGTCCTCGCTGGGATGCGAAGTGGACACGATGATGCAGTCGTCTTCCTTCTTCAGATCTTCCAGACTGCTGGCGACGTCCACTTTATCACAGTTGCCATTGCTGCCTCCTATTCCCATCCCGATTCCCATTCCGATTCCAACTCCGGTTCCCAGTCCAGCTCCCCCATTGCTATTGTTGTTGCTGAGTGTGGGAATCAAGCCAGGTATTGTGGGTATCTTGATCTCCGCCTCAAAGTCCGTTTTCGTGGAGATCACAGTGGGCGGTGGTCCCATCAGCTCCATCTCTGACTTGACCTTGATCTCGGGACGTGCTACAATCGGCTCCACAGGCTTGGCGAGCGGTATAATGTCGTCGTCGTCGTCGCCTAGATCAACAATCTCTGGTTCCACTTTATTGATTTCCTGCACATCATCGTCGTCGTCCTCCTCGTCCAATGGCGCATCATTGGCTGCCTCGTGATTCACTTGAGGCTGCTGCTGCTGCGGCTCATCGGTCATATCAACCTCTTTGGCTTCAGAGCCATCCACCTCCATGGACTCTGCTGCTGTAGGGCTCTGCTCTGCAGTGGGTTGTTCCTGCGCTTCGCTGGCTTCCGTGGCTGGCAACTTCGGCTGCTCATTGCTTGTATGCAGCTTCTGATGCTTCTCGTCCATCACCTCGAGCGCCTCGTGATAGTCACAAATGTCATTCTGCGCCGACTCCAGGGCTTCTATGAAAATGCCGCCCGCCTTGGGCAGCTTCCAGTAGCGACGCCAGAAACGATCCTGCCCAAAACAGGCAGCGCGCAGCTGATTTGTGCTCTTCTCCAGGGCTTCCTTGCAGTTCAGCGAGGCGCGCACAATCTTGTCCAGCTTCTTCTGCAGCTCGTCGGCACTTAGGCGATTGTCCTCGTCCTCCTCCACATTGGTGATCTCCGAGTCAAGATCTGAGAGATCGTCCTCAATGATGCTGACATCGTGACTCTGATTGTGGCCATCCTCGTTGAGAGAGCTGCGTGCTCCGCTCTTCTTGGCCTGCAGCAGAGCCTCTGGGCCACTAGCCGCGACGCCTGCAACTCCAGGAACTCCGACAGATACGGTGACTCCTGCAACTCCAGTGACTCCAGGAACTCCCGACACTGCCGTTACTCCAGCAGCTGCTGAAACTCCAGGAACTGCTGCAACTGGAGTTATTCCAGGAACTACCGCCACAGCTGCAATTCCAAGAACTCCCGCAACTCCAGTGGGGACTGGTCCGCCGTTCTGCTGGAACTCCTCCTTGGATGGACTTGCATCGACAGCTGCTCCTACTGCAGCTGTTGCAGATGACGATTCATTGCTGCAAGCATTCAAGCCAGTCGCATCTCCGTCGAGTTCCATAGGCTGTGGCTGCTCCCCATCCGTCTGCTGCTGCTGTGCGTCCTTCTCCTTTTCCTCATTTGTCTCACTGTTGGCCTCCGCGCCAACGACTGTTTCTCCGCCCGAGGCATCCGCAGTCCCCGCAGTTGCCTCAGCGGCAGGTGCAGATGCCTGTTTGCTAGCTTCCGCCTCAGCCTCGGCTTCGGCCTCGGCCAGTTTGGCCAGTCGTTCCCGTTCTCGCTCGGCGTCGAGCTTTTGCTGGGCAAGCAGCGCCTGCATCGTTGCCTCGCGTTCCGCCTGCGCCTTCTCGTACGCCTCGATGCGAGCTTTGCGCTGATGTAAGGCCTTGTACTTGCGCACCTTCATGTCCGTCATGTACTTTTCCTTGCGCATCTGCGCGCAGGTCTCCAGACTGCCGTCGATCTGTCGCAGGACCGCCTTGTTCATCAGCAGATCGTTGCACAGATGCGCTAACATCTGGGCCTTGCGCGTCGGATTCAGCGCCACAAAGGGACGATCCTTGAGCGCATGCGATAGTTTCCAGGTGTCGTTCTCGTGCAACAGCTTGTAGTACTCATGATTCTTGGCCGAGTGCGTGGCATTCTCCGCATCCAACTGATGATGGTCTGGCACACGACGCTCTCGCTCCCGATCGACGGTGATGCCGTGCATCTGACGGATCTCCCCGGTGGCTGTGGCATACAAATAGATGCGCAGAATCTCCGACACATTCGAGTTGGTGATGTCCGCGTTGCGCAGCGATTGACCCAGCAGGGTGGTGTGCCGTCCCGGATTGGGCACACCGGGATCCTCGATGGCGCAGACCAGCAGATGCGTCATTACCGACAGCAGCTCCTCCTCGGCGTCCGCATTGCTGTCGCTGATCAGCGCATCGTGCAGATTCTGCAGCGATGGCAGCGACTCCATGTCGAATCCTAAAGTCTCGCCAAAGTTGTGCAGGAACTCAAAGACCATCAGCAGATCCGCCATCGCCTGGCCAGGCAGACGATTGCCTGCAATGCGCTCGAATTCCGGAACCGTCAACTCCTGCGGCAATTCCGAATCTTCGTTGGGCTTGCGAATCAGCTGCAGAATCTCTGCATCGCGTTTCCGTTCCGCCATGCGACGCTCCCGCAGTATCAGACGATCCAGCACCAGCTGATGCTTCTTTTTCTCGCGCTCCTCGAATTTGCGACGCAGCTCCAACATCCGTATGAGATTCATGTGCTGCCGACGACGCTCACGTTCCTGCAAGAACGATTTATTAATCCAAAGCATCTGTGGAAACGGAGCATTTCAAACTTACCATTTCGGCAGCCAACAGCATCTCCTTCTGCTTCTGCAGTTCCTGAATATAGAAACAATGTGGATTACATAACAATCAAGTATTATTTTACCGGGAATCGAGTGGAAAGACGGGAAACTAAATTTTAAATGCAGAGTCCTTAATCTAGAATCAGTTTTAACTCATCCAAACAGTCAACAAACTTAAATGAAAAATCGTAATATTGAACACTGGAGGAGAGGGATAAAAATATCGGATAACATTAACTAATGGAACAGAAGGATCTGATCATCAAGTCGAAAAGATTATAAAAAGAAAAAGTAAAAAGCTAGGGTGGAGAGGGCGTTTAGGATCTGACTGGGGTTTGACTTTTGTACCTGTTCTTTAGCTAGAATTGCTTCCTGACGTCGCTTTTCTTTCTCCTGCACAGCATGGAAGCAAACAAGAATGCCAATTTGAGCGATTTGCAAATAAAACTAAAATAATGTTAACTGACCTGCTGCTTCTTGAGCAACTCCTCCTGCTTGAGACGGTCCAGTTCCTCCTGCCGCTTCTTGCGCTCCTGCAAGGCATATTGAGTGAAATATGGGTATGCGAATCGCTAGATCGATCGATCTTTTGCTACTTACCTCGATGGCCTGCTGGTTCTTCAGCTCCTTCTCCTTGCGTTGTGCCTCCAGCTTGGCGTTCTTCTCCTGTCTGGCCTTCTCCTTGTTGCGTGCCAATTCCTCCTTTTGCTGTTTCTTGGCATCGCGCATTGCCTGCTGCTGCTTCGCAATCTCAATGCGCTGCTCCACGTTGAGTGTTTGTCGAGTAAAAACTTTGAGATCCTCCAGCCGCTTGGCCACATCCTCGTCCGTCATGCGTATGTATTCGCCATCATTGGCATAAGGCGGCGGCGCAGGCTGCAGGAACGAGCCCACAATGGCACGTGCCGAGAAACTGAAGTTCTCACGGGTCAGACTTGACGGCTGCTGCTCCAGGAGCTAAAGTGGAATCGATAGAGAGAAAGTCAAGTTTAGGTTGCAGGCCAGTGTGATTGCACACTTCGTCATCGTGACGAGCGTTCTCTAAGCATAAATTACAAAAATTCTCCCTACAAACTCACAGCAAACACTTGGCCAATGGTCTTAAGGGGCAGCGTGCTCCCTGGCGCATAGTAAGTGACCTCGCCACGGATCTGTCCCTGCTTGGTCAGGCCACGGATGACCGTATCTCGCTTCCAGCCCAGCTCCAGTGGCACTCGCAACTCCGCCACGTTGAGTATGTTCGCATCCTCGCTCTCCGACTCCGACAGACCGCTCTCGGCGGCCACGCTCTCCGAGTCCGTTGAGGTTTCCATGTGCGCGTTCGCCTCGCTCAGCGCCAATCGAATCTTCTCCTGCAAAGTGAAACAATTGGCTTCAGTTGAGTATGCTGAGAATAAGAGCAACTATTCGACTATTCGACAAATTATGCCACTCTTTCTAAATATGTTTCTGTAATGCTAACCAAATTTTCACACCAAATTTTAGAGCATAAACTTTAGAGGGTAAGGGTCTACTTAGATAGATCCCTTTTTTTTTGCACTTTATCTGCCCGAAAAGTGTTTCCCTTAGAATTTTATTAACATTAATATGAATAGCATGCTTTTATCTTTAAAAATTGGCGTAGGTCAACTCTCACTACTTTTAACTAAATATATAGTAAAGTAAGGGAAACTTACAATATCGGCGCCTTGTTGCAGCAGCTGCTGTGTGGCCAGCATAGGCTTCAAACCGACGGCACGAGATTGCGCTAGCAGCGAGGCCACCGTGTTCTTCTTGGGCTTCGACACACCACGTCCCAGATTGCGTGGTCGCCCCTCCTTGTACGTAGAGGAGCCTGATCCCGAGCCCGATCCCGAGCTAGAAGTGCCCGATGCTCCAGGCAAACCGCCGGCAGCGGGCGAAGGCGATGCACCGCCTGCTCCACTGCCGCTACCAGAGATGGAGCCACCTGGCATGCCGCCCGCTCCCCCCAAGGCAGCCGTAATGGAGCTCAGACTCTGCAGACTGTTAGCTCCGCCTCCGACTCCCTGCGCCTGATACTCGCTGGCCATGTTACCCAATGTGGCCGAGGCCGTTGCTCCCGCCGCAGCTCCAGCTGTCGTTGTGCTGCTGCCGCTTCCGCTGCCCCCGCTGCTCTTGTCCGAGGGCTTCATCGACAGATTGAGCGGCGCATCAAAGTCATCGATGGTGATGGGGTTGGAGGCGGAACCAATTGCACCGCTTACCGGCATCGTTGTGTTCGACTTGAGGCTGAGATTGACGCCAGCGGCAAGCGAAGGATCCGTGGTCAGGTCATGCAGCTCCTTGGCGCAACCTTTGCTGGACAGATTGTAGGCACCATTCGAGGTGATCGTGGGCGGCAACTTGATGACCTCCACGCGATCATTGGACGCATTCTGGCTGTGACTATGGCTCTGATTGTGCGATTGTCCCGTCGTCGATGATCCTGCGGTGCTCGTCACCGTCGACGACGAACCTGCTGCCGATCCCGACGCCGAACTGACCGCCTTGGAGACGCTGCTCAACTGATCCATGGGACTCAGGCCCAGGGCACCCATGGGCATTCCTGCTGCTCCCAGCATGCCATGGAGATGCTGTTGCTGTTGTGCCGCAGCTGCCATGGCGGCGTATTCCATCTCGAGGCGGGCCCGCTTCGCTGGACTGAGGCCTGGAAACGCAAGCAAAGACGAAATTGCATTTGTTGTGCTTTCAAGATCCTTTTGCTGTTGTTGTTGTTGTGGTGTCAGGTGTTGTTGTTCTGCTTGGTGTTGTTGTTTCTGTGTGGTCTGTTGTTCTGTTTCGGATATAGTCTTCTTGCGACCGCGCGAGTTACTACCAGGTATCTTGGGGCCCACGATGCTGGACGTGTACTTGATGATCTCCGTGTCCGGCGGCAATCGAACGCCCAACAGCGATGGATGCTCGCTGCTGCTGCAAGGGAATAGCAGAGGTTAGTTAAAGAATTCAAAAAAGGCGTGACTTAAAAAATATGCAATCAAATCGAATTCTCTTGAAGCCTAGGATGCTGTAAAATTCTCGATTTCTCGATATGTATATATACGAGTGTGCCACAGAAATCGCATCAATTACATTTCTCCAAGTGAAATATGTGAAATGAAAGATGGTAAATTTTCCTTGATTGTATTAAGAATCGTGACGTGTAATTATACCGAAACCTGAATCACAGAGTCACATATGTACATAGCGTCTGATGGAAAAAACAGCGCATCTACGAATCCTACACACTCTTTTTTTGTTTCTCAGTAGAGGCATTTCTAATAAAAATTTAACAAGTTTTGTGAACAACTAGTTTACACGAAGAGTGCCTAGACAAGACAGCTGCCAGAGTTGTCAATTAACTTTTATTGTTCTTCACACCAACTATTTAAATCTTTAATTTTTGTACTCGCTATACAAAATTTAATAATTAAATGAAAATATATAATTCAAATACCGATTGTTCTGCAATGTTAGAATTGAAAAAGTTACTAATCAAGCACTTCTGTAATTTAATTTGGCAAGGTTTAAGCCCCGAGTAGTCAAGTTCAAAAAGGTCGGTGAAACTGATGAAACAAAGTAATGAAATCATATAAAGTTCTGTGGGAAAATCACTTAGGATCTCTTGCGGCACCCCTGATATATATGTAAACGACCCTTGAATTTCACAAAAACACTCAAAAGCCGGAATTTCGCGATTTGCTTAAAAGGTTTTAACGTGTTTAAAGTAAGAAATCATAGAAATCATAATTTTACTAAGACTAGTTTTAGCGGAGATAGAGAAGTCTGCTCACCTGTTCATCATGGCTGCATTGCTCATGTAATCCTTGGCGCTGGCTTTGCTACTGCTGCTCGCAGCCATCGTCGAGCTGGGCAACTGTTGCTGCTGTTGTTGTTGCTGCTGCTGCTGTTGCTGCTGCGTGGGATGCGCCGAAGAGGTGACTGTGGCACTGGGCGACACCCCAGTGCTGGCGGCAAAGGCATTCATTGCGGCCTGCATGCTCTGCTGCGGCGTCATGCCCAATGCACCAAATTGCGACAACGAGTTGAGCGCATTCAACGATGGATTGTTTTTGTCTCGATCCCGGTCACGATCACGCTCCTTGCCGGAGTTGCTGCCCGTTAAGCTGGCGTGTGGCGACATAGACAGGCCAGGATGCATGCCACCCAACGAGCCAGAACTTGAGCTGACATTTGTGCTGGCCTTGCTGCTGGACATGATGCCGGAATTGTTGTTGCCGCTGCCTCCGCCGCTGTTGCTCAAACTCATGGCAAGGTTGGACAGACCATGCGCATGCAGCGAGGAGCTGTTGCCGCTGTTTGACTTCTTGCCCGAGGAACTGTTGGAGCTTCCGGACATGCCGCCCACTCCCGAGCCGGAGGCTGCTGCTGCTACCGCCTGCATTGCGAGCAGCTCCTTGTGCAGCGTCACCGGATCGTAGGCCGAGCCGGGATTACTCGCCAAGCTGCTGGCGCTGCTGCTGCTGGTCATTGTCGAGGGTTTGCCATAAGCGCTGGCCGTGCTCTGCAAGCGAAATAAGTTAGTAAGCTCAGTTTTGCTTGCCGAGGAATATCTCACCTTATAGCCGCCATGTCCGCTGTTGCTTGAGGAGATGGCGGAGCTGCTGCCCGTGCTCACCGTGGGCTGCATGCCACTGCCGGGCAGTCCAAAACCATGCATGCTAGCCAAAGCTGCCGCTGGATTATTGGCAGCGGCTGCAGCTGCAGCTGCCGCAGCAGCATTCAGACTGTTGGCCAGATTCTGTTGTTGCTGTTGCTGTTGTTGCTGTTGCTGTTGGGCGGCACGCTTCTCCTTGCGCGACTTATTTGACTTGCTGCTGGAGCCAACGCCACCGCTGTTGCCGCCGCCTCCTGCTCCACCCACACCCACCATACCCGCGCTACTGCCCGCTGACGAATTGCCGCCCGTTGCACCCGCTCCCATTGCCATGGCAGCGGGGCCGAAGGCAGCTGCGAGATCCGGATGTGGAAATGGTGACAGTCCCGAGGCCTGCAGGCGACTGAAGTAATCCTGGGCAGCTAGCTGAGCCATCGACCACCAGCCTGTAAATGCATAATTGACAGCACGTTACATGGGAAAAATATAGTAGAACTTGTACAACTTTGAATAATTATAAACCTGACTTTTACATGTCTATTCTTTGCACAAATTGCCTTAATTAATCATTTATCACTTGTCTGTCTTTGGGTCATTTAATATTGTTATGCATTTAAGGGAGTTTCACCCAATACATCACTACTTATCCGCGACCCTCTGCTTCTTTTATATTGCAAAATATATTCCCCCACTTTGCCCAACTTATTTGGCTTCATTCCTCGTTTTTGTGGTAAATCAGTATTATGCTTTCTATCTTTCCGACTACCAACATCCAATCGTGGATCAAGTTGCGATTATTCTCTTCGCTTGCTTTCTTAGCCGCGCTTTCTTTCTGACTGTGTCGCCTGCAACCGTATCTGCAACTTTAACTCCTTCAACTTCTGGCTGATTCTTCTTCGTCATGTTCCCTCTGAGGTTGTCTCATGGGTTTGAAGCGTCGTCGATGCCGACATTTTACTCACTTGCGGGATGCAGACCTGCCAAGCTGGCGGCCTGTGATGCCGCCACGGCCATTGTGCTCTGGTGATGATGGGCGCCGGCAGCTGCCGCCGCTGCCGCTGCCATCGATGAGTAACGATCATTGGCAGCCGCTGCTGCGCCCGCAGCATTTGGCAGCAATCCCAAACCGGCGGCTGCCGCTGCATTGAACTGCGAATTGAACAGAGGATTCGATGCAGCTGCCGCTGCGCCGCTCGCATCGCGTCCCCAATACGCTGCACAAAGAAACGAAGTGAGAAGTGCATTTGAAAATAATGTTAAGCCACAAACAGAGAGACCAATTAGTGTCTTACCAAAGAGCGAGGCGGCATCTAGCAGTCCGGTGGGGTCGTGGGGATTGCCAGCTCCGGCGCCGCCGCCACCACTGGAACCGCCTCCCTTCCCTCCGTGATTGTTTGAGTTTTTGCCATCGTTGCCGCTGCCATCGCCGGCATTTTTGTTCATGTTAAAGTGCAAATTGTGAGTTGACCTTCTTTATACTTGACGCTTGTTTGTTGCTTGTTGTTGTCGTGTTTGCTTCACTTGTTTATGTTGTACTTATCTACAATTAGATGGGAGTTGGGGATATTAATGAATTAGTGTATTTGTTGTATTTTTTTGTTTTACTAGGTACATATATATCTTTAATGTTAATGCAATTCAATTCAAGTTAGTGACAATATAGACTAAATAGATATGTTCCTAATAATAAATCTAATAACATATATTTATTTCATGTATTTGAATTAACATTTTGTATCCTGACTAAAATTAACTAATAGGTCTGAGAACGAAGAAAGTATTGCAATCATTTGTTTATACTAATAATTAAATGTTTTGCACAAATACAAAAAACATAATTATAACTCTCGACTCTCACTTAACTCAGCCGCTCTCGCTTCAGCATGTTTGTTTTGGGTTGGCAATGCCATGACAGCGGCTGTGTGTGCGAATGTGAAACACAAAGCAGAAAGCGCAGAAACATCATAAGCAAAACAAAACTACAAAAAAACTACTATACATCGCACACACATGAGAAGGCAAACGGAAGCAGCGGAGGCATTATTTGTAACTGCGTCTGTGTAAGTGAGAGAGCAATGACGCTGTTCTTGCTCTCTCTCGCTGCCTCACTCACTACTACACCTGCATGCAGGCAAATCCGAAAGTAGAGCGAATTAAGAGCGTCACACGCGGCGAAAAATAATTGGACAAACAAAAATTAATTGCAACGTTCAACGCACAAATCAAATATTAATAACAAATGCACACAACAATAAAACTAACAATCATTTTTACGCACACACACACACACAGACAACACTCACTCACACACACACACAAACAACACTCACTCTCATTCGCCGCTCACTTGAATCTGCCGCTACGGCGAATGATGCGATGCATACATAAAGCGAATTCGTTCGTTTGCATAAAAAACTGAACTCTCGAGTGTGTTTGAAGTCGTTGTTTTATAAATTTCATTCATAAAAATGTTTTCCAGCATACAAGTATTGTTGTTTTTGTAGTTGTTGACTGCTGCATTTGCATTTCACACATTTTTGAGCTGCCGACGGCCGACGTCACCTATCGCTGCCGGCGCTGATGACCAAGAGTTTGCCGCTACTAAGCCACAGACAGACAGTCGGCCTTTTTTCTCATATTTTTTCTTCGCCTTACTTTTTTCTCAGTTCACTTTTTTTTCCTTTATTTTATTAGCGTATTTGCAATTGATGTACCGGCTGCTACTTACTTGAAAACAAAAAAAATAGCATTTTGCATGCATAGCGCATAGTTGTGATTGCATTTCACTTATTTTCAGCAATTTTTCATTGCCTTTCCACCCAATCCATTAGAAAACCACAATTGAAATTATTTACTGGTAAACGGCGACGGCGGTAGCGCAAAAGCAAACCAAATATCTGTGGGATAACGCGGCGACTGAGACACTGAGAAGAGAGAGCGACACTAAAGTGAGAAAACAAAAACGCGTTACAAGTGGAATTGAAACACGAGAGCCATGGCAGCGCAGCAGAGTAGAGCAGCGCTCGAATGGGAGAGTGTGTGTGAGAGGCAATGAATGGACCGACGACCGAGAACCGACCGGTGTCGACGCTGACGACGTCGACGTCGACGTCGATGCTTTTTCAAAGTGGTTGATAATTACAGTTTTTTTGTTGTGTGTTTTGTTGTTTTGCTTTTGCGAAAAAGAAAATGCATATTTTGATGAATTAATCATTTTAATGAACACATGTTTAGCAGGCCGAGTGCCACAACAAAGGTTCAGCCCATTTACGGATGTTGTTGTTGTTGTTGCTGCTGCTGCTGTTTTTTAATAACAGTTATTGCGCTTTCTTGCTAATATCATGCATCAATCGACAGATGTGTCTTCCTACCGCAGTCCACAAATTTGGATGGTGGGAATTGATTGAATTAGCTGCAAAATGTTAAAGCCAATTTATGGTACGCATTAAACAATAATCATAAAATGCTGCGTTGCGTTTGCTGCTGCAAATAAAATTGCAGTCGCTTAGGACGAAGCGGCTGACGAATGTTATGATATGCCCACCAACAATGAACACACGCAGCCAAAGCCAAAACGTTGGCAATATGATTCGAGCATTTATCTTTGATGCGCTGTCACCATTGAGAACGTCGACAGCGACTGCGGCAGCACCAGCGACAGCGACGGCAACGGCGAAGCCGACTCGCTGCCGTTGAAAAGGTGCGCGCAGCGTGCGTATGGGAAAGAGCGGGAGGCAGCTAAGCGAGTGGCGTTGTTGTTTTTGTTCATTTTTTTTGTGTTCTGCTTCGTTTTTCGCTAACTTGACGTGTAGATATACACACACATAAATACATATATATAACCATGTATGTATGTATACTGACGATTCGCACTCTGACTCTCCGACTGCTCGCCTGACCGACCGCACGACGACGACGGCCCCCGCCCGCCGAACGCCACCTTCTCCACCATCAACGTCTTGTTGTTGTTGTTGTTGTCGTTCGTTGTCGTTTCAATATTTGTGACTGACAGAGTACAAATGTGAAATTCTTTTTATTGTGTGCTCTGCCGTTGGCGTATATCTAGCCGCATCCCTCTCCCTCCCCTCTTCGCATTCGCTGCTGCTGTTGTTGTTGTTATTTTATTTTTTCTTTTTGCTCTTGATTATCTCTAGTTCAATTGGCAGTCGCTGTGAGTGCGCCTGTGTGTGTGTGACGGTGTTTGTGTGTGTATCTGTTTGCTTGAGTATTTGTATTTTGTTGTGTATATTTGGCAAACGCCGCAGCTTTTGTGTTATACACACAACAACAATACTAATAACAACAACAACAACATCGAATCGAATGCCAAATGCTAATCAATTGCGAAATTCGCGTTATTATTTGTTTAATGTTCGTCATATGCATTTCAAATCGTTTTTTTTCTTTTGTTGACTCTAGCATTATATAATTAAAAGAGCATTTAATTACATTGCTGCATGGCATGCAAATAATTCTGAGCATAAAAGTGAATGTTCGATGGATTCGCAACGCTAGCCGAGCCATATGTACATATGTCCATATCTAATGTATACTATACGCTGTCTTTCTTTGCACCACAGCGAATGCCTTATTTCTGTTGCTTTGATTATTGGCTGCACTCGGCCCTTTAACGCGTTTCAATTCCAACTGTGGCGCAAGCAAACAAACGCAGTTGCTGTGTGCATGCATATGTATGTACATATTTATGTGTGTGTGTATGTGTGTGTTTTCACTTGTTCGCGCGGCATTCGATGACCGTCTTTGACTACAGCACACGCACTCGCGCTCGCACGCACACATGCACTCGACTCTTACACACACACGCACACACACACACTTGTGTAATTTTGCTGGCATTCTTGGGGATTTAGATTTTAGGTACATGTCGTCTTCTCCTTCTTCGCCTCGTGATTGTTGTTGCTGCTGCTGCTAACCATGCGTTGCGCCGTCTTTTGATTGTAGCCGTCTTTATAACGCGCCGACAATTTTCAGTTCACTTTTTGCTTTTGCCTTTTCTCATTACTCAAAGTTGACTCCGACAGCGCAAGCAAGCGAGTGAGAGGAGAGTGAGAGTGAGAGAGATAGTCGTAGTGAGCGAGCTCATACCTCTTGTTCGCATGCTTGTTGGATGCTTCTTCTTAATCTTCGTCATCTTCGCAGCGGGGTTATTGACTCAGTCCAAGTAACAGACAGATGGCGACAGCGACAGCGACAGAGCAATGCGCAGAGCTTGCGTCGTCGACGTCCGTCATCGCGATCTTCTGTTCTGCGCTCGCTCGGTTGAGTCTTCGATTGTCTGCACCACTTCAGCATCGTTGCAGTTGCAGCAACAAGTTCACAGTGAGCTTGCTTGTGCCCCCTGCCACCTGCCATTGACCTTTGGCACTTGTCAATCGGCAATAAACCACCATCATCAAGCACATTCCCACCCCTAACACTTATCGATTACTTAAAAGAAACGCATTATCACACCTGTAATTCGATGGCTATCCTTAAATGTCATTAAATGAACTAAACAAGCAATGAGCAATCAAATTTAGAACCATTAAAGCGGTTTTGCATTCCTGAGAGGTTTCTAAAGTGAAGCAAATCACTTGGTGCAAAATATCGAAAAATATATTAGTAGTAGTATATATAATATCTATTGAGAGTACAAATGACACATTGAAGTCTTCTGAAGTGCTGTGAATACGACAAAGCCTAACGGAACAATCAGATGATAATAAATATAAGTATTCGTTAATGGTGAAACATTGAACGGAGACAAATACATGCTTATTATGAATATCATAATATCTTAAACGATTGTAGATAAAGAGACCTAAAAGGTGTTGCACAAGTAAACGAGAGCATTAAATGTTAGTTAAATGTTTTGTTACATATGGATGTATAGGCAGCTCAAGAGTGTTGGTGGGAGAAACGTTTTTATTATGTATATTATCAAATTTCAGTGATTAGTTTGGAAGTAGATGCAATTATCGAAATTATACTGTTATCGATATTTTCTTTTACAAGTAATTGGAAATACTATTTTTAACAGAGAGCTGAATTATCAATGTGTTCGAAACGTCCACCCAAAAAGCACTCTTTGTGGCCAAAAAAAATGTATTAATTAATTGTTTTTGTATTCAAAGTAAATTAAATGCGAATCGCTGTAGGCAATGTTTACTGTCAAACTGTTAATTCTGCACACAATGCGAGTAAGAGGGCGTGAGAGAGCGAGCACGGCAGAACTCGAGAGAGAGTGAGCCAGAGAGAGACTGGGAGGTCGAAGCCTAAACAGAACCGGAATAAAATGAAATGGATTTCAGTGCAGCAAAAAAAACAACAACAGCAACAACAGGATAAGGAGGATGTGTCATTTGGGGGAGTGTGTGTTGATTGGAAGAAGGGGAAATGCGAGGGCGAAGACGAGTTTTGCTCGTCCACTTGTTTTTTGGTGTTGTACACATTATTATCAAGGATATCGCTAACCAGTTGGCGGTCGGTCGGGCTGCAGGGGCAGAGGAGGTGTTGGGTCTGTCGGCTGCGCGCGCTCAAGGAAATTGTGTAAAAAAGGGACAAACACACACAACCGCACGGACACACACACACTTGAATTGTAAACTCTGAACCGAAACGGGACGGAAGAAGATGGAGAGGAGGGGAGACGTTGGGTCGGCTTGGGTCAGAGTCGCAGTCGGAGTCGGCATCGAGAGTCGCTGCCATAGCCAAACACACACACACACACACACACACACCCATAAGGACACACGTTGCGTGGGTGGCAGCACATAAAAGCAGGCGACAGCGCAGTGGGTTATAGAGGGGAAGGGGGGTGCTGTTGGCCGTAACGAACCAAAAACCGAAGCGAAGGGAAACAGCAAAACTAAAATTGAAAATGGCAACGACGCCGAAAGGGGAAAAGGCAACAACAGCAGCAGCAGCAACAGCAGCAACAACGCCAGTGACAGCGACAGCAGCGACGCTGGCAGAGCAAGAGTAGTAATAACAACAACAACAATAACTACACCAGCAGCAGCAGCAGTAACAACAACTGCCAACTACGGCAAGCGACAGCAGCAACAACAAAAACAACAGCAAACAAATGAATTTATGCAGCCAACAGCAACTCAACTCGCAGTCGCCTTGTTGTAGTTGTTGCCGTTGTTGCTGTAGTTGGATATTTATGTAACGGTGAAATAGTTGTTGCTTGTATTTGTAGCTGTCGCTCGCAGTGGTGGAGATGAAGGTGGAGATGGAGGTAAATGTAGTAGGAATGCATGGGAAAGACTCAAAGTGGAACGAGAGCGCGCTCACGACGACGACGACCCATAAATTAGAGTGAGAGCAAAACGCACACACGAAGGAGCGCCACGACGACAAACGAGCTGTAGAGCCGACAAACCGACAGACGAGTGGGAGAGTGCGAATCGAGAGAGTGAAAGAGCGAGCGAGAGGAAGAGGGAGAGAGTGAGTGAACAAATGCAGACGGCAAATCGGATGGAGGTGGGAAAGGCATTGACGTATTTGCCATTTGCAGCGTCGCCAACCCACTCCAACTTAAAAGTGAGCTTCGGGCTATGCCAGCGACAACAACAACAACAAAGAGTGCAAGTAGCACAGCAGCAGCGGGCAGGCTGGCAGCATCTGTGCCTCTGCTGCCTGACAGCAGTTGGAGCAAGTACACAAATACAAAAACAAACACGAACATCCAGAGGGGAGGGAGATCGGTGAGTGCAGAGTTCAGAGTGGAGAGTGCAGAGTGGATAGCGGAGAGTGCAAAAGGCGACGGCAGCTTTGCGGCTACACAGAATGCACTCAAACAGCAACAACAACACTAACAATGCTGATAACGTTCATCCCAGTCGAAGCCTGCAACGGTGTCTGTCCAGTGGTCAGTGCAATCAGAGTGAGAGAGAGAGAGAGTGAGAGTGGGGAGGTGGGAGGTGGTGGTCTGTGTGATTGGACATTGTCGCATTGTAGCTTAACGTTCTTATAAACAAAATGTGGTAGGCGCTTAAAGCTTGTGGCAGGCACAGCCACGCTAATCATATTTCATGCTTCTTGCGTAATCGGCAAAATTAAGACAGAGCGAATGAAAGTGACGAAAATCAAGCTGAGGAATAAAATTTAATAGTTTGTCAGTATAGCAATAACACAACAATGGCAGTAACAATTAGGCATCATTAATTACATGATTTACTAAGTAAAATATAATAAAATAAATATAAATATTTAAATTTGACATTAATGTTATTTTAATCAAAAAAATTTGCGCTTTACTTGTTTCTTTTACATACATATGTATTATTTTGTATATCCGCTACCCATAGGGTACCAGGTCGGAATATTCGTATGTATAATAACAACAACTCTTAATGATTCCTGTAAATTTGTTTGTGATCAAATGAAAAACATAAAAGTTATTCAAGAAACAAATTTATTTGGCAAACTTCACATGCAGCTGCTCGCGCTTTTTTTGTTTGGGACACATTGTGACCATGTAAGTATATAAAGGATTTTTTCAAACATTTGTTTGGTATATTTTTTTTTGAAATGGCTAGCGGATATTTTACAGTCGAGCAAACTCGACTGTAGCTTTCATACTTGTTTTATTTAAATTTTATTTTTGACCATGTAAAGGGTATGAATCAGTCGAACAATATCCAATGCTAGCTACTCAGAGTGTGAGCTGTCAAAGCGAAATATTCGGCATTTTGTGAAAAAAAGGTTAGAAAGTTGCGACAAGGATATGCTTGAAATGAGAAATAACTTTTCAACGAGACTGTCTCTTCTAGCTCACCATCTTGTTGTGCTTGGCGCAAAAGCTTTTAAATGATGCGGTGATTTCATTAGACAACAAACACAATTAAAATGCTTGTTGCACGTAATCTAATATGTCTCTCTGTCTGTGTATTTACGTGTGTGTGCCTATGTGGAAGCCACAGAGAGAGAGAGAGAGACAGATAAACAGATGAAAGCAGAGACCAAAGCACTGGCATTTAATTAAGACTTAAATTGGATTATCAGACAAAAGGATGCAGATAACCTTCAGCCACAGACAGAGTTAAAGTCCAGAGCCATCGATAGCCCTTAGCTGAAAAGGGAAAAAGCAACTACAACAACAATCAAGAAAATGAAAACAATCCACAACTTTTGTAGGTAGATCAAAAATGTGCATTAGTAGTAAATGGATAATTCATATTGTATCCATCATTAACATATCAATTTTGTACAAATAAAGACATACAAACATTAATATAACAATAAATAATAAGGATGTGAATTTTACAAAACATAGCTATACAGATTTCCATCTGCTGTAGAGAGGAAACTAGCTTGTTAAATACAAAGATTTTCATTACAAATTCTGTAATCATAATTTAAATAAACAACTTCTAGTAACCCCAAGTTAAATAATATAATTATTAACTTTCTGGTATCCATAAATGCATTTATAAATGAACATTATTATTACTATACAGTCAAATAAGTTAAACACGTTCTAAATTTATTTGTTAAACATTGTCGAATTTCTCATCTAGCTTGAGAGTTGAGCTGGAATCCGCATTTTATTCCCTGTTCCCAGAGAAAAAGGAATATTATAGTCTTGAGCATATGTATCTAACAGGCGGAAGGAGAAACTCCGACCCCAGTATATGTATGTTCTTGATCAGCTCAAACAGCCGAGCTAATTAAGTCCGTGTGTCTGTCTGTCCGTGTATCTGAGAATATACATACATATGTATAATAGCTAAATACACAGTACGGAGGTTACTCCATTTATTACACAGATCATGTTTATTTTTCATTTTGGATACCACACCCTTTCGACCACACCACACGAAAATTAAGAACAGGTCAATTTTTTTTTAAGTAACTTTGGTAACTTTTGGACTAGAAAAATAATCGGGATTTCTTAAATTTTTTGTAATTAAGCGTGAACTTGATTGTTTTTTGTTATTTTATAATTTAATGGCTAAAATATCTCACTTTTTTACTTACCAAACAATTTGAATCGTCTTTAAGTTGTTTCCGGTTCGGGCGACTGCTGCTTCATAGCTCTATCACTTTTTGCTACTGATGACGTTGTTCTTGTTGTTTTTGTTGTAGCATTTGTTGTTGATTTTGAATTTGAATTTTCATATTAATGCAAGTAATTATATCGTGTGTTTGCCGATATTGTTGTTGGTGATATGGTCCAATTGTGGGCAATACATTTTTATTGGAATAATGATTTCATTTTTGATTTTCGTCGGCTCTTTGGCCTAATTAACACACACACTGACACACACGCACACATGCACAAATAGAAACACAAATTTTTGTTCAGTTTTTATAGTACATGTATTGGATTATTTAAATGACACGCATTTCCACTGGGCTAAAAAGAGAGATATGTATAAAATTGTAGCAGTCAAAATAAATAGAATATTTTCGAGCTCAAAATACAATTACAAGTTTTGTAACAAAAATAGTATTTCACTTTCTTTATCGATATAAAGTCATGGAATGAATAATGCAAACGAATTTTCTTAGTTTCTTTACAAAAAAATTATTGAGTTGAACTCAAGTCTTGACTTTAAATTAAAAGTATGAAGTTAAAGAAACTGAGAAAATGTATTACGATTATTTTTTCAAATGTCAAGCTTAAATTTAATTGATAATCATCAATATTTGCAATATCGTTTCCAAAATCCAGAGCCTTTGCAAGACGTCCGACTTTCATAGCAATTAGCTTACGGCTGCCTTAAACAGATAAGAAACATCAACAACAAAATTGTATTTGTATACACAAGCATAGTCAGCTTTTGTCAGTCCACACACACACACACACATACACATGGGTGTGTGGTTGTGAGTCATTCACACACACACGTGTAGAAAACAATGGCGCACATTTCGGTCAACTTCTGAGAATGATGACGAGACGTCGCCGTTATTTGTTGGCCACCGAGGGGGATAATGAATAAAGGTAGAGAGAGGGAGTAGGCAATATATTGCGCACTTTCGCACCTGTGGCAACGACAACAGCAAACAGCAACCAGCGACTGCCGAACTGATAACAAACTAACCTAACCTAACCGTGTAAATAACTTAAGCAGCAAAAACATTGTTCAAGCAATCAACGATAAGCGCAGCGATTGCCATTTGTTATAAATTCAACGTTTGAAACTGACTAACCACGTCTAATTTTGGTTAGGCACACAAATACAAGATATTCTCTACCTCTCTTTGAGGTAAGCTCGTTGTTGCACCAGAAGAAGAGAATATAAAGCGGGAAGAATGCACACGCCCCCCCAAGCCATTTACCATACATACACACATACATATGTATGTATGTCCATATATGTATCACGGGAAGATGAATTCGCTTCCACTGGAAGGCGATCAAACGAGAGCAGCAACAGCGCAGTCTAATTGTAGTTAGCTAAAGCTATAGCTTGTATACAAGCAACATAACATGCATGTGTGTCGGTGTTGGTGTTTAGCCGTGTAGATGTGATATGAGGGTGACTCGCTGCAAACGCAAGGCAAGAAAAAGGGCCAACAGCAAATAAATGACTACAACATTTGAAGAAGAAAACAGAATTCATCACAAATGCCTCAAAAATGTGAGTTCAATTGCAAGGAAGGGAAGGGAAGGGATGATGATGACGAGACAGCTCGCGATGATGAGGATGATGATAATGTGGATAGAAGCTACAGTACGAGTGAGAGGTACTATCGACTGTGCAGTGCTGCAACAACAACAGTCCGATATATACAGTCGCAGAGTCACACGCACACATATTGAAACGAGCGGCCACAATAAAAACCAACGAAATAAATTAAACAATATGAAAAAGAAACACTGCACGGCCGTGTACACCCAAAGATTGCTGGAAGGGGAACGAAAGGAACGGAAAAAGAAAGGGAAGGGTAAGGGAGTAGAGCGGAGCGGGGAGGCCAAAGCAATCAGCGAGGAACGAGACAAAACCGCCACCAACAGCAGCATCGCAAAACTTGAACGACAAAGCGACAGAAGAGACGGACAAATCGCCAGACGGCAACTTTTTACATACACGAACGAAACGAAACGAACAGTGTGACAGACAAGCAAGCAGCAAGGCAAGCAGGCAGGCAGACCGACGAACAAATGGACGACAGCCAACAGCAGCAGCAACGGCAGAAAATCCAACTAAATATCGAAATCACAAATCCGCAACTGAACTGAGCTGCGTTATAATAAAAGAGCAACGACAAAACAAGAACAAGAAGAAGCACAAATTGTATTTTAGAAACGTGAACCAAGCTGAGCCGCGCATTGGGTTCGAGTTGCGACGAGTTCGAGTTGGACTTGAGTTGGGTTGGGTTGAAGAAGTAGAGAAGTGAATGGAAGTGGAATGGCCGTCAGCGACCGCAATAGGCCGTGCAGACAGACAGAGACAGCGACAGAGAATCGGTCAAGCTATAGCCAAAGCGCAGGCAGCGCAGCACTTGAATGCCTTTGAGAGCTTTGCTTGTGTCGCATTGTTGGTTTTGTAAATTGCAATATCAATAACAGAGCAAAAGCACGCACTTTTCTATTGCAAACATAAATAAATGCGTGTGTACATATGTATGTGTGCATAAATTTCTGGTGATCGCCGGCAGAGGGCGGCTGGCAAGCGAGATGACGGCAGCGACGCGTCGTTGTGGCCATTCAACGGCCGTTCAACGCAACCAACAAAAAGCGCAAAGCATATCCAAGTCAACTACAACAGCAACAATACACAAAGTCGTCTATAGCCGGAGTGACTGCGACGCCGACAGCGCAGCGGGTCGTGTCATGCACACATTTGGTGTACACACACATGTTCGTATGCATGGCCGAGCTGGGCAAGCAAACAACAACAGCAACTAGCAAAGCAACACGAGCAGCAGAAGACGAAGAAGCAGAATAAGAACAGCAACAACAACAGTCACAACCACGACAGCGAGACATAAAATAAATGAGCGACGCTGCCGCCGCGTAAACATGTCTCCAATGTAGTTGTTGTTGTTGCTTGGCCTGCTCGTTTGGCCGGCCATTCGTTCATTGCTGCTTCAATTTCGTTGTTGTTTTGTTTTGTTTTGTTTTTTTTTCTCAACGTTTTCTTCGTCGTAATTATTTTTACATACACACATAAAAAAATAAAACAGAAATACAACTACATAACTATAACTGAACAAGTCGATTGTGACGTCGCCGTCGTCTTGAAGTTTACGCAATAAATCTTGTTGGAGTTGCGTTAGCAAGCAGCTAATTATTGCATTGGTATTGCAATTGAAAGCTTTGCTCTTCACCCGCTCTCTGTCACGCTCTCTCGCTCGCACCAATCTGTCCGACACGCATATTTTGTGATCACTGTGGCAGGCCAAAACTTTCGCCGATTAGAGTTGTGACGTCGACTGCGGCGTTGACTGCGACAGTTTGCTCGCGATTTTATTGATTTGACAATGCTGTGGCTCTGTGTGTGCGTATCTGTGAGTCTGCTTGCAGTGCGGCGGCTTTAGATAACTGCAAATGAAACACTGTTTGTTGGCTTGCCATAAGAAATAAAGCGTTTTAAATCCTTTTCGGGTAAGTCTTAGCGAGGGTGGAGGAGGGCCCAGAGTTCACGTCAACTAACAACTGACAAAAGAAAATACGGTGGCCAGGCTGCTGCACACAAACACACAGACACGCAAGCCATACACACAAACACACACATAGGTACATATTCTCGCACTCGAGTCACACAGACAGAGAGCATTTGGCTCTGTCGATGTCGCTGTCGCCGTCGGCGTCGCTGCTTTGGGCTGTGCTCGCCTGGCTGAGTTCTCGCGCTGGCTTCGCTTGCTTGCTTTGCTGCTTTGGCTTTGGCCCAAACGATTTGGTTAGGTTTGGTTTGGTTTTGGCATTTGTGTATCTCAGTATCTGTATCTGTCGCACTTCCTGCCAGCGTCTCGGCCCCATACATTGTTGCTCTTATTGTTTTTCTTTGAGATTCTTTTCCTTTTTTTTGCAATAATAAATATTGATATACACAGCGAGTGGCGCTGCTGCTGCGCTGCTTCTAACACTTTCTGCTGCTGTTCTCCCACTCACACTCACACTTACACACATACACTCACACTTACACTGTCACAAATACACTTGCAATACGTATAATTTATTTGTGCGGCGCGCACAGGAAATTTTTCGTAATTTTTGCTTGGCTTTGCCGCCCTTTTTTTTCTTTCTTTCGTTTTTATTTTATTTCTTTTTATTTTTTTTTCGTCTTGCTTTAGCTGACTGGCTGCGGCGACGGTTGCCGCTGCTGCTATTGCTGCTTGCGCGACCGACGAGTTACCGAACTAAACTAACGAAGCGACGCCAGCAACAGCAACGGCAACCAATCCAAGCCGAAGCGAAGTGCGGACGGGGGCAGCGACGCCGACAGCGTTTGCTGATGGAGACAACAACAAGAATAACAACTACAGCAACAAAACTTGTGTGTGTGTGTGTGTGTATGTGTGGGGAGACTGAGACCAAATGACGATGACGACGACGACGACGACTGCGACGACGATTATATGAGAAAATTTATTCAGCATTTAACGAACGTGCTTGTGTTTGTTGTTGTTGTGGGCGCAGCGTGGCTGACAACGGGGATATTGGGGAGGAGGGAAAATGGCACCGGGACAGACAGACAGACAAAGGTGTCAGGCGCTGAGGCCAAAGTGGAAAACCAGCCCCAAAAAAAAACAGCCCATTTGTATTGTTACAATTTCTTTTTCACATTTAAATATTTTGCTGTCATGCTGCGGCTGGCTGCGACGCGACTGCGACGTCGACGCCTGGCAAAGTCGTCGTGCATAGAAGTGCTGGTAATTAAAATTGCTACAATAACTAAATCAAATGAGCGAAGCAAAGTGGAGACAGAGAAGCAGCTGCTGCGTGCGTGTGATGCGTGTGCGTGTATGTGTGTGTGTGAGTGTGTGTGTGAGTGTGTGTGCAAAAGGGACAAGTGAGGAACTACGGCAACAACAAAAACAGTTGCAGTGATAGCGACAAGGCGCGTGGAAGTGAGCAAGCAAATTTTGCAATGTTGCGGCTTGTCGTTGACAGAGCGAGAGCGAGAGAGTGTGAGAGGGGAAGGAAGAGAGCGAGTGTGTGTAATATACAGGCTGTCTAAAGGTGTTCGCTCTGTTCAGTCAGAGTCTCCGTCTCTGCTGGTGCCGCTCTTTCGTCTTCGTCTTCGTCTTCCTCTTCGTCTTCGTTTTGCTTATTTATGTTGTTGCTGCCAAAAGTTGTGCAGCGGAAGTGCGTATTGCTTTTATGTTGTTGTTGCGGAAGCTGCGTTGCAAATTGTTGAATAATGTCAAAGTAAAATTGCGCGCATGATAAATGGAAATGGACGAATGTGAAAGCTGCAGACGGCAAGACACTTTTCTTAAGGGGCCACCAGTGTGGGGGAGGGGGAGGGGTTAATGCACACATACAAAAACAGTGCTGCCAAGTAGTAATGACACGCTTGGCTTGCCCAATTTATTTTCGCAAATATATCAATATTAAATACACATCCAAGTGAACGAAGCACTTTAAATACCCTAACAACAGCAACATCAATCAAGCGAAGATGGGGCAGCATTAGCGGCTGCAGCCAATGGAGCCCTTTTGTGACAACTATTCAGTCGTCCAGCAGCGCAGCAAAAGTCAGCTAAAAGCGAAATAAAATCTAATACACACACACACGAAAGCAAGTAAGCACAAACACGCACACTCTTGCACTTTCGTGTTCACACACATACATACATATGTACGTACACATCTGTACTATATAACAGAACGAGGATGACGCGAGCAATTCACTACTAGAACTACAAAAATAAACAATCGGGCAGATAGTCCCATCCTTGATACTCTTTCAAATCAAGAGATAAAATCATCATTTGCGACTTTTCTCCCATTTTACGAAATTTGTAAAAATGCTAATAATTATTGGCAACACAATAAAATAAATGTAATAAAAGCCACAAAATCTAAAAAAAAGGAACAACACAGAGTTGAAGGCCTAATTCCTTTTACATTTTGGATAATAAAATAAATGTATAGAATATATTTTAAGAAGAACTGCATTATTCAAAGCAATGTTTACCAAATTATACTTGTACAAAATTAACCAGATGTGTATATTTGTAGCATTTACTGGATTTTTGGTTGAAACGACACCTGAATACCCAAAGCTTTTCTGCCATTTAAAAAAATGTTAAGGAAATCGAGTAGTCGTAGGGTTTCGATATTTTAAATTGAGTAAGGAGCATAAACTCCACTCGTCACAACAATTTTGATGTTTTAACTACTAACAACAAAACACAGACTGAAGGCTTGAGTTCCACTGTCTCACAACATTGTAATTCCTTTAATGAAACCAACAAAAAAAAGGAAAGTATGCATTAGTTGAATTCAAGAAATAAAATCAGGGACCATAATCATTATAATCTTTATCATACAAATACACGGATCACTCGATGAATTTAAATGTTGATTAAGTTTTTGACTGCACAAAAATAATTATTAAAATCATTGTATTTGAACAATACTTAAAAGCTTTGAATTTATTATTCCAAAACATCAATATTGTATAACACTGTCGCTGTTATCCAGTTGTCTTCTGTAGTTGCAATATCTTGGAATCTTGGTAGTGTATAAAGCGCAGAATGTTTGGTGGACCTGAAGTGAAATGAAATGTAAAGGGCAATGAGAAGGACGACAACAACGACGACGACGACGACGAGGACAACAACGATGGCAACGCGTAGTGCAACAACAGTGGAGCTGAAAATAGTGGCAGGGGTGTTGAGGGGGTGTGTGGGCTGTGGGAAACGCGGGAGGGAGGAGGTAGGTAGGGTTGCAGAGCAGAGCAGAGCAGACAAAGGCAATGGCAGTGGCTGATGTCGAACGTAGTTGGTTGGTTGCTTGCTTGCCTCGTTGCTGGCTTGTTTCGTTTGCCAGGGGCCAGAGGGTATAGGGGCGACGCAGCTGGCGGGGGAGATGCGCGGGGCCACAACATGGCGAAAGGAGAGTGGGGAGAATGCAGCAACTGCGGCAGCAACGGCAACAACAACGACAATGGCATCTGAGCAAAAGGCGAGCGTGCCAACTACAACAACAAGGATTACAATTCAAACTTGCTCGTCAGCCTGCCTCTGCCTCTGCCTGGCTGCCTTTCATTGCCGTGGGCCATGCGGAGAGGAGCAGAGGAGCCGTGTCGTGCCGAACAGAAGAAGGTGGCATTGGCAGCAGCAGAGCGACAACAGCAACAACAACAAAAGGGACAGCAAGACAGGCCAAGTTTTGCACTTCTTCCCCTTCCCACTGTTCGACGAAGCTGCAGCGAGTGCAGAAGAAGAAGCATATACATGCATAAAAACTGTGCGGAAGAAGCGAGCGAGCAAAAAAAAAAATAAAATAAAATGTTATAAGTACGTGCGTGTCTATCTGAATGTGTGTGTGTGTGTGTTTTGTTTGTGTAAGTGAGAGAGCATCGCTCACTGTCGCTGTCGCAGTCGCTGTCGACGTCGACGTTTTTGTGGCCGCTTTGAAATGAAAAGGAATTGCGGCTGCCGCTGCGTCGCGCAAAATAAATGAGAGCGCAACGCGACCCAAAGCAAAACAAAGCAAAGCAAAGCCAACAAAACGGGCGACTTTTTCCTCTTCTTCTTCTGCAACGTTTTTTCCCATTTGTTAATTTTCATCAGTTGAGCACAAATGAGTGCAAGCTCTTCTCTTAGCACAGCAGCGAATCTCGGAGAGCAATAGAGAGAGAGAAGGAAGCTAGAGTCAAAGTTGGTCGCAGAAGGCTGCGGCTGAATTTCCTTTAGCAAAGTCCAGCTAATTGGTAACGTGCAACGTGCAACTTGCAACTGATTGCCACAGCGTGGGCTGGGTCGCTAATTGCGGACAGTGGCAAGTAGCCAAATGTTGCCCAAATTAAAGCCAAGGACATCACGAAATCCAATTGTTTTATTCCAAAATGCAACTTGAGTTGTCCAATACACACAGGGAAATAAATTTAAATTTCTTAGCTCTTCTAGTTCCCAAGATCAAAGTATTTTCAGTTCTGGAGTGCATTTTTTCATATACATAGATATGTACGTATGTATATGTAATAATAATCGCCTTCGATGCGTAACTGTAGCATCATATGGGCACTAATTAGACGATAGTGATTGCATTGCCACACACAATGAGCTTTTGCGCAAAGCTTTCGAGACAGGGCAGATGACGAGTAGATTGCCTGCTTGGCAGGAAGAGATGGGCGCAATTGTCAATTATTTGCAACTTTCTCAGTCTGCGTCGCCGTCTCCGTCCGCAGCTTCTGAATTGAGCAGGCCATGTCCTAATTGGTATACGAATCTGTCTGTCGAATGACATCTGGCTACATACGTATATGCGAGGCTGCTTGCAACGAGCATTAATTAATTATTGATAATGTGCTGTGGGCCTGCCCAAGTGGATAAGGCGGTGGTCCAAGCCCCTGTTATCCTGCAGGCAGGCTGGGAGGGAGGCAGTCAGTCAGTCAGGCATCTCAAGCTCTTATAGCGTCAAGTCAAGTCATGCAAATTACAACAATTTCCGCTCAGCCAGCTACAGAAATAGATGTGAAGATTCGCAATCTTCCACACAGTCTAGCTGTGTGTATCTAATGCGTGTGCTGCGGGGGAGCGCAGAAGTAGCTGGAGGGGAGTGGCAATATGAGTGCTGCATATGGTGACAAACGTTGTCGCAGACGCTCTCCTCCTCGTCGCATCGTCATCGTCTTTGTATAATTTTGCACAATAGCAAAGAAAATGCTCGCTGCGCAGATACAAGATACAAGCTGCAGCTACAAATACAGATACAACGCACACTCATACATCGCAAAACTTTTCGCTTTTCGCATATAGCAGAGCAAAGCAGCAACAGACGGAGCGAAAACGGGGTTCGAAAAGGAGGCAGCAGGTGAAGAAGTTGAAGCTGCAGCAGACTGCGAGGCATGCAAACACAAGACACGGATGCGGATGCAATATATTCCCACTTTAGAGATACATGCAAGTGAGGGAGAGCAACTCACAAACAGTCACAATTACAATCACTTGTACAGTGGCAGCCATAGTTGCACTCGTAGTCCCAGTCACAGTCGCAGTTGAGATCACAGTCGTAGCAAAAGTAAATTACTTTAAAAATTGCAACCATGGCAATATTACAGTGACCATTCCTAACTTCATTAGAAGGTTTGGTTATTAACTGAATACAAAATTGTATTATTAAGCTGAATTTCTGCACTTTCTGTACATAAATAATGTAAAAACAAGTAAGAATATTTACACACATGCATACATCTAGTAAATATGTACATAAATGTATATATATATATATATGTTTATACTTTGCTTGGTAGCACCTTCTATGAAAAATTGTTAAGAAAGTTTATTTTGTTCTGGTAGTCCGACTTTTTATCAAAATTATAGGGCATATTAAGAGTATATATCGACTCAGAACTCAACGGACATGATCTTTATTATCGTATTTTGTAAATGAAGAGGCAAGACAACCAAAATTTGAAATAAACTTGATCTGCAAAATAAATGCAGGATCCAAATACCAACACTACATTTGGTGTCTCTAACTATAGTTTCTGAGATCGACATACATACTTACACGAACAGACGAACAACTCGGCTATTTATATAGGCATATACTATATAGACATATACATTTGCACAAAACTATTATAACCTTAACCCATTTTCTATGGGAACAGAGTTAAACAAGTAAGATAGCTACAGTCGAGATCGCTCGACTGTGAGATACCCGTTACCTATTTGGATAGAATAACATATATATATATATATGTATGTACATATATGTACATACATACATATATACCAATATACCGAATAGTATATTTTGTGTATAAAAACGCCAAAATATACCGCTTATGGTCACACCGTCACCGAAACCAACTGAATTCCGGCCCAAGGGCAATAAGCTGTCTTGTTGGCGACTTCAATCAACTCGCGACGCGGGAACTTTTTTTTTCTGTCCCCGGCTCCCTTGTTTCCACTTTCAGAAAATTCAGCAATTCACACAGACACTCACGCGCACACACGCACATGATGGGTCACACTTTTGTACATTTGTCATGCCCATAATGAAGTAGAGCGACAAAAGCTTTTGGGGTTGCTCAGCCCACACTCACAACACTCACAAAACTCACATTCGTACTCAGTCTCTTGGCCTTGTTCTCTGTGCACCACAGTGCACCTCACACTTCCATTCCCAAGTTCCACACAATCGCGTGTCCAACCAACCACAACAACAAAAACTTCCATTAAAAGCCAAACACGAACCGTGGAACGAGTACAGTTTAAGTTTCAGTTATTCCTTTTCACTTCCGCTTATCAATTCCAGGACTTATGTTTAAGTAGATTGATAAAAACTATATTTTTATTCTATTGATAATATCTTGTGTTATTACATTGATGTCCCTATCGAAAATATTACAATAAGTTACCATTATTCGTTGCATTTATTAAATAAATTAATAAACTGCTGTTGACGTTTATTCCCTAGATATCCCTCACCCCTTATTGTGCTTCTTTTTTTTGCATGATCGTCACAGCTGTCGACAAAGCGCATTTATGACAGCTGTAATGATGTGACAGCGAGCGTTAGTGCGAGTGGTTCAGCACGATTCAATGAACAAGGAGAGCAAGAGAGAGGCAGAGAAGAGTTCTGCTAATGACGACAGACTTATTATGACAGTGGGCATCATCTGTTATCGCCCAGAATCAGCAGATGCAGAGTTGTCAATGCGGTCAGTTGTGTGCCTACCATTTTGGTCACTAATTTTGGTTTTTTCCACAATTCCGATTTCATATTATGCCAAAAAGCTGATGCAAGAATTTTTTGAAAGAGTTTAAAAATATGCATAATATATGGGACATATTTACATGAATTATGATTATTATTATTTCAGTTTATGCCTAACTGTGTCAACACATAACTCTACATTACTAATGCCTGCCCAAACATGGTTATTTCGTGCAATTAAATTCCATTTTATATAAGAAACTTTAACGTTTCTTAAATTAAAAAAATTACAAAATTTTCTGTCTTTAAATTGATATTGAAGTCACAAACGGAAGTGTTCAATCATTATTAAACTGGAAGTCAAATGGCCGAGTTATTTAAAATCAATTTTATTGCCAATAAATATTAAATAAAATCAAGCTTTATTTTTCACTATTAAAGCTAAGGTACTAACATATGATTGGAAAGATTATTCACATAATAATCTTTCAAAATGAAATTGGTCAAATAAAATATTTTAATTTATCTTATGACTGTAGTGCCTTCCCGAAATTCTTTGCTGGATTATAAAGAAATAAAGAATGTTCTCGCCTATATAATTTAGATCTGTATATTTTGCCCAACAGTTTCTAGCTAATTTTCTTAACCCTGTAAGTTGCCCACCGCACAATTGCCATGCCTGTCGTATTTCGATTCACATGACAACCAATCAAACGAAATCCAATTAAATTAAGCTAATTAAAAATACCTTGTTATGGCGATAAAAAGAAAGCCCCCAAAAAATAAAAGCACATCACAAAACACAGCACAACGAAACACAACAAAAACAACAAATGAAAATGAATGAAACGAACGATTTCGACCGCAAAATCCAATGAAATATTGTTTAACATTAAAAGTGGCAGAGGCGAGGCGTCAAGCGATGGAGCAAAGGGAGGTGGCAGGGGAGGGAGAGACAGAGGCGCCCAACAAAATTATTTCTGTTTGTAAATCGAAACTTGTGAGGGCGGCAACGGGGAGAAAGGGGGTTTGCGGCTGTTTGGGGACTTTGCAATTTGCACCCATCTTTAGCATTTTGCAATTTTGACGTTAGTGTGTTGCAGCTGCAACCGAACGGCATAAATTCAATTACTGCCAATATTTTCAACAACAACAACAGCAACAAAATCAATTTTCAGTTATCCATCGACTCTATCTATCCATCTGTCTGTCTGTCTGTCTTTCTCTCACTCATTCTCTCTGTCTCTCTCTCTCTCTCTCTGTCCCATTGGCGTGTGATTTTTTGCACTTATAGCTTGCAGTTGAATGTGTATTTATGTGCATGCATGCAAGTGTGCGTTTGACTGTGCGTAGGTGTGAGTGTTTGCGAGGGGTCATCGGGGACACGGCAAATAACACGAGAATGTGTGTATGTGTGCGAATGCTGGGCATTACAATGCCAGGGGACAACAATCCAAACATTCTGCTTGCTGTTCCCCTCCCCACTCGCACCTCATCCCTACGTCCAATTAGTGGGCAGCCCCAAACTGACATCAGTCAGAGCCAGTTTCGATGTTCTCATTGTTCCAACGCTTGGTTTTTATAGCCTCTCCATACACACAGTCGCCGTGTGTGTCTGCGTTTGTGTTTGTGTGTAGTCTGCTTGTTGTTACTGTGTCTGCATTCGGCATTTGCCATTTTGTTTGCTCTTCTTTTTCTTCTTCTTGCTGTGCCGAACTCTTCGCTTACGCTTATCTGCCATTTAAACGACGGCGACTGCTGCTGCTGTTGGCTGCTCTGCTTTTGCCTTTACTTCAAAATTCGCCGTTTCGATTTCGGTCGCCAATTCGCCCATTCCCATTCTCATTCCCTTTCACGTTCCCGTGCCCGTTCCCTTTTCCATTTTGTGCCCCTCACGCGCATCTCTCGAGTTTAGTGGAGCTCAAGGTGCAACATTGGCAACGGGCCTCCGCCTGCTGCCTGAAACAAAATGCCAGGCACTGAAACTCTCTCACTTACACACACTCGCACGTGTGTGCAATACACACATGCATGTAAGCCAAAGCAAGCGAATGTATGTACATATGTGTGTGTGAGACGCCACCTGGCGTTGGGGGGTCGCAGCATTTGTCGCCATTTATTTACACGATTAGAAATCGATTTTATGCGTTTGGACAATATTTCAAATGTACAGAAGAAATTCACAATAATCCACACTACACACAGAATGCGTGTGTGGGCGTGCGAGTGCAGATGTGTGTGTGTTTCTCCTCATGTGTGTACGTGTGTGTTGTGTCGTCCGTCGTTAAAATGATTTATGTCAAGTTTATCGGCGGCGAAGAGGGTTGCGATTTCCTTCTATCGATTCGCGCGTATGTGTGTCTGTGTAAGTGAGTGTCTGTGCACGAGTGTGTGTGAAATAAAACTCCAATGTTCTCCCATAAATAACAAACGAAAAAAAGTATCTTGAAAATCTTAGTTCGCAATCTACCCCAGCTAATTAACAACATATTATGAGCTCTAAATACAATACACTTAAGATCCACCGATCCAAATTAAACTTGCTGGCTAATTGATTAATAACTTAAAAGTTGAAGAAGCTTAAAATACTGCACAACAACAATTCATTCATTCATTCCATTCGTGAGAGTGAACGAAGTGGCTGCAAATTAAACGAAAAGAAGTACAAAAAAAGATGGCAAATAAAACAAAATCCAAATTCAATCCACTTGGCGGCAATGCGTGCTCTGCTGCTGTCGCTGCCCCTGCCGCTGCCACTGCCTCTGTCGCCTATGCCAAAATGCTAGCAACAACTACAAAACACCCACATTGCCAATTTACACACACACAGACAGAGTGCGATCCAACGACAACAACAACAAAAACAACAATTCGTGAGCAAATCTCAAATAAAAGCACGCAAAGTTAACGACGTCGCTGCTTCTGCTGCTGCTCTCTGCCGACGCGCTCCCACTGTGTTGATGGATTGTAACCCACACACACATTCACACTCACACACACACACATTCTCACGTACACACAGTCACCGCCAGAGGCCGAGAAAAAACACAATCCAGTGGAATCGGTTGGCCGGTGACTCTGTCGTGCCAGTTATTCTGTCTTCTGTTTCTTGCTTCCTCCCTTCTGCCCTGACTTCTGCTGACTACCCTTCCAATCAACTAACCATTGCTTGTGTGTGTGTGTGTGTGTGTGTGTGTGTCGTGTGCCAGTGCTCATGGCGTTCACTGTCACTGAGTCCGAAAAAGAAGAAAAAACCAAAAAAAAAAAAAGAAACACACACATCACCCTGCGGAACGAAACGAAATGAAATAGCAGGCAGAAAGAACTCCTCTGCGGCGACTGGCAACTGCTGCCGCTGCTGCTATTCGCATTCTTCTTTGGCCTTTTATTTCTCCAATTTTGATTATTTGTAACTTTTGGTGCGTGTGCTAAGTTGCGATCGCCCCGCCCCTCCTCTGTCCATGTCACGAAACTGTGCAAAGAAGCGCTCAATCTTCGAACTTAAATTATTACTGCAAAACAGCAAAAAAAAACAAAAAGAGATGAGTTTACCCGACTGCCGGGTATCCCGCAGTCATATATGAGCATGTCTAGAACATGTAAAGTGTAGCAGCAGCACTTGTTTTGTTTCAATTCAAATTACATTTACATACATATTTAGGTTTTTAGCCTTTTTAAACGGAAATTCCCTGCTACACCTTTGCAACTACGGTTACAGAGAGGGAGACAGAGACAGAGACAGAGAGAGAGAGAGAGTTCAACTACCCCCGTGTCGTGTCGCTGCTTTATTGTAGTTGCCGAGCTCGCTGCTGACTGAATTCGTTTCATTCTCCGCTGCTTAGAGCAACAACAAACGAGTGCGATGCGAACGGAACGGAGTTCTCGGTGGACAACAAACAAAAACAAGACCCCCACATTTTGGGGTACAATTTGATGGACAATTCGGCCGTTGATATGATGATATGAAAACTCACCTGTGTTATGAGTTAAGCGCTGATTTGCTTCTGGGTTCCCACCTCGTTCGCTGCCTGCATCCTCTTGCTATTCTCCAATTGATTTGAAACACTTTATTCCTTTACATTTGTATTTATTATTTATTTTCGCAAGCAATTTGCTACGCACACAATTCACTATTTATTCTTCTTTCTTTCGCGCACACACACACACACGCACGCACACATACAGCATTCGCGAAGCGAAGCAATAAAATTTTCCGTGGGCGTTTTTCTTTTCTTTTCTTATGCTTTCTTTTTAAATTTTCCACAGAATTTCGCACACAAAACTGTTATTTTCTTTCAATTTCATACAATGTTCTTACAAGTTTGCACTACATGTGTGAACATATGTATGTACGTATGTTTTTATTTTGTGTTTTTGAAAAATAATGCATTAAAATGGCCAGAAAAATACTTGCGCACTTTCCACTTGGATACAATGCTTAAAACGCGCGCGCGAACCGCACGACAACCGAAACGAAAATGAACCGATTGCCAATAAAATTGCAAAACACAAATGGAATTGCAATTGGCATTGGAATGAAATGAAATGGAATGGCGTCACCGTCAACGTCTGCGTCAGCAGAGCAGTCTGCAGTTACGTCCCGTATAAGAGCACAAGCGCGATAGCGACAACGGTCGAGAAGACTTCACTCAGTTTTGGAGCTTTTCTGCAAGCCGATTGGGCTCAGCTGAGTAGTTCAAACTTGAGCGTGGTGAGTGAATAATGAAAAACAGCTCCTACGACAAAAATGATCGATGCACTTTAAAATCAAAACCGGCACATTTCTGTTTCGTTGGAACATGAGACTATATTTTTCCATTATGTTGGCATTCATAAAACGATTGCTTTTATTTTGATTTGAACAATTAATGTTGACTTTATTTATTTATTGATTACTATTCCTACCACTACAAGCTAAATTAGTGCGGTCGTTTTAACATTATAGCATTTCAAAATATTATCAAATTATTATTCAAATTAATTTAACTATTTCTATGTTTATGTCCACTTTTTAGTCATTTGATAGTTGATTTGAACAGCGTAGACATAAAAGTATATTTCAGATGCATTCTTTCCATGCCCAACACAATTTATATTGTTACCTTCACAATATTTATTTTGCATATCTACCATACATCAAATTTGGTACATTTTACGGTCAAATATTGGTCCTGAATGCCTAAACGGCTAGTTAACATTGCCTACAGAGAGCTGTTAGCAGCAACTTGAGTGCTTTCGCTTGGTCGACTTGCAAATGAGTCAAATTCCTTAAAACTACAAATAACAGATCCAATACGGGTAATTAGCGATTATTAGAGTTTATCAAATAATTCATTATAAATTAAATGTAAATATTCATTTAATACCAATGACTATGTTAACATTACATTTGAATGCAAAATATTCGCTCAAAAAGTTATATTTATCTAACAGCAGTGACTTTGTCAACATTGAGCTGTTAGCCACTTGAGTGCTTTATTAGGCTTTGCTTGCAAAGAGTGAAACGCGATAAGTATTGTTAGAGTTTATACATTTATTTAATTGATAAATGCGGCGTATAGCCGCGATAACGAGGAGGGGTCAACGATCTTAGAAGTTAAAGGTCAAGGGATGCACGGCAAAGTAGCCACTGCTCTTGGCCACCTGCGTCGAGAGCCGCATTAGATTGTTGTCGTTGTTGACGTAGTTGCCACTGTAGATCTCGGTGGCCAGCCGCAGGACGTCGTCGCGTCCCTGGGTGCAGATCGCGGAGGCCGCGAGCATCTCGTGGTCAGCCAGCTGCAGGCCAATGCAGTAGGAGCGCGAAGCACGAGCCACACTCGCCCACATGGCGTAGATGGTGCTGACCATGTTGGCCAGGCGTTGCATCTCATGCTGTCGCTCCACCACAGCGTTGCCGTGCTTGGTGAACATCAGCTCCACAGCCATGTGGAGACGTGCCACCGAGTGCTCGATGCACTGGGCAGCCGGCTCCAGTGTGGGATGCAGGTGCTCGGCCAGCTGCATGCGTGTTTTCGGCTGCTCCAGGCTGCTGGTGGACAGGAACTTGCCAAAGATGTGGCCGGGATGGAAGAGCGGATTGCGCGCCCTGCGCACGCCTTCGTTCATTTGTTGCTGCAACATCGAAATCAGCAAATTTAATTTTCAAATAGGAGAGTCTGTTGCTTCTGCAAACTTACGCCTGCATGCTGTAGGCCCGTCAGCGCTATAAACAGGCTCAGCGTGCTGAGGGATTCGCCCTGCGTGCAGAGCTGAGCGGCATCACGTAATCCCCGCTCCCAGAACTCGCCGCGATGCAGACTCTGCGGCCCCAGCAGCGCCAGGCTCTGTGAGGCGAGCGCGTAGAGCTGCTGCAGCGTGTAGTACTTGGTGATGCTGCTCTCGAGCGTCACATCCTGGCCACTAAACTCGTCCAGTAGTCCGGCGGTCATGTACAGCATGCTCTCCATGGCATAGATGGAGCAGGTGGCCTGCGACAGCTGCACGCGCGTCAGCTCCAGATCCCTGTGGAGAGCGGACAGTAGAGAGGTTAGAGGTGAGAAAGCTCGAGTCGAAAGATTGCCCGCTAGCCACTTTGAAAGCATACACTTTGAATTAACAAATTGTGTTACATTTGCGTAACAGTTGTGTTGTAACAGACTGTTCGCTTAACAGAATGATGATTAATAACAGAGCTGTTACAGTGCAACTGATATCTACAGGCAAACTGACAGACACACGGAATTTGTATGGTTTCTCAGCTTTGACTAGCGGGATTACTTGGCGATTGAGCAACCCACTTCATCTGGACGCCACACTGTTGGGTCTGCACGCTGAAGCTGGCCAACTGCTGCAGCAGACGCTTGGCGAGCCCAATGCCCGTCAAGCTGCCGCGCAGACGCGAGCTCCGCACCAGCTGCTCCGCATAGCGATTGCCCTCGTGGGGCATGCCGAGTATCTGCTCCTCCGGCAGCTGCAGCCGATCGAAGTGCACGCGCCGCATGCTCGCAGCCTGGCAGCCAAATGTGGCATGTGCTTCGCCCAGTCGCACGCCCGCCTGCTGCGATTCCACCAGAAAGATGGTGCTGCTGCGTCCCAGGCTGCCGGGAACATTCGCTTGCTGCGTCTGTGCCAGCACCAGGAACAGTTGCTGTTGTTGTGCTGCAGCTGGCGCTGTTACCACAAACGCCTTCTCGCCGCTGAGCAGCCAGCAGCGTTTCTCCGCATCGTACTGCGCCTGTGTGGCAAAGAAGTCGTCCTCGGGTGGCGTGTACTCTAGAATGGCTTCGCTGGCGATGAGCTGCCCCGTGGCCAGCAGTGGCAAGTAGCGCTGCTGCTGCTCCGGCGTGCCCAGCTCGCACAACATATCGACGACCACGCGATGCGTCTGCAGTCCCAGCGCCAGGCTGGTGACCTGCGTCTCCGGCTCACTGGCCACCAGACTAGCGCTCCACTTGTAGCCGCGTCCCTCGTAATCGCTGGGCACATTGAGACCGTAGAGTCCCAGCTGCTTGAGCTGCTCCAGCTGTGTTTCCTGCCCCTGTTCCTGCTCCTGCTGCTCGCCAAAGTAGTTGGTTACCGGCAGCAGCGCGTTCTGCAGAGTGGCCATCTCTTCGCGGGCTATGACCTCGGGGTAGCCGAGCAGCTCGCGATCCGTGATACCCACAAAGAAGTTCTTCACCAGCGGTTCACGTGCCGGCAATTTGCCCGGCTCCTCAGCCGCCGTTGTCACCTCCTCCTGTTGCTCGGCCGGCTGCCCTCGCTCCTTGAGCTCGCTTCTCGCATTGTTGCTGCTGCTGCGCACCAACAATATCTGTCCTCTGCGGTTGTGCGTTTCATTGAACAATCTGACGGCACGCGATAGCAGATTGTAGCGCATCTTGAATTACCTAATTGTCACTAGAGAACTGCACAAGCAGCGTTGCGCTATCGATTTATCGATTTCAATTGTCGATTACTTTGCGCCAATTATCGGATTTTTGTATTATTGTTATTGTTAAATAGGTTATAAATTGTTTCGTAATATACACATAGTTTTAAGGCTTTGCAAACATCTCCACCTCTCATTGCCATTTGTTGAATTCCATTACACATTGGTTTAGCGGTGCAAAATATACCAGCAATATACTATTCTATAATTCCACATCCCAGCTTGGTCATACCTTTATTTTCATATTAAAACTACGAGCCAGCCATGGTTTGCCATGTTAGTAAACAAACAAATCAGCTGATTGCAGAAGGCCGAACAAAATACAATTCAATTCTACAATTCAATAATAATAATAACTCGAAATGAAGTGAAGTGTAAATATCAATGCCTTTATTCTTGCCAATCATCGCCTTCGTTCTCAGCCTCCTCTTGCAATTCATTCATTTTGGTCAGCATCGCCAATCGGAAAGATCGTTGCTGTTTGCTATTTAATTGTTCGTAGTCCATTAATAGGCTTTCGAAGAACAAATCGCTTGAAGTCTGGGTTGTCTTCTCCTTTGATATTGATTTAGAGTCACTCGATGGCTTAGCCGTATCCGTCTTTATCTTTCTGAGCGACACTGGGTATGTTCTGGATGACCGTAGATTCGATGCCGAGCTAATGCTAGCCGTCTCATGAGTATCCAAGGCGGCAACAGGATGCTGCTGATGTACGTAGTCTTTTAAAAAAGTCATCGAATCGGCCAAATACCATTTCTTTTTTCGCTTGCCACTCAGGCTCAATCGCAATCCAAGTCGCTCATCTCGCAAATATCTTGCATAAGAATTGCGAAGAACCGTCCATTTGCTTTTACAATCTGAAACTGCAAGAGAAAGATTCAAATATTTTTGGCGCCTCAATAAAACAGTGTGACTTCACTTTCTGCAATACAAGAACTCATCAGCCAGCCCTCGTTTTTGAAACGAGCCAAAATGAAACACACAATAAATATACCTTCACAATTCATTTCATTTGCGATTTGTTGCCACAGTTTATCGGTTATTTCCTTATTCGCATGATCTTTGCTTTTGTAATTATATATGGGTTTTCTAGATTCGATCAAAAATATCAATTGTTCCGCGTCCAGATCCATGTTGCAACAAATCTAGTCACTTACTGACTGAAACAAGCAAAACATGTTTTCTGCTTTGCTTTACTTGCCGTGTTTCAATCCGTTTCGTTTCGCCATGTTTCGCTTCACAAGTGAGACTGGAACGACAACAGAGCCAGCTCGAAATATATGCTTTAACGCTTTCAGTATGAATGTCCGAACGAATAGGCGAATAAGCTGCAGCAAAGCAAAACGAGTCGAACGCGACCGCAGTTTCAAATAATAGTGTTTTGCTGAAGGTCTGAACTGAACGTTTGAGTGGCTTGTTTTTATCTCAATACGAGGACTTGACTCGATTTGAGTAGTAAAGATTACACTCAGAGGACGAACTCTTTACTTAATATTTCCGGCGCAATCATTTTGAAATGTGTGGAGTCATTATAGTAAATTTGAATTTGGATAATAATAAATTAATAGCCATTGATTCATGTCACTTAAAGGGGACATCCTGGCAAATTGTAATATAAGTTTTATTCGAATAGACGGACAACAAATTGTGGAGACTAAGACTTACCAATCAGTTTCTGATTTGGGTTAACAGATGATGATTATAATACATTTTGATGAAGAAAAAACACTTGCTTGTCAATTTGTAATATATTTTGTATGTATTTTGTTTTATGGATTAAAAACACAAAACCCTTTATTTGAATCATTTGTTGTATGTTGGTGTTATACTTGTATAGTTGCTATTGACTGGGCACATCAAGCTCTCTACTTAAAAACAGATAAACAAATAATGAAAAATAAAATTTGCTCTGTAGTGTGTGTGTGTTTATTGGTGTTGATGTGGGTGTGTACATTATTTATTTATTTCGTTTACCAACTAGATTGAAAATTTGTTAATAGCGGTAGTTAGTTTAGTTATACATAGTTATAGTCAGGTATCAATTGAAATAAGAGGTTTAGTATTAAGATTTAACACAGTGTCACGAGTACGTACACATGTAAGAAGGTACATCACACGTATGTATGCATGTGTACATCTATTTCATTTTATTGAAGTACAGTGTGCTGGGTTGATCATCGTCAATCGTCATCGCACACGTCAAATCGAAAATAAAACAAACTAATTACCAAGTAGATAGCATTTTTGGTTCAATCAACATAAATCCTGTAATTGTATTTAACTAAAGTTCTACACATTTTATTCTTTATTGTACCTTCCCCCTACCCCCTCCCCCAATCGACCAGGCAGTTCACATCGTATCACAGGCACGCTATTCCACAAGAGAAACAAATAAACAAAATTCACGCGTAACTATTAGAAATGAACTACACAAAAAGAATCGAATTGAGTTGACAAATAGATCCACACACTACGCTAACAACAACGATCGATGTGAACTCCTCCCCACACACACACACACACACACACATTCTCACATTCGCCCAACTCATTTGAATCTCCCATTCTTTGACTCTGTTTTTTATTCCCCAAGATTCTCGAAATACCACGGTCATTATTTTGTTCATGTCGGCATACATAAATATATGTATAGGCATTTGATGTTTGCACAGTCGAGTTAGCTAAGACATCCAAATTATGTTGTGAATTACCTCACTATAATAAATAAAAGGGCCTCCCTCCGTTTATTCTCCTACTTTTCAGCAATTTACTTTGGCAGTTTTAAAGCCATCTTCCCGAAACTTGGCTCGAAAAACCAGATCGATTAACTTTATCATCTATGGCATCGATAGCAATAATCTGTCAAAAGTTTCTCGTTTTTTTTTTAAATACTGTGTTGATTACTTCGATGATGACAAATTGTAAAAAGTGGATTACAATTTAGTGGGCATTCCCTTTATTCTTCTGCATATCATTTAAAACATTTTCAAATGAAAATTTGGTTAATTCATGTTTTCACAACATAATTGGGAGTTGACTGGCTTGTTTATTGTGCTTGCTCATTTTTGATTACTAGTACTCACACATTCACATTGCAGACGCATTCATTCAGCCGTACACTCATCACCCAATACACTCGTATTGCATATGCATACATCACATCTATGTACATATGTACATATGTATGCATGATTTGTTGTATCTAATTCTTAGTATTGCTAAATGGGCCAAGCTTGTTTCGCTGCCCAAGGATTCAGTGTAAAGTGTAAATTGAGATATTTCTTCTTATTTGCTCTACGCTTCTCTTTTGTTTTTGTTGTTTGTTAGATGGCCCCCATTATATACTATATGTAAATGATAGATCAGAGAGGCATTAACCACAGCGTACATACATGTACATATATGTATGCATATATAGGTGTGTGTGTGTATATATGTATGTATATATATATGTGTATATAGACTTACATTGCGACATCTCACAATTAAAATTCAAACTATATTTGTTAACTTAAACAAAGAGCAGCAGACTGACTAATAAAGCAGTATGTGTAGTTCCTTTGTGTGTATGTGTGATTGTGTGTGTGTAAGGTGTAAAGGTGTGTGTTGTCGATGGTGTGGGGAAGTTGTCTCAATTCCCGCTGTCAAGAGAATCAAACACCGTCTCTCTTTGCTCTACAGTTGATATTTGGGATATTGCTGCCAGAGTTGCCAGCGTGTCTGCAGCTGCTTCCACAGGCCACGCACAAAGCTGCCACTGCCACCTCCTCCTCCTCCTACTTCTTCATCTTCATCTTCTGCTTCTCCCTGCGTTTCTTCTCTTCCTGCTGCTGCTGCTGCTTCGTCCCTGCCGCCTCTACCACAGCCCACACACGCTGCGCCCAGTGCGTTCAGCAACTACTAAATCTTGCCGGGACTCTCCTGCCGTGAACTGTAGCGGGGTTCCGTTGGCATCAGCGTGTCCGTCACCAGCTCATTGGGCGCCTCCAGCAATCCCTTGGCATGTGCCGCCGCCGTGTCGCAGTCCGTGCGCCTTGAGATCAACAGACGAATGTCTGTGTGCAGCGAAAGGCGACCTGAACGAGATGTCTGGAATCTGCAAGGAATCGTAATCATTTAGTGAGGTTTTATATCATCATAATTTAACAAGCAGAACAGTTTTCAGTTTCGACCCTGCATCGAATGCCTAAAGTGTCTCATAATTGTCAAACAGCAACTATCTTAAACCCATTAAAGTGCGTAAATATATATGCATATGTAATAGCTACATATATAAGTATTATTCGAAAAAACATTTAGATTGAATGAAATTCAAAATATTAATTTTCAATTTCTATTTAAAGATTAGATCATAACTGATTTTTCTATTCCTTAAACATTGCGACGCTGTTAAGAATTGCTGGCATTTTTGTTGGAATGCATTTTTATGAGATATACAATATCTCAAGAGAAGGTGCTGGTCTTAACAAATTATCGTAATAAAGAGCTAATCGATGCGCTCTCAAAATCATTAAGAAGTTCTTGTTTTAAGGACGGACTGACAGCCAGACGTACAAACGTTGTCGTTATGACTCAGCAGTTGCTCTGATACATTCATGTTTATTAATTTCTTATCTTATGGGACTTTAATGTTTCTGCTCTCTCTAGCAACTAACCTGAGGTGAATGGAGTAGCGTAGACGCTTCATTTGATCGGCGCTGATGAAGTGTCCCAGCTTGCTGGTGGTGCTCGTCGCTGCCGTCGGACTGCCTGGCTCGCGTTCTCGTTGCGGCAGCAGGTTGAGCGATGATGCAGTGCCGCAAGGATTCGCGCCTGCCAGCTCCTCGGCGAGAATGCGCTGGCGAATGAAGGTGCGATGCAGGGGCGGCATATCGTGCATGTCGTAGGGAATGACAAACATGCGCACCACGGTGCCCATGGGGTTCAGCAGCGTGGCCTGGACGGTGCCCGAGCGGGGCACAAAGTAACCCTTGCGTGGCAAACGTATTTCGCACTGAAAGCAAGAGAGTGGCGCATGAGCACAGACTGCAGCAGGAGGAGATCAGTAATGGTCAGTACTTACCAGGTAGGGCGTGCTGAGCGTCTCGCCGTGCAGTTCATAGAAGTACGAGGAGGCCGGAATGGTCAGCTGTGTGGGACAAAAGCCACCCGAGGCGCCCAGCTGCAGTCGGAAGCCAGCGACTTCAATTTTGGGCAGCAGGCGTTTCTGCAGCAACGATTCCTCCAGATTGCCGAGCAGCGGTCGCCCGGTGAACTGCGTGGCGAGGCGGGCACGGCTCTTCAGCGGCGAGCCAGCTGGACTGCACATGCCCGACTCGAGATCCTCGTCCGACAGCTGTTCATCGGAGCCCAGCGAACTGCGATCGGAGCGATCGCTGAGATGCCGCGATCGACGCTTGTAGAATGCCGCCTGTTTGGCGAAACGCGGCGACACCGCCAAGGCATTGGGCAACGTGGGTGCCGAGTAGGATTTCTGCACGGGCAAATTGCCCGTCTCCGGTGGCGTTAAGAGCGTTTGCGATTGCGCTTGGCTCAGCGTTGAGGGTTCAAAGCAAAAGGCGATGCTGTTGTCGATGGCAATGGGCGCCGAGCTGCTGTTACTGCTGCTGCTGCCACAGAAGATCGTTGTGAGATTGACTTTGGGCAACGCTTTGCGCAGCAGCGGCGACAGCATTGGTGGTGGTGTCTCCCTGTCCAGCAGCGTGGCTCCGCTGCAGTTCAGACGCAGCTGATTCGGCAGCTTTGGCGACTGCACAGTGAATGCGGCTGACTGCAACTCTTGCTGCTTGAGCGGCACATGGCTGATGGGTGTCTTGAACTGCACCACAAGGCGCTCATCCAGCTCAGCAGCTGCGCCTCCTCCTCCGTTCGCTGCCAACTCTGGCGGCGTCCTGCATCGCTCCTGCGGCCCATTCAGCGAGCAGCGCTCCAAATTGGGCGTCAGCTTGGTCGACGAAGACTGCGGAAGAGGGAATGTCAGTTAATGAATTTCTATTTATTATAAATATAATTAATTCTGTAGCATATTTCACTTTGTGGCATGTCAAGGTGCGTGTGTCTAGCAGCAATTCCTTTGATCAATTTAAAATCCCTAGCTCTGCTGGAGTTCGAAGCACTTCGCTTCTCCTCAGTCTCTCACCTGTTGCTGCTTCTGCTGCTCCACGCTGTTGTTGCTGTTGCTGTCGCTGACGTGTCCATTGCTCTCCCTGGCGCTCTGCTGCCCGTTGCTGAAGTTGTGCTGCGTCTTCTGGCGCTTGCACACCTGACAACCGCTTGACGACGGCGCAGTCGTCGGCTTCTGCTGATTGTTGTTCTGTTGCTGCTGCGGCTGCTGTTGCTGGACAGGATTTGAGGCACACGGCAGTAACGAGTGCGCCTGCTGCCGTCCAACCTTGAGATCTTTGGGCGCGTTGGGCTTGCGATTCTTTGGCGTGCGCTGTATGGCCTGCAGCAGCAGCTCGGCCTTGTTGCGCGGCGTGCCCACGATGAGATCAGAGCTGCTCAAACTGCAGCTGGACAAGTCGTCCATTTCAGAGGCGCTTGTGTCGCCATCGTCGTGACCGTTCTCGTCTCCAATTGCATTTCCATCGGCGTCATTGTCGCTGTTGTCGTCATGGCGTCCAGTGCAATTGCAGTTGAGGCAGAGCAGCGTCTTCTCGCTGCCGCATTGCTGGCAGCTGCTCAGCGACGTCTGCGTGCCCGTCGAGATCATCGCAATGCCCTGGCGTCGCGGTGCCGCCGCCAATGTCATGACCATGGCCACCTCGTTGCTGCTGCCCTCATCCATGGCCTCCACCTGCTGGTCGGAGGGTTTGCGATCGCGTTTCTTGTCTCGCCGTTGCATGCGCTTGCGATACTTCTGCAGCTGTCGCTCGCGATGCCCGTCGAGTTCATCCCGATCCTCCGCTCCGGCCTCTGCGTCGTCCAGCTCCAGCTGCAACTTCAGCTCAGCGCGCTCCCGCTTCCACTGCAACACGGTATGCAACGGATGCCGCTGCTTTCCTCCAGACTTATCACAGCTGCTTCTTGTCGCATTGCTGTTGGCAATGCGCGCTCCCAATCCCGTTGGCGTCGCCGCACACATGCCTCCGCCACCCGTTGGCGTGCTGGCTGTCGACGTCGTCGCCGTCGTTGCTGTCGCCTCTGGCCTGGCTCGGCTGGCGACAGCTGCAGGTGGCGGGGGCGTTGCCACATGCGGCAGACCGCCATTGAAGCGTGGCAAACTCTTCACACACACCGCCACACTAAAGTTCTCGGCGATGTTCACGTGCGGAAAGTTGTGCACCGTCGCCTTGGCACTAAAGCCGCCATCGTTCTGACCGCTCGCACTAGGATCATGCGCCCTGATCCTGTAGAAAATGTTGAGACGCGGTCGTCGTCCCGCACCCAGCGCTGTTGTTGTCGTCGCCGCCACGCTGCCACTTGTGGCCAGATCGCCGGCATTGCTGGCGCTGCAGCTGGAGAAGATCACTCGGCCGCTGTCATAGACGGAGGGATCACATTTTCGCAGCAGATCACACCAGGCGACGATCTGGGAAAAGTAGAGCTGGCTGCGGATGGCGCTGCACAGCGAAGGCAGCGTCATCGTTGGCGGCGGCACTCTGCAAAGAAAGCGGATGCAGCACCTAATTAGTTACCATTCATTTACCACAACTATAAAGTAAGAGGGATATTTACAGCAGTTTGTGTAATTATGGGAAGGATTTTCAGATGGATGTTGGAAAGGATGAGAGTCCCCAATGCCTGGGGGCCCTAAAATGCAGATCAAGAGGGAGGAGTCTGTTGAGAGGACGGGTGTGAAGACTGCTGGCCAGAAGATTTATGGCGAACTGGTTACAGGGATTCTCAGGAAAGACATCCATATTTTTGTTTGCTGCATCTGTTTCTGACGTAGTTCGAAGCTTTGGTAATAGAGCATGAATTTTGGGGGCGAAACCTTTGTTTGAGGCTGTAACCACAACGGAATCCCATAAGCCCAGTTGGTTTCGGAATGGTCTTGATTATAAGGAATTTGTTCTCATGATTGAATGCTTTTATAAACCCGAAGAACCATCTCACTTGTAGCTGCTTCCTCTGAGTCTCCTGACTCTATTCTCATATGGCAATGTGGCGCCGTTCAGTCTAACCGGTTATGAGTAGATTTGATCTTTTTAGAAGAGCTAGCTGGACTTGTGGGATGGCGGCGGCTTCTATAAAATTGTATGTGGAAAGCTGCAAAGGCGATGACGATGCCGTCTCTATCTGCAGTATAGATCAGATCCTTACACGTTGAGCTGCGTCGTGTTGTTCGCAGTTGCTCTGTAAATTCGTCTGAGAAATGGAAAGTTTCTTTGTATGCTGCCGCATGTATGTTCAAGTGAGAGATTCTGCTGCTTCTTCAAAGTCCTCGCCATTCGCCAGCGAGACTTTGGGGTCCAGAGTTTCTTTTTCTAACAGGTTGCCTTTTCTAACACAGTCTGAACCCTTGGGCAATGCCTATAACCTCACCATCACCCACAGTCGTTAGGTCCAATGATGTGCCAGTGGAAGCATATCGATGTTTGTTAACTTACTTCTCCTTGGCGCTGATGATCCACTGCTCGAGCAGTATCTTGTGGCCAGCGGGTCCCAGATAAACCTCGATGCAGACGGGCTCTCGTCGCGCCAAAATCGCCTCCATCTTTAGGCAATAAGCGCGCCAACGGGAACACTGTGCAACCAAAAGAATGTGATTCAAGTGAAAAACAGTTGAATATCGAAGTTTTGAGGACTACTTACGGTTATATTTACGTAAGACATATCACAGAAATGCTCCTCGGCATCGGCAGCGTCGCCCTTGGCGAGCCCCATCTTCCTGAGGAACTGATCACAATGTGGCCCATGCTTGGGCCTCGCTGCGCAGCTACTTCCAGCTGCGTCGCTGCTGGCAGTGGCTGTTGTTGTTGCTGTTGCAGTTGCTGTGGCGGCAAGTCCCAGTCCAGGTACAACAAGCCCCCCTGCTCCCGTAGCTGCTACTGCTGCTGTGCGAATGCTGTTGTAGTCCAGCAGACTGGCGGCACTCGACGTGGAAGCCAGCGTCAGACTCAGCGGACGCTGCTCGACGGGCAAAACGGGTCCACCTCGCAGACAGGTCGTCGCAAGCGACTGCAGCGAGTGCAGAATGTTGTCGGAGGCGGATCCCGGCGAGCTGGCCGCACTGGAACTATTGGTGGCAGTGCCAAGTGCAGCTGGCACAGCTCCGCCTGATCCGCCACCGCCTAAGCCGCTGGCCGGACCTGTTGCTCCTCCTAGACCACCTGCTCCGCCCGCCCGATTCAGCATCACTCGTCGCACAATCTCAAAGTCGCCGCGTTCCGCATTCAACTCGTTGATGGCCAGCGCCACCAGCTCCGGTTCCACGCTCATGCTCTGCGCCGCCGGCGACAGCTGACGCAGCTGGCAAAGCTTCTGTGTCCATCGCTGATGTGTCGCCTGGCTGCTGCTGCTGCTGCTGCTACTGCCACCGCTGTTGCTGCCAGCAAAAGTGGTGCGTGGAGGGCCGCTTGTCAAGGCATAAGGGTTCGTTGTAATGTTGATGGCTGCCCGGGAGGTGGATGGACGTGGCGAGAGACGTCCGCTGCCCGCTGTCATCATCAGCTGCTGTTGTGAATGCAACTGTTGCTGCTGCTGCTGGTGTTGTTGCTGGAGTTGATACTCGTCGTCTGCTATGGGCCTGCCCTCTAATATAAGCGAGGCCAGGCCCAGCACAATGGAGCTGTAGATGCTCTGCTGTGCCGCTGCCGCAGCTGCTGCTGTGGTTGCTGCCACCGTTGCTGCTCCGCCTGCCCCATTGCCGCCGCCTACAACAGCTGCTCCATTCTGGGCGAGGCCAGCGGATACGGGCGGAGAGTTTGTCACGCTTGTGGGTATCATCTTTTTGTTGTGGGTGTTCCTCTCTCCGTGGGAGTGTCTACTCTTGCTGCGCCTCTGACTTCCACACTCTAGCTTAGACTTCTGCTTCTCCTTCCTGATCGCCTCCTACTTCTTCGCGTAGATGTTGATTCGTCGTCCTCTTCGCACCTGCACCAGAAGTACGCTGCAAAGCGAAGGAGAAAGGGAGACGAGTTAGTCAATCTTCATTGTATGTTATATCTTCGATGATAATGATTGAATTAATACGTTTTGGATCATAATCATTTCAGTTTTATTTATTTTCTCAATAATAATTATCATAAATCCAAGTTTTAATTTAAAATGCTGTTGCTTTAAAATAATGTTTCGGATTTGATTCCTATTTCACGTAAAGAAAAATCATCTGTAAATGTGTTTTTTTTTAAAACGATAGGAAATAATTCATTAATTAAGAATTAGCAATCGTTTCCTATTTATCTTCTCTTTGGGTGAACTTTATTAACTAGTTTACTTTTATTTGAAGATACTAGATATATACTATTTTATGCCATATGAAAAATTAAAATTGTCTGTGAATTGAGCTGCATGGATCAAATTGACGATGTTTTATTTTGTTTTATTTGATTTTCTGTAATTCTTTCTTAATTTCCGGGATTCATAAACGAAAATTCAAGCATTTTAATGGGTTCTACACTTGAATGAATTATTTTTAATGCGAAAGGGTGAAAATCAATAGAGTTCAGCTGATTCTGCAACTATTTATTTATTTGGCTATTTAAGGAGCATGAGTGCAACTACTATAAGTTGGCATTGGGGCATGCACACAGAATGTCAGCGTGGCCAGCTGTTTGTGGGAACTAGGCCAGCTGTGCTAGCTATGTGTGTGACACCCTGTATGTCAAATTGAATTATGTTTTGAAGGTCCCCATGGTATATATAGACAGCATGTGAATACATACATAGGTATGTACTTATGCTACAATTTACTTTGACCTAGATCCTAGCTATTGTGGCATTTAAAAAGAATATGCAATTGGTCGTCTATTGACGGCGACACACTGACACGGCCTCAATGTGGCCCCAAAAAACCAGGCAACCAGGTTGTTACTTAATCAGGCAGCTGTTGCCATGTCAGAGAGCCAAGCGAGTGCGAAAGAGAGAGGCACAAACTTGTGCAATGTGCAATGTGTGCATTGCAACTTTTCAATTGGAGCCAAGCACATGTTGCTAGCGCTGTGACGTCATTTGGGCAGAACGCGATAGAAGAAGCCAAGCTTTGGCTGAGCAACAACTTTTTGCAAAAGATTCGAAGGTCAGCGCTAATCAAATTGTTATTGCTCAAGTCGCGCTTGGCAACAAAATTGCATACTTGCATATGATTGATGCTTCAAACAGCTGTTTTGTGTTTTCCTTAAGCAAGTGTTGCCAAGCGTTGGCAACAATGTTGCCCACACATACCACCACCACGAAGAGAGAGCAAGTCGTAAAGAGAGTCAAACGTCAAGTCTCTCTCACTCCCTCTGTGTGGCTGACTGTGTGTGGTGTGCTCAGTGCTTGTAAACATGTTTGTCTTTACTTTTGCTTTTGTTTTTGCGTTTCTTCTTGACCTGCATACACAATATATAACTAGCGCGCGAGACGTACTCAATGTTCATACACACACACATACGCAACGCGGGAGAGAGGTGTGTGTGTGTGGTGTGCGCGTTAGAAAACATATGATTTTTGTGTTGGCTGCGCCTCACAATCAGTTGGCAATGTTTGCTCGCATGTATTTGGGAGTGTGTTGCCTATGTATGTGTGTGTGTGTGTGAGCAATTTTGTTTATGGCACGCTCGCACATACAAATACACTTGGCCCACAATAGAGAAGCAGTCACAGACACACATATGTACGTACATACACCCAGCAACTACAAAATGAGGGCAAGCGAATGGAACGTAACAGCGCACAGCAACAACAACAATAATAATAATAAACCACAACACAGTCGCGAGAAGCAGCCAGCGGAGTTTAATAATATTTGATTACATTATCGCTGTTTCGCTTTTATTTTTTATTTATGCATAACTTGCGTTTGCTTTTGAATACACATACATACGCATAATTTCATTCCTTGAATAGCGGTTCATTCTGCTCACTGTAGATATGTACATGCATATGAATCTTAGAAGATTTGGTTTTTGCGCGCGTGGCTTATGACGCAGTTGAAATACCCTATACGTAAAAGCAACGGATATTAAAAGGTGGCGTGGCAGTGGAGAAAACTGTTGAACAGGAACATAACTAATTGCACTTTGGTGATTTTGTTGCTTTAATTTTTGTTTGATTGTGAACTAATTTAATTTCGATTCGGCCGCCGTCCTTGGCATGCTTTTGATTTTGCAATAATCATTTGAGTGCACGCTGGCAAATAGTAGGTACATTATTTGCCATACATACATATGTACATATACATTGTATGTATGTATGTATATATTGGCTATGCATGTATTTGAGTGTGGTTTATTTTAGCCGAATGGGTTATGCATTTTTTGAGACGCATTGCGAAATTTGCATTTATATTTTGATTGCCGGGAATGCGAATGCCATATGACGACTTTTACAGTGTTCCGTAATGCAAATGTGCAAAAGGAAAACAGTAAATACACACACACACACATATATCTACATATGTACATATGTACATATGTACATACATATGTACATACATATGTACATACATATAAACAATAGGCACAACAGTGAAAGGCAGTTCACACAAATGCATGCTTTTCTTGCTTTCCAACAGATGGCGCTGCGAACCACTCACAACAACAAAAACCAGTTCACAATTGTTTATTTGAAACGCAACCAAATGTTGCAATTTCGCCTAACAACAAAAACAAGTTCCGCCGTCGCCTTTCGCTTAGCTGCGCTGACAGCGCTGCAACGCTGCTTCCTTTGCTGCGATTATGAAATGCGCCAAAGGCTACGATGCCAACGTCACACGTGAGGCAAGTGCAGTATAAAAAAAACACCAAAATAACTTTGAAGTGTGTCATTCCATTTCGTCTCTCCCTCTCGGTTTTCTATACTGCTAAATGAATACTGATACATCAAGTGCATTTATGTGCATGTGTATGTGTGTGTGAAACTTTTCCTTCCCCTGTGTGTCATATCCACACAGCTGATTTCTAGCGTGTGTTACATCATGCTGACAATAACCGTCTCGCTCTTTCTCTTCACTTCACTTGTCTGCCCAATTATTTATGTATGTCTGCGTTTCTGTGAATGTGGATAGCATATGCCACGCAGATGACTTTGATTAGACAATAGAGCTTTTCAAATCGCTGTTGACCTCGTTGTCGACCTTACAAACTGGCCATATTACAAAAGTGCCCATCCACATCGCACAACCCCCCCCTCCCTCCTCTTCATCGCACCTTTTGCCTTTACAGCTGAGCGAGCACACAAAAGTGCCGCACCTTCCGCCGATATGGGTTCGCTACACAGCAAAATGTATTTTGTAAGTAGATATAGCAGGAACAAGAGAGGCCACGAGATAAGGCGCGTTACACAGTCCTAATACATACATATGAACATATGCACACATTTCCCAGCTGAAGTCGTACAATTTTTAACAAAGTACGGGGCAATTGTTGATGTGGTTGTGTGTGTTTGTGAGTGCCACATGTAACCATAACTCAAGGTTTCTCGCACAAAATCATAATGGAATTAAATTCAAATCAAATTGCCACAACTGTTGGGGGTTATTTGCTCTGCTAATAGTCGGAATATGCTGCATAGGAATGCTGGTTTTGAAAGATTCAGTTAAGGAATTTATTGAATTCAAAGCTTTTCCTGCTCGTATTGAATTAATTGTGTTCTATATTATACCATAAAAAAATGTAGAAAAATTTGTATTTGAAAATCTAAATAGTAGTTAAAAAATGCCTTTCATTTAAAATGTAACGACTTTTTTAGCTACATGATTTTCTTAATTATTAGTAATTATTATCGTAGCTGTTATATACTATTCGATGATCTATTTCATTTTTTAAGTAGTAATCAGCTAATTGAACATGTTAATTATAAAGTTCTATTTAAACATTTTCTTTTTTAGTTAAGTTTTTAATTTTGTAAATAAGCATTTATGATATTTCAAGAGTTATCTTTATACAAACAGTAATAATAATAATTGACCGTTTTTGAAATATTTACTTTTTGGTGTACCCAGATGTAACTTTTACTTAATATGAATCGATTTATGCACTTACCTCTTGCCACTTTGTTAAAAATCCATTATTTGTTTGCTTTGTTGCTGCAATTAGAATGAAGGAAACATATTGTTTAATTGTCAGCTTCTCATTGATATATGTATGTATGTATATAGTGTAGTAAGTGTATGTGTACAAAATGAGCCATTGTTTAGGCTCCATTATCCGTGCTTATTCAACGGCGAATAAATTATTTAAGTCGAACTTAATTTATAATGTGGCACAGACACCCTGTATTTTTTTGTACATAAAGAGTTACATGGCTTCACGCTTTGTCTCTCTCTCAGACTCTCAGTTTGTTACTCTCCCTACCTTACACCCATATACACGTTCACATGTGCGCAGTAAACGGAAAAGTCAAAAACAAAACCAAGCGATTAAATTGTAAACAAACGGAAGGCAGCAACTGAAGAAGCAGCAGCTTCAGCGACAGCAATCGCCGTTCACTCGTGCTCGTGTTCGTCGCTCTTCCTCTTGTTTGTCTGTAACGTGAGCACGTGAGCGCGTCTCGCTTCCACAAATGGCAGCACGGGCACCGTTTGTGCCTGGAGAGAAAGAGCGAGGTGCCAATACCAGGAAAGGACAACGACAACACGACACAAGCAGCACAATCAGTGACAAGTGCGAGTGTGTGTGTGTGTGTCGAGTGCGGGCAGCAATGCGTTTTATTTTTAGCAAAAAAAATGCTACTGCTGCTTTGCAAATCGAGAGCAGACTCAGAATTGACTTGAATGATACGTGGGGAGTGCAAAAGCAAATGACCGCAAGGCAAAACGAAGTGCCACTCCTCCCTCCGTGTCTCATCACTCTCTGAATTTTATCTTGACTCCATTTACGTGTATATTTATACTCTTAATTCGTTTGCACATTTTCATTTAATTATTCCAACACATCTCCATCACATTCTCATTTAGATTGCCAACTGGCATATATGTATGTATGTACACACATATGTAGTATAAAATTACACGCGGTGCTGAGTGTGTACGAGTACTCAGTGAATTTTATCGCTCTTTTCCCTCAAACGAACGATGAGCAAGTGAAGCGAAGCGAAAGCCAAAACAAAACTCATTTTATTGCACATGCATTTGTATTAGTATGATGATAACAACAGCTGTTTTCGGTTTTGTTGACTACTTTTATTTTTAGTCGTACATATTATGCGATTTGCCCATTTTTGGGCATTGTTTTTTTTATCTTCTTCTGTTTTTCATAAATGTGTATTTGTATTAATTTATAGTTATGGCCATAAATGTTAAAATCTGCTGTAAATCTAATTGAAATATGAAATTTCGAAATTAGATGACAAACGAGCTTTTTGGTTCAAACATGAATGCGAAGCTCACATTCAGCCTTGATTCTTCTTGTGATACGCGCCGCATCATGAGAAAAACTTGAAACGTCCGAGTCCGATGATGTTGCGCAACTCAGTGCGCTCTATTTAAAGTTCTTATCGTTAGACGGCTGCGATGACGGGTTACACAAGGCCAGCTGCTGTCGTTATTAGTAATGCTCTAACTAGCAAACTGCACGACACGAAGTGTTTCCTCTTGTTCACACCTGTGCCGTTACAGCTATTTGTGACTCAAATTGGCAACACTGTTCCTCAACCTAGTTGACAACTGGACAAACGATCCACGTTTGGCGTGTGTTTGTGTGTGTGTATGTGTGAGCGTATGTGTCTCCGTCCCTCTCTCCAACGTCGAGTTGACGCCACAATTAGAAAATGTATGTCAATTATATTACAGCAAAGTAAAAATAAAAATAAAACACCTAAAAGCGAGTAGTTTTCCTCACTTCCACACACCAAAACAGACTCACTCACACTCAGACTCGCCTATGCCATGAGGGAGTGGAGCGAGTGAGCGAACAATTGAGAGAATAAGAGAGAGCTAGCGATATTTGAATTGCTTTTTCTCTTATTTATTTGTTATACAAGCAAGCACAACGCCAACGCTGAAGGGGGCGTCGCATAGTCTCCCAGAGTGATTGTGTCAATGTCTGTGTGTGTGAGTGAGTGTGTGTGTGTGCGATCTGCAATTATTCAACTTTGACGCTGACAGCAAAGCTTGCCCGCGTGTGTCACTACACACACTTACATATACAATCTGTGCCCAAGTGTGGGTGAGTGGGAGGGCACGCAAGCTTATAAGCTTTGACTATTACGCTGTACGTTGTTGCTGTGTTTGGGCATTACGTCACCAACACATGCGCAACGCACAGCTGAGTGCTCACAGCAACGTCACACAACACACAACGAATACACACTCACACATGCATTCAAGTATATTTCCATACAAATTGCCTTACAATACACAAAATACAAACCTTAATTTGAAGTTTCCTCGCTGTTAATAAAACGAACGCTTTACTTTGTATGATGGGGGGAATTTATGCACAATTTTCAATTGCTTTGCTCAATTGTTTTTCTATGTATTTTCATATTTTTGTTTGTTTGTTGATTTTAACTCTTCACAGTAGCCGTAAATTTTTGTCGACGTTGTTGTTTTTGATGTTGATGTTGATATCGCTGTGTTTGCTTCTCCGTTTTAGGTTTAGTTCTCAGCGGCTGACAAAGGCAGCAGCATTCCAAATGTGAACGTAGCATTTGAATTTTCAACGGTTTTGCGTTGCGTCTTCAACGTGAATTGTGGTGAATCAACTGCAACTTCTAATCCAAAATCAAATCGAAGACAACACAGACACAGTTCGTTTCACACACACAAACACACACTCACAAAACGAGCCTCTCTCTATCGCTCTTGCACTCACTCTAACTAACTCTCACTCTCAACAACTCCGCGAACGCTTTAACTTTGCACTGTGTACTGTGATACAGTGTGACGAATGACGACTGACGACGAAACGAAACGCAAAAGACTATTGCAAGACAACAACGAACAAGAAAAAAAAATTAAACTTGCTCGCCCTGCTTAGATTTTGATATTTGGCTGTTGTATGTTTTTCTGTTTTGTATCTTTGTTGCTTTGCACTTTTGCTGTGCCACCAGCTTCACAATATATATATATATTTCTTTTTGCTACACTCTTTGCTGTGTTGCCTTGTCTGTCTGTCGAATTTGTTGGACCTGGGGAGGTTGTTGATGTTGTCGCTTGCGCTGTCGCTGCTTGAATGAACATAAGAGTTGCCAGCAACTTTCTAAAACAGCTGAGCGCGAGCCTCAGACACACAACAGCAGCAAACGGCGCAACACACGCCAGATAAATACACACACACAATATACAGTCGCTGCTTGCTTTGTTGTCTCTGCTTTGCTTGTGTCTTGGTTATATACAACGAGGAACGTGGCTTATGTACTAAAGTCTGTGTGTGTGTGCTATGTATGGAAACTACGTCGTACGTTTATTTATGTACAACATTTATGTGGCTAGTTTTGGCATGACAGTCATATGTACATGCATATGTATGTGTGCAGTGTACGTACGGCAGCAGCAACATATGATGCGTCAACATGTTGCTGCGCAGCGCATTGTGTATACAAAAATCATATGGAATTTCCAATGTTAGAGAGCGAGAGAGGGCAAAAAACATATGCGTGACAAGTAAATAGGCAATGCTATCGTTAGTGTGTGTATGTGTTCTGTGGGTATATGAAAGCAAATTGTTGTTGCTGTCCGTGATAGCGATTCAATAACAAAAGCGAACCATGCAGACAACCCAACACACACTTACATACGTACACGTATACGTATACAAAGCGAACTCGTTTCCATATGTTTGCTGGTTGATGCTGCTGTTGCTGCTGACGCTGTCAAGTCGTCGTTAAATGCTGATGTTGCTTTTGCTTTATATACGCTTTTGTATGTGCACGCTGTGCTGTTTAGCAAGTGTGAGTGAGTGCAATATACACATGTACATATGTACATACATATGCATACATACATACCTACACAAGTAAGTACTTGTTGGCTCACTTACTTTGCAAAGTAAATAAACAAGGCGAAAAACGCATGCGCCGCCGTCTGCGACCCAGACAACAGCCAACCTACCGTTCCAGGCACCATTTGTATGTATGTACATATGTACATATGTATGTATGTGTTGTATGTGCGTGTGTTTGTTTGCTTTATGATTCTGGACTGCATCAACACCTTATCAGCACGCATACGGCGTGTAAGTATGCGATATTTTTAATGTTCTGCTGATATGATTTGACTGCGCTTTCGAGTTCAATACACAACAGATCCTTGCCAACACAAACACACACACACAAGCACTTGTTTGTGTGTATGCGTAAAGCTTTAATGACCCAAGAAGCCAAAGTTGGAGGACATGACGGAGACAGAGACGGAGACGGAGACAACAAAGACTCTGCTTCTGCCCCGCAGACAAAGAAAACGCTTCGGCGGCGTCTTCTGCTTCTTGTCTGCGCCGTTCTCGTTCTGACTCTGGTCTCTGGTCTGGTCTGATTTGCACTCACACAACAAAACCAACACACACACAGCACATGTGCATGTACACACATGCAAGACTGTGTTTTGTCTGCCTCCTATGTGCGAAAACAGGAAAGCAAAGAAATTGTTGAACCCTTGAATTTGGGATTTGTCCGCCGCATGCACACAGACGCCACACCGCACTCACACACACACACAAGCAGACACAGTCATTGAAATACATATGCATACAAAGAAATGAATAAGTCATAGCGAGAACGCTGACTAAGATACTTTTAGCAACTTTAAAAGCTACACTTATGTACATCAGGATTATTTATACATACATCATTTATTGAAATACAGTTTGCTGCTTTTGATTTCCACCTCCTCCTTAATTTTTCCTTCTCCTCGATTTACACCTCTGTTATCGCGAGTCTCAGTGTCATTAAGGCTACTGAACAACAGGGTTCCGGGTTCGACGGATTCCCCCTTGGGTACGGATGCTTGTCAATCGCGGATCTTAAGCTAATGGTCGTGGTAATTGTTGGTCATTTATGAGCTAGGTAAAATACATATTATTCTCTACTACTATCCATGCGGAAATATAATCACAAGGTTTATTTGTTTTATCAATTTTAATCTGCGTAACAATAAAGGTTTTATAAAAAAAAAGCAAAACCCAACGCAAAGAATTAACCATTAGGGAAAAAATTAAGTACTAGATTACAAGTATTTAATTTAAGTCAAAATACAGTGAAAACAATAAATAAAATAAAATATTTTCAGGAACCTTGTTTCTATTTTGTTAAGTTTATTGTATTAACTTTTTATTCATTTTTCAATGATACAATTTTATTTAGTTGTTTAGTTATTAAGTGGAAAATAAATAAATTATATTTTCTAAACACAAGCGATTATTCTATTTACAAGTGGGAGATACCATAAATTTAAAATTTGAGTGTACTTTCCAATGGACTCGGAAGGAGACAGACGAAACGAAGGTCATTAGTTCTTTTATGTATGTATGTAGCTATAGCTTATCGACAGATAAGAGGCAGGTTTTCAACAAATATTGCAACTATTGGTTCAGTTGATTTTCTTTTATCGTTCACGTTATGTACTTAGTACTACAAATATAAAACGTGTTTGCCATCAAACTGAACTGCAGGTAGTTTATCTGACAGAACCTTTCCCAAAAAAAAAAACCCAGAAAAATAAAAATTTTCCATGCTCAACGCAACGGTAACAAACGTTATATGTATGGTATGCATGTATGGCTGCCTATATTCCGATGTTAGGGCAAAAAGGTGAGTTGAATATTTCACAGTCAATATGGGAACAGAAGAGGTAGAAGAAGGGGACGCGGTGAACGCTTAAGATGAAGTCACAAAGAGCTCAGCATGTGACTGGCAGTGTTTGGCTTAGAGCCAATTAAAAGCTTTCGACGGCCAACTTTAATTAAGCGGAATTCTGTAGACTACAAATACTATGTACTTAATGCTAAACTCTCAAATGACACAGCTACAAAAATACCCTATATTTTTAACAACTCACATGAACATATTTATTTACCAAAATAAATGAATTAATTTAGTCGAAAATTATTTAAATTATTAAAAAATATTGTAAAAGCACGTTTTACCCCTTTAATACTCAGTCCTATCACTTAAGTGATCATTGCTACCTACATACACAAATACAAGTATACACTTAGATAGCATCCACATTTATGTATATACTAGCATGCCCATATGTGTTGTTTCTTTTTCGCCCAAGCGAGTTAATTGATTATTTTTCACTAACATTAATGGGCACACACTGTTTTACATGTATGTTTGCGTGCGTGTCTGTGTGGGGGGCCCATGCCAAAATTGTTGCCAGATGGCGCGCGCTCTCTCGCTCTTGCTAATGAAGAGAGAGGAGGTGTTGATAAAAAGGGCAATGCTGTGTGTGTGAGAGTGTCTCTCTTGCTGTGCGCTTGTGTTTGTATGTGCGCAGTTGTTTTTAATTATTGCGATCAGCTGTTTTGATAATCAAACGGTTAAAAACCTTACGAAAGCGGAGACACAACAAACACACAATAAGAGCAATAAAGAATAAAATTGAAATTAAACCAAACAGCAGCAGTCTTAATAACAAATACATATGTATGTATGAACACAATAAATGCTTACTAAACCACGTTCATATTTCATTTTGTCACTTATCGGCAGAAGCAACATTGTAACATTGTGCTCTCTTTCCCTATCATCATCTCTCATCACCCTCTCCTGTCTGTGTCATGTGCATGCGTGTGGGTGACTTTATTTACCATAACTTATAAATTACATCGTGCTTACTTTTGTTATGGTCCGCACGTTGCTATAAATGTGAAATTGTGTAGAACGCAATTGTCGTTGGCATGTATACGAAAGTACATACATACATACATACAAAGGTACGCGTGCGTGTGTGTGTGTGTTTGCATTGCGACCATTGGACCGTCGCTTGAGATTGATTGTGAGCAAATATAGACGCTTTGGCAGACGATTGTGATGCACAATTACTAAGCGTTACCTGTATATGTATGTACATATGTGAGCTGACATGCGGATATGCACAACAACAGGAATGCGTAGATACACGTGCAAAGGTCTTCGCCACGGTCAACACTCCATACAGATCAAAGTATTTCTCATTCTGTGTGCGTGTGCGTAAGAACAGCTGTACAAATTCTAAATGTTGAAGCTTTTGCTGTCTGCCAAATCATTAGCATGGCGAATTGAGGGAGTGCGAGTGGGAAAAATACTGTGAGCTCCTTCTGTTGGGTGATGGAAGTTCTTTTACAGCTAACCTAAGAGAGTGCATAACCAAAGAGAGCCAACATATTCATAAGGAATGCAAAAGAGCACACTTGACTGCGTAAATATCAAATAAGAGAATATGTTAATTAAATTACATTTCATATGTCAAATGTAATTACAATTGTAGAATTACATAACATATATACATTAATGTAACTCAATATGCTTCAATATGCCTGGTAAATTGCCACTCATTTAAACTATTCAGAAGTATAATGTTAACATTATTAGATCAATTGTGAAAATGCATTCATTTTTTGTGGATCCAGATCATATGGGAATACTATTCATTATTTAATCATTTATGATTACTTAATAAAATAGTGGCAAAAACACTTAGGTCGTGGATAAATTAGCCTTGATACAAATTATGTGATCTAATTATTTTGTTAAACATTATTGGCGAGATTCTGGTAATTAAAAATATAATTTTTCAGAACAATTATAAAAATGATTTGTAATAAACTGTAGCTTATCACGATATGATGATGTACATTTTACATTCATATTCATAAGAATTTTGATTCACATTGCATTTCATGTACAAATGAACATTAACAATGTTCTTTATGAAACAACATTCCTGTAAAATTAAAGTAAGTACATGTATTTTCAATTTTTTCTTGATTCACATTTTAGGTAATGTAATGGATTAAAAATCAAAAACTTTATATACGCCCAATAAAATTAAACAGACAAATAAATACGTATGTATATGTACATATGTATATACGTGGGGGCTGATAAATGAATGGTCTTCGTATGATGGTCATGATTTTGGTAATAAATCATAGTTTTGTTGTATAGTTTAATTCAACAGCGAGTACATGGATAAGTTCAGTCACACTGTTTTTTGTTGGAATTTTTTTTAGCCATACAATTTTGCCATTTACGAATTTCCACCGGTTATTAGATCTCGACTTTTTAAAAATTTAGTTGATTTTGGATATTATATTTGAACTAAGAATGTTTAAGAGTCTGTGCACTGTCGAATTCAACTACAAAATATTGATCAACCAAAAAATCTATTTTAACAAAAAATATATCAAAGAAATATACCGCTTATGCTTTATTACTACGGCTTGTATTTTTGATTTGAGGGTGCGAAAAGGGGCCTAATATAATCTTAAACAAACTTCAACAAGAATATATGTACATATGTATATAGTTTATGGGATCGGAGATGCCTCCCTCTACCATTTACATACATTTATTATCTATTTGCACTAAGTTATAATACACTTCTAGCGGGAATAAACCGACCGTAAGATGACTGCCACTTTTGCTAATGGTGATAAATAAAGTGGATTGTGAAATCCTTCAGTGGAGGCAGAAATTGAGCAAAATGACCTATGATGGTTACAAAATTGTATTAATAGTTGACCGTAAATTAAAAAAGCTAGGTAAAATTTACTTTTTGAATATTTAATATTTTAAGGGAATATATAAAAGGGGGATCGCTGAATTTGGGATATTGCTCTAAAAAGATATTATTTTGAAAACTAAAATTATTTGATGTAGAAAAAATTACGTTTTTCTTAGTAATGCCGATTGCTTTTTATCCCACTCTCGTATATAGGAAGATTACCAAAATAATACGCCAATGACGCACCTAATGAGCAGGGGCAAAAATAACACAAATTCAAATCGAAAATCTTTGCAAGGAAAATTCAAGTGAAATCGAATTTTGCTCGTCGAACAACACTTTTGCAGTAGGCGTTAGTTCGCAGCGGAGAGAAGAGAGTCGGCAAACCGACGCTTCTCTTTTTGTGCGATGACTCCATCTCCATTTATCTGTTTATATTTGTAAGAACAAGTAACGAAATTCAACTAATACGTACATATGTATATACGAATGTATGCAACATCAAGCGATTTATGGTAACGTGCTTAGAAAATCGACGTTTGTGTGCGAGTGTCTGAGTGCGACAACAAATGAAACGCAAAATTCCATCAAAACAATCCACACGACGAAAACGAAGTTGTCTGAAGAAGTCTGGGAGCGCCCCCTTCTATCTTTACGGTTGTAACTGTCATAGAGAGGGCGACGAGACATCTACATACCATTCCTTAACTCCATTCACTTCTCGCTACCTCACCGCCTATCTTTCTGTCTAACGCTCTCGTTGTTATTCTGCTATGACTGGCGGCGTCCATCAGCTGTCTACATTTTGGTGGGTTCAATGGCTCTCCATAATGTTACGCTCTTTCTTATTTTCTTCACTTTTTTTTGCGCACACGTTGTCCAAAGTCATTCAACCCAAAAACCAAATAACGTAAAATGAAACGCAAAAGGAGGCAAACGAAGCAAATGCGGGGTCACTGTGCGGGGCTCTCTCTCTCCCTCTCTCGCTTGCTCACACTCTTACTCTTGCCCCCACCCCACTTAGCTTAGCGTCTGTTAAGCAATAACAACAACGGCGACAACAAGTAGCATTGGGGTAAAATTTGAAATTATTGCGTAGTGTGGCGAAATCTCTTACTCTTGACCATTGCCTTGCAAACCTCAGAGAGTGAGTGAACCCAATGCAACTCAAGATGTACTCATTGAAACTCATTTAACAGATCGGATAAACTCGAAGAACTCAATAGACACTGTTTGAACAATCAGTCCTAGTATTTGTATCGCGGCCATAAAACAAAATTTACTGTACTTTATATTCTGCACTTATATTTTCGAAAACTAATTTAAGACTCCGAATAAGTGCATAGCACTCACTTTCCTACTACCACCTCCATATTCGGACAGAGCAGATAATTACAAAAATACTTGATAAGCTTAGACTCAGTTCGTTATGCGGTTGATTTGTTCTTATCTAGGGTTTCAAATGATTTTCAAAAAATCGTTTCGAACTGCAGTGACCACGACTGGACTATACCCTGCAATGTACCATTTTTGTGTTGGGGAAGTTTTATTCTTATCAAATATAAGTTTCCCAAAAAAACAAATTACCATTATAAGTCTCAATATGATCTTAATTTAATATTCGAAAGGATAAAGTTACGTTTTAGGAAATTAAAAACGAGCCATCAATATTTTCGCATCTTAAAAAGTAAGAAAAAAAAAGCACTAAGTTCTCTTAACTCTCTTTGTGTTTATGTATAAGTAACAACCCTATTTTCACAATAGAATTCAGGGTATGCTACTAGCAGACATTATGTTAGAATGGTATTCTTTCCACTCCACCGATAAGTGACTTATCAGCGGAAAAACAATGTTAATGCAGCATAAGGGCTAGAAAAATATTGTAATTGTTGTTGAAAAAGAGGTATTTCATGGCTTATTTGTTTTGTACAGCCGCCAAGCGTTAGAACATTATGCGTGAGCAATATAAAGTTGTTATTGAAGAAGGAGTTAGAGCATTGAGATAACGAATGTTTATGAGAAGTACTCGTGATCGATAACCATGAACTATGCATCTCAGAGACGCGCAAACAAGGTATGTAAGCAAAACTCAAGGTGTGGCCAGATTAAAGTTGAATGAGACAATATAATATTACGCTATGTACATACATACATATGTACATGAAGCGTTAAATATGCAGATGCAGAGCAGCCCATACAAATATCTCAATTTGAGGCAATTCAAAAACAAAGATAAGCAATATACTAAAAGTGCAATACATTTATGTTTTAACACAAAGCTCTCACCATATTATTCGTATACTAAAAAGTCGGTCAAAATAATGAATATACCTATCTTGAAAATAATTTAATTCATTATAATAAAGTTTTGTGTAGAAGTAAATAAATGAATAACAAGAAAATATGATTATGAAATCGAAATTCCATAATAAATATAAAGTTAAAAATGAAAAAACAATAAAACTGATAATAAACTAAAGTTAAAGAAGCATTTGCGACTTTACATAAACAAATTGTCAATCATATGAAATATTAAATCAATAGTCCCGCAGCCACAAAGCGAATTCTCTTTGTTGTCTGCGTCGTGCAAAAAGGAAATGAAATATGTAGCTGCAAAGCAACAACGACAACGACAAAATCAAGGATACAACACAGAGAGAGGAGAGCACACGTTAGCAGCAGTTTCTTTGTTTGCGCTCTGCTGCTGAAGAACCACAACAAGAACAATGTCAGCAGCAGCAGCTAGAACAAGCAGGGCGAAAGGGGGAGTGAGAGAGAGACAGCGCGAGTCACACAGCTGATTAAGCCAGCAACAACAAAATGTGTGAGCAGAATGGGGGCGGATGGACATATAAGGGCAAGAGAGGGGCAGTTGTTGCTGATATTTGTTTTTAACAAACACAAAAAAAACAGAAATGAGACACAGTGACACGTGAACAGAAATCATTTACTTAAGCCATTTATGTGTACTTGAGACTATACATACATCTGCATTCAATACATACATATGTACATAAATATGTATGTATGTAGAACGTTGCTATGCGATTTATGTATGTACGATATACGAACGAATTCTATGTACGCACTGCAAAGCAGAAACAAGTTTTTAACCTCTACTGCATATGAATTTGAAATTCTAACTGCCCATAAATTCAGTACACTGGTTTGCACAACGATAGCGAACAGAGGACAGCGGGGGGAGTTTAATATTTCCCCACCACACACACGCTCACCCGCAGAAAAGTTCAAAGTAATTAAGCGCAATTTGTTGGCTTCTCAATTCACACACACACACACACGTATGTAAGTATAATTGGGCAAAGGCGCAAATCCAAAGTGAAATGCATAATAAAAATGGCCGACTTACCGTTTAGCAAACGAAGAATTTGCAAGGTTGCTTTGCTCTGCTGCGATTTATTTGATGATTATTGTAGCGCTGTTATTGCCATCTATCAATTTGTTGCTGTTGTTCAATTTGACATTATTATTATTATTATTGCTGTTTATTTTCGGTTTCACATAACAACTATTGATTTGCTCAGGCTTCCGATTCTTTTGATTACTGCTGCTGCTGTTATTTGCCTCCTCCTCCTCCTTTGAACACCTTCTGCACTCACACAAGCATAGATAACATTGACGTCGACGCGTTGTCGCTCAGCTGAGCTTTGTTGTTGCTGCTGCCCCCGCGTCCTCCGCCTACAGCGGCAAACGGCAAATTTTCGCACATTGATTATTTGGCTGGCTTCTCATTTTTTAACACGTTTTACACAAGCACACACATATTATTGCACTTGAACAGGTTGTAGCCCCGTTTTTATTGCATTACACATTCTGTTACTTGCATTTTGCTTTCTGCTGCTTTCCTTGAACTTATTATTACACACACATATAAATGCAGCTGTAGATATGTATACATATATGTATACTGTTAGCACTGCGTCTATATTGGCGTTTGTAAAAACGAAAAACAATTAAAATGAAAAGAGACCCAAATGCTTTTTATTGCACTTGTAATTTCCCTTCTTAACCAGCACTATTTCTATTTTTATTTCTCTCAATGCCTTGCTTTTATTTGGGTAAATTGATCATTGCTGCTTCTGATAGTATTGCTGCGAATGCCACAACAAATTGAACCACAACTGCTGCGCTGCTGCTCTGCAGCCACGAAAACCAATTTCGTAGCAACAACAACACTTTCACCGCCTTTGACTAATGCGCATTGCATAATTACACGCACACACACGAACTAGCAACCACTCTCAGCTATAACTGTAACACTAGATTGTTGATATATCTAAACATCATAATTAATTTGTTTATTATTTTCGCAACGCCTTCGTCTACCGCAAACCAATACAACAGCGTGACCGTATTCGCATCACGAAATATACCGATTTTGTGCGAACAATATACCAAATACGTTATCCACCTTTTACGTGGTAACACTTATTATTAATGCGCCAGTTTACAACAAATTTGTGTGAAGGGCGTATTTTTTGAATAGCTTTTAAAAGGATAAATTACCAAATAAATAACGGCTTTTGCTACCGTAAACTATAAAGTCCCACTCATTGTCACCCAATACAACCAAATTAATTTATTGTTGAATGGGCAACACTAAATAGCGCGCCAGCTCTAAAACTCCAGTGAAATTTATTCATTTTCATATTACTATATAGCATAGTCAAGCAGAAACTGTTAGTTTTTGTTCATTCGTACAACGCATTTTATTTAATAAATTAATTTCTAATGCAATTGTAGTTGCTTCTTAAATTAAACTAATTGAAAGTTGTCGATTTTATAAATCTATTGAGTTTCCCCTTTTTGTTTAAAATATACACTCAGATGTATATAAATAAATATATGTATATATATATATATATGTATATATTTATTTTTAGAAAGTAATAAGCTATGGATTATCAAACTAAAAGCTATTAAATTGTGGCAATAATCAGTATTTAAAATGCTACAATATGTTTTGAAACACAAGAACATTCAATCCAATTACAATAACGCCATAGAGAATTGGAAATATGAAACTAGAAACTGACTAATCACTTAATCCATATAGTGGGGGGCTTGAAGCTGAAAGACAGACCCCTGTGATTGTTAAATTTTCTTTTTGATTTTATGTTTTTTCTTTGGGTTAGGTTTACGCACAATTCATAGGAGTTTAGTTTAGGAAACCGTTTGTCAATTAAAAAGAGAATACCAACACAATTTGCAGAACTTAAAATAAAGGGTATTAAATTGTGCGCTAAAGTAGTTGAAATGTTGGCGGTCGCTTTTCTCTTTTTCTTTGTTTTTCATTTTGCATCCGTTTAAAGTGCGGAATACATTTACAAAATAGACAATTATACGTGTACATATAATATATATTTTTCCTCAATTTAATATATTATGTATATATATAGATTTATTTATTTGTGTTGTATGAGAAGGTTGTGTTTTAGAAACGCTGATCCATGTGGCTGTTTATATATTTGTTGGTTTTGTTTTGTGTGTAAAAGACATGCTTGCACTTTAGTGTTTTATTTTATTTTTCAGTTTCGTTATGTTTATGTTTTGTTGTTTCGTTTCGTTTCGTTATGTTATTTGTTTTTGTTCTGGTGTAAAATACAATTTGCAATTTACGTTTAACATAGTTTGTGTATTATGTTCTAGTTTAAATATGCTTACATACGGATTTACCTGGCACTATACAAAAAAAATACGATTTAGCAACAATTATTAGGGAATAGCTTAAAGTGTGTGTGGGTGAACGCTTCGTGGTTCTATCGACATGTTTAGACTTTGTTCAAATCTCAGTTATATTCCAATAAAATATGCAGCATCAATTCAAAAGTTAATCAACATGCATACCTCAAGCTACCTGTGTGTGAGTGTGTGACTGTCTGAGTGTGTGTGAGGATGAGGGCAATATTAAACCTAAAGTACATATATATATTTACATCTATGCAAGCTAATTGAAAGCTGCTCACAATCCAAAAACAAATAGATACAAAATTAAATGGGTTAATACTTAATACACACGGGCGACAGGAAAATAAAAGTAGTGGATAAAGTAAACGGTTATCTAGTTAACAGCTTAGCATATTAAATAAAATAATCACAATTTTACATGTATGTATTGACGGGGGAGTTTTAGAAACTCGCGCAAAAATTAAATACTAAAATATAACGAATTTCGCTTGTTTTCGATTCGTTTTCGGCTTGTTTGCTGTTTTGCTGCTTAAATATCCATATTAGAATCTTGCTTTAGTTATACACAAAGTGGCGTGCATGTGTGTGTGTTGTGTGACTATGTGTGTGGTGTGTAGCTGAGTGTTTGTTTTGTGGCTTGACATTCACCAGTAGTAATCGAGCAAATAGAGCACCGCGATGAGGGTCAGAGTTAGAACCACTGTCATCACCACGATGCTGATGGGCCAACATCAGTCTGTCGCAGATTTGCGCATTATTCGCCTGGCGAAGCCGATGGCCGTATCTCAGAGAATCTCGCAACAGCGACAGTATCGGGGGCGATGTCCAGTGGTCACCGCTGGCGGTGTTACGGGCGCAAAGTATGCGTGCACCTTGATATTTGGTAAATGATTCTGGAAAATCGGAAAATGCCATTAAAACAAGCAGTAAACAAAATTACAGTCGGATATGCTCTTAAGAATACATTAAACCGTCAAGAACATTACTAGAAAACTAAACAACTTGAACGCTATATCTCGTAAAGTCTTTGAGATCTAGGTCATCAGAAGGTATAATTACCTTCAACTTCCGTATGGCGGCTCGTGAGATGAGCTGGCAGTCAAAGAGCTCGATGCGCTGCAGATTGTGGCACGACACTAAATGTTCCAGCGTGCGATCCGTGATTAACGGACAATTGTCCAGTTCCAGCACAGACAGACTTTCGGCCGCACAGCTGCCTGAGGTCAAATGCCGTATGCCATCATCGGTGATCAATTCGCAGTGCGACAATGTCTACAAAAACAAAAAATCAAAAAACAATTCAATACAAAATTGCTAAAATCATAATGGTTTCTTTGAGTCGCACCAATTTCTCGAGACTAGGACAGCCCATGGCCAAGTGAGCAAGCGTTAGATCCGTGATCTGACTGCACTCCTCCAGATCCATGCGCTCCAAGTACTTGCAGTTGCGTCCCAGCGCCTGAAAGCCAATGTCTGTGAAATTGCGACAGCCCGATACCTCCAATGTGTTGAGCTGTTGGTTGTGCTGCGACAGCGCCATCAGAGAGAGATCAGTTAGTTCCACACATTTGGAAATGCACAGCTTTTGCAGCTTGTGGCAGCTGGCAGCCAGCTGCCTTATTGACGAATCGCTGATGGCCTGCAAAAGGAAAACCAATAGAGTTGTGCCACAAAATAAAGATAGATGTAAGTCAAGTGCTCACCTCGCAGCTGTGTAGATTTAGCACCATTAGATCGGGACAGTATTTGGCCAGGCACGTGATGGCATTGTCGTTAATCTGTTTACAACCTTTGCTGCTGAACTTGCGCAGCCGAACACAGCCGCGTGCCAACGCCTCGACGCCATTCTCCGAGACCAGATGGCACCACGAGACGTTTATCTCCAGTAGATTCTAAGCAAAGTAAAAATAACTCATTATTCATTAATTATTCTCCAGTTACGTCTTAAAGAATTTGTTAATTAGTTTAACAGTTTTGCTATGCTAAAGTCTTAGCCTCGCAGCACTTAACGTTGACAATTCAATAAGTCAGCAATGGTGATAAATATGTATCTTATAAGACTTCAACCTACCGCACAGCCATCCGATATATATTTGAGGCTATTATCGGTGATGTTGGAGCAGGAGTCCAAGTTAATGGCGGTCAGCTTGGTGCAATAGCGACTGATGTCTGTGACGGATATATCTGTGATTTTTTTGCACTCCGACAGATCCAAGTGCTCGATGTTGTGGCAGTGATTCGCTAGAGTTCTGTGGCAATAATTTATTAAATTTAGTTTAGTTGTTGAATAAATGGATTCGGTACTCACTTGATGGACTGATCTCCGACGGATTGGCAACCACGCAACGAGAGAGATTTGAGAAAGCCTCCGCATCGTTGCGATATATTCTCAATCACGGGACCCTGCAATGCAAGTACATATTTAGCCTTATAGTATAAAGATGAGAGTGGTCAAAGTCTTTAGGGCGCACCTCGATATCACGTTGAAAATCGAATAAATTGATTTTTTGCCAGCTGGAACCGTCTAGGGCGAGTACGTTCCAATATTTGCACACCTGCAACAACATGCAATGATTCATTAAGATTGCATCGACTGGACTAGTTAGACAGTTAGAAAGTTGGCGTCACACCCACCTGGGCACAGCGGCATAGCGAGACAACGTCCAGGTAGGAGAAAACACGCAGCAGCACCTCCTTTGGCAGTTGCTTGATTAGCTCATCATCCAGTTCGTTGGCGCCTAGATAATTTTGCTGCAAACAAATACCCAATCAATTAGATTCACATTGGTCAGAGCTATAAGTAGTTTATATGTGTGCGTTTTATGTAAGTGATTTGAATTGAGATTTTACCAAAACAAAACAATTAACTCCGATCGCAATTGAAGCTGCCCCAAAAACAAAATTCTTTCAACAAAAAGTAACGGAAAACGCAACAAATTAATTGATGGACAATGCTCGGTGAGAGAAAGATAGAGACAGAGGGCTAGACAGGGGTGGGAGAGGGGGCGCGGGTCAAACAATATTAAAGGCATAGCGGATGACAAAGAGGGCAATGTACAAAATGGCGCTGCACTAATGAATGACCGCTGCGAAGGAGAGATAGAATGACCATATCAAGAGAGTGAAGAGTATGTGGTGGATTGGAAACCAAATTCAAGGCATTGAAATTTGTTGTTTTTTTTTGTTTGTTTTTGATTTTCTTACAGGATCCTGATCCACACAGAGCTGTATTTGCATTTGAATCTCTTGCATGTTTGCATTAGTATTGGTGGCCACCGTGCGTTTGCTCTGCTGCTGCTCAACAATGCACACCTCGTCGACTGCGGGCGATATCGAGGCTGCACTGGACGAGCAACTGTAACTGTAACTGCCGCTGCCGTTGGCGGCCATTATGCTTGCAATGGGGGCAGCGCTTCCAAAGGTTGCGGTACGCCAAATGCTGCTGCAGATGCCACTGATTAGGTTTGTGCTGCCGCCGCCGTGATATTGATTGTTATTGTTGTTGCTTGTGTTGCCGTGGCTATTGTTGTTGTTACTCGTATTATTATTATTACTTAGTTGTAAGCTCAGATTACGATTGGCATTCGCATTATTGTTGCTCTCGCTACTATCTGCTGCCGCAGACGAAGCTGGCGTTGACGTTGGCGTTGGCGCACTCACACTGACGCTGGTGCTATTGGTGGCTGTTGTGCTGGCGCCGCTGCTGCTAAAGCTGCCGCTGCCACTAATACTGCTGCTCCCACTGGGCGGACATAACAGTTCAATGCTGCCGGCAGCGCCGCCACCGCTGCTGCTGCCGCTGCCGCTGCCACTGCCTTCACTGTTGCTTCCCCGGCCACCGCCACCATTGGGCGATGCGCTAATTCCGCTACGCGCAAACATTAGGCGACGTCCGTAAGCCTCTATTTGCGAAAGCTTTAACTCTTTTAGCTCCAGCTGCTGCTGCTCTCACTTCGATGCGTTCTCTTCGGACAATGCTTCAATCACACGACTCACTCACGCAGCGCGCGTTCGCGTTCTTCTCTTGTTCGCAGTCTTCGTGTGAATGCACGATTAAATTATTCACAAATTGCGTCTTTTGATGATCGTCACTTCCCTTCACTCTTCTCTCTTTGCTTAATCACAAACACAAAAACAAAAACAAACCAAGCAAAGAAACGACGTTGCGCTCTTCTGCGCTCACTCGCGTGTCCCGCTCTCCCCCACTTCGTTGAAAGCACGTATTCTAATTGGCGGCGTTCGTTCACTTTTAGATGCTGCTGTCCCTTTTGCAGACACCGCAAACTGGGTTGTTGAATTGCATTTTTTATTTGAACCTATTTATTTTGTTGCTTTTGTTTCTCTATTGCATTCAGAGCTGCCCGTGGCGCGCACGTGTGGAATAGAACAACAGAACAGAAATAAATACATATTAAATCACATTTAAATTGTTGGCCAAGGTTGACACACACACACACACATCATTGACAAGCCAAAAATGAAATTATTTACATACAACAAGAACATTGAGTTCGCCTTCAAAGTGATCTGATCTACAACTCGACCGCTTTGTGTTAGCTTCGAGACTGACGGCATAACACAAAAAAAATACTGACGATGGCCAGTCAATGACCATGTGCCAATGTGCCAGGCTTTCATACATGTATACATACATACATACATATATAAATAAATATATTTTAAATGAATGCCATACAATTCAGCTTAAATGAAAAACCATCAAAGCCAATTTAAAAAAGGCAATCGAACGTGTTGCGAATTTGAGTAAAGCGCCCAACGACAACACAACGAAAACATTCAGAACAACAAAGAGAAACAGCTGCTGCTACTTGAATGGAACTTGTTGATCGACTCAATCACTGGATGGCTGGAATGACGCTGGAAATAACCAGTGAGAGTCGTGTGCTGTGATCAGAGCATCCAATAACGATCTTAAGATACACATGTAAAAACAGATCCAGATAAGCCAATTTAAATCAATTTTATTTTGTTAATGTCTTAAAACAAAAAACAACGTAGAACGCAAGCATGCCATAAGTGTTAACAAAATATATATTTTAAATTATTGGATACACAGATCTGACAATATATTCATAACCATCACAGTGCCCTACAACTCATTTAGCTCAGCTCAGATTACAAATTTCAAATGAGTGAAAACAGAGGTTAATATTCATTATTCGCTTCCTTTTAGTCTTTGACCAATCATATTCAATTGAGAACTGATGTCATCAATACAACCTGGCTAAGTATCAATTAAAGATCGAACCTTGAGGATAGAGAGCATCAAACAACACATTAGAGTTCAATTAATAATGTATATGTACATACATATGCATATACAAAATGAATAGACATTTAGATGGCTTAACATCTGACAACCTATATTTGGTCTAATTGAATACAAATTCTATGAATTATGTATGCATTTGAACGTATTTGTTTGCAAAAAATTCAAATAATTATAGAGTGCATATTCACATATGACTGTATTCAATCACATTCACACTCAATCAACCCGCACTCAACAAAAGCACAACAACAACGAATGCGAAAAGGAAGAACGAACCTATGGCCCACATACATAAATGTATCTCAACACAGGTCTTAGATAGTCTAAAGCACTTGAGTAGATTCATTTCAATTCATATTCAAATTGAAATTTCAATTCATAATTCGCATTGCATTTGTATACAAACTAAACTAAACTAAATAGCTTCAATTCATTTCGTTTTATTAAGTGCACAGTGTTTACGGCTACGATGTTCACACAGATTTTGCGAGGATGGTTCAAAATGTGTAATAATTAAGTCTGTACAGTGAATACTAAACCTATGCTTAGGCTCTTATAGGCAAATACGGTTTGTATGAAACAATTTTAATGTCGATGCATACCTTGACAAGTAAAAAGGCCACTTTTGGGAGTGCTCGACTGTGAGATACCCGCTTCCTGTTTTGACAGAATGCAAAACTATACCAAAAACATTACATGGAAAATAACGCGAACACAATTCGGAAATTTCGGAATTATTTTCGACTATAGATATTATTGTGTGAAACAAAACTCTTGATTCTAGGTTTAAAATTACGCTCTCGGATGGTTTTTTTTTATTTGATGGGACAGAAGGGGGTTTGTTTTTTTTATGTTGATCCCGTAGGAAAATTGTACCATATGTCCAAGATTCAAATATTCGTCAGTAATTATAGAGCTGCCCTCGCACCTCAAATGCATTTGCATTCGAGTCGTGCAACTTATGGCGTTCGTTCCGCACACGTAATACGTGATATTGTTCACATTAACCTCTGCCCACTGTCCGATCCCCTTTCCCCACGCTGTTGTCTGTTTTGTTGTTGTTGGGCACGTAAAATGCCTAAGGCAAAGTACCGCTAGAAAGAGCAAGCAAACAGCTGTGAGGCCGTCTGTCGAGAGTGCCAAACATACACACAAAAACACAGATGCTAAACGTAAACGCAGTCGAGGTGCGAAGAGCAATCAAGCAAGCAAAGAGAGAGCCACCAAAGAGCGAGAGTTAGCGTGCTCGTGTGTGTGTGTGTGTGTGTGTGTGTATGAATGCGAGTATGCAAGTTTGTGTGTGTGTGGATCGTCTTGAAAAATAAACAAAAATTTAAAAATTCACATACTGCCTGCAAAATGTATTCGTTTTGTATGGGCTTCGATGAGTATTGTTATGGCCAAAAGTATAATCAAATAATGCTTAACATGTACATACATAGGCCTGACTGACAATTGCGCTGCCTTCTCTATATATGCCATGGCCAAATCGGCCAGACCACAAAGTATCCAGTCATCTGGATGGGTTGCTGATAGACAGATTTCAGTTGTACTCAATTCTGGTTGCACTTGTATGTACTTGTAATATGGTATGAGTGCTGCATATAGGGACAGTATATGGGCCCCTCGAAGGCCACAAGGTCAACGAAAACTGGGTCAGCTGTGCAATAACTGTGCTACATATTTATCCACTCACACACACAACTGTATGTGTATATAGAGTAACGAATTATGCGAGCACGCAAAAAATAATCTAAAGCGAGACGCAATAAAAAAACGTACGCATAGAAAGCGTTATCAGCAAACAGGCAAAACAATGCCTAAAATTGCAAATAAAAAACGTCTACGTACTCGCAGCTCAATCACAAAACAGACAGCGATAAAGAGACTTGAACAGCTGACGGGCACATAAAACAACAACAGTAAATTGCAAGCTAAAGAAAAAGCAACACACACATACATATACGCGTATTACACTGGGAATAGAGGATATTCTCACGACACGGTAATAGCAACTGAAAGAATATTAGAAATGAATATAGAACGAAAACGTAGCGTACCATTTGTTTATGTTTTAGCGGCTCTGCTGACGTTGTTGAATTGGAGTTTAATTCTGCAAATAGTTTTACATAGTGCCCACGCCCACGCGCACTTTTTACTTTATATTGCTTTCGATATATGTATGCGCGCAACAAAATCTATATATAATTTTATTTTGTTATGTTGCCGAGCGCTGGAAAAACCAAAAATCACACAACCAGAATAAATGCAGACACGCGAGACAATGACAGCGAGAACGACAACGACAACGACTGCGACGACGACAATCTCGACATGGATAGCAGAGCGCAGCAGAATGCAAACTGAGCGAACTGAACGAACAGCTGAAGCTCAACTGTGCTGCGCTGCTCTCGTCGGACCTCAACAGAATGCATTGAGTGGAGTGGGGTCACACTCGCACACACACACACAGACATAGAGTGTACTGTGTAGAGTACATAATGTATGTGCACATAGAAGAGTGTTTGGCAGTTGGATGCGCGGGGACGGGGGCGTCAGTTTGGGGGTGGTGCAATGCACCCACAAAAATAACAACAACTCAAAATCAACACAAAAGTCTCAATGAGAGCGTACTGTGCGCCTGGGCGCCCATTTGTGTGTGAGTGTGTGTGAGAGAGAGAGAGGGAGAGACAGACAGGCAGCTAGAGAGCGTAAGCATTTGTGACAAACAAAAATAAAATCGTCGGTCGGCATGGAATGAAACTAAAAATTCCACTGCTGCGCCTGCCACCCGCTGCAAGCACAGTCAGTCGGTCGGTCAGTGTCTATGAATACGTGTGTATGCAAGTGTATGTGTAAATGTGCATTCACTTTTTAGCGCTGCCAGACAGCAGCACTTTCATGTCAGCTGTTTTTGCAATCCAAATGTTTGCAATTATTGTAATGCTTACATCTTGTTTTCAACTACATTCGTACATACGAGTATAGAAAATGTTGCGATAGCCACAACATAAATCTAAATTCGATGGCATCTGCTTGCTCCTTCTGCTCTTTGAGTAATTAGCGTTAGTTTGGCGACTAGCCGCAGACATGTGAGAGCAGGAAAGATAGTGAGGTTCAACTGTGGCTCTATTTTGGTGACAAACGCACTGTCTCACTCCCTCAAACGCACACTTTATTTGCATATGCACTTCATTTACATTGAAGTCTGCACCAAAAGCAAAACAGTTCCCGACACACTACTGCTGCTCCTGGTCATTAGCTGAGGACAGACAGACGGACAGACCTTGCCGGGTCGTTGGGTGGAGCAGCGTCAACGAGTTTATTGCACTTTTGCTAAAGCCGTAAAGTCGCTGTTAACGTTGTGTAAAAAGACAAACACAAGTTCGTGGTTGGGTAGCCGGGCAGCCACTTACACTTTGGAGGAGCGGGTTTTGGGTGCAACAGCAACAGCGCCAACAAAGACGACAAAGAACCAACTTCGCCATAAAAATATAAAGAAATCAGAAAAGGCAAAGTGTGAGTCTGTTTGTGTGTGTGTGAGCATAGTCGATTGCAGTGTGACGGGCTGCCAGCAGAGGGCGCCAATCTTGTTTGACTTACTATCTCTCTCCAGTCTGAAGTTAACCACGTACGTGTGTGTGTGTGTGGGTGAGTAAGTGTTTTGGCTGATGCGCGCAAACAAAAGAGCAACAACTATGTACACACACACATACGTACACAGCCAATGAGAGTCAAGGAAGCGGTTTGTTGTTGGTATTGGTTTTTATTACTTTGATTGTCAGTCGTCGCTGCGCTTTACTTGCTTCCTCCCAGTCTCCCAGTCAGACAAGACAAAGTAATGAAAAAGGCAACACCACATTCTCCTACAACACCAACAAAAAAGAGTTCAGTTCTTGTTATTCGCAACATGTGTGTGAACAAAAACGTTCGTATTTCCTTCTGGTGTAAAAAACAATGCATGCATAATATTCAATTATAGTTGAATACTTAAAGAGATAATTCGACTTACATCGATTCGATGATGATGATGATGTTGATGACGATGATTCGAATTGGTCATTTTATGCGCTGCGAATTGCTGTCGTTGCCCTCGCTCTTCTGCCTTGCTCGCTTGCTCTCTTTCCAACTCGTTCTCTTTCACGAAGATATTTTTCTTTGTTGGTCAGCCGTTATGGCGTCCCCTTCCCACGCGCGCTCTTTAGTGGTTGCGTGTGTGTGAGTAAGCAGGAAATTATGCGTCGCACTGCGATTGCTGCTGGGTTGTTCTTGTATTGTTATTGTTGTTGGTCGATGTTCTTGCTCTTATTATTGTCGATGTAGTTGTTGTACCAATTGGTAGTTGATGCGCCGAAGTTCTTTGTTCTTTTGCTGTTGCGTTGTCCTTGTTGCTGCTGTTGCGTCGTTATAATTATACATTATAGCAAACTGTAATTGTGTAATTGAGCCGATTGCTTCTTAATGCGTAAATTAGTTTCTCTTTACATTTTATTTCTTTCTTGCGATTATTATTTGTAGATATTTGTATGCACATTACACTCGCTCAATAAATTCTAAGCGTCAACACAACTGCCACAAAACGGTTGAAATTTTAAGTCTATATAGATTTTTTATTTTTTTTGCGATTTTTTTTGCTATTTTAGCATTTCAACGTTAATTTGTTGCAACAATAATAACGTTTCGACACTCTTTACACGTCTCGCTCGAACTCAATTCTGTTTATGTTTATTTTTCTTGTGAAAATTTCAACGAGATTTCCGTGTGCTAAACGATATGCGCGATGAATCGATGCAAAATCAGCTGTAGCCTCCGTTTCTTCATCGCTAGATGTGCGCAATGCGCATCGATTGCACACAAAAACAAAGTCAGCTGTTTCAGGTAGCAATTAATGTTAAGTAACAGCTGATTCTTTTAATCCAAATGGTAATTATTATTATTTTTTATTTATTTAACTACTTCAAATTGTACATTGTTGCCCTTTGGCAACCAATAAAAAAATAAGAAATGCAATAAGATAGTCAGTCTGACCAAGTGCTGTAAAGCACGTAACAGTATGCATCAAACTGTAAAGTAGTTCAAAATGAGTAGCCCTGGCATCGACATGTATATTACAAAATTTTTTACAATGTCTCATTTTATTATTAAAATATTTATAATATAATAAATAATAGTGTGTAAGAACATATCAAAAATAGTTATTTAGGGTAATGAATTCAAGCTGCGCGCCCATTCTGTGTAACCTTTTACTTAAGGTCTTCTTAAAATTAAGGCTCTGGTCACACTGCTGTCACCGGAGCCAGCGCTTGTCAACTTCTTCTTCTTTCTTTGAGATTCGTATTGTAAATAATAAGCTTAATTAAATTTAAAATGTGGCCCATTGTAATGGCACTTTTAAGACGCAATGCTGTCTATTTTACGTTGCCTGTTGCAGCTGTTGTAGGTTTCATTGGCTACAACCTGGAAAGCATTCTATCCGATAAATACACGCCATATAGTCGTAAGTTCATGTTATTTTATTTATTTTCACGTGAAAGGCTATAAATTTAATCACTCATTTGATTTGGCAGCTTCTATTCAGGAAATCCGTGCAAAACGCTTAACTGACGACAACCTCATCGAAAATGCCGCCAATGTGGAGAAATTGCAGTTGAAAAGTGCGGTGCTGGAGCGCAATTTGTCGCCGTCTTTGCAGCCAAAAGCGTGATTGCTGAGCGAGCGTGTTGTTACCTAAGTTTTCATGAGTGTTAGTTAAAATTAGACAATAAAAAAAAATTTACCGAACTTCCGCTTTTCATTAGAGAGTTCATTATTACATCCCTTGCGGGGATCGAACCCGCGACCTTTGGATTAGAAGTCCAACGCGCTATCCTCTGCGCCAAAGGGACAGGTGGTGGACGCTTTGCCAATAACTCATACGAATCTAGTGCTGTTTTTTTGTTCTGTTTTGCCAACAAAAGCTCTCTCAGCGCCTGCAGGTGCACTACAAAATAAACTCAGAATTATTCTAAGCATACGCTAAAGCTGCAATAACGACTTGAATGCTTTTAAGAACGTTTCTGAAAACAACTATCTGAATAGGCAGCAACCCTCATATGGCCTCGGTGGCGCAGTTGGCAGCGCGTAAGTCTCATAATCTTAAGGTCGTGAGTTCGAGCCTCACCCGGGGCATGTAAATTTTTTGTTTGGTTTTTATGATTAAAATTTTTTTTATTTTTCTTGACAATCTCAAATGCTAGGCTGCGACAAGATGGGCTTAAGAGCTATTTAAATATCAAGTAGGTGCACATAAAAATTGAAATTAGCCTATTTGCCCATGCGCTGAATGGACCATTCCTGTTGGCACAGTGGGCAACGATTGTTCTGCTTTACCCACAACGACATGCAGCAGTGATGGAACGAGTGATTGCATTCGCCCCAAACGACAACACAGTCCTGACGGCCCAGCACATCTCGCTTGTTTTCCGCCTGGCAACGCAAACAGGAATCTGCAATGAGAACGAGAGATCGAGAATCGAGATGAGATTGAGAATAGACGTCAGTGAATAATGTGTGCAAATGTCGATGTCGGTGGCGCGTCAACTGCGACACCAACGACATTGGGCGGCAATTAGAGGCAGCTGCGATCGGGCTGCGGGTAACGGGACCCAACTCGTAGACAGTCAAGTAAACACGCCACTTGCTCCAGCTGCCCATCGCTGTTCCCTCCCAATTGTTCAACAATTCATTAGAGTGCCGACGCGTTTACGGGATTATGCAAAGTTCGAAGATATTATTTGAAACGAGAGGGGAAAAACAATTGAATTATGACTAAAAATCAAGTGGAACCCTGGCTCTGATTTCCATTTCCAGTTTGCAGTTTGTAGTTTGCAGTTTTGTGCTCATGCAATTTGATGTGCCATGTTATAACATTTTGTATTCATTCAATAACTGCAAAAGTTCTTTTTCATTCAATATCAGAATTTTTATTTGTTTTATATTTAACTTATCGTTGAATTCTTGGAGTTTCAGGCAAATTTTCAAGTGCGAAGCCTTTTTTGGTGGGAGGGGTCACTGACATTGGGGCGACGCATCGGTTTTCACTCGACTATTTTTCCCAGAACTCATGTATTTTTTGACAATGCACAAAACAACAAGTGTTCAATCGGTGTGTGCTTGTGTATAAGCATCACCTGAGCCACTTTTCAGTTGCAGGTGGTGGTGTTGACATTTCGAAATATGAACGCGTTTGCAAAAATATATTAATGTGTGCTGCCTACGTGCGAAAGCAAGGGATTCCGACTAGCAAATACCCTGCAACATAGTTGAGTATTTCGAAACGTAATATACGAACATTTTTTAAATTTGCATTTAAATAAAAAACAGATGGAGATGAATGAGTATTAATGTTTTACTTTGCATTAAAAGATATCAACATAAAAAACTTTCAGCCGCAATACGTATATGAATTCACATTAATTTAACTATTTAAAGTCTTGGTTAGGACGGAATTTATTATTATTATATATACATATATTTTAGTGATATAATGTCAATTTGCAGAAAAGAAAAAATAATTAATTATTATATGTTAAGTACTTATGTTCAACTGATGGTCATAAAACTTTAGATAGAGAAAGAACTAGTATCCTAACAGCATGGATCAAATATTGAGTCGATAATAATACTCCCAAAAATTTGGGATAATTCAAATTAATTTATATAATTACATATTTCTAAGTTTAGGACGATAATATGGCCGCTATGCCATTTTACTGGGCATCAAATGAACAATCAACTGCGTCGAAGCGTTGTCATTAAGCATGTTGTACGTTGGGGGCAGCATGTAACATATACGCCGCAGTGGCTGGCCCGCTGACTGGGGCATAAATGAGAAAGGGGCCGGCGGGGATTGTGAAGGGTCCATAGTGAAAAGTGGGGCTTGCATTGAATGAGTCAAAGTCAAGTATTATGTGAACTTATGTTTTGCACTTTTGGTGTGAATAAAATGCAACGACAATTTACTTGGGCTTGTAATTGAAAACCCCAAAACAGGAAATTGTTCGCATTTTTTTTAATGAATTTCCACGAATTTCGAGTGATGTCAATAGCCGATCGAACAGGTTTTCTATATGCATTTGTATGTAAATGCGTTCTAAATTAGTTGCTTAAGTGGGCGTTTGATTCGGTTATTGGTCTTTGAACTAGGCCAGTTTACTGCTCAAATTACAAAAATATTATTACGACTTCGCAAAACTACTACGAAAAGAAAAGATAGTTCTACCCATGACGCATTCGGTTCTCATGGTATGAGAATACCTGTCGCCCTAACCATGCAATTCTGATTTCATTTTTAGAAATACGCAAACATGCTTAGGTCTTATTTTTGTGTAATTCTAAACGCAACAATTTTAAAAATTGAGCAAAAAACACATACAAGTAATAATAAGGAAATCATCTGAAAATTCTTTAGTAAATGAATCATTGTTGGCTCTAGCTTTCCAATTGAAGAATTTTTAAAATCGAATTTAATAATTCTGTGTGAAGGACATCTTCTTCATTGTAAGAACCTACCAAATCTATCTATGTAAATTGGTTATTTAAATATTAGTTTTTAGATACTTTAGTAATGTTAAACCATCCCATTAATTTCAGCCCGAATCCCTTCTTCTTGGCACGTAAGAAGCAAGCCATCTATTTAAGAAGAGTTGTTTAATCAACCGTGATATACTTAGTTTTGCTAAATGATTTGTAGATATTTCTGGCACGATTAACATGCTCGTTTCACATGTAAAGCCATCGACCCTACAAATGAAGCGGGGAGCGTAATGACCCTACTTGGTCCGATTGCCATAAATATGGGGACCGATTAAATCAATTAAACTATCATTTAGCTGATTTAAAAATAAATGACTGATGGCATTTGCCACGCATAATAGATCCCAAAATGTGGCTGAGGCTGATGCAAGTGGTTCTCGGGTTAGTGATGTTGCTCAATGGCATGGCGGTAAGTGGTCAGGGGCCAGGCTAATGCAGGACAATTTCATAATCGCAGCCATTAACCCCTAGAGTGGACGACTGCTCAAGTTCACGAATGTGAAGTGCATGGACCTGCCGACCAATGCTGGTATCACGAAGTACGAATACTGCCGTTTAAAGGTCGTCAAGCGGAACTACGTCGAACTCTCGCTGAAAGTCGGGCTGCTCAAATTACCCATTACCAATCTGACCACAAGGCTGCAGTGCTTTCAGCGCACCGATGGCTATCGTCCTTTCATGTACAATGTGCTCTTTGATTTCTGCAAACTGATGAGCGCTCGACGTTATCACATTTCCTTCGAGAGGTTCGTCTTTGATACTATTCGCAAGTACAGCAACATTAATCATTCCTGCCCCTGGAACGAGGTGAGTTTGAGCATTTTTCTTGTTGCCCCAATTTGTATTCTTTGATTCTTTTGCAGGATCATATGAGTGTGGAGAAGTTTGCGCTGGACTTTACCAAGATCAATATGCCGGTACCGACAGGCGTTTATCGCCTTGACTTTACTTTTTACTCCTACGGCAGGCCCTTGACATTAACGCAGGTTTTCTTTGAGAAAATAGAGTGATGCGAACCCAATTCAAAATTGACGTTGTTTTTCTTTAAAGTGTTAGTGCAGGCAAACTGACTAAATTCGGTGGGTTCCACAATAATGGAACAGTGAATTCCAATTCCTGGATGTATATTTCATCATGTATTCGAGAACGCGTTCATCTGTACTCCATAATAATTGTCTGGGCAAGTTAAAGCCAATCAAGTCAATAAACAATTACTGCTCACATAGATCAGATCTAACGATCTTACGTGCTGTGTGTGAGGCCTGCTTGAATAAAGGGGCCGGGTCACAGTGGGGCGAGAGTGATTTGAAATGAAGTCAAATAAAAAGAAGCATGTGAATATACAAGAATAAGAATATTCTAAACTATTCATTAAACATGGTTTATTACCAACTAGAATATGTTGAGGAATGCTTTTGCTTTTGGTTGTTTTGGTTTTCAAATAACACGAACATATTATTCACATGATGAATTTTTGAGATTTTCCAATCCAGGCTATAATCGCAAATATATCAAATGAATACTTTAAAAATTATAAAAGGTTATTTTCTTAATTTATTGCAATATTATCTTTTTCTTGATTGCAAATCACTCGAGCTATACAGATTTCGAATTGAAAATTGTTATCTTTAAGTGTTCATCTAGTTTGGGCGCACTTTGCGGTTGTGGAAATATTTAATGCGTCATTTTATAAAGTGACTTGGGGAGCGGGGAAGGAGTAAGAAAAAGGTTGATTTGCAATTTGTGCTGACAGTCGGATTGGGTCACTTGAGCCAGACAAATGGAGGGTGTGTCGCCGTTTAGCATCTTTTGCGTTATGCAAAACGACAGAATGCAGCAGACGATTAAAAGCGGGTTAATTAAAAACTTGCATTATCAGGCCATAAAAAAAGCGAAATGAAACTGAAATGAAACGTGACAAATGACGCGACAGACGCGACCAGTCGCAGAGCTGAGAACTCAGGTGACTCGCCCGCCAAGCAACTGTGCATTGCGAAGTGTAAAGTAAACCAACACTCTCTTACTGAAGGTGCTTGCTACGACACGCAGAAGCTGCTGATATGCGTGGCGATCATGCAAACAGCAGCTGCTTGCTGTGTTAATTAGAAGAAAAACACTTGAACTAAGCAATCAAAAATTAATAAACTCAAATGCACTCATTTTTAGAAATGAGTGTTCTTACTTAGCACTTACTTAACTGTAACAAATATAGCCCACGAACACTTTTTCGATTTGCATTGAAGGGCAGCGAAATCGAGTATGGAAAAAAAACCAGTTCTTGAAATGGCATGTGAAATATTTACTTGTATAGGGCAAGTCGGCTGATACGACCAGACAGATATAAATAGACAGACGTACGCAATTAAAATTCCGGTTTCAAACACCTGACTTAACGCCAATGAACTGGGCCTAATGCATTCAGACCCAGACAAGATATGCAAATATAAAGCCCCTGCTCACTCACTTTCCTCTTTTCCGTCTGCGACTTATGTAACTCTCAAAGCTATAAGTTCAAGGTTAACGTGTAGACAGGTTGGCGGTTTTCAGGGAGCAGGGAGAAGGCAAACTGTCGACTGCCGACCGTCTAAAATTAGTGCTATTTGCTGTTTGACAATTTTCACACTTGTGACACGAGCAGCGCGACTCGTCTTTTTATTATATTTTTTTTTTGTCGATATCTATCTACGTCGTTATCAACGTAAATATCAATCACATGCAGTCGCCCTCCCCTTTGCGTTTCTCTTACGCATCGATCTAAAATTGTGGTTACTTGCGACTGCATTTATATCACGTTGCACGATTCGGCACGCCTACCACCCTCCCCGCCTGCTGCTTCGCCTACTCCGACTAAAACGAGTCGTCGTTGCTGATGTTATTCTCGTCTTCTTCTTCGTTTTGCTGTAACGGTCTCGCTTACGTGACGTCACGCACGGGGGCCTGTCTTCTGCGACAAAGCAATCGCAGCAGCAGCAAAACGAACGTGCCCCCAAAACCGGCTCGCCATTACTCTTCTCTCGCAAAGCTCTTCGCCTCTCTGCGTTTGGCTGACTAAGTGCATCTTTCAAAGAGATGCAGCAAAGAGAGCAAAAAGCTTTTTGCGGAGGCATTGCACATTGAATTGAATTTAATGGAACTGCAGCGATTGCGGCAATGGAAATATACTGTTACCAATTTGCAAGAGCATTTTACATTTGGCTACAATTGACGTTCAGTTGTGGAAAGTTACACATGTGACCATAGCACAGGTGTAAATTTCATTAGCTCGGTGTTAACTGCAATTCACAAGGCAGTTACAAAGTCGGATGCGGCTATATTAAAGCTGCAAAACTTAATTAACTAACAATAGGGCATAATTTTAGGTAATTATTAGAAGCACTTGCGAAGATCTCGCTTACAGATTGCCAGAAAACATATGTAGACAAAATTCAAATTTAGTGTTGCCTAAGTTAAGTAAAATATAAATGATCGTCTCTAGGGAATTTGCACTTGTATGCATTATTTTTGAGAAGCAAATTATTAATTTATTAATCGATTTGAGGGCTATGGGGAAACAATACAAACAAACAAACAGCACATATTTTAGCAATGTGCCCCTCCGAAGAGAACGAAAGAAGGAGACGCAACCAGGCAATTCTGGCATATTCCACTTGTCGGTCGACGATCGCAAGAATCTAGAGAGTGTGAGCAGCTGAGGGTAAAGACACCAAAACAATTGGGAGAGCATGCAACAACAATAACAGCAGCAGCAGCAGCAGCAGCAACAGCAATAAACCATTGCAAACTTAAAATGATTTTTACGAACAGAGCGAGCGAGAGTGAGTACAAACTGCATGCAAGGCACAAAGAGATGCGCAAGTGAATCGATGTGAGCAACAGAAGCAGGAGAGGAAGAGTAAGAGCAAGAGCAAGAGCAGGAGTAAATGATTCTTCAATAAATCCCCAACGTCGTCTGATGAGTGGAAAATTTCGATTTTCGTTTCACATTTGCCTTTTACATTTGTATTTCTAAATGTTTGCACTTCTTCTGCTAGTGTACATATAGCATATGCGTGTGTGTGTATGCAGAGTGTAAAGTGTATCACGTGTGTATATTGGCTCTGGTAAATTTCCATAAAAACTTCCACTCGTTTTAAATTTAGGACTTGACGCAAATTCACTTTAAACATGACATACGAGTTTAGGAGTCTGCTTGATCTTGCTTCTCACTGGAAACTTTTTGACGCAGCTGCTTTTTCGAAGTAGAGAACATTCTAGAATATACCCTGTGCCCAAGATTTTATTTCATCTTTTAACTTTTGACGATTTTATTTACAAAAATCCAAAATTTTAATTCGAATTATATTCAAAACGAGAGCCTATCTACCCATCTACTATTTTCTATTTACAATTACTTATGCAACTTTGAAATAAAATATAAACGTTCACACACTCACAATTCAATCGTATTTAAATATATTTTTAGCATAATAACTTTTAAAAGTTGACACAATGATATACATACATCTAAATCGGGTATTGTATTGGTGCTCCTAGCTCTTATAGAATCAGAGATCCAAACACTTACACGGACAGACAGATATGGCTTAATCAATTCGGCTGTTGATGCTAATCTAGAATATATACATACATATATTTTATGGAGTCGGAAATGTCTCCTTCTGCCTGTTACATTTGACATTTGCACAAAAGTATTATACCCTTTTTTTTCATTTTTTTGGGAGCAGGGTATAAAAGAGAAAATTATCGGTGTTTTACTGTTGATTTTAACCATTTCCTGATTCCGATTGATCTTACTATAGTAGTTCTCTATATCGTCTTTTTACAAATGGCGAAAAATAAAAATGTACAAATATAATTCTTTTAGAGAAATATTTCTCGTATTGTCAAAGTTTTTGTTTCGCTTTATTAATTCAAACATTCGATATTTTTGTAAAAAATATATAGTTTAAAGTATTTATTGGGAAGATTATTTATAATTAAGAATTTTCTAATCTAAATATTGCCGTGCGTTTTGGCGGTAATAAGTGTCTACCATAATTTTTCCTTTATTCTTCGGGCTTGTTTACGAGAGTGTGGTTTCATACATGATAATCCCCCGGCCTTATCAAAATGCATAACAATATCATAATACAGGTATCTCATCCCGCTGACCTTGATGCGTCTGCTTACAAAATGCCGCCAACTCTATCCAGCTCTGGCTACAACTGGATCTGATGATTAGGGTCTGGGCCTGGGTCTGTAGTGTTTGTTGTTGGTCTCTCTTTTGGCACACTTTACATAAGCAGAGTGCCGGAGCACGTGTAGGTCGTAACCGTGTGCAAATAATGTAGTGTATCATCGCAACGAGGGGTGTCCGATTAATGCCAAGTCAAGCAGTGTATGCTTCTGGTGCCGAAATAACGATAAGCCACCAGTGAATATTCGAGAGAGCAGTTGTAAACTGAGAGGTAGAATATCTGGCAGTCAGGTAAAATAAGTGTATATCTGATAGCATTGACAATAGCTCAACTCCCGCCACTAAAACACTTGAAACATCAAAACAAAAACCAAACATGGCCAAAAGAATGATTATAGTCCGTTTATCCAGCACATTCGCTGATCAAATCTCTGAATGAAATTCTTAAATTCATCATATTTGATGGCAAGTCTTATATTATCGGATGACAAGTATTATAATACTAGGAAATTATAATAATTGCCCGCTACCCATTTCGATAAAATACACTTACTCGAAATATAAAAATACTTATATATATATTTGCATAAAATATTTAGTTTTATAAATATGTTCAGTATTATTTGTTTGGTAAGTGCCAATCTTAAATTAAATCTTCTAATTAATTGAAACACATTATAATGTTCAGAAGAAGACCTCAAATATGAAATGAAAAACATTTGAACAAGTGTCGTTATGTTATATTCAGTGTACTGAAAATCAATCTTCGCTAATTGACTTTAATGACCGTCGCAAGTTTTATCTATCACCTTTTTTGATACCACCGAAAGTGTTAATTTAAGGTAGGGAAATTTTACAGCAATTGCAGTCAGTAATCTATAAAATGCGCTATTTAGATATGACAACATCGACTGATTACTGACACTGCTCCGACTGCAATCCACGTGAGATGTGAATGCCACAATAGAACGCCACACGTCGCGTCGTTGTGTCGTGGGTGTATGTAAATATTGACCTGGTGCAACTATTCGACGAGAGGCAAACTAAATCGACTGCTCACTGACTATGTGGCGTATTAGTAATGACGTTAAACTATTCGCTGCATACTTATTTGAAATTGTTTTATTATATTTATTCTTAGATAACCAGACACTCTGACGAAAGGTAAACAAACTAAAAGCCGAGCTCCGTTCATTGCTCGTTCAAGAAGTCAGGGTATATACATTCGCATACCTATAAAATTTTAATTCCCACTAAATAACAAAAATAGTTGCAATATTTATATTGTGCTTTATTCGGTGAATGAATGTCACTTGTAATGACATGCAATTGTTGTAATTGTGACTGACTTTAGGCTGTAAATATAGCAGTAGCTATGAATAAATTACCTTAAGTTAATCTGTAACTATAACTGTAACTATTACAAAATTACGGGCGACTGTCGCAGCTCTCATCGGACAGTTGACTGTCATAAAGCAACAGCAACGTAATCTAATAGTTGTTGTTTGCCACACGCAATTGTTATTTAATTTGACATTCTATTGGCTGGCTGACTGGCTATCGTGTATAAGCACACAGTATTATAAAAATAAATCTAATAAAAAAAATATAAATAAAGAAGAAAAAAAGTTACCTGCCCCGGGTGAGGCTCGAACTCACGACCTTAAGATTATGAGACTTACGCGCTGCCTACTGCGCCACCGAGGCCATGTTCTAAGCGACAGCCGTTTGCTTACTTCAATCAGCCGCCACGTGGCGCTTTTGTTTCGCTCATTTTTAATTTTAGTTGAGGCGCACTTTTGCGTTTACGTTTGCCTTTTGCAGTTCTATTTGTATTTTGATTTTGTTTTTGTATTTTGTTTTCATTTTATTTAATTTTAAAATTATACGCAGGACATGACACATTTTTGCACGTATCTAAAAGCTGTGGAAAATAACTAAAGGGCGTTTATGCAAACATTGATTAATGCCAATTTCCGATTTAACAAAATAAAAAAACGACAATAATACCAATTAGAATATCAGTTGAGTGCAGTTCCATCTTGAAAACATCAAGCATGCGACGATGTTTAATTGTCGATAGTATTCAATCAATTTATTGCGTATGGGAAAAGTACAACAAATTATTAAATATCAAACTTACAGCTATTGAGCCAACAGAACATACAACTTTTTATTGAATTAAATTACTGCATTTATTATACGTTTTGTATAAAATACTAATCCAATCGGACAGGTTTTGCAAATAAATGACGAAATACTTATAGTCTCAAAAGGAATGTCTAAAAATATTCTAACTGCTTGAGTCCTAAATACCAACTCAAAAACAATGAAAATACGTTGCTCGACGCATAGTTACTCTATTGCTTGTTAACTGTAAGGTGTGAGGTGTACAACTGCATACACTCGGTTGACGATGCATACGGGGTATAACCAGTTAGACAATTACCATTTTAAATTATATTAATATATGCACAGACATATGTTTGTATGCGTCTAAGCGCGTATGTGATGTACATATGTATGTGTATGTGTGGCTAATTAACAAAGTGCCGCCGATCGACGTAAAGCTTTTATTAGCGGTAGACGCGACGACTTTGCGCGAACAACTTTGAACTGGCCAGTGTGACCTTGAATGAAGGGCGCTGGTTTTGTGCCATTTAGCCGTAATTACCTGAATGAGTGTGTAGTAAGAACAAATTCTTCTATTGCATGCATATAAAGTAAAGAATTGATATTGACTAGTGTGTGAGTATCAAACAATGTTTGCTTTCAAAATAAAAATCATAAATCGAAAAATCCACAAGACTTTGCTCATTAGAAGAGAGCTTGCGCAATCTCTCTGCGTCATCATCATAGATGACATGGGAGCTTTTTTCCCATTTACTTTTTCAGCGAGGGGCAAAGGCAACCGTTCGGATTTTGTGACTTCAAAGTTTAAAGTACGTTTGCACAAATATTTGAGTCGCAGTCGCAGTCGTCATCGTCCGAGTATTATAAATATTTATACGACCTTTATCAGCTGCAGTCGAAAGTTCAGATAGCAAGTTGGCCCACTACCAAGCACATTATATTATGTTATTCTGCAGAATACTTTAATGCATTGCACTGTAGACTGGCAAGTCATGCTGGCTTTACACACTTATGGGTAACCAAAATATCAGCGTATGCGTGAGCTGTGTCTGTGTGCCGGTGTCTGTGTCTGTGTGCTAACACTTTCCACATGTGTATTAGTTGGAGGCTCGTCAGTCGTCACAAAGCTCGCACGTCATACGAACCGCCATCATTACATATGTTTGTATGTATGTACATACATATGTAGATCTGCACACATACATATCTATGAATGTATGTGGTGTTTTTTGTGTATTTGCAGATTATGTGCCAAAATGGGCCCACGTTCAAAATAAAAACAAAAACAAACATATACATATACATAGATATGTACATATATGTATGTGTGTTGGTTGGCGCGTGAGCGGGTGAGCGGCGCAACGTCCGGCATCACATGCTTTGGTTAATTTGTTGTTTTTGCTTTTATTTGTAGCATTTCGAGTGTGTGCGAACGCTAAATTTAGCATTTTTGGCTTAATTACCAAAGAGAGAGCGTCAGAGAGAGGGAGGAAGAGAGTATATTCGACAAACCGACCTACAGATCGTGAGAGCCAATAGCGCTCGTGCGTGTGTTGCTGTGTATGTGTGAAGAGAGAACGCTGCACACTCTTTCATGGTAATGTACGTGCCGTTTACTGTGTGCTACTAGGTAGAGAAGGGAAGGGGAGAAATGAGGACAGCTTTTATCGTTTGCCAATTGCAATGACTGTGCCAGTGATTGCGACTCCCAAACATCAATTAGATAAATAAGCTTTTAATGATTTCTTGTAATTTGTTTTAATTTGCGCGTGCTTCATTGCTCTATATCCGGAAGCGGACAACTGAAGCAAATGGCGTCAGCTGGCTATCAGCATTAATTAACGCGTGTGCTGCATCTGTCACATACGCTAATTAGTTATTGAATACATACATCAATAAATACTAAATAAATAGTTAAAGAATGTATTTTTAGGCCAAGCCCACAAACAATGTCAGAGTAGAAATTTGCTGACGCAATAAACGGCAATTGCATCAGCATTTTGGGCAATATGTGCGCCTGCGCATGCGTCAAAGTATTTGACTGTGACTGCAACTCTTTTTCGCTCTCTTTCCTCTTTCCTAGGGCACCATGTAAGAAAGCGAGAGCCCAACCAGAGTCAAAAGCGGCTTCGTCTGTCCCACTCTCTCACTCATTACATCTCACTGTTACCAAGTGCTCTTGCTGCGATATTCTTCACTCTCTCAGCACTGCCTGTTGCTGTGGCAGCATACTGCGCTGCCGCTGTCGTTCCCGCTGCCTCTGTCACTGCTTGCTGCTGTTGCTGCTGTCGATTAGCAGTGAGCACGTTATGTACGTGCAGCGGCGGCGGCCGACATGACTTGGGGGCTCGTCTGCGCCTTTTTGCGGCGGGTCGGTTGCGTGAATTCGCTTATTTCTTTCTGCTTAATTCGCTCTAAAAATAGTTAAAGTGGCAGCGAGTTGCGATAACTCCACAAACCAAAGCACGATACGATTTCTGTTGTTTTTTTTCAAGTTAACGCCCCTACTCAGAACTGTGACAAGTGTCTTTTTGTTTTATTGTCATCATGAGTGTCTGATTTCGAAATTAATCTACTATACAGTCGAGATTCCTGATGGCTATTTGAGAGTTGTGAAATCTTAACGAATATTCTACAAAAGCTTTTTAAGATTCTGCAATCGATAGGACATTACATTTTTGTAATATTAGTACAAAAATTGCGGAACTAATTTAAGATTAAAAATAATAATTTAGAGTGGAAATTTAATGTTTTCCTTTTGAAATATATGTATATGTATATTTCTCCTTCGACCCATTTAACTTCACCTTTACCTATACGAAACAATTCAGTGTGTACTCAAGTTCATTGCACTTTCGTTTTTTCCCTTTTTCGCAATACTTCACCACAACTCTTTATTTGTGAATATCTTAGTCCCCTACTTATGCACATGCCTCTGTAGTGCTCTCAATATTCCCCGTACAGCTTTTTTTTTTTTTGGTTGGTCGTCAAACAAGTTTTCAGCTGAAATCACTCGTGACGGTGACTCGTGTTTGACCTCCTCCAGTGTCCAAAAACAAAAGACAGCAATGTGTATTAGCCCATTATCGTTTCTTTTTATTTTTCGACTGTACAGTAAAGCCTTGAGAAATGGCAAATACTCGGTAATTATTGGGCAAATTAATTGTAGCTCAAGCCAAAGTCGAGGACAAATGACGGTCGATGCCTGAGATACCAAATGACGAAAGACATCCAATGCTAGACAGCTGAATACCATAGTTTCCGTAAAGCCTATTCAAGTAAAATTGTACTAATTATAATCATTGTTTCTCAGGTTTGTCATATATTAATATCATTCCGGTTCGCATTAATGTCGAATTGAGTTAGACAGTTGACTGACGTAAGACTTTGGCATATCTTTGAAATATTTGTGTGAAACAATTGTAAAAAAATGTGTGTCTATGAAAAGTAGATAAGTTTACTAAAAATAACGTGTTATTATACATCTACATATATGTTGAACAATTTTATGGGTGAATTTATGGGTATATTCTGGGCATTTTGACGTTCCATTAAATACATTTCACACTTTTCTGTTGATTATACTCAAAGAAACTTGTTACCGGTATGTTGAGAAAATATTGAAATTCTAAATTATTCAAAAGTATACAAAAATGCTCATTCAAAGTAAACAGAAAAATTGTGGATTTGTTAGCCTAAATCATTAATTTATTACAATTAGTTATCAGAAGATATTATTCTTATTCTGGAACTTTATTTATAAAAATTTCGTTTATATTCTTTATTTAATCCGCAATTTACAGGGTATTAGACATGTTGAGTACTGCAGATATCATGATTAAAAACTTTCCGTTTATCTCTGTACGTGTTTGTAAGCACACACACACACACACACACACAAATGTATTCTGTTTTCGCGCTGTGTGTGTGAGTGCGAAGACTCATGCCTTTTAAACTGAAACAGCAGTTGGCAATTGTGCGTACTCATTGAGAGGCAATGTTTGTGCCTTGTTATGAAATAGAAAGACGAGCCCCTCCACAATTGGGGGCACGATTCAAAATAAAAGCAAACTATCAGCCCAACGGAGCCACAATAATTATTTGTTTTTTCGAACAAAAACAACTGCTTTGGATCAATTTTATTAGATTGCGATGGGCGCCAAAATACAAAAAAAAGAAGAAAAAGGAATGGGAGGCAATGAAGAAGTGCCACGCAAATGTGCTCCAAGGCTGCAAAATTTGCACGCGCCCTCAAAGTCAATTTAATATTAATAATATTCAATTGAAAATATGTGTAAATAAAAATCAATTGGCGCAAACAAAAACGCAACGCATACAGGCATCGCAATTGGCTATTAACGCGACTCCAATACAAGAGCGACAGCCAGCCAAAACAAATCAATAAAAATATAAAGTCCCTCTGTGGCTGCTGCTGTTGGTGCCACTGTGTCGCGGCACGTCCTCCAAGAAATGCCCATAATGCGTCATAAAGTAGCGCAGCATCTAATCTATGCTTACAGTAACAACACAGCCGCAGCGACTGCGACGCAGCGCCTTAGTTACGCCGGCGCGCCAAGCATTGTGGCTGCGCGCAACAACAATTTGTATACATACCTTTGACTTTGCTCTGCACTTTTCATCATCTAATGGCTGGCGTCGTCATCAAACACACACACACAAACAAATAACTGCATGAGTATTGGCGACTTCATTCATGCCTTCTTTGCGGCCTTCGCACGCTATACTAGGCTGCTCTCCAAAATCTGTCAATGTCTCCTTGCCTCGCCAGAGCAGCGCCCCACAAACTTAGAGACAAACTTGTTCACATATACTCACACGTCTCGTTCACGCACACACACACACACACTCATGTGAAGAGGGCGCACAGTGGGAGAGCATAGCGCTCTCACTCTCTCGCCTGTTTTACCGTTCAACGGCGCGAACAGTGTGTAAAAAAGCTCGAACGAGTTTCTTTGAAATGGTGTGTGCTATATAAACGTTGCGCATTCGAATCTCGTGCTTCAGTGCCACAATAGTGGATAACACATTTAGTAGTTTGTTAAAAGGTAAAAAAATATTGAGCGATAAGCGCACAAGAAAATGCGCAAACTACACGTTCAAAATGTAGTATTTAAATATTAAAAAAATATATTTTTATTTCAATTTTTAAAAAATATTTCGGTTATCGCTGTGATTAATTGTCACTTGTTATTAGCAGTTTTACTGGCGCTACAAGTTCCGGTCGTAGCCTTATCGAGTTTTGTGTATCGCGTTGTTTTTTCAAATGTATCCAAATAGGAAATAAACTAAGAGCTCCATTAAAATAAAAAGGGAAAAAAATATAAACAAGTCTATTGGTTGTCTGGTGCAAGAAATTGTCATGTAAATTTATGCGAATTTTTCGATGTATTTATACTACGTCAATTCGATAAGTTTAATAAATTTCAACGACTGGACACGAACTCTCAAGTTATTTAATGCAAAAGTTTTACGTAATTTGTGTGTTTGGCAAAAAGTGGTGTAAAAACTACAACAATAATAATAACAACGACAACGACAAGTACAATAGAAGAAACCCACATCAAGGCTAAAAGAAACTATAAGCAAAACAAGAAATAAATGAGAGAATTCGCAAAAATTGTCGACAAATTTTTGAGAACCGACCGTGAAAAATTGTTAAATTTAGAAATTGTTTTCATCGCAACAACAACGTAGATAGTTTAGATATGTAGTGTTCAACCTGTGAGAAAATCGAGAAAAATCGAGTACAACAATAATTGCAATTTTCAAATACGCAAAAATGAAAATTTCTGAGCATTGACCAGTCGCAAGCGGGCCAGACTAAAGCCTAATGTGGGCGTCGTTAATTGAACCAAATTAATATATGTGCATGCTTAAATATAATATGTACTTATAATATACTAAATAGACGAAGACTCAATTGCCTGATAAATGTAAGATGCTGCCGCTTGCGGTTCGTCTTTGTTAATTAACAGCAACAAACGCAAAAAAAAAAGTTGTTTTAAAAATAAATGCCCAAAAACGCACTTCGAAATTCGCAACGTTGCACTGTTGACAAATGGAGCCGTCACAGCCACAATTTTCACCTGAATGTATATGTGTGTGCGAGCGTAAGAGCGTGTGACATTAACAGCACGTGAGCGCATTGTAAGAGAGTATGGCTCCTGAAGAGCAAGCAACTGCGGCTTAAGAGAGCAGCACAGCTAGAGAGACAAAGTTGAGCGCGACGGGCCGCTTTGTATGTGCATGTGTGCATGTATGCGTGTGTGTGCCTAATTGTATTATAGTTTCAGCTTATTATCGTAGGTAGATCATTAAGCGATAGCCCGCCTCCCCCCAAACAAGTGTATCTATTCATGCATGTATGCGTGTAGATATCAAGAATGAATCACCAGACAGACAATTCAAAAGAGCATACACAAGCTGCGTTCAAGGTCAATTGCAAAACTTTCGCCGCACTTGCAAAATGCAACAATGGCTTCTTTGCCCTACACTTGCACTCCTTGCGGACAATAACAAAGTTATGTCATGGCTGCTCACAGCAGAGCTATAGAGAAGAGTCCCAAATACATAAGTAAATGTGCGCAGCCATAAAGGCGACAGCGCTAGAGTTGCCATTGTGGTTGCCGGTCGGTCGCCAAAAGCAGCGCTGTCGACGTCATGGCGGCGCCCACGCGTCCCGTTGTTGTTAGCATCACCATCATCACATGACGCAGGAGCAAAAGTCAAGGAATGAGCGCAGAATGCCATCAACCGCATTTCTTTCAATTCTTTTTCGGTTTATTTTCCTACATTTTTTGGCCCACAAAAACGATCATTAATTATTTTCGGCTAATAAAAAATAACACACAGCGAAATATTTGTGTGGAAAATTTTTGAAAACAAAACAAATTTTTGTTTTGTGCTTTTTGCACACAAACAAAAAAGGCGCCAACACTGGGCGACAAAAATGTTGACACAAGTGCTTATTAATATTGTTGTTGTTTATAGCAAAAAAAAACAAAAAGAAAACGAAAACTAAAAATGTGTCAAAATTAGCAGGGCTTATGCTTAGCTAATCTGGGAGAAATATTATTAAAAATATATTCATAAATATTTTTGAAAAAAGTTTCGACAGCTACCGAATGACAAAAAATAAGAGAAGACAATTTATTTTGTACAGTTGGTGTGAACAGTAAAGTTACAGGTTGAACTTTTAAAATGTGGCAGTTGACAGTTGTTTTTGTGGATGCTAAGTTTTGTGACCGACTGTGTAGAAGAGTCACGCGTGTTATCAAGGACATAGACCACTTTCCGAAGCATATTTCATGCGAATATATAATATATACATATACCGCTGTCAGTTATAGATATTTAAATACATATAGGTACTTTGCAAAAAGTGGGTGTGCTTCTATCTATAACGTATAACGGGGGCTCGCACTATCAAAGAGCAAATAGCCCAAGACTCGATAAGAAGCAGACATCGCCAGACATTAACACAGCGTGGTAGACATTATTTAACTGATTGCTTTAAGTGGTAAAAGCTTTCGATGGGAAGCCAAAGTGCACGTCCAAGTGCAATAAGTACTTCGTACACCTCTACACTAAGTACACTTATGTTTTTTTTATTAAACTCTCTAATTGAATTGTATTCTCCTCTTTTCCAGCAAAGACAAAATCCAAATATAAAGAGTACTGCAAACGCACACTGAGACCTTGTTTACAATTTACATAAATCAAGGAAAGAAAGGAAAAACAATTTTCAAAGAATCACAACAAAAAGTCAGTTTTGCCCCAAGGTAAAAAGAAGAAGCAGAAGAAATACCAAAAAGTTCAAGTTCAGCATTCAGCTGCTATTGATAAGATGAGTGGACGTGACAATCGAGGCGCCGGCGGAGGAGGAGGTGGCAGTGGTGGGGGACACCATCATCACCATCAGCCGCTGAGCAGCGCCATGGGCAAGCTAAAGGAAAAACTAACCAGAGCCGGTGTAAGTATTACAAGATACACATATCAGATATTTCATCTTGAAGATACTCTTTGCAAGTGAGCTGTTGCCACACAAATATCAAGCAGTTTGAGATAAGGAATGTAGCCTTAATAAGCTCGACCAATTTTACGACTGCGATCGTTGGACTTTTTTACGCTTGCGACTATGAATGAATCGCCCCTAGACAATCTTAAATTGATGTATGCTATTGAGTGAGATACAGATAATTCAAAATAATATTATACGTTTTAGAAATTTTTTAAATGTGTACTCTCTATAAATAATTGAATGAGCTAAAAGCACATAATTTAGAAATTCGAAAAACAAAAATTATAATATTTTAACGATAATTCTATAATTATTATATGGAGAGATATTCTATTTAATTTTCTTTTAAATTTTTGTTTAATACATTTTTTATAATAATATTTAAATCATTTATTAAGATCCATTGCTTAGCATCTTTAAATGGCACCCAAACAATTTTGAGATATATATGCCATGTTTAGCTTCTATATTGCAAGACAAAAGTACATAAAACTTTGGTGTTAAGAAAACAAACTAAAAATTTAGTTAGTTAAGGTCAAAGCCAAAATATGATTTTGATTATAATTTTGATAAGAGAACTCAAGACATTCTTTAGCTGTTATACCCAAAAGAATTAGGGTAATTTTAGATTAATATAGATGAAAGCGAAAGCGAAAAAAAAAACGCAAATGGAGATAACGAGGTGCGATGTATGCTGGAATCATGAGTCTTCAATCTTCAATCTCGAATCATGAATCTTAAGTCGGGGGTTAATATTTGGCTTTGAACAGCAAACGCTCAAGAACAGTTCGATTAGTCGAAGTAGGGTCTGTATATAATCTCTTGCCGGGACTTTCGCTTCATTGATTCGCAATAACAAGCTGCGTGGCGCGTGTGGCAGCAGAAGCACCAGCAAAAATAAACTGTTGTGAAACCCTGTGATTAATCGAGAGTATCAATAATTGTGCAGGAGGAGCTGGGCTATCATCGTGTGGAGAGCAATCTATCGGCGTCGAATACGGGCACGAGCCTGGACACAATTCTACCAGAGGATCCGTTTCCGTTTCCACAAGCGGCGCCACAGCGTCATCCACAACAACAGCACCAGCAGCAGCAGCAGCCACAACAGCAAGCACAGCAGCAACAGCTGAGACTGTTGCACGACGTGGACGACGAGACGCCGCTTTCGTTTCGTCCTCTGGTCGACGACGACGACATCAACGAGCCGCCACTGTTGCATGTGCACACGCAACAACAACAGCAATCACAACGTGGTGCCTTGCGAGGCAGCGGCAGCTTGGAGTTGACACCGTTGCCGCCACCGCCAACCTCATTGGAGCCGCATCGCGACCGACAGCAACGCGGCGTCGAGGAGCTGCAACGCAGCAAGCAATCGCTCAAGGGATCGCGTGTGTCTTTCGAGAAGCAGGGCAGCAAGGCGACACCAACAGCAGCAACAGCAGCAGCTGCCGCCGAGAGCAGCGACGAGGACAGCTTCGAGGATAAACGCATTGGGTTCCAGCAGCAGAAGGCGACCAGCGTCGATCACAAGGGCATACTCAAGGACCTCAAGCACATTCTGGCCAGCGACAATCGGCGCCAGTTTCAGGCCAAAAAGCACGTCTCACTCGACATCAAGGGCACCCGTTTTCTCGAGGACCTGCTCAAGGACTCGTCCTCCGAGGAGGAGTTCCACAAGACACGTCGCGAGTTTCAGGGCCGCAAGCATCAGAGTCTCGATCCGCGTGTCACATTCAAGCTCGACAAAGTATTACAAGGCTCCAGCACCGACAGCGACGAGGAGGGCGACGACGCCGAGCACAAGCGCCTGATTCATCGGCCCAAGGACATAACCAAGCCCCTCATCATTGACCTCAAGGATCTGGATACCGAGAGCGACGAGGACTTCGTTAGCTCGCGACAGAACTTCCAGCAGCAGCGCTCCATCAGCACAGATTCACGCAAGAGGTGAGTGATCCGCTTCTCTCTCTCTATCTACATATTTCAATTCCCTTATCTAGCTCGCAATCCTCGCGAGCTTTAATGACGCAATTGCTCCATTTGTTGTCGTGGCTGCTGCGACGCAGTTTGTCAATTTGTCAATTCGTGTTTTCGCTTTGATTAATTTGTATGTCTTTCGTGTGTCTCCGCAGCCGGCGACAGTACGAGATGGACGACATGGGCAACAAGCGGGGCGACAACATCCGGCATGCGGTGCCATTTGTCCGCCAGATCACTGAGGATGGCAAGCCCAAGCTCGAGGTCTACAGGCCCACCACGAACCCCATCTACATCTGGACGCAGGTAGGTCAAATTATAGAAACGAATGTCAGACCGTCGTTTATGCGATGAAACTTAACGCGAACAAGCAACTAATGAGTAGAGAAGCAAGCGCAATGGGACAGTTGAAGCAACACAAAGTTATTCAACCAGAATCATTCCGAAATTGAAGCAGCCATTTAAATATGTTACTACGCCAAGTCCGATTGATTTAAAGTAGTCAACATGTTTTTGCAGTAAATTGCAATAATAATGATAATATAAGCAATATGTATTATAGGTAGTCAAAGTGATACAGAATACGAATAAGTTTGCACAATCAACTTTCACACGAAGAGGTATTCGAAAAAGCATATTTATAATTATTGGAGACAACTTTAGCATGAAATGCAGGCCTGAACTATGTTCAGTATTTGCGATTGCCATTCGCCATTTACATGGCATACACATTGCAGCTAACATTGCTGGCTCGCATCTATTGTTGGCTCGTTAAGGATTGCGACTGAGAATGAGAATGAAAATGAGACTGTTGCTAAACTGGCGCCTCCAACTGTGTGTGAGCATGTGTGAGCACATGCGTAGCGCGTGGGCATCTGGAGATGGCAGGGGCGGGGGGAGGGTGGCGTGTCATGGGGTCTGGCCTTATGAATGGCATTAATATTGCCATAAAGCATTCAAGCGCGCACTCGCAATTCATACCGCAATTTAGAGCGACTCGAGCGCGTGTCCGGGCTATTTTCGCACGCCCGGATTAGACAACGCCCTCCCCCACAAGCTGCCCCCTCCGCGCACTGAGTGGCTTGTTAATTGAAATTGAAACTGAAATAACGCCAGAGTTAGTTGAGGTTTATGCGCAGACTAAAAATACACGGACAGCGCCTCAATAACTGATAGAGTGACCCATCAATCCGAATGCAAAATGCAGTCATTCAATCAGTCAGTCCGTCAGCCAGTCGGTCCGTCAGTCAGTCAGTCACTCAGACTGGCTGTGCTCTGCTGTGCTGTGCTATGGCCCAGGGTCAAGCGAACAGCTTGGTTGCACTTGGAAAAGCGGGAGTAAAGCGGCTTGAGCTCTCACATCGAACGAACGCACTCGCCAGCAGCGTGAACTCTTCTCGCACTGCTGATATTGCTACTGATACTGATAAGACTAACGAAGTTCAAATCGAAGGCGATCGCAACGATCGATAGTGTCGCATAAATCCGTCCGTGATGCCTCGTACGTGACTGTGCCGCAAATCAAAGCCAAAGATCTCGCTGAATATAAAGCACAGCTTAGACGTTTTCGAACTGGCGATTGCATCCGCAGTTTCAGTTTAGCTTCTGTCCGATCAAGCGCAGCACTTGCGTTAGTTCCACTGCAAAATAAAATATATATTGATCAGCCGAGTGAAAGGCGGAATAGCGAAGCAAGGTTGCCCCCGTTGGTAGACAGCTGCGACTGACAACCGAACCGCATCATGAAGATCCTAATGCGCGCGGACACTCATGTGTCCTTCTCGGTGCCCATCGAGGAGCCCAAGGCCAAGTGCACCTACTCGCAGGTGCGACTCCCACGCTCACATCAGCTAATTGCATTGCGCCAACTGTTTTTCGCTCTTCCAGGTGCTGGCCGCTTTGAGCGTCTCGATGGGATCGCTGGTAGTGGGCTTCGCCAGCGCCTACACCTCGCCCGCTCTCGTCTCCATGACCAACACGACGCTCACCTCCTTTGTGGTCACTCCCCAGGCGGTAAGTTGGAGCACATTCCCATCCCACAACTCAGTTCCCTTATTTATTTGGAGCTTTTGCTTGCAGGCTTCCTGGGTGGGCGGCATTATGCCGTTGGCTGGCTTGGCGGGCGGCATATCGGGCGGACCGTTCATCGAGTACCTGGGCAGGCGCAACACCATTCTGGCCACTGCAGTGCCCTTCATAATCTCCTGGCTGCTCATCGCCTGCGCCGTGAACGTCGCCATGGTGCTCTGTGGCCGCTTTCTCGCTGGCTTCTGTGTCGGCATCGCTTCGCTGTCGCTGCCCGTATATCTGGGCGAAACTGTGCAGCCAGAGGTGCGTGGCACGTTGGGTTTGCTGCCCACGGCTTTCGGTAACATCGGCATTCTGCTGTGCTTTGTGGCCGGCACCTATATGGACTGGTCGATGCTGGCGTTCCTGGGCGGAGCTCTGCCGGTGCCCTTCCTCATACTGATGTTCCTCATACCCGAGACGCCGCGCTGGTATGTGAGTCGGGGACGCGAGGAGCGTGCTCGCAAGGCGCTGGTTTGGCTGCGAGGCAAGGAGGCTGACGTGGAGCCGGAGCTGAAGGGTTTGATTCGGTCGCAGGCCGATGCGGATCGTCAGGCCACGCAGAACACGATGCTGGAACTGCTGAAGCGCAGCAATCTAAAACCGTTGTCCATTTCGCTGGGTCTCATGTTCTTCCAACAGCTAAGCGGCATCAACGCCGTCATCTTCTACACAGTGCAAATCTTCCAGGATGCAGGCTCCACCATCGACGGCAATGTGTGCACCATCATTGTGGGCGTTGTCAACTTTATGGCCACGTTTATTGCCACGCTCCTGATCGATCGTGCCGGACGCAAGGTAAGCCACAGTATCTTCGGGAGCATCTCGAACAGCAAACTTACTGGAATCTTTGGCTCTCCTAGATCTTGCTGTATGTGTCCAATATAGCCATGATCTTGACGCTGTTTGTGCTGGGAGGCTTCTTCTATTGCAAGTCTTCCGGTATGGACACCTCGAATGTGGGCTGGCTGCCGCTAAGCTGCTTTGTTGTCTACATACTCGGCTTCTCGCTCGGCTTTGGACCCATTCCCTGGCTGATGATGGGCGAAATTCTGCCCGCCAAGATTCGTGGATCGGCGGCCAGCGTGGCCACCGCTTTCAACTGGTCCTGCACCTTTGTGGTGACCAAGTCCTTCCAGGACATGATAGGTAAGGCATTTCACTATTCAAATTATATGCTTGACTAACTTGAATTGAATTTACAGATTTTATGGGCGCTCATGGTGCGTTCTGGATGTTCGGCTCCATCTGCTTCATTGGCCTATTCTTTGTGATAATTTATGTGCCCGAAACGCAGGGCAAATCGCTGGAGGACATTGAACGCAAAATGATGGGACGAGTGCGTCGCATGTCCTCGGTGGCCAACATTAAGCCGCTGTCCTTCAACATGTAAGGACATGTGAGAACGAAATCAACCCACAACAGCAAAAAGAAGGATCTTTGAAGCGATCAAACCAAATATTAGACTAGAGCCTTAGTGCTTAAGTACAACGATAACGCTGACACGATAACTGAAGCTGTTATCGCCAGAGTTATCGATAGTTAGAGCTATTCATTGTATACTACAAACATACAAAAAAGAAAGATATACATACATATATAACATATACACAAATTATGGCCGAAATATGCCGATTGCAAATGTAGACGAGCAACAAGAATTTCCTTTATTGTTATTATTATGATTAATATTATTATTATTATATTATTATGATTATTGTAATTATTATTTTAATCGTTAAGATCGATTGTACATTATGAGTTTAGCACTAATTATGAATTGAATTTATTGCTGTAGACAAATGACACGCAAAAACACACATTGTATACGAGTGTTTGTGTTCTAGTAGTTAAGTAACAAACAAAAAACAAAAACAAAAACTATCCCAAAAACTATGTATTTTGGAAGAAGTACATGGTCTCAAAAGGCCAAATCTCCAAAGTGCCCCTTAGAACCCACCACAAGTGATGAGAAAGTGAAAGAATGAGGGAAAGACAAAGAGCTATTCAATTGGCCATTCGAATAATATGAATCTATATTCACAATATCACTCGCAGCAGCTGCAAACAATTGTACATGAATATTGTAAATTAATTTAATACGAATATACAAACAACACAAAAAAAAAAACAAATCATAAATACAGTTTACTTTCAAATATTGCCCCAGCTTGCCACTTTAGACAACGCCTCTGCTCTGTTTGTGTGCTATTTGCTTTCGACCTTTAAAATGCAATTCTCACTTCCACAATGCAAATACGTCGGCAATATATTAAAATTTATGGTCTCATAATCCCCGATCCGCAAACGAACGAAAAATAAGGTACGTAATCAGCTAACTGTTACTATGCTCTATTTGCATATTCACAGCAAAGTGAATCGATTCTATATTGACGCTCAACTCTACACACAGACAGACAATCACTTTGAAGGAGACAAAGCCCTGGCGATTACAGATCGGTTCTTATCACCCCGGCTGACCATATAAGTCGCATTTACTGTCCGAATGCACTGATTATGCACTCATCCCAGCTGCATTCTAGAAATGCATAAACATCATTATTCAATTTATAGAATATACATTTATATTTATTTTTGGACTATCAATTGCTGTTTTTACTATTGATATAGTAGAAAAGACTCTAAATTGTTGTTATGTAAAGTTGAGTCAGGTTGCAATATCTTGAATGGAACTTACATCGTAGTGTACAGCAAACATATTTTTTAAATTATATAACATTTTACTTCAAAAAATATTATAAAAGGAATGTTAGAAATCACAGTTAAAACTTTGATAAATGAATTTGATTCGATCTTGAAGTTTGTCTTCCCATCGCAATGAATCAAGCTTCCACTGTTTCATTTTTAAATTTCAATTGAATGAGTCTTGGTCTTTAATTCCTAAAGCAAAAATTACGATTTACTTCAACAACATTTGAAATAACGTTTCATTTATTAGTTAATGTTACTGAAAGAGTTAAGCTTATCTTCAGGAATTAGAATAGGTTCAACATTAAACAAATGTAAAAAAAAATAAAGAGTTATGCTCAGCTAAGCTCGTTTAACTTATATTTTAGTATATATTAAGGGAAATTTTTACTGTATCTGCAAGGAAATTAACGTCCAGGCCGCTTAAATTGCTGCTCTTCTTTTCGAAGATCAATATAGTTATAGTTCTAAATTATAATACTTTTAGTCCAAAAAGACCACGTTTTTGCGTATAATGTCCCTCCTGTCCCTCCGTATAATATCCCTCCTGTCCTTGATTTCTCTCTCTAAATTATTCACAACAATCTGGAACCTTTCAATTTTTTTTCTCTTTACTTTTCAATGGCTAAGAGGACTTTGATGTTACGCTTGAATTTGGTCTCTTTCAAACAAATGACTTTAATCAGTGGCATCCAAAAATATACTAAAAACTATTGTGCACAGTAACGGTAAGTAAAGCACAGTACCCTAAGTACTTTAAAAGCGTATAACGATTGTTGGTTATAATACAGAAAGTAACACCACTAACCAAAGAACACATAGATGTGTCAAATTGCCAAACAAGTGATTTCACTTGAAACAGCATTATTAGCATTATTAGTTCTTTGGTTAGTGGTTTGAGCGCATCAACCCAGTGCTCCGCCTACCTAAGTCTACCCAACAATGCCAGTTTCTTATTGGACTTAAAATCGAATGTCTTATACAAACTATGTCTTAATCCCAATGTTTGAAACGGTTAGAGAAAAACGAAATGCGCATAGTTGTAACAGTAACAGTAACAGTCTGATGCTGCTTTAGGCAAACTGTACCTAACACTTTTGACAATGGGAATATGGGAACAGTTTAGTTGGGAACAGCTCAGCTTGCACAGAGGGCAGAATCGTCTTTGTGTTGTTCAATTGATTGAGAATGCTATAGAATATGTTAGTTATTGATTGCTTTAGGAAAACTTGAAATGGAAAAGTACCGATATATATATAGAAAATAGAGTCCTATAGGATGCCAGTTATAAAGCCTGGACTAGTTTCTCAGACTTTTCTTTGTGCATCTGCAAATGTTGAAACTCAGTATTTGCGGCTGTTTGGTACATGATATGCATTAGATATACAGTATTCGAGCAGTATAATCAATTGGCCAGTTTCAGCGACTCACCCATTACTTGAACGCGGCAAATGGCGCAAATGTCGCATTCAACGTCCCAGCTCCACATAGCCACCGCATTCCACTTCTTCAGCGTGAACATTTTCTCTGGCTTGCTGTCGTCGGCGGGTCGGCTATCCAATGAGTTTTCACCATCGTCGGCCATTTTGCGAATTCAATTGTAAATTAAAAATACAATTTCTGTATATTTCAGCAATGTTTTTGTTTACGCCAAGCGAATACTGAACTGCTTCTTCTTCACTGTACGAAACAGCTGTTGTGTGACTGGTAAAACCGCCAGTTCCACAACATCCACAACACAGCCAGCGTATGTTCTGTGGATGGCATTGTATTTATGACTTGTGTCACCCTGTGCTTATGGGCGCGCAATTTAAAATAAACATGTAAACATATTTCGTTGCAGACATTTTGCAAGCAAGCGTTAACCGCACCATTTGTATTTTGTGTTATAGATACAATTGCCATTCTACCAAATCGAGGCCACAAAATGCAGTTGCAAATTGTTTTGTTTATTGCAGTGCTTTTGGCCGCGTCTTCTGCTCGTTGCTTACGCTTCGATTGCACATAAGAAACCAATAAAAATAAAGCTTAGCTATTGTCAATATTTTTGCAGGCACGATACTCAATATTTTTCAAATGCTTTAAGACAGCGAAAAGTTGCGCAAAGTGCAAAATTTGCAATTGGCAAGTGATTGCTTTTGGCCAGCAAAACTGCTTGTGAATTGACGAATCAGTTAGTGAATGGATGTGTGAGTGTTTGAGTGAGGCTACTTCCTGCAATTATAGTTGGACGTGATGTAATCACAAATCGCGCCTCCGTCTCACTTGCATAACTGTTCAACTGGCCAAGAATACACAACACCAACACCAACAACAACTGTTTAACTGGTTTTCTTTTAATTTTCATTTTCATTTTTAATTTCGAATTGAAATTGTGTTGTTGTTGTTGGTAGCAGACGAAAGTGTTACGCTCGCTTTTGGCCTGGTTGCGCTTCAGTTACTTTTCACTTTCACTCCAATCGCTGTAGCGAACTCCTTGCCCCCTCGTCCGCTCCTAATTTAAAATCAGTTAACGTTTTTTCTAGTTTTCAGTGTTTCTTTAGCTTATAATTTAAATAAAAAACTCATAATCGGTACAGCTATAACAACGATACTCGTACTATAAAAAAGTATAACACATTTGGCTTGAAAACTTGCCGATGTTTTGGCTAACGGTTTTTCGTTTGGTTTTGGCAAGATCTTGTTGGCCAAGTAGCCAAGTTAGTTTTGTCCTCTGACTGGCTACTTGTTCTCCTTCTTCTCCTCCTCCTTCTGCTCTGCATTCTCTCCTCCTTGTGTTTATCACCCGTTCAACGTCCAGCTCAACGTTGCGACAAAGATCCTCTGCTAATGTCCTAGTGCTTCTCCTTCTCATCTCATTCTCGTTCATCGTCTTCGTCTTCTTCTTGTTCGTTTACTCCTTGTGCTCGCTTTCTGTGCTGTGCTGGCACCATCCAGCGCTTAGTAGTGGCCGTGGTGGGAATGGTGACCATGATGATGGTAGTCGTGATGTTCTTCGTGGTGCTCGTGGTGCTTGAAGATTGGCACCTCGACGTGGTATTTCTCCGGCACAGGAATCTCCTTGTGAATGGGCACCTTCACCTCGGTGTAAACGGGAATGGGCTTCTCGATTGGCACCTTAACCTCATAGGGCACTGGCTTCTCGACGGTGTAGGGCACCTTCTTTTCGACCGTGTAGGGCTGTGGTACGGGAATCTTGACGTGGACGGGATAAGGTTTCTCCACCTCCACCTTGTAGGGCTTATCAACGGGCACTTTCACCTCGTAGGGCACCTTCTTTTCGACCACGACGGTGTATGGTTTCTCGACCTCCACATCGTAGGGTTTCTCGACCTCAACGGGATAGGGCTTCTCCACCTCAACCTTGACCTCGTAGGGCACCTTCTTGATGACCTCGTAGGGCTTGGGCACGGGCACTTCAACCTTAACCTCATGTGGCACTTTCTTGATCACCTCGTAGGGCTGTGGCACGGGCACCTTGACCTCATAGGGGATCTTCTTGATGACCTCATAGGGCTCTGGCACGTGCACCTTCACCTCGTAGGGCTTGTCGACGGGCACCTTCACCTCGTACGGCACCTTCTTCTCCACAATGTAGGGCTTGGGCACATGGACGGGCACTTTGAAGTATTCCTTCACATGCACTGGGTATTTCTTCTCCACAATGTAGGGCTGTGGCACGTCCACTTTCACCTCATAGGGGATCTTCTTCTCGACGGTGTAGGGCACGTGTTTGGTCACTGTGTAGGGCACTGGCACTTTCTTCTCGATGGTCACGGTCTTGATGTGCTCATGATGATGGTGGTGGCCATGATAGTCGCCCAGATGGAGACCACGCTTCTCCACAGTCTTGCTCTCCTCAGCGGCAGCTGGGGCAGCCTTATCATCGATGGCAGCACAATGGGCCATTGCCAAGCACACGGCGAGACAAGGAATTACGAACTGCAAGAACAAAAAGGATAACGGCCAATGAGTGATCGATTCACAGATCTATCCACAGAAGTAGAGGATCGATGTCGACGGTTGAATGCAATTACCATTCGCATTGTTGAGCTGTTGCTTTGACGTCTCACAGGGAAAACAATTACTCCACAATAAACTGTGTTATACCAATAACGAGATCCAAGCTGGTACTGATTCGTTGAGGCGCTGCACTCGGCTTTTATACACCGAAAAAATTGGTCTATCGCAACGCAATTCACCAAAACGCCTCCCTGCCCCCTCTCTCTCGCTCACTCTCGCTCTCTCTGTCTCTCACTCTCTTGTTCACTCTAGCACATAGCGAAGCTGAATGCGACTGCGCAGCGACTGCTCGGCTGGCACATTCGCAACTCAATGTTGTTGTTGTTGCGGCTTAGTAATGAAATGTTGAGGAACAGTTGTGTGTTATATGAGCAACTCGTTTCTCATTTGGACGACAGCAGTGCAACTGCATGGCCAGGGAGATGGGGCAGGGAATCGAACTGACAGCTGGCAGGAGCATGCAGCAGTTGCAGGCGTATGGCAAGGTAATCGGGTCGTTATCCTATAAACAATAGCTAGGAAATTGTTACAGAGACCCACAAAAACCAAACGAGAAACAAAGCAAAAACAAGCTCACACATTTCCATATGCAGCGCATGCTTTGATTTTGTATGTTGTGATAAAAAGACACAATTGCGGCAACCAAACGTTTCAGATTACCACAAACACCACTAAAGACATTATTATTGGGCTTACATAATGCAACTTAAGCCAGACATTGACATCCCCCGCCAAAAGCGTTGGTTCCGATTTTGTTGAGCCTGATTGTGCTACCTTGCAAAAGATATGTGATATGATGTATGACAATGTTGGCGGGGATTATGTAAATTAAAGCTGATATTGACTCTGCAGCGTAAACGATAGGTGTATGGTTAAATGGCAAAAACAATAAGAAGGTTGACACACAATGAGTGCGTTGCCTTTTACATGGCAGTTTCAAGTTGCGGAGACCTATCGTATTTTGTGCGTTTGCCCATTCAACGGTCACTTCAAATGAAAGGCTTTGTAACTATGTATATTCGATAACAATATGGCGTTCATTTGCTTTTGTGACATAGCATTGAGCTTTCGTACAGTTGTCAGCTGTTGTTGTTCTGGCACAAAGAGTCGAAGTTTGGGGCAGATACAATACACGTGCATACATATATGACATTTTGCCATGCATATGCGCGTGTGTGTGTGAGTTTCTTTGCCTGTTCGTGCAGCCCAAAAGCAACCATTTTGCAGCCACATTTCACTCAAATTGGACGAAAATTTCGACTAGAGTCAATGTGGCATGATCATGATTACAGCCTGTAGGAGCTGAGAGCGTGACTGCAGATACACACAGGCAAACATACACAGACACATACATACATTGACGCATGCATGCATGTTATTTAGTGTCTGTGGCTGCGCTTTGTGCAATCATAGTCATTAAAATTGAATACGTAGCTTACAGTTGGCTATTTAAAAGCGAACATACACTAACTGAAGCTACTTACTGTGCGTTTGAAACTAAAACAAAAATCCAAATTAAAGCTACACACACACGCATACATGCTCATAGAGACGTTCACATTCGCATTCCCCTTTGAAAGTGTGTGTGTCTTAAACACACACTCTCTAGCTAGCATGTGCCATTAGCGATGCATTAAACAACAATAAAAAAACACACATACAACATTTTGGTACCGCTTCGTACAGTTTTGAAAACTCGCCGCGCAGACGCGGAAGGCGAGATCTGGAAAAGAAACGTTAACTGGGTGGCAAGTGGAGAAGGGGAGAGGCGGAGAGTGAGTTGGACGGGGCAAACAAGCGGCTAGCATTTACATGCCTATTCTATTTCATAATGCAAGACAAGCGCTGAATTTCGCGCACTAATTGCCCATTATTGCGCTTACAGAGCACTTACAATTAGAGCCACTAATTCGATATTACAATTCTTGGTGCCACACAATACAAACTGCGCTCATTACGAATGCAACAACGACTTACAACAGTTTGTTAACAGGCTCATTTGAACTCTCAGCACACATACACACACACTGACACCGACATATTTCCATTCGTGCTTTGGTCAATGACCTTCGTGTGCGTCTTGTGAGTCTGTGAAGAGTTTGTTTTTTTTTTTGTGGGGCAAAGTAATCCCTCTTTCTTTTTGTTGTTGTTGTTTTTTGGAAAAGTCTGCATCAGATGGTAAGAGAAGGGTGATATGTAATGTTAACCCTGACCCAGTAATTAGTTTTCTTATTTTGCAGCAATAAATCATTAATTGCTGTTATTTAATTTGACTAAGAGATTGTCTAGCCCTTTTAGCTGGGCCAACTTCAAGTGGAATTCGTTGTGAGCGTTTTTATGTTTTTAGTATCAGTAAATCAGTCGTAAACGGCCATAATGCCCAACTAAAGAGATTGTGTAACATCTCAGAAACAAGTCCTTGGGAACCATGCAGTCAATTGGGAAGCATTTACAAACATATACATATATGGATCATAATCCATTAGCTATACATTCTCTACGATTTTAACTTTTAGATATTTCAATTTAATTGTACTAATTCCTTAATATTTATATATTAAACATACTTTATTACAATATAATTTCTTGTTCAGTTAAATTCATTTATTAATTTTGAATTATTGCGCGCACAATCCGCATTTAAGAGTATGACCAGCTTGCAGTCGCACGTTTTACCACCTTGTTTGCAACACTGCCACCTTGCGGCTGTAGCTGTCAGTTTGCGATAAAGACCCATTGATGTATTGGGGCATCGGTTTTTTAGAGCAAAAAATCTATGTAACGTAGATGGATATGAATATAATTAAAATTTTAAAGAATACAACAGAGAAACGTACAAGTAGAAACGGCTTGAATCGATGAATTTTTAAATGTTGAGAAATATCGATACATCGTTAGTGTAATCGATGTTTCTCCATCTCTGCTGTCAGTTTTATACGCAAGTCATTTTGGCATCAAAGTCATTGCGGCATTTGGAACTTGGTTTGTTATATTCTTTTATACGAGACTTTGCACAACAGTATGTATTCTACATTTCATTTATGAACGTATACTTTAAACAACAATTGGTCTAATTACAGTAAACTGCAGCAATGTTTATGACACGCTCTGAATACGATCGCGGTGTAAACACCTTCTCACCCGAGGGCCGCCTCTTCCAGGTGGAATACGCCATTGAAGCCATCAAATTGGGCTCCACCGCCATCGGCATTTGTACAAACGATAGTGAGTTTACTTTGGAATTTCGCCTTTTTAGATGCGTGGTATTTAATTGCAATTGATGTCTAGGTGTTGTCTTGGCTGTGGAGAAGCGCATCACATCGCCGCTGATGGTCCCAAAGACGGTTGAGAAAATTGTAAAGGTGGATGAGCACATTGGCTGTGCCACCTCCGGTTTGATGGCCGATGCACGCACATTGATTGAGCGCGCACGCGTCGAGTGTCAGAATCACTGGTTTGTCTACAATGAGGCCATGACCGTGGAGTCTTGTGCCCAAGCTGTTTCCACATTGGCCATACAGTTTGGTGATAGCGGCGATAGTGATGGCGCCTCTGCAATGAGTCGCCCCTTCGGTGTGGCCATTCTTTTCGCCGGCTTTGAGGAGGGCAAGCCACAGCTGTGGCACATGGATCCCTCCGGCACCTACATTCGCTACTGCGCCAAGGCAATTGGCTCGGGCAGCGAGGGTGCCCAACAGAACTTGCAGGACAAATACACACCCGAGATGAATGTGAAGGATGCCATCGATCTGTGCTTAAACACACTGAAACAAGTCATGGAGGAGAAGCTTAATGAGACCAATGTGGAGCTGATGACCATGACTTTGGAGAAGAAAGAGTTTACCATGCTTGGCGAGGATGAGGTGAAGAAACTCATCGAGCAGCTGGCGTAAACGCATCGCATCTTTGGCACATTGAATGCATTTCGATTTAAACACCGTATAAAATGTGAATAAAAGGATTATAAATCGATGGTCTACTTAGAAATTACAGTAATTAAAAATTTCAAATCTAAATGAAAGTTAGGGAATAACTATAACGCCAGGTTTTTCCTTTGAATTTGCGAAATATTTATTATTCGATTTAATGCGAATTGCTTCATTAGCACCTTAACTTCACGAAATAAAATAAGGAAATTAAACATTTTACGGTTTAGGGATTACAATAAAAAGATCAATCAAATTCTGAATCAACTTACTTTCGAGTTATCCTAAGACTACGCACGCGTCAAATGGGTGAATAATAGTGAAATTTGGTAACGAGAACTTAGCCATTACCCGGAGGCGATATATTACGTATCAATTTAGAATCGACAGCACGAACAAACTTAAAAATAAAATTTGTTGAACATAGAAGTTGAATTGGTCCAGATCAATGTTGTTAGCTGAATAATAAATACAGACAAAACAACATTTTGTTAAGATTTCAAATATGGATATGGATAATACTCTTTTTTCCCAAGAAGCTCAACATTCTTTCTCCATCATCTCCATTACAAAGATGAACAGTTTGTAATTATATACAGTTGACTTTATTTATACTGATTTCATTGATTTTGTGCATACTCACTAAAAACATTAGACATGATCTGTGGAGCAAAATCAAACAGCTTCGATTAACTTGGTTAATCTCATTACAAATGCAAATCATAAAGAATTACAATTACGATTATTAATTATTTGTTCTCTCTACTCTTAATTTCGATGCACAGACTTGATTGTAACTTTTCATCTTCAATGTGTGTAATAGTTGTAATATTAATTATAATAATACAATTAATTATAATAATAATAATATAATATCTATAATGTATATATAAAAATTTACCTAGAACCAAAACGATCGTAATGCAAATTAAGGCGCATATGCATTAATCTAAATATATATCGTATATAGTATATATACTGTTTAATTGTATGTGTATAATACGAAAAGTATGTGGATATGGATATGGATAGGGTGAGTAATAATAGAAAAAGAGCTAAGGATTGTTGTTGTTCTTGTTAAGGGGGAAGACGAAGACGAACAAAATTGCATATATTCCTATATACGAGCATATATATATATATATATCTATTGATCTATACGTATATACATATATATTTGTGTATAATGTAAATTATATATATATATTATATAGAGCATTCACAATCGTTTACATCAAACTTAGGTTTGATGTTCGCCGCCACTGGGACTGCTATTGGTGTTGTTGGTATTGGTGTTGCTGTTATTGTTATTGTTGCTGCCGCTGCCGTTGCTGCTGCTGCTGGTGTTGTTGGTGTTATTGTTGCGCAACATGAGCCGCGACAGACTCGTGTTTGGTTCGCTGAGCGAATAGATTTCCGGCTCAAATACCGGCGGACACTCCATGTTTGGATAATCCGGAGTCGCAGCCTTCGAATCCAGGGAATTGGTGTTGCTTACTTTTGGTGTTGATGCTTCATCCGCCTTGTCTGCAACTGTGCTCCCAGATGTTGTTGCAGGTGCTGCTGCTACTGCTGCTGTTGTGGCTGCTGCTGTGGGAGGCGGCGGCGCTGGCGGCAAGGGTGGCTGCAGCGCTTCCGACGCACACAGATTGGTGTTAGCAACTGGAGCAGGAGCTGCAGCAGCAGCTGTTGTCGATCGATAGCTGCGCTGACTGTGCTGCATCGGAAATATGACCTGCGAGAAGATCTCCTGATCACATTCCGCCTCCAGCTCGGCGCTGCTTGGCGGCAGCGGCTGCTGTTGCTGAAGCAATTGATGATGATGATGATGGTGCTGCTGCTGCTGGTGATGATGATGCCCAAAGAGCGTGCGATGCAGCACCGGCGAGCCCATGAAGCGATTCTCCTTGGCGGGTCGCGTGGGCGTTGCACTCGAGCCCGCTGTGGAGCTCAGCGAGAGTTTGCTAAAAATGGGCGCCGAATTCTTGCGCTGTGCATCGTACTTGCTGCCCACTAGCTTCTCGCCCAGATCCTGATTGTAGGTCTGACTCTTCTTGATGTTGCTGTTGCTTCTGTTGTTGCCGCCAGCCAGTTGGCCGCCAACTCCACTGGCAGCCATGTGGTTGCCGTCGAGCGCATGATTCGATTTTGATTTTTTGTTTAGCGGCAGCGTCATGGTGACAGAAGCAAATGGAAATTTGCGATCGCTGCCGCTGCTATTGGACTTGCCCTTGCTCTTCTTGCTGCTGCTGCTGCCACTCGTTATGCTGCTGCTGCTGGTCAGACTGCTTGCCTCGGCGGCATCGTGATGGTTCTTCGATTTTTTGTGCAGAAAACTTGACAAATGCTGTGTTCGCAAAAAGTAACGGGAGCGCGAGCCTTGCGACTGCTTCTCCTTCTCCTTCTCCTTCTCCTGCTGCTGCTGTTGCTGCTTCTCGTGTTGCAGCAGCTGCTGCTGCTGATGCTGTAGTTGCAACTGCTTGTCCAATTGCTGCAGCTGCAGCTGCTTCTCAAACTCGCTGCAACTCGATTGCCGCGACACACTCACATTATTATTGCTGCTTGCGGGCTCGTCGCCAAAGATCAGTTCGTAGCCAAAGTCGCGCAGCTTTTGACCCTCCTTTGTGCGTGTGCGCTTGATGCTCTCATCATCGGGCTTGAAACTGAACTCATAGTCCGGCGTCTTGGGCAAACTCAGACTTTGTATTTTGGCAGGCTTCTCGCCACTGCCGTTGCCGTTGCCTGTTGCTGTCGGCTTCGTTGCCGACGCCGAGGACGAGGACATAGTGGTCACCGTCTGTTGGCTGGCATTGGAATCGTTGCGCATGTGCTGGCGTTGATGCTTCTCGATGCCTAGATGCACACGATTGTTATACATCTCCTGGGACTCCTCCAGCTGCTTACGCAGCATTAAATCCTTCAGTGTCATGTAGCCTTGGATGTTGTTGGGCTGATGATGGGCATCCACCAGGCTGCCATCAGCGCCAGCGCCGCCAGCGCTCTTCTTGGTCATGAAGGAGGACTTAGTGTGCGAGTGATGATACTCAAACACCTCCAGGTTGGGATTGGAGGCGTGCAGATAATGATACGGCACCTTCTTCAAACTCGACTTGCTGCTAGGACTCTGACTCTGGCTGGGACTTGGACTCGGACTCGGACTGGGGCTGTTGCTCTCCTCGAAACTCGGCTGCTGCTGCAGTGAGCTAATTGTCGGCGCCGGCGAATTCGGTGGCCCCAAGCTCGTCGATGTTGTGCTCACCACTGAGCTGCGACTGGAGCTACGCGACAGCTTGCGTGGCAAGCTGGCCACCGACGGCTGCTCCGCCGCCTTGTAAAGGTGTGGCGTCAACGTTGTGGGCGGCTGGGCGGGATCATGATAGCCGGGGGTGTTAGCGCCAATTTGTATGCCACAACTGCCGCCGGGCACTTTGCGAAACGTCTGGAAATTGGCCGTGGGCACGGGAATATCACTGGAGCTCGTTTTGGTGGCATTGCTCTTGAAGGTGCCCATCGTAAATTTGCGCAAGGAATCAAAGACCCGCCGATCCTGCTTCAAGCTATTGCTGCTGCTCAGGCTGCTGGTGGGCGTGTTGCTGCTGCTAGCCAACAGAGTGGCAATCACATCCTTCGAAGCTTGCGGCGACGGTGTGCACAGGTTGGTGCTGACGAGTACATCGTTCTCCTCTTCGCCCGAGCTCTCGTTCTCCGAGTACAGATCCTTGGCGGTGCAGGCATCGCTGTTCAGCGCCGGCAACTTAAGCGAGGCAATGCGCAAGAATTCCACCCACTGATTGAGCGCATCCAGCGATTCGGCGGCAAAGTAAAAACTTTTGGCCGTGTGGTACACTTTGAAGGCGTGCGGCTTCGAGTGCACCTCCTTGGCCAGCGACACCGTGAAGCCGGGCAGAAAGATGACCAGGCTGGCACTGCTGCTCTGCTTGCTGCGAAAGCCATAGAGTATGGTGTCTAGCATCACGAAGTAGATGCGTGCCCAGTACGTGACGCCGCGCAGATTCTTGGTGCGTCGATACAGGTGGCCCTGGATGTCACCGGTGCCCAGTAGCTTGAGGTTGGTGTTGCGACGCTTAGCCATCAGGCTGTGCTTTTTCTTGAGCGTCAGGGTGCGCGTCTTGCTGGGCGTGAGCAGCTCGCTGATCTCCTGCTGCAGCTCAACGGCTGGCAGCTGCTGTGGCAGCTGCTGTTGGTGCTGGTTCTGGTGCAGCTGCTGTTGGTTCTGCTGCTGTTGCAGTTGGAGCTGCTGTGGCTGCATGCTCGCTGGTTTGGGCGGCGGTGGCGGCACCACAGGCGGCGTCAACTCGCGCTGCTTCCGCGGACGCGGCGGCGGCGCTGGTGGCGTCACAATCAAGAACTCCTTGCGGGGCTCTATTGCCGGTGGTGGCGCCGGTGGCGGCGTATCCGATTCCTCCTCTCCCGAATTGTCGTACGCCGGCGTGCTGTGACTCTTATCCAAGCGGCCTCGTCGATTCTGTTGCTGCAGCTGCATCTGCTGTTGATGTATCAGCGATGCATTGATGGCCTCCGCCAGCGGCGGCGTTTCACGTGTGGCCAACTCGATGGCCTGCAGCAGCTCGACAGTGCTGCTCGATTCATTCGCACAGCTGCGCAATGTTTCCAGCGCATCCTCATCGCCCTCGTCGGCAAAGGGAATCGGCTCAAAGGTTTCGAGTATGGTGTTCTCCACATTGCACGTAAACTTCTCATTCTTCACCACATAATCCTCGACCTTCATGTGCGCATCGAAGCGCACCACTTTGCTCACGCCCGGCTTGTAGCGTTCAAGCTGCTGCAGTTGCTGCTGCGACTCCAGACCCGCCTCCGTCAGCTGCTTCAGCTTGCGGGCCTCGTTGACCAAACGCTTGGCGGTATCGGCGCTATCCGCCAGCCCAATGCACGTGGTGGGTCGGGGTGCAATCTCCAGGCCGTAGCCAAACGAAATGGACTTGTCGCGTATGCTGGGGGAGCCGGGATCACAGTTGGCAGCGCCGCTAACGCTGCCGGGTTTGCGTTCATGCCACGACGGGATGACCAAATGCGGATGCTTAAGGCTCAGGAACTCGTCGCCACAGATGGTGTGGCGACGCTGGAGCAGCGCACGCGGCTTCGGGTAATACAGACGCATCTCGCGGCTGGCCGACTTGGGATCCGTGGGCGTGGGTATATCACTGCAGCTGGAATCCGAATCGGAGCCCACATGCACCGATTGCACCGCTTGCTCGGCCTCGACACGTTGCCGTTGCCGCTGACGCGCCAGCTCGCGTTCCCGCTCTCGCTCCCGTTCCTGTTGCTCCTGCTCTGGTAACGTATCGGCACCCTTCTCGGCCACGGTAAGTGGCGCCTTCGTCGACGCCGTTTCCAGCGTGAGAAACGCAGGACGCGTGCTGGGACTCGGCAGATTGTCGGCCCAGCGATTCATGTTTCGCTTCTTGCTGGGCAAACGATACGGCTGCATGTAGATCTGGCCGTACATCTTGGTGTGCTTGGGGCGCTTCTTCACCGTCAGCACGACGTCGGGCAACGCCTCACGAAGATGCTGTAACACCGTCTTTCGCTGCCAGCCCACAACCGTCTGATAGTTGATCTGCACAATCTCATCGCCGTCCTCAATTTTGCCCGAGTTGTGAGCGGGCGAATTGTATTTGATGTCCGTGACACGATGGATCCCATTGTAGCTGGACTCAATGTTGAAGCCCAGATCGGATTCACGCTTCTTCAGCGTCACCAGATTCAGCGATGCCGGCTGCAACACCATGGGATCCGATATGTCCTGTATGATGAAATTGGCCAGTCGCTCGAGACGTAGAGCCGTTGCTTTGATCTGGGCGACGGGACGTTCGACGAAGCGATCGCGATGCGCAATCGTTGCCAGCTCTAGCCCGCAGCGCAGCACATTGCCACAGTACTCGCGATACATTTCCTGGCTGCGGAAGGGCGAACCCTTCAGGTTGCCAATCAACGGCTTCACTGTTGCTATAGTGCGCGAAATGTCGTGTAGGGTGCGTGTGTCGATCTTGGTGCTGTCCGGGTGATTCTTGGCCAGCTCGCGATGCAGATTGCGAGCTGCGGTGCCCACGTGCAGCGCCATAAACTGCAGGTTGTCGTTCTTGAGGTGATAGTGCTGCAAGTAACCAACAATTAGCAGGAGGAATTTTTAAAAATGAATTTCACTTTTAGCAGCAATTCAAATAATCATTGTATGGCAAAAATTTATTTTCGAATTAAATGACTACTTATTAGCGTTCAATAAATTAATTCATTTGGCGACAGTCTGCGAGTTACACAAGGAAGCCATGTTGTGTACAAATTGCAGCCTTCTAACTCCAGTCGATTGAACAGTATGTTAAGATGAATCAATCAATCAGTCAGTACGTCGGTGCGAACTGCCACTGGTAAATAAGTTTGGCCACAGTGTGCTCGATACTCACAAAATTGCGTAGATTCTCGACGGCCTCAAGGACAATCTCCTGATGGCCGATGGCCTCCATGCCCAAGTTTTCCAGCTCATAGGGCCGTATATTGAGCAGGGCTCGTCCGCCGATTTCATGTTTCGAAAATTCATAGCCAGCCATGGACTCGTCGAGACCTTTGGTGATAAACGCAAAACAAAAAATTAGCAATCTACATTTGCTGTACTCCAAAGTTGCTTTTGCTTGTGAAAGGAATGTTGTTGTTGTTGTTGTTCATGGGTGGCTGCTGCACTTTTCCTTGACCTGTTAACGAGCAGAGAGCACTAGTATTTAGTTACCTCTGATCCAGTCTGTAACTTGGTCGGGCGTCCATTCTGCTATGTTAATATAGGCCATCCTAGTTGATAGAAAACACCAGCTATTCACGCATCTACTCCATTTTAATCAGCAGTAACACAACATAAACAATTGATTAAAATAAAAAAAGAGTTTTTGTACAGGGCAGGGCTGGCGAAAACAAAGATATCTGACACTGATACTGTTCATTTTCGACTCGCGAAATGCAGTGACTCACTTGTAGTGGCGCCCAGGAACCAGTAAGTAACAAGTGAGTCGCCATGCAGCTCACAAACAAGGATGTTTTACTTCTACTCTACACCTGCATTTGCATTAAAGGTTGGAATAGTTTGCAAATTAAAAGACAAATTATTCGATTTACTTTCAAAATCAAACGAAACTTAACATCATTACTGTATGTTAACGATAACAGGGAAGCAACAGTTTCGTTCCTTGAACAAGCTCAATTTCACACGCTCAGTTCAGTGTAATCGAACTGCTGCTATCGAAACCAGTTTGAAATAGATTTTCTGACTATAGGTGGTGACCTCCATAGCAAACATCGATGGTTTTGGAAATAGTTTAAATTGAAAATAAGACCTGACAGCATAGTCAAACCGAAAGCGGGGTAACATTTACCTTTTCATATAAAAGTACCGAATGGTACCAAAGGGGTAAATCGAATTTTATTGCAGAAAAATGGAAATATCTTGAAATTTACAAAATAATTGTTATTTACAATCTTATTGTAGATGGTGGCAGTTGAGGTGCGTAAATCATTATGTAGGATAGGAAATACAAAAATTAAAAATCGTAAGTGTAACCAGATGATCTTTGATAAAGTTCCATTCGACCATCGATACAGGCTTTGATGTTTGCCCATCTCAATATCAGACGGTCGGCAATTTAACCGAGCGAAGAATCCAATTGGAATAAGATTACTCGTGTGCTGCAAAAGTAGTTTAAGTGCTTAAAATGAATTGCTATTATTAAAAAAATATATTTTATTATACGATAGGACGAAAATCAGATATTCAAAGATTATTTGAAACTTTAAACAATTTCATGTATTGGCGCAGTTTTTGTACAACAAAATATCGATTCTTAAAAATATAATCGATTTTTTTACGAACAATTAAGAATCGATTTAAATCGAGTCTGTTCCAGCTCTATTGGATACGCTGCAAAACAACTCTTGAAAACAGCTGATTCGTCAGGAGATACTGAGATTTTGTTCTTGCTACAAACCCCCACATAATTACCCACAATAAATGCGCTGCCTTTACATAAAATGTACAATTTATTGAACTGCACTCCATTTAATTAACAACTGATTTTGTAGTAACCCTTGTACAAAACAAATGGCTACAGCGCACGTTTTCTTTGGGGAAAACGCTGCCCACATTCTGCTCTATGTACTATATACATATGTATATGTATTTTAGTCATTGGCGGAGAGAGGCACGTCAGAGTAATCACCGCGTGGTTGGTTCGTTTTAGCACATTGCAGTTGCAACAGCACACAAAAAAGTTAAGGAAATATGTCTGTAACCCAGACAAAACAAATCACATTTTATAATCCAGCGAGTTCCGCAAGTTCCGACAGGTAACAACAATAAATATATCAAAATGGTTGCTTTGTGATAATAGTGAAGCGTGAAAATCCAGTGAAATACAAAAAACTCATTCATCACCAAAGAGCCTAAAAAGTTAAGCACGCAATAAAAATATGTAGATACATATACATGCATGCATATGTATATAATCACATACCAATATACACATGCATGTCTACATAGATACATACATACATAATTAACAGCGTGGTTCGCTGGGATACCAAATATTTTTATGATTATATGTATGTATGTATGTATGTGCGTGCGAGAACATGTAATATGTACATCGAATATTCTGCTGATACATATGACAAATTCAATTGCGTTCGTTACTTAAATTCGTTGTCAACGTCGCTACGTTGCACCAGAATGAAGAAAAGACAAACACAGTTATAGCGCAATGAAGCAGCATATACAACCAGAAAAACAACAACAAGAAAGTGCCTGCTTTACCTTTCGGCTACCTTCGCCATCGTCGTTGAAGCCGCCGTCGTCGTCGCTGTTGACGTTGACGTCGCCGTCAGTTGCTTTTAACCTTAGCTCTGGCAATCGAAAGAGACACTGAAATAGAGACAGCAGGCAGGCAGGCAAGCAGCCGATTGCGATTTCTTCACACATTTTTAGTCATTCTCCAATTCTCGACTGCAGCACGTTGCTCATATTTTGACCGGTATCGCACAAGCTCATACATACATACATATATATTACTCGGTTATATTATTTTGATATCGAACAAAGATTTCGCAGTTTCGCATCGGAATAATAACAAATACAAATTCGTAAACACGCTACTTAGAGTAGCGGCCAAGTAAATCGCATCACATGCGTCGTCGTCGCCTTCGGCCACATTCTGCATAAACTTGCGTGTGTGTGTGTGTGTGGGTGCTTTGTGCGTGTGTTTGTGTGTGTGTGCTCGAGTGATTGACCCATTTCGTCGCTGCTAAATTCGCATCGCACACAAACGAAGAGTTTTGGCATTGCTCATTGGCTAAAATGAGCAGCATCACGTTTTTATGCAGCAAAGCGGGCAACAATAATAATAATAATAATAACAACATCAACGATGTGTCGTCGAAAACAAAGGGAAAAGCAATCGCAGCATCTTCAGTATTTCCAACAGCCGCCTTACTAACAACTGTAACTACAACGCATCATCAACAACAACAACAGCAGCAGCAACGGCTAGGCAATTTAAAGAAGTTAAAGGCTACAGCAAGAAGCAACGGTCACACTCACATGTAAATCATTGCATTTTTATTCACATTATATTTTAAATACCCCCACATACACACACGCACACCCAGTACAACCTTTGTGTCTGTTTGTTGTTGTCTCTCATATGCTATTGTTTTTGTATTTATTTTCGCCAAGCTCGTCGGACACACACATGCACACAACATATCGAACTGTGAGTGTGTGTACATGTAGAAGCTCTAATTGTTTTGTTGTTGCTACTTTCAGCATTTGTTTTCTGTGTTTAATTAACGTTCTTTTTAATATCGTTTATCGTGTCGCCGCGCTGCGACGACTATCAGTCGCCCCTGTCGGGTTGGCATCGCAAACACAAGCACAAAAAGCGACAGCAACAGCGTCATCAAATGCCGCTGTCGCTACTGATGATGTTGTGGCTGCTCTACTGTTTCTGTTTCAATATGGCTGCGCTGCGATCAAAGCCACGTCTGCTTGCCCGCTCTTCCAAACACATTTTGTAATTACACACTATCATTTTGCATAGTCCCTCTCTCAGCCTACGTCCTGCAAGCCAAACAACCTGTAGAACGTAACAAACGTAACACGTGGCATGAACAGAATATTTTCAACTCTCCATTCTGCACATTGTTTCACCGTTCATTGCCCACTTTAACATAACATTGTACAGCTGACTGTTATTTACATAGTTATGTAGTTCAATTATAAATAATGACGGCAAATTCATGGGGAAATGTATACATATGTGTCTGGCATAAGCTTGTAAAGCTTACTACATTGAGAAAGAGACATACATAGATACGTACATACATACATATATGAAATGCAATGCAGCTGGCGCAGCATCTGAAAATCGTTAGTCTAGCGTCGAATTGTCTGACAGCAGGCTCTACAATCACACACACACTCATACAATAAATATGCAGTGGGTCACAGCTAATTTGATGTAGCGAAAAACTCCTTGCAAAGCTTGTTATAACTTGCAAACAACTTATTTATGTAGGCAGTGAAAAAATGCCTAAATTGGTAAAATAGTAAACAAATTTTATGAAAATTGTTGAGAAAAAAAATTTTTAATTTCATGAATAGTTTATGCAAATGTAATTATACCGATGTATTTCATTTCGTTCTTCCAAATGTATGATTTTTTTTATTGAAAGGAATAAAAATATTCCTGATAATTGACATTTACTGTTTTTGCGCAGTTAATGCATATTTTTTATGAAGAAAACTATGGTGTTTACCTAATTTATAAACTACAATACCATAATGCTTCCCAGTCTCGAATCTGTTCGAAATGTGTAGAACCTGCGAGATAGTGTGTCCATGGCAGACGTTGTTACGAGAACGACATACATATGTACATATGTAAATGAATTATACTTTTTGACTACAATAAAAAATAGTGTACTAAGATAATAATTGGTCAAAACGCTTAAAGTTGGAAATGTGCACATGTTGTCGTTTATTCGGGAGGTTGCAATAAAATATTAGTCTGCTTTGCACTATTTTTGCAATGTGTGCATAAAAGTACCACAGTAAGAATATCTTCGGTTATTTAATGAGTGCGAGTGAATGTTTATTTGCTGTCTAGTCGCTTAATTATGAAAAATAAATAAGGATACATACGGTACGGTAAATTGAGTATCGCACCATAAATCGTTAAAAGAGATTCCTCGACGTTTAATTGAGAAACTGCAATACCAAATGAACACTGGGAATCGAATATCGTGCCAGATGGGATAAATAGAAAAGCTATGGGAACGATCACATTAGGGTTTGTTTACTTTTCGTATACGCAATTGCTTAAAATAGATTTTGATCGGAGGGTGACCAAGCCAAATTCAAAGATTAGATTTCGTCATTAGCCAACATGATTGAACTTTAAATGTAACTAACAGATTGCATCACATTGTCGCAACAAACAAAGGCAATACTCGAGCATACATTACGCCGTATTTTAAGCAAATAGATAATGGCAAATGTCAGTTAAAACCCACTCCCTTTCTCACTCTTATTGCCCGATACATAGCCATAGCCGGCATTCCGTTGATAATTTTCTGCATATGTGTATGCACAAAATAAACACACTCAAGCAAATGCCATTTATGAGAACATGTATACATACATATGTTATATGTACATATGTGTTTTCGAGTCGATCTATGTATATAGCGCTCGTCGTTGTAGTCGCGTGCCAATGAATCTTATCTCGCAAATTTGCGTGGGGGGAAAGCGTTTTATTTTTATTACCTATATTAATAATACTCTTGATACAAAAAAAGTTTATTAACCGACAATTTCACAATGTGTGCGTACTCGTAATTTTATTGTACATTTTCGTGTCGTCGTAATCTGGGTTAACGTTGATTTCATTCTTACTTTACAGCGATGATCGCTCTGACGTCACTGAACCGTTGTATGTGGATCCCTTTGTGGAGCTGAGCAGCGGTGGCGGTGGCGCTGGCAGTGAGCTCAATTGCTGTCCCGCCTCGCCCACAACGGTGCCAGCCAAGTCGTCACTGGAATCGCCGATGCGGCGGTCCGGACGTCGACAGCGTACCACATCCATTGGCAACCAGACGACCACTGCCAATCCGTCCGAATGCATAATACGGTCGAACAATCGCACCATCTACACGGCCGGACGTCCACCATGGTACAATTGTGCCGGGCAGCAAGTGGAACCCTTTGTCATAGGTTCGTGGGCTCCACATTTAGTTTGTTATGGACATATCTTTATTGAGAGTTTTAATGCGTAGGCATCTGCGGTGGCAGCGCATCCGGCAAGACGACCGTTGCCGAGAAGATTATAGAGAGCCTTGACGTGCCTTGGGTGACTCTGCTGTCCATGGACTGCTTCTACAAGGTAAGCTGCAACAACTGCAAGCTAACATAATATCTAACTAATAAAAAACTTGTTTTAGATTCTGAATGAGAAGCAACACGAGCAGGCGATCATCAATGAATACAACTTTGATCATCCGGATGCATTTGACATTGATTTGTTAATCGATGTGCTGACCAAGCTCAAGGAGGGTCGCAAAGTTGAAGTTCCAGTATACAATTTTGTGACACACGGACGCGAGAGCCAGACGGTAAGTTTCCTAGCAACTCTGGCAATTGAAACGAATATCATAAGACATAATCTCAAAGAGTAGACTTTCAACTTGCATGTTGAGTATACAAATTTACCACTTGAACAAAATAAGATAAATCTTAATCATTTTATTACCTTCGAGTTTGTTATCACTTAATAATACTTAAAATCTTAGATATTTAAATTCGCAATTTAGATTGATTACCCCATTTTGGTTATTTGTTATTCTAGAATCCAAGTTATAATTATTTTTTAGTTAATTTACATGAAAAGAATTTAAATAATACAATTATTTTTTTATTATCGGATATATTTAAAAATATTCCTTCCTTTAGAAAACCATGTACGGCGCAAATGTCATCATCTTTGAAGGCATTCTTACCTTTCATAGTCCAGAGGTGCTGAAGCTGCTGGACATGAAAATCTTCGTAGACACAGATCCCGATATTCGTCTGGCCCGACGTCTTAAACGGTAAGACAATTGAAGAGAACTCGCCTTTGATGGCAGTCAGCTAATTAATTATTCTATGCACACTTGACAGTGATATCTCACAACGTGGTCGCGACTTAAAAGGCGTGCTGAAGCAATACCTAAACATGGTGAAACCTTCTTATGCAAATTACATAGCGCCAACGATGGCGCATGCAGACATCATCGTGCCGCGCGGCGGCGAAAACAAGGTGGCCATAGCACTGATAGTGCAGCACGTGCACACACAGCTCCAGCTGGTAATAAAGCAGCACTTGGCCATTGAGTGAGGTGGCTAACTAACTAATCTCCTACCATTTGCAGCGCGGCTTCAAGTTACGTGAGATGTTGGCCAACTCATACAAAGATCAGCCGATGCCAGATTCGTTGCATTTGTTGCATCCCACGCCGCAGATCAAGGGACTGCACACATTCATACGCTGCAAGAACACATCGCGTGATGAATTCATATTCTATTCAAAGCGTCTCATACGATTGGTCATTGAGTATGCGCTCAGTTTGTTCCCCTTCAAGACGACGTGCGTGGAGACGCCTCAGGGTGTTCTCTATGAGGGCAAACGCATGGAGTCGCGTAAGATTTGTGGCGTGTCCATCTTGCGTGCCGGGGAGACCATGGAGCAGGCGGTTTGTGATGTCTGCAAAGATATACGCATTGGCAAAATTTTGATACAAACAAATCTGAAGACTGGCGAGCCGGAGCTCTACTATTTGAGGCTGCCCAAAGACATAAAAGACTACAAAGTGATACTGATGGATGCCACGGTGGCAACAGGCGCTGCTGCTATGATGGCCATACGTGTGCTGCTCGATCACGATGTGCCCGAGGAGAACATCATTCTTGCCTCGCTGCTGATGGCCGAAATTGGTGTCCATTCGATTGCTTACGCTTTTCCTAAGGTAACAGCGACGATAACCATAATTCACTCCTTTCCTCTCAACATTTACAACTCTTCTTGTGAACACAGGTTAAAATCGTTACTTCCGCACTGGATCCGGAAATCAATAGCAAGTTTTATGTTATACCCGGCATTGGCAACTTTGGCGATCGCTATTTTGGAACTGAGCCCTCGGACGAGTACTAAGTCCAAGCAACCAAGTTTCTTAAGTAATATTCCTAGGCTTAAAATGAAATCGTTACTTAAATTATCAATTCAGAAGAAGTTTTTGACTTGCATTTTATTTCGAGAGAGATGACAAGAACTTGAGCATCAAGTGAAACAGAAAAGCAACTGCGCCTATCACCAACGCAATGCCTATGAACCGTTGTCCGTGACTACCTGAACTCTGCGATTCTGTTGTCGTTACTTTGTTGTTGTTGTCGCAACGGGTCCATTCCTGCTCTTCATCCAGTATCACGCCCATCATGCTGAACTTGCTGGTGGCTGTAATGCGCACACGCACCCGTGTGCCCAGCAAATTGTCTCGCATGGGCAGCAGCACTTGCTCATAGCTCTTGTTGTGGCCCACATAGTGCAGCTTATCGTGTGATATTTCAGTCACAAGCACCGTATACTCTTGACCTTCTCGCCCGGCATACGGTTCGTAGCTGTAAAAGAGATCAGTCAGCCGCTTGGTGCGCTTCTTGACCAGATTCGCCGGTATGCGTTCCATTTTAGCGGCTGGTGTGCCGGGACGAGGAAAGAACTGATTGATAAAGAGACTGGGAAAGCGATGTTTCTCGCACAGCGTCATCGTCTCCTCAAAGTCTTGCTCCGTCTCGGTGGGAAAGCCACAGATAATGTCGGTGGCAATGGTCAAGCCAGGCACACGAGCGCGTAGATAGTTAACCACATGCTCAAAATCCTTGCGACAATACTCGCGTTTCATCTCGCCCAGCACCGAATCGCTGCCGCTCTAAAAGAGTGAACAAGAAATAAGCAGTTGTAATCGTGGTTCCAAAGCAGAGTCGAGATTTTAATCGATCTGGATTCCGTTTTAAAAACATATACAGAAAGAGCGAAAGCAGGAAAAGCAGATTGGAAAACACAAATTTGAGCATTTAAATTTGGATTTCTTAACTATTTGATTTAGTTATCAATTAAGCAATAGATCATTCCATCAAACCATAGAAATCAGTAATAATTCAAACTTAAATGTTTATAAATATATCTTAAAAAAACTAGCTGCACAGTCTCTTGAAATCTGGTTAAATTTCATATATTTACACATTTTATGTTAAGCACTGCTTAATAAGCATCCAAAAATTACCAGCCTATTAATACGATCAATAACAATTTGAAAATCACCGAGGAGACGACTTGTTATTCTAAGCTGGTGACATGTAGCTAGACTCGAAGCTCTTTAGTTACTCACCTGAACGGGCACATGGAGAAAAGCGTAGACACGCGGATGCTGCAGCACCTTGGCCACTTCCTCGAGATGCTCCAGTATGTAGGGGGGATTGGTCATGCCCACGCGCAGCATGCAATTCTCTGGTATCACCTCGACCAGCTGCCACAGCAACTCGGGCAGCGAGCTGCCAATGTCACGCCCATAAGCCCCCGTATCTTCGGAGGTCAACCAGATTTCGCAGCAGCCCTCGTCAAAGGATTGACGGGCACGCTCCACAATTTCGACGGGCGGATAGCTGGCTAGATCACCGCGAGCATGTTTCGTTTTGCAGTAGGTGCATTGATTTAGACAGCCGCTGTTGATTGAGATGATCTCGATAAGCGGGTTTTTGCGAACCTTGGGCAGCGATAACGGCGCGCCGGCCACACGCCGTCCCTGCACCTTTCTATTTTGCAGCAGACGCACGCTGTGACCCTTTAACGTTTCCTCCACCACCTCCACGACGCGATCAATTTGCTGGACTCCAATAACGGAAAGACCACGCAGGTAGTCTGCTTTTGGAGCACCCTGTGGCACACACCCGGCCACCACGACGTGTTTGCCGTTTTTCATGCCCGACTCGATCTCGTTGCGAAACGTGTCCTCCGAGGGATTCTTCACCGTGCAACTGTTGAGCAGCCACAGATCCGCATCGTCCTTGCCGCTGAGCTTGTAACCATAGGCCGCCAATTGTCCAGCCATGTATTCCGAGTCGGAGTTGTTGTGAGCACAGCCCCATGTCTTCACATAGACCTTTTGTGTGCCGGGTATCACACTCTCGTAAATCGTTTTCTGATCTTGCGGCGCCTTCTCGTTGTCTGCCTCGCTTGATGTGGGTTTGATTTGTGCTCGTCTTTTGGCCCGCACTGTTACACTTTTCTTGTTTTCATAACGTTCGCGCGGCTTGATGTCGTCTGACGATATTAGATCCTCGATATCGTCTATATGGTGTCCAGGCAAATCAAATTCAAGCGTCATAATTATGCTTCCTATGAATTAAAGTTGCACCACATGTGCTTGGTTGCTGTTGTCGGCTCAGCTGTTAATATTTGTTTGGAATGTGACCAGACTGGGGAAAGGGGCGCGTTTAGTGTTGGAAAACAATGCATCATTCGCCGACGTTTATAAATCACAACTGCACCATTTTAGTTGCGACGACTTTACAATGCCTTACAATTGACAAAATTAATTAGCCATAAAATGAGTGAAATACATATATTTTAAACAAAAAACATGTATACAATTTATAGGATGTTCGCCTGTATTTTTAAATGTGAAATTCATTTGAGATTAATGCGAATATAAGGAATAACACGACTTCGTTTGCAAAAGGGTTAATAGAGCCAATGCAAAATGAATATGCCGCTCCTTTTTCGGCTGCGCTATATTTATGAAAACTTATCAACAACAACACACGAACGCTATCAGCAGCGCGTCAGCGACGGCGACAGTTCCTTAGCACGTTTTAATCTGTAATATTGTAGCTGTTAAATCCGTTCATTTGGAAACAAGATTCAGAATGATACACATCAAATGCAAAGACACCAATCTTGACCCCATACCAGTCAAGGTAAGTAAGCATTTTAATACGCAAAGCGTCTAAATCTCTCTCTCTCGGTGTAAGTGCGTGTGTGTCTATTTGATTGTGTGTATACTTTATCTGCACACAGTTAATTACACACGCACTCTTACGCACAGACACCCCCATATTTTGTATCTCTACACTAATTAAGCACTTTTGTATGTGTAGATTGGCATCATTGGCGGCTCTGGCCTGGACGATCCAGATATTTTGGAGAATCGCCAGGAGAAGGTTGTGGAGACTCCATATGGCACGCCTTCGGATGCACTGATTGAAGGCGAAATCAATGGAGTTCAATGCGTGCTCCTGGCACGTCACGGCCGCAAGCATGATATAATGCCATCGAATGTGAATTATCGTGCAAATATCTGGGCGCTGCGTGATGTGGGCTGCACCCATTTGATTGTTTCGACAGCCTGCGGCTCTCTGCGAGAGACCATCAAGCCGGGCAACTTAGTGGTGCCGCATGACTTTATCGATCGCACCACCAAACGCATGCAAACCTTCTACGACGGCTCCCATGCCGGCAGCAAAGGTGTCTGCCATCTGCCCATGTTTCCTGCGTTTTGTGAGCGTACACGCAAAACGCTGCTCGATGCGGCCAAGGAACTGAAGTACGAGACACATGAGAAGGCCACCATTGTCACGATCGAGGGACCACGTTTCTCCTCGCGCTCCGAGAGCAACATGTTCCGCCAGTGGGGCGGTGATTTAATCAACATGACAACCTGTCCCGAAGTAGTGCTGGCCAAAGAAGCCGGTCTGCTGTATGCATCGGTGGCAATTGCCACGGATTACGATTGCTGGCGCATGGGCTGCGAGGGCGTCAACGTTCAGGATGTGCTCCAAACCTTTTCCGAAAATGTCATAAAGGTAAAGGGCATCCTAGTGAATGCCGTGGGACGTATTGCCAAGGAGGACTGGTCCGAGGACATCCTCAATGCCAAGGTGAGTGGTAGCAACAATATTACCGTACTAATTTAACTTGTCTAATGAACTTCTCTTATCAGCAATGTGTTTGCAACAACACGATGTCTGGCGCCATGTGACGCTTCTTAAAGCTATGCACGGAAATCACACGAGATACGATTAAGCGCCACAAGCTGCACAAGAAATCGAAGACTAAATCCAATCGAAGACGCCTACCAAAAGTACTAACTATCTCCATAGCCTACGAACTGGAGCCATCCAGCGAAGGCGAGGAGCAAACCGCTGATAACTAAACTCAACTTATATATATAGTATATTAAGCTCTTGGCATTGTATTTAAGTATCTCGTATCAAATAAACCCAAGTCCTCTCAAGGAAATGTTACCAAAGTCAAAAAAATAAAAATGTTGCATTTAGAAAACGATTTAGCTTTGTTCGGTTTGAGTTGACTCCCTGAACTTTTGAAGCGCTGCAGTGAATATTTGTGATTTGACCATTAGCCAAAAATCAAACGTAAACTTTGTTTGTCATTCGCATAAAACATTTATCGAGATGACTTGATTAGCTGACCTTTATCGCAGTAGGGCGAGCACAATAAATAGTAAATAGTTATTTGACTTATACAATTACACATCGTTATTAGCATTTGTCTTTATAATTAAAATTGGAATTCATTCTTTGCTGGCCTTCTCATGGGCATTTGCGTTCCACTTGGCTCTTGCCAGCTTCTTCGTACTCCTGAGATGATATCCACATCTGCTGAAACGTGCCAATGCTGGCCAATATGGAGCCACCAATCCATGCGCCAAATCTTCGCTCAACGCTTCCATTCGCAGAAATCATTTTCAAGCGTGTATTCGACGGCGCACGCAATTGCAGATCCCGATTGAGACGCTCTGGGAAACCTTGCAGCAGAGTATTTCCGCCTATAAAAAACACCGAAAACATTAACTCAAGAGTCCATTTAGGCTATTTTCAGGATTTATCTTACCTGTAACCACCACGGAACCAAAGAGCGACAAACGCACATCAGCATCACACATGCCCACACTGGTGGAGGCAAGTTGTCCAGCGCCAAGCATGGCATTGTCAAACAGACTCTCGGCAATTTTGAAACGCTCCGAACCAAAGTCCTGATGATAGCCATTGGGGAACTCATAGTGGACCATGGGTATTTGGGAGGCCACACGCTCATCGTAGGGATTCTCCAACACCTGCAGCACATTCATCTGAAAGTCCTGCATCATCAGTTGCGTCATATAGTTTTGCCACGATTGCGTGAGATTCTCCGGCATTTTGCGCAGCGTAAAGCGCGCATTGTCACGCTCCTTGACCACATCCTTGGAGGCAATCTTGTACACGGGTGACAAGTCAATGCCGTGCTTCTCCAAATGCTGCCGGCACTGTCGGGAGAGGAAATCACCGCCTAGTGGTGACTTGACCACCGCCTGGGACAGCACATAACCCTCGTGCACGGGCACTGCGGAGGTGTGTGTGGCGCCACTGTCGACCACCAGAGCTGTGGCGCGTCCACTAGAAAATGCAGCGAGTACGGCGTTTTTGACCAGAAAAAACGCCGGCACATTGTACTTCTCGAACATGAGTTCGGTGAGCTTTTCGCGATTGTTGCGTACATTCCAGGACGCCTCTGAGAACAGCACCGGATGATATTCCGGCTCCGATTGTATGACATTCGCATACGCATAGTCGATGACCTTCTCGAACAGCTCCCAGTTGTCGATCATGCCGTCCTTCATGTAAGTCTGCACCTCCATCTGTGATCGCGGCACATTCACATAGTTGGTGTCCACATAGTACTTGCGTGCATCTGTTTGAAAAGATTACGGAGGAAGCGCATGAGTGTAAATTTTATACGTATTTTATAACCCGATACCTATACAGAAGGAAGGTCTGTCTGTTAGTAAGAACACCTCGACCTTGGAGACTACAGGAGCTACAGTTAACAAATTGAAGCATTTTACTTCTTAATATTTGAGGTGACTATGATAATAAGAATACAAAAATTAAAACTAATGTCACATTTAATTTTGTTGTTCATTGTGATGGGCTAATGAACTTAATAACTAGGCAAATAAAGCGAGATTGAGAATCAATTTCAACTGCCTTAATTGCCGCTGTTTTGGTCACACTACATTGTTTTGTATTACTTTGTACATATGTAGCAGGTATCGCGTAGTCGGGCACACTCGAACGTAGTATTCATTGTTCTGTTTTTGTTTTGCTTTTCGCTTCAACTCACTGTTTGGCGTGACGCTGTTGTCTGTTTTTGTTTCTGGATCCAAGTTGGTGTCCGGTGCTTTTGCTCCAATTCCCACAACGGATGGAATTTCTGCCTTTGGCGAATCCTCTTGAGCGTAACCCACGCGCAGCGAATGGTGGCCTGGATCGAAGACCAGCGCCCCAATCTCATCTCCGCCATACAACATAGTGCCGCCACTCATCTTGGCGATTAGTCTTTAGTCAATTTCTTTTCCACAACGCAATATTCAACAAATTGTGTGTATATTCTCTACACGGATGCCTCAATTCACCGGCAGATGCTTAAAACTTAGTGTTGTAAAGCGCAGAAATTTGGTGGCGAAGAAACATCGATGGCCTCGAAAAATGTATCGATTATTTTGATCTGGTATATTAACAAAACATGTATTTTTTTCTGAAAAATACAACGTTTAAAGCTCCCTCCACAGCCACTTCACTTTTTCACATTTGAAAAGTACTGTTTTGCATTATCCATAGCATATATATATTTTTAACGCAACTTCGCCCCATGTTTTTACATGGGATTTTTCCCATAAGAAGAAATTAATCATATTTCTACGTTAAAAATATATGTGCAAATATCGGCATCCATATTTCAATATATTTTCTCACTCACTCGAGTGTATCGAGCTGAAACCAAAACTGAGCTTACCACACCATAAAAAGCGCGTCAAGGTTTGAATAACTAAATTAGATGTGACGGCAATGCCCTATCTTGTCAAATTTTGTCATGTACGTCGTTTAAAAGTTCATCAAGTATTCAATATTTTCTTTGGCCTATGTTTTGTTATCGATTTGAATTATTTATTTGCTAGTAGTGCATTTTTAAACTGTTCGCCGAAGTTTGTTTGCATACGATCACCTGATTTACGGGGGAGATGCGACTCTCAAATTTTACCGTTTTGACATTTAAGCAGTGGATACTGCAAAACATTACTTTTCAAATATGAAAATATGTAGTGGCTGTGGACGGAGGCTATAAGATACTCAGTTTTGTTGTCACCTTGATATACTATCGAGTGACTGACAAAATATACCGAAAAATGTTTCACATATTTTACGCATGTGAAAATAGTGTCATTTTTCGTAATAGAATTTTGAATGCGACGTGTGCAGAAAAACCGAAATTTTGGTGCTGTAGACGGAGGCTATTATACTAAAAATGAAATATTGCTCTGCTTTGGATCTTTTTATTTGTCTTATTTAATATTTTAATGTTTCATAACAAATATGGTCTATGAAAACATAATTTATAAACATCGTTTTCTACGTTCACTTCTCTTTCTACCACAACTAAATACCGGTCCTACCAAATTCAAATAAGTAACAAATGTAAGAAAATTGTAGTTTCCATCTCTAGCTAATCCGTAATTTAGATATTTCATTGTGAATTAGCGCCTATCGATTATTACGCTGTATCACGATTGAGTTGCAAAGACATCGAAACTGAAACAATGCTTACTTTCTAAAAAGAAAAACATATTTATTGACTTTGGCTTTACGGGCCATACATTTTTATTGAAAATACTCACACAGGCTAACATCTCACTTTGAAGTAAATCGATGCCAAGATCAATGCATACGAAACCATCGGATGTATCGAATTGTTTTCAAACATCGATAATGTCGATAGTACCATCGTTGTGTGCAGCTCTAATTCACGAATACATTATAAGATATGTTAAATAATCAATAAACTTTTAAATAACAAAAAAATATTAAGAAAGCTACTCAGCAGAAGATTAAGAACTCAAATTTTTCCAAAAACTTTCTAACGGTACTAACCATACAATACAACCATACTGCTGACGGTATGACAAAGGGAATTATTGCAATGTTGCATGGTAATCGATATCACGACTCGTTTTCTCGATTGTTTTTAGTAATGTTGATGGAAATGAATACAAAAACATAATTTCAAGAAAGACCCCATAATATTGATAAACAAATGGCAAACCAAAGAACCACAAATAAAGATGGGAAGGAAGATGCCCAAATTGAAATCAACATTTCCAACACAAACTCAAGCGGGCAAGTGGTGATAAACGATCTACAGCTATTGACCCTCGTCCACTTGCACCCGTTCCTCTTCAGTCGAGCTGTGCGGGGCTTTGGCGAAAAAGATTATGAGGAATGGGGCTGGCAACAGATAGCTAAGAAATTCAATGACAGCTACGAGGAATTGGAGCTCAATACGCCGTTTACCATTGAGGAGTTGCAATGGCGCTGGGAGGTGCTGCGACCAGTGTGCCCATCACTTGGGAAAGCGTGCGGTAAAATACCCGATTCACTTTGGTACACAATATGCAAAATCAACCGATTGCTGGCATTAAAGCCGCGAGTGATTGTCAAGCCAATGAGTAACACCCAACACTTTGTGCTCAGTCAGCTGCCACTGATGGAACATTTAACGGATGCACAGCGTCGGAGCCTAGATGTGGAGATTATGGATGCTATCCTTACGCAAGAACATAATTTGCATCTGGATTTGCTCAACAAAAAAGCGCAATCCTATGCGCAGAGTCAGTATGAAGATTTCCTAAGGACAATTGGCATCAAGGAGCTGAAGTTAAGCTCAACTAAGGCTGTCCAAGCCTTGGTCAACAGCAAACTTCCTACAACTGACGGCAACAGTAACAACAGACATGCTCGCAATCAACCAAATTCATCAGGCACGTTGACTACTGTCCGGTATGTCGAAAATAAAATGGTTATTAGCGGTGTTCAGGGGCTACATAGTTCTCCGAATAAGCAACCAGATCAGAGCACTAAATCACTGGAGATTAAATCAGAGGATGATATATTTGAAGCTGAGGACCCAATTATATCAGAGGCCGGAACTAGTTCTGCCGGTAAACTGGAACTGCGTTATGTGCCCCTGAATGACGCCAAATATTACACAAAACAAGTTCGTGTGCGTTTGAAACGCTGCGATCCGAGCTCTTATCGACTCCTGACCAGAATCAAGGAGCAGCCCCTCGATAGCTCTTAAGAATATGTTAAGGAATCGAATTTATTTTTTTATCAAATGCACAATATGTTTATTTTAAAAAGATAGTACTATAAATTACAACTTATAACTATATCGTTTAAACTGAACAGAAAAAGAACAGCGAAAAGACCAGAAAATCGATGCCTGCGCAGTGCAGCAGTTAGCTGGGATTGGGATTTAAAGGGATGGGGACATTGTACTATATGCATGTTGTCTATAATGTATGCCTAGGATGTGCTAAGTCCTGTCGCCATTTTTACAGTAAGGAACTTGGCATCCAGTTTTCGATTTTTTTTTTATTATCGTTATCATTATCAATATTATTATTATCAACAAACGTAAATAATCAACATGTCTACAAAATACAGTCCATGGTAAAAAAAATCGCAGCACTAACAATGAAAAGAACTAACAAACAACAAAGCCACACACAAGGCAGCGGCAGTCAGTCAGTCAGCATTTGGATGTTGATGTGGGCTGCCTGTGGCATGAAATCAGATGTGCAGCAGGGCAGAGGTGCAGCTCAAAATAACTGATCCGCCAGGTTGCCAATAAAGGTGGCAAGGTTCATTGAGGAGCCTTCCTTGAATTTCAGTCCAATCGTTTTGCCATACGCCTGTATAAAGATGGCGCGCACAGCATTCAGCCGTTGTTTGCGTCTGCAAAGAAAATAATAAAGCGGTCCATGAAAATGGTTACATTACCATAATTTTGGGATGTGGACTTACAAGTTGATGCATTGCTTGCTGGCAGCTGAGCTGCCGTTGGGCGCATCCTTGGAGGAACCGTTGACGAAACCGTGCGTGTTGTTGCCACTGCTGTTGCTATTGCTGTTGTTGCTGCTACCGCCACCGCTGGGATTGGGATAGACGCCAGTCATGTTGTTGGTGAGGTTACAGTGATAACCATTGGCGCCATTGCACATTGGAATGTCTTGTCTGTCTACCTGCGGATGCTGGTGCTGCTGCGAAACGAAACGCATCATGTAGCTGCCATTCATCATGGAGTCGATAGAGCCGGTGTCCGTAACCACTTGCCAGCTGCCATTGGATGAGGTGGACTCCTGGCGCTGACGTGCATTCGCACCGGGCACCGAAATGGGGCTGGTGCGAGAACTAAAACAGAGAGAGTGAAAAAGGATGAAATTAGCATTACACACGTTTCATTATTTGAAATACTAAAATCGTATTTAATAATTTTGTTCGCTGTTTGCTTACATTTTTTAAAGAACGTTTAAAATAAATCATTATCTTAGAAAAAACTTAAAAACGAACAGAATCGGCTTTTTAATTGTGCTGAATCGTAACTCTGTGTAACCCAAATAGTATTTTCAGTCCCTGACATATAAGGATCGCTGTGCTTACCGCTTGGGATTGGGCGAACGGCTTGTGAGTGGGTTGCCAGTTGTGGCTGCGGTTGTTGGCGTTGTGGTTGTTGTTGCTGTTGTGGCATAGAAGTTATCAGTTATGGACATATCACAGTTGGAACAGTTTGAGTAGCTGTCGTTGCTATCTTGATCAAAGGCCAAAATGTAATCCCTGAAAGCGAAACAAATATTTTAATTAACTGATCTATAAGATGTTTCCACCTAATCAAATGTAGTATTTTTCAGTATATGGGAATGTATTATGTCCGCTAGATCTAGATGTGGTTTGAAGATAAATCAATGTTTTTTTCAAGATTTAAGCAAAAGAAAAACTATCAATTTTTGTTCGCATGGCTAATATCAAAAAGCCTTCATTTATCCCAAAGAATTGTTCGTTGAGATTATAAGTTCTATAGTGTAAAAATCTTTTGAAAGCTTGGGTTTTTCATAATTTAAATTTAAACTTAACATCGATAAGATTAACTCTATATAGTTGAGGCTATATAGTTCAGGCTATTAGCTAAGTTATCACTTACTCTTTGAGTGGCTCGTCGTCGCAGCAGTCAGATTTGATGACAATAACGCTGCTGCCGCTGCTGCTGGACGTCTTGGTGCGCTTGCGATGCTCCACAATGCTGAACTCCTCATCCGTAATGAACTTCAGGACGTGAAAGCAAAAGAACATGATATCCTCGCCGCGCTTTAGGCGATCGGGTAGCTGATGGCCAAATAAATACCAATCGTAGGCGAGTGTAAAGTACGCCATTTGCAGGGCGTTCAGTGACTGATGGATGAGTCCATCGGCCCACAGCGAAAGACGCACCAAAGAGACAAAAAGTGGCGTACGATCCCAGCCGCTGATGCAGTGTATCAGCAGACCGGAGTTGTCCTCCTGTATATATTTGAGTGTGGCACGCAAATAGTTTTGCGTAATGGAAACCAAATCCCAGTCGCGGTATTCGGGCCAAATAATATCGATGTCAGCGGCAGGTCCCAGATTAGGTATATTGATGTTGGCATCGTTGAACGATTGCTTCCAGTTGTAGTGCAGATTCTTGGCCATGTAGTTGTTGTCACGGAACTTCTTGAAGAACTCACAGCCAGGATACGGCAGCGATAGAAGATTAAAGCTCTTGTAATGCTTGTTGGGATCGGCTTTCTCCGATGAAGAGACGCTGCAAGCAAAAACAAAAGAGAGATATTAATATTGGATTACTGGGAACTGGGGCTACAACTCAAAACATATTGTAAAATAACAATTAAACATTTTTGGTTTCATACTAACAAAATTATGAAGTTATTAAATTATGATTTTTAAAAATTAACAATTTTATAATAATGGCAGTACAAAATCTCTACAACTATTTCTTGCAATTCTTTTTACGGTGAAGCTATTCATCAATTTTTATAACTTTAAAACCCTTAACCCAACCTGCTGCTAACGTTTATTACTTACGCCATGAAGTATTTGATTTTGCGATTCTCCACCATGAGATCGACAATTGTGGACACGTTCAGCGTGTGCAGCAGCTGAATGTCGCTCTTGATGACCTCGTCATAGCTAAACTGCGACTGTGACTGGTCATTGATGTGATTAATCAGCGATTCGTCTGTGGTATCCGCCTCGTTCTCCTCCCCATTCGGCGCAGTGTAGTTGCCACTAAGACAGTCATATGCATAGTCCACGACTTTGCGGCCATAGGTCTCGGGCATCACGGAGAGCGTAGCCGAGCGGCAAATATACTTGCCGCGATACATAATCACGGGCACAGCAAATCTCTGCCTGCATCTGGCATACTTTGCCATTGTTACCAGCTCTCGCATGCGCTGGATATCGTACTGATCCTCATAGATGGTATTCTGCTGAGATGGCTGTTGTTGTGGCTGTGTCGGCGGCTGCAGCGTTGGCGTTGGCTGCGCTGACGGCATCTGGAGAGGATTGGCGAATGTCACAAATGCCTGGATGCCCACGCCGGCGGCGTTGTTGCTGCTATTGCTGCAGTTGCTGCCGACGCTGCTATTAAGCGGCGTCGCCGTTGCCGTGGTGCCGGATGAACCACCTCCAACTCCAAGTATGCCATTGCTGCTGGGTATCAGGGTCTTGGCCATGTGGCCGTGCTCATATTCGGGTATGAGTATGCGTCCAGGATAACGCGGACTCAGCAGTCCGTTCGTGTTGTCCAGTTCGATCAGGCTGTAGTCGAGCTTGAACAAAAATTCGCATTTTTTTGAGATGCCAAACTCCTGGAAAGCAAAGAAAGGAAAGATCACGTTTACTAACCGATCAAACTGAAATTTGTAGGAATCTGTGATGTAATGCTTACTAACCCATTAAGAGCAAAATACATTTAAAACTAAAAATTTATGAAACCATCTAATTTTAATGAAGACACTGAAACGTTATGCCTTTTTGCCATATCGGTAAAATAATTATACAAAATATGTTTTCCTTTTAGAGTAACGGCATTTCAATATTTTTATACCCGCAACCCATAGGGTAGAAGGGTATCATAGGAAAACAGAAAATGTATGTAACCGGCAGAAGGAGCCATCTCCGACCCCATAAAGTTTATACATATGTACATATGTATATTCTTAATCAGTGTCAACAGCCGAGACGATATACATATCTATGTAAGTCTGTCTGTCTGTATGAACACCTAGATCTCAAAGACTAGAGACACAAAATTTGGTACATAGGCTCTGACATCAAATTTGGTGACAGTATTCGTAGGTCTTACGCGGATCAAGTTTGGTTTAAATTTTTTCAATTTTGTAGGCAAAGTTCACTTGCAGCTGCTCGCGCTTTGTTTGTTTAGTTGACATTGTGACCATGTCGGTATGTTATGGATTTTTTCAAATATATACAATAAACAAATTTCAGTATATTTCTTTGGTAAATTTTTTTTTCAAATATCATATAGGTTTTTTGTTTTCCCTCGAAATGGGTTGCGGATATTTTACAGTCTAGCACTCTCGACTCTAGCTTTCTTACTTGTTCTGTAGTGTGGCTGTAACTGAGTTTGGAGGTGGACCAAAATTAAAAACTAGCACTTAAATTAGGCTTGCAACTTACTTCGAAAATAAATTACCAAATTTGTTCAATAAATTACTAAAATGCAATCAAGGTCGAAAGGTTGGCTATATACCCTTTAATATAATGATGAGATAGTCTATAAATTGTAAACATTTATTGTGGCACGCGTGCCTAATTGAATACCCGGTAAGCATCATTGTTCATGATCATCGTCATCAGTGGCGCTGTGGCTCAATTAATCGCAACTGGCCCCTATTTGGGGTTATCGTCCTTATAAACGAAACGTGTAGTCGTGAAATTATAATTTCCTGTCTGATGATAAGTACAAATTAACGAGTTGCACTAAATTAAAATGCTGTAGCTATAAATTGTTTATAACATTATTTTTTTCCTTGCTTCAATTCCTCGTAAACTGTTCGTACATGTGAGAAATACAAAGTGAAATCTTTAAATCGATATCACAGTTAAAGTATCCAAACTCTGGCAACTCTTAATAAATATGTCACCTTTTGCGATTGGTCACAATTAACTGTAACTACTCAGGCGCCATCTTAAACGTATTTAAGTAACAAGCGATAAAGTCCTAAATAGCTTAACGATAGCAATCAAATTCCGGCTACATCGGTAGCAAATCGATGCTTTTATTAATATTAATCTGGGGAAAATCTAAAGATTGTACAGCTGCTAAAAATAGCACACAACCAGTTCACAGGGGTGTTGTGGGGGAGAGGTTGTTTTGGGGGCTGCCTGCCATCTGTCCCAGACGAGACAGCAATAATAAGAAACAAATACGCGCCACACACAAACCTTGACAGAAATGGATGCCGTCCAAACAGGTTTGTAATACACACAACAACAACACCATCAAAAAGCAAGCAAAAAAGCAAAACAAAGAGAAATGCGAAAAAAATATACAAAGTCGCTGCACAAACTGCGCACATCAGCAAAAAATGCCAATTGCGGCGAAAACTTAGCAAAACTAGCGAACGAACAACATACCAAAACAAAAGTAGCAAGACGAAGCACACATTCACGTTCGCACACACGTAAGCGCAAACTATGCAGAGCGAAGCAAACGAGCAAAACAACTAAAACGCAATTACCAGCCGCAATCTCTGCGCTGTCAGCGCTCTCAAGCGTGTGTGTGTGTGTATAGGTGTAGGTGTAGGAGAGAGCAAGTTTGTGGTGATAAAGTTAGTTGGAGAACGTCTGCCAAGATATGAGAAGTGTTTTGTGTGGGTACTAAATAATTTCAAAGATAATCTATACAAAGACTTTCTGTAAAGCTTCGCTACTACTCTACAGAAATAGAGGAAATAGTTCGTTGATGCATGCATTAGCTAATTAATTGGTCCAAGTAGTACAAAGGCAATCGATGCGTTGTAATCGCTGCTCTCGAGAACGCATCCGTGAGTGGTACTTGCGAGAAAGAGACAGATCTTTTACATTTACACGTGCATGTGTGTGTGTGCTGTGGGGAAGGCAAAAATCTTGGCGTTTTATCGGCAACTTGTTCGTTCGCATTGCTGGCAGTGTGAGCGAATAAGACAATTGGGAGGTTCACGAGGGAAGGGTATGGCTGTAGCTGTTGCTGACATTGTTACAAGCAGGCACAAGCACACAGACAAAGAGAATATGGCGTTGTGTGTATTGAACTGTGTTTGGTTGTTGTCATCGTCGTCGCGACTTTGTTATTGTTGTTGCACTTTTTGTTGCTGTGTACTGCACATTTGTATTTGTTTTCTTTGTAAGCGCTGCGATACACACAGCATGCAGTTCGTTGTGCTTTTTTCGCTGTGCGCCTGTTAATAAGGCGCTGTAAAACTTAAAAACAACAAACAGATGCGCGCGCGAAAGCGAAATAGTTTTTGCAAAAACTTGCTATTAGTACAATATTGTTTCTGTTGTTGCGATTACATGGCAATGGTTTTGCCGCAATCGTAACCACAGCACAGCACGGTTGCGCTAAGCAAGCAACGATCAGCATCAGTCGCCTCCATGACCCAAAAAAACAAATGTAAGACGAAGGCTGAAGCTGCTTAGCTTACAAGCGTCTCTATCTCGTTCTCTCGCACGCTGTGTTTAGCTCCTTCTTGTGCTCAAGCAATGCAGTTTTCTTGCAAACCCGGATTTTGAGGACTTTGCCAGTGCTGGGCAAGCAGAAACCATCGCTGCAACCATGACACAGTTTTTCAGTCGCAGTTTCTGCAACTCAACGCAACCAAGCAAGCGACCAGTCAAGAAACTAACCAAACCAACACCACAATATACTGAAAACACAGACACCGACAACAACAACCACAACGCGACAGCGCCAATGACAGCGACAGCAACAGCGACGCCATGACAGACCAAGACCAGGGCAACAGCAATAACAGCAACGGCAGCCAAGACAAGCCAAAGAAAATTGCAAAAAAGAGTGGAGTGAATACCAAAAAAGGCAGCATAAAAGCATTGTGATAGTGATGTAAATAACAGTCTCAGTTTCGCCCGGCTTCGCTGCCATTTTGGCATATGTATGTATTTAGTAATATGTATGTATGGACGTACATTAAATAACATGTATATTTGCGTGTTCATGCATATTCATCATTGTTGCTTGAACACGGAAAATGGCTTTTCTTGAATGAATTATTCAGGGCGAGCGGCGACACTGGAAATACATAAGTTGATATCACAATCACACACATAGGGAACCAATGCCCAGGCCACTGACCACCACACCTTGAACATGCTTTCTCTGCAGTTCTGATGTTTGTTTTTTGTTTTTGCTTTGCAGCTGCTTTTGCTGTGGTTGTGTTTACAAGAATTTTGTTTGTGTTCTCGAGTTCGAGTTTTAGCTGCTGTTGTGTCGTTCAAAGACCCCAAGCCGCCTCACAAGTGCGTTGAAGTTAGCATGTTTTCGATAAACTCGCAAGCTATCGAAATATGAGCTTCTTTGATCGCGTTAAATACGAACGAGCTTTTCAAAATGCAAATTGACAACAGCATTCAACAACAAAAACAACGCAAACAAATATACTCGTTATGCCGGAAGCTGTGGCCACACTTGAAAACGAGAGATTACCGTGTACCGTACAATTAAACGGCAGGCAAATTGACAACCGAGTGTCTGTTGCTGCTGCTGTTGTTGCTAGCAGGAAGAGTTGCTGCCAGCCCACCCATACAATCGCACACACACACGCACGCACACACACTGTTTCTTCTTCCATTTTGGAAGCTTGTCTCGCTGCGTGCCGTTCGATTCCGATCACTACTGCCTGCTATTTCATGCTCGCCTGTCAATCAGTTCATCCAAAAGTCTGTCAGAGGTCATTGTCATTGGCATTCAAGATGACCTCCGACGACAACAACCAAACTGAAATTGTGAGTCAAGTGCAATGTAATTTTATATACACTAATTCATTTACATTTATTTTAAGATACACACATTTCCGGTTGGAGTTATTGTAACCTCTCGACGCTGGTGCTGCTGCCATTACAAACGACGACGCCATTTCAATTATTATCGATTTTATCTGCTTGTCAACAGGCATGCAGAAAGCCACAGTAGGCCGCCACTAGGAATATCGGAGCACAACAGCATTCGCACTCAAGCAGTCAGTTTGTGGCCTGGGAATTCTGATTACCACGGCACGACGTTTTCTGGATCAAAATTATAATGCAATATTGCGAATTCGACGAGCCCGCGCCTGGAAACTACTGGGCAGCATTGGAACTGCATTTGAGGAAGCTGCTTGATGGCTGCTGCGCTGCCAACTAATCAAATCCGTGCGCTGCAGCTCCAAAAGCTGCAAGTTAACGCATTTCTCTCCCAGACATGCGCCCAGGCTCTGGCAGTTGCAATTCCGCCGTAAAGTATTTCCATTCGTCAGCTATCCTGTAATTGCTGCGCTCCTGTCCCAAGTGTCTGTGGTGCGACCCACGCACGTCCGGCAACAGTTGCTAACTACCACAAACAAAGAGATAAAACAACAACAACAATAGCAATCCCTAAAAATAAAATCAAAGAAAACAATTCTAGAGTTCGACCAATACAAGGCCAAGGGAAATGATGTGCAGCACTCTCCCTCCTAAAGTTCAACATGCAGCAGGAAAACATAAAAGCCATGAAAGCCCACATCCCAGCCGCACAGTGGGTCAAATACAACAAACATGTAATACATTTTAAGACAATAATCCGAAGTATCAAGGCTATTCGTACAGTTTAAATTGAAAATCATAAATATTTAAACTGCGATTAAAGCTTTAAATTATAAAATACAGTTGTTTATAAATTGTGTTTATACCGCTACCCATAGGGTAGAAGGCAGAAAGAGGCACCTCCGACCCCATAAAGTATATATATTCTTGAACAGCGTCAACAGCCGAGACGATATAGCCATGTCCGTTATTTATTAATGATGTGTATTTGTGTAATGATGTGTAATTTGGTAAGCCATATGTGCTTATTATTCTTAATATACCCTGTAATTTTGGTTAAGATTGGATAAGTAGATCGAAAGTTATTTGTCAAATTATTCATCAAAATAGTTGTGCCCAATGCATATGGACGTTTTAAGTGTGTGAATGATCTTGAGATATCAAATTTGGTGACAGTATTCGTGTAGGTCTTACGCAGATCAAGTATGTTTTAGATTTTTTCCACGCCCCTTTTCGCCCCCAAAAACTGGAAAAGCCGTAATAACGGACCTAGAGCATTGAATTGCTATGCATAATATTAATTATAGTCTCAATGATTCCTGGGAATTTGGTTGAAATCGAATAAACAAATAAGGAAGTTATTAAAGAATCAATTTTATATGCAAAATTCACTTGTAGCTGCTCGCGCTTTGTTTGTTTAGTTTACAGTGTGACCATGTCGGTATGTTATGGATTTTTTTCAAATATGTCTATACAAGAAAAACAAATTTCAGTATATTCTATGGTATATTTTTTGTTAAAATATCATTTAAGTATTTTGTTTTCTCTCGAAATGGGTTGCGGGTATCATATGGTCGAGCACTCTCGACTGTAGCTTTCTTACTTGTTTAAGGATCTATTCGTGGAGGAACAGAAACGCTTTTCAAAAAATTTGGAAAATTATCCTACGATTGGAAACAATTATATAAATTCAATGTAACTTCCCATTGTCATTATATTTAAAAAATAACTATATAAGAACTCTCTAGAATTTTAAAATGAGAATTACAATTCGTAATGAGCTTGAACAAGAATCATACTTCATTCATTGTAGGAAATAGCTCTATAGCTATGGTTTATGTAATTGGCTGTTATTGAAATCTTATCGACTGTCATTTATCGATGCCAATTATATAATTATGTAGTATACTCATATTCATTCAATAACTAGATAGTAAATATGATTTCGAGTTTATCCTTGAGCTTCAGCACGACTTCCAGTAATATCAGCCAATTTTGATTGCAATGTGTACCACGGTGCCGCAGTCATTTACCGTTGCAATTGTTGCGCTGGAAACGGCGTCAGAGTTAGGCGGCATGTTTGATTTATGCACGCCTGTTTACAATATTCCAAAGCGCCCACACAACGACACGTCAGCACCGTCGAATGGAGCTGAAGTCGCAGCACAGTGGGGCAGAGACGATGATGCCTAGGCATGTTGCACCCACACAGACGTTGCCAGACGGCACAGGCGCACAGCAATCCAATGCAATGCCAGAGTGCAGAGTCCAGAGTGCAGAATACGATGACAAGCACATCCAATGTCGCTTCGTAGGCGTCCTGCGCACTCGGGACGTCGTCGATTTAGTGAGGCAACACTGTGCCCGGGCTTTCGGTCTGCATGCAACCCCAATGCAACTGCGCTGCCGCTACCGCAGCGTGGGTGGTACAATGGTTAATGTGCAGACTGGAAGCGACTTTGGATTTGGCAACTGCCAGGAGAGATACACAAAACGTAGCATGTAAGGAGCTCAACTTGGCTGGCACACAACGGAAAAGCAGCTGCAGCTGCAGCCGAAATCGCATCCGCATTCCGTGTTGTGACAACTAAAGCACTCGGATTGCAAAATTAATAACATCATTTGCAAATTTGTGGTTTGCAATTGGCAATTGCAACAGGATTATTTGCTGCATGGAGCTGCAGCTGGAGGACACATTGCTGTTGGCATTTGCGGGCGTTCTGATTGTTGAAGCATATTGCATGCTGCATTTGTTTCTCGACCTGTTCCACGATATTTTCACCGACCTGCTAGCCAACATCAACATTTGGCTCAAAAACAAATAAAGCAGTGCAACAACAACACCGACGACAACAACAACAGGTGGGTTTTGTGCAGTGTGCAAAATGTGAGAGAAAGTGAAAAACGATTTGTCTATATAATGCCATATATACTGAGTAGCTGGTTTATTTTTATCTGCAAAGCAACGGTTCTATTTTGGCGCCCATACGATAACAATACCCCCCACACACACACATACTAAACCACTCAGTTGCAATTGCCGCTTGTGCTTAGATTATGTCAATGTCATTGGGGTAGCTTTGTAACAAGATTTAAAAAACGATCAAAGTAAACAAATTTGAAGTCCAACAAAGTAAACATTGCAAACGAATATTTTTTCTTTTTTTTTTTATTGTTTAGTGCATATAAAGTTCAACATTTAATCAGCTTGTCGCCTTGACAACTGATTAAAAATAGTTTATAAACAATTTATGGCGTGAAAAAATGAATGCATATTTAAAATACATTTTCACCAGAAATTTATACTATTTTTTCTGCGAAATAATCTGTTGCATTTATTTATTGTCGCAGTTCTATCAGATTTTTTGTTTACTTTACAAATTATTTAAACCATTTTGCAAAGAATGGCGTGCCGTTACTCAAGTTATTGCACAGTTAACATTGTTAAGACACTTAACACTTTCACATTTCTGTTAACAGCTCTTGCTGTTACTCAAACGTTTGAAATTCCTATTTGACAACAATCTAACGAACACTAATTCCAGCCCATAATCATACACAAGTTCATTATCATTATCTTTACGATAGTTGCTATATTCATAGTGCGAAAAGTGTTCTATCTTCACCTGTTGCAGCAACAGTGCACAAACTGTTATGGCTAGCAAAAATCAGCGACCTTTCTGGACAACCCGCATGAAGAGCTATCAATGCAAGCAAGCGGACATTAATCGGCTCATTATGAGCTATTTACTGAGGGGTTGGTAGCATTGTATTGTATTCGCTTTCTTCATAACATTCCCAAATAACAATACCACTGTTAACAGAGGGCTACAAGGATGCGGCGCGCTCGTTTCAGGCACAGGCCAAACTTAAATCGGGCGCCAAGCTGGACAGTCAGCAGTATCGGAATGCAGTGCGAGCTGGCCAACTGCAGTACGCCATGGACACGGCCAAGAAACTGTACAAAAAATTCGATAGCGACAATTACATGTACTTTCACATGCAGCAGATGCAACTCTTTGAACTACTCCGTCAACGGAAACAGGCGGATGCTGTTAACTCGACTTCTGCCGCAGTAAATGGTCCTACATCACTGGCGAAGCTGGAGGGCACGCCAATGGCAGATATCTGGTCACTAACCGACAGCAGCGATCACGATCTCGAGTCTACCATATTGAAGCACGAGGAGGCCGAGAGCATGGAACCTCGTCTAGTGTTTCTTATCAAGCTGATTCTCTGGGCGCAGGACAAGCTGGACAATGAGCACGTCTGTATCTGCACGTCTGATGATGGCGATGGCGACTATGAGATGGAACTGATGCGTGCTCTGCAGCACAGCGTTTAGATCAACGATGGACTATGCCTGAAAGGCGATAATGGTGTCTACTGCAACTATACAAATCTATATATTTACATAAACATACAAATACCAATTTTTTTGTTTTTTTTTTTAGATGTGCTTAATTATAAATGTTCGAATTTCTTGATGTGCAACAACGATCAATTGGTTTTATTTTCTTGTAAGATCTTACAGCTCAGTACAGAAGTGCCACAAAAAAAAGATGTTTTGTGCGCCCATAAATAAGAAATAATATAAAGACAACTAAGGGCTAGTTTGGGAACTAGATTGTTAAAATCCACAAATATGAATTACAGTCTTCTAAGGTAAATAATTTTTTTTATTCAAATTATTAAATGAATCTCTGGATAGTTTAATGACAATTTTCTAGTTAACCCTTTTGGGAACTAGAACTTTATTTTCTTCCTTAACTTTTAATTATTGGTTAAAGTCTTATCGGCTCGAAAACAGTCGTTGCACTTGTACAATCTGTAAACAAGTGAGAAAGCTACAGTTATGACTTCTTTTTAAATAACTTCCACGTGTTTCATCCGATCCCAAATCAATTACACAGTAGATACTATTGTGTGAACCACAACTCGTCAAGCTCAAGCTCGTTTTCCGTTTTTTTTTCGATTTGAGAGGCGTGGCCAAAATCTAAAAACAAACTTGATCTGCATGCATGTTCAAATAAGAGTTGGTAGCTCTAGCACTTATAGTATATGAGATCTAAGTGTTCATACAGACGGACACACAGACATAGCTATATCTGCTCGTCTGTTAACACTGATCAAGAATATAAACTACTGGACAAAATAATAAGTACACTGGTTGCGTCTATTTCATGATAAAAGTTTTTCAATAGTTAAAGAATGTACCGCTGTTAATTGTTTATATTTTCAAAGGTTATAGTGTTCTTAAACATTTAAATCAAAAATGAAGGTTGGGAACCATTTTTTTGATGCTAAGCTGAAAGTTGTGCTGGATGAGCGTTTTTGGTCTGGCCAAAATAATATGTTCACTGATATTATTTTTTTATTTTATAGGTTTAAATGTATAAATTAGGTAAGGAATGTTGATTTATTTTGACTTCTTGTATATTTAAGTACATCCGAGTTAAAAGAACTAAAAAGTGTAGACCTACTAGACCGCATACCCCAAAAATGTAATTTTCTTCGAGAAAAAAATTTGAAGATGAAGCAACAGTGTGGTGTCAATTATTTGGCATGGTCTGGACGAGAAGATTCAACTATGGGGAATACATTTTTGTGGAGCGAAGAAACAAATTTAAATTCTTTTAGTAATGTCTACAGACGTGTGTAGATTGCTCAAAAGGAAACAAATTCGAGGTCCGGTACCCAAAGAACACTGTTAAGGATGCAGACTGATGCATAATGGTTACGGGCACTTTTTCCTGGCATGGAGTTTTGCGGATTAAACGGCAAATTGATAATGTTACCCTATTTGGATATAAACATCATTTTATATGATGATTTCATATATTCTCTTCCTTACGCTGAGGAAAAAATGTCCTTAAGATTGGTCTTTTCACAGGATAATGAACCAAAACGCTCCTTAAGACAGGCCAAGGGCTGGTCTACAGAGAGCGAGGTAAACATTATGAGTTGGCCAAGTCAGTTTCCTGACTTAAAACGAATTAAATACTAATGACAAAATTCGAAGAATTGTGGAAATTATGAGCAAAAAATGTGGTATGAGATTCGTTTGGAGATTTTTTGCAAACTTATTACTAGAATGACAAAAACATCGCAAATTAAATCGATCACAAACTTTTAACTTGAAATGGAAAATGCTCAGGTTTATTATTTTTAAAATCTACTATGTATCGGAAAACTAAAAGTTTATTTGATTTACTTACTTACTTACTTAAAAACTTTTTACGAGTTGTGAAAGAAGTGTTATAGGCGTGTACCTATTATTTTGTCCATTAGTGTACATACATAAACATTTGCATTATGGGGTCGTAGATGCCTCCTTCTGCCTGTTACACACCTCTCCTGTTGGCACAAACCTATAGGTAGCGGATATATCAAGCCGTAAACAGCTGATGCATAGGTTTGCTTTTAAAATTCAACCACAACCATGCTAACATTTGTCGTTTAATTATTTTGCGGAGATTGAAAAAGCCGAATAATTTTTATGTGGACAATAAATTTATTCTAGCAATAATTTATTTCAACTCAAACTTGGTTTTTACACGATTACACAATATAGTGTATTTAGATTTAAAGAGTTTAGTGTAGGTATACAAAATTGAATAAGGAATCGCTAACTTCAATTAAATAACAACTTTATTCCTTATATTCATCTTTAATTTGTTAATTTGTTTAAAACTTCAATAAAATACCCTTACATTTTACAAGATTGTCAAGCGATTGTCAAGAATATATCCATATTACAATTTTCTACCTATTTTCCATTGTCATATATAAACTAATTATAAAGTGACTCTCAGTTTATTTATCGAAAAGATAACTCTATTAAACAGTCGGGTTGCTGAATATATTCTCAATAGAATGTGCGTAGCTCAAATTGCATTCGCTTACGTAATTCTCTACCAACGGGAACTTTGCCCTGATGCTCGGTTTTAATTCATTGTGGCGCTTATTATTTATTATGCAAACTTGAAATAATCCAAGTCGCAATTAGCCAGCTCACGTGCCGGCATCAATGCTAAAAATAATTTACTCTACAAAAACAACAAAATTAGAGAACAATGAAACAAAGTGAGCTGTTCAACTCAATTCAGTAGAAATAAAATAAATGTACTAAATCGGAATGCAGCCGCAATAATCGTTTTTGATAAGCAAATGCAATGCGATAACATTGGTTTCGCTGTCCTCAAAGAAAAGTTTAATATTAAAACCGCAACAAATCTATTTTCATTATTGTAGTGAGCAATTTTAAATTATTCTAAATACATGCAATAAATGAAATACAAATAAAATATATTAAAAAATGTGTTTTCATTTACCTAGTGCAATTGCAAGTGCAATCGTTATCGATATCCAATTTCATCGATTAAACCCGTTTTCTTTAAAAGAGTGGCCACCTATCAGAGCTTTAGCATGAGATTCCTTCCCTTTTTTCTAATAATTCCACCATAATGTTACGGTTGCTCTTGCGCTTTCTTGTTTTTGCTTACGTTGGCGCTTCAAAGATAAGGAAATACTTGCGACGCGCTGCTGCTGATAAGCGACAAATGTGTTTGATAAACGAAGCAAGCGCGAGACACAAAATAAACAACTTACTCTCAGGTTTAGCAATAATAACATTTCAACAATGTTGCAGACAGAAGCAAACATTTTGCAGTACAAAATGCATTTCACGTTTATTTGTTTCTTTTTTTTTCAAATTGATTGTAACCCATTCGTTTATCAGTTTTGCGCTTCAGCTGAGCAAATGCACAAAACGTGTGAGGTTACGTGCCAAGTTTTGAAATATCGACGGGGGAAGGGGTAAGTAAGAGCGGCTGATCGGTGGGGGTTGGGCACACACGTTGTCGCAGTCATTTTCATTGTTGCCAAGTGTTTGCGGTTCTATTTAACATGCATCAGCTCTCTTCTCTCTCTCTTTTTCTATGGCGTTGGACTATCTCTCAATACACACACAGCTAGTTGTTATTGTTGCCGGCTAACAGCGGCGACCTGTTTACATGGCATGTTAACAGCGCATGTTAAGGACACAAGCTGCACAAAAAGTTACCGTTTTAATTATTTATTAAAATTATTGATATTACATTAATAATGCCAAGGAGAGGGGAGCATGGATTGCAAACAAATTGTTCAAGTGCGTGTCAACGTCGTTTCAATGCTATAACTTGAAAAGAGGGCAAGCAAGACTGCCAAAGAAATGGGCACGACAAAAAGACGCTTCCAAAGCTTACACACACACAGACACACACTGGCACACATTAGGTACAGTTACATGCAGGTATTAGTATGCACATTTGTGGTGAGACAGACAAGACGAGAGAAATGAGTGAAAGTCTTGAGAGGCGCCGCTCATCGATTTATAGTCAAAGCGGGGAGAACGAAGGCGGTTAAACAACAGGATTATGATGGTTGCCATGCAGCTCGTTGAAACTAAAACAATAACTATTTACTCTAATTTTGGCAGCCATTTTGGTAATCGCAATCAGTTTTGGGCGCGGCCAGCTAAATGCTTCGATAGAGCAAGGAGTATGTTGCTGTAGCTGAAGTCAACGGCACAATTCCTTCCTAACCTAAAGCATCAGTCGCAAATCTGTTAAATGCGCTGTTACTGCTAATGCTAATGTGGTAGTAAATGTTACAGCACGTGCACGTGCGTCTATCCTAAAAAATGCATATGCATATGTATGTACATATGTATGTAAATATGTCACTCACCACAGTCCCTTCCTCAAAGGACACCGCCTCGAATGATTTTTTTTCGAATATTTCTAATAAATCGTGTAAATCCTGCTGTGTCACATTGACCATTTCGTTTAGAGTTGTGCTGCACATTTTTGCGGAGCTGCATTTACCGCACGTTTGTTTGTGTGGGTGTCACACTTGTATGTAAAATTCTATTTGTGATACGCACACACTCGCTCACGCACACTTATTTGCAAAGACACAAAACACACACACTAAAGCACATGCACAGAATCTCTCACAGTGAAAGCCAAAATGCCAATAGCAAGCAATATTTATTTAAACAAATTCGATTGTTGCTCTTTTTATCTACATTTACCACGACTTTTATCAAATGTTGTTTTTATATTGGTTTTGCGATCCGTTTTCAAGTTTGTTTAGTCAACGCCTTTTTGGGAAGAAACGCGACGTCACCAAATTTGTTGACCGCGACGTCAGCATCGAATTCGGCATCACCGTTCACAAAATAAAAGCAACAAATTGCACACACACGTATAAAATTAATTGAAATTGAAATTTGATTAATTAATTACGCGATAGCGTTTTGCTTTAATTACGACGTAAATCGCGCACACGGACCGAAAACACACGTCTGACACACGGGACTGTTTATTAACATGCATAACAACATTAGCTTTTAATGGGCTTCTGTTAGCTCTAATGGCACTGTTAATGTCGAGTGCTAGAGATTGCATTTGGATCGTGCTACTTGCGCTTAAACTTGTAATGTGCTGATTTAAAACATATATTGATTTAAATTAAAAAGCTGGGACCGTAATCATTATAAGTTAGTCAAAGATATTTTTCAACGATAAATAAATATATGTATATATATATAATAATAAAATAAATAAAAAGCCATATTGTTTATTTTTGAGCTAAGAAAATAATTTTTATTTTTAGATACTATTTTTTTGCCCAATTAAATCAAGTGTAAATAAGTTACGGCTGACGTGTGAATGTTTTCGCAGATATTCTTTGAAATGAGTATGTCCCATGGCCGTCTTATAGAAATTTACATAATAACATAATTCACAGTTTGTAGCATTTATTGTTCTTATTGGGGTGATAACTAACCAAAACGCAACAAGGTGTTGTATTTTTTAAATTAACTTTTTAATCTTCAGCTTCTTGGACAACTATACAAGTTATTTTAGAATCCGGTGTTAACAATACTTCGTGGAATTTCGTACGCACCCTTACCATCAGCAGTTCATCTGTCGGATCAATTTTTTCCATACCCCTCTCCAATCTGCCGCGAATCTCTTGAAAATAACCAACGAATTTAACAGAAGCTTCAGCTTCCATTGTGCTTTTTACTGGATGACCAAGTTCGTTAATAATAACGATGTCTCGTATGTTTTTCTTCACTTGGATCTGTCTGAATGCCTCCTCCACATATCGACGAGATCGACGCGGCTAAAAAAAGAAGAGAACATTTTAGCAATTACATTAAATACATGAAATAATAATATTACTTTTTCTGGTGGGCTCTGGAACATTTTTCTCACAAAAATAGAAAGTCGGTTACCTTTTCAATTTGAACAACTTTTTTATGTTGTCATGGTAAGTTTCTCGGGTAACGATTGTTAGATGGGTTTGTGGGTCAAACATCAAATTGATACAAATATTAAAGAAAAAAAATGTTTAATTTTGTTATTTGGAAAAATGTTGATGGTGAACAATTTGCATGTATTTTTATTTAAATATTACTTAACATTTTTTTGTAACAAAAATTAATCAATTATTAATGCAATGGAACCCCCTCTATATTCGATTATTTCAACCATGCGATACGTGGTATTTTTAACGTTCAGACATTTGGTCACACAGCTTTATCGAACAAACAAAACTTAATTTTTTTTGCAAACCACTTAAACTAAATTTGTAGTCACAATGGTAAGTTAATTATAATCTACTGTCAACTGGATAAACATTAATTTTGTCAACAGTCCCAAGAAGTCGAAGAAACACTGAAGCGAATTCAAAGCCACAAAGGCGTTGTTGGCACAATTGTGGTCAATAATGAAGGTGGGTGATGGAATCAAAGCAAAATGTTGTGCGCGATTTAATACAAAAGTTGGGGCTTATTAGGTATTCCGGTGAAGTCGACACTAGACAATACGACGACCGTTCAATATGCTGGATTGATGAGTCAGCTTGCGGACAAGGCTCGAAGTGTGGTGCGAGATCTGGATCCATCCAACGATATGACATTCCTGCGAGTCCGCTCAAAGAAGCACGAAATTATGGTCGCTCCCGACAAGGACTTTATTCTTATTGTAATCCAAAATCCAACAGATTAAAACCTTATGCAGCAATGTGATTTTCGTATCGCTTCAGTGTATTTATTGTACTATGCATGGGAAAGCTACTTAAGTAAATAATTTACAAAAAAATTCATTTCCAATTTTTTAATGGGTTAACAAATTATCTCGTGTTAGAAAGGAAGCGTGTCCCAAGACAAATGTCGATAGGCACAGTATAGTTATATATACATATATAAATATAATTTAATACCATTTGGTCGAAAATAAAAATAGTGCATTTGTTTTAAGCTTGCATTTCACTGATGACGTCATAAAAGCGATGGACAATCGAGTTTTTCAGTATATTTATTTTATCCCTGTATTATGTCTGTATCATATTATTTAAAATTTGATGTAACATCGGATGTTTGCTCTAAAATCATAACAACTTTAAAGTCCACAATATCAATGTTTCTCCACCTCTAAATCTTTTCCCAGCATGATGACTAAAAGTAGCTAGAATCAACGGTAACATTGCAATAACAGTATCATAACAGAACACTACCGTTGGACAACCTGTCCCGAAATATATGTTTACCGCTTTTGTATATTTCTAAATAACATTTATTATGCCAGTAAGCAAATATTTTATTTTAAACAGATATTTTTGTTAAATAGACCAAAAAAAGTTAAACAAAAATATATCGATATATTCAGTGCTGCAAAGTGTAACCAGTGCCTGCAATTGTGGAATTGGTATATTTAAGTAAATTTCTTGACATAAATTAGTATAATATGAGTATTCAGCTTGTGGTCACGCTGCGCCTTAGTGAGTCTGTCGACAAGTCGTGCGTGTGGTTGGAAGTGTGGTGAAAACTTATAAGTTTTTTAACAAATGCATTTAGAAAATCATTGACAAGAAAATAAAATATTACAATTGGTAACGCAAATCAATTGGAATAAAACACTCATACAGTGTACGCGTGTGCAACAGTAACAAAAATACGAAATTTAACAAAGGTAAAGGTGAAATTGGGCGTGCAAAGAGTAAAGAAAATGGCGTAATCACGCACTCAAACCAACAAAAAAAAACGACTACGCAAACGGAATCTACGCTTCCTCTCCACCAATCAGCCAGTCAGCTTTTAAATGGCCGTTCTTCCACTATTCGATTTAAAGCAAACCAAAAAATTAATATATGCATATAAAATTATTATTGGTGTAAATGTGAAAAGTGCTTTTAAAGCAACAGCAGCGTAAGCGTTTTTCAACGCAACGTTTTTTGTATGCAGCCATATTTGTTCCGTGAAAAATGAAAATGATATGTACACACAAACATACGTACATACATACTTATGGCATGTGATACATGCATACGTATGTACATATATGTATATGGGTCTGTTCATGCATATGTACGTACGTACGTATAAAGAATTAACTTCGTATCAGATCGTCGTCCCGTTGTTCGCAAATCCAAGCAATTTTCAGCGATTCATTCGTACAAAAGCAACGGCAACGTCGATACTTTGTATTTATGTACAAATATTCGTTCATAGCGACTTATGTACACACACACACACACACATTCGTACTTTCAATATCGACGATGGCATCACACAAGAGCGCACACGCATACACACATACATATGCATGTACACACACACACACTTGCAAGCAAACCTCATGCACGCACGTTCGCACGTACTACGAAGAGACACTATGTATGTGTGTACATATGTCTCGTCAGCGACTGGCACATAACAGAGTTGAACACATAAGGGCTGGCTCAATTTATAAATAAGAAGCGAAGCATGTGCGCTTGCTGCGCAGTAACTGCGCTGTCGCTGCCGCTGTCCACTGGCGCTTTTGCTGCTGTGCTGCTGCATTGCAGCGCAAGGGATTTTATTACGTAGAGCTCGTTGTTGTTTTTGGGTTCGTTTATATTTTTGGACATTTACATGCACATTTAGATGCACATACACATACACATACGTATGCAGATTGGTGCATGTGTGCGCATCTAGCAGCATAACGTAAACCGCGACTCCATAAAAAACAACGTAACGTTTAACGGTTCAATCCCCACCCGCAACGCAACGCATCGCGTAATCTGCATGTATTTTTTGACGTGCACAGACACTCATGCACATATGGATAGAAATGTGAGGTTTGCTCGGCAACAAGAACAACAACAACAGCTATAACGACAACAAACATTTAAATTCAAATTTTGTACTGTTCAGTGTGTCTTTGAAGCTTCCTGTTGGAGGAAATCTGTCGTGCTAGATTGAAAAGTGATTGACTACGACTGAAGTGATTTAATATTAATAATAATTGTAAATGTTGTGTGCGAACAGTGAAACTTTTATAACACAATTCTTGTGAATCACGTGGCGGATAAATAAGTAAATACACTTGTGGGGGAATAATCCAGTAAATAACGCGACAAAAACAGAATAAATACAAAATAACAAAAACTGTTTCCTCGAATCAAGAGAGATAACATGACTCAAATGTGTGATTTGACTTGTTTTTTCGCCCTGCGTCAGTCGGCGGTGTTAAAAGCAGATTCGAAAACGAATTGAAAATGCTTAAAGGCAATATGTAGGCAATTGGCATGAATCAATCAAACGCCGCTTGCATAGTGGGACAATGCAGCAACCCCCACTCTCAAAATATGACCGCTGATTGACCCTTAAAAACTAACAACTGGCTCAAATAAGTGAACAAACTATGAAGTGCTCCTTTTGCTTTTGTTCAAAACCCTCTAAAGTGAACATACTGTTTTCGAACTTATTTTGGCACAAAATGAACACTACCCAACATTTTATCCCAACATTTTTTTGTTCTTTTTTTAAATTGAATTTATTTTCAGGCATTTCGAAAGTAAAAAAGCATGCATAAGTGCATTACTTTAAAGCACATATGAAAGGATATTTAATACAAGAAGTATACTCATTTTTCATACGACTTTGACTTGGAATGGAAATGATTTAAAAATAAACTTATACCATATTACCTGGTTCTTGTTCTAAGTTAAACAAATATTATTAATAATACAGACTATTTCTGGAAATGCCATCTAACAACTGGTATTTTGTCAGTATCTTATCAGGAGATACCGAATGGCATCAACCTCAGCTGTGTGGCTAATTGCGATGCACATGCTCGACAAATTGGAAAAATATCAAATCAGTTGTTTGTGTGCTGTCCCATAGTCATCGTCATCGTTGTCGTGGTGTATGATCAGCTGTGCTTTTTTGGTTGTAAACTATTCACGTAGTTACATATAGTTGACTGCTTTTTGTTTTTGTCTTGCTAAGGCTTTCGACGTTCTGATCGTCATCTGGAGGCAAATTTGTTGTCACCCCTGCGCACTGTGGTTCACATTTGAAAAGAAAGTCCAACATTCCGCTGCGCAGAAAATGAATCAGTTATACGAAGTTCAACGACGATATTTCAATATTGTCGCTTGTGTTGAGTACAACAATTAATTAACTGCTATTCCAATTAACTTGGGTATTTCAATGGTGATTATTCTCCATTTGGTATTTAAATATCTCTGTTTGAACACTCGAATTGTGGCAATCTGGCGGTATGTAAGGAATTTACAAATTTAAAATAATGCAATTATATTATTTAGCTTTTATTGCTGAGATTTGTTGGATATCAGTTGGCTTATCATTTCATTAATTTTCAGTTGTGGTTTTGAACTTTTGGTGGCGCTGCAAGTGCAACTCGACATTAAAGCTTTTCCCTCACTTTGAGCAATTGCTGCACGAATCAGTCATGCTTAAATTGTCTTGGTTTCCAGGGTCTCCAGCAGGCGGCAGCTGCTGCTGCTGCTATATTCGGGTTCGATCAAAAGTGACCGACGTGCGACCGACTTTAATGTGGCTGCTGCTGCTGATGCTGCGCCATCGCACAAACGCACAACAACCCCAATAAGACACACTTACATACTCACTATATACATTCGCGCTCTGTCAAATATAAGCTCTCACACACACACACACAGAGAGACGAGTGGCCGACCAGCATCAACAGCATCAGCATCAGCAGCTTTCTTCCCTTACTCTAGTTTACAGAAAGCAAACTGGTTTTCATCCCCGTCGTGTGCAGACTTTAGTTTTCATTTTATGATTATACTGATGACGGTTGGGGAAATGTGCGAATGAAGCCCCAGCAGCATTTTCTGCATTTCCAACGAAGTGTCCCCTAACCCCCTCTGCTGCCTTCGATTTCAGCCACCACCTCCACCCCACGTCTTTTTTTACTAAATACAAAAGTAAAGTAATAAAATTGATTAGCTAATTGATGAGAGCGAGAGCAGAGCCGCGTTGGGGGTCGTGTTGAAAATTGTGGAGATTGTTGTGGAGCTGGGGCACTGTGCGTGCTTCAGTTGGGCTTGTGTCTATCGAAGCGTTGTAAGATGATAGATCTCGCCATATACGAGTGCGTGTGTCGCACATACGAATATATTTGCAGTGTATATAGAAGGTCGTGGCGTTATCGCCACACTAAACCAAACAGCAAACATTATTTTTGGCTTCGAACAATATAAACACGCAACAAAGTTACACAGCAAATATTCCGTTTATATTTGAAAACTTGTTGTTTTGGAATATAATATTATATACCAGGCTGCAAGTCAATTCAAATTCTCGCAGTTGCAAGAAGTTAAATAATATATATCGCCTGGTCTGCGATGAAAGCCAAGCTTAATTTCAGACAGGAATCAATGACAACCAACATCATTATAAGATAATAATACGACATAAATAATAAATTATAAATAAATAATAAACATATAACAACTTGTTGTTTTGAATAAAGTGAAATTCCATTTTCAGAATTTTTGTTTGTGGCTTATGGACAGACTTAATTTTGTATTTTGAGTGCCAGTTTAGTTTGTGCTGACAACCGGTTTTCGGATTTCGGTTTTCGTCCCTGGTGCTGTGTTGCATTCACACGCTATAGAGTCGAACTCGGATCGAAACATGTTTCATGGCAGCTGTAGCTGCGAGGGGTGGGCAGCGTTAATATTCAGGATTTTTGGATCCAACACCTGCCGGAACAGCCACCAAGTTACCTGGCTGAAAAACATTCATGTGGGTAATCTGTTGCTCTGCAGTTGAGCGCAGAGTTGAACTTTGACCCAACCACTTGTTTCAGCAATGCAAAAACACGCTGAAACTAAATATGTGTAAGCGAGACAGCTGTATCTTCGCACAATGAAACTGCTGCAAAGTGAAATTCGCAAAAAACAAACAAAAAATGCCCAAATTTCCAAAAATGCAACTGCACGTGTACATGTGTGTGTGTGTGTGTGTGTGTGTGTGTGTGTGTGTGCTCTCAATTTGAAAGAAACAACGACAAAAGACACCGACCGACAATGATGCGGACGTGGGCAGAGAAAGAGAAAGAGAGATAGATCTTTTATTTACTTTTTTGGCATAGGGAATGCTGCGGGGACCTGAAATCTGAGTACGTTGAACATCTGTTAAGAATTGTTTTTTTTCTCTCTTTTGTCGAGCACAAAGAAGATTTCACCAAGAAATTATTGGAATACATGTTTAAGCACATGCACACACACACACACAAATATACATATGCATGCAGCTCTCAAGTGCATTTTATATAAATGCCGGATCGCAACTCTGTGTGTGTATGAAAAACACAATGCAAAGTGTGAAACAAGACTCTTTTTCTCATACGTACCTGCTTTATTTTATTCCAGGTAAATCGACGTCGACGACAACTGAATACTGAATACCTAAAAACAAGCTGCAACAACACAGCCCAGCAACAACCAGAGGCAACATCGCAGCAGCAGCGGCACGCAGAATAAAGAAACAAGGAAACATTTGCACATTGCACATAACCCAACCAACGACGACAACAGCAACAGAGCTCCGACAAGAAAAACCACTTCAACAAAAGAGGATAACATATTGAAAAGAGCTCTCGCATATACACGCAGGCTCACAAACACAAACGCAGAACAGACACACACACACACACACATTCAAATATATGTACGTGGGAAAGTAAACCGACATCTTTTTACGACATCATCGTCCAAGTCGTCGTCTCGTATAGTTTTGCAATCACGCAAACACAACAAGAGAGCAAATCGAGAGAGAGAGCAAGCTCAAGCTTAGTTTACGAACAGGCAGCAGGGCCAGGGCCAGAGCCCTTTGATAACACGCACACTCGAAAACGCACGCTCTCTCTCCCCATACACAGTGTGTATGTGTGTATTACACACACGCATAGCGAAGCGAGCTTACACCCACGGAGAGCGGAGGCGAAACGATCAACGAAGAACCTGCACGCAGTGTGTGAGAGCAAAACGCACGTGAGCGAGAGAGAGGGTGAGAGAGTCAGTCTGGTTGCTGTGTTCGGTGTTTCCTAACACGCACAGCGAATTTGGAAATCACGACACGGCACGGCAGCAGCAGTGACGAGTGAGCCGAGTCTAGCAGCAGTCCAGTCGTGAAAGTGCGTCGACAAGAGCGTCGCGTCGCTGTGTGCGTGAGCATTGCATTTACGAAACACACATACTAAAAATACACAGTGTTGCCACATCGCTGCATTATCAGACACACATGAAAACTTGAAAGTGCAAAACGATTGTTAAATTCACCAAAATAACTTGACGAACTCGCAACAAACAAAGCAAATAGAAACAGATAAGAACTTCGGACTCCAAATGAAAACGCTTGTGCTGAGTCCAGACGATCTGCAGAACTTTAACAAGTTCATCTACGATCCCAAATCGGCCGCCCAGCTGGCTGCCAGTGCCGGAGCAATTGCAGCAGCCGCCGCTCACGGTGGACATGGTCCGGGGGGCGTTCAGTTGGTGGCAGGTGGCACAGAGATGCCTGTTGCCACGGTGAGCACGTCTGCCGCCGGCGTTGTTGGCGGAGTCGGCTCCGGCGTCGTGGGTGCATCTGCGGCCAACAAGCAGCTGATGGCGTTGCACTACTACCTGAATCATCAGGGCAACAGCTACGTGGGCCAAACGGGCACCAACAGCATTGTGGCACAACAGCAGCAGCAACAACAGCAGCAGCAGCAACAGTTGCTGGCACAGTCGCAGACACAGCTGAAGCAGCTACAGCTGAAGCAACCGACAATACATCAGCATCAGCAGCACATTAGCTACCACCATCATCACCCCTACTATCAGCAGCAGGCGACGCCGACGCACAGCAGCCACACACAACACAGTCACACACACGCCCACGCACACACACACAGTCACAGCCACAGCCACAGCAGTCACAGCCATCCAGCTCAACATCTCGGCCAGCACAAGGTACAACTGCAATCGAATCACCAGCAACAACACCAGCAGCCGCAACAAAATCAACTGCCTGTGCACGCGTTGAATCAGAACTCCAATTTCTCGGCGGCCAGCTCCAGCACGGGAGGCACTGCATCGTCCAGCCATGCACCCACACAGCAATCGAACGGCTCCAGCGTCTCACCCACCATCATCAGTCACCAGCCGCGTTCGGTGGCAGCTGCTGTTGCCGCTGCCGCCGCCGCAGCCGCAGGTGGCGGAAGCAATAGCAACAATATTGCTGCGGCAGCCAATGCATTGCTGCGAGCCACAGCCACAGCAGTGGCATCGAATGCAGCAGCAGCAGCCACAACATCAGTCTCAGCGTCATCAGCGTCGTCATCGTCATCAGCATCATCCTCGTCGTCGTCCGCCTCATCAACGTCCAACTCAACGGCGTCGTCGTCGTCGGGCTCAGCGGCTGCCAATTGTGCCAAGAAGCTGAAAACGGAACCGTTGCTCTCCCAATATAATCAGACGGAGCGCCTCAATTTCGCCAACACGTACATTGTGTGGAGCGAGGAGCATTGGCGTCGTGTCGTCTTCCACGACGAGCGGCGTTTTAATCTCGATGGTCCAGACGGTTTCTCCTACTATTACCACGATCTGCGCAACTATGAGCGCAAATTGTCTCAGCGGCCGCGTGGCAATTCTGTCTACATCTACCTGATGATCTGTGTGGGCGGACCCATCCATCTGGAGGTGTCGTCGGCCAAGCAGCGTCCTGAATCCTGTATTGAGGCCATCATGCGTGAGCGTCCCAATATCGTCAGCAAGCTGGGCGGCAACACGGAGTTTGTGCTGCAGGATCACAATTGGATGTCGCATGCTCTGCCCACCGCCCAGGAGTTGCTCAATGCCGAGGGGCTGAAGACTCAGAAATGGCCAACAATCGCCCATGACCTCAACATCATGGAGAACATTTGGGGTTGGCTTATTCGCGAGGTGTTCGATGGCGGTCGTAAGTTTTCCCGCAAAGACGATTTGATATTTCGCATCAAGGAGGCGTGGTCCCGACTGCCGCACGATCTGATCACGAATTTGTACAGCACACTTCCCGAGCGAATCACCGAGCTGTATTACACTCAAGGTGTTTACACGAATTGTTGACAAACGACAAGGCAGCATCGCGTTGGAGTTGAGGATTGTTGTGACGACCACGAGCAGAAGGAGGAACAGGAGCTACAGAAGGCAGAGGCAGAGTCAAAGATCAAGATTGGAAGCCAACAGTTTTTGCTCCTCACACGCATCACGTTTTAAGCTGAGCGCCCAGACTATAGCGCTAGGATGATGAGCATCAGATCAGAATCGGAGAACGAGGACAACCTTTTTTTCGTACATTTAACTTGACATTTTTTTTGTGTATAGCTTTAAGATGTGCGTGTGTGTGCAGACCCAATCTGACACTGAAACTGAATCTATATATCTGTAGCTGTTGCGCTGTTCCCCATTCGCGACTCTCTTTACTTTATGTACTAATTGGAAAACATAAATGACGCGCAATTCCCCGAACGCCGCCGCCACGTGTGGCAACGCTGGCAGACGATGGATGCTCAGTGCTGCTCATTCAGCTTTTGTAATTAGTGTTACCTATACATATAGTCCCCCCTTACCGCCCCATCTCCACATATATATAAGCTTTACTTTTAGTTGTCGTTTTATAATAACACCCCCAATTCCCAACATCCTGTTTTTATCCCTAACCCCAACTCCCGCCACCAGAAAATTAGTTACAACAATTATATTATTTGAAACCTAACTCATTTTGTTGATTGTTTTTAGTTATGCAAAAGAGAGGGAAAGAAAAGAGAGGAGAGCGCGGAAAAAAGTGCGAACAAAATTGATGCAAAGCGAGAAAATTATAACAAACAAAATAAAAATAAAGTTGTAACTAAAGTATTATTTTAAGGCATAGTTTTTTGTTGTAGCAAAATACATACATAAAACGAAACAAAAACAATACAAACAAAAGAAACTAAAATCCTATCATGTAAAATTTGTTTACGTACAGAAATTATATTTAAACTAATTATCAATGTAATTAATACATACATATTAAACAATTGAACGAAACAAGCAAAGAAGAAAGGAGGTGATCAATATATAGAATGAGCGATGCAGCGACAGACGGCGAGAGCGCGATCAAGCAAGAGAGAAAGCGAGAGCAAAAAATTAGCGTTAATTTTATGATACAAAAAATGAACAAATTGATAACTCTGAAGAGAAATAAAAACCAACACAAACAACACACAACAAGAACTTGTGACCATAGAAATCATGCTGAATACATTAACTACTAATTCATTAGTCTTCAATCGTCGATCAGCGGAGCGCGAACGGAACCAGTTCCGGTTCCGGGAGATCCCTGCTCCCCGCCATTAACCACAATGAATAAATATATGAAAGCAATCCTACTCGATTTCCTAGTGATGAATAACCGATTCGAATCGGTTAATAAAAGGATTGGCAGCATACACATATATATATTTATATATAAATCTGTGTGTGTATGTGTGGTGTTTACCTATACATACATATTACATACCTACAAACTTAGCATACGACGAACTGAACAAACAAATTTGCAGGCAACTAATTTATAAACAAAAACAAAAAACTCAATAAGAATTAAACATAAACAACTAGTATGAAAAACTATGCGAAAGTAACGGTATCCTTGGAAGCAAAACAACAAACTCAATTTGTGTAATTCAGCAAATGATGTGATTTTCCTTTTGTTTCGCTTTTTGCAATGAACTCAGAAATGTCAAAACAAAAACCAGAATAAAAATAATGAAAACGAAATCAACAATCTTTATACATACACACTACATATACAAGAATGAATTATTATTATTAATAAATAAATAATTAAATGCAATTACCAATAAAAACTACCAGCAAATACGTAAAAAATAATATAAACTCTAATGCATTTTTCATTGCCGACGAAACTCGAAACAGTCAGGTAAATTTATTAAAGTTGGGAAATTATCCCTACTTTAATTTGCCAGATAGGGGTGGAAAATTTTCAAATTACTGTAAAATTCCAATAAAGTTATGTGAACAAAAATTGTATTTCTAATACATTGAAATTAATATAAATTAAAAAAATATTCAATTCTACAGAATTTAAACCGATAGAAATTTTGAAATACAAGAAATTTTTATAGCCAAATTTCCACCAGAGTGAAAATTACTTGTCGAAGTCACAGATAATCAAATAGCGATTCAAATATTTATTGCATTAACGTGCGCTACAAAATGTCATTTAAAAATTCGTGTACATAAAATATATATATTATATATAATAATATATGCAAGTGTATATATATGTATATTTAGATTCTCCTTAGATGGATTTATTGGCACGGCTAAAAATCGTGTGTGGATTGTATAATGTATAATACTAGGCACTTGAAGAGTACGTTCAAAAAGTCAACCTCCGCGAATTGTGCACATGGTTGCAGCGGCTAGTGAATGCTTTATAACTACATACGTTATCGTAAATCGGTTAATTTTGTGCGCTTGCTGCGAATACTGTTACTATCTTTTTATCTTTAAGCAGGAATCACGCTGTGCACACAGACAGGACTGCAAAAGGGCATATCCTGCTTGACACAGAAGCGACCGCCAATCAGCGACTTGGCGCACTCGACACCAGCACAGACAAAACACTTTCCATGCCAGTGAATCTCGCCCCAGGCGACACCTTGATCCGCTGGTCCGATGGGCAGCTGGCAGCGCTTGCAGGTGCCGGCATAGAACTTGTCGTAGCACGCCAGACATAGCGGCATATTGGACTTCTCGTCAGGAATGTATTGCTGGCCAGCCAAAGGCTCGTCGCACTGCAGACAGCAGAAGTGCTTAATATGGTAAGTCGCACCCTCGGCGGCCGTGTACTCCTTGGTAAAGATAAGCTCATCGCAGGCCTTGCAACGCGGTATCTTCAGCTTGATGGCTAGATCGCGACCACAGTAGACTTGCCCGTGGTGGAAGAAGTAAACGAGATCCGCTAGAAGTTCGCGGCAAGTGTGGCACTTGAAGCATCCTGGATGCCAGGCAATCTCTTTGCCTGCACGCTCCGCCTTTACAGCCACCTCGCCCAAATTGATGGGCTTGGCGCAGTCGCGACATTTGATGCTGGGTGGCGGCGCACCAACGACAGCGTCATCTGCAATTGAAATATATTTAGTAAAATACAAATGATGAAACCATCGACGCCTTATACGCACTTGAGGACTGCGAAATCTCTCCCAGATGCAGCTGCTGAAACTGTTCGGGCATGCCGACGCAGCTGGGATACATGTTCATGTGCTCAATGCCTGGTATGCTGCTAAACTTGCCCAGGCTGGCATTCAAATCTTCGCCAGCATGTCCAGGCGTAGAAGGTTTCGAGCTAAAGCCCGAGTCATTGCTGGCTGAGTTGCTCAAGCCCTCATTGCCGTAGCTAATGTCGCCGCCAGCTCCAGCATTGGCCATGTCCGCAAACAGCTTGTCAATGTCATCGAGCAGCTGCTCATCGTTCAGCAGCCAATCGTGCACCTGTTTGAGCGGCTCCAGCAGCTGGCACTGCTCATGCCTTATGCCCTTGTCCTGCAGCGTCTGGAACAGACGATCATAATACGGCGCATTGGCCAGGGAAGAGTGCAACATATGCTTGTCCACTCCCAACTGCTGCAGTTGTACCTTCGTGGCTGGAGCCAAACCCTCTAGCTGCTGCAAGTTGCCCGTGGCCGTGGGATGGCCGGCAATAACCACCGAGGCAGCTGGACGTCCAGCGCGCACCGCCTGCAGCGCTTGCTTTAGCGGCTCCGCTTGTACGATCTGTGCAAAGATCGGATCGCGCTCGTAGTCAATGTGCGTGGGCAGCCCACAATCGTAGAGTATGGTGGAGACGCCGCCAAACTTGACGCGTCGCATGGGCGTATCCTGGCGCATCTGGGCGCTGAAGCGCGCCTGCACTGGATGCTTGAGCGGCAGCGGCGAGTGAAACGGCGACGTTGCCAACGTTGATTTCAGTGGTGTGGTGGTCAAAGCGGGTTGTGCACAGACGGTGCTAATCTCGGCCTTAAACTGCGGATTGCTCGCATACTCTTTACGAAACTCTGCCATGGGACCTAGTCGAGGATCGCGCGAAACGTTCAGATTGCGCTCCTGCAAAGGAAAAGAGTGAAAAGAGAGCTGGAGAACACGACTGCCCATATGCCTACCTTCAGCATGCCCAACAGCTTGTCGTAGACGACGCCATGCATCACCAGACTCTGCAGCGCTGTTCGACTGATGCCCAGCAGCTTCTCCTTAGTCTGCGCACGCAGCGCAGGTAACGCATCAAACTGTGCAGTGGAATCACTCAATGGCTCCGCAAAGGCCACCAGCAGCTTGGGTTGCGCCGTCTGTGTGACGGGCTGGGCAAGAGCATGCGATAGCTTAGGATTGGCTAGCAGCTCGTTGAGTGTGGAATCCGCCACAGGCGGCAGACCCAGGGAGTGAAAGAAAGTTGCAACTGCAGCTGGCGGTGATTGCACAGGCGCTACGTGCTCCACGTGGCCATGCGCCAGGCGTCCTACACGCACCACGATGCCCTGGCCGACGCACTGATCGCGCAACTTTTGCACATATTGCTGCAGCTGCTGGGCCTCAGTTTCGCTGAGATTATCGCAGAGTGCGGCGTCCAGATCGTGGGGCGGCACCTGAAACTCCAGCTGTTGCTTGCGCTTGTGGGCGGCATCGCTGCCTGCTACGGGGATTTGGGCGGCGCCCAGCGTTTCCATGTAGTCCGTGACGACATCTGGTGACGCATTCGGCGGCACCCATTCCAACCGCACCGGTTGGCTGGCCAAGGCCTTGATTTTAATGACTGTAACAGCGAGTGTGAGAGAGATGGTGAGACATGATATGATCGCACTTACATGCTGGCTTAGCGCGAATTTGGCCCAAGATCTCGAACTGCGCCCAACCGGTTTTGTCATCATCCGTGCACAAGTGCTGATCCTTGCGGCACATGCAGTTCCTGCACACCTTCCGCCAGAAGTGCAGATCGAGACCCGGACACTTGTCCTGGCACTCGCCACACGGGGCACCCGCCCCAGATTCGTGTCCCAGCTTCGAGCGCTTCAACAATTCGCGTCTGCTCTCCAATTTGGACAACCATTCGGGAGCCGTGGGCGTCTCGACGCAGGAGTTGGCGTTTCCATTGTTGCTGCTGGCGATTTTCGACATCTTGGCCAAGTTTGCTAATGACTCATATCTCGAATGTCTTGCATTGAATTTAAATGTTTTTATTTTTAAGGTGAAAAAAGTCTTTGGTCCTATTGATGCATTTTTGTTTTTGGAATTTTTAATATGCGTATTTGTAGTGGCAACTAGCAATGTTTTTGCAGCCAAATAATATAAGTTGATTTATTATTGAAAAAATGGAAGAATTCAGACCTCTTCAAAGCTGTTTTAGTTAACACCTGTGTCGCGGTGTGACCAATAGCAAAAATTAAAAAATATACCAAAAACACTTCTGGTATTTTTTTTTTTTTTAATATGTTATTTAAAATCAGCATTCAAAATCATCAATTTTGATCTGTGGAAGCTGTGATCACTTCCATCGATAGATCGATGACTTTGCAATTCGCTACGAGGATTCAAGTTTAAAAATGCCCAACAAATGTTCGCCCTCTGTGGTTACACTTTATGGAATGTGTCGCAGTTTTTTTTCTTATCTATTTTTCAATATAAAGTGTACTTGTTGTGTATGTTCACAACATATGCCAGCAACACAAAAATCATTTAAAAAAATGTATGAAAATGTGTAGCCCTTAGCCTGGGCATGAACCACAACCATAGCTGCGGTCAGCTGTTTTCGGGATTCGAATTCGCAATTGAACTGCAGCTCTTGCTCTATGCCCATGCATTCCATTTGTTTTTCGCGAATTTGCAACCCTGGCTAACAACCAAAACTAAATTGCCAGCCATTGCATAAAAAAACATATACCGTGCAGAAAACGTTAAAAAAAAAATCACAACAAATACGCATTTGTAAAATACTATCAACGTAATTTGCGTAAATAAGTACAAATTAGAAGTATTGGCACGGCAGCAAAGATACCAAAAGTTACAAGGAAAAATGCAATAAAACGTATGTAGGTGGCAAAAAAATGCGTCCAATTGAAAAGTGAAAGTGCAGCAGGACAGACGACGACGATGATAGAAGAGCTGCGACCCGCGGGTGAAATCTGACCAATAAACTGTGCAATAGCGAAAGAAATTGTTTGCGAATGTCCAACAAATAAAATCGCTATAAAGTTTGTATTTTTTGGTACCGGTATTATTATTGTTGTCGACGCTTTGGGCAAGAAATTGACTTTGCAATTTTGCATGGTGGTTGTTTTTGCTTGCTGTGCAAATCAGAGTTGGTAGAGTGTGTGTGTGTGAGTGAGTAAATGACGCGTGGGTTGTTGCTGCGAACGGGGAGAGGTGGGAAGAGGGGTAGCTGCAATTGAATTTGAATGCGTTCACAAAAAGTGATTAAAAATGAGGAACGAGATGACGCGGTGGCAAATTCTTCAAAAACAATTGGCAGCCATTAGTAGAGAGTACAGAATACATACAACATTTTCCAATTGGATATTTGCAGCTGCTGTGTGGATCACTGAATTGCAAATACCCATTAGCCAAATTAAGCACTGTTTGTTTGTGAGCAGCGAGCATGACTGAGAAGTACGACGGCAACGGCGATTACTCCGCGTACAACGAGGAGGATAGCATCGAGTACGGCGGTGGCGGAAGCGGCGGCAAAGCGCGCAAAAATGCTGGAAACGGTGGAGGAGGAGGGGGAGGAGCACACAATGGCGATGCTGGCGTCCATGATCTGCATGGCGGCCCAGAAGGTGGCGCCAGTGTGCAGCTGAATGAGAAGGCCAACGAATACATACGGGACTGCATGGCCGAGAAGAATCGAATGGACCGCAAGTTTCCCATTGCCGAGAAACTCATGGAGGGTGGTAAGCATTGTTAGCATCCCATTGATTCCGACGACTATACCGCCGTCTCCTCTTTTTGTCTTGGCAGAGATTGAAAAGGTGCAGACCACGGGACGCATTCCGTCGCGGGAGCAAAAGTATGCCGACATATATCGCGAGAAGCCACTGCGCATATCACAGCGCGTCCTGGTTCCTATTCGCGAGCATCCCAAGGTGAGTGTGTGCTGGGTGGGGTTAAAAACCTACGCTAAGACGTTCTTTGGTTCATAATGAAGTAGTTATTAAATGATTACAGATTGTAATCAGATATACTCACACAACAAAAACTCTGTGACACATGAATCATAAATGAAAAATTGACCCTTAACTCTATATCTTACTTCGATGCATCGATTTAAAAATTCGAGTGTCCAAAAGATTTAAATGTTATGTCCGAACGAACCTATAGTTTTTTATTTAAGAAGTATATAAGATTTAATTATTTCGGTTTGTGGTTCATTTCAATTACATAAAAAATTTGGCTTTTACAGTGACTAATGTGTCCACATTGTCCACATTACAGTTCAACTTTGTGGGCAAGTTGCTCGGTCCTAAGGGCAACTCACTGCGTCGCCTGCAGGAGGAGACGTTGTGCAAGATGACGGTGCTAGGTCGCAACTCCATGCGAGATCGTGCCAAAGAGGAGGAGCTGCGCAGCTCCAAGGATCCCAAGTATGCGCATCTCAACAGCGACCTGCACGTGGAAATCTCCACGATTGCGCCGCCTGCCGAGGCTTATGCACGCATCGCATACGCCATGGCCGAGCTGCGCAAGTATCTCATTCCGGATAGCAACGATATCATTCGCCAGGAGCAGCTGCGTGAACTTATGGATAGCACTAGTCTCAACGATAGCGACAGTAACTCGAAAAGCTCGTACAAGAAAGTGCCCCACATGCAGAGCTCAAATGCTGTCACCAATTCCATGGGCGGATCATCAAATCCAGGCGCTGCTGGCAGCGGAGTTTCCAAGAATATGGCTCATCATGGATACAGGTACAGTGAATATCGGTTTAATTAAATTCAATTTTACTTGGATGTGCTCTTGATAATGTAAAAAATATTAAATCAGTTTAATAAGTATTAGTTTAGTTCATAATTTATTTTGATATAATTAGTTGGAGCATATGCACTGACATAAAAGGAATAGATTTCTGGTTACATATTTGAGATTCTAACTTTTTTATTAAACTCCATTATTCCTGTTGTATGTAACCGATAAACTTGCAACTATTTAAAAAAGTTAAAGACACCAAATTACAGAAATTAAATCATTTGCAGAGGCTCGCAGCAGTCGTCATTCAGCAAAAATGTGTTGGCGCCCAAGCAAAAGGTGATGTCCATACTCGAGAAAGCTAGAACGGCAATGGATGAAACTTATGGGTAAGCTAGCTATCCTTTGATTATTTTCTTTAGTCTAACCAAAGCTCTTTGTGCAGTCGCGGCTATGAGGATGGCATTGCCTACGATTCGCATCAATCCTATGATGCCTACAGCTATGCTTCCCACGGCGTACACGGGCACGGCCATGGTCCGCCCACGAGTATACTCGGCGGCGTGGGCAACCTAGCTGGCGTGGGCGGCGGTGGAATGCGCGGCGGACACTATGAAAGTGCGGATTACGAAACGGACTACTCGCGACGAGACTACTATCAGCATTCTCCGGGCTATGCAGGTGGGAGAAGCATGCCTTAAATTCAGTGAAATACTTGTTACTGTTGGTTTTGTTTGTGGCTTTTGCAGGCGTCGGTGGCGGAGGCGGAGCAGCGCAATCAACTGCAAACAACGCAGCAGGCCTTAACTCAAATCACAATCGCAGCCATGTTAATAGGTGAAATAACGCCAGGAATGGAGGTGGTGCGAGAGGAGGCACAACTAGTGCAACAAATCCTATACCAAAAACCCACAATCTGACCATCAACCGCAACAGCAACAGCAGTAGCTGCAGCAAAAGCTATTTAATGCCCAGGTGTGCAACAAATGAATGCACCACCAACAAGCACAACAACTGTGGCAATGGCAGCGGCAGCTCAAAGGTAATGAAAACAATATTTGCAGGATGAGATGCAATTCGAATTGCGAAAAGCTCTGAGATTAATTATGAGAATCTTTTGTCACAGCAACATCAACAAGCTACACAACAACAGCACCACTCACAACAATCGTTGGTCCAACAGCTACAGCAACAACAACAACACCCACAAAAACAAAATTACCCACCGCACAACAACAACAACAACAACAACAACAAAAATCATATTGTCAACGATGTGAGCATGATGAACTTTTCGATATCGCCGTATACACTGAACCAAAAGGATGGCCAAAAGAACGACGTAGTTGCGAGCAGCCGCAACACTCACTTCTTATGCTGTAAAACCAAGAACAAAAACGACAACAACAACCAAAACAACACAAGAACTGCTACAGTGCCCAGTATGCTATTAGTAAGGTATTGAGCACTTATATTCAAATGGATGCTTACAACAATTCCCAGTCCAGTTCATCTTTCCTTGCACAAAACACCCAACAAATTCAGTCATGGCTTCTGGAAATGCAAATTTATAGAAAATTTCCTGAATGATGAACTGCTTGCTGCTTAGACTACATCATACTCTTATACATATCCAATGCATATATAGCCTCAACTTTATACATCATCGAAAGGAAAACTATTTATTTGTATTCCGGCAGAAAGCCGTTGACTGTCAGAAAAACAAAAGCGCACAACACTTGACAAGACATAATTACTCTAAATACATATTGAATTCTTTTACAGCCCCTCTTTTCCTTCGCTTCATACAGTTTGCGAGATTTCGTTGTTGCCAGTGCCGTTTTTCTAAACCGTAAATTTCCCAAATTCAACCCAACAGATACAATAAACCATAGTAACAACAGAAACATAAATCAAGAGACAACAAAACAAACATCATAAATACTTTGTACACTAAGATGGAAGAAGATGAATATTTACAAACGACAACCTTAAGATTTACATACTTAGATATATATACTAAAAACATATACATTATATACATATATATATATATATGTAAATATATATATATATACACATATTTTTGAGTGCAAGGAAATCGTTGGATGAGTGTGCAGCTACAAGTTGAAATTTTACTTTGTGTTGGACGCTGGACGCTGAGAGACGTTTGGACAATTTACGTCCGCTTTTTTAATCTATATTTACAAAGAGCAACAAATCTTTAAGATACAACTCGCACTAGTATCCAAAGTGCGGGAATAATTGAAAATTAAATTAAATGATATAAACGTTAAATAATTGGATGGACATAGCTTAAAGCTGGTCAGGCATCAAAATATTAATAACTTGATACATATTATTGAACATAATGTCAACAACATGAAGAAACACAGCTCGATCTTCAGCATATAATTGAAGATATTTTCAATACTTTATGCAAATTCAATGATTGCTTATTTCTTTATATTCAGCTTTCAATTGTAACTTAACGATACTGGCGATTGAGTGTGTTGAGTGCACTTGGTGTACTTTCTTATTTAGGTGTGTGTATGTATGACTAACGCGCAGTTGGGAAGGAAATCTTAAAGATTTAGCTAAACAAACTATACAATTGGGCACACTTAACATAAATTTAATCTAACTAAATATATACAGAACATAATATTTACATAATAAATGAATAATGATTGATAACATAGAAATGAAAAGATATTTATAAATATACGAATTAAATACTCATAATACTCAAATATATATATTTATATTATTCAGAGATTGTGAATTGAAGCCCATGATTATATGGATAATGCTGCAAATGATTACTTTATTGAAACAATATGAAAAACTATATAATACTACAATATGGATAAATAATACTTATTGAATTAAAATAATAAGACATACGAATCGATAAGCTCAAAATAAACTTACTTAAAATTTCACTCGAATTTACTTGTAATAATTTATTTTTATTTTTTTAAACATTTTCTAAAAAGAGAAAATTATGCCAAACTTGAAATTTCTAATGAATTTAAATTACCTGCGTTTGTGCCAAATAAACTCATCTTCCAATTCGAAATATTGTATTAAATTGCGCAAGTCTGCAACTTCTACATTTATTTTCTACTCTCAAAAGGTCTGCAAATTGAATTGCCTTTCATGCTATTCTAATTTCATATTTACGTTTAGCTGAGCAGTAAATTATGAATACATCTACATATAATAACTTGAAACGATTGTTGGTAAAGTGCAAACAGCTTAATTACAAACAGATAATTAAAAATATCATGTCCAAAAAGCAAATTGTTGCGACTAAAGCAAAGCGTAAGAAATACTTACTTATAACCATGTGAACGTTAAATTGTTGAAAACAATTAAAATCTAGTTTATAAAACAATATCAATAATGAAAAAAAGAAAAAAACGATACATTCATTTAACTCAACTAATTATTGTTATTATTATTATTACACAAGGATTAAACAAACATGAACAGAATTAAAAGACAAACTTACTTAAAGGGCAGTTCCCAAAAGCCCAAATTCAGAATTAAAATTTCAAGATAAATTAAAATATATAATACCTAAATGGATGGCAAATAATGTTTAAACAAACACATTTACAATACAAAACAAAATAATATTTAATACTATAAATTTCCCGCCCTAAACACAATAAAAGCAAATATAAAGACAAAAACGAAACAATTAAATATTGAGATGTTCTCATTAATTATTACATGTACAATTTCATAATAAATATATTTAAAATGTATGCTAAAATCAAACTCATTCTATAATGTGTATAAAATCTTCTTTTTAGATAGGATTTAATTATCTGTTGCAGAAATGGAATGACAAATGGAACTAAAATTGTTTTTAAATTACCTTCCTTCCACCCTATCCACAAACATTTATCTAAATTTACGCCATCTTCAGTGTTGAATTAATGTACAAGGGTTTGAATTTATATAGGCCTATTTATCTAGTCAGAGGGAGGGTTGAAATGAATTTAAAATATTCTATTTATTTGTCTAAGCCGTTCATTGCAAAGGGCAATTATTCACAACCCTGTTCCTGCTTTTACCCTTTGTTGTTATTGCAGAAGTTGGCATCAACTAAACTATTAAAACACATTTCTTCAAATAGTATAATTTCTTTATTAAGTAGGTATTATTTTATATTGCTTCACAATAACTGACTAGAGTAAACAACTTATAACTTACAACTATTTGTTTTAGTTGCTAGCGCTCAAAAGCAGCTGAAACTTTTTGGTTTTACTCGCAATGAGATTGCGGTAAATTGACTAGATTTCTCCGCTGGGGGTATGAAACAGAGTGTCGCAGTTAGGCGTGCAGCAGTCCATCGCTTTGACCCACCAGCTTGCCCAGCAGCGTCTTGTACAGCACTGATTCTGTGGAGATGCCTTCGCTCTGCAGGAAGAGCAGCGTTTCGCGTGCGCACATCGCAAATCCCAGAGACTCGGCTTCAGTGCGCCGACTCGCGGGGGGCGCGAAGCTAGCAGCTACCTCGGCATCCAAATGCTCTTCCTCGTCGGCATCGAGATGTGCATTCACCTCATCACGCTCATCTAAATCCTGCTCGAAGGAATCCAGTTCCGCCTGCAGTTCCATGATCTTCTGCAGTGCCTCGAGCAAAATGCTATTCGAATTGCTGGCTGCCATTGGTGGTGGCTGATCTTGCTCCGCTGGTGGCGTTACAGATCCTGGCTGCACTTCCCGGCGATGACGCTTCTCGGGAGCTGGCTCATTGGATTGATTGGACTGCTGCTGCTGCTCATCCGCCTGCTGAGCTTTGACCTGATCTGCACGCTTGCGTTTCATTATTAGTTTTCCGGACATGAGGAGAGTTCTACTTGTCTACTTTGTGAATGCTTTGAATATGCTTTTTCGAATTGGTTTTTCGGTCCGCGGCACAACCTTCGTTCACCTGGCGATCACAACAAACTGAAACGATGCATGCACCCCAGCACAGTGCAGAACTGTTGCAGGCTGGCATCGTGATCCTGAAAGCAACCCCAAAAAAAGGAACGACAGCGACAGGAAAAGAGACAGGCGGGCATTAGGGGATGTGCCGTGCCAGCGTTCGAAATTAAAGGTGACCGAAAAAATTGTTGCAGCTGTTTGAATTTCGTTGGCCGCTCGCTTGCTCACTGCCGGCAGCTGGAGCGGGAAGGCAACAGGATACAGGCAGCAGGCGGCAGTCGGCAGACAGCAGGCAGGATATTGTGCTGCAATCGAAAGCAACCCCTGGCAATCTGCTGCCGCTGTTGTCGCTTCTGCTGCTGCTGCCGCTGCTGCTGCTCTCTAACTGCAGCAGTGGCCTGCTATCTCGTCCTTGCCTCGCCTTGCCTCACCTCATGTCCCGCTTTCCGTTTTCGGTGTCTCGTGGCTGTGGCACAGCTTCGGCTAGCCCTACAATACAATACCCTGCTTCCTGTGACGCCACAAACAGAGTAGTGCATTCGGTGCGTCGTTTATGCCCGAATCGTGCATTTGCAGCTGGCACGCTTCACAGTCATCTCTTCGATTTGTGCGGCGTTGCCCCTTCGTAGTTCTCTTTGACCTGCCACAGCAAAGATAAGTGCACACCTATAACTACACTGAAAACAATTCTGCACTGGTTTCGACTTTTAAAAATAAATTGTCATGAGATTGCCATTTAGTTGTTAGTACTGTGTTTACTTGGGACTCCAATGAGAATGGAACTTTACGACCCCATGATTTTCATTTTTAAGATGAATTTATTTTATTTTATGGTTGCCTCATTTTTCATTCATTTTATATTTCGGCAAGAAATATGGATCTATAGATCCTAGATAATTTTGCAAACATTTTAACTGTAAGTCACCATGTACAAAAAAACGGAAGACCTGTCGAGTAAGTTTGAATAAACTAAATTTGAAAGGTTTTGAGTAACGCCTCACAAATTTTAAACACCTTTTCTGCTTTTTAAGGTAATTTAAAACAAATCATGTATTACGTGAAACTATTTATATTTCCAAGAAATGGAAATGCCAATTATAATTCAAATACATTAGTAGAGCTCGACATTGAACTTGATGCTGATTATAATTATAAGAGAATTTCTGTGATGCCCACAAACTAATATAATTGAGCAAGTAGAAGCGCTATCAGATTATTTTCCTATGCTAAAATGGTCAATTACCTGTAGTTAGATCATTGAGAGCATTTGAATATATATTGTATATAGTATATGCATTAATTAATAATATTAAGTGACGCTCTCTGCTGATCTGTATTCAGTCCGTGCACAGCTAGACTGCATGTTAGACTTGTAAGGTAAGTTCCAGATTAGGGAATAAATATTATTTATTTAAACTAATGCATTACTTCCGTGATAGTTGTGAACACGATTTCTAGAATACAAATTACATTGCTTCTCATAATATTTATTTCCAAAAGATAAGATATTAAAGCTTTAATTGAATTACTTAAATTGCACTCAGCATTTTTGAGTTATTTTGTGGAACTACATTTAAAAAATGTTCCACTTGACATAATTTTAGATCAAATGATGTTGCAGCAATGGATTTATGTATTTCTCTTGCTGCTTGGATACGCTTCGAGTGCCAGTCTCAGGGTGTCCAGGGATGCTGCTCTGAAAGAGTTCATCATACTGCACAATAACGATATGCATGCCAGGTTTGAGCAGACGAGCAGGAGTGGAGGAGTCTGTTCACGACAGGACACGAATAAAGGCAAATGCTTCGGCGGTGTGGCGCGTGTTGCGCACGAGTAAGTTAATGGAAAATTGAATTAATCATGTTTATATGACATATATAACTACTTGCAGAGTGCGCCGATATCGGGAGGAGGCAAGGAACGGAGGAACTGCAGTTCTCTACTTGAATGCGGGTGATACTTACAGTGGCACCGCTTGGTTCACCGTCTTCAAGGAGAATATCACCAGCGCCTTTCTCAACAAATTGCAGCCAGATGCCATGGCAAGTCCTTGTGCAGCGGTCCCTGCTATAAATATCTTTGAAACTCTAAAATTTATTGTTTCCTTTTATAGTCCCTTGGCAACCATGAATTCGATGAGGCTATTCAAAGTCTTGTTCCATTTCTCAATGCCCTGGAGTTCCCAGTACTGGTGTCCAACATGGATATATCCAACGAAACCGATTTGGCAGCCACGAACAAATTGAGAAATTCAACTGTTCTCAATGTCAATGGCGTCAAAGTTGGCATCATTGGTTACCTAACGAGACAGACGAAGGACGATGCAGCCATCAATGTGGACTTCAAGGAGGAAGTCGAGTGCATCAAGTGAGTCCATCCGAGGTTGACGCTGATATTAGCATTCAAATATTGACTCATCGTAGTGCCGAGGCGACGAAGCTGAAGGATCAGGGAGTCAATATAATCATTGCCCTGGGGCACTCGGGCTACCAGAAGGATCAGGAGATTGCTAGAGATTGTCCAGAGGTGGACATAGTTATTGGAGGGCATTCGCACACCTTCCTCGACGCAAGTCAACCTGTGGCCGACAAAGCCGACACCAATCCCGAGGCAGTTCGTGGTCCTTACCCCACCACGGTGACGCAGCCAGGTGGCAAGAAGGTGCCTGTGGTGCAAGCTTACGCCTACACCAAGTACTTGGGTAAACTGAAAGTGCAGGTGAGCTGCAGAACTAACAATATGAAGGGTCTCAAAAGTAGACTGAAGTTAACTTAGAAGCAACGATTCTGTTGTTCTTTTGGATGTCGATGTAAGTATGTTATTTTGGGCACAGTCTGATTTGATCCGGATTTTATTGAAATCCGTAAGAGAGATAGACTTGTTAGTTTCTTTAGCCATCTTATTGAGATGTAAGTCATATAACTAATTTCAAAAGTATAACTTTAGAAAAGAGTGACAGGCAGACATCACGAAAGGTGAATATAAAAACTACGAAAGGAATACTTTTATTTAAAACAAGAGTTAAGTTATTTTACTAAGACTATGAAAATGAATATTTATATATTTGATAAATATATAGTCAATTAATACTGCCCTCTTAGTTCGATGCAGATGGAAATCTTGTTTCGTTTGATGGTTCCCCAATACTGCTGGACGCTTCGATAGGCCAGGAACAGGATGTGTTGGACTTGCTTGATGCTTACCGCGCCCCCATCGCGGCTATCGGAGAGGCAGTCATTGGGCACACAAAGGTCGATCTAGAGGGAGGCAAAGTGTGCCGTCAGAGAGAGTGCAACCTGGGCAACCTTATAACCGACTCCATGGTATTCGCTCGAGTGTTGGAGAACAAGGGCGGCGATTACTGGACAGATGCCGCTGTAGCCTTGATGGGTGGAGGAGGTTTGCTTTGTATTTTAAGTGGCTATATACTATATTCATGATCGATTTGCATTTGCAGGCATTCGTGCTCCCATCGATAGGAATGCCGAGGGATCGATTACTCTGCGCGACATCATGGACGTACTTCCCTTCACAAATCGTCTGTACTTGACCCGCATTTCGGGCCAAACATTACGCAATGCCTTGGAGCGATCTGCCTCGTTGTGGGGCACTGATGCGAGTGGTGGCTTTCTGCAGTTCTCTGGCATTCATGTGAAGTACGACTTTGAACGCGCGCCAGGACAACGTGTCGTCTCCGCCTCCGTTTTGTGCGCCCAGTGTCGAATCCCGTCGTACAACCCCCTGAATGAGACGAAGGTCTATAATATAATCACACACGATTTCCATGTAAATGGTGGCGATGGATATCATCTCATTGAAACGGAGAATCCCCACACAGAGCTCTTGCAGAAGGGAGATATCGAGGCTCTGCAACAATATCTGCAGCATGCACCGATTATTTATCCCCAACTCGAGGAGCGCATTGTGCTTAAAATGCCAACAAATGATTTATGAACCGCAAATGTTTCGAAAACTCTCGATTTCTCAAACAAGTTCGGTGACTGTTTTGTGAATCAATTCCATTAGATCAGCTTATGAACTACAATCTATATAAATGTATGTTCGCATGATTATATGCATAGCGTCACGTAATCTATTTTTTAGTTAAGATGTATATATAAATACAAGTCTGCGTTTAATAAAGCAATCAACTGTCGCAAAACAATCAAGATAGGTGATAGTAAGAATTTCATTTTAATTCGTTGACATCATCAAATATGACAAATTCATACTATTTCATATTGTACATTATCTAATTTCCTTGGTGTAAATAAATAAACTGAATTTCGGATTTATTTTACTCAAACTTATTTGCTTAGTTGTTTGTTGGTTCCTTTTTATTATGCCACTTTTTTTTGTATTAATTTTCGTTGAAATTTTGCAGTTGCATAAATTAGTATATCCAAATGCGTATGAATCTCAGTTGATTTCTTTATACTGCTATTGAAATTTAAGATTTCATATTGTTTCGAATTTAAGGCAATATACTTATTAATAGTTATATGCATATATAACTAAACCATTTAGATTTACGTTGTACTGATCTTATAAAATAGATTAGAATTAGCATTGTCAAAGTTTTTCGAAAAATCTTCAATTCCACTAGTGTTAAAAAGTATTCATTTCGAGCCGTCATATCTCTATGTTTTGTTGTCAACTATACGATATATGTTTGGTATATGGTCTATGTAATAAATAAATTATTTTTAAGTGTCAAAGCGTGAGCACAAGAATCTAAAATATATATTATGTACTTGAGGCAAACTTAGAGAACAAACCCCAACAACAAAAAGTCTTCAACGAGCAAGTTGATTAATGGGCGTCTGGCAGAATGACACTTGCTCCGAAGAATCTCCGATTTGCATTGCGTCAAGACAAGACATGGCTTTGTTATCATATCAAATGTATTTCAAACCCAACGCATATTTGAAGAAATTTCAAATGTGTTCTTGCCAATTTGATAATTAAGTATGTAGCTGCCGCAGTATCTTTTACTGCATACAAACGTATCTTTATCTGAGACTGTGTCTTGTGTGTTTTTTGGCATATGTGCAAATTGGTGTGCTTGTTCAAATATTTACATATATGCATACTTAAGTACATAGAATGCTTAAGTTACAGTAGCAATGAGCAGGGACAGATACTTATGTACTCATATTCACATTCACATTCATATTCATATTCATATGTGTTTGCGTGGGAACATCACGTTCTGTTTGAACAACTGTTGGACATTAAGCTAAAAACGCACAGCACAGAAACATGAACGACTATCATGGGAATATATAGTACTATATGCCAGCTATGTGGTCCAAGTGCTTGTACAAACTATTCGAACTGAAAAACATATAACATATATTATACTGTATATCTTCTGCCCGAATTTGGTGGCCACAGAAGCCGAATGATTGGGCACAGCAGGTTGCAGATTGGCAATGTTGATAACGCCACAAGTTGTGTGTCCTGATACCAGGTATCAGCCAGAGGCGATGAGAGAACTACAGAAAGAGAGGCCGAGAGTGAGATAATCAGCAACAGCAATTAGAGTCGCTGTGCTCGTATCTGCAAATAAACACAATAGCCCTATTTAAATCGTTTGCTGACACTAAGAAAAAAAACAAGAAACGCGAGCACAACAAAAAACATATTCAAAATACAAAAAAACCACGAGCAAAAACAAAAACAACAAGAGACACAGTCACAACAAGCACGCGCTGCTTCGTATCGTATCGTAATCACACGCTCAGCGAGACAAAATTGAAGTATTTCGGTTTGTTTTTTCGATTTTCGGTTATAGCCGCTGTTCCACACCGTTTTGGGGCCAGTTTGTTAGCGGATTTTGAGACGACAGCATGTAAGTACGAGCCACATGACAACGAACAACTACAACTGGCCACAAAAACCCTACAACGAGCGCGCATACGAATCGAATCGCAAACAAATGCGAATTATATACGAATACGTATTCAAAGACTCATACTTAAGCAGATTTGAAAGTCTGTTTTAGCAGTTGTGGATTTGTTGTTGATATCGCGCGAATTGCAGTCGAGTGAATTCAACCTGAAACGCGAGATACTTTCCGCTATCAGGTGAAATCAACTGTTCATTCATCTTTCAGATGAACACGCGAACCCAACACAACACAGTTGTATTATTAATTGCTGGCTATACGCATTTATGAGTCTGTTTAGAAGTTGAGATTACCCTTTACCTGTTTTGTAAAGCGGCCACAAATCATTTAATGAAAAACCCGACAAAATAACAATAAAGTGTACTCATAATGAATTTGTAAACTCGGTAGGTAAACGCTTCGTGGAGTGTAGCTCGGCTGGTGCGGCAGATACGCGATTAAATTTAGTACTCATTATAAACTTGAATATTGATTTGCTGTTTGGCATTTGCTCATTTCGCAGCAAGTGATAAGTGCTAGTTATTTATTAATGGAAGCGCAGATAAGATTTAATTTGCCCTTTTTTGCTGTGTGAAATCGTTGCAAAGATACTCGCTCCTATCTGAGATAACGCTTATTGCGATCATTGCGATTATTATGAAATTATCGTGAGATACACTTCAATACACTGAGCTGACCTCCCGCGCGTCATTCACTTTACTTGTGCACAGCTCCAGCCCCAGCTCCAGAACGATGATGATAGCCCCACTGTTGATCGTCACCTGCAGTCTGCTGCTCGGCCCCAGTGCGGCCAATCCTCTGGCTGTTCCCAAAGCTACTGTGGCCACGGAACTCATCATCCTACACAACAATGATATGCACGCCAGGTTCGAGCAGACCAACGTCAATGGTGGCTCTTGCCTGCCTGCGGATGCCGACACAGACAAGTGCTATGGCGGCTTTGCACGCGTTGCCCACGAGTACGTAACCACAGATCAACCACTGAACTGAGAGAATATAATTGAAATGTTTACAGAGTGCGCAAGTACCGCGAAGAGGCCAAGAACGGAGGCACTCCTGTGCTCTACCTGAATGCGGGAGACACCTACACGGGCACTGCCTGGTTCACTCTCTTCAAGGACAACATCACCAGCGCCTTCCTCAATAAACTGCAGCCGGATGCCATAGTAAGCTCACCCCATATTTAAACTTCTATTGCAACTAATCCCCCCAACCACTTGACAGTCACTTGGCAACCACGAGTTCGATAAGAATGTCGAGGGTCTGATACCATTCCTCAAAGCCGTGGAGTTCCCCGTCTTGGTCTGCAATCTGGATGTGTCCAAGGAACCCGATTTGGCAGCCACCAATAAGCTGTCCAACTCCACCATTCTGGAAGTAAAGGGAACGAAGATTGGTGTCATTGGTTACCTCACACCGGACACCAAGAGTCTTTCCTTTCAAAATGATGTGGAGTACGCCGAGGAAATCGTCTCCATTAAGTGAGTCTCCACCTGCAGAGCTTTCGTTGAGCGTTATGGCTACAAGTGTTTGACTCATTGCAGTGCCGAGGCTAAGAAGTTGAAGGAGCAGGGAGTCAATATAATCATTGCCCTGGGACACTCGGGCTACCAGAAGGATCAGGAGATTGCTAGAGATTGTCCAGAGGTGGACATAGTTATTGGAGGGCATTCGCACACCTTCCTCGACGCAAGTCAACCTGTGGCCGACAAAGACGACACCAATCCCGAGGCAGTTCGTGGTCCTTACCCCACCACGGTGACGCAGCCAGGTGGCAAGAAGGTGCCTGTGGTGCAAGCTTACGCCTACACCAAGTACTTGGGTAAAATTCATGTTCAGGTGAGCTGTACTGCTATTGTTTATTAAGATTATTAAGTATTATCAAGATTGATAAAATGCATACTCAGATATACTTTCAAGCTTCGACGATTTGTCTTTTGCAATGCTAAACGCTAAACGAAAGTTGACATATGTATTATCTGCAGTACAAATACGTAGCTTAGCTTGAAAAAGTAACTAGCAACGAAAATAAAATACCAGAAGGGAACTAGCTACCCAATTTGTATATCTTATATCCTTACTTATATCTATGCTCTAAAGTTAACAAAGCTTCCGCTTCTCAGTTCGATGCAGAGGGCAATTTAATAGAGTTCGATGGAGCGCCAATCTTGCTGAATGCTTCAGTGACCCAGGAGCAGGATCTGCTGGACTTGCTGGATGTGTATCGTCCCAATATCACGGCACTCGAGCAGACGATTGTGGGGTACACCAAGGTGACGCTTGAGGGCGGCAACATTTGTCGCCTGCGCGAATGTAATCTGGGTAATCTGGTTGCCGACTCCATGGTGCATACGCGCGTGCTGGAAGATAAGGCTGGCGATTACTGGACGGACGCGCCCATTGCCTTGATACAGGGAGGCGGTAAATTGATTTACGCTGAGATTGGAGCAGAGTTGTGATTACAGATTTTGGCATTTTGCAGGCATTCGCTCGTCGATTGATAAGAACAGCAATGGTTCCATCACAGGAAGCGATATTCTCACTGTGTTGCCGTTCGAGAACAATCTGTACATCACGCGCATCTCGGGCAAAACACTGAAGAACGCCCTGGAACGATCGGCATCTATTCGCAACCTAGACTCCAACGGTGGCTTTCTGCAGTTTGCTGGCCTCCGCGTTGAGATCGACTACGACATGGAGGAGGGACATCGCGTGGTCTCCGCACTGGTGCGCTGCGCTGAGTGCAATGTGCCCACCTACAGTCGTCTCAACGAGACCGTTCTCTACAAGGTGATCGTGAACGAATTCATTCTCAACGGCGGCGATGGCTACAACCTGACCGAGCCCGTCGATCCCTACACTGAGTTGCTGGTGAAGAACGATCAGTTCGCTTTGGGCCAATATCTGGAGGCAAGGCATTATGTGTATCCCGAGCTTGAGGGACGCATCGTGATCCGTGGACCGACAGATGGCGCCACTGGCATTCTAGCCTCCTTTGGGCTGATCCTAGCCTCGACTCTGTTGTCGCGTTTGTTTAATTAGATTAATAAGTTTCGTTTCCTGCAGCTCAAGTGCAAACTTATACAACTGTATACGATAGCTGTGTATTTATAAAGTTAACTAAAATACAATATATGTATTTGCATGTGTCCATATGTACATACGAGTATATTCTACAATAAATGTCTGCCTCATCGTCGTGATAAATCCCCGATTGCGAGTTCATCTTATTGGGTTATTTATGGCGATCTAAAGATAAACACAAATTAAAGAGTGCACCTCTATTTGGGGCTCCAAGTGGCGACGTTTACACGTTTCAGCTGTACGTGATAACGGCTAAACGCAATTGATTAGCGCTTCCTTGAAATATGGGTTTTCGTCTGTCTGTCCAACTGACCTTTAATTGTAGGTTAATAATGAACACATGAGCCACAACTGAGTGATGAATTGAGTATATATTCATATCATGGATATTTGCTACCTTACAGACTGATACAGCCCAGCATTACAATATGTAAATATGTGTATAATCATGCCAGGTGTCTCACAGTCTGTCACGGTCAACAGACACAGTTGTTTTCTATTCATGAAATCATACAAAAGTAATTAAAATAATTAAAAATAAAAAATTTAAAAATGCAATTAAAAAAGAAATCATTTTATTAAGCTTTACTATTTAAAATGTTAGATTATGTAAAAGTACCAAATCTATTTCGAAATCCATCAAACGTAATTGTATTCTTGGCGAACAAACGGCTCCATCGAACAATGATACATTTGAAAGCTGTTGCAATCACACACTCAAGAGCTCTTTGCTGTTACTTGATAATATGACAAGCATTTAATGTGAGGGCGCATGCTGAGAAGTCGCACTTTGATAAGAAAACAGCTGAATTAAGTTGTCTATTGTTTAGCAATTTAGCGAGAGTTATTTGTGATAAGCTGTGGCGCATAAACGAACTACATATTCACTTGATGCGCCACTGGATAATGTGTCCCCTAAATTTAGGTCTTTTTCACAGACACTTTGCTTTAATTTCCAAGTGAGTGCAATGCAGAAATACAAAGACACATGTATGCAAGTGATTTTATGCTAAACGTATTAGCGATTGGGTGCGATCGCGAGACCGGCACAGACAGCGACGACGACGACGACGACGCCGCGTCGTCGATGCTGATGAAGACGGCGACGACAACTGATAAGGCAGGTTGCCCGTGGGCGACGATAGGCAGTAGGAGTAAGCGTAACTGTTACGCATTGCAAGCTGCATCGACGTCTGCTCCTGCAATTTAACTCTCACTCTCACCAACTCTCAGCTCTCTCAAGCTCTCTCGCCATCACTCGCACTCAGCATGCGTGTGTTGGTGTGCGTGACTGCAGTGTAACCAATTTCGTTAAGTGACAGATCTGCCTGCTTCTGCTTCTGCTTGTGATTCTGCGCTGCCCATTCTGTCGTGCTGTTGTCGCTCTCGTTGTTGCTGTTTTGAGTCTGTTGCCGGCATTTGCAATCTGCGCGATGGCAGTGCGACTGTAGACGTCGTCGGCAACGGTTGACTCGCCCTGGCCTGTTGCATTTGTGTGTGATCTCATCGCGTTTTTGCATACATACTCCCACAACAAGTCCTTAAGGTACGCCGTTGATACGTGCGGCAAGTGGTCAAGAGGGGAGTGGAGAGTGTGGAGTGGAGAGTGTGGAGTGGAGAGTGTGGAGTGAAGCTTGTTGTGGCCCCGTTTCCAGGCAACGAAGAAACTCGAAAGTTTTTACAATCGATTCGGAAATATGTATATAGAGTGCAATTCGTACAACTTTTAGTTTTTACACTCTGCGGCACTTTTACTAATTGCTCGTGTTATACCGTTTCTGTTGATGTTGAAGGTTTCGCAATGTCACGTTTGCCAACGAGAAATCCAAGCATTATATTGTGGAACTCAATGCGATTGTATGTTAGAACACCGATTATATTCAATTATTCTCGGCTTCGGTTGAATTCATTTACAATTGCGATTAATAAGCGAGCAATTACAACATTATTCTTGCAAAAAATCCCCATCGTTTGTTTTTCATGTCATTAAATTCATTCTAGATTTCCAACTGTTAATTGGTTGTCACTGAATTGTTTTCGAAATTCCGCAAACATTTCTTGAGTAATCAGCTGATCTCAAATTACAATTGCAAATAAATTTGTAATATACCAGTTCTTAGAAAATAAACTGAAGTCGTTGCCACTCAAGTCAATGCCGGTTTTCAGATTAAAAAACAAAAATTGTTTAGTCAACAAATTAATTGGGTTAAAATTCAAAATAAATGAAAACACGGGGAGTTTTTTAAACTCGTTTGCACTCTACTATTTTTGGGGAAGTGCGCTCATTAAACGTAGTTTGTAGCATCTTTTGGCTAACAAAAGAGATAACAAGTTTGTTGTGGAGCCCAGTAATTAAGTTAATATGAATGTTAAGACTGAGACGAGCAATAACAATAAAGGCAAAACGAAAACAAAGTATATGGCTAAACTTTTATGGGAATTACTTAGTCTAGTGTTACATGTTATCAAAAGCAGCAATCTTATTGTATCGCCTGTAAGACGAGTCAACTGTGTTGGCGTAAGATCTTTAATTAAGATCTTTTCCGTTATTAAAGACACATTCGATTTAGTATCAGTTACATGATTAACTCCTATGTCGGTTTGAGACTCACAGACACATTTATGTAAGAGCTCTTTCTGGCAATCATCTGCCAGCAATTCCATTACTTTCATACTTCCACGCGGGGGCGATCATTTGCCAACGTCAGCATGACAATCAACTGTGGCATCAACGAACATCTTTGACGCCTTCATCATAGAGCGAAAATAGAGCAATGAAAGAGTGAAATAATTGCCAAGCTAACTCCCACCAGTTTGGCTTAAAAATGAAATTCATTTCATCGGTGCAGATATTTTTGATTGAACTGGTTTTTATATGTATTAGTAATAACTAAGAAAAAGAGAATATAAAGCATATAAAACAAACTTGATCTACGTAAGACATACACGAGTACTGACACAAAGTTTGATGTCTCTAGATCTTATAGTCTCAGAGATTTAGGTGTTCATACAGACAGACAGCCAGACGAACATATATATCTGTATATCTATATTGTCTCGAGTCTTGACATTGATCAAGAATATATACTTTGTGGGCTCTGAGCTATCTCCTTCTGCCTGTTATACGTGTTGTGTTCTGTTGGCGGGCATAAAAAGGATGATTTTGCTGTAATATTATCTAATTTGAATTTTACGGACGTATAGTAGAGAATTGGTGCAAATAATTGTTCGGCTAAAAACTACTTTAATTTTGCTCACTTTCTTGTTTCATTCTCTTTTTGCTTTACAGTTCGAAAATGCTTCAATGTATATTCTTAGCCGTAGTATTACTGTTTGGCCCCACTGTCCTGGCTAATCCCATTTCGGCAAAACCAGCGGTAGCAACAGAGTTCATTATCCTGCACAACAATGACATGCATGCCAGATTTGAGCAGACGAATGTGAATAGTGAAAAGTGTTCGCCGGAGGATGCTAGGAATGGAAAGTGCTTTGGGGGCTTTGCTAGGGTCGCTTACGAGTAAGTAATGCTAATTTCGAATAAATCATATACATATCGAAACTATTTTGGATGCTTTTCATTGCAGAGTTCGCAAGCATCGCTCAGAGGCCAAGAATGGGGGAAGCCCCGTCTTCTATTTAAATGCTGGCGATACTTATACGGGCACCGCGTGGTTTGCGCTCTTTAAGGACAAAATTGCCAGCAGTTTCCTCAACAAACTGCAACCTGATGTTGTGGTATGTTTAAGCTGCAGCTTTATACGCTGGCGTGCTTACACTTTTGCTTTTGCAGTCCCTGGGCAATCATGAGTTCGATGAGAAAGTCGAGGGTTTAATTCCATTCCTCAACGATGTCAACTTCCCGGTAGTAGCCTGCAACCTGGATCTCAGTCGTGAACCCGCCTTGGCCACCACCAAGCACCTGATGAACTCCACCATACTGGAGGCAAATGGTACCAAGATTGCCGTGATTGGTTACCTCACTCCGGACACCAAGGTGTTGTCCATAAAAAACAACGTCATATTTAATGAGGAGGTCGCTGCCATAAAGTGAGTACAACAAAAACCTCCGTCCATTTTTAAATTTAAATGCAAGTGGTAGACGAAAGATTTGTTTTTAATTACCACTTTAATTAAGTTATATTTCTATAAATTAAGGAATTTAATTACTTAAATGACAAGAATGATTAGAGTAAGCAAAAAATTAAATTACAAATTATTTCGTAAAATAAATATGTTAATGAAAATTACAAATTACAATTCTAATACTGATATAATATTAACATAAAGTGTTGTAAACCAATTGATTATATACATTACTTTCAATATTTTATTGAATAGCGTCGAAGCAGCTCGACTAAAGGCGCAAGGCTTTAAAATCATCATTGCGCTCGGACACTCTGGTTACATCAAAGATCAAGAGATTGCCCAAAAGTGTCCCCACGTGGATATTGTTATCGGTGGACACACCAACACCTTCCTCTACAGCGGCGAGAAGCCCAGCGTGGAGAGCGTCGATGGACCCTATCCCACAGTGATCACTCAGAAGAGCGGCAAGCGAGTGCCCGTAGTCCAAGCCTACGCCTACACCAAGTATCTGGGCAAACTGCATGTCAAGGTAGGCAGACTTCATACATATAGTAATAAATATCCATATTTGTATCACTTTGCTGTTTTGTACAGTTTGACAAGGACGGCAATCTGCTGGAGTTTAATGGTTCGCCAATATTGCTGGATTCTTCTGTGGCTCAAGATAAGGAACTGCTGACTTTGCTAGAGGTGTATCGCGAGAACGTCACGGCACTGGAAAAGTCCGTCGTGGGACACAGCAAGGTTCATCTAGAGGGACAGAAGGTCATCTGCCGTTCCATTGAGTGCAATTTGGGTAACCTCATAACCGATGCCATGATCTTCAGTCGCGTTATGGAGGATCAGGGCGGTGATTACTGGACAGATGCAGCGATTGCAGTGCACCAAGGAGGCGGTGGGTCCCATTGAATATTGATATCGTTGACACCTGTCTTTAGCATTTCATTATTTTTAGGCATACGCAGCTCGATTGAGAAGAAGTCAGATGGCATGATCACTCAGAGCGATCTGTTGACGGTGCTGCCCTTCGAGAATGATCTTTACATCAGTCGTATTAGTGGCAAAGCCATTTGGAATGCACTCGAACGTTCGGCGGCTGTTAGGTTTAAGGACTCCGACGGCGCCTTCTTGCAGGTCTCCGGTCTGCATGTGGTCTACGATGCGCATATGCCCGAGGGCAGCCGCGTAGTCTCTGTTGATGTTCGCTGTTCCAGCTGCAAGGTTCCCGTCTACAGCAGCCTCAATGAGAGCGAGTACTACCAGGTGATCATGCCGCAGTTCATCTTCGATGGCGGAGATGGCCACCAAATGGTTGACGAGGCCAATCCCATCTCGACACGCATGCAGAAGACAGTCGTCGAAGCCGTTAGCCAGTATCTGCAGACACATGACTTTGTCTATCCGGAAGTGCAAGGACGCATTGTCTTTAGGGGAGCACATGAGAACTCAACCTCTGCAGCTGCCACGAGCGGAGCCAGCGGCGTGGCATTGTTGCTGATCTCAGTGGTTGCCGTATTCTTAAGGAACTGATTAAATTATTATGTAGTCCCCTATATCGTACCACAATGTTGAGAGCTCATGTGCGAGTTCGCGTCCCCAGTATTCCCATTCCCAGGTATTTCCGATTACCTAATTGTAAGTATTGTTTAAGCTATGTTAATATTTTAATGAGAACCCATTACAGTTTGCAACGGAATACCAAATAATTGAGTGCCTATTAAAAATGTTTAAAACTTAGTCGACGTTCGTTTTTATAAGAATGTCATTATTTCTAATATTTCTGATGGTATAAAAAGTTGAAATTGTGAGAGATAATAATATTATTTCTCGTTTTTACATTATATTAAATTGCTTATTGACTAAGAGTTATTATTGATACGTGCTTAGTGGGATATTGATTCTGTTCTTTGCTTTCCTTCTTTGTTTTGTGTTTATTAAAAATTGTAATCGTTTTTATACCCGCTATCCATAGGGTAGAAGGGTATTATAACTTAGTGCCAACAGAAAATGTATGTAATAGGCAGAAGGAGGCATCTCCGACCCCATAAAGTATATATATTCTTGATCAGTGTCAACAGCCGAGACGATATAGCCATGTACGTCTGTCCGTCTGTATGAACACCTAGATCTCAGAGACTATAAGAGCTAGAGCTACCAAATTTGGGGACAGTGCTCCTATAGGTCCTACGCAGATCAAGTTTATTTCAAATGTTGGATGCCACGCCCCTTTCTACCCCAAAAGTCTGTAAAAGCCGTAATAATAGACCTGGAGCATTGAATTTTGGTATGCATATTAATAATTATATTTTCTAATTCCTGTGAATTGGATTGAGATCGAATTAAAAACAAGGAAGTTATTAAAGAATCAATTTTATATGGAAAATTCACTTGCAGCTGCCCGCGCTTTGTTTGTTTAGTTGACAGTGTGACCATAACGGTGTTGTGGATTTTTATTCGCTATTTTCAAATATATACAAATAAACAAGTTTTAGTATATTTGGTATATTTTTTGTTAAAATATCATTTAAGTTTTTTGTTTTCTCTCGGAATGGGTTGCGGGTATTATACGGTCGAGCACTCTCGACTGTAGCTTTCTTACTTGTTTTTTTTTTTGGAATTCTTAATTTTTTTCTAGTTTACTTAGGCAGAAGGCGGCATCTCCGAGCCTTTGGAGCCTATATTTCCGCCTGTCTTTCTGTCCGTGTAGGTGGACGATCTCAGAGACTAAAAGAACTAGGAACACAAAATTGTTTATTTCTAGTTTATTTCTAGTTTATGTTGATTTATGCATTCCTTACTCAGTTGAAGTCTATTTATTATTGTCAAATGTTTTGGATGTAAATTACTGGACAGCTTTTTAGTGTAGTAAACTGTTGGTAGCAGAACAAATTATATTAGTTAAACATTTTATAATACAAAAACATTTATACGTACTGTTTATACCCGCTACCCATAGAGTAGAAGGATATTATAACTTAGTGCGAACAGAAAATGGCAGAAGGAGGCATCTTCGACCGATGAAGTATATACATACTGTCTTGATCAGTGTGAACAGACGAGATGATGTAGCCATGCCCATTCTTCCGTCTGACTGCCTGTCTGAACACCTTGATCTCAGAGACTATAAGAGCTAGAGCTGCGAAGTTTTGAACAACACGTGTTATGCTTGCACACAGCTCCAGTTTGTTTTACAGTTTAGCTAAGGCAACTACCGCTTTAAAAAATATCTTTCGCTTTCTTACAAATAGTCCAGCGCGAACGTTTCGTGAACATTTAAGTGAAATCGCCTGAGAAACATGGAAGATATAAGCCAAAACGAGGTTATTTTCAAGGCAGCTTTTGTACGCCTAAATGTATGAAAACACTTGCATCTAAGCATGCATTATTGTTGTTTTGTCTTCCAAAACTGGGAGCGGGTATTTTACAGTCGAGCACACTCGAAGGTAGCTTTCTTACTTGTTGTATGTATGTGGATTAAGACATTATGATAACAAAAGAATGGGAATCTTGTAGTCGATCAATCTAGATTAGAGCGGTTTAATTTTTTTTTTATTATGTGTGGTGCTCTAATGGAATATCAAATCCTTCAGTGACAATTCAAAATGTTGAACTTAGTCAACATTTGTTCACAACTTCAGAATATGTGAAACTTCTTTCACCACATTGACTGAGATCTTCATCTCAAATAAATATGTTGTGGAACCTCGTATTGTTTCTGGTTGGGGTCAGAGCAATTTGTGGCTTTAGGTTCACCATCGTTCACAACAATGATATGCATGCTCGCTATGACCCAATGAGAGGAGCCGGCGATGAGTGCTCCAAGCGGGAGAATGAGAAGGGGCTGTGCTTTGGAGGATTCGCAAGAGTGGCCACAGCGTAAGTTGTGAATATGTTTTTGATCCCTGTTAACACTCTTCACAGTGTAGGTGATGCCCGAGCTGAGGGACCGACGCTGTATCTCAATGCGGGAGACACCTACCATGGCACTATATGGTACCAGGTCTACAAGGGGCAGCTGGCTGCTTATCTAATGAATCTGCTGGAGCCGGATGCTGTGGTTAGTGCTAAATACTTATAGTTCCAACTAGTTGTGTTTCACTTTTCAGGCTCTCGGCAATCACGAGTTCGATGACAACGTGACTGGATTGCTGCCCTTCGTGGCCCTTGCTAAATTCCCGATTGTGTGTTCCAATCTGGACATACGAAAGGTTCCGGAGCTACAATCATTTCCCAATTTAATGCGTTCAACAGTGATCACAAAGTTTGACAAGAAGATTGGCATTATTGGCTACATAACTCCCCTTACCAAGTACTATGTGCCCTATAACAATGTCCAATATCTCGATGAGATAAAGTCAATTAAGTAGGACTTTAAAATTCTTGGGACTAATTTGATTGTTAATCATTTTCGTATCTTCGAAGTCGAGAGGCGAAGTTGCTGGCCAAACAAGGCGTCAATATTATCATTGCATTGGGACATTCGGGCTACGAAAAGGATCGCATGATTGCCTTGGCCTGTCCGGATGTTGATGTCGTCATCGGCGGACACTCACACACATTTCTTTACAGCGGAACTCCGCCGGATTACGATGAGCCGGAGGGTCCATATCCCTCTCTGATGACCAGACGCAATGGCCGAAAGGTGCCCGTACTTCAGGCTTACGCCTTTACGAAATACTTGGGCAGAATTGAACTAGAGGTATTGGATTATTTGAATATGTTGGAGTCAGAGCAATTATCACAAGGTATACATTTTATGTACTCTTTGTTTTGCAGTTCAATGATATGGGCAAGTTAATTAAATTCCAAGGCGCTCCTTTGCTGCTGGACAAGTGGATACCTGAAGATGCGAATATCACGGAACTCTTGGATATGAAGAGGAAGAAAATTGACTTGATTCAAAGACAATATTCAGCAGAAAGAAACGAATTTCTGAAAAACTTTGAGCAAACTTATGACGAAGAAGACATTCCGTTGCCTGATGTGGTTGCTCGGCTTGCCTCCAATGGAAATGTGGTCAAGTTTGTGAATCTACCTAGCCTAATGTTTTCGTTTGTGCTCTTATGGTTTTTGACTTAAATTTTAGTGCACTTCTCAAAATATCAGTTAAATATGTAACAGTTCAGTTAATAAAATTTCTCTTGCAGCATGAATGCACGAATCGGTTTATTTCTAAGCAGTCTTATACTCTCCTGCTTTTTATGCGGTGTATAAGACATGCACTAGCGAAGCAGTGCTCAGTTCAGAATGCACCCGTATGTACTGCTTTCCTGTCTGCCTTTGCCTAATGCAGCAAGCAGTGCGTTTGACTTTCAAACTCAGTGTTGTAAACGTCACTTTTGATTTTTGTTATTATACTTATTTTGCTTAGTTAACTTGTTAGTTGGTTCCATTTTATAAATGTCTATTAAGAAGACACGGAATATTAATAGCTTACAGTGTCTAGCAAAAACGCTGTACAGCTTGGTATTATTTCAGATCTTATTCGAGCAAGGCCATGGCTTCAAGTTCAGCATCTTGCACAACAATGACCTCCATGCTCGTTATGAACCGATGAAAGGCAGCAGCGAGAAGTGCCCCAAGGGTGATGACGAGAAGGGTCTGTGCTTTGGTGGTTTCGCTCGAGTGGCCACGGTGTAAGTTCAAGAATCTGCTCTTCATCTGCCATAATTATTACACCTTGTCTCCAGTTTAGCAAAGGCGCGGGCTGCGGGTCAGACCCTCTATCTTAATGCTGGCGATAGTTTTCAGGGCACGCCTTGGTATACTTTCTATAAGGGCGAGATGGTAGCCGAGATGATGAATGCACTGAACCCAGATGCAATGGTAATGATCTTCTTAAAAATCAATTCTATTTTGTTTCGAAATCTATTCTATAGTCACTTGGCAACCACGAGTTTGATGACAATGTCGATGGTTTGATCCCGTTTCTCAATAATGTTACATTTCCAGTAGTCTGCTGCAATTTGGACTTGCGAAAAGTTCCCGAAATGCAAAACATTAAGAGCCTGATGAAGTCCACAGTGTTCAAAAACTGGACGACGCCCATTGGCATCATTGGATATCTGACACCTGAAACGAAAAATTTGGTTGCAGCCAACAATGTCGATTACTACGATGAAATTGAAAGCATTAAGTATTTATTATTAACTTTAAATATGCATTTGTATTGGTTTACTCTTTGTATTTCTCATATGCCCAGTGCGGAGGCGAAAAAACTTGTCCGGCAGGGCGTTAATATTATAATTGCACTTGGGCATTCCGGCTATAAAAGGGATCAGGAAATCGCCAAGAAATGTCCTGAAGTCGACCTTGTCATTGGTGGACATTCGCACACATTTCTCTACACTGGTGAACCACCAGACAAGGATTTGCCCGAGGGCAACTATCCGACTGTTGTGATGAAGTCAGATGGTCGCAAAGTGCCAGTCTTGCAAGCTTACGCCTTTTCCAAATACCTGGGCGAGATTCACCTGGAGGTAAGACAGAAATGCAGACTACATAATTACTAACGGATAGAAAGAATTTTTTTTGATGCTACAAAGTATCACAGTATATTTTGTTATTAGCAAATATTAGTTAACTATAGCTATAGTCGAGAGTGCTCAACTGTGGAATTCTCTTTTCCCATTTGTATGAAATCCAAAATATGGTTCCGTATTATTCAAATTAAAGATTTGTTGCTATGACTGTTCAGTTGGGAGAAACAAAGCTGTTAAATTGTATCTAAAACTGGCGAAAGTCATACTAAATTATTTCATTATTAACTTCTAATTTTATTATCCGATTGTAACCAATTATAAACCGTTTATATTATTGTTATACAATCTCTAATGAAATCGAACACTTTAGCTCTAAAATGGCGGTATTGATTGGTACAAACAGTTACGCACACAAACGGAGTATCTCCTTCTCCCGTTACATAAATTTCGTTTTTGAGTTATACTTCCCTATCGGTAGCGGGTATTGAAAGTACCGGCGGTATATAAATTTACCTGCTCTGTTTCAAATGTACCAAATATGAAAACTGTTGCACTGAACTTTCTGTACAGTGTTGATCCTATAGTTTGTGACCTTACCTCAAATCTGACCACCAATTAAATTCCGAACCACAATTGCAATAAACGAATACAAAAAATAATCTTTTTAATTTCATAAAATATCTTTTACAAAGGTACAAATAGTTGTTTTTAATTAATTCTCTCTTGTATTTACTCAAATAAATTTCGTATTATACAACCTTCCTCGATACATTTCTCTGTAGTTCGACAACGGAGGCAACCTCATCCACTTTAAGGGTGCGCCAATATTGTTGGACTCGTCAGTGGCCCAGGATAGCACTATCAAGGCTAAGTTGGACGCAAGACGGCAGAAAATAGATGATCTTGATGGTCAGGTCGTTGGCACAAGTAAAGTTTTTCTTAACGGCTCTTCCTGCCGCAACGTTGAATGTAATTTTGGAAATTTGATCAGTGACGCTATGGTCTACGGCCGAGTGACCGAGAATCAGGGTGGACTCTATTGGACGGATGCAGCGATAGCGTTATGGAATGGCGGAGGTAAGTGGCGGTAATAATTGTATTCAATTGATGTCCCTATATCATATTGCATCCGATAGGAATACGCGCATCAGTTGATCCTGGACTGGAAGGTATTGTGACCGGAGCAGACGTGCCAACTGTGCTGCCATTTGGGAACACCGTAAGCGTGGCCCGAATCAAGGGCATGACTATCATCAAATCGTTAGAGCACTCAGCGTCATTGCGTAACACGGACTCGTCTGGCGGATTCCTGCAAGTGTCTGGTTTGCGGGTTATCCTGAACTATAATCGGCCCAAGGGAAAACGTGTCACATCGATTCACGTGCTCTGTGCCGACTGTACGAGTCCCCAATATGTTCCATTGGATAAGTACAAGTATTATGGGGTAATAGTGCCTACGTTTCTAGTAAAAGGCGGCGATGGTTATACGTTTCTTGTGGACTCAAGGGACGAAGTCAGTGTTATGCAAATGATCGATCGAGATATCTTAACCAAATACTTTCAAGAGCACAAAGTTGTCTTCCCCGCGTTGGATGCTCGCATAAAAATTGTGGAGAAGAAGCGCAAATCGTGTGCAGCTCCACTGCGACCGATGGTTTTGTACATTTTGATATATTTGACAATGCTATCAATGAACTAAGTAACAGAGAACGACAGAGCAGCGAGAGCGTTTTTATCTTGGTTTTTGTTACTGTCGCCAATGTGGAGACTATCTGGGTGAAATGACCAGTAGAACCAACTAGATTAATGATCTATTCTAATGCGGAGTTTCGTTAGCTGGGTTTTTTCTTATTTTTGTAGCATTTGTTAATTGCTTCACTCTTAGATCTCGGACCTCGGGTCGTCGTACCGCCAGCTTGTGTGCATTGACCCTCCATTTTTATACAGCGCCCTTGGCGTAATACATGTGTCTCTGCTTCAGCTACTCCGAGTAACTTGCTCGCACTCATAAATACACTCACTTATTCACTGTCTGAGAAGACTCCCCTTAATTCACACTTCGCACTTTATTTTCTATCATATAATTTGGTAATCTGCGGAATTATTGCAATACAACTGAATTCTGTATATAGGAAGTCGAGAGTTCATTGTCTGTCTTTCGTACAACAAGCTGCATCCTTATATAATATAATCAAATACTAGTTGGTCTGTGTTAATGTATTGTGTTTGTGTCTCTTGATCTTTAATTCCCTCTATAGTTAGGATTTCATGCAGGGTTTAAGCTGCACACTGGTTGGCGCTGCATACGATTTGCATGGATCAGAATTTATATGCAATGCTACAATAAGCTTAAGCCGCTTTCGAGAATTTATTCAAACTTGTACTTCTTTCAAATGGGTATAATTTCTTGTATTTAATATGCAGATTACAGAATATTTTCAATGATAAGCACAATTCAATTTATTTTACGATTACTTTTCTACTATTAATTATTATTAAAAGAAATTTGTTCCAGTAGTGAAATATTTGTTTACCAGTGTGCACTCGCGTGTAAGAAGTAGATGGGCTTAAGCCCTCGCCCTCGCCCTCGCCCTCACCCTCGCCCTTGGCTCAATGGCGCTACTGGCGTATTCTGATGCTGTTGTTGTTGTTGGTGCTGCTGCTGCTGCTGTTCTTGTAGCTGATGTCGTGAGAACTACACATACATCTGCACTTTGAGCTTAAGCTGAAGTCAGCAAATGACTCGGTCGTAGGCGACACAAACACATTCTGTTGGCGGCATTTGGCTTTGGCGTCTTTTCGAGCAGCTAAAACGCTAAAAAGCTAAAAGACCCATCCATAGCCATTGTGGTAGCAGGCAAGTTCCATGGCTCAGGCCATGGGCTTAGGCCTAGGCGAGCAAGCTGAGAAGAAGGCTGCCAGTTTGTACTCGTATGTAATTATAGCGAGAAGTTCTGTTCTGTCTCGGCACTTGATGTCAGTAAGGTCTGAGGGGGATTCTGTGGAGCAGCGACCACTCAGTACACTGAGCAGCAGCCAGCTTCCCTCACTCGCGACTCGCGCTGGTCAAGTGCAGAATCGGGCATTTGGCACGGCACTTTAGCTTTCAACTATCAGTCATTCAGTTAGTCATGGTTCAAAGAGGTTCTTGAACTCACCCACACCCGCATCAACATCCACACCCGTATTCACATCCGCAGTCACATTCACATGCCGCGGTGAGGAGAGATGTTGGCAGTGGCATTTCAATTTCGCAAATAAATAGACGCTGTCCAGTAGGTGTGAAAGTACCTCTGCGTGCAAGTACATACATACATACATACATACATACATACATACATATGTGTGATGACCCTGGAGAACAGAAAACAGAAATCAGAAGAGAGGCCTGCTGGCTGGCTGGCTGGCTGACTTGGCACCACTTAGCACCACTTCGTATGGAGCCTAAGTATGTATAATCTTCTCGAACTGTTTTTCCCCCATTTAAACGGTAAATGCGCGCATAAAACGACAACTTCCGTCTTTGAATTTCTATTTTGGCATCTCGCGTCTCGCATCTCGAATTTCGTAATTCGTATTTTGATTTCCTACTCTTCCAGCAAAATGGGATGTGGACTCGTAATGACCATATTAGTGGCCTTAACTACTTGATCATGTTGCGGGGGTACTTCGACTCGTACAATTCGTATCTAGAACAAATGTCAGACTCACAAATTAGCCGAAACAATCTTCATTCAACGCGACTCGAGCCAACATCGTGTTGTTGCAGTTGTTAATTTTGTGTCTTTCTTTTGGCATTGTTAGGCTTCGACTTCGACTTCGTCTTTGACTTCGACTTTGGCTGTGACTTTGGCTTTGGCTATGGCGTTGATTTTGACTTTGGCTTACCGTCGTGATTTTTGTGGCCAGTTCCCCAGAAACGCTGAATTGGCTTCACCTTTTGACATGGAATTCGAAATGACGTGAATCACACAAAGCAAAACTCAAAACTCTGCGTTGTTGTTGTTCTTCGGTTGTTGCATCCAATATCTTGACTTGGCTTTTTCTTGGGCCAAATTTGCCTCGTCCTCATTCTTTTTGATTGCCAGCTAACTCTGTGCAGTCATTGGTCATTAGTCGACCAGGCAAAAGAGCCACTCATCGGGAATCGGAATCGGGAATCGAGAAGCGAGAATCGAGAATCGGGCATTGAGCATTCGACATGCCAAGTGCTCATTTGCTTCGTTTGCTTATGTCTTTTGACTTTGACTTTGGCTTGGCTTTGTGATCGAAATTATTTACCGTTGATATGACCACGGCCATGGCCATGGTCAAGGCAAGATGCCTGCCTCTCCCTCTGCTCCTGCCCCTGCCTCTGCCTCACCATGCACAGAAACCATATCTATGATCGTTTTACTCTGGCCCTAAAGATATAATAACTTTGTCACGATTTTTGTAACGCATGAATGAATGGATTTATCGACAAATCAAATTGTATTTACTTCATATTCCTTGCATTTATTATTATTTATTATGAGAGTTTCAACTATTACAAGAATTAATACAATATAGAATACATTTTTAAACGCGCTACCCATAGGGTAATAGGGTTTATGACTTAGTGCCAACAGTAAATGTGTGCAACAGGCAGAAGAAGACTATAAAGTACAAGTATACATATGTATTCTTGATCCGGCGTCAGCAGCCGTCTTTTAGTAAATCTAAAATTTTAAAAATATTTTAGTGCTCTCAAAAACTAGGTAGCGGGTATTTTGCACTCGAGCACACTCGACACACTTACGAGTCGATATATGTAATTATAAGAGTTAAGACTTAATAAAACGCGAATATTTTGTATTACTCGAAATATCAATTTACTTTGTTATCAATTTTCATATTCCATATTTTGCATTTTTAAATTTATTTTATAATAAATAAAACTGAATATATTATTAATTACAAATAAATAAAAAAAAGGCATAATATTGTATAATAAATATAAAATGTATGAAGATTGATTTAAGAATACAATAAATCTGTTCGAGTTTTATGGTTTATTTTACAGCTGTACAAAAATATTATTGAATAATTTAAATATCCCTCAAATCATTTATTGTGCACATAGTTTATAGTGATAACTGTGATTATAGATCTCTTAGTGTAGAATTGGCTTCGTCTAGGCTGGGAGGAAACTTAGCTTTGAGCATTGACTGCAATTTGGTTCAAGTTGATAATTCGTTTGTTATGCTAAGCATTTATTGCAAAAGGCAAATGCTGGCTGCCATTGCGCATATTTTAATAACTTATTGGAAATTTTCGTTGAAGCTGCGCATATGAATTTATGTATGAATGAACTCGAACCTAAACTCCAACTCAAACTCGAACACGAACACGAACCCACAGCTCCGGAAGGGGCAGTTTTGGCTTGTTTATGTGATTTTCTGGGCTTGGCCCTCACGATACACTATGTAGCAGCAAATACGAGTGGTGGTAAGTGCAGAACGCGGAGTAACGAGCGCCAAGTTCTGGGCCTAGGTGCAAATGCAAATGCTGATGACCTTCGTGCATCAAGGACACAAAGAGATGAGGCCCGTCTTTTAGCTTGATTATGAAATTCTAGTACGTTTGTGTGTAGTTTCTGTTTTTCGCCTGGCAAATCAACACGTTTGTGAGATCAATTCTAATTAGAAATCATGCAAGTGGAAATGCGAATGTGATGTCTGCATCAACTGCAACTCCAACATGAGGTGTGTCATTGGCGAATTGGAATTAAAGTCCGTAAAATGTATGTGTGCGAATGCTTAATCCTTTGATGTCAAGCGGAAAATGTTCATGCGGAGTCTATGACGCAGACGCAGCATTCCCGCTGGTTTTGCGAATGAGCAGCATGCCATGACCATGTCATCGTCATCATTCCAGCAGTTGACGCTGAAGTGGACTGCGAATACTGTATCCAGAGTACGAGAGCATACAGGAGCAATGCGCCATCGCACGCACCTAAGATACAGATTCAAATACATTTGAGAGTGTGTGTGTGTGTGTGTGTGTGTGTGAGGTGAAACTAGCTGGTGAGCGAGAAGAGGTTCGTCTGCGTGTTGCCAAAGTCCGTTTGCAAAGTCGAGGATTTCTACCAAAAGGCGAATTAAATTCCTCAATCTTGTGCCAAGTTTATTTTTAGACCAACAGCAGGCTGGCAGGCAGGCAGGCAACAACAACAATAACAACAACAAGTCGCTTCGAGAACTAGCAATGAAATAAACCAGAGAAAAGGGAAACAACAGCAACAAGTACAGCAACAGCAACAGCAACAACGAAGGTGCAGAGGAGCCAACAAAGTAAGCACACAGCACACACAAATGGTGAAGATCACAAGATCAACTAGAAGCAGCAGCAGCAACAGCAGCAGCATTAAAGACCAGCAACATGTATAGATGGATATGGATGAATGCTGTTAAGACGAAGGCCATCCAAATAGCTGCCTTTAGACTCTAAACTCCATACCCCCAACAGGCGAAAACGCAGCACTAAATCCAGATAGCGAGGATCCAAGACGCGACGCGACGTGGCGGTCACATTAAACTGAATGCGTCGACAGGCGTCAGCAGCAGCAGCAGCAGCAGTTGCAACAGCAACCACAGTTGCAGCAGCGTCGGCGTCAGCCCGGCGGCAACATCAGCCTCAGCCCCTTCCACAGCAAAAACAACAAAAACAACAACAGCAACAACAACATCAGCAAGCTCAATAAACGATGCACGTAGGGCGGCCCAAAATCTTGGTGCGTTCCTCGATAGAATTTTGATTGCAATACGCACGCACAGCAACAGCAATATCTTGAGCCCCAACCTTAGCCCTAGTTGCAGTCGTCGCAGTGCCAACTTTTTTGCTGTTGCCCAGCAGCAGAGCAGTCAGCAACCGCCTAGAATGCTCAGCAATCGCAGGAAGCGATACAACCAGGCTCAGTCTCAGTCTCAGACCCAGGCCCAGGCCCAGAACATTGGCCGTGCCCTGGGCCCTGTGCCCAACTGGGAAAATGAACGCATTCCATTTCCCATGACTCTTAATCACCTGGCCATTATTATATTTACTCGTACTCGGACTCGTATATAATTATGGCCCACACCCACCTATAGCCAGCTATTTATCCAGCCATGTGTCGAATTGGATTAAATATTGATTAAGAGACTCGCTCCCAAGGGGGCAGGCAGGCAGCCAACAGCTAAGCCAGCGATGCTGCAGTGAATAGGCTCCAGCTGCACTTCAGCTAATCCGAGGACAGGCAGATCTTTGCAGTGACAGCCTCAGCTAACGAAACGTCGCTGGCAATATCCCAGAACCTGTAAAAAGCTGTAACAAGAATTGCAATAGATTCGATTGAAATATTCAAATTTCCTCTGTTAAAGGATTCGACTATTTCTAGTTGCTCATTAGCACCATTTATACTGTGTTTACATCTAATTAACAGCGTGTTACATTTTCCTCTCGCCTCTGCAAACGACAACATTTTGCAGCCGGCTCTAAACTGATAAATAAATACCCGGACTTGGATGAAAAGCATAAATTATTTTTATGTAAATACAAACATTTCCAACATATGTATTCTGCAGATGTAATAAAAGAATATTACCATTTCATATTGCGGGTTTTCCGTTCAGCTTTTTTATGGTCGACAGACAGAAGGTAAAAGGGTAGATGACTTTGCGCAAACAGTAACATAATTATGTGCATGAAGTTGGAAGTTCGACTTCTCCATGTCTGTCTATAATTATTAAATTTGTTTTGTATTAAAGTGCTCTGATTGAAACAGTTTCTGTAAGTGAAAATTGATTTAGATATAATATTGCTCAGAATGCAGGGATCGAATATGGCTATCGGGTATCTTATCGTCGATTCCATGCTTTTTATAACATATTATTTTTACTTGGTGGTACGAGATGTCTTTGGTGGGGGCACCCGCAGACTTATTGTCAAAATGCAAAAGAGAAGATCATTATTACATTTCACGCTTCCAGGCAGGGATCGTAAAACCGAAACCACAAACCAGTCGAAACGTCGACGTTGACGTCGCTGCTACGTTGACGTTGACTGCGATAGCGTACCAAATTAATGGAACGATCGCGCAGGGCTGGAGTTGGAGTTGGAGTTGGAGCTGTATATGTCTGTGGCCAGAAGCCAGAGGCGGTGGAGTTGCAGTTGGGTGGAGGAGAGACGGAGACGGAGCGGGGCCCTAAGACATGCCACAGTCGGAGCCAGCTTCAGAGCCCGAGAAGCAGAGCCACAAAGTCAGGTAAGAAGTGGGACTAGCAGAACCTAAAAACCAAAGCGACGTTGTGGGAGAAAGAATAAAACTAACAATGAACTGCGGACGACGACGACGACGACAACAACTGCGACTGCGACTGCGACTGCGACTGCGACTACCATTGGAATGGCTGGCAACGACGACGCGACGACTCTCAACGCAGGCACGTCTGCAAGTGTGTGTGCTGGCATGTGAGTGTGTGTGTGTGTGTTTGGTATTTCGGTTTTGGCCCGCTTGTCTGTACCTTTGCGTTGGGACGCGTCGCGACTTTATTGCGCTCTTTGTCTAGCAGCGAGTGGCGACTGCGGCCCAAGACCAAGACCAAGAACATGGGTAAGAAGTCATGAGGTCCCAGTGCCGCACGATCGCAAGTACGCATACACACACACACACACACACACAGCACACACACAAGCGACACGCACACACACAGATGCAGTCAGCCACAGCGCGTTCCAGCAATCACAAATGTGCAAATAGCCACAGTTCGGGAACGGGAACGGGAACGGGAATGGAAATAAGCACGGGTCTGGAATAGGGTTCAGGTTCGGGTTGGAGACTCGGTTTCGGTTTTGCTTTCGGGTTGGTTCTTGGCTTTTCTTTAGCGATAGCCACTGCCACATTGTGTGTTCTTTGGCTTATTCCATTGCTGGCTCATTCATTCATGATCACACACACTATCACACACTCGCAGACTTACTCACGCACACACATGAAATCTGGTCTCCGTCAATTTCCTTTTTAAGCTAATAATCTGGCCCTCTTCACGACATTTACCTTCGTGTACTTGGCCAAGCAACATAGCTCCAGCTCCAGGTTCAGCTTCAGTTCTAAGCCACAGATTGCTTCGAAGACAGTTCACCATCAAGTTCTAATTGTGTGTCCGTTTGGTCAAAGGATTAAAGACGCGTCTTAGCGTGTGCATGATTCTGTCTCTGTCTCTGTCTCTGTCAGTGTGTGTGTGAGTGTGTGTGCTGGGTGCGACTCATCGCCATCGTTTTCGTCTTCGTCTTCGCCTCGAATCGCTTCGTATCGTTTCGTTCTGCGCGCATTGGAAAAGGAAGTTCACAAAGAAACTGGAATTAAAATTGGAATTGGAAGTGTTGGGGTTCTGGAAGTAACAGCAGCAGCAGCAGAGACAGCGACAGCGCTGCAGCGAATTTTTTCTTCAGTTTCTTGACGGTTCGCGGTTGCGTGATATAGCCTGGATATCAGTCCGTTCAGTCGAAGGCTTACAGTGAACGCGACGAAAAGTGCCAACGGTTTCTCGGAGTCTCAGCAATAGTAGCAGCATCAATCGCGTTCGAAATCGCTATTGCTCGAAATAACCCACCAAAAACACAAAACCCATTTTGAAGTGAATATGGCCAAAATCATTTTGTTTTGTGTGCTCAGCCTTTTGGCATGCGCTGCAGGTTAGTACAAGTCCTCGAACTTATTCATACCCTAAAAAATATAAGTAGGAAATGGGGAAGATGTTTCAATTGCATTTATACAAAATATTACAAATACAATTTTTCTATTGAAAAATACGCCGATATCTTAATGAAATTTAAAAATTCTCTATTTTTCATTTAATTGATTTTTCTTATGATTATTTGAAATGTATTATTCCCTTTTGAATATTATTAAATTTTTATTGTTGGCATTTTTGTGATCAAAATTTAAATAGTTGCAGACAAAAGTATATAAACAAGTCAACGCAGAAAGCACAAAAGCTTTGCGAAATACAACTATCATGAAAGTCATTAAATGAGAAAAATGTTCTTTTTTCATCGATGACTTGCAGGCGAAGACTCTGATCAGGCAGTTGTTAGATTTGATTGGGTTGTTCTCATTTCCCGATCCGCTCATTTCTTGTAGCTTCAAGCTGTTTTTGTTTTCTTAACAATTTCGTTGCTATCCCCGCCATCTGTGGGCAGCATCTGTAGCTGCTGCTGGTGGCTGGAGGAGCATACTAATCATTTGGTTGCTAACCGGAGGGAAGTTAGGTGCCAACAAATAACTAGGCTTTCGGTCGTTTGATTACATTTTCGCCGCAAGCTTCATAACTCGCAACTTGCAGATCACAGATCTGGCCACAACTCTCCCGACTCTGAGTCTGGATCTGACTCTGAGTGCATCATTAGAGACGTGCTAGATTCGTGTTCTATCGTTACCATTTACTCGAGTGAGGGGGAAGCCACTCGCTCGATCGTAATTACCTTCAAATTATAGTGTTGAAGTAGGTTTGAAGACGGGAAACTGGGCAAAATGCACTTCAATTATTGGGTTACTCGTTTGCGAGTTCATCCTCAGTCCGAGCTTCAAATTAGCTGCAATTCCAAATAGATGCCCACTCCGACTACAATTCCGGATGAAAGATGAAATCAATTGCGATTACTCCAATTTCCCGTTGAATTCAGGGGAACTAAACCAGACCCCAAAGCTACTATTAATCCAGAAATTGAAATCAATTGCTTCAAAATTACTTTTCTAGTGAAATTCCATTCAGTTTTGCAGAGTTCATGCTGAAAACACTAAGATAGTAATTGTGGATAATAATTGCAATAGCGATAGGTAAAAAAATAAATTTATCAAGAATATATTTTAAAGGTTTAACGAAATATGATTTTATTAAGAGAAAATATATAATATGCTTATATTAAACTAAAATCTATACTGCAAATAGATAAAATCTTCTTGGATTATCAATAGTAAATAGTCTAGTTAGTTATAGAGAAGATATGATATAAAAAACTGTTAAGAATCTAGATAATATAGAATACGATTGGATAGAGTATTTCAAACTTCCTATTGGAAATGTGAGTGATTCTAAACCCATCTTTTTGTCAGTCCTTCGTTTGCTTATTGAAATCAGAAGACTTTGGCTTCGTGTGTGTCTTGCATTTAAATCGCCGGAAATAATTTAATATACAAACAGACGCGCATATGCGAGTGTAGAAGATCGGGCCCCGGGTTTATAGATATGTGTTATGTATGTTTGTATGTGCAATCATAAAGTATACTCGCCTCGTACCTCCTCTATTCATGACAAGTTCCATAAATAGTCATCTGACCGCTGATGGTAGCCTTCCGTTTGCCTAGAGGCATCGAATCAGAATTGAAAACGAAAATATCTTTTAGCCTGGCTTCGCTGTTGGGTGTTTGCCTTAGGGCCAACATCAGTACGTATATGTACAACATTTTGTTGCGTTGCAGTATTTGCTTAGCACGCTCCGAGTGTCTGACCAAGAATCAAAGTGAAGTCAGAAGAAGACGCGAGGGATACATCTTGGCATCCGACTACCTGTTGTCCATGTCCGAAACGAAACGAATCGAATCGAAACGAAACCCCAAATGAAATGAAAGCAGTCAAGTCATTGTCAGTGTCTTGAGGCTGGTTCTTTATTTTTATTATTATTTATGTTGGGATTGTTTGACTGTCTGAATGGCGAGATTATATAAGAAGAAAAACCCCTCCAAATAAAAAACGAATAAAAAAACAACTGAGATGAAGGCAACTACTTTCGTTCTTGGCATTGAGCTAATTAATGTCATCAGCGCCATTATTTCCTCATCGGATTTTGTGTAATTAGCTTTTGTATCTGTATCTTCTATCTTCTGTCTGCATCTGTTATTGTATCTATAGCTGTAGCCTGGGTCATAGACCGATAAATGCTCCTGGTCATCATCATCATTAAAGCACTAGCCAATGAATCATCAAGCACCTCGAGTCGAATTAACTTTGGGCCACAGCACAAACCTAAGCACAAACCCAAGCATGGACTCCACACTTCTGCTGGCTTCTGCTTTTTATAGCAATCCAAGAGATACGCTAAAAAATGTGTTTTGTCATTCGGATTGCTCGTTTTGGTAATCCTATTCAATGATATTTACTTTGGACATCTTTCGATTACGCATTCGTTGCCGAAACGATACGAAGCAAATAGAAACGATATATAGATGTCGGTACCGTTACGGTTACGCTTGGCGATTACTCAATATTCAGAGCGGGCCTTCTGTGTCTTTGGGGTTCAGTGGCCGGCATTAACTAATTCGCTTTGTGAAACTATTCTTTTTTGTTTGATTAGGTCAACGCATTACGACCATCCATCTGGATGGCGTTCAGTACTTCATCAGTCGGATGAATCCCTATTCGCCTGAACTCAACTACTTCCTGGCATATCAGTACTGCCGATCTCTGGGCCTGCAGTTGGCCTCGTTCGAAACGAAGGAGAAGGCCGAATCGATGACCACCTATCTGAAGAATGCCGGCTATGGTAACTACGATTTCTGGACATCTGGAAATCGCTTGGGCACGGGCATGTTCCTATGGATGAGCACCGGCTTGCCGTTCAATGCCACATTCGACTTCTTCGAGAACTCGGCCGATGCCATCCAGGCTGGCCTGCTCGATCCCGTCGATCACAACAGTAACACCTCTCCGCAGCGCACGGCGCGCGACAGGTAAGACAGAGCACAGAGCTGACAGACAGCATTTGACTCGCTTTTACCATCTGGGGATCCCAATCCTTGGGCGATCATGAGACTAACTATTAAACGCTGCCAACGCAAATCACACGCAATTTTGATTGATCTTTATAGCAGTAGTGGTGCCGAGAAGGGCTGCGTCATCCTCAAGCAGCCGACGCTCAAGTGGATGCCCGAGGACTGCTCGGACGTCAAGGACTTCATTTGCGAGCAGACCCGTTGCTATTACTACAACTATGGCAGCATTCCGGTCTCTTCTGCGCAGGGGTAAGGACAACTAGAGAGCATGGGCGCCACTAAAAGATCGATATCAAAATCAAAACAAAAAGTAAAAAAAATATAACTCAATCAATCCATAAATCAACAAATAACTGAATAATTTTTAAGTATACAAGAGAGTAACATAATATACAAACAAACATAAACGTAATGAAATCGATATACGAGAATTCTTAAGCGAATGTCCTTAATTAAGATACAGACAAATAAACATAAACAATTGATAAAACACATCATTATTAATAAAAGTTAATTTAGTTGACCACAAAAAACGAAACAAAATACAATCAGAAATTCAAAACACAATGGAACGTTCAGTTCAAAAAGTAAAACAAAACTTAATCAAATAGGTGAGCTAAACCCCAAATCGTTACAAATACAAATACAAATACAAATACAAATACACACTACACACACTCAAGCGGGTATACTGGACATCTGTATACCTCGCTGTCCACCTAATACAGAAGACTAATGCGAAGCTATCAGCCTATTACTAACTTACAGATCACTAAAACTGATATCATAATATCGAACAAAACACCAAAACTTTCTTTTGCTATCTGAGAGGCTCCTGTAGTCGTCCTTCAACCTCCGAGAATGTTGTGCAATCAGCGAGAAAACTAGAGATTATCAATCTGAAAAGATATTTTTTACAGAGTGGTAGTAGCTATAGATTTTATTTTTAAAGATTCTTTCTAGAATGGATCTAAAATGCTTTTTAGTTACTATTATTGTAATCGGTTTTAATCGGTGGTATCGAATACCACAAATATTATTATTCAAATTCTTTGCATGACCCAATTATTAAATTCAAATGACAAGAACAAATTTATTTAAATACAATAGGTAAAACTACAAAATATCGAATAAATTTGGCGCAGTTCAACATAAGAATCGTTAAATGTATGTGGGATTAATAATTTACAGATTCTCCTAGCCAAAGTTTCAAAAGAAATCAGCACAACTTTGCCGGATGGTCAGCAGGACCCTATTGGAGGCTACTTTCGAGACTCTTGCTCAACAAATTGGTGGTTTGGGGCTTAGCTTGTTGTTGCCGTTAAATTTGATGTTAATGATCATGTTAATGTTGCTGTTGTTGCCATCAAGATTTGTGTTCAACTAACTAACTTTAGATGCAATCTCGCACTTTCGCACTAACCCAAAATGCCAAGCTCGCTGCCAGTCGAACGACATAGCATGGGAAGAGTCACTAATACACTCTTTCTCGAACTCGAATATTCCATGGAATGCAATCCCAGTAATGCAATTCGTTTCTGTTTGCCTCTTGTTTCGTTTCGGTTTCCTGTAGACGCCCCATCACATCGACGACGCCACGTCCGCCCGCCTCGCTGCTCAATCTGGCGACAACAACGCCGCTGCCACTCATCATGTCCACCAGCGGCAGCATGTTCGCCAAGGCGAAGTCATCGGTGGGGGACAATGCCGTGGATGCCTCGCAGCAGCCGTCGACTGTGTGGTTCAAGCTGAATCACGATCGTTCGCTGGTGGATGCGCCCACTGCCGAAGTGGATGCCGATCTCGAGGCGGATGTCGAGGAGCACGATGACGCCGATGGCGAAACCGATTTCGACGAGCACGAACAGGAACACGAGCATGAGCACGAGCACGAGCACGAAAATGATGCTGGCGACGTGTCCAATGAGCACGCACGTGAGCTGAACGATAGCGATGACGTTAAGGAGCATGTGTTTCCCCTGAACGACAACGAACTGCACAACGAGATGCACTCGATTGAGGAGCTGCAGCTGCAACTGCAATCGCACCATGACGAGGAGCACCAGGAGCATGACGACGACAACCAGGAGACAGCCGACGACAACGGCAGCGTCGAGCATGAGACTGAAGTCGAACACGAAGCCGAGCATGAAGCTGAAACTGAAACTGAGACGGATTCGCACTTTGAGTCGTCGGCTAAGGGCAGCGATGTGGCTGACCCAGCTCCATCTGTAGCTGCAGTTGCGGCTGCTTCTGGCCCAGTAATGTCCTTGCCCAGCTCCACAGAGTCGCCGGCCATCGAAGTGCGCCTCAAGCAGATTGCGCAGGACTTTGAGAAGATGACTAGTTCACAGGAGCTGCAGCGGGCCGCTGCCATCAGCAAGGACGAGATCACGCCGCAGTCTTCGCTCTCGCTGAGCGATCTGATACGCACGCTGCGTCCCAATGAGCAGCAGATTATACCCCAGATCGACTCGGACTACTCCAATGCCATGCGTGTGCTCGGCAAGACATCGGCTGTCGTCGTCAACAACAACAACAATAACAACGAGGATTCGCGCAAGTTCAAGGTGCTGCCGGAGTCGCACAGCTTTTAATCGTAATCTCCTGTAATCGATATCGATAACAGCAATCGTAATTGTTCTTCAGGTGTAATGGGGCCGCTGTCCCGGGTTCCACTGAGGAACGCCCATTTTTTTTTTAAATAACCAATGCTGAAAATGGCTTTTCTCTCTGCGGACCCACGACAGTTGAGAGACTCACTGTAGAAACTAACGATGACTTTTTCTAGCACTAGCACTGTCGATTAGATATCGAATTAAGAGCATCTTAATTACTTACTATTTAACTAACTATTATACTATGCTTTAATTGTATGACAAAAAAAATAAAACAATCTTGATTAATAAAACGAATTTGGTAAATGTACATCGAGACTCAATTTCTCACTCCCTCATTATACTCTTCCTCACGTCGCAGACGCTGGGTGAACACATATTCTGCAGATGTGCTTTACGACTGCGACTTGAAATCAAAGTCGGGACTCGGGACTCGGGACTCGGGATTCGAGACTCGAGACTGTGGCTGTGATTTATTTGGGCTTTGTTAATGCGGCCATAAAGGCCAATAAACATAAATTAGAGACTAGAATCTAAAACGTTAAGGGACTTTTATAGCAGGTCTCGTTGCGAGTCTTCTCTTCGTCTGAATTTGCAAATCATTTTTCTTAATTTAAAGAGGATTTGTGCGCTGACGCAGACGCATCACAGCAGCTTTTATGAAGACGCGTCGATCACTGGACAACGGACTAAGAAAGGACAGACATGCAGACATGCAGACAGAAGACAGAAGACATGAGACATTACTGCCACCCGCCAAGTCAGCTTAAAGATCTTCTCTCGCCTACAGCCACATGCAGCATCGTGAAGCTCTCCTTGATTTTGGCTGCTGGCTGCAACAGCAGACAAAGAGTAGATGATGAAGACTCAGAAGAAGACGCCGAGCAAAGAGGCTTGTCTTTGACTATGACTCCAAGTCTGAGTTCGTTTAAAGTTCTGGTGACTGATGTTGTTACTGCCGCGGAAAGTGGTTAATGAAAGAACCTGCACACACACACACACTCACATGTAGAGACGCCCAGTGCTATTGTTGTTGTTGCTGTTGCTTTTGCTGTTGCTGCTGTTGGCGAGAAGACAACCTTGAAAAGAATAGCAGGGTCCAACGAACGAATATAAAAAGTTTCTCTTTTGCTGAAACGGCAATCTCAGACTCACAAAAAGGTAAACATTCCTCACGTACATGTTTGAAATGCAGCGGCAACAGCCGCAGTCGCAGTTACAACAACAACAGCAACAAGAACAACAACGTTCTTAGTAGCAACAGCAACAGGTAACGACAGGGAGAATTGGGTTTCAAACTTAAGAATCATTCTTCATTCCTCTGCTTCGCGCTGTAGTTTTTCTTTTTGCTTAAATTTGTTTCTGATAAAAACATATTGATGTATGACTAGCTCTTATCAAAAACAACTACAAAAACATTCGAGTGTGCACGACTCTTAAATACCCTGCAGTCTTATAGAAAGATAAATAAAGTAGCCACTGCTAGATGAATTGATTCTTAAATATATTCTGTACTTTTAAAAGGGAATACGCAAAATAAATAGTCGTATATAAAGTCAATATGTACACATTATTTTTTTACTCTGTAGCTCAAGTCCTTGCATTAAGTAATATTTTTTTGCTTAATATCAGAATGAATATACAGTTAATTCAGTGAATACAAATCTGTACAAGCGAATATTGGCTGAAATCAATATTCAAGGCAGCTCAGAAAATCAATTCAACTTCGTAAGTTCAATCCAACAATTTTGATGCAAAATGAATTAATGATTGCCATCCAGAGAAAATAAAATAAATAGATTTAAAGGCAACAAGTCCCGTTAACAATGAACAGTTAACAATCTCATTTAGCTTAGAGTGACGAGCCTTCTGTAAAATGGACGGCAATATCGAAGTTATATTTAGAATTTTCGACCGCACTTTGTAAGCGATCGCGAAATCAATAACGTCGGACGAATTCGGACTTTATCGAGTGATTCATGATGCGGAAGTAATTGCGAAGTGTAAGTACGAGTAATTGAAGAATTAAATGTGTACTTGCACTTTGTGTCGCATCCGATTCGTAATGCGACGAGAAAGGTTCGGATATATAAACGGCATCCTCGAAGATGCAGAATCATTGCAAGCACAGCGGCCGAATTGTGAGAGCGACTTCAATCCTCAATTACGACACTCTCCCCATCAAAACTCAAAATGAAAGTCATTATCATGCAAGTCCTCATTGCATCCTGCATCCTGGCATTTGCATCGGCTCACCCTCAATTTGAGCGTGGTTCCATTTTCGCTCCCAGTGGCGTAAGTACTACGACGACTAGATCTGTTGAAATAATCCATTTACATCTCGTTATCATCTTTATCACCTGCAGCGCTTCTCCATGACTGATAACTGGGCCGCTCCTCCTGTGGATTTGAGCAAAGGCGTGGTTCTATTGCCAGAGGCCACACCCATCACCGAGGCACCACAGGAGCCAAAACTTACACCGACCAGCAAGACCAGCTAAATAATTGATTTAATATTAGCATATACAATATTTATTACACAACATATATAACCCAGAATAAATATAAATAGATCTCGAACTTGCTTTTAGCTCAGTTCCCAGTACTGCCGACTTAATATAAATACGAATCATTATTCACAATCATTAGATGAGAGAGAAACAAGTTTCGAGAGTGTCATAATTATTCGCATCTTCATAATAATTGTGTATGCCGCTTTAACTTGGTCGTAGTTAATTAATTGCGTTGATTCAAAGGAAGTAAAATTGCGGCATGCAATTGAGAGCTTTGAAATGTTAGGGAGTTAACGGTCTGGCAACTCATTAGCATAATTAACAGCATGTTAACAGCCGAACTTAACAGTTCATGAACTTGTCAATCTGACGGTAACAGAAAGCGTAGCGCTCAAGTTCACAACGATATTTTGATTGTCAATGTCGATTAGTAACTCATGTAAATTGACATCATTAACACAAATTAATAGTAGTAGCACTTGGGCATATTAAAAAACAAGTGGAAAATCAGGATTCGATTTACAAATTCAACAATTTATATGCAAATAATGTTTACGGTGTGCAGAAATTTATACATTTCTGTTTTATATATTCATATGTAATCAATGCAATCCAATGATTTATTGTCTAAAGCAATTTAATTAAGTAATTAGTCCTAACATCTTTCATTTCTAATTAAAATTTGTTTACAGTAACTAAAACAGGTTTAAGGATTTCTAAGAAATACCCATCAAGAATATTGAAGCACAGATTGCGTGTCTACAACATACCCTATAATTCAATTACGTCTGCTTATAAAAAACACAATATAGAGACATTCTAATGATATCAAGTAGCATACATTACATGAAGTTATAATCCCCTTTCTGGATCAACTTGAATAGGTTATGCAGGGTATGTGAAAAACATAAAATGGAAGCACCTATTTATTTATCTATATCTATATCTTAATGCTGTTAAACATGGCGCTAATTTGCGGCTTTTAATTGCCAAACCAGTCAACATTTCAAATGACACACGTAGACTAATCGAAAATTTATAGTCAGCCAGTTTTTTGTATATGCATAATACTTGATCTGGGTAATACTACTTACATATATGTATTTGGATTTCGGAACGATTCGTGTGTGATACGGACTTGACTTTTCTATTATTTAATTTGCATGATAACGTATGTAGATGCGACATGGATCGCATCTATAAAAGCTCCGACTCTGGCGACTGGGTGTCGCATTTATACTTAGCTATCAGACGAAAAAGGTTAGTCAAGGTATAAAACAAACATTGTAGTAGTTACTAAGTTTAATTTGTGAGAATAACGAAGGATTCGATTTAATTATTACCTGTTCATGTAATAAATGTTAATTGCTAGTGTGTAAAGCCAGTTCTCGCTGGTGATAATCAAGAATGCATTATTGCTTATGATTACGTATACGTAATTTTTAATCACTTCAATCTTGGGGCAATTGAATTCAAAAATTAAATTATTTGTGACGTGAGAATAAAACAGTTTTGTGAATATGATTGAGCGAATTTTAATATCGAATTCAGTTTATTTTATCGCCCAGCTGTTCAAACGGCCACTTCAAACAAGTGGCTAAACTTGAATTCGTGTTTTAAAATAATGTTAATACATCTTTAATTGGCTTCAATGTCGCGCCGTTCTCGTTTGCCCTTTGGGAAAATCATCATCGACTCGATCGAAGGACAACAGTGTATATATCGGAATAAACAGAAGCTATACTGAGATATTATCTTGTTTACAGATTGAGAAAATGAAACTGCTGCTCGTTTTGTTGCCCTTCGTGGCGCTGGCAACTGCCCAGTTTGGTTTCGGTGGCGGTGGCGGTGGCTTTGGCAATGTTGCCAACACTTTCAGGCAAGGCGTTTCCAGCATTGCTAACCGTCTGCCCTCACCTCCCCTGCTCAATAATGTGCAAAACTTTGGCGACTTTGTGGTAAGCTTAAAATATGTTCAGCAATATAGATTGTGCCATCCATTAAGTACTTTTCCCTTCCTCTCTCAATTTCTTTGTAGTCACAATCGGGCAAAAGCTATCTCTCCGCAGCGGATCGCCAATTGCGTGAGGGAATCTTCGGTGCTCGCAAGAACTTGGTTGATGCTAAGAATGCCGCTTTCCAGAGTGGCGCCTCCACCTTTCAACTGGCTGTTAATGCATTTGCTGATTTGACAAATGCCGAGTTCCTTAAGCAGCTTACCGGCTTAAAGAGGTCGCCAGCTGGCGAGTAAGTTGATCATTAAAACGCCTTTTATCATTCGCTTTAACATTGTTCTTGGCTTTCGCTTACAGTCAGAGTGCCAACGAACATCGTGCCCAACCCAAGTTGGCAACCAATGCGAAGCTGCCCGACTCCTTCGATTGGCGTGAAAAGGGCGGCGTCACCCCAGTCAAGTTCCAAGGCGAATGCGGTTCCTGCTGGTCCTTCGCCACGACTGGTGCCATTGAAGGTCATGTGTTCCGCAAAACGGGAAAATTGCCCAATCTATCCGAACAGAATTTGGTCGATTGTGGCAAACTGGAACTGGGTCTTGATGGCTGTGATGGCGGCTTCCAAGAATACGCCTTCAATTTCATCACTCGCCAGAATGGAATTGCCAATGGCGACAAGTATCCATATCAGGATAAGAGGGACACGTGCAAGTATTCGGCGGGTACTTCTGGTGCTACGATCACTGGATTTGCAACAATTCCACCAAAGGATGAGAAGGCTATGAAGACCGTGATTGCTACTCAGGGTCCATTGGCTTGCTCTGTATATGGCATTGAGAGTCTTTTGCTCTACAAGAGTGGCATCTATTCGGATGAGGAGTGCAACACCGCAGAGGTGAACCACTCCATTTTGGTTGTTGGCTATGGCACTGAGAATGGTCAGGATTACTGGATTGTCAAGAACTCCTGGGACAAGCACTGGGGCGAGGAGGGCTATTTCCGTCTACCACGTGGCAAGAACTTCTGCGGCATTGCCTCCGAGTGCAGCTATCCCATCGTTTAATTTCTCACAAAAAGAACAGTAGTTCAGCAATCTGAATAAATAAATGAATAAATTGCAAATATCTCAATTCAGATAGACACATGTATTTAATAAAAGTCATGCAGGGAAAATAGAAAATCAGTAAACTTAACGCCCCAGTTATAGAAATAAAAAGTTTTTTTCAAATAATGCGCCTTTTTATACGCATTTTGAGAATATACCAATATACCAAGTAAAGTGTAACCAGATGGTAATTATCGTTGTTTCTGTATTTCGGTATATGTTCACAGCTATATTTTAGAAAATATTTTCGAATAAGAAATAAAAACAAATTAAAAGAAAACTATTTATTTTTAATTTGGTAGTAAAACTAAAGGGCCGCCATAAACACCAATTATTGCCAAAAGAAATTCTAAAATATTCATACAGCTTTACTTACGGTCACACTGGCTCAGTCCCTTGTGAACAACCCAACACTGTCTGTGTGTGGGCAATAAATAAATAAATAAAAATAAGAATCGCCAACAAAACATTTTATTGAAAACGGAAACGAGCAATTAATGTGCTTCACAATGAGGATGCCATAACAAAAAGCGGCTGTGCGTCAAATGGAACGCTAATACCAAATGTTGTTCTTGCAGGTGTGTGTGTGCTTACAAAATATTCTAATAAGACTGACAACGCCAGCCACTAGGGGGGGGGCCCAGCCCACTTTTTTTGGTGGTGGAGAGAGGTAGGCGTTGTCACCTTGTCGTCACAAGGCTGTGCTCGATATATTGTATTTAGTTTGCTAACAAAACTCATTGTGTGCTTTTTGTTGATCATTTGTACAGTGCTGTTTATGGTCTAATTCCAATTCGTGCTCTTACAGAAATGTACTCGATAGTCATTGTGCATTGATATTAATCCAAAGAAACCAACCCCCCACCCGCTGGGGTCATATGCATTTTACCAATACCAAGTAAAGTTCACCACTAGCACCACAAAACCACCACCCTAATTGCCATCTACCCTTTTGACTAACTTGAATCAATCCCACAATGGACGAAGACATTATGAACGCTGTCGAATCTCTTTTTGGAAAAGACGTTAAGGTTGTGGACTGCCAAACGTCGTCAACGGTTCAACAGGAAGAAGTGCTTCTAATCAATGGTGTTCCGGTGAAATTGGATGGTCTGCCGGCGGATGATGCCAGTGCCATTAAGAGCGCTCTTCTCGATGGCCAGATGCCAGCTGTGGAACATCTAAATCAGCTGCTGTTCCGCGCTGGCCTCGCCCAACAGCCCATTGAGGTAGAAACATCGCTGACCGTCAAGTCGTCGTTGACGACCACCGAAGAGGTGCTAGTCTCTCGCAACGGCCAAGTGCTGGACGAGCGTACTGTCGAAACCAAAGAGCACTTTAACCATCAGTCACATCAACGGGAAATTTGGCAGCCAATTAAACAGCAAAATGCCTTAGCACGACCTACGCCAGAAAATGCACTCAAATATCGAACAAATTCGAATTCAACTTGTGCTTCGCAGACGACAACAACGGACGCGGAGATGGAAACGGAAACGGATCGACCTGGCGATCCACTGGGTCGCCAGTTGAATCAAACCTTTTCGAATGCCTCCATCATGTCCAGCAGCTCGGCCATCAGCGGTTCGGATCAGCTCATCAATTCGGCTTCCAATATATCCACTGCCACAACGTTGGGCGATAAGAGCTCCAATTTGAGCAGCTGCGATTCGGGTCACGACGGCCTCTTCCACAGCGTTTCAATGAGCGCTCCTTACACGCAATGCGACATTCGTGACGCGCAGACAGATTCAATGTACTGTGACATTCCCAGCTCAGCGGACGAAGCAGATGTAGTTTCAGTCACCATGCTGGCAAGTGAAATGATTTTAATGCACATACATTATTTATAATAATTGTTCTTTATCCATTTCAGAGCACACATTTTCAGATTACAGAGCATTGCGATGTAGACAATGATTGCCGAACATCAATTGCCAAAGATCTGCCCGCCACTGGCAATCTGGACACGCTAGCCAAGCTGCTGGCCAAGCCAAGCAACGAAGAAACCGAGTTTAGTCTGCTACTCTGTGCGCGTTTGTTTGTACAAATGCAAGTGCTGCTTGCGAAGCTAATCGAAGAGCACCAGGGACGTGAGGAGCTATTTCTTCACCTTCTTGCCCATTGGCTGCGTCTCTGTCCCCATGACTTTCGCAACGAGACGTTGCTGCAAGAGCTTCGCAAACAAAACCACAGCAAAGCGATTAATGCTTTTCTCGAAAGCATTACTGATGCACTTGCCCAGCTGGACATGAGTCGACGCTCGCAATTGCAATATTTGCTAAGCAAACAACCTTCGGCCAGCTCGCTAGGGCGACAAAGCAGTATTAAGTCACTGAAACGTTTCGCTACAAATGTCTACAAGACGGACAATGTGCTGAACAAGTGCAGCAATGCCTTTGAACTTGCGCATCAGCTTTATGCCATCGAATATGCCTACCTTTCGCAAATTCGCCTCGAAGAGTTCGTCGAAATGATAAGTACGGGCGAGTTTAAGTCGTGTTTGTCACTTAAGAAGGCCTGCACTTTGGGCTCCAGCTGCAGCTCAGTCAAGCTCCCCGAAGTCAGTATTGCCGCATATGTGCAGTGGTTCAACCAACTGTGCTCTTTAATAGCCACGGAGATAGTTAAGGTGAGTTAATATATTCAGCTACTTTTGCTTTTGATCGTTTATCGACGTTAAATCAATAAAATAAATTAACTCTTAACGTCAGCTTGGGAAAAAAAATCAGCGAGCCCAAATGATTGAGTTTTGGATTGAAACCGCTTTAGAGTGCTTCAACACGGGCAATTTCAACAGCCTAATGGCCATTTTAACTACTCTAAATATGACAGCTGTGACGCGGCTAAAGAAAACTGTGAGTTTAGTTAATAACTGCTTTTAAGTTCAAGATCTAAAACAATTTCATTTGCAGTGGTCTAAGGTGCGGAGAACAAAGTTCGAGGGCTTGGAACATCAAATGGATCCCAACGCCGATTATCAAAACTATCGTTCCACTATGAAAGCGGCTGTCTGGCGTTCAGAACGTGAATCGGCCAACAAAATTGAGCGTGCCATTATACCATACTTTTTGCTGTTTCTCAAGGACCTCAACCATATTCATGAGCAACTTGAAACTAAGTAAGAATCGAATTATCTAGTTGTATAATTGTTTCAAATGAAAATATTTCCTCTTACAGACTGGCTATGGGGGTCTACAACTTTAAAAAGTTCGCTCTGCTTGGAGCACAACTGCGTAACTTTTACAATTGGCAACACTTGGATTGTCCTTACGAGCAGCTACCCAACTTGGTAGCCTATTTGCAAAAGGCAGAAGCTTTCGCAGAGGATCATTTAATGAAAGCTTCTTATGAATGTGAACCGCCAGATAACAGCGAAGAGAAAGAACATTACAAGATATTAAAGGCAGCTAAATAAACGATTATTAAGACGACAATTCTATGCGGAATCCGTATCGAACCTCGCACAAACTTTGGCAGAGTTTGTAGACATTCTTTTGTTAACACTTCCAAGTTTACATTTTATGCATTTTGCATCGCAATAACGATAATAATTTTAACACAAACAATCGCAATCGTATTTGTTAATTTGTACTTAAGACATAAGCATAATAATAATCAACTAATTATACGCATTCATTTGGCAAATTCAATTGATATTCCAAATATACGAATATAATCATTATAGTTGATGATTTAATACTACAGTGAGATACCTTTTATTTAGTCAGATTACAACCAGACAAAAAATAAGAGTATAATATTCTTTAACTTAACGTATGGTGGCGAACTTCTGAAAATCGACCGTGCCGAATTTTCCAAACAGTTCCAGCGGATAATGTTTGCCCTCGCCGCCACAAGGTGCATGAACTCGGATCTGTCGCATGTGAGTATCGCGACCATTCTGATGATTCGATATGACTGCGATCTGCAGCATAAAAGTACGCAGCGACTTGACGTTGCCATCCTTAATGGGTATCTGCACCCAGCCATTGGGCTCCGTCAGGTCAATCACTTGCAGCTCCTGCAGATCATTAAAGTTTGTGCCGGAGCGTATGGAAATCCTGGATGGCGTGTAACTCTCATCCAGCTTGTAGTCGGTGTAGATGTATATCTGGCTAATGTTGGTCCTCTTATGGAACTGTATGTTAACCAAATGGGGCAACTGGCCATCGGATTGCCAGTACGTGTCCATTATATTGTCACGCAAACGTTCCACGCCAAATCCTGCACAACGGATGATGTTTTTAAGTACACAATTATTGCATATGGATTTAACAATAGTTTTTACCTGGCTTGCATGACGAGAGGCTCCAGACCGCTTGAGCGCCAACTTCGCGCACAAACCCAAGCCGTTCTTCTGTAAGGGGGTCCTCATCGTTTGCCACAACCGGCTTGGTTGTGGACTCCTCGTCCAAAGTAGACGCCATTGTAAGGAGACAACGCACTGGCCAAACGTAAACAAAGACAAATTTGGCTTTCCTATTCAACACTGTGCCTTGCCGAAGCAGCTGAGTGGTCGGGAAAACGTTTACCAACACTCCACTACCTTTTGTAGTATTATTTTTACATTTTCTCAAAATAGTATATTTTTTTTATGATAATTTGATCGATCAGCTTGAAAAAGACATTTGATGGATGAGGAATAATGAATTAACGATCGAGATCGATAAGAAAAAAAACACATCAAACAGCAATCTAAATCTTTTATATGTGTTTTTGGTATATTTAATTATTGTCCAAAATAAGCACGGATATTATAAAAGATTGTGGTCACGCTGATCAAAGCACACGTGAAGCGCATCACCATTGAAACAAACAAATAAACAGAAAGATGGTGCGAAAGTTAAAATTTCACGAGCAAAAATTACTTAAGAAAGTTGATTTTATAACCTGGAAAGTTGACAACAGCAGCAGGGAGAATAAAATCCTGCGTCGCTATCACATACAAAAGCGTGAAGACTACACGAAGTATTAGCACCAAATCACCTTCTGAATTTGTGTACAAATATTTTAATTGTGTTTCCCTGCAGATACAATAAATTGTCGCGTGAAATTCGCGAACTTACTGAGAAAATAGCCAGGCTAGATGCAACAGATCCTTTCAAAGCAGATGCAACCGATATGCTGATGCACAAACTGCATGCCATGGGCGTAGCCAACGATCATCTCACCCTGGAAAGCGCCAGCAAAACATCTGCGAGTCACTTTTGTAGGCGACGCTTGCCTGTGGTGATGGTTAAACGTGAGTTATTGGTTATAATTACACAGAACATGTCCTAATGTATAACAATTGTATTTCAGTGAGAATGTCGGAGAGCCTTAAACATGCCACAGACCTCATTGAGCAGGGTCATGTTCGCGTCGGGCCTGAAATGGTTAAGGATCCCGCCTTTCTTGTCTCCCGCAACTTAGAAGATTTTGTCACTTGGGTTGATGGCTCCAAGATTAAGGAGCATGTGGAGCGGTACAATGATATGCGTGATGATTTTCAAATGTAATAGGTTTTAATACTAGAAAGTTTAGCTTTTTAATACAACAATATTGATGTTTATGTACATATATGATTTGTTTTCTTGAAGGTTCTTAAGTTTTGATTAGTTACCAATTAAATGGTTGCACCAATTCAAATGTTCCTCAAGAACACATTTAAATGGGCTTTTTTATTTTTATGTAGAAAAACAATTGATTTGCAATTTGTTAAATTATCATTTTTAATAACTTTATTACATTTCATATAATAATGTTTAGATCGCATTAATATTATTCATTTATGTTGAAGCCTGTCACGCCAAGGGCGCAGCTGGGCCGACATACACATATACTTTTGGATATATATATAGTATCTGGTACATACATATACATAAACTTGTTATTCAACTTTCCCTATTACTTTCTCCCCTTTCGCTAATGCCTTTTAAGAATGGCTGCAGATAGCTTTGATGCCTTATTAGTTTGTCACTTACATTGTTAATTAGCTCTTTTTCACAATACATTTTACAATAATGTATAGATACAGAACATATGTTAAAAACGCACTTCAAAATTAATATCATTATCTCGAAAAAAAAAAACAGAATTAAATTTAACGCAATACGGAAATGAGTTAAAAATTAAGAGAATTATGTTTTATTCAATTACAATTATCAAATAAACGGTATCGTGCATGGTTGAGCGGGGTGTAAATAAATTTTGTAATCGGAAAACATAGGCAATTCATAATTTATAGATTTACTCGATGGCAGTTAGACGCGCGCGTACAGTTTGAAGTAGTATCTATTATCCAGGAGCCCAACCCAAACCCGAAAAAATTAAATATTTAAAATACATTTCGCAAAATGACTTAAAGTTTTCAAAATAGTTATTAGATATACGAATTTTAGAGTCCGACTGCTTCACAATTGTAGCATCTGACTTTGTATGTGTATATACTTTTTTTTATTTATGTTAAATCGCGTCTCCCACAGAATTTGTACAAAAGAAAGACAAAAGCCCACGCACTCAATTTCTCCCAGTTAAGTCTTTTTTCATTTTGTTGCATAGGTATATGTGTATGTGTGTTTGTGTGTGTTTATATCATTTAAATATTAGTTGTATTATTCTTTTTTTAACTTGCGTAAAAAGTATCTATTAATTAGTGTTAAAATAAATAGCTAGTGGCATTAAAATTAGTGTCGACTGGCGAAATTGTTGCCCTCTCTCCGCCCTATGCCTGATACAAAATATTTGGGAAGGGCAACCAAATTCCGCATAAAAAAACTTCATAACAATTTAAAACAAATTAATAAGATAGATTTTCTACATTTTCTCTCTGTTGTGTGGGTTTGTGTGTGGGTGTTTGACAAAGTTAATAAATTATCCATTGGATACTATTGTTTTGGCTTTGTGTGGGGGAAGTTTTCATTCTATAGTATTATAGTTTCGTATTTGTTCTTTTTATGCTGAATATTCAAAATAAATATTTTTTCGCATAGGTTTTTTTTGCTTGTTTTGTGTTTATCAATTGAATACAATATTTTATGTAAATTCCAATTTGTTGGTGCTGCTGCGCAAACGTGTGCAATTAGTTATTAAGCCATATTATGCTGGACCCTGTCCCCAGAGCCCCAGCCCAAAACCCAACCGCACTGCCCGATGACTCGGTGTCAGACATAAACGTTTTATTGTCTTTGCCTTCGCAGTTCACATTAGTTGCAACTAAGGTTGCAGTTTGGGTTTGTAATCGAATCCAGATTTTAGATTACAAGTGCCATGTCCTTTTTGCTGGGCAACTGTACTCGCTTGCCCTGCCACAGTGAGTTGTGTATTGTGAAGGCGTCTATCGTGACTGTCAGATGCTTTGTGTGCACCTGGGAGAAGCATTTGCCACCTGAGTTGTATCTGTAAAGCACGCACAAAATGAATTATAAGATATGCCAATACAATTCCGATGCTTTTTCAAAACTCACTTGAAGAACTTATCGAACATGACTTCGTCGACTTGACTAGGTCCCGTTCCGTACAGCTTTGTCACTTGGTCCGTTTCGGGGACATAGCTGTAGAGGGCACGGAATTGGCAGCCGGCATCCCGGAAGAGTACAAGGAAGTGTTTCGCTTCGGAGCGTGCGATCTTCTCAAGCACTTTTTGCTTAGCTTCGCGATTAACGGCGCCCGGGAAAACACAGTATTCAACGGCATTCAGAATAATGCCGCGATTCGATTTGGCCGCTGGTTGTTTGTACAGTTTTGGACCTGTCAATTAACAAACAATAAAGTTATTACAGTCTTGCATAGGTTTCATTGCGAATTCTAGTTGATTTATCGTGGATTTCTACTCAGTGTTAATGGCAAGCTTCCTAATAATGTAATTAATAATCTCTGACTTGCTCATTCTACATGCAAAGTGAGCTTACAAAACTGAAAAACAAAACAGACTAGATGTGTAAAATGCTGCGTTTATAATAAAATAACTTTATAGTATACGAGGGTCCATTAGTTAAACAAAGACACTATGAACCATGTCTATACGAAATTTAAGAATATATCTTAGATATCTAATTCAGATATCCATTATCCAATTGAAAACATTTTTCTTTTTAATTTGTGGACTGTTTTTAATATGCGATTATATTACTCATTAAATAGACCCTCGATTAATTTTAATACTTACATTGACGTCTACTAGCTAATTCATTCCAAAATAACAATTATAAGAAAAACAAACAAAAGTACAACAAAATCATTTTAACGAAATAAAAAATTATTTTAACTTGCAACTTTGCATTAACATATCATTTGGATTTTTTTCGGTTTGTAAAGCGGTTAAATTGTGCCATTTGGGACGGATTAATAAGTCTTAATTAATTGTATTAAACTAGAAAATTAGACGCATTGCGGTTTGACTATCGAAGTCGTGGATTTGACGACGCAAAGGAAGAAACGAACGAATGGATATATAGGATTATTCCTGGAATGCGCACACAAACTGTCGCAGCCTCTTCGCGTACATAGGGAAGTAGTTGCATATTTGATATGCATACAAATATGTACATCATATTGTATGTATGGTTATGTAAGTTGTAAATCATAGCTATGTCATGTAGTTGATAATGTCAATTAAAGCTGACCAATCAACTGAACAATGAGTAAAACTCAAAAACAAAATAAAAATCAAAATTGAGGAAAAAACGAAATAATAACATAATCGAGTAAAGATTGGTGGTGAGATGTACAAATGATGTATGAAGAACCAATATGTATGTACGAGTATATGGTGTATGTACGATAATGCTGATATGGTAGTGAATGTGAATATAACTGAGGATTGTTTGAGACTAGGTACAAACCCGAGTATTCCAAGGTATCACTTGATCCATCATCAAATCCGCGACGCTTCGATATCAAACCTGGCGGCAAAGAGCCTGGTCCAGAGGGAGATGGCATATGCCTACCTGATGCCGCCATTCCTGGTGACGGTGCGCGGCGCGGCGGAGTGGCGCGCCCCAATCCCGAATCTGTGTCTAACCGTTAAGCGAGAGGCGAGTTCATCATCAATCATCATCAGTCACATCATGCATATTGGGCACAAAAGAACCATCAACCAACCAAACCGAAGCCAGTGTGACAGAGCGAGAGCGTGGGTGAGATATAGTGGACAGAGAGAGCGCAAGAGCGAGGGCGAGAGAGCAGTGACAAACAGTGTCAGGGTTGCCATCCATGCATAGTAATTTCACACGATTGATGCGTTTTTTTTACACAGATTATATATCGATTTTTTGTTAGTTACCACAGGATGAAGTCGATGGGAGCGATCGATCGATGAATGTTTTGGTTAAATAGGGCATTATTTCAATTTTGTTAATTGTTTTTACATTTGGTTGTTAATTTCAAGGTTTTTCGAGTTTTGCATACACAAGTTTTGATTTGAAAGAAACGAGAAAAAAAGAAGAAAATGTGTGCACAAAATTTAGTTAATAAATTTCGAAGATTTATATATATGTATGTACCTAAAATCTAAGTATGTATGATTATACTGAATATGTGCTTGTGGGTGTGTGAGTGTTTGAGATTGATGCGCAGGCAGCATATTTGTGTGTATTGTCAAAAAGAGGGTAAACCCCAATCCCCAAAAAGCGGACAATATATAAAAAGTAGGCGAAATCAAATCAGAACCGTTTCCGGAATATATTGGCACAGGTTGACAGTGGACAACAGACAGATCCATAAATGCTAGATTCACCGCCACCGCTTTCATTTATTTGTCAAACTATGTATAACCGAATCGTTCAGCAAATGAAAAATAAATTTAATAAATGTATGTATTCATAAAACAAAGATTGTAAGGAAACTATCATAGTGAACTAATACACAAAAACTAAGAAAATATTAGAATTTAACAATACTAATATGCATATAGTTTAATTATTCCAAGGCAGAGCCCATTTACAATATGAGAGTTTTACACATTTTAATGCTTTAACACGAGAATTGTTAAAAATGTTTCGAATTACTTAAACCAAGAGTAATTCACGTGGTCCAATATTTAAAAAACGAATCGTTGTTAGAATACAACTAAAGTACTGCATATTTACATATTTCTGTGATTCAATTTTCAGAGAAAATCTTAATTTTGATTATGTAAATAATTAATCATAATTAAAGCGTTTCTATGCAATTAAGAAATATCGCAATGTATTATTGTTTGTACACCAACAATCGTTAGTTCCGGTTCCATGTATGGACATTTATATGTCCATTACATTACATATGTATATGACTTTGAGATGAAGAACATATAATTACATACAATGTAAACAAATATAAAACAATCACCAAATGAGATCAAAGTATAATCGAATAATATTAAAATAACTGCCACCAATGTGGGCTAAGACAAAAACAAATGAATAGATACCAAAACCAAAGAAAACTCTTCTATTACACAAAACCAAATATGAAGTAGCAGTAGAATAAGTTTAAGGTAGAGATACAATTGAGTAAAAGTAAAAGGCAAGCAGCTGTTTATTTTTTTGATATATATTTTTTTGTAGCTGTGAAACTCTTCTTACCGCACAAATTCATAAGCGAATTGGACTTTCGGCCACGGAAATTAAGGGTGCTCCCCTTAGCAACTGATATACGCGACAGGGTGCGGCCCCTTTCGACGGCTGGCTCTGTAAAAATTGGCGCCACAGCGTACGGAATACGTATAAATCTCTTCAAGTTTCAAACATCAACAAGAACAACATAAAATATGAGAACTGAACTAAGGCTAAACTTAAACGAAGAATCCTTCGACCATCGACCCAAACCACAATACATATTTGTATGTTAAAAACAATTAAATATCGTAAATTTAATATCGTATCATATTTATTCTCCCACAGCCAAATCCACTTGCAGGTCCTGACCCCTGGAGCATAATCTCTTTAAGGAGGTGCGCTGGCGGTTAGTATAGTTATTCGATTTCCTTAAGTATGTTAGGTATGCTGGTGTTTTGCAATAGTTTTTGGTAGTTTGGGTGATTTAGCGTGACTTTTGTAGCGCGAAGAACGCTTGAATTTCAAACGAACCAAAAAATAACAGAAATTACTAAGAAAGCTTTGTGTTAATTTGAGCAAATTATTGTTGTTGAATGCTCTAAAATTCGTTCGCTGTTATTAACACAAAGCAAACCAACCAAAAAAGCAAGAGTAGAAAGATAATGGGAAACTCAAGAGAAAAACTTAGTACTTGTTACCCAGCACCAACCTCTGGAAGTTTTGTATGATCCCCGTCGTCCAATCGGAGTTGAACTTGTGCTGGGATAATCGTCGGGAGACTCTGTTGAACAAGATTAGTGGTTATGACTTAAGATATAACATTGTTTAAACTACAATTAGGTCAAGAAACTAAATTGTCAGTGCTTCAAGTATAATTAAAATATAACAAAGACAAATAAGTAAATAAAATCTATGGGTGCCCCATTGCCAAAATTATCTAAATTAAAGACTACTTCAAATGAGTCAAAATTATACCAGTCAAATCATTAAATATAGCATGCTTTAAATAACTTAAGTAAATGATATAAACAAATGCAATTTAAACGAAACAAAACAAAACTTGAATTTACCTTTAACAGTGAGGGAGTCTTGAGATCCCCGGTAATAATCTCTTTTCATTGAATTTGAGCTTAGTTGACCGTAGCCTGTCCAATAAGGGGCAATTGAGTTTTCAAACATAAAAACATAATAATAACAAATTAAATACAGCAACTAAATTAACACACAGAAATACAACAAAATAAAAGAGACCAACGTTTTGCAATTTCGATACTCCGAAATTTACACATACACAAACATTAAATGTATCAGTTTCGGGAGAAGTTAGGATTGATCAATTTGGAGATCAATTCTTCTGTCATATCCCATGACTTTCATCAATAATCGAAACAGACAATAGTTTAACTTTAACGTCAACTTTCTACCAGATAATATTGTGTTATGTGTAGAGACATGACATTTGCTCTTCAATCTAGCGATTCGCTCACCGGTTAGATTAGAACTGGAGCCTTTCTTTCCCCGACTGGATAGGCTTGAAGCCTCACTGATGTCCACGCTAGCCTCATCGACGTGGATGGTTTTGGGACGTGGTCGGGTCACACGCTGCTGTCTAAGACGTGGTGTGGACGCGCTCGAACTCTGCGGCTGTAGTTTAACATGTAGATCGGGCCGGTCCAGGGTTTTACCCTAAGTAAGAAGGAATTAATGTGAGGATGCTGACTAGTTTCTATTAAAGATAAAAACTTACTTCTCGCTCGGCCTCTTCGATGGCTTTCTTTAGTCTATGTTGTTCCAATATGGCCGCTCGTCGCGCCACTTGCTCCTCCTTTTTGCGCGCTCGTTCCTCCTCCTTTTCCCTTTCCTTTTCACGCTTCTGCGATGCTTCAATCTCCTTGCGCGCTTTCGCCTCCTCCTGCTGCTGGCGACGCTGCAGCGAGAGCAACATAATCTTTTCCTTTCGACGCTCCATTTCATCAACAGATTCCTTGAAGAAAATTTATGAATTCAAATGATAATTGTCAATTCTTTAAAACTAACCAATATCGGCAAAATATATTAAACTGAAACCTAAAACTATTTTACGATATGTATTTTAAAAATGTACAATTAATAACAGAATTTGTGTTTAATATTTTCTATTCTTTTCTTACCGGATCTAGATTGGTCGAATCCGCGCCAATGACGATCGCTTTATTCTTGGCCGCTTCGGCATTTTGCTCGGCCCTCAGACGAGTGGGCGACATTGGTTGTTGTTGCGGCTGATTGGTGACGTCCTCGAGATGGCGACGATCCAGACCCAATGGCTCGGCCGTCGCTGCAGCCATCTGGCGCAGCTGAATGGGCGGTTCGTCCGTGTATTTGTTGTAGGTGGCGTTACCAGCACTGTTTGCATTCGATGGCAGGCCAGCGGCAAGGCCATGGATGCTGTGACGGGCAAGGGAAGCATTCTTGATTTCATCACCGCCCATCGAGTTGGTGAAGTTATGCAGTTGACTTAGCGATTCACGTTTAAGGACAACTTGGTTGTCCACATTATCCCTACCCTGTTCCTTCTTGGGCGAGCGCTTGTTGCGCAACGGCGGCTTTGGTCGTTTCGGCTGATCGTTGTCAAACGATATGTAGAAGCCCTTCTCCGGTCGCTGATCTTCGCCACTGCCGCTGCCACCGCCGCCGCCGCCACTGCTTCCACGTGGATCCTGAAAACTGTTGGCCTGTATGGAGGGTCGCGAAGGCGAGGGTATGCGATAGGTCAGATTGCCGCTGGTGATGTTAAGCTTATTGGAAATTAGCTCGCCGCTATCGTAATCCTCCGAGCTGCTGCCGCGTCCGCTGTGCGCCGCCGGCAGCTGCTGCTGTTGCTGCTGTTGATGCAGGCGTTGCTGTTGCTGCACCACAAAATCGGAGATGCGCGTTGACTGCATTGATTCGATAATGTTGCGCTCCAGCTCCTCCACATCCTCCTCGTCGCCAATAAAGCAAATGCTCTGCGGCGCCATCATATCCTCGTGTTGGCCCAACGTCATGGGCTGCGCCTGCATCATGTTGCCCTTCGGCGAACGATTGTCCCGTAGATTCGTCAACGACTGTTGGCGTTGGACGCCATTGGCATTGTTGGAGCCACCATGCATACGCTGGCCATGCTGTGGCGATGATTGCATCTGGAACAGATGTTGCAACTCTCCACCACCGCCGCTACCTCCTCCGCCACCATTCTGATGCAGCACAAAGCCCTGGGATGCGCCAGCGCTGGAGGGCGGTCGATTGGGCCAGTTTTGCTGCTGTTGCTGTTGCATCTTTTTCTGGCTTTGCCAGGCATTCACATCCACCAAGGGCTGTTGATGTTGCTGCTGCTGTTGTTGTTGCTGCTGCTGCTGCTGTTCGTAGGCTGCTGCAGCCGCCGAGTGCGCCCAGGTGCGACGCTGTGGATGCGCATGTGGCTGGGGCGGCGACTCGTGCAGGTAAAAGTGATTCGCTGGCTGCCCGTAGTCATCATAGACTACGCTGTTCCGCTGCTGGTACTGTGGCTGCGGCGGTGGAGCGCCATACGGCGAATGGTTGTTGTACGTAGCACCATTATCGCTGTAGATACTCTGGGGTTGCATGTAATGAGCGGGCGGCGACATGTATTGACCATGCTCGTTGACGTACTGCATCGGCGGCATCTGCATGGGCTGCTGGTGTGGATGGTGATGCTGCTGCTGTTGCTGTTGCTGGTAGGGATCGCGACTGGGCGGACGGGAGCTGTAGGCGCTGACGGGGGCATTGAAGGCCTGCGGAAGATGTGGTGATGAGCCAAAGCTTTGTTGCATGGGTCGCTGTTGGTAATGATGATCAGCCAAATGCTGTTGCGAGCCATACGTTTGTTGCTGCAGATGCGGTTAGAGATTGGGGGCAAGTAGCCAATACAAATAGAGTTAGTTGAATGCACGAACAAAACATAGACATAACAATAAGAACAAAGGATAACAAAACGAACAGTTAAAAAAAACGAGAACCAATTAAGCAATTATTGAGTTAATTTTTTGTTGGTAACTGTGTGGTGAGTTTGCGAGGTGCGTGGAGGGCGTCCTGGTTTCGTTCCTCTGCTTGGTTGCGCTTACCTGATTCAGCATGTTGGCTATTTGCTGTGCCTGCATCAGCTGCTGCGCTTGCAGATGCTGCGCCTGCATTTGACTCTGCTGCGTGGCCAGCCGATGGATATCCTGTTGGATATCCTGCAGATTCATGTTCATAATGGCGATGCTTTGCTGTTTATCGTTGCGATACATCCAATGGACCAGTGTTTAGTTCGTATTTATGTTAATGTGTTGCGTTGTAATGTGTGTGTGTTTGTGTTTTTTGTGAGTGTGTTTGTTTTGTTTTGTTGCAAAGTGTAGTGTAGAGAAGTTATTTTTGCGTGGACACAAACCATAGACATGGCGGGGACAATTTGGGGGAAAGGGAGTATAAAATAAAAGACACAAGCGAATTAACAATTACATCCGGGGGTTAGAACAAGCAGTGGATGAGTTTTGCACGGAGAGGTGCGTGAAGTAATCGCTCACCTGGTACTTGTCCATGTCAGCTGGATCTATGTCGGGCGTACGCTTTGACTCATTGCTCATGGTTTCCCACTTCAAGACATCCGGACACGACTCCATGTCCTCCTAAAATTGATTATCCTTTAGTAATGAAGTCGTTTATTAATTAGCGATTCATTTGTACCTTCTCTTGATGCCGCATCACGGCCATTTCGATTTTACGTTTATCCTGCTCGATGCGACGCCGTTTCTCCTCCAGTTTCATGCGCATCGACGATAACTTGTTGACATGCTCCAGTGAACGCATATCGTCGTCGCAAACTTCCAATTGCCAGGCGGCCGGACTGGCTGGCATGCTACTCGTAGAGGATTTACGCACGGGCGTACTCTCCGGATCGTAACCACTTGTCGATCTGGCATCATTATAGTGCTCGGCATTCGTGAAATCCCTGTCGGTGGAATGTTGTTTATTACGCGCCATGGGCAACGGACTGCCCGCATTTGATAAATTCGACAAATTGTGGGTCGAGACCGTGGGAACATTGTCGACGCTGCAAAATGGAAGAGGGATTATTCATAATACAATTATTGTCAAATTGATTGCTACAAGGCTACAGAAGATACTTTAATAGTATGAAAAGCATTTACTAGCAAGTAAAGTTGTCTGGTCCTCAGCTTTATTTTACACTCTATTCTAGACAGTAATTTTAAAATGAACTATAAAGTCGTAGGCGTCATTTTAAAATTAAATATGCAGTCATAGGTAAGCTACGGGTCTAGTTTACTATCAATATTTCCAAGTGTTATTGATTTTAGTTTCCCTCTGACTGTATAGGCTCTGTTCTTAGACGCACCTTGCTTGTCGTCGCATTGAATACTTTTCCGTTTCGCGATCCTGCTTCTCCGACCCCGAGTCCGTGTCGTAGCCCAGCTGCAGTGTGCCACGAGCATCGGCAATCGACGAACGAACAGCGACAGCAGGTTCTGTAATGCATTTTATTGATATAGAAACTGAAACAATGTGAAACAACTTTCTACTTACCGACACTCGTGTTTGACAGCTTACGTTCTCTTTCCCTGTCCCGCTCACGTTCATATCTGCCAAGCGTATTGATTTGATCCTGTGAGCCTCCAAAGTTCTCAATCGTCAGCTGCGAATCTTCGCTGGAGGAATTCCTTCGTGAACGGCGACCTGTAACATCATCAAATGGTCAATTAATACAGCATATTTCAGTTATTTCTGCACTATGGAAAGGAGGCAATAGTTTTCAGAAAAAATAAACGGAATCTAAAGCGCATTCATTAAACACACACTCGCACATGGGGGGATTCATAACAGCGACTGTAGGAGAATCTTGTTGGCATACCTGCAAAGCTCGGTCGTCGGCTCTGTTCCCAGTTACTTGGTCGACCCGCAGCGACAAAATCGCCTGTTTCGATTTCGATTGTTGTGATACGGGAACAAAATTAATAATAATAAATTAAATGATAAATAATTACATAAAACAAGACTGTGATGAATTGAAAATGAACACATTGTGAATAAAATAATAATGGTATTTTTGTTCATGCACGATCAAAAATATCTTCCTCTACAAGGAATCAAACAGACGGAACAGATAACTATAAGATTGGCCTTTTTAATCAATTATAATGTGTACAACCGAGTTGTGAAAATTGCATAACTAAACTAGCGGAAACTCACAGACTGTAACAAGCGTTAATTAACTAGAGAAGTCAGAGAGAAAAGAGATTGTTATACCCGGCACTCATATCAAAAATGAGTCAAAAAAGGGAAAACAAAATATGATCGAAATAAATGTGACTGACACAACGAGATAGTTTGTGTGCAAACTGATAGTATCAGTCTTTACACATGTTTTTATACACCAAAAACGTATGATTAATTTGATCTTTTGAATAATCTGCAGCTCACGCAGACCTATACAAATGTTGTGTTTTTTATCTTTCCGAGAAGTTCATTTCGATACGGGCAAAAAATCAATAAAAACCAAATCTTAAAAATTCAATGATGCCACAACTTAAAGAGCTTGCTTCGTGTTTGGTTGTGCAAACGTGTATCAGGGTATCTCGTGGTCGAGATTACCCGACTGCATCATTCTTACTTGCTTCAAATTGCAACTACGTAAGTGAGTTTGAAGCGCCTGGTTAGTGTTTTGCTACTGTGTAAACTGTGTAATGAGCAGAGTTCTCTCTTTCGATGTAATAAAAAGAAAACACAAAAGAATTTCAAGTGCAATTGATGGGACGAGAGATGGGGTGAAGCGGGTAGAGAGTAAAGAGTTTATGAGTTATGATTTAATAGACGGCCAAACCTCTCTCGTCTGCCTTCGACTCGACATTATTCTTTTCTTTAGCCTGACGCAAGCGAGCTGGAACCAAGGGCTCCAGTTGCGAATGCAACTGTTGCTGCTGTTGATGTTGTTGCTGGTGCTGAAACGGTTGTTGTTGCTGCTGCTGCTGCTGATGATGTTGCTGCTGCTGTTGCTGCTGATGTTGCGAGTGCATGGATGAGAGTGTGGTAATGCCACGCGACTTGTGCACGACAAACGCTGCCCACATGCGAATCGAGAGGCGTTGAGATGGGCGTGGCATGGTGAATGTTGGGAGTCGGAGACGGAATCAGTTAAGCGGAAAGGCGCAGTTGGTGTTGGCATGTGTTAAAGCAGTTGAGTGTGTTGGTTTGGTTCAGAGAAAAGATAAAGTAAAAAACACATAATTATAAATAAAACAATTGCAAGTATATTTTTGTGAGTAGACGGAACAGGCTTGCAAAACATAAAAACCCAATTAAATTGTAAGTACAAATCAAATGAACAAAAAATCAAATTACTATTTTGTAATTGACGATAATTACCTTCAGCTTGATTGCCATCAAAATGATTTGATTGCATTTGCATTTGATATTCGGTGGGCGGAGTTGATCTGCGATTTAAGCCGCCGCTAAATGAATTTGTGTTCGGAACTAAAAAAAACCGATAAAAGAAATCAAATCAATTACAAAATGTGTTCAGCCCAATCGATCAAAATAAATATAAAAAAAACCTATTGAATATAAAATAATAAACATTCAGAATAAGTAGCAAAATAAAGCAACCGTTTAAAGCATACACAGAAATTGGAAATTTGGAATAACTTGGGATTTACAAAGATCAAACTGTTCTTAAACTTTCTAAGCAACACATTCAAGGAAAACCTAGGCCCCTCTACAGTTCGCATTGTCGTCTTCCTTAGGACCCCCAAAAAGTGTTAATCTTTTCTTATTTTCTGGGCACGAAATATTAAACTAAATCTAATGGGCAATTTTCGTAATACTGTAATATGAGAATAAGAAAAAATTACATAATGTTTTCACATTAGATTCTGTTATATTATTTCATATCATGCTGCTTTGAAAGAATGCTTTAAAGGGCTTAAAATTTGGCAATATCCTCATCTTCTTACTTTACTTAATGAGACCTAATATCAAATCATGTTATGGAGCAGCTGGTGCATATTTTAGTTAGTTGGACGTTGAACGGTGCAAGAAGTGAGTGCAAAGCTCAGCAAGTATCAAATATCATGGACAAGTGCAACATTCTTGAGTGCAACAGATTTGGGGCTCAGGCAAAGGTTGGAGTTTTTTATCTTAACGTAAACAATAAGAGCGAGTTGGGCATGGATCAGCCAACTGATGGGCATATGAATTTGTTTATTGTTAGTTTACTTATGGCTACAACTATTGATATTGATGGCATGAACGAAGTGGAGAGCAACGAAACGAACAGTCGAACGAACAAACAAACGTATTGATAAACAAACAACAATGGAAAAGAAACAATGCAAAACATTCAACAAATGCAAATTGAGTGGGGAATTGATTATTGATTAAAGGGGAAGGTGGTGGGCGATCGGGCACACACAGAATCAATAAAACAAACAATAAGCACACACAGATATGATATCTCTGGTTTTTTGGATGTTGGTCAAAGAAATGTGGCAATTAAGAAAGAAGTGAAAGAGGTAAACCTTGAAACGGTGGCCGATTCGATGGCGAGCCAACAGGCGGCTGGTCAAGATCGCTGCGTAAATCGGGTATGGGCGTTACGGGTTGCATTGTGAGGCCCCGTCGATGGCAGATTCCGTGCTCATTAGCGCCCATGGTGCGCTTGGCGATGACATCTACATAAGTGAATCGATCACAAGTATTTTGCATAGAATTATTGTGAATTGTTGTCGGTTGGTTGTCGTTATTTTGTGGCATTAACGTGTAGAGGAAGAAGAGAGATAGAGAGAGCTTAGTGTTAACACCCATTCCGTTGGTGATTTTTTTTGTGGTTTTGCAGAAGCGTTTTGCACATAAACAAAGAAATCAGAAAGAGAATCAGAATCAAGTACTATATAATTGCATAGGAATTTTTTATTAGGTTAGCTACGAGTAATTGTAGTCCAAATTATGGAACTGGTGCGGGATGACGGCGACCGGTTAAGTGAATCAATGAGGCTGAGGCTGGGACTGAGATGATTGGGAGCGCCAATTTGAGATTGAGATTTTGTTGATAGGTAACCGCAGAATCACATTGCACTTGAATTGTTATCTGGTTATGGGGAACTGCAGGTGAGTAAGTGATACCGATTTGTGGTGTAGTTGATTGCTATTGCCGATGATACGGCAAAATTTTGATTGCACAATTGTGTGATTAAGTACGTGTAACTAACTGTTCGCCTATTTTCCCCCCAGCATCTAGTTGACTAATCAACAAAACGATTAGATTGAACTGCTTTGCTTTTAACGAGACAGCCAAAGAAAATAGTGCAGCAAACAGAAACGGCAAGTGAACAAAAAAGAGGCAAAGCAAAAACAAAAATAACTTCACAGGACAACGACGAAGACAACCACGCAAGACATGCCCTCGGTTTGGTTGATTGGAAGGTTTCGGTACTTTTGTGGGTATTTGATAGGTATTTTTGCAAGTTGGCTGGTTGGTTTATTGGTTTTGGAATGCGATGCGGTGCAATTGTTGAATGGAGAGAAACGGAAGAGCGCTGGCACTTACCCTGTCCATCCATGCCGGGATAGCATACACATTTGGCCGGGTGTATCTCGAACAGGTTGAACAAATCCGTCAGCAGCAAGACCAGGTTAAGTTTCATCGAGCTGGCCAAGAATTTAGAAATATAGTAAGACAATCAACATATAGGGCGAAGTTTGTGAACTCACCCTCGCATATAGGTGATATCCTCGGGCGTCATATGGAAGACGCTGTATGGCAAATGCTTTTGTGAAAAACTGCTCACCAGCAGTATATTGTGTATGGAGTCCTCCACCGCTGGCAGATAGTTGATGCGCACACTGGTCCACGGCACTACTTTGGGGCAATAGTAGGAAATGAGCAACGCCAAGCAAATACCATCACAAAGATCTTGAAAATCACGCACAGGCGGTATATCCGGCGTCTGCAGACGAGTACCCTATAAAAGCGAAAGCATGCTTTAGACATACTTTGGACATCAATAAAGTGGTAATTGTCTCACGATTTCATCCGGCACGCTAGATTCCAGCTCCTTGACGATGCGCTTCTTGAGCGCGGCACACGCATGCGATATCCAGGCGAGCAATGCTTGCTCATAAGATTGGCCACTCGGTGCCTGATAACTGCTGCCAGATATTCTGTAATTGATGCAGGAGTCAGCCAAGTATATATAAATGACTATTTCAGCTACTTCTCACCTTCGCAGGGCTGATGTGACACGATCTCCCGATGAAATTTCCTTAGCATACAGAATCATCAGCGACTCTATCACAGACATGTGAGCATTCTGCAAGTTTTCGAAATAATCGGTATTAGTAATCACACCATTATTGTTTGTCATGCCCATAAAGGGTACTTACAATTCGTAACGGATTCGTTTGAATTAATACCGTTTCGGTAATGGGCATATCCGAGGACTCGGCCACAGCGACCCCCTTGCGCGCTAGCGTCTGTAATATTGACCAGTGATTTAAGCTTTGGTAGTTGGGATCAGAGTAAAGATTAGACAATGTCTGACAATAAAGCGTCGCATTGCCCAGTTCAACAACGATCTGCGGCTTGAGGCGTTCATGGTTCTCGTGATCGCGGTAGAACGGCTCCTTTAGGTTGTCGGGCACTCGATTGTTGAACGCCTTTGACAGCAGCCATTTGACGGAAGCACGTTGACGAGCCTATAAGATAAAAACAAATACATTCATTGTTATTTCTATCATTTAACTAATAATTATACATAAACTGCATATTGGGGTCAGATATTTTATGGACCACATCTCTGAATTAGTCGGAGTTGAAACCTTTGGCAAATATTTAAGATTCAAAGAACGAATGTTCTTTTTAAGCTTACGCGATTAAATACCATGCATGAATAGGACTGCGTTTTCAATAAATAAATATAATCACATTTATTTATTCGACAGAAAAAGATAGTTACTTCACTTGGTTTGCAACATTATATTGTTATTACGATAAAATAAAGCTCCTGTGTCTGTTCGCTTCAAATGCGATTCAAAACTGTAAAATTAATTTATATAGATATGACAGATTTTGTGTACTGTTATATTTAAATGGTTATCATACAACCCGATATATATGTATATAAAGAGTTAATTTAATATTAATTCTTGCATTAAACGAATTCACTTTTAGTTCAAGTCCCCAGCAATTTGTTACTACTTGGGAATGCTCAATTTCCGGTCAAAAGAAGAGGGTAATGAATTTAATAGATATGTATCGTACAACGAATATACGAAAAACCTTCAGTGAATTTAAGTTGCATTTTAATATTGAAGCAATTATGTAGCGGCGCTCTCTTCAGTTTAGCCTCTACAAATGTATCTGTGCCTTCTTCGCCTGTGTATCTGAAACTGTATTTGTATCTGTGCTAGTGTTTTTGTATCTGTGAGTCTGTTGACGTAGCAGCAGTTGCTGCTGCATCTGTGTGAAGCCATGCGTTCAATCTTCAATATGAGTTCGATAAACTCGCTGTGCTTTTGCTTTGCAGTGTATTTAGCTTGGCGTGCGCCGTTCCTTCATTGTGTCTGTGTTCAGCTCTTACTGATGGTCGATGGTCATTCAGCATGAAGAAGCGGGAATCATAAGTCTCCCAGACCCATGGCCAGAGAATATAGTGTTTTTCTGATTTATACAAAAAAACTGAAGTGCCCGCCTTTTGCATCGTCAGCAAAAGCAATTTCCATTTGCAACTGCACTTCATACTCAACAATTCGACACAGTCTCCGCCGGCTGGCCATAATTTCTGACCATTTTCTAAGAATAAGAAATTAACTCGTAAGAATTGGGAAAGGGAACCTACCGATTAGGTACAACAACCATACACTGTCCAAATAACACCCATAATACTATTTTTACCATGATTCAACTTGTCTTATCGCTTGTCGCAAAGTGTCGGCTTTCGTTTTCATATGAAATGGAATGCGCCTGATAAGCTGAGGGATTTCAATTTTCGAATATTTAAAAATGGTCTGTGCAACTGGGGACTATGTGTGAAGAGGACATCTGTGCAGTCTTCAACTTTAGATTTTACCAGAGGCTATAAATAACAGAATATAAGAGAGTGCAACTAGATATCAGGTCGAAATCGAGAACTGTCTTAATCTTAACTAAATACAAACGAAAAGATAATATGAGTACATGTGATAGTTGCACATATGTATGTACATATATTTCTTTGAAGTATTTCTGTGTCTTTTCGGCTTTATTTTGTATAGTGAAGCAATTTAATATTAATATATTTCTTATTTTAGATGAAATTTGCTCATTGCGAATGAAGTGAGCAATCTGAATTCAAACTCAATTGTAACGAAGTACTTGTAGTTAACTTTTAAAGCAATGAAATCGAGTTGCGTTGTTTTTTTATATCTTCGTTCGTGCAACAGGTTAACGAGTGTCAAATATGTTGGCGTAGGTCGTAGACCGTCGAACTATGCGAATTGGCCAACAAGCCGACTGGTGGACAGGTGGACAGGTGGACACACTTCCTGCGCAACCAGTTTGTCTTCTCATGCTTTCCCAACAATAAAAACAACATGCGCAGCAACAACAAAGTGCAGTATTTTGTTGTCGATTTTTCATCCATTTGTTTTCGTATACATAATCGCTTAATACACAAATACGCCATTAAAACTCACATTTCAAAATGTAAACATTTCGAGGCATGAGCAAGAAAGAAAAACAATAAATCGCATTTGGTTTTGGTTTTCAACGCCCACATGGATGGCATAGTTTAGATCTGTCTTCTGATCCAGCATGCATATTAATAAGCTCATACAAACACACACAAACGTACATACATACATACATACATATGTCCATTCACTACATGTGCAACTATTTTGAAGTACACATGTGTGAATGCTCACAATACAAATTGCGGTTTGGCGGCATTATGGTTTGTGTGTCGTTATCTCTTGCTGGCGCTTGCCTAAATGTGCCTGAGGGAGCGAGATCGAAAGAATTGTGACGATAGGCTCTAAATATAAATGCAAAAGGAACGCACAAAAACTCTGCCTTGTCTATGACAAATAAAAGCATAAAATGTGTTTTGTTTTTGCTTGGAGAATGTTTTTGCTTCAGAGAATGGAGCGTGAAGAGAGCAAAGAGAGCATGCGAAGTAGAAGCAGAAAGAGTTGTCGGCGAATGCTTAAAGCTAGCGAGCGTGCGCTTCAAATTTTGAATGGTTTTCAATTATATTTTTTTTTATTTTGTTTTCTTTCTTTTTTCTTAGTTTTTAAAAGGCCATAATGCGCTAATTGCTTAAAGAGCTTAGCTGAATCAACAACAGCAAATAGAGAAATAGTCGATAGGGGCGTTTTTTTCTTAACTTTCTAGCGAGTTGGTAGAAATTTTGGAAATATGTAGATCCAGCAATCCACCTCACACCAAACACGGCACGCACGCAAGCTCACATACACATACATACAGTCATTTTGTCGTTGTTGGTTGTTTGGGTGCCCTGAAGGTTGCCAAACTGTCAAACAGTCTTAACAGTCAGTTAATCAGTCACATTTTTGTCTCTCTTTCGTTAAGTTTCGCATGCGTGAGTTGTCTGTCTGTCTATGTGTAAAAAAACATACACAATGTAAATACATATATCCACATACATAGCAGCGATTAGATCATGCAAGAATATAATGAGAAAATAACATTAAGTAAAGTGACAACAACAGCGACGGCGACAAATCATCCCCCCGGTCTTCTCTGGCTGCAAACAATTATCATAGTTCCACATTTTATGAATGGAGTTGTGTTTTTAGAGTTGATTGAACAGCAGCCAGTGCCAAATATTGAACAGCTGGGCACACTGATTTGTTTGCTCTTCGAACTGTTGTTGTTGGCATTGCCTGTTGTCTGCTTCTTCTAGTGTTTTTGCTGCTTTATGCATTGGCTTTAAAACCAGTCAAACGCTAAGTAGGTGTCGGTCGCATATTAAAAACGCTCAAGTGCCAAGTGGCCGCCGGCCAGGTGGGAGCGACAGCAGCGGGGCGTGTGGTTACCTCAGCGCACCATTTTGGCAAAGAGAGTAGGCGGCTGAGACGGCGACGTCAGCGTTTGCCGTTACGCTTATGGCCTACGGCAGCGGCAGCGACAGAGGCTGCGACGCAAGCAGCGTTCGATGAGAGCATTGCAAAGGCGTTTGCGACGTCGACGAAGACGTGAAGTTCTTTGGGGAGTTCGCTGTGACGACGCGTTGCGGTCGCGGTCGACGTCGCAGTCAGTGCAGGAATTTTAATGAACGCAGTATTTAGTTAGCGAGCACAAATACAACTGGGAGCACACGAACGCATACACACATATACACATGTATGTTATTGGTAGCAATCCATATGTATTTATGCATATGTATGTGGGAGATGAATTGCTTTACTCCGCTTTGCTTTGACTCAACAGTAGGCGGGCAGGGGGCACGGGTAAGGGCACAGGGAGTACTGGCTAAAAATATAATATATTTACCTGTCGTATTTCCTGTGTTTCGGCATCCATGTTGCAGATGACGATGACGCTGCACTAAACCGCGAGACGGGAAGCGGGAGAGCTTCCAGCTGAATTCTTGCGATGAATTTGCTGTTGCTGCAACAGTGGCAACGGCGGCGACGGCGGCAGCAGCAAATGACGGACGTCACTTCACTGGCTGTCCGACGCCCAGTCTCCGCGTCACTTGCAGTTTACTTTTTTTTCACTCTGTCGGCCAGGCGGTTTCTTCTTTTCTTTTTCTTGTTGTTGTCGTATTTTCCACACTTTCCTTATTATGTTTTCGGAGGCCTCTCGCTCTCTCTCGATTGCTCTCTTCCACTCTCTCGCTCTGGCTTTGGAATTTTCACTTCAGCCGTAAAACAGCCTAAAATCACACACAACGATAAATTAGTACGCACACACACACACACACAGTTGCACATCAATATTTATGAGCACTTTTACAACTATTTTTTATTTTTTGCAAAATTAATTGCGCGCACGCATTGCCAACAACAATTCGCGCAGCAACAACAGCAAACAGAAAATGAGAAGAAGAAGAGCGAACAGTAATGCAAAACATAGAAAGAGAACAGTAAAAAAGTAGCTAAGGAAAAATTGTGAATCATTCACTGGGCGACTTTACAGTGGGCGGCAACGGGGGGTTGCTTGCTTTTTCTTTTTGCCTTTTCCCGTCGAACTGTGGAGCTGTGCTTGGCACATTAACAGAATAACAGAAGCAGAGCAGCAGCGCAGTGCAATGCAGCGGCAGAGGCTGAGGGGCAGCGAGGCGACGATTTTTGTATTTTCGTAGCTACAGCATCAGCTGTTGCAATTTGGGGCCACTGTTGACACAGAAACGCACTTATCGCTTGGATCGCGTCAATTTTCGACTAATTAGTGCAAAATTATTGGCGTGGCAGTTGCGGTTTTTGCAATTTTCCAATTTTCCGCGATGGTCTGGCAGTGTAATAAATGAAAACATTTTTCGTATGCCTTGTAGTTGCTGTTGTTGCGCTCGCGTTTGTTTCTCTCTCTTTTATGCGCGATACTCTGCCAAACTGGTAGACACTGTTATGCTCTTCGCTCTCATTGAGGGCAAGGCGTTTGATGACGACGTCGACGACGGCAGCGACGCCAACGTTGACGTCAGTTTGTGAGCAACGACGACGAATGGATGGATGACCGAAAAAGTGAAGTATGTGCGTGGTACACACACTTTGCCCTTGCATTTAAGATTGCTTTACCGCTTCAATTCATACAAATGCATTTTACTCGCTCCGCGCCTCGATTTTCCACTTAGTTTTGCACTTTCTATTTATTTTAATTAGACGGAATCGAATAACAACTTGCTTCTTCTCTTCCAAAATTTTCTCTGAGTGCGTGTGTTGTACAACGCGTAACCCCAGTGCTTAACAACACTGTCGTTTAATAGCTGCCTATCGACGGTCCACCACACTTCAATACAAACCTATCGAACTAAAATAATCAAAGTCGAATTTGAATACAAAGTTCTATTAAAATTGTATAATAATACTTTTATTGACTAGCGTAATAATAAAGGGTGTACTACCAAAATGTTTACGAATTTCCCAATAAATTTTTTATTTTATTTAACATGTTGTTCAAATATTTTCGATGTTAGCCATTAATCAGTAATGTTTTAATTCTTATAAGAATATTTTATTGAAAAAATCTAACATAGTTATGTATCTTATTGATACAAATGTATTTTTCTTATCAAAATGTGAAATCGGACAGATTCCTTTTTACTTATCCGAATAAATATTTGCAATTGAATAAATTGTATTTAATTATAATGCTAATATTAATTTTAACGAATGTTTTTTTTCTTCTTATTATAGCAGTTATTAATATTTGTTTAACTATGTTGCTAATTTTATTTATGAACAATTTAATAAATAAATAATAATGTGTGTGACCTCCACTAGCCCAACGATCAATACATTATTATATGCGCCAAAATAATACATTTGAAACATATTTTCATTTGTGACGTCATTGGAATTATTGAAAGACCATGCCAGTGTTGCAGGCATCGAATGTTTGGATTGTCGTGCTTTGCAACACGGTTTTGTGCGTGACTAGAAACCGTGACATGCGTGTCGTCGCATAGAAACATTTTACATTTTGGTTTTTATAAATTTTTTGTTGATACGGTAGAACCGGAGACGGCACGGCGTAAAATGCACGTCGAAAAGAAATCAGAATTGAGAAATCTGCTCAAATCGGGGGACAAGCGTTGTAAACTGGTTGAACCACGAAATGCTAAAAGTTGCGTTTGGCGTTTCTTCAACTTGGTGTCGTGTGACGATCGCATAGAACCATATGCTTGCTGCAAAACCTGTGGCGATCTATTGTCCTATAGTGGCAAAACGGGAACTGGCAGCCTTTTGCGCCATCGATGCTTGCACACGACTAACGGTAAGTTTTTGGATCTGATATTCACGCACGTTCCCCTCACACTGCCACGCGTGTTCAGAGCGGGCCGCATTGTTGTTGTCTTGTTGTCATCGCCACTGTCCTAGTGTTGTAATATATACTGCAGATTTACGCGGTCAGCAATATTGTGTGCATTTCTGCACTGCAACAAACAGCTGTGCGTACACATTAAATACTTAAATGTACAGTTACAGTTATTAATTGCAAACAAGCAAAAGTGCGAAATAATAAAAATTTAATCAAAATGATCGCTTGCCGTAACAAGCACAAATTTAGTTTTGTTTGCTTCTTTGTTTTGAGTTACGTTGCTTGAGATTTCTGTGTGCGTTGTGCAACACTGTTTTTCCATCTTCACTTTCCAACACACTCGCGCCAGCAACGCTAACATCGCTATTGCGTTTTTACGATAAAAAAAATACAATTAAGTACAGTTAATTTGTGCAAATAATTATTAAAAATGCCAAAAGGACGTGTAAGCAGTGTGTGGCAGCATTATGATATCAATGAGGAGTGCGAAAACTTTGCAGTCTGCCGCTATTGCGGCAACAATATATCGCGTGGTGGCATGGCTAGCAATCTAAAGGGCAACAATACTACCAATCTATGGACACACTTGCGGCACAAGCACGCCGACGAGGTGCTCGTTAACCCCGTGCAACAGCGCACTGTTGGCCGCCCAGCGGTCATAACATTAAAGAAAGGTATATCTCCATCGTACATCGACAACAAGTAATGCACACACACACACGTTCGCACACACACAACATGCGATGACCTATTGGCGCTCCAATCGATCCCGTTTCGCGCGCGCTTTGACTGCTGTCCCCAATAGGAAACTATCGTAAAGCGATTACGATGAGATACGATGCGATTGATGCGATGCCAAACAACAATTACAGCTGATGTGCCGGCCATCGCAAACATCGCTTGTACATACATATGTAGTTATATTGACAGCAAACTTTTTCATTGCAGACAAAACATCTCGCATTGCTAAGGCGAAGGTTGTGCGAGAGCCGCTTCGCGTTGCAAAGCCAAAGATCGATGCGCATGCTAGCATAGCTGGAGCACTGCCCCAGAAGTGGGAGGAGTACGAGCAAAACGAGGAAATTAGCGAGGACATCAAGGATATTATCTATAGCGAAGATCCACTGTGCTACAGTCCTATACAAGTGGTCGAGGATGAGATGCTCGATACTGGCGATAAAGTCACTGTGATGACCACCAGCAGCAGCACCAGAACATCAACAGCTCCCGTTGTTGCTACCGTCGTCTCAGCACCGTCGACGAGTGCGGCCAAAACATTGAAGAACAACTTGGAGACATCGATTGAACGCTTGACCACGGTGAGCGAGCAATTGAGCTACGTCATTCAGCAGCAACAGGAGCAGCATACCAAGGACGATGACTATTATTTTGCATTGAGCCTTGTGCCTATTATGCGACAGCTGTCGGTTAGTCGAAAGCTGTATGTGCGCTCAAAGATTCACGAAATTTTGTACAAAGAGAGCGAGGAGACTTCCCCCAAATCTGAATAATTGATCCGCTGAAAAAAAAACCATACATATTAAAATATATCTAAACAACAATTATTCATATGTAGGTTATAATACATATGCAAGTATGTTATGCTGACATACGATTTGCAATCTATTAAGTTGGATTATTCTATTATTAAGCGCAAATGTATGTACAGTTACGAATCATTTTTATTTAGACCGTATGCATGTATTCAAATATTTAATGAAACCCTTTTATAAACTGCTAATAAAGTTACCTAAGTTCATCGAAGCCTTTGAAATAATAAATGCAATTTGCTTGGAATGGCAATATTAGCATCCACGGTTCTAATCGACTATAATTTGTATCCGGTTTTCATTAGGAATAGTTTTGGGATTCTGTTTTTTAAACCTTTTTAAAACTAATAATAATTTCCCTGATATTAACATAAAACAGAAAAAGCTCTATAATGAACATATATCTTAGTTCATATATTTAATTTGTATATGCATAGAAAATGTTTTCTGTTGTTATTTTTGCTGTCCAGGTATGTAAACAGGCAACAGCTGAGTTGTAGTTGTGCAGCCCTGAGAGAATGTTTGTATAAACTGTACAGATCCAGTGTTGTGCAGCACTGTGATAACCTCAAGCTGTACAGTTTGAGGGCCATCTTCTAGTTCACAAGTTTTTTTTTTCGTATGTACGGCTGAATTAGGTATCTCCGACCCCATAAGGTATATAAATTCTGGATCAGTGTCAACTGATCTGATTTGTAGATTTTGGCTACGCCGCTTTTCGCCCCTTTAAAACGAAAACAACGATTAACGGGTGTCATTTTAAAGCTAGAATCATAATCATGTGAACACGCAATGATATCTATAGACGAAATGATATCTGATTGTAATTTGTTTGTAATCGGATGAAAATTATTCAAGAAACAAATTTATAGGAGTGTAAATTTTTTAAGACGTGGAGTGGGTATCTCACAGTCGAGCACACGAGACTGTGGCTGAATGTTCTCTTCTCAGCTTCAAACTGCTGTCCCTTACCAACCTTCGTTTCACATCCAATCGAATTAAATAAAATGTGTTTACCACTGATTCAAAATAATAATTTATTTTTGAATAAGGAACTCCCACCTTTACATAGACTTAAAACGATCTCATTTGTATTTCTTCCAGGATAACGGTTCACTTGTTCACTTAATTGTTATAAATTACCCTGAAATTATAAATAATTTTTATCAACATTCAACCTTGTGACGTCTCGTGTAATAAAAAATGTAATTTTAATGGGACTTCGGACTGTTTTTAAGTTTATTATTCATATTTTTAAATAAATTTTATTTAAATAACTTGTTGAGATTTACAAAACAGAGAGCATTACTAGAATTATATATAATTTACAAATCGATTTCTGGAGCTAATTTGTATGGCTTACGCAATGCTTACTTACGACTATATATGTTCGTATCATTTATGCAGTAATTTAATATTAATATTTATATTTTGTTTCTATTAAGTTGTCAATAATAAGTTGTATGTGTTTCTGGAAACATTCATACAAATGTGTATATAATACAATACCAATTACAATAAACCCTACAGATCGAGTAATAAACAATAATCTTACTAAGTATATGCACCCCAATATTGTGTATATATATCATTGTATTTTTTTATTTGTAATATATATATTTTTTTTATTCATTTTGTAGATTTAATGACTTAAAGGCTAGTCAACAAATGTTGGGCATTAAATCGTTAGTTGATTAATTTTCGATTTGACTCGTAATTAATGGATGTGTTAAATCGTATGAAGTTATTTTTTCTTGAAGGGAATCTAGATTTAAATTGGGAATTTCTTTGATAAATGTATGTTCTATATGCGTGTTCTGATGGGATCGATTAAGTGCACTATATGACTGCCAAAAAGTTGATAATAATGCTGCTCTAATACAATGCAAATTTTTGTTTTTTCTGGATATTAACGGCTTCTCAATTAGCTAGTCGTATTAGTACTATTTTGTGTTTTGTATATCTTTAGGTATATATCATTTTGATTATGGATCTTTCCACCTTGTCAGTTCGACAACGCTTCGGCAATAAGTGTGTTTCTTTTCGTATAATTTTAGAAAATGATATGGTTTTTTGATTGCATGATCTTCTGAAAAATTGGGAGTGTAGGGTGATATAATTATTATTTTTCTTTCGTTTTTGTATTAAATTTTCGTATACAAGCATTTAGATATATCCAAAATGTAATAAATTTTATATTTTTTAGATTTGTATAATATGTATTTTCGTATTTTTTCAGATCATCATAGGTAATGTATGTAAATTGGTATAATTTGTTCTATTCACAGTTGCGATTATTACATCCAATAAATATTCGAGATATATGTATATATATATATTTATTAATATAAATAAATATATATATAGTTTATAGTATTTATTAATATATATAAATATATATATGTACTTTATAGTATTTACATATTTCAATTAATCAAGCTAATCTCCAAAATGTGTCAGGAATTAATGCAGATAATAGCTTCAACCGATTTTGATAAATGGACACATTATTATCTTAGATCTTAGGTATGATATGAATGTTTGCAGTTTAATTCATATGTGTAGAGTTCTCTATTTGATATGGGTAAACATTTATCTCAATTTCATGTTTATTAATTTACAAGGACGAAGGCAAATAAACCAACTTGTTTTAATATTTTGTTCATACAATAAATATTTGATGTACTCATATATTGGTAATTGTATTCAATTTGGAAATCGATGTAGTAATTGTGCATTTCCATGGCTTTATTGCACTTTCGAGCTTCGTTTTGTTCATTTGATGTTCATTGGTGACATTTGGGGGCGAGGGCGGTTCACGTTGCTCATGGGCGTGGCTTAAACAAGAACAGCGGCCAATAGCCTCTTTTAATAATAATATTATTTGGTTGATGTCACCAGCTGGCTGGTGCTATAGCCCTGTGTGTTGCAAGTAGGCAGGGCGAAGGGATTGAAACTCAAGCTGCTGACCCCTGTAAAGAGAAGAGAAGTGCATGATATTAAAGAGAGTACATTTTAATTCAAAGCAATGCTATCAGATTTTGTTTTGTCGCAACTGAAGCTTCAATACTAAATTGTTAGTGTTAAATTAGGTAAGTTGAGTTGAGTCGATGGTCTGAGTCGATTTATATATGTTGCACACGCATGACTTATATAGTAAATAAATAAAATTATATTCAGTGAGTTTAGTTGTTAAATTAACATAGTGAATAAATGTAATGTTCGGTTAGTTAAGTTTCATATTCAGCCTAGAAGTATGCTTTGATTTTGTGAAGATTAATATGACAGGGTGCAGGTTTAATGTAGCATACTTTAAGGGAAGCCAATTCAAATCGCAGCCTACAACAATGCTGTGCACTCTTTGTAAATAAAAATCACTCCACATCAATTGATAGCATTAAAAAAATGTTGAAAGAAATTATAAATACCGTTGAACGTGTGATGTTGATTGTGTTCTGTTGTTGTTGGAGTGGTGGTGGTTGTTGTTTTGTTTTATGGACAGTTATCACCAGAACCGATGATGCTTGTTGTTGCCGATTCACATTTTGGGGGCGTCGCTAGCCCCTCGATAAGCGGCTGCCTGTCTGTGCGTGTTTGTGTGTGTGTGTACTTGGGTGTGTGTGTGTGCTTGCTCCATGTCCAGTTCAGGTCAGCTTAAACGGCGGCTGCTGTTGCTGCTGTTGCGGCAGGATTGTGCCAGGGCTGATGCGGATGCGGATAGTGATGTGGATGGGAGGCAGTTGCATGATGATGCTGCACCAGCGCCGAGTGCCAAGGCGTCGATACGGACACTGTTGAGGATGAATATGTCGAAAATGCGCTTTCTGAGCAAAAGTTTTCTTTTTGTTGGGGAGCAGTAAGAGCTATGACTTGGATTTGGATTTTCGGGGTGTAACTTGTTTGTTTGCTTATTTTCTTTTGTTTGTGGATGCAAAAACAAAATAACTAAAAAACTTAGAGCACAATCCCCGCTAGAATTCATTCTCATTCTTTTGTCAAAATCGACAAAATTGCGAAAATCGAAATTAGACTGATCCTCTTTGGATGCCTACTCACTTGAGGTGGAGTTGAAGACGCTGCCCGGCGAGGAGGAGAGCGTTCCCATGTTCGGAGCCGGCGCATAGCCATTGGCAGTGGCTGCCACCGCCGCAGTGGCCGCTGTGGTGCCGTAGGAGCCGCCGGAGCTGTGGGGCGTGGAGGCGCTGCTGCAGTAGCCTCCACGTGGACTAACGCTGCTCGATTGGGCACGCTGGTAATCGTCCTCGGTCCACTGGCCGCCGCTGCCATCCTGCACGCTCACCGCCAGCTGCCCGGCATAGGAGTTGAAGCTGGTGGAGCCACCGGGAGATCTGCTGCAACAAAGGGCCAAAGAGTGAGCCACATGTGGAAGGAGTATTTGTGGGAGCGTGCTCGCTTACCTGGGCATGGAATAGAGGGCCTCTACTAGATCTGCGGCACGCTTCAGTATGATCTCCTTTTGCAGCTTCTCGGGATCGCCGGGATGTCGTGGTATCAGCTTCTGCAGGCGTTGAAAGCCGTAGTCGATAGTGGGTTCGTTGAGGGCTGCTTAAACGGAGGAAAAGAGCAGAGACAAGCTTAGACATGCTGGACGAGGCAAAAGCGGATGCACTGCGTCTTCACTTACAAACATAGACAAAGCGGCCGGGGGATCCCTTGCAGAACTGTTTGCTCTTGTAGGAGAGCGTCACCTCGACGACGCCGGGTATGTGACGCGGTGGCGTTTGGACGCGTATCGCATGCGACGTGATCAGCTCGCTCCACACCAGCATGGTACCGAAGACCACCTGCAAGCCGTCAAAGAAGTTGTCGCCCACAATGATGACGGTGGCGCCTCCTGTGGTCCAGCCCTCGCTGGGCGATATCGCTTTAATGCACGGCGTTGCCACGGGCAGCGGTGGATAAAGACCTGCAATGATTAAAGCGACAAATTAGTCAAACTGGCTGCGTGTGTGTGTGCATGCGTGTGTGTGGGATGTACAAATGATAATCGAGGGTATACGAGTTTTGCCAATTGCTACGAAACTAAAAACGAATGCGATCGATAACTAGAGTAATCGATAAATTGGAATTTTGTTTACAGACCATCGTAGGTACTGTCGGGCGCTAGGGGGTGACCGGATATGGACAGGGATGTGTTGCCTGTACCTTCCGTTGTGTCCAGTCGCTTGGCGCGGCGTCCGTGCTTCGAATTGTTGTGTACGAACATGTTGTCGGATATGGCCAGCAGTGGCCCATCAACCGCCACCTGGGTGGATATGACGACCTGGCGAAAGAAATGCATATCGAATTAATAAATAGATTTGATTCATTATTAATGAAATCTATTTTAAATTGCTGTTAACTTTTTCTACTGTTATTGTGGGAAGGCAATGTTAAGTTCCTTCTCCTGCTTAACAGCGTCTTAACAGCAGCTTTAAAATAACATTATGTTGGAAATTTGCGCGAAATTTGAATTGCAATTTCAAATAATAATTCTAATACCTTTGAATTATTTGTGTTATGAGACTTACCTGAAATCTTCGCATGTCCCGCGGGTTGCCCGCATTTTTGAGGCAATTTTGATTGCACTTCAAGAAGAACTTTAGGAAAAAGCTAAAAGTAAAGTAAAGTAGAATGATAATCGATTAATGAATAATAATTTAATGCAAACGTTAAGTAACTACAAATGCCTGCTTTACGAGCTGCAAGTAATAAAGAGATGAACAGAAGTGCGCCTTTTGCAGTCGCCACTTGTCATTTGCCACTTGCCACTTGCCACCGTTGGTGCCACAGTCCGCGGCAGATGTTGCGCCCGAGGGCACAGCGGAGAACAGCAGCAGCAGCCACTTGCCCTCTGACTGGCTTCGCAGCGTGCGATAAGGGCTGAGCCTCAGCCTGAGGCTGGACTCGGACAAGGACTTGGGGTGACAGTTATGTGAATGGAATGTCCTGCGACCAGGATATCCGAAATTGACACCCGTGTGTCGCGCATTTAAATGGTAAAATATACCCACTGACGGCTCCACAGCTCTCACACCCCCCGCCTCCAGCCTGTGCCTGTGCCTCTGCTGCTCATGCCACACGTTGATTTTATTTGCTGAAATAATATTTTGCTGCTGTTTCCGCTGCAGGGGGCAAACCTTCCCTTTCCCGTTCCCCTTGCCTCCCCCTGTCAGTTTTTATTCTGCCGAGTATTTTGTTATTTCTCACTCGACAAATTGGACAAATTAGCGCAGGGGGCGTGTCACAAGCCCCTGTGCAAGCACCATCTGCATATGTGCCATAAATTTGTTTATTGTTTATTGTTACTGTTACTGTGAAGCGTACTTCAAGAGGAAGTTGTGTGCCCCTCTTGAGCGGGCATGTGTGAAGAGATGTGCGTCTTGTGTTACAGGTCCCTCAATAGCGTATCTACTGCTACAATTGACATCTATACTCAAATTGTGTATTTGTAGCGAAGCATACAATTAAGTTAAACTTCCCATAAGAAAATTCAGTTATTTCCCAGACTTTTGAGATTTATTGTATTTGCCTTTAAATGTGTTTATTGAATGCAATTGGTCGAGAGGGAGCTTAGTAAAATATTTTATGTTGTATTGCAAAATAAACATGATGTGTATTAGTTACAATAAAATGTGTTAGACTATTCCTATATGTGTCTATACCACATCAATATATTTTTTATAATTGTCACTAAGCGATTTATAAACCAGCTCTTCAATTTTTATCCGTATCCATAAAAATAGTTGTTAAAAACTAAGATCATCAAAAACTTACTAAATCAATTGCCTTTCTATATTAGTACATGGCTTTCAACATGCACAAAGTTTATTATTAAACGATGACGTGTGTATATAAAATAAACCTGTTCATAATATCAAATAATTATTAGGTAGTCTTTAGACTGACTGCCTATTAATCTGGTCTATATTACCCCACTTGCTGCAGCTGCAAATGACTGGGTATTACGAGTTTGAAATTGACATTTTCAGCATGGTGAAACTTTCAGATATAGTCGATAAAATGCGTAGCTTTTATAAATACCAGAACCAGCCGCCTTATCAGCGGATTTTGGGCGAGCGCTCAGCCAAAAAAATATTTATAATAAGTTTTTGAACATTTACTGCGATAGCTAATGCATAAAAATATATGTTTTTAGAAATGTATATGCTTTGTATTTTGATTCAGAGTGTGGAGCTCGTTGAAGTCAAGGTTATGCTGGGAATGAAAACAGATGTGTATTGATTGCTGTTGTTGTTTCTTATACGACGACAACAGCAACTCGAAGCAGCATCATTAACACGGCCATCGATGATCCCTCGAGGGACGTCAGAGCGCCGTGTATCTGTCAGATGCAATATCAAGTTACACCACGAGAAACCCTCGCAGATGTAACTGCAGTCTGTAGTCTGTAGTCCGCAGTTGTAGTCGTAATTTGAATACGTATCGAGTGGTTATTGAGAGTTCTCCCTGTCTAGGTTAACTCATCTACGGATCAGCATCAGAGCTCGGTACTAATTTCCCTTGCCCGTCATCACCATGTGCCTCTTTTTTATGGACAGCTAATTGACTTTCTCGGAAGTGGTTCGTAGGAGTCTCACGCTTGAATTACAATGTTTTCAAATATCCTGACAGGACGCATAAATTGTGTTTGAGGCCGTCGACGTCGGGGGCGCCTATTTGCATCTACTTCGGCTGAGAATCCTTTCTGATTCAATTTAATCTGACAGCATCTCTGCTACTCGGACCTTCAAGCGAATCTTTTTTCTGCTGTGCTTTGTTTCGGCTCCTTCAACGTGCTGAGCAATTAAAAATTCAGCTCGCGTCCTGCCAATAAATCAAAGTGTCTCCATCTTCGTCTTTTGGCTTTAGTTCGGCCCAACAAAGTTACGCTCCGCGCGAGACTGGCGCGAAATTTTCATTTAATGAAAAGCTACGCATCATCAAATGCTCGCACATGACATTGGCCAAGAGACGAGCGAAATAGCCAAAAATGGCGTCCATTGAGCCACATTGGTAGCTGGAGCACGTAGAGCCAACGAAGTGCATAATTGGTCATTCATATTTGCCCTGGGCCGCTCAAGGGTTTTAAGTACTTGGCACACAAAGTCTTAAAATTCATGCTTAAATTGCTGGCATTGAAATGAAATGCTTGAGTTGCCGACATTTTGCAGCGTAAAGTGAAATTTTACAGCTGTTAAACTCGAGAAATTGCAAATGTCATTAGCTCCGTCTCGCTCTTACCCGATTCGATCAAGCTAGCAGGGAGTTTGGGTGCTGCAGCATGTAGCTTTTGCTTGCGGTCACTTACAGAATTCGACATCCACATGCCAGGGCTGCAGCAGCATCTTCAGGGGGGTAAACGATTAACTGTGAATTTGCGAATCAACAACAACAAGAGCCATAACAATAACAACAAGAAAGCGTTGGGGTATTATCTTTGCATCGCTCGCACAACATTTAATGATGAATACGAAGTCGCATAAATCGCTTTAGAGCTGCCGGCCGTGTTGATGTTATCTCGCTGACACCGGATTGTGAGAAGAAGGAGAAGGGCAGGCGACGACGGAATGTAGCCGAGAGCAATTTCGGCGCACGCCAACTGCGCCATAGCACAGGTGAGAAGCGTAAATTCAGCTCCATCTCCAATGTTGTGCCTGCACATTGGAATTTAGCCGCTGCGGGCGACTTGGCGCTAATTTTTCACTAACGATAATATTCAAAATTTTCAACTTTATTGCCGCATAAAGTCAATGACTATGGCAGACACACACCTATACAGACGCACACATACAAAAACTTACTTTGGCGCCATTTCACACTCACGCACTCACACACACAAACACATACAGGGAGAGAGACAACAACATGGCGGCCGACGTCACCATTTTGTTGTTGTTATACGGTTGCTACGGTTCAGGTTGAGAGGGCGGCTGCTGCTGCTGCTTTTTCTATTGTTGTTGGTCTCTTATTTATTTATGCTCTTTCTCGGCTTAACGCTGCACGCATCGCGGCGCACGCACAAGACGAGCCCCCTCCCCCAAACAATACTCAGATTTAGACCCCCCAGCCAGCTAGCCACCCCGTCACAATGTCGGCACAATCCTTATCAAAATCGCACTTGGACTTGAACGTCTTCGCCTTGTTGAGAGTTCATAGCTTTTGGGTCTTTGTGTATTATAATAGACTTTGAGGGCGGTTTTGCTATGCGACGATGTCGTCTTTACTGTTGTTGTTGTTGTCGTTGTTGCTACTGCTGCTGCTGCTATTTGTGCTTTGTGTTTTTGTTACGCTTTCATTTTCGTTTGTGGTTCATCCTTTTCGCCGGAAGAGCAAGGAATTTTGAATGGAACTTGTTGAAAACACTTTCGTTTATCCCACAGCAAACAGCTCTACAGCTCATTGTGAGAGGAGAGCGCGCGTGAGAACGAGAGCGAAAGTGAGCAAATTTCTTTGAGTGAGTTCGTTGAGTGAGCTTTTTATTTGTGGTGTTCATTTGGAGAATGAAGCTCAACTGGCAGGCTTGAAGGAGAGAAAGAGGGAAGCGGCTGCTGCTGCTGCTGCTTTTTGGGAGAGACGCATTTTGTTGTGGGTTTGTCTTGCTTTTGGCTTTTCTGTTGTTTCTGGTGCGTGAGTGCGTAGGTGTCTGTGTGAGGTGGTGTTGGTGTTGGTGTGTGTGTGTGTGTGTGTATGTGTGTGTGTGTGTGTGTGTTTGTGTTTGTGTTTTGGGGGTTGCTTTGGGATTCAATGTCATGCCGCTGGGACCAGGGAAATACCTCGTAACGGTAGTCGTTGTTGTTGCTTTCGCCGGGCAACGCACCAAACACAATGGCAGCTTCTTCTTGTTTGCGATTTCTTCATCTTTAAACTGATTATTTTTGTACAAGCAGCACACACATGTGTATGTGTGCGTGTGCGTGTTCGTGTGTGTGACCATAAAAATACCATATCGAGGTTAAATATCAGACATCGATAAAAGCTACAAGCAGACAAAGATATACAACGAGAATAACAACAGCAGCAACAGCAAACAAATACAAAAGTATCTTTTCGTGGCTGCAGCTATAGCCGTCTGCGGATGTGCGTCTGTGTGTCTGTGTGTGTGTGTGTGTGTATGTGTGTGTGTGTGTGTGTGTGTGTGTGTGTGTGTGTGTGAGCTCCAAACATCTTTGCCTTTAACTTTTGGCCACTCTTTCGCTTATCCCTTCGCGTTTCGTTCGCTCTCTCAGCCTTTTGGTAACCTTTGGCGAACTACTGAGCCATCAAATTATCGACCTTATTGAAATGCGTAAATTATGCTAACTATTTTCCTCCTCACTTCGATCTTACTCATACTCAAGTGCAGAGTTGTATGTGTGTGTGTGTGTTTGTGTGTGTTTGCCTGTATGTTGACTGTCAGTTAACGCTTTTAATATAATTAATTATGCAGCATGCGTAAATGGCTGAGGAAATGCCACAAACGAAATCACACATGAGCAAGATGCAAAAGATGACGACGACGATGATGATGTTGAGAATAATGATAATGATATTGCTTGGCTTAGGCAAGCGCTCTCCTGGATCTGTACATTTTAAATAACATCGTGGTCGTTTCAATTATGCACATCTCAAATAGTTTGCCCCAAAGCCATAGATAATTCATTCGCTACACATGAGTTTCAGTTACTTAAAGTTCTGAAGCATCTGAACATACTTCAAGAAGGGGCCTGTATTTCAATTAATGAAAGAGTTGAACTTATCTTGTGGCAATTTCAAACAATTATTGTGCAGTCGAATAAGTCCAGAAATACTCTGTAACTTTTTGTTCAGCATTATTTAATATTTATTGAATATTTATGATGATCATGAATAATCGATCTAGATAGATAGAAAATATATAGTAAATAGTAAATATATTATCATCTAACTGAGTATTATTATAGGAAGATACAAAATTATTATTATATTCTGCAAATGTCTTCTTCATATAAAGATAGAGAAAATAAAATATTAAATTGCAATTTTATATTAAATAGAAATCAGCTCGATTATCTTTGCTTGTATTAATAAGCAGCATTTTATTGTTTCCATTTTTTACTCACATCTATCGCTTTAAAGTGTTGTACAAAAAACAGCATAGCTTTTATGTAAATGTTTATCAGCCAGTGAAATTGTAAAATAGATATTTATGATTTAATAAACTGCATTTCCCAGGAGCTAACGATTCGCAACGAATGCCATTTGGCATTTAAATAGAGTCGACAGATAAATGATAGAGAATGAGAATAGGAAGCAGAGAAGCGTGTAGAAATTTGCATTAATAATTCAATTTCAATAGACAGGCTACAAATATGCAAATTGCGCGCTCTTTGAAATGCAAAATTCAATTCGAATTGCTGTACCATTGATTTATGAGGTGCGAATGAAGTGCAATCGCGCGCTTAGGCGCGACCAAATAAGGAGGAGCGATATGGAGGGACTTCAAAGATGTGTGTGAGCCATATAGATTGGATTGGGATTGGGAATGCGAATGCGATTGCGATTGTGAAAAGCAATTGGATGGGGACTGTCTGGCGTTGGGCAAGCGATAAAAAAGGCAAATGTACGAGGCGGTTATCTTTATCGATAATTAACTGTTATGGACTCTCCAACCCTGGACGACTCTATCGCTCTGCCCAATATTTCATCCGACTGTCTGTCGATGGCTGACTTCAAGTACCGTCAAATTTGTGTCTGCGTTTTTTTGTTTATTTCTTTTTTTGCTCGCCTTCTCTTTCCATCTCGTTCTGCATATTTGAGTGACCGCTCGCCAAGCATTCAAATGCGTGCGAGCAGCAAACCCAGGCTACCTGTATTGGGGGAGTTGCAGAGGGGAATGGTGTGCCTGAATGCATTTAGAAAATTAAAAATTGTAGCTAGCACAACTAGCAGCAGTTTTGTCATCATTTTTAGCGCGATTATCAAGGCATGCAACGACCAAAAACATTTGTTTGCCACACGCAGCCAATGCCCTAAGCCACAGTCGTGGCACCATATCTTAGGCACAGTTAGATCGCCAAGGTGTAGCATTGAATCAGTTTTCTCAAAATATACGTAAATACTTTGTAGGTTTAAAACTGTTCAAGAAAATACTATTTTAAAAATACCTCAGAGAAGTAAGTACAAATTATGTTCTTAATTTTTATATATACATTTTTTTTATTTTGTTAAGAAATAAATTATTAAATGATTAATCTAAATGATTATTCTATATATTGTATTGTTATTGCATTAATGCGAGCTCAATACCAATGAATGTTAATATCATTAAAAATATAATATATTCGATCCACCAAATATTAAAAAATAAATGTTGCTTTCGCCTGTCCTATTATTTTGACCGCCAGTGTAGCCAACAGAGTGCCAATTCTATTTGTCGCCATTCGGTTTGCGTGAGGTTTGAGTGCGGGTTAAAAAAGCGGTGGGAGGTAGTGGGAAATGGGTTGGGGGTTTTTGCATTTGCACTTAGTTTATTTGGCGCGCCGGAGAAAATATAGAAAATTGAAATAAAGCGAGGAGAATGTCAATGACGTAGATAAATGCAAAAGCGGCAAATTTCGGATTGTACGTTCGACGGTTTTTTCACGCTCTCTCTCTCTATGTTTTTTTTTATTTTGTTACTTTCTGCTTTGTGCTGGTTTTTTTGGTCGTGGTATTTGACGTGGGCCACTCTTCCAAATGGCAATTTGCAGTTGCCTTTTTAACAGATGTTTTGTTTGTTGTCGATGTTGTTGTTCCTTCAATTTACGCAAATTAAAAAGTCGAAGCTGGCATTTGACACGCGATAATCGTTAATAGCATGAGCCGAACTCTGGCCGAGTGCGCGTGTAATTTGCCTCATTACGCATACGCCAGATGGGCCCTTGGCCGCCCAATGAAACGATAATTGAAATGAAAAGCCAAACTCAGTGCGTGGAAAGCAATCGGCAAAAATGTGTGAAAAAAACGCGGAACATGTCGCAAACGAGACAGCAACCAACAAAAACATCAGCAACAAAATTGAGAACAACAACAGAAATGCCGCATTCGGATAGTAAGAGACAGACAGACAGAACACCATTCTGGTCACAGTGTCCGGCTCCTGGTGGCGACAATGCGACCACCGCCAAAGTGCGCTTTAAATTCACTTAATTATGGAACACACACGAAGTGCATGCCAAAAACACAAAGCAGTGCAAAACGAAGCAAAAGCAGCCGAAACGAACCCCAAAACAACGACACAAAAATGCGTAGCAAACATTGCAATCGATCGACACACAATGCTCGAGTGTCCTCGCAAATCATAAATAAAAGCCATCCGAGGCACACTGTGCCCAAAGCTGGCAGCTGCAGCTCAAGCTCAGAGCCGGAGAGGGGAAGGGAGAAGGCAACCGAGACTTGAACTTGAACTGAGCCACTTTTCAGCGGTGTTGCCTGGTAATTGCAAATCCTTTGCTTGCTTAGCCACTGTGACTAACAGTTCAACTATTGGCTAAAGCGTTTGAGTGTGGATTACCTAGTTATGGTATTTTTATTCATTATGTCATTAATTTTAGTGGTCAATTTCGATTGACAATCAATAATTGTTAGCTTTATATTTTCTCTCAATCTCACAGAGAATAGATTTAAATTGTGCTTTCTTTTAATTTATGTATCTTCATTATCCTACTTTTACCTATGAATCTGAATTTCACACACAATCCATGTTGCTGTGCGTATTTAAAATGTATTTATTTTCATTTCACATTTCACATTTTAGCTGCAGTTTGTGCCACTGTGCGCACTGTGTGTATTGTCTGTGGGCAATTTCGGGATCTCTAAAGCCGCTGCAGATCGTTGCATGAATAACAGAAATTCATCAATAAAACATGTGGAGAGCAGAGCCGCGAGTCGCAGTTGTTGCAACTATTGCTGTCTGCTGCTCTCACGGCACACGTTCGAGCGTCATGCAAGTGGCATGAACAGCAGCAGTAGCAGCAGCAACTGGGCGGGCTTGGTGATGGGATTGGTGTTGTGTCTTCTGGTTGTTGTCATATGTATCAGTTTTTGGCCAGCTTAGGCGACCACTTTGAAATGCAAGCGACTCTCTGGCTCCCGTCTCGTGTGTGTTTGTTTCTTTCCAGAGTCGGAATTTTCAATCAGTTCCAATTGTTGCGCGCGCTGTGACAAGTTTCAGCGCTCGGCAGCTGAAGTCGAGTCGTTGTTGAGTGGCGAAATGTGCTGGACCCCCAGCCAAGTTAGCGCTTTAGGCTTGTTTAGGCCTTGGCAAAATTTAGTTGCGAACACATAGATTATCCCAAGGTAGCGGCCTGCAACGAGTCGCTGACTTCAGCAGGCGGCATGATCTACTGGCATATCAATGAGCAGGAGGCGAGTGCAGGAGCAGGACAAGTAGGAGTACTGGCTGACTCGCTGACTGATCCATGCCGCCCCGTTGCTGATTGGGGCGCAGAGAGTGAGCCGGTGATTGATATGCGTCTTGGCCAAGCACCACACTCTGAGCCTCCTCGTGCTCAGACTTGCCGACAAAAGTTACAGCCCGGCTGACAAATGCGACAAGAAGAGTCGAAGAGTCGGTCGTGGTTGGGAATGCGACGGGATTAACCGCTTTGGTCAATGCCAAGCTGCAGTTCCAGCACAGTTCAGTGCGGCTAACAAGGAGATCTCGCATTGCGCAAATAAGCAGGCGAAAAATGAATTAATAATCGTAAATATCAAGAGCAAAGTGTCGCGCCTGCGCACGTGGCTGATGCGGCTGCAATTGCTGTGACTGTGCCTCTGGCTGTGGCAATAACTGTTCTTGCAACGGCCTGTCTCGTTGTGGAGCACGTAACGCGTTGCAAACACGTTCAGTAATTTTAACAAGATCATAAATGCAACGGTGGCTCTGATCTTGCCGAACTGAGAACCTCAAGACTCGAGGCCCGAGGCCCGATGCTGTTCCACAATCTATTTCCTAATTTGCAAACTAAAACCGAGCCAGAGTCTCGCTCTCTTGATGTGGCAACAACACCAACAACAGCAGCAATGGCAATCAATTAAATTTAATTATGACACCAATTACGGTCTGATTGCCAGCCAACCAGCCACCAGCAGACGGCAAGACAGACTGATCGACAGCCAGCCCAACGCACAAATGAGTCTCCATCTGCAACCAAGAATATATATCTCGCAATCGAAGCCAATGTCTCAGTTCGAGTCTCTGCTAAGATCACACTCTGCCTGCTCCTCCATCTGCACATAGTAATATGTAATAGAATCATTAAGTCACTGGCACTGGACAGAGTTGGGTTTCGTGGAATACCACCATGGTGGTCAATCGAGTTGCCTTATTGAGGCCAATAGGTAAATAGTTCTGGATACCCGATGTGGCGATTTGAAGGGACCGCCTTGTGATATCCCTTTCGATGCGAGACAATTCGCGGCTATTATCTGCATAAGGCGCTATTCAATTGACCAGGTGCTGTTGCTTCACAAGTCCACAAAGCTAATATGGCATTCAGCATTCAACATTCAGATGGGCTTTCGATAGGCAGCAAATACGATGAATAACTTCTGAGTGGCAATAAATACAAATTGCAAATATACAAAATACATCCTCAGGCAAAAGGTGCAAAGTTTTCTGCTCGAGAAGTGATTCAAAACTGATTCTAAGATGGGAATCTAAACTGGTTGGAACTAATTTGATTTGCCAGGTATGTATATTTTAACTATCAATATTTGCTTAGCATTGTGATGCATTTAAAATAAAAACTATTTTGACAATCAGGAATGCAAAACAAAATTATTGCACTTTAAATGCACATCTTATACCATTAAACCGAGAAACTATTCCCAAGGGTGGAATGCAAACACTTCGATACTTATTATGCACATCTACCAGCAATAAATTAAACTCGCATCATAATTGAGATGAATCAAAGGCGCTCGCTCCAGAGCAAGAGCTAATAGCCTCAGCTCCGCCCACTCTCGCGGCCAGTTCTAATATTTTTGTGCAAACAATTTGTGTTTCTCTAATAATATTTCCGAAGCCAATTAGAGGCTACGCACTCCCGGTCGACAGGCTGTCGCTTGTCGGCTGTCGGCTGTCGGTTGTTGGCCTCGTCCTCGGCAGGCAAGTGGTTGCTGCTGCGGTTCTAGCCAGGCGGGAGCTGCCTCCGGCGACAGCCGCAAGGATGTGCATACAATTAACATAATTCGCCTGACACGTGACAGCACCGCAGGAGAGGCGACAGACGGACGGACGGACGGACAGACAGACAGTCGCTCAGCGGGGCTGGGGTTGGCGTGAGGGGGTGTCGGATTGCGAGTGCTGCACTCGTCTCAATTTACAATTCACAATTTATGAAAATAGAATTTGCTTTTGCCATTTTGACGAACTTTAGTTCGGGCAGCGCGCTACGCATCGTTCATCGAAGCACTCCCAGAGCAGAGCACTTCCAGAGAAGTGTCTCGTCGCTCTGCCTCCTCACAGTTCCCCTCTCTTATTGGGCTGGCATGCTGCTCTATGTGGCCGCATCATGTTTTATATTGCAGTTGATAATAATGCCAATAAATCAACGATACGCATACAAGCCGCAAAACAGGCTGGCAAAATAAAAAGCGATGTTGCGACGATGATGAAAAGCAGCTTAAAATGTCATCTTTTGTATGGCGTTCCAGTCGACGGACTCGACTGGGAGATTGGGTGATTGGGGGGATCGGGGGACGTACGGCTGCAGTGCAGTGTGCTTGCCTATGGCAAGGGCTACTTACCGATCAATAATGACGGGGTCCGATGGCGTCTCGTTGCGGTTACCACAGCTCTTCTTATCACAGCACCGGCTGCAGGTAAACAGTAAAAAATGAAATCAATTGGTTAGCGAGCTTTAAGTCTTTGACAATAAATATGGGATAATAATACTGATAAAATGGAAGGTACAATGTTAACGAGTTTCTTTAAATTGCAACAACAATTTTTTGTAAAGTTTAGCACATAAAATTGCGATAATTAAAATAATACTTGATAAATAGATAGGATAAGTGATAAGGATTGAAGCAAATATTCGGTCTGAATAAAATATAGTATCCGGCATAAGCAAAGGTATATAGGAATAATAAAGTCGACAATGCATTAAAAAAGTGGTGTGGTGTCTTCAAATGTGGGCCTAGAAATGTCTACAGAATACATGCAGGTAGTTAAAGAGCCTGTTTTAAATTAGAACACGAGCAAGATATGAGCACATGATACTCGGCTTGTGCTTGTCAATGAAGAAAGAACATTTTAATATCATTGCTTAACACAATTTTAAAGGCTAATTACAGCCCTCTATTTAGCTTATGGTTTGGCTAAATTATTATAATCGGATAGGACTAAACATAATCATCGCTTAGCTCGATACTTAATCAGGACAATACGCAATATTTATTAGAAGGCTTCTAGGTGTTATGCCAGTTTCGGGGCTATGCAATTCACAATGGGCAATTATTTATTTTTGTTGTTGCAACGGGTTCAATGGCTGCGTAATTTCTGGACGCACAGCCTCTAGGCAGAGCTATGTGGGAAGGGCAGGTGCAGGGGCAGGGGCAGGGAATGGCATACTAACTGGGTGGCTTTAGATGAAGCTTGAGCTTTGGCATCGCATCCTGGGCGCAACATAAACATGGATGACTGAAATGGGCGAAATGCCAAACGATAAAGAAGACGCCATTGCCGCTGTTAGCTACGAAGCAGACAGCGACGCCAACTGCGACTGCGACGCCATTGTGTTTGTATTAGCTTTGTGTTACACGAAGCTGTTGATTTTTGCTGGTTTCTTGGCCATAGCGAAAGCCAAAGCCAAAGGGAGAATGGCGAGCAGCAGAGCAGCAGGAGACAGATCCAAAAGTCAACCCCTGTGCGTTGTCCCCTTGTTTTGATAATGCTACGCAAACATAAAAACTGGGTGCCAATCCGAAATAATAAAAGATGGCCGGCCAGCTCACCCCGAAGCTGCACTGTCCGTTACTGGGGGCAGAGGGGTGTATGGGCGTGGGAGTGGGCGTGGGGTGCTTGCCTGCTAAAGGGGACGAATCTGTGTAATTCTTTTTGTTTCTGTCGCTATTTGTGCGTTGGCTGTGCCGATTTTATACCCAGCAGCTATTTATTTGGCCGTTATTGGGGTATGCACTACTGCATTACAGAATATTCTGTAAAATTACTAAGAAATTTTTGAAAAAAAAACAAATGATCGTATCAGCAAACTGTGGCTTTATGGATAGATAACTTGCGATTACCATTGAGATACTTATTTGTACAGGGTATTGGCAAGTCGATCAGCCATCCAAACACAATCATTCGTGTAATTTCGAAGCAACCTTCAACTGTCAGCCTCAGTTGGGCGCTAGAAGGGTGAACTGCCCAGAGATATGATGATGCTAGATGGCGATAGAGAGAGGAGTGAGAGCGAGAGAGAAAGAGAGAGCGAGCAAGAAATAGAAAGGGGGGCGAGCAGCGAGAGCAGGGGAGAGTGGCTGCCATTTATACGTTTCAGCTCGCGTGCGTTTGAGCGTAAAAATAAAACGAAGGACGCATGGGCCGACAGACAGCAAAGGACAGGAATCAGGGGACGGGGGATGGGGCAGGAGGCGAAGATAGGATAGGAGAGCAAGCTTAAAAATCAACAATATTAAAGCAGCCGCCAAGTGAAGCAGCCGCAAAAGCACAAAACAAACAAACCGAAGAGCGCAGAATGAGAAAACAAGCAGAAAGAAGAACGTAAACGTAAATGTTAGCGTAAAAGAAAAGCTGCGTAGTGGAAAAATCACGCGGAAAACGCTTAAAAACAAATGAGCCTAGCTGCCGTTTCCGGCCTCGAACAACTTCAACAACCAGAACTCGACCAACAGTTTAAGAGCGGAGTGCGGAGATGAGGAGATGAGGGATGCCATCAAGATGGACACTCGGTTAGCAAAGCTCACAAGCCAAATATAAATACTTGTACAAAGCTCCTGGGAGCCAGCAGCACACCGAGTAGCTACTAAACACCCTCGAGACAGGGAATCAAAGGCGTGGATTACAATGTAGTCGCGAGTGCGACTCAAAGTCAATGCATCTAAATCATTTGCAGATTATCGGAGGAATTCGATGGACAAGACTCACCTGCACATTACTTCGTGCGTCAGCAGCACACGGCACATCTCGGGATTTTTGTCCTGGCCCTCATAGATGATGGCCTGTAATAGAGAAGAAAACGTGTTGAAATTTTAAGATATCATATGTTAGGTTGCAGCGAATCCTTTAAGACAGCATGAATTAGTAGTGAACTATATATAAAGCTAATTTCAACCCCATTGTGCAGAAATGGAAAAAAGAAAGACTATTCCTTGGAAGCAGAGCGAGACAAAGATTTTGTTGCTGTTGTTTTAGTTTATTATCAATTATTAGAAAACTGTTAAGATGGCAGATATCCCATGTCTCCAACTAATAGCTGATCTATTTCAATTGATTAGTTCTCAATTGAAATTTTGAGATATTGTAGGTTGCAGCGAATCCTTTAAGACGGCGAATCTTCGGGACAGCATGAACTAGTAGTGAACTAGATGAAAAGTAGTGCAAATAGTAGTGCAGAGATGGAAGAAAGAAGGACTAATCCATGGAAGCAGAGCAAGACGAAGCTTTTGTTGCTGTTGTTCTGTATTATTACCAATTGTGCATTTCTTGTGATTAAGTGATTAAGTGCTGATGCAATGCTAGAAAATTGTTAAGATGACAGATATGCCATGTCTCCAACCAATAGCTGATCTATTTCAATTGATTAGCTGAATTCGAGTGTTCACCTGCTGCGTGCTCGTTTACATATCGCAGTTAAAACGCGCACCCCAAAACAGAGAGCTGTTATCAGGAGCCGCCACGGGGGCACAACAGGGTCTCATCGCTGGCAACTCCCATCGCTGGGCAAATACAAGCACATAAATGCTAATTACAGGGCAACTACTCGCCTCGAGCCTTTAGTCTCGAATCCAGCTCTGTGGGTCGCGACATATGGGACATACACACAACGCAAATATTTACACACACTCGAAGCGAGAGCTAAATGCTGCTCGAAATTTGGCTAATAATAACTTGGTATTTGCTGTTTGTATTTACTTAGGCGATAGAGAGAACTTTCGGTTGGCCATTGTTTGCCTTGCCATGGAGGTGGGCAACAACATTTTAGTGTCAGTGTAGTGACTACACAAAATCATGCCATGTGCCGGGCACACGATGGCGCTTGCCACTTGCCACTTTAGCATAAGGTGGCAGGCAACGGCAACGACGACCGCAAGTGCAGCTCGTCAGACAATCTGCTGCAATTTCCAGAGACATTGAGATGCCGGCTCTTCAGTTTGGAGGGTGTGCTGTCGAGTATGCGTGCGCCTCCGCAAACAAAAACAAATAGATAAACAAACGATGCAACCACTGCAAAATGAATTGGCCCGAAGGGGGGAGGGCAAAAAGAGAAAAGGCGCATAGTTCTCTAATTTAAAAATGATTAAAGCGGGTTGCCAGCCCAGCTCCCTGTAATCCAACACTCATCCAATGAATTAGAAGCGAAAAACACGGCATATGCGGCAAGAGAGAGGGGTGGCAGGTCGCACTCATTCATCACTATCCTTGCCGAAGGACATGAGCTGTAAAAATGCATGTTAGCCGATGCCGTGTACACGCAAAAGTAATAACAATAACTAGATACATGGCCGGAGAGTGGCAATCATTACCATTTCATCCACCCCGGCATACGAATGCTGCCACTTGCCGCACAAGGACGTCAAGGACGAGTGCCTGGGGTCGGGTCGGGCCTGTGTTGCCTGACGTCATCAGCATATGTGCATTGTTTTTGCCTCTGCCGTCGACTCATCCCAGACATCTCATCCTCGAGCTCAGTCGGAAGCCAGCGCAAGCCAAACAGATAATCAGAAATTAATTTCACTGCAACCAGTCGAGCACCACGCACCCCGCACCCCGCCCCCCGCACTCCACTCCCCCCGCTGTGCTTAGGTAACAGCATCAGTGGCACATGTAAAATTATGATCATCCCTTATTATCCTGTTTGTTAGGTTAATAATTTCCCCTTCAGCAGCAACCAAACCAGCACACAAAAAAAGGAATAACGTCGAAAAAACATTAACAGCCTCGTCCTGCTGTCCTGCCGCCCCCCGGCCCAAGGCAGGCCTAAGTCCGGGGATAACAGCAACTATGAGACGACCAAAAGGATGCGGATTTATGTCCAATAGTTGAGGCAGTTGGCTGGAGTATCACTTTGCCTTTTGCGGGACAAGTGCAGCTAATTATAGCGCAGGCTCAAAACTGGACCCGAGACAACAACGCATCCTTCGTCAAGGATTTGGGCCGAATGTTTACGCTAATGGACTTTCAATGTTAAACAAAGACACATTTTTTTATGCAACTATTTGGAAGATTGTGATGAACAAAGATACTCTCTGATTTGTTGCTTTGTTTTTGTTTACATATGTAAACAACATATGTAAGTGACTAGAATTATGAGTATAATTTAAAATATGGATTTTATCAGGGAGACAACTTTAGATCTTTTGTGAATCGATTTCAAAATAAGTGAATATACCCCATAGTCTCAATTATTTGAGCAGAATCAAGACCGAGATTAGGCTATATTTGCTGCCAAGCCCATCAATCATCGTTGTGGCCAAAAGCTGAAACAATTAGTGCGGCTGCAAAATCTGGAGCAAATCTGACTGGCAAAGTGCCGCTAAATGGTGCATCTAATAAAAAACTAAACGAATGCCACTAAAACTGGAGTAAAAGCGTTTAAACTACGATTTATCACCCAGCCAGACGAGGCTGCCACCAGGACAGACATCGACAAAAGCCAGAAAGCGAGCCAACAAACAAACAAGCAAAAAAGCTAACGGACATCAACAACACAAAAAAAAACCTGAGTGATGATGTGACGAGTCAGGATAATGGGAGGCGAGATGAGGTAAGGTGAGGGAAGCTGCTGCTGTTTTGAAGAGTTGCCGATTGACGGCGCTGTTAAAATTTAAACGTTCTGCATGAAAATGTCCAGGGTAACGGGCTTAAATGCTTGGTGTGTTTTTTAAACTATTTGTTGCTCTTTGCAAATTGCTATTATCGCTTTTTAAATAAAAAGCGCAGCGGCCTTTGCATTATTCACGCACTCGCATGTTGCATATTTAACGTGGCAAATAAAAATCTCGCCAAACAAGATAAATTATCGCAGGCTGCGACAGCATCGCAAAAAATGAACATAAAACAAATGTTGTAAGCAAAAAATAAAAATAAAAGCAGTGTGCACGTCGAGGGTTACTCTTAATTTATTAAAGCTTCATTTATCAGCGTTCTGCCGGATCCTGGGTAACGCATAAATTCCAGGATCCTGTGCCCAAAAATCACAACAAGTTAACAAAAGTCCACGCGAGAACGGCCTCAAGAACCAAAAAAATAAAAACGATGCATACATATCTGTATCTGTGTCGTCGTGCATGCAACATTTTTATTTGCATTTACCCTTTAAATTTAAAAATACATAAGTATGTATGTATTGAAAAATGCAAAGTAATTATGTATGCTCAGCAATGGTTAATGATTAAATAGTTGCACATACGACGCATGGATTATCAACAATGCGCCAATTATATATGCTCAAAGAAGCAATTTTTGTATAATAATTAATAAGTTTATTATGTTTGTAATGACAAATAGAATATAATTTTAAATTGTTTAAGCTGAATTTGGGATTTTAAATCATTCTTTGCTGCAAGTACACGCCCATCTCTAGCACAGGGACATTTGCATTTGCATAATGAGGGCGATATGAAGTGCAGCTCTCTTTTTTGTGCTGGACTCCGACGAGCAATGCCAACCGCAGAAATGGAAATGCACTTGCCGTGAAAGCCTTTTTAATCGTATTGCAACGTCAACATGCACACACACACACACACACACACACACACATACACACACTCGCAGAGGCAAATGGCGCTCACGCAGAGATGCCAGTGTGGAGATTTTCTGTGCAATCTGTTGAATTTATGGCAACAGTAACAGTAACAACAACAATGGTTGCAATAAAAGCAAAAGCAATTGAGCAGCGGATAAAATGGCAAAATGAAATGTGAAATGTGTTATTAAACGAAAATATTCGCGCTTTATTTTTAAGTGTTGACATACAAATTAATATTATCGCTTAATTAACACATCACAGCCAGCAGACAAAGGAAGCGATGCTCATGCAAAAACGAGACGGCACATTGCATATGCATATGCACATGAAGCCAAATGCAGAGCGAGACAGATAGGTGCGCAGCTGCAATGGCGTTTGATGAATGTTTTGTTGTTTTTACTTTTATTATGCGCCAATATTCATTAGAGATGAGCAATGCTGTGATTTCCATAGCGAAGATAACGATAGTAATAGTTTATTGCTTTAATTTTATTCATCACATATTTCTAGTTCGCAATCATTTTAGTTCTGACCAGCGGCAGCTGCATTTTGGTCTGCTCTATTACAAACAAACAATGGCGTCTGCAACAGCTTTTTGGGCAACTGCTCATTAGCTCGTCCAACCAAAAAGGACGTACGATTTTCGAGTCTAATGAAGCCACATTTACTTCCGCATGCAGCACAGCATAGCGTCATCGACATCGGCTTATCTAGCTGCATTAATCGCCCGCCTATCGACAATCAGCTATCGCCGCCCGTCCCCTCTATTTTGGTTTAGAATTTCGCTGCGCTTTTTTGGCCGGCCGCATAATGCGTGTAAATCGCGATAAGCCCGATTTTGGGCAGACGAAAGGATTTCGAACTTTACATTTTTGGGTAGCATTTGTCGCAGTTTGGCTGGCCTTTGTTTTTTGTTTATGCTGGGCCCACGGACATCCAGGAGCAGGACGAGCAGGCGAACACTGTGTGAAATATGAGCGCAAATGAAGCGAATGCCCCGCCAATTGAGTCGTTCTCATCGCGGTCCTGCTGCTCGTTAGCTCAAATTGCAATTGCGCCGCCTTTCTGGCGGTTGGTTGTCTGACTGCCGTTATATCGCCAGTTATCTGATCGAATGTAATTATGATTATGACGATGATTTGCTACATTTGCCAGCCTCCACAAACAGTTAGCGAGCGAAGTGAGCGAAGTGAGGGCAGGACGATAAAATCATCGATTGCCGAGTGGCAAGGGTTCTACGGCACGTGACATGCTCCCTGCCTTCCTTCCTCCTTCCTTCCTTCATTGCCTAAGACAATGTCGCGGCTGCGTCTGATCTTTGTTTAATCGCAGTGCTGCTACAGTTTCAGATTTCACTTTTGCCGGCTACCCTTATCGGCATAAACACGAAAATCTCCTGGTCCGCCTTCTGGTTTACCTGTTACGCCGTGTTTGTGCTTCAGATAAAGCACAATGCGCCCAACGCACGCCACGCGTATGCAAAAGGAACAAATAAAAAGAGTCTGAGCGACATCTGACCAGGTCGAGCGCTCGAGTGGCACATTCGCTCGGGCTCAACGTATAATTGTATGTGGAGAAACCCCGTCAGTTCTAAAAACCCACCTAATCCGATCAAATGATTGTTCTTTTTGTCGTCCTTTAATGCCCGACTGACAGGCAGCCGGTTAAATGTAACTCTTGGTTCTTTTCCAGGGGTGGTAAATTCTAGTACACTATTTATAGGGCAGCTTTATGTCTTCTGTTTCGTAAATATATTATGGATTCCTTTTATTTTTATTGCATAACCTACGGCTTTGATAAGCAAAATAGATGCACTAATAATACAATTTTCTCATATAAAGAAATTAATTTGAAATATTTATGCGATAGCTTTTTTAACAGGTCTTTTTAAAGAAAAGATAATTTAAATATATACATATATTGTGTAAATAATAAACATGTTTTCATATGGGTTATACTTGGAAATATCATATAAATATTTTGATGAAACTGCATCATTTTACTTCACTAATGTAGTTTTCCAGCATTTCCAGCAGATAGCCCATGAGAGAAAAATCTGTTAGATTCTTGGTACCGCTTGACCGATTCGCTGAAATATCGGAAAACTTTTCTACTGCTAATAAGAGCTCGCTTGATTCTCAAGGCTTTGAAATGAAATAATAATGATTAACGTTTGCTTGAGTTTCTCACAGAACATTGGTGATTTCTTTCTATTTATTGGATTTCTGATTAGTTTATTGCGTTGTGCGAAATTCTTACGAAATCGGATCGAAAGTGGCGCGTAAAACATTATAGTGCTTGAGATTATCAAAGGCGTTGAACTGTACGAATCGGAGCGATATGAGCAACATATTTCTGTATACTATATATGTACGAGTATAACGTAAAGGCGCTTTTATTTTATGAATGGGGAGGGAGATTCGTTCGGGAGTTTGTGTGATTAAATTTCATTTGCAGAATAAGTGCTCACATAGTGCGTGTAATGGATTGCCCCGTCTCAGGTTGGCTTTCGTTTCGTTTCGAATCGGATTGGCGAGGCTATCGATAATTTGTGGATAAATTTATTGGGATCGGGTGAAAGGAACGCCCACAATGGGCGATTGGAAATAATGGAATACGAAGAAAGCACAACGGTGAAAACGGCGAACAAACGTCTATAAAAATTTGTCACTCGAGAAATTAATTGCCCTTGAAAAAGGAAAGAAACGACGACGGGAGGCGGGAGGCGGGAGGCGGGTGGCAGGAGGATGTGGCACACGCATTAGGCGCACACAATGCTGACATATGGTGCACTGGTCCGAGCGTAGCTCGTCCATAGTGCCTGCAGCAAAGCCAGGCCCGGGGGCACCCACAACAAAGCGCATTAACCATGTTCAATTGGATTGGGCCCTGGGTCGTAGTCCTCGCGCAGGACTAGAAGTCACCATAGTCGCTGTCGCAGTCGGAGACGCAGTCTCAGTTACACCCCTTTCATAGGGCGCGACTGGCGGTGTGAATGAATTGCTCGTTTGGCAGTCTGGCAGGCTGGCAGGACGAGTCAATTGACGACTCAATTTATTGGCGCTGCGCACAGGACTTGCGACTACGAACACGAAAACGAAAACGGACATGGCACACACTTAATTAGCCGTGACAATCAATTTCGAATGCAACTTATGCTCGAATCAGCAAAAACCAAACCGAACCGTGTTCAACTCCTGGCCAGCCGAGTGGAAGGAATTAGTTTTCGATTGCGTGGCGACTGAAAAATGAGCCAAATGGAAAGGACGAAAAAGAGGGGAAGCGAAAAGCTGTTCACTTACCGCTTTGGTTACCGAGTCGATGAGTCTGACAAAGATATCCTGCTCCTGTCGTGCGCCTGCAAGCGAAAATAAGATGTTCTGTTAGTTCGAATCGTGTCGAGTCGAACTCATCCTGGGACGCGACAACTTACCGTTTGCGTAGAGCAACTGCAGGCGATACTGGATGCCATTGTTGGTCTTGGTGGCATCCGACTCCGAATCCTTCTCGATGAAGCCAATGAAGGCGGTTCGCTCGATCTCGATGGGCTGCCCGGCGCGATCGTAGAGAGCAATCACGAAGTGAAAGAAATTTGACTTGCGCAAATTGCTGGGCGGCTGCTTCTCAAAGTGGGCGCGGCCAATGCCCAGGCTGCAATTAGACAGAGAACACAACACAAATGTAACAAACTATCAGAGGCCAAAAGACGGTCATCTAATTATGCTATTAGCACTGTAAACAGAGGGTCTATGCCGGGGCAATTAGCAGCCGTTGTACTCTCTACACATGGCTCTAAATGGGTCTTTTGGTTTTCGGGGCCAACTCAATTACTTGACAGTGACATTTAACCAGCAGCCAAGCAGGAGTGGGAGCTGGTCTGGTGGTCAGCGACAGCTATCATTAAAAGCGCATAAGCAACTTCAACGTGACACAATAATCCTGATGAATAAAGGAATAAACACACACATTCACCGCTACTCTGTATTGTGTTGTCTGCAAACAACGGCAAATATTTATGTTATGTGGGCCAAGCAAACACTGTAATTATAAGGCCATGGCTCCGGCTAACACACATGAGCCAAAGGCTTGTCCCTTCCATATGCCAAATGTCAGCAGTAGGACTTCTCCCACTCCCTGACTGCTGCTCACCTTATGTCCGACTCGTGTCTGTCTCTGTCTCTGTGTCTGACTGGGGCTGTCAGCGCAATTACCGGACAATGCTAACTACATACTACTGTGAGACCCTCGGACACGGCCGAGTTGTCCTGCTGCGCTTTCGTTCTTTCCTTTTCTTTCCTTTCGTTTCGTATGCATAACGAACAATTTAATTTAGAAAATGCTGATTTTATCAGATTTCTATTATTTATTCTGGAAATGTCAAGTAGTCTGGCGCATATGCCTGTCCCCCAATTCCCCGCTTTCTTTCGGCACTACTGCACTATTTGCTGCGACTCGTCGCGCTTCTCAGTTGCCTGCAATTATATACACATTTGCCAAAGGATAATGCCAGACTGGGAGCCAGCTAATGATAGTCCTGATGATAAATCGCTTGAACATTATCTAACCCCGCACCTAAAATATCGAGTACGCGAAGAGCGGCAACTCAATTTCCACTCATATAAACAAAAAAACATACAATATTTGTATAATGCGTATGTAGGTAAATTCCCAAAGGACGCCAAACTGCAGTAATTTCGACTATGAATCAAATTGGTTTAGTTAAAGTAGTTTGATAATTTAAGGCTCGATTGTGATTGTGTAAATTATACAAAGATATTAAATTCTCGCACTATCCGTTGTTTTTATTAAAATACTAAACATACATATTACTTTTAATTCTTGTCCAATTTCTAATAATTTTAACTATTTTAATTGATAGAAATAATTATAATTTAACGTGGCATAACTTATAGTGCAAAGTTAATTCCTGTCCAATAGATTTTTCCATTTATTTTTTAGTTAATTATGGATATAGTCGTTTTTAATAGTGAACTACGATGCCGCTTATCGATTTACTGGCTCGATAAGTTGCCTTTACTCGTTCATTTAGTTCACTCAGCTACAAATGAACTTAGTTCACAGATGAACTGGCAGGCTGTTGAAGATGTGCAAGTGCATTTCAATTTTGGCAATTTGCGAAAACAAAAATGAAATTAGACAATTAGCGGCTGTTGAGGTTGGCTACAGCAGCAAACAGGATTAGGATATAGGGGAGAATACAGGACACAGAGTTAACAGGATCAGCAAAATGCCAACGTTCGATGCGATGCGATTTGAAATGGCAACAAACTCCCGAATCCCGTACCCCGTATCCTGTATCACACCGACGATGTTCGAGTTCGGGAAAGACGACACATAAATGCCAGACATGTTACATTCATTCTGGGCGAAAGAAAGGTTATTGTTATGGCGCCAGCAGCAGCAGCGAGTGTAAGCTGGCAAATAAAAAACAGTGACTGTTCTCCCATCCCACATCCCACTCTTACCTCACTGCTGTCTAAGCGATGGGAAGAGGGAGAGGGGGAGATGAAGAGAGTGCGACAGTCGATTGTTGACTTTTCCGACTACGGTTCGCATTGTGGACATTTTCATTCTATGGCTTGTTTGCACTTGCCGCCAATTTGCGAAAAACGTTTTGTGGCCGTTTTGCTGTTGATTTTATTATGCCAACATTTAATTGTCGGAAATCGATGCCCAGGTGACCAGACCAGGGACCAACATGGAGGCAGGGACTTTGGCAGGGAGAGGGACAGGATCGGGGTTCATGTGTGGTGGTCACGTTTTGCCTATTCCGCGCACGTGAAATTTCATTTCATTTCATTTTTTGCATTGTTTCTTTTCTTATTTTCATGTCGTTCAACTGCATCGACGGCCGGAACTGCCCTTTAAAAAGGACACTTTATTTACAATATACTCGTTGTAGTTGTTGTTGATGCTGCTGCTGCTTTTGAGCACATTTTATGGCCATTGTTGCATTGTTGCCACAACGCTGTTCGATTGCAGTTTGCCCACAATCTTTGTCGAAATAAATTTCAAATATTTCTGATTTATGATCGAAATTGTTGCTGTTATACAAAACTAGTAGTATTGTACTTAGTACAATATGTGACAATGCTTGCAGATAAATAAATAAATAAGTAACATACTGCTTGCCACACACACACATTGACTCTCGTCCTGATAATTGTCAAATTTATTTCATGCTCTCAAACTTTCATCTGCAATGTTCGAAACTTGCCCCATAAATCGACACTCAACTTGCGAGTTCACACGAAGCAATCGAATTGCAATCAAAAGTTTACACGCATCGAGTCGGCAAAAAGGCCCATTTATTTATTGATATCAATGCCGTCGAACAAAAGATAATTCTCTCATTAATATTAAAAATTATTTGGTTGAGTTACTGGCAAAAACAGCCATTCAAATATTTTTAGAAGTGTGATACAAAATTTTAAATGACAAATTTCCAAGTGGCAAAACCATATTGATAAATTACAGATATTTTATTTTTCAAAAAGCCATATATTTCATTATTTTAACAACAGCAAGGTGTAAGTTAAAAATAAAAACGTGAAATTGGTAACTCTTTTTTTCTTTGATCTTTGTTTCTCTTAATTTTTATGAAGAAAATTGCATTAAATCGTTAAATGACTTAATGTGCATCATACAAACTTAGAATTTTGCTTTCATGATGATTATTGTTATCGCAAATATTTTAAAGACTAAACCGCGTTGATTGATTGCAGACTCTTGTTTTTTTTTTATCTATGGAAAGTTGACTATTTTCATTGTGTTTGTTTGTGAATTTATGAACGTTATCATGTAGTCTGATTTATTGATGCATAAACGACTCATATAAATAAATAAATACAAGCAACTTTTAGTGTTTGTCAAGCTTTGTAGATAAACTTTATTACTTGATTTAAAATAAACATACAAATTAAAATAATCCGATATTATAATTCCCTAAATAATTTCGAACATCATTATCAGAGTAAAATTCAACAATTAAAATTGTTGGCATTAAACACTTAGTTTCGCCCACTTTACCTCACATCACAGCGCATTATCTTATCGTTAGTAGTGTTCAGAGTCTGATTGTGATTATGATCCTGATTGAGAATATCCTCGTCGTGCAGCAAAAGCTGCGAATTGCTCTGTCTGTGATGACTGTGAGCTCGCAAATGTGAGTGTGAATGGGAATGTGAGTGCTGTTGTTGCTGCTCTTGTTGTTGCTGCTGTTGTTGTTGCTGTTGCTGTTGTTGGTGTAGTTGGTGATTTGCCGTCGGAACGGAATGAAAGCCTGCTGTCATTTTAAGACTCGCATTCGTTGTCGTCGTCGTTGTCGCACTTTCGATTTCGGCCACACGCGCACTTCTTCTCGGCGCGAACATCTCACGCTAGAAACATCTCAGACACAACTAAACAAACAGCATGGCGAGAAGAGAAGCTTTTCCCTGACAAAGGCGCCAGAGCCCAAAGCAACCCCACATGGACGCCGCGGGGTCGCTCTTTTGCTTTTGCTTCTGCTTGTAATTCAATTGAAATGAACGCCAAGAAAGTAAAAGTGAAAGTGAAGCAAACTGAACAACAAAAACATCCCTTTGAGTGAAGCCAGAAGCGGAGCAAAGTTCCTTCCCCAACCCAAGCCCAAAAAAAAGCACGCACATTTGGCTTTGGCTCCCGAATCCCTGATTGTTGTCTGAATGTTTTTGGCCTGGCTTCTGAGTCAACCCCGGAAAGTGCGTGAAGATGTGTCTAGACTCGGCACTCGGCTGCTGAGCGAAACTTTGAGTGAAAACCCATCTTGGCCAAGGGGGCTGCGGCGGGTGATTGGGCCATAAAAAGCCCCGCAATTGCGTTCCTGGGAATAGCTGCCCCTGGGGGGAGGCTGAGTGAAATTCGGACACGTTGCCGGCTTTGGCAAAAAGTAAACAAACGCTTTTTTGGAGACTTTTTATTTGCACAAACTTTGTGCGTGTTGCCGCAACATGCAAAAGTGTTGCCAATCGCCGAAAATGTTGACAAGCAACCGCACGTTGCGCAGGCCGAAGCCGAATAAATGAGCTGAAGATCGAAGGGAGATGTGCGATGGCATCTACAATGCCACTAACTTGGACAGCTTTGTTTATCAAGTCAGAATATTCACTAGAATATTCAGCCACCAAATTTGTTAACCACACTTTAATATTTATCGACACGCGTTTATCTCATCACTTGTCACTTACTTGGTCTGATCGACAACCGGCTGCATGGCCCAGCGTCCGCCCAGCGGCTCCTCCTTGAGCGAGGTCATCGGGCCACGCGGCTGATTCATGTCGGCGGCCGTGGGCGGCAGGCCGAACATTAGGCCGCTGGCGGATCGTGGCCCGGCGGTGGGATACAGCTTGCGTCCCCAGTCCATGCCCAGCTCCAGGGTGGGCCAGGGTGAGGCCGAGCTGAAGCCCGGCACGGGCTCCTCGGATCGCAGCTTGAAGCTTTCGGCGCTGGTCAGGGGCGCTGTGCTAGCGAAGTGATGATGCTGGTGGAGATCAGCGTACGGATAATCGCTCACTTTCGTATAGTTGGTGGCGACGGGCGTTGTTGCAATTGTGGCAGCCGTCGTGAATGTTGGTGTGGTGGCAACTGTCAACGCAATTGTTGCAGGTTGAGCTAATTGCACTGGCACTGAACTCACGCAAAAGGGTCTGTCTGGGTTCTGGTCACTCGAGTGATCACTCTCTCACTCTCAGGCTCTCTGGAGAGATCTCAGTCTCGCTCTCTGGGGCAGGGCAATCAATACACGACGCGACACGAGAATAGATTGAGACCGAAGGCTACGCTTCAATGTTGCAAATTGCGACGCACAAATCGACACTGACGGCAATTGTAATTGGGGGGCTCGTTTCGCCGTTCTATTAGTATTAGTATGCTGTGTGTGTGTGTGTGTGTTTGTGTGTGGGCGTAAGTGCCAATGCACCGCGGAGAATTTGGGATTTTCGGAAAATTGGTCTCGCAACAAGTTTAAGCGGCGCGCGCTACCGTCCCGAGTGGCTGTTAAACCCCAACTGAATCCGAGTCCGCTGCGATGCTGCTGCAACCGAAGAGCTGCTGCTGTTGCTGCTGTCCAAAGGCAAGGCAACTGCGCAGCAACGACCAGCCGACTGCGACGCCAACAGCAGCCGCAACAGCAAACGACAACGACCAACGAGAGTTGAAGTCGCGGTGGAAACGAAACGAGCGTGCGCCGCAGGAGCACAGCGGGCGTTTGTGGCAGACACCGCGACACGATAGAGCGAGAGAGACGGGGCGGGGCGGGACGGGACGGGGCGGGAATGGTACAACAATAAGACAGGCGACGGCGAGTCGACTGCAAGTCTGAGTCTGCTTGAATGCTGAGCGAATGGCGAAGCCAACCTATCCCAGGGAGTGGTGGTTTCGCAGGCCAAAGGGACGACCGTCGACCGTCGAGAGCCGAACTGTCAGCAAACCATCCACCAGCATTGACGACGACGATGGCAGCAGGCGTGGGACGTGCGTCGGACAGAGAGCCAAGACAGTGCGAGAGACACACCACTGCCTGTGAGTGCAAGCGAGCGAGCATGCTCGGCTGTGTGTGCGTGTAGCACGGGACCAGGACGCCGACGCTGACCTGTTATGGGGCTCGGGAACGCTGTGAATTGGCACACTGCGGGGCCTACGTCTTCGGGTGCCCCCAGCTAGCCAGATGGTTTTCCAGAGAGGGAGCGAGAGAGAGAGAGAGAGGCATGTGTTGCCAGACAGCAACAGCTGCAGCACCGTTGAGATTCCAAGTCCAGGTCCCCTTGCTCGTTGGCTTATCTATGGCTATTCCCAAGCAACTGCTGCCAACATTTCATTCCCTGGGAGCTACAGCAGCAGCAACAACAACAACAACATCTATAGTACTATAATATCGACTGCAACAACTACAATAACAGTGTCAACGCCCCATTCCAGTGTAGAGCACATGAAACCATTTGGGAATCGGAACAAAATGTCATTGTCTGTTCGTCTCTGATTGGTCGTTGCGCTTTCAATGGGTCTCGCTACGCCTGTTCAAGAGAGCGCGCACATGAGAGAGCGCTGCTGGTGGTGCTCTTACCTAGCTGTGTCGGCAAAGCAGTGCTGCTGCTACCGCAGATTCTGCAGAAAGCTGTTTAAAGCAGTATAGCGAGCGGAATGCTGAAACGAAACACACAGAAAGCACCTTCAAATTTAAATAAACTAATTTCGCATTGCATATAATAATAAAAGCTATTAAATAAATGACCACAAAATTGCAGAATAGTACGATAAGAAATATAAGGCATGCTGAGATTAATAAAATATTTTTTTTGGCAATGATTTATTAAAAACTTGTAGAAATGAATATTAATTTTATTTTTTTCGAAACTACTTTGATAAATCTAATTTGAATCTAAAAATGAGAATAATTGTTAATTTGGCGTAATAAATATACCACAAATACCACACATAATTTAACCAAGTTGATAGCATATTATGTAGATCTGACCCAAACGAATTGAATGTTTCATCCCGCATACTTCTAGGACTATTTTGAATTATGGTTATAAAAATTTTACCATCTCTCTATTTTTTGGGTATTTGATAAATTGCATGGTGAGAATTTACAATGTTTAATAACTTTTTCAGCTAGTTCCTTTGTTGTTGGCTTGTCCACTTGAATTCAGAACCTCAATCGCGCTGCCGCTAACTTCCAAGAGATGCCCAGTTTCTACTTCAAGCAACTTGCCGCTTCTGCTAGGAGTTGTCCTTATCCCGCGTACTTTCCCATTTTGCAGCATTGAGCAAGTTGTCAAACATTCTCGAGTACCGACAGCGACCAGCGGCAGTGACTGGTTGTCGGATTAGCATCGAGCCGTGTCATATTCGAATTGAAAACATAAGCGAATCCGCCCACGAAATTGTCACGCCTCGTCAGCGCAGCAGACAAACAATTTGCATTTTCCGCATTTGCGGTTTCACACTATGCGGTCTCAGCGCGAGTGAGCGAGAAAGCAGCGGAGAGCGAAATAGAGAGAGAGAGAGAGATGGGCATATGAGTGTTGTTTACGCTTCCTTGAATTAATTTTAGGGGTGTTTTAATCTTATTTGTTTGTCATGCTTGCAGTTGCATCTCCGCACATAGTACAGGGAAATGCAACTGCATTTCCATTCGATATTTATTGAGCAGCTCTCCTCGAAATACTTCCCCAAAAATAGCCAAGACATACCCAAGTACATGCATATTTAATGCTTGAATCAAAAAAGGGCAACCAAAGATGTCCCCAGACGTCGCTAATTAACCAAATGTTTGGAGCAGTGTTGCAGTGTTCGAAAAAGTCAGAGAAAATATTGGAATTTGTACATCGCTCATTAGCGCCGCCGTCGACCACAAAAGCCGTGCCAGGGACTTGTCAGGGACTTTGCCGGGGACTTTCCAGCTCCCAAATGAATAGCCACAGACTCGGTCCGGGTCGCAGTCGGGTCGTTGGTCCGCTCCAACTTAGGCGGACGTTCGATTAACCCCTTTTATCACGCGCTATTCTCTACGGGAATTCCTCGCTCCTGCCCCTGCCCCTGTCCTCGACAGCTGCCATAGAACACCTCTTCTGCCCTGTGGTGTCTCCCCTCCCCTTTTGGGATTGTTTGTTTATTGTTTTTGTCAGCTGTGAGTCGCATTTACAACCGTCAACCAATTCAACATCACTCGAAACGCAAATTTGAATTGTTTTCAATTGGATTACACGGCTGTGCGGCTCACTAACCGATTGCGAAATCATTTGCCAGCAATCTAATCCCCCTACTCAGTTTGACAATTAAATTCTTGCCCATCAACTTAAGGGATTAACAGAATTGTACTTTCCCTTTCTCTGATCATTACAATTGCCCACTTGGCCAGTTGCATGTGCGGATTGACTTTTAGCCAAAAGCAAACAAGAGTACAACGATATTTGCCTCGTGAGAAGTGAGATGATAACTGGATTTAAAAGTCAGTTGAAGGCCTAATTGATGCTGTTGTAATGAGATCTAGGGATCTTCTGTTTGTAGAGTTTTTTTTCATTTCCCGCAAAGTTTGAAAAATATCTGTCAATCTACTAGTTTTCCTATTAAAAGCTATTCAAATTTAATAGATGAGCAAATAATTTCATTTGAAATATTATCAAATTCTTTGCTATGTATTATAAACATCATATTGAGAATGTCCAACACTGATGATTTTCATTGAAATGAAATATGTATATTTACTTCCAATTCCTTGATAATAAACGCAATAGCTGCCCTAGTATTAATTGTTTTCCTTTATTAATAGTTGATTACTTTAAATAATTTTCGTATTTTGTAAGACTAGAGCCAAATCTTGATAGAACATTTAAAAATGCTAAATTGAATACTAATTCAATGATTTCAACTCACACATGCTATGCCTTGCCGCTCTCTACAATAATGGGGCATTGAGGTTTCACTTAAGTTACACAAAATACAAAATATATCCGATTGTCATGAATAATTTGAATAATGAAACATAATGCTAGAAAAGAGCGAAGAGTGCATGTAAATGTGCCCATTTGTCAGCCATAAAGAAAGGAAAGAACACTTTTCCATATGCAAGACATTCACGAAGTCGACTCGAGGAGAGCTATAAATTAGTGGACAGCCAGGGCAGGAGGGACGGAGGGAGAGTGGAAATTTGAGGCGCGAACATTTTAATTAGTTTCCTTTTATGCATTTTCCTCAAGTGCGAGCTCCGCAGTTGCTGTTCGCTCGTCCTCCTGGATCCTGGCAGTATGCAAATTAGCTGAGCAGCAGACCAAATGCCAAGGGAAGCAGCAGCAGTCCCACATAAATCATTGCAGTTTCACTCACTCTTCGAGAGAGAGAGAGAGAGAGAGAGAGAGATATGCGAGAGAGAGGGAGGAACATTTAGAGGCTTGGCTCAACTGATGTTCTCCAAGTCATCGTCGGCTATTCATGGAATTTGTGTGTGTTTGGCCAACTCGACTCGTCAATCTCTCAGCGGATTTGATGCCAGATGCCTGACAAAATGCATAAAAGTATCGACTGGAGTCTCGAGTCTCCAAAATGACAACATATGACAGTTGCCTTTGTGTGTGCAGCAAACAAAGCCAAGCCGAGACCACCAGCGATTGCTGCCTGCAGCTGAACCTCCCCTTTAAGCCGCAAGCTGCATGCACTTGCCACTTGCCACTTGCCTCTTGCTACAATCGAGAATTTACCCCACCCGGCTAAGAGAAAGAAGTGTTTGCCACTTGAGTCAACTTGTTCGCAATGGCTCGGAGTGGGTTGCGGCACGTGGCACGCCTTCGGTGGCTCGTCAGTTTAGCGAGGCTCTAAAAAACAACATGATCAAGAACTAGTACACAAAGCCAAGTAAATTTAATTAAATTATCCGAAGCACGTGTTTGACCAAATGCAACGATTTTGCGAAACAATTGAGAACAGTTTAAATATTTACAAAGCGCTCGCTAAACGTCGTCAGGGGTTTTAACTAGGGTGCTATCACAACAACAAAAAACAGAACAAATAAATGTACGTATCAAAATAACAGCAAAAAGTGAGTGTGTTCGACTGCGAGATATCCGGAAATACATTACAAATTTAAAACAGGACTAAAACCGCATGTTCATGGAAAAAAACTAATATTTTAAAACAAAAATAATATAAATAGTGATGTGGCTTCATAGTTGATAGTATGAGCTACAATCTATACATAGGGATAATATATTTATCATTTAATTTAATTAGTATAATAAACATTGTTAGGATAAATTAAATTTTTTAATTTGTTAACATAAATATCGTCTATAGAATGATTTTAATATTATTAACAGCAAATTTAAAAATTAGGCTAAATGAACTTTGCAAATGTATGAATTTTCAATTTCTCATTATCGCTTTTCCGAGCGAAGCACTCAAAACTTGAACAAACCGCTCATTTGTTCGTGGCACACATTACCGTCCACTTGGTATAACCTTTTACCCTCGCTGTGCCAGGTAGGCAGCGGTTACATAAGCGCACAAAAATATTATTCTTGCAGCTCTGCTGGCTGAGATTCATGTTCCTCACAAGGTTCTCACAGTCGCCAGTCAAGGTGTTTGAACTTTTTCGCACATCTCAACTGGGCTGCACTTCCTCCAACTTGCTGCTGGCTGCTTATTGCTTATCACTGGACCTGTTTGTCTTTTAGTTTCTGTTTCTGATTCGGTTTCGGCGACAACTGGGCAAAAAAGCACTAAAGAAAAAAGCAAAGCAACAAAAATATGCCCATTTCATAAATATTTACCAGTTGTTTGTTGCTTGGACTTTCAGCGATCTTGGCGTCTGATAAGTTAAAGAAGGGAAAACAACTTTGAAGCATGCCATAAATACGAAATACGAAATCGCATGCCAAATACATTCAATACTCATACTCGTATGTGTATTCGCTTGCGATCGCATTGAAATCAAATGAAAAATCTTTTGAAAAATGCGTTATTGAAAATGCTTTCAAATTTGGGGACAAAGTTCATTAGCGTGATGCTGAAACTATCCAAAATTAGCTTGACAGTTTCCTTTGCAAATGGACTTTAGTTTTTTTGGCCATTAGATCAGAGTTAGCCAAAGTCGCGTAGTTTTAATTGTTTAAGTTATCTTCACGAAAAATTTGTTAATAACTGATCAAACACAACTTCTTCCATTTGTGGCTGATATTTTCAATGGATATACAGCTTAATATGACTAAATTGCATTGAATTGAGTTGATTGCTCAAGTACCTGAAAACTATTTGAGTAATTTTATTTAACGTTTCAGTCAAATAAACACTGTCTGAACCAACTCCATCTAAAGAAATTGACTACAATAAAAACTGCTATTGGTTGCAAAATTATATCTCTAAATAAAAACTGAAGATAAGGTATAAAATGAATAAACTACACGAACTAATAATCTTTTCGACATTTTCCAATTGCTTCCAGTATGAGTAAGTATTTAAAGAGAATAACAATTGAAATTTAAAGTGAAGTATATCAACTATCGAAAATGAACTAAAAATGATTCTGATAACTTTGACTAGTTGACTATTTAAAGACTTAAAGTTGACTTTGCCAACACGGAAGAGTTGAAATTTCAGTAGGAGTTTTATTTTCGAAATGATTATTAAATTATTTAGAGCACATTCGGGGCAAGTTTACGACGTGCCTCATGCATCTCATTTGAGTTTAGTGGCATCCGCTGGGAACGGGCGAATGCAGTTGACACTGCGTGGACGTAGAGGGACGAAGAGGGTGGTGGTTGAGGGGGGAGGCGCAAGTGAGAGTGTAAACATGCGTGCGCTGGATGCGGGGATCCTCTGGAGAACCACAAAAACGCGAACGAAAACGCGAACGCGAAGTGCTCGCATCATCGGCATGCAACGTGTGGCGGTTGATTTGACAGAAACGAGAGCAGGAAAGAAAAGGGAGTGGGAGATGGGGCAGCGGCTGACGACTGGGGAGACATTGGCTCTCTAGTCGCACGACACATTTACTAGATTAATTAGCCCATTTACAGTTAACAATGTTCGTGTTAATTTCAACGAATTAAATGATAACATCATGTGGCAGACTGCACCTCCCTTCCCTCGCCCACGCCTCGAGTGACTTGTCACACTTTTGGGCCATGGAATGGATGACGGCCCAAATGCTTGTTGACGCTAATGCCACTATTCACGGCCTGTTGCACAGTCGCAGAGGGTTATCGGCGATGTCAGGCGATATCGAGGCTCGATTGTTGTCGCGATTTGCATAATTTGAAGCAGCACTCCAAAGGTCCTTCTGGGCGCACCCAGAAGTGAGGCAAGAACACGAAGCGACCGCCCCGCCCCGCTCGTTTGTGCCCTTGCAACAACACCGGCAGCGGCAAATATAATTTGACTTCATTATGCGAACAGTTGTGCCTTTAGTTTTGGTAATTTATTTCAATTTTTTTCCCTGTCGCCTTCGCTGGGCAATAGATTACCGCTGCTGCGAGTCCTGGTCCTGGTCCTGGTGTTGTCATCCCTGCCCGTAAAAAGGGGTTAAACCCGGCAGTCGTAATCGCAGTCGCACTTGGAAAATGTTTATTTACGAGCAAGTGTTGGACACACATTGAATTTGATCATATGCGTTGTTTATACTCGCTTCGTCGTGCAACTGTAATTTGCGTTTATTGTCTGCAGTCTGCAGGAAAAAAGAAAAGCAACAAAAAAGAAGAACTGTTTTGTCAAAATAACATAAACAACTTGCAGCTGTATCCTTACGGTGTTCATAATTAATTTTGTGAAATTTTCAAGACTCATCATTGGATCAGGAGGAGTGCAGGATACATTGTCGACTCCCAGGAGAGCAACCTTTTGGCCATTTAGCTGCCTGACGTCCAGCTCAGCAAACAAACAACATAACGGTGTGCACTTGGGCGTGGGCGGGGCTTCAGTAGAAGTTGTGCCGCACCTCGCTGAGGTCCTGTTTTGCCTGTCTGTTTATCTCAAGAACCCGGACTAATAATTCTAAGCAGCCATTTGAGCTGGGATATTGGCACTTTTCATTCTCGAAACCTCGTTCTCAATCCGCATCTCAATTTCAGTTTCAGATGCAGTCTGCGTTTCAGAGTCAGTTTCAATCCTACGTCCTGCGTCCTTTATCCTTTGTTTATTTGTTTGTTTGTGGGCAACAGGATCACTTAAAGCACATAACCATGCATATAAATTTGATTATTATTAAGTCAAGCACATTAGTTGGCATTTCTAATGAATCCCTCCGCAAGCATGTCCTTTTTGTCCTCATTGTCCTTTGCCAAAAGGTCAGCCATATGGCCGGGTGTATGTGTGTGTGTGTGTTGTGTATGTGAAAGCTAATTTATAAATACTCGTACTCAGGTTTATGGCTTCACGTATTAAAATATTTAGCACACTTCTTGGCAGTCAACTTTTGAAAGTGCCGCTCGTCCTCCTCCCCCCGTCTTGTGTGAGGTTTTAATTCATAATTTATGCGTCCACAGGGCGACAGGCCACACACACACACACACACACCCACACTTCGTGGCCCACATGTGTGTGAGTTTGGGTGTGAACTCGGAGTCTGTTTCATTCTTAAAGAGGCTGTAAATACTGTAACTTAAAGCGCAGCCAAGTTATATTTGAATTAAATATGGTAATCGATCGTGAGCACTTTCATTGTAGTATTTGAATTAGTTATGTTTTTAAGCTTTGAAGTAATAAACAATACCTTATAATCGGGACTGTTGAGTTCGCTTAATCCTTTCTGAAACTTTCTTCAAACTATAAATGTAATAATGTAAGTTCATTCATTTTCAATTCAATTCATTTTTCAATTTTCTTCTTTTCCATATGTTACAACTTCTATAGTATGAACTATGAATAATTATTGGTTCAATAAGATCTGTAATTCAAAATGAAGACTTACACAAACACTAAATTTAATGTTTACATTGGATTCAAAATTGCATCAAGTACTTTAATTGTAGTATTTTATCTTTGTTTAAAGTTTGTTCATTGATTAAGTTATGTTTTTAAGTAATAAACAAAACCTTATAATTGCGGCTGTCGATTTGGTTTAATCTTTTCATAAACCTTCTTCAAACTATAAATTCAATAATGTAAGTTTTTGATTCATTTTTCAAACTTCTTGTATTCTCTTTTTCACATGAACTATTGATTCGAGAAGACCTGTAATTTGAAATTAAGATTTACTTAATTGTAGTACTTTATCTTTGTTTAAAGTTTATCTTTGATTGCTGTAACTATGTTTTCTTTGATTTTTAATGTATTTTTCATCTTCTTCTAATAACCTATAATAATTTTAGGTCCATTAAGATCTATAATTCAAAACTGCAACTTAATTTCAATTGCATATGAAATTTGCTGTATTTGTATCTAAAGGCCGCGCATCCAGACAAACGATAAAGATTGAGAAGACTCTGCTACAATGAAGGTGATGAGTATATTTACGTAATACTACTATTATGGATTGGTTCTGAAATGTGTTGCTTTTAGCAAATTTAAATGCTCCTAATGTGCATTTCCAATTGGAGTCTGACACATTTTGATGTATGTTGAATGCAAGTGACAAACTTTACTTAAATGCAGAAGTTGGCTCGGAAGACTGGCAGCCTGAGGTGGGAATCGTGCGTCAACTAATATATGGAAATTGGCCAAGACAATCAGCTAAGTGCTCGGCAGCGTGCAGAAATCATTAGGAGGAGGTTTGAAAATGCGAATGGCTAGTTAAATGAAGCCATTGCGAGTCGATGCTCGGCTTAGCGATTTCAATTATCAGGCTTGTATCAGAATTGCAACGGGGTTGTAGCATTGAACATGGAAGAGGAACAGGAAGAGAAACGGGAACAGGAATCGGAATCGGGGAACATAACATGCGACCGCCGATTAGCACGTGCCGCTCGCTCGAACTGCACCACCCCCAGTGGTGACCAATGGCCGTGGAGGTGGTGGGCGGCACGTGGCCAACATGAGGCCGGGAGCAGTATCAGAAAATACGGAAAATAAACATAATTACGGCAACTATGGGATGCAGTCGCAGGCAATCTGATAAACGTCGCAAATCGGCAAACACGCAGCAACATTTGTCATCATCAAACAAAGTGGGCGTGAAAATTGCGGATGATACCGGAAGGAAGGAAGTCTGTCTCGTATACAGCTTCCTGTTCCTGGTTCTGGTCCTGGACGGATGCAATCATGTCGAAGGCGTGTGCCAGTTGCCGAAAACGATATTATTTGCCTTTCCCATGAAACAAAAGCCAGCAATGCACTTTCGCCTTAATAATTGCCAATGAAAAGCCTGAGCAACACATCTGAAGGGAGCATATGCTTCGATGCTGCAACTGAAATCAAGAGTCAGCTCAGCAGAGGCTTAAGAAAGCCCACTCGCTACTCGGTAGTCTTAAGAGCATTACCTTAAGTAATTCTTATGCCATTCGCGTACTCCACTTGTCTTCATACCTCACTGTATTTCAGTTTGACCATCACGTACCAACGAGCAGGCTGACGAGATGGCATTGTCCTGCATTCATTACATTTTAATTTGAAGGTTTTCTTGGCACTGCTTGGAGTGGCCCAAATGCGACAGCGAAATATTTGATTCTGGCACTTGCTATTCATATTGTTGCCGAGAAACTAATCATGTCTCAGTCTGCCATGCATTATTTTGTGCGCATTTTCTGATTGCAAAAATCACCGGAGAAATCAGCAAAGTGCGTGAGCACAAACACAAAATAGTCCACAACTCTTCTTCTCCTCTCTCTCTTCCTTCCATATTCCTCATGCTCCTTGCGTCAACAAATTGTTGTCTCTACTTCAGTTTTCTTTGGCTTCTTCGGAACAACGAAACAAACAGTCCCGAAGGGGAATTTTGCCTTCGACAATTTAGCAGCTGAGCTGACAATCAAGTAATCCACATATTGAAATTATTCACAGCATAGAAAATAAATTCGAATATGTTCACAATTTATTAATGGAGTATGTTGAATTTAAATCTTATTTTCGGTTTTTTTAATAAATTTGTAAGAGATAGATCTTCAAAAATAAAAACTGAAACCAACAATTTGAAACAATTTTGTAATTATTTCATTTCCCTTCTTCATAGCGAACTTAGTATAATGATTTGAAAATATTTCAAAAATATTTTAAGGGGAAATATTTTAACTATGTTATTAGGACTAAAGTTGCAGTTGAGTAAATAAAAAAATACAGTCGCAATAACCGGACGGACGCTATAAGCAGAGTCGTTATAACCAGATTCTCCTGCATTTTTAAATATTGAAGAATTCCAGTGAGTTTTTAATGATTTTAATCTGAGGGTGGTTAGGGTTCGCAAATAATTTTTACAAAAAAATAATTTTTTTTTAATTGTAAATTTTTTTTTTTTCATCAACAACCACAATTAAAAAGTATATCGAAAGGTAGCGAGAAATGTAATGACAAAAATGGGAGTTAGCCAATAAATTACAATGCTGAGGCCGATTCGGAGACGTCGAATTCGAGTTTAGCACTTAGTACCCATGTCCCGTAGATGTCCGGGCACTTTGTCCCAGGTCGGCTGTCAAACATAATCACCTTGAGCCGCAAGTGCCCCTGAAACGGACCAGAACAGGCGACGACACCCTCTGCTCATCATCGAAGTGCAAGTTTTTTGTACCGTCTGTCTGCCTGTCTGTATGTGTCTCTGTCTGTCTCGGCGCAAACGAATCTATTCTCAAAGGAAATTTCTGCCGTTTGTCTCTGTGTGAATGAAATATTTTATTTTGGTTTTTATTATGGTTCGCCCCGTTTTTTGGTTTTTAACACATTGTAGAGAATTTTTGTAATTTCAACACGAACAAAACAAACGCACCAAGGGCTGCTGTTGTTGCCTTCCCCATATCGAAAACTTTTTGGCAAGCCCCAAAATGTTGTCCAAAATGCTGGCGAGTATTCGCCAGTGTCCACATCTCGGACTCAAATGATTAATGTGCTCGGCAAGCAACTGCTCAACTGCTCAACTTCCCAAAATAATAAATCGTTTTTTTTTGCTCGCCTCCTTCGTTTTTCCTAGTAAAAAACAAGGGAAATGTCGGCGCATGAAAACTGCCCTGTCACCATTTGCAGAAACGTTTTTATTTAATCTTTTGCCATAAACGTGTGCAAAATTCAAAAACATAATCCTGTAAGAATTGCTAATATTCGGTCTTGTAATCATTTGTATCGAATACAGCAGTAATTTCCTTGCTCAGCTGTTACTGCTGTTCTCCCATCCGATAATCCCTAGAATCTAGGACCTAGATTAATTTAAACTCTCAGATCAGCTAGTTTGCTTTTTAGCAATACCTTCCAGGGTTGATAGGGGCTGAACAGGTATGCAATTAAATGTCTAATTATTATAAATAGACAAACAAAATTATTTTATGTTTGTAGAATTTAAGCATGCAATGTTTTCAATGATAATTATGAATTATTTAAGTGTATTCTGACAATAGAAGATGAGATTATTAAACAACTGTTTTTCAAATAGATCAAATTAACTTTTTTAATAAATATTGAGTAACATTTGAAACTAATTTTAATTTTTATTTTATTTGTAAACAGTGTTCCACTTATTTACAATATTTGAACTGAAATCTCATGCATTAATAAATCCAAAGAAAAATATTAGGTTGTGAAAATCATCAGAATTAATATTTCATTAAGTTTGAAAACAAGTCTGACTCCAATGCGAATAAAAGTGTTAATTACATAATGACTTGCGGAGCACCGCTTACAGCTCCAATAAAAAGGTAGGGGAAAGTTTAGAAATGGCAATATCAGTTAATACCATAACCCAAACGACTCTGTTATTCAACGTTCGAATCAAAACTCACTGAGAGTTGTTGGAACATTCGTGATGATTCGAATGTTTCATTTTTGACTGGTTTTCGCTTGATGTGTGACACGTTGAACTGGAACTTTCAGATGTCTTTTTATTATTGTTTTTGTTTGTTTATAAGGAGTCTGTGCACAGTTTGTGTATAACATAGACAATGATAAGTATTTTATAATTTCATTATAAATTCACATAATATTAAATGCTGGAAGTTGAATGCGGTAAGCATGTAAATCGATTTATTAATTAATAAAGCGTCAATTAAAAATCGAGTTTAGATTTTTTTTAGATCGAGCTGGTTTTGAGAGACATAAAACTTTTGACGCGAAAAAGAGTATTTATTTGGTCTTGTTCTTTTCCTTCCTATACACTGCAAGAAAAATCATATCATGAATAAAAAAGGCAGCAATGGCGCCATCTAGCGGTTGTTGTCGAATTCACGTTATTAATTTTGCTCTGAACATTTGCAAATAAATGAAAGAAGATTTACTGCAAAATCATCGTATGCCAAATTCGTTGATTGATTTTTTATTTATTTTCAGACTGCAGACAAAGAGCGGGTGAGAAAGAGGTTATTGGCCGCCAGAGCACGAAAAGCAGTTTGTGGTAGAAAAGCAGCGAATAAGGTCAGCGAAAACAAATTGAATGCTCAACACTCAGAAGAGCCACACTTGGCCAAGCTGTGAGTACACAAAAGAGGCTTTACAATGCTTTCAATACGCTCGAGAGAGCCTCACGTGGATGAGCCTCTGAACCAAGAGCCCTGAGCAAGTTTCAGCGGTCAACAATAATAAAGACAGAGTCGAAAACAGAAAACAGAAACAGAAAAATAAAAACAAACAAAAATATGAGAAAAGTAAAACCAAATCGAGTTTGACAAAATCCCCAGATAAACCAAATTAACGGGCGTCTATTTCGAATCTTGTTTGGCATGTTTTCTACTATATTATCATGCGAACCATGTCTGCCTGAAAATTAAATGGGGATTTTTTAATTACTGAATTCTGGATTCATGGAATTATTTCCCAAAAAAAAGATACTCATGTGAATCAGCACTGGTAACTCCTTTTAATAAGAGTTCATCCCGCTTTTTCTCATTCATTTCTTCATATCTTCATTTTATTACTTGAGCTCAGTTTTTGGTTTTGGCTTCTGCTGCGGGGCATCGCCTGGGTCTGGGCTTGGGTCTGGGTCTGGGCCTGGGCTGGGGCTGGTTTGCGACTTGGCAGTTTCTTCTTCTTATTATTCGCACAACGTCAGCTCAACGAAATTTCCATATAAAAGCGGGCAGCATCGGCAGCGTAAGTTTAGTCACTTTGGAACTTTAGCTGTTAACTGTCGTTCTCCGTCCACACGTTCCACGTTCGTCGCTTAAGTCTTTCGTTCTGTGAGTCGTTGTTCTCCTACCCCGCTCCCCTCTCTCGGAACCTGCAGCTGCTGATCATTAGCGCTTTGACTAATCTGTGTGTGTTCTTTGTGTTTCTCTGTGAACTATAGATCTGTCTAAAGAAAACATTTGAGCACTATGAAGTACGCAATCATAGCTCTCGCCCTTTTCGCCGTCGTGCACGCCGCTTCCGGTAAGTACCAGGTTTTTGCCGTCACGTCGCATGCGTCATCGGATAGAAAATAAAATTAGTTGAATTAGCAAAGTTAGTTATCTGATGCTGACTTCGAAATACGCAATTACATCATCGTCTATTAGCGACGCGTTTCGGCCATTGGGGAAAAAACAAAACAAATAAACACGATCGATTGTTATTATCATCTTCTCCTAGACTCCACTCGTTATTAGCATCTCTCAAGACTTGTATGCTAATGAAAAATAATAAAAATAATGATAATAAAATAAGCTATTTTCTGGGTTCATCAGTAAAAATTTTAATGTGAGGAGACTTGTCTGCATAAGGAAAAGATAATTACCAAACAATTAAATGCCAAGCTAAGGAAGCTTTTTAAAGTGTTTGAGAATTTTTATATTATTGTGAGTAAATAAAAACCAACCAAATGCTTAGATCGAATGTGTTTGTCAGTCAATGAGTAGATAAATATCGTTATTTATATTTATATTATATTTAGTGACCTAAACAGTCTAAACTGAGGAATCAATGATGATTACATAAATTATTTTATAAATGATTAAACTTTTCTTTTTGTATTTTTATATTTAAAATTGTAACTTATAATCAATCATCAGTCATTCTAACATTAGTTTACAAATTTCGAGAATATTTTTTCAGTGATCTTGAAAGTTAATCTAATCTGAAATTCAAGAATTATATCTGACTAATACTGCAAATTATTTTTTGCAGAGGTCGGCCAGTTTGTGCCACGGGCGGTCTACACCTTGGACTCCGAGGGTCATCAGTCGGCGGTGCATCCCGTGAGTGCCCGCTTGCTGCGTCGTCTGCGCCGTCAGACGTATAGCTCCTCGTCGTCGTCCTCCTCGTCATCGTCCACCAACTCAAATGGTGAGGTGGTCTTTCAAAATGCGAACACTGTGCAAAATCCCGATGGTACCGCAACTTTCCAGCAAAGCATCCATCACATTCCGTAAGTGACATGCTTTAACCCCAAACATAAATTTGACTTTCATAGCCACTTGCCCTTGCAGACCACTGGTGGAATTTGCCTCCCGCTTCAGCGAAGATTCACCCACTAGCGGCGTGAGCGGCGTGCAATCGGCCGGCTTGGGAACCCACGCCTCCACTGGCCAATACAACTCAGGTCAATATTCGGGAAGCAACACAGCCAGCACTGACAGAGTACGGCCACATCACCAATTCTCCTCCGTGTCCGGCACCGTGGATGCTTATGGTAACATAAAGCAGGTCCACACGACAGGTTATGTCAAGAGCAATGGTGAAGTGGTCCAGAAGAAGTCTGAAACGACTAACTAATAAATAAATACTGTAGCCTAGTCTAACGGCCTCGCTGGCCAATTCGAAGTGTAATAATAATTCCATTTCACAAAAGGAGTTTCGTTGTTTTTTTACCATGGAGGGCGTGGCACCTTTGGCTGGCAAACACTTTGGATGATTGCACTCAGCCTTGCTGCTGTTGTTTAATCTCGCAAAAAGTGCATCCCCCGCTCCACTGAGCACGAACAATGTCGATGGGGGCGGCAAGTGGGCGTAGGCAGCCAGTGTTGGTAAATGCTTTCAGCGTTCAGCTTTCAGCACACATTTAGCCAGCCAAGCGGAAGCCAAGCATGTCGCCTCTGAAGCTCTGAACCCAACCCCTCTGTTGGCTCTTAGCGTTGATTAAAACTACGATGACAAATGGCAAACTATGAGGCGTAGGCTTAATGGTCTTGGCCTGTGGGCTGTGGCAAGAGGAAAGGAGGACGCGGTGCATGCAAATCGTATGCTGTTGCAGCCATCTCAGAATATGAATATGTTATTTGCTTGGGGAATTGCCCGAGTCTCAACAGGTGCACGCACTTTGGCGCCCACCGAGCAGTTGCTCAACCCCGCAGCCATCTGGCTTCAAGCCTGGCCACAGATTGCCGAGCAAAATAAGTTAATATGCCAAGAGAGAAAGCAGCGCAACTGTGGAATACCCTGCAGGAGACGGATATCTGTATGTCTCTGCTGTTAAGTATTGTAACCAGTAACTTACGACAACTACAAACTCGCAGATATATGTATAACAGTTGATTCGGCTTAATGCGCCATATACCCTTCTGCTCTCACGTATGCTGGGTATTCATTAACAAGCCCACACGAGCGCACATCCTTCACGTATTCCACCAGACTCGAAATCCTTGCTTGCCTCCTTCACGCCTCCGCCTCCCATTCGATTCCATCTCCATCCATCTCCTTGTCGCGTACAACATGCAAATGCTGAAAAGTTTTGCTCAACTGCGCTGGTTTGTCGACTTGCCACACGGCTTTTCCAAAAGTTTTTAATTATTATAATTAATTACTTTGATCTCGGCTGCAGTCTTTGGATCCAGCTCCTGTTCCTGTTCCTTCTGTGTTGTCTGTTGTCTGCTTGCTGCTGCCTGTTGGCAGAGCTATTAATTTACTTGATTATGTTGGGGTTTTACGGCTAATTCGTTTAGATGATGCTTTCTGGTGCTGCGCTGCTGCTTAACCCCATCGTATGTGTCTCGGCTTCTCGTCTTTTATTATAATTTATTCCACGTAATTGCGAAAGTGTAATGAATTTACTGGCATGTGCATTAAATCAAACTCAAACGAGACTAGCTTTTTGGCATATATCCAAGATTCAGCAGGTGACAAGATGTCTTAAGGTTTGACGCAGTTCTAACTAAAAGAAGTGGTTACCTAATCTTTAACTTTGCTATAATTAACTTTTAATTGTTCTTTGTTCTTATAAAAATTGGTCATCGAAAGGCTCTAAAAATAAGCAAGATCGCATCACAGAAGTCGATACCGTCATGGCTGAAACGCTGGGCTTGTTAAGCAACCTCTAAGTTGTTAAAAGCAAAAAACCAATGAATAAAAGCATCCAAAGAGAAGCTGCTGACAAATATTTTAAATGAAACAAATTTTATTTGTTCGTTTGTATATATTAAAGCTAAAAGTTAGGACAATTTAGGCAAAACGTTGCCGATAAATAAATTAATTTCGGTAATTACAGATACCGAAATTACCCATAGGGTATTATGACTTAGTGCCAACAGAAAATGTATGTAACAGGCAGAAGGAGGCATCTCCGACCCCATAAAGTATATATATTCTTGATCAGCGTCAACAGCCGAGACGATATAGCCATGTCCGTCTGTCCGTCTGTATGAACACCTAGATCTCAGAGCTATAAGAGCTAGAGCTACCAAATTTGGGGACATATTTCCTGTAGGTCCTACGTAGATCAAGTTTATTTCAAAGGTTAGATACCACGCCCCTTTCCGCCCCCAAAAGTCTGTAAAATCCGTAATAATAGACCTAGAGCATTGAATTTTGGTATGCATAATAATAATTATATTCTCAATGAATTTGGTTGAGATCGAATGAAAAACAAGGAAGTTATTAAAGAATCAATTTTATATGGAAAATTCACTTGCAGCTGTCCGCGCTTTGTTTGTTTAGTTGACAGTGTGACCATAACCGTGTTGTGGATTTTTATTCGCTATTTTCAAATATATACAAAAAAACAAGTTTTAGTATATTCGGTGTATTTTTTGTGAAAATATCATTTAAGTTTTTTGTTTTCTCTCGAAATGGGTTGCGGGTATCATACGGTCGAGCACTCTCGACTGTAGCTTTCTTACTTGTTAATTCTTTCTTTGATTACCGATACTTAGTTTTTGTTACTGACTCAGAATAGTCTTCATCCGAATAAATAAATGCATATCATTTACATATATTTTTTTTAATCTAGCTGTCTTCATTGGGAATATTACTCCAATTGGATGCCATTAATTACGCACAATTACCGAGCAATATTAATAATCCATTACAGCTTCGATAAAATTAACTCAATGCAAATATGTGAGTAGAAGTGAAGCAAGGAAGAAAAGAAACTGAAGCGTTGTGGCGCAGGTTGCTCTGATTTCGATTGTATGTAGAGGGAAATGGGAGGAAAAGGGGGCATGGCGATGGAACTGCCATGACCATAGCGGCAGCAGCGCAGAAAACCCATCGCCGCGACGGCTCAAAGAAACGAGCGCTGGGGCAATACGCGTATTCGACGTATACTACAAGTGTATGAGGTGGAAGCATTCGCAGTCGCGTACGCAAAAAGCGCATAGCGTCGCTCGTGTTCTGAATTTTTATGAAACGAGATTGGCGGTGGGACAAAAAGCGGGCCACAAGCAAACTCTCTGATTGATGGGGAGTCAAGCGGAGAGACAACTTGTAGCTGCGACTGCTACTGCGACTTTGACTATGGTTGGAGCATGGAGCGCAACAAATTAAGCAACTTGTGTGGTCCGGGGCCACCACTGAAGACGCCACCTGGCCAGAGATCCAATCCGATTCGTTTCGATTCGAACCGATCCGATGCCAAATTCAGTGCACAAAACTCAACAGCGCCGACTGCCGCCGGACACGAGCGCCGATTGTGTTTGCGACGCCGATGCCGATGCTGATGCCAATGGCTGCGGCTGCGGCTGGACAAGTGACATTTTATTGGCGGCTAAGAGCAAGACGGCCACGTTTTTGCTATTTAGAGGCATGAAAGCAGCGGCAGGTCCTCACATGGATAATTGACAACAGTTAATTCCATTGACTGAGCGAGAATTTAATTATTGGATCGATGTTTGTGCACTCATCGATCCAGCAGTCTCTGTGGGCGGGCGACGGTAGCAACGGTAGCCTCAAGTCATCCAAAGGGGCAATCAACGGCCGATGCAAAACAAAACAGTCAAAACACAAAAAAGAAGCAGCAAATCAACAAAACGTCAACGAAAATCGCCTGACAAATTTTTGCCATTTCAGCGCATCCTTTCGGGATGCAGACACATTTTCAGATGCAGATGCGGATGCGGCAGCAAAAGTCAAAAAAAGCGAAGAGAAATTCACGAACAGCAAAAAAAGGCAGAAGTTCTTTCTCGACGTTATCATCGGAAGCGGAAGCAACAGCAGCCAGCCATGCAGGCAGGCAGTCAGCATTCTGGTGAGCCGTTGACAAGGATGAGGATGACGATGAGGATGAGTGGGAGGATGAGCACGAGGATGTCGAGGACTGCTGCTCGAGTGGCACCTCACTTGCCTGTTGACTTAAATCGTTTAGGTAAAGTTAAACAACTTGTTCCCTTAATTGTTAAACAATGCTCACTCACTCAGACTGCGCGATAAATCCTGCCACTGTTATGGACCCCGACTAACAGACTGACTGCTGGAATAATTGATGCAGAGCTCACGTGAAGTGAAAGCAGTCGGCAACAAGACCATCTGAAAATGTGTAGGAAAAGGGCAAAAACAGAAGAAAAAATATAACAAGGTAAATGCGAGCAGTCGTTGTTATGATATAAGTTATCAAAAAGAAACACATAGGCAGAGGATATCAGAATATTACTTTGCTCTTAACTGTACAAAGTGATTCGGAATTGACAGAAATAAATAACGAAATATTAATGATATATATATTATTTCTCTCAAAAGGAAGCAGTATTTTTAACGAGTAATAGTTATTTATATATTTACAAAATTATGTTTAATAACATATATACAAACACAAAGGCAATTTAAGAGAGCAAACATGGGCCTTCGAATCTGTGTTTTATTTCGTTAACGACATTAATTTTAATTAATTTTACTCTCCTTCAATAAAAATTTAATTAACATTAAGATAATGAAAATAAAAACAAATTGCAACACGCTATTTTGTTTCAATGCTTTATTTTACAATTGACAGTTGACTAAAAATTCTTTCAAGTGTAAGAAGTTAATCTCTCGATATGAAAACATAAAGCAAAAAATGTTCACCAACATGGATGGGCAAGTCTCATACTATTTGGAAAATGTGTTCTTTTTGAAATATGACTCCAGCTAATAATTATTTGAAGTTGTCAAATTTAATGAATGTTGTTAATGAACTTTTATGTACAATATGTGCACTTTTCTCACATTTAGTTACTTGTTGTTTTCTCGGCAGTTAAACGAACGGTGAATGCATCCCTTTGTGTCCAGACTTGGCCTTAAAGGGTGGAACCTGACCCAAAAGTACAGCTTTCAGTTTGAGTTGCTATACTGATATCTACATATGCACAACACTCTTATGGACACATGTCTAGTGGAGGACGTATTTGGATTTTGGTTGACGGTCCCAAGGGAATTCGTATTCATCCACCTACTCGCAGACTCAGAAAAGGTTGACCGCATCACGCACAAGGCATAAGACGAGTAAAAATACGAAAAAAATATATTAAACCGAAATTCAAATTCACTCGGTGACTTTCGCAACATGTTGCTAAGTTGTGTAAATTGTGGTGATATGTATGCTTATAATAATCCCAATAAAATAACTATTTTACTAATCATAAAAAAGTGATTTTGAATTTAAATGTAATCCCCTAAACTGCGCTTCAGCAATTGCAGAGAACAAAGCTTTTTCCCGTTGACCATTTGGTGCACCTCGCCTCGACCTAAAGAGTTCGCGTCGATAAAGCAGTGCATGCGTACAAAGAGTTCTCTTCGAGTTTCGTCTGCTCTCTTATCACACATTGAGACTCGCTCTTGCCGTTTGTCGCAGTTGATTCTTATTGGTGCTTGGGCTCTTTTCGCACTAGCAGAAGGTAAATCTAATGGTAACAGCCCATTTTCTGGATTTGAATAGTGTGTATTGGAATTGTCTTTAAGCAACACTTTATTCAGTATTTTATTAATTAATTCGCTTCAAGTCAATGCACTTCCCACATTAAATTTATTTTTCTCTGTATAGACATTTTGCTTTTAAATAATTTATCGACCTCATAAATTTAAATATTTCCTTCGCATGTTTTTTTTTCTTTTTTGGGTTATACACATTTGTCTGCAACATTTTATTTACGAAGGCACAAAACCAAAAAAATATGCATTAGGTTTTTTTTTTGTGGGCATCTTCCTCAGTGGGGTTTAACAATGGTATTCAAATTAAATTCGTTGTTGCTCTCTGAGCACATTTAATTGAATTGTCGACCAAATTTCCACTTTTTTTAACAAAAACAAAACAAAATTTCATTGTTTGCATATTTAATAAAGCTAATCAAACACGTCGACGGTAGTGCCTCACCCCCAAGCACCCTCCTCACTCCCCTTTCCAATCCTGTCCACTTCCCTCCCCTTACAGTTTTTGCTAGGGGAGTGAGGGGTTGCTCAATGATACCTTCGCAATCGGAAGTTCCGAACAGCAGCAGCAACAACATCAACAGCATCCACAATAATTTATTGTCCGGGTTTGACTATCAAACACTCAAGGACGAGGGTTTACAATGCAGGACTCAAAGCGCATAAAAAGTGGAAAAACAACAACAAGAAAACTGTGAAAAACACAGCGGGAAACCACGCGGCAGCCAAACTAATTTGTTGTCATTTTTATGCGACAAAAGTGCAAACAATAATAGAATATAACAACAACAGTGGAAACAAATCAAGGCATAAACATAGAGACAGTTAGAGAGGGAAGAGTGACGTGACGAGGGCGAGAGAGAGGTAGATCCTTGCAGCTGCCATGAAAATGCATTGATATCAAATTGCCATATCGGAACTCCCCCTATATTCGAGTACTTGCCAAACTGTCTCTGTGTTGAAATATAGTTTAGGAGTCAGTCTTATCAAGTAGAAACAAGTAAGAACGCTCTAATCGAGAGTCCTCGACTATGATATACCCTGTTCCCATTAGTAGTTTGTAATCATAATACTTCTATACACACACTAAAAGTATATATTTGCTTAAAACCTTCTAGCATGAAAATTAGTTAAACAAATAGCTAGTTCGATCTTCAAAAAAAAAATTACAGGATATATTACAACAACAAAACAACTTCTCAAGTTATACGCAATTTATATTAAAAAATATGACTAGTTCTAGATATTCGTACATTTTTGGCAATAGGTGATTGGGATCCAAAACTGAAAGAAAACTTGATCTGATCAATGCAGGAACCTATATACCACATTTGAAGTCACGCACTTATACAGTCAGACTGATCTGGCTAAACTAACACGGCTGTTGATGCAGATCAAAAATAAATATGTATAATTTATAGGGTCGGAGATATCTCCTTCTGCCTGTTTGCCAATTGCAATAAACTATGCCGTTTTTCCCCATATGCAATGGAAAGTTTTTTCAATATATTATTTGAGGCTATTCATTGAATCATATTTAAAATCTTATAGTCATATTATTTATAGTATTAGTAGTAATCGGATGATTAGGAACATAATCATCATTACAAAATAAATTATTTATGAACGTAAACAATTAAAGTAAGAAAGCTACAGTCGGGAGTGCTTGACCGTATGATACCCGCAACCCATTTCGAGAGAAAACAAAAAACTGAAATGATATTTTAACAAAAAATACACCAATATACTGAAATATGTTGTTATACCCGCTACCCATAGGGTAGAAGGGTATTATAACTTAGTGCCAACAGGAAATGTATGTAACAGGCAGAAGGAGGCATCTCCGACCCCATAAAGTATATATATTCTTGATCAGTGTCAACAGCCGAGACGATATAGTCAAGTCCGTCTGTAAGGTTCAGAAAATTTTTCTGAATTTGGTTTTGCGTGTTTTACAATAGATAGATGCATTCCTGTGCAATAATACCGCCAAACCAAATCAATCCTTAACGCATTTCTCTTCCCTTCTTGGAACTCTTTTTATACCCGCTACCCATAGGGTAGTGGGTATTATAACTTAGTGCCAACAGAAAATGTATGTAACAGGCAGAAGGAGGCATCTGCGACCCCATAAAGAATTGATATTACATTTGATTCAATTCAAGAGTCTTGAAGAAAATGTAAAAATGTTGGTAGCAACATTACAATAGGTGCAAGTGTTTTCGTGCATTTAGGCGAAAAAAAGTTTATATTAAAATTACATCTTATTTGGCTTACATCTTACACTTTTTCACTCAAATTTTCAGGAAACGACCACGCAGGTGTATTTTATAAGTGTGCGAAAGGTCAGCAAGAAAGAACTACAACTATACGGCAACACTTTAAAAGTATGTTTTTTTAAGGCCGCAGTGGTCATGGCGAAATTCTAATACAAACTTGATCTACTTGCAAGCATACCTCGTGTTTTCCAAACAATTTTGAAGCTCTAGATCTCAGTCGCCGAGATCTAGGTGTTCATAGAGACAGACGGACATGGCTATATCGTCTCGGCTGTTGACACTGAACAAGAATATATATACTTTATGGGATCGGAGATGCCTCCTTCTGCCTGTTACTTATATTTTCTGTTAGCACTAAGTTATGATACTCTTCTTTCCTATGGGTAGCGAGTATAAAAATAAATGTTTTAAAATGCTTCGCGTGCAGTGCTGCGTGGATTACTGGCTAGCAGTTATATATGTTAATATATATTATGTTTCTTTATTTTGATTCTATAGAAACATAGCCTTGGCATATTAAGTATTTCTAAATTGTATAAAACTATTTTCAAATTACATTTAGAGGATTTGCCAGCAGTCGAACAACCCCTGCACAGTGTGGGTCACACCCGCCAAATGCTTAACCGACGCTTATCCCAATTAGTGGAAATCAAGTGAAAAATTCAACCGCGAAAGCAACCAAAGTCAACAAATGCTCGGACTTGGCTATATCGTCTCGGCTGTTGACACTGATCAAGAATATATATACTTTATGGGGTCGGAGATGCCTCCTTCTGCCTGTTACTTATATTTTCTGTTAGCACTAAGTTATGATACTCATCTTTCCTATGGGTAGCGAGTATAAAAATAAATGTTTTAAAATGCTTCGCGTGCAGTGCTGCGTGGATTACTGGCTAGCAGTTATATATGTTAATATATATTATGTTTATTTATTTTGATTCTATAGAAACATAGCCTTGGCATATTAAGTATTTCTAAATTGTATAAAACTATTTTCAAATTACATTTAGAGGATTTGCCAGCAGTCGAACAACCCCTGCACAGTGTGGGTCACACCCGCCAAATGCTTAACCGACGCTTATCCCAATTAGTGGAAATCAAGTGAAAAATTCAACCGCGAAAGCAACCAAAGTCAACAAATGCTCGCAATTAGCGCAACACACAAATGTCGAGTGTCAATTCACAAATTACAATTGAGGGATGGAGGAATCAGTCACCCATCCACCCGCTCAACAATGCTGGTCATAATCAAAGTAACAGGGATAGCAGCCCTTAACCGGATCCCATGGACAGATTCGCGCATATGGACGAAAATTGATGATGTGAGCAGAGAGCTGAGAACAGAGCAAGTGCCACGTAATCAATTTAACAGTGCCTCATTTCGAATGCGAATTTAAGATGCCATTGTTGCAATGCAGCACTGCCTTCTGCCAGGGATACCACAGAGAGAAAAATTATGTGCTAAAAACAAGAAGGAAAATGATAGTTTTAAAAATGTTTTGTTCTTAAAAATAAGAACAAGAATTCATTATTAAAAACATTCTTGAAACAAGATTTCAATCTTAAGTTTATTTTAAGATTAAAGCCGTCTTCTTCTCAAATTCAAGAATTTTATTCTTGACTTTCTTCTTAAAGTTAAGCATTTCGAATGTTGTAGTTCTCGTCTTCTAATAATAGACTTTGTAAAGCAGTCGTGAATAATTCCTTATGTGGTGCTGGTTTCGGACTCCACTCGATTTGTATATAAAACGGTTACTTTGGAAGTAATAAGTTGAAATATTGAAAAAAAAGTAAGTAACTATAGATAATTATTAAAGAATATAAATAAAAAATGAAAATAAATCAAGTAAGAAAGCTTCAGTCGAGGGAGCTCGACTGTAAAATACCCGATTCCCATTTCGAAAGAATACAAAACACTTCGATGATATTTGAGTAACAAATATTCCAATCAAATGTACCAAAATTTGTTTTTAGTGTAACATATATTTGAAAAAATACATAATATATATACATGGTCACTCTGTCAACTAAACTAACAAAGCGAAAACTGCTACATGGGAATTTTGCCCTAAGTGTTCTACTCGCTACCCATAGGGTAGAAAGGTTAAATAATTAAGTGCCAACAGAAAATCAATGTAACAGGCAGAAGGAGGCAACTCCGGCCTCATAAAGTATGTACATATATTCTTGATCAGCGTCAACAGTCGAGACGATATAGCTATGTCTGTCCGTCTGTATGTATACCTAGATCTCGGAGACCATATAAGCTTTATTTTAAACACGTGTTGTTGCTGCACGCAGATAAAGTTTATTTTATAATTAACGCACGCCCACTACCGCCTTAAAAGGTCGCACGTCTGCTAGTCGCAATGTGCGTCGGTGCCTGAGTTCGAATCCATCTTGTAAAATTTTTGGGTATTTCACTTTTCGAGCGCACTCAACTTTTTTTACTTGTTACTTTCTTTAATTAATATTATATTCATGAATTCAGGTCTATCTTAAAAGCTACAAAAAATTTTATTTCAAAAATGTTCAATCTAGAATTCTTTTAGAATTTCGTTCTTGATGCAAGAATTTGCCTTCTGGGTGCAATTTTGAAATCATATGAACATGATTCAAGAATTTATTCTTGATTTCAGCACATTTTTTTCTCTGTGTACGATATATGATACGCGTGATGTCCCATTTCATTTGTAAGTTGTTTAAAGTTAAAGCTCTTTCGTTGAATTTCGATTCGGATCGTTTCTGGTTATTTACGCCTCCTGCCTGGCTTTCGGGTCGCCTTTTATGTTTCTAATGTCGCATAAACAGTGTTTAATAATGCACTAACCTTGGCGTCTCTTCACTAACCAAATAAGACCTGCAACCCGCCCACGTATCATGCAAGGAGTGGGAAATGGCTGCTCCGTCGACAGTGATTAATATTTAATTCGTGTGCGATGGATATTTTTCCAGTTTGTATTTTGGGTAAATTTAATGGTTGACAGAAGACAGCCAGCGAGCAATGTCAACCTTATTGTCCGGCCCCATTCTCATCTCCGTCTTCATCTCCCCCGTTTTCACATTCCCTATGCCTTCAAATTTGACTTGCAAGTTGAATTTGGCGGCGACCTTTGGGAACCCACAATGTTTACCATGTTCACCTGTTTGCCATGCATCACTTTCTTCATTTTGAGCTTTTGAAATATTCCGTTTGACCTGAAAACCAAAACAAATACTCCTACACCAACGACAACATTATTTCTAACTTCACAGACTTCTCGCATGCCATAAATTGCCAGCCAGTTGCATATGAGCCACATCTCATCCTCTCAATTTCATTTTCCTGGTCGTAATCACGGTTTTCATTATATTTCCGAATTGCTGATTTCATACAATTGCTAACGATTACAACTTGCTCCTTGGAAGAGGGCGTCAAAGAGAGAAAGAGAGTAAAGGAAAAAACAAACCCAAACTCCCCCAGAGTGCAATTAGGCAGCGAACTATAAAATTTCAGTGTTTGTCTTGGCAGATACGTTCGCACAGATAAATGTATGTATCTATGTATGCTCCAAGGCAAACACACACAACTTTGCAACATAACCACGCCTCCGCCCGTCTGTTTTGACAACCGCCCCCACCCTCGGCAGGCCACATAGGGCAATTGCCTGTACGCATAATTGGCCTTCTGTGGGCCCCGCAACACCATTCCCGGCACTTTAATGAGCTGTCGACGTTTTTACTTTTGCGTAGCGGCATCTTTATGCGATTACGACAATAGTGTATCCTATGTACATAGGTATATAGGCTGTGAAGTCTTCATTACGCAAGTTTTTTTAAATTGTCTTATTTCAGTTAGATAGCTTTTGAGAGCAGGCAATATGTTAACAAAGATAGCAACATACTCAACTTCGTGTCCATCGCTAAACGTAAATGGTGTCAAGTCAAACAGAGCGCTGTTAATTAACAGCACATGTCAATGCTGCAATGTTGATTGATGCTAAGCAGAACAGAGCACAGGCCACTGCATCTCTTCTCCGAACTTCTTACTCTATTTACTTTAGTAAGAGTAAAATTCAGACAGCATAGCGGTCGCCCTCTTCAACAATTTTATTACATCGTAATTTACCCGGTCAAGTTGAATGTTATCTAAGCCTAATAATATATAATTTGAACTAAAACATACCATAGTCGGCTGGTCTTATGATTTCCGTGATCACAGCATCGGTCATGCGACGAAGCGTGTCGCTGATCTCGTCCCATTCCTTCTCCTCGGGCAGACCAAACAATTCCGCATAGTAGCGAACCTTGGGTGCATTTCCGCTGGATCGGAATGCAATCCACATGCCGTTGTTGAAGGTGAAAGTGATGCTCTGCTTGTTGGGCGTGTTCGGCAACCTTGTCTGCATGTCTGGCGTGGATGTGTCCAAGCCAGTCGTCAGATCCCGCACGAACTTAACCTCAAACTCACCATCCAGTATGAACTTGGGATAGGTGCCGGGCCGATTTTCGTCGAAGCGGCGCAACTTGTTGAACATCGAGGTCATCTTTGTGGGATTGTCATAGTGGAAGTCACCGCTGATGGTTGCATGGAAGCCATAGGTGTCATAGATCTCGCGCAGTTTCTCCGTCAGCGTCACTCTGCGTGTGGTGCGCAAATGGCTCGCCATGGTGGCCAGCTGGCAGGCGGCATGGATGCCATCCTTGTCCGGCACCATTGTGGAGAACATATAGCCAATGGGCTGCTCGAAGGCAAACAGCACAGTCTTGCCCAACTTTTCCAGTTCGATGGCCTTGTTGGCCATCCACTTGAAGCCCACAAGTGTCTCCACAAATACGAAGCCCTCGGCTCGCGACATGGCACCCAGAATCTTGGAGCTGACGGTGGTGGCCAGCATTACACAGTTCGACATATTGGGTTTGCTGCAGCGCATCCTGTAGCTCTCCAGTGCCCACCAGCCGAGTAGAGCGCCCAGCTCGTTGCCATTGAATAGCTTCCATCTGCTTTTGGGACTCAGTTCAGCCACTGCCAGACGATCGGCGTCCGGATCATTTGCCAGTATGATGGTGCAGTGCTCTTCATTCGCTTTCCTCAAGGCCAGAGCCATCGCATCTTTGCCATCTGCATAAAATAACCAAATTCAATTTTCAATGCACTTCGTGTACCCCATTTGACTGCCCCAAATAGAGGCAGCGCTTTCTATGCATAGCGAGTTTTGCTACAAAAGACAGTAAACTGCAATTTAAATTACCGAGGGGATCCGGGAAGATGGTGGTGGGAAAATCTGGATCCGGATCTTTTTGCTGCACCACCGGAATCAGCGGCTTGAGACGGGCCTGATAGAATGCTTCGCGGACATACTGAAAGCCCACGCCATGCAGCGCAGTGTAGACGAACCTCAGCTGACTACACTCGTTTGTCTCCACATACTCCTGGGGGATTAGCTTCTTCATGGCCTCATAGTACGCCGGATAGACGTCGCGAAAGGGGTCAAACAGCAGCGGATGGTCATCGAGTATCGAGAGGTCCCAGGACGAAGGCAACGGCTCCAGACGTTTCATCATGGCCGTATGAATATTCTTGTCATGTGGTGTTAGAATCGGAGCACCATTTGACCAGAAGATTTTGAAGCCATTATCGCTTTTAGGGTTGTGCGATCCTGTCACAGCAATGCCCGCCAGACACTTCAGATTTATCACAGCAAACGAGACCAGCGGAGTGGGCGTCATGCGATTGAAGAGATAGACCCGAAAATTGGAATTAAGAAAGACCGCAGCCAGCAGCTGGGCAAAGCGTTTGCCATTGTAGCGTCCATCGTGGCCAATGACGACGCCTTGTGCCTCCCGCTTAGCCACATTGGGACACACCTCCTGCAAATACTCGCTGAGTCCTTGACCCACTTGTATGGTGACCAGATCGTTGATCGAATCGAAGCCAGCCCGCATACCAGATCTTAGTCCCGCAGTGCCAAAGTAATTGTAGTGACAGAGTCGAGTGCGCAACGCCTCCCAATCCTTCTCATTGACGGCATCGAGAACTTGCTGCAGTGTTGCCGCATTCCTGTCCCACATGATCCAGTTCTTGATCTGGTCATCCAGCTCCTTGTCGTCGGACAACTCGAGACTGCTAATCAGCTCGGCGGGCGAGACGGGAGCTTTTGATGCGCACATTTTTAAATTTAGATTTTGACAGTATAAAACTGAAACAATAAATACTTGTAATCGACAAATGGCAATGAAACGACATGTAAGACTCTGTAACTAAATAGGGAATTCAATTAAGGTATATTAAAGATATATCAAAAACAACTTTGGATGTTCCATCTGTCTGTCCATATGAGATTTTAAAACTAGCTACCTACATATGTAATTCAAAGCTCGAGTTTGATCTGCGCTTGTTCGTATTCCGATCGATATTCATTCATGTAGCATCAATATCGACTGAGACTAGTTTATTGTATACATCCCTTCATATGTCCTCATCGTTTGTTTATAAATAAGAGATTGTAAGAGCTAACGACTAAATTTAGAATGTAGAGTCGTGTTTACTAAGCACAGATTAGGTGAATATCAAATTTTAGAAAGACGTAGCTTTGGATTTCGACGAGTTCTAAGTGATATTTATTATCGCCTCTGACATCATATAAATCTGGTTTGGATTATTATTAATGAATATGCAAGGAACAATTATTTATTCAGATTTACGTCAAACAGCTTTTGCATTATGTATTTTAATATCTTTACTACTTAATGGTATATAGTATTTATAATCACATCCCTCAGTATTCGTAGTTGATCCCTTAAATCCGTTTAAGGCGACTGCATTTGCATTCCCCAGCACGTAGAGTTCCATTCCCATTTTCAGTTGCTCGGCAAGTTGACCAATTGAAAATTTATGCGGTGCTCATTTCGATTTACGACCGCCAAATACGTCCTCTGGGAAAGTCGGACGTTGGGCTAAGCACCGACAACCACAAATTGATCTATTGGCAATTTGATTTGGGCTTCTAGATGAATTTATGGCCAACAGTCAGCAACAATTGGCCTAAGCACAGTCAAAGAGTTGTCTTCGGTGGTCGTAATAAATATCGATACTTTTTATGCCATTTACTCTCTCACACACACACACACACTGATAGAGACTGCGCAACATTAACATGATTTCAATTTGTCATCAATTATGCAAAGCGAGTCTACGAACAGAGTTTCGCCCCATTTGTTTGGGGCTGCAACAACACTTGGCATTTGCCCCACTCCTCCTCGTTTTAAGGTGTGAGTAATTTGCAGCGGTAATTGGGTTACACAGGCGCATGCAACATTTATCAGTCAATGGCATGGGCGACATCCCCCCTAAAACTCCACTGACGTGGCATTAGACGAGTCACCAGCCATTACCGTGCAGCTCCCCCATGCAGTTGCCACATGCACAACGCCCTCTGTCCACTGTCTGCGTTGCACAGAGTGCACTCTGACACGTCAATCGCATTCTAAACATTCAACGCACTCGCATCCTGGCTACAGTGGAGTCGCAGCTCGTCGGAATGCAGTAACATTGCCATTCACACTCGCACTCACACTCGCACTTACATTCACAGTTGCCACTGTTGCAATACTTGGAGCATTAGTTCGACCACACAAAATGCATTTCGCGTCAAATTGTCAAAGTGTTAATTAAAAATGGACACTCGCATAGGCAGCACAACATAGACAGACTTCGTGCCCCATACTCCTTCTAACTCTCCGAGTTATTCATTCCCACACACTCACCATACTTCTTGCATACCTATTGAAGGAGCTCAGCCATCTCCCCTCTTTTTATCCTCACTTCACTTTGTGACTTGCTTAAAGTTCGAAGATGCTTTTAAAGGAAAATTCACTTCAATTGGATATTTCTAACATTATCCCGAAATTAATCAAAATAGAGTCTCATTGAAAACAGATTTTTTTAATGAAATCATTTACTCTGAAGTGGAATTTTTTCTGCACTACTGCAAATGCGTGTAAATGTTGTAATATTGATAATAACTATAATAATGAGTGCATTCATGCAGACGTCTAATATGTAACAAATAGTCGAAACCATTTGCTTTAAATGTTCTTAATATTACAATCAATTTATAAACGAGAAAGTGCCTAAGATGCCTTCAAATTATAACTGACTGTAAATGTTAATTGCAAATATTTCTGAAATATTTGTACATGTAGTCTGTAGTCTACATATGGAATAGTCTAAGTTCGCAGCAAGTCATTAATAGCATTCACCTTTTTGTGATCTTTACCGAAATGCAACAGAAGTAACTTCAACTACAACATGTATCTTAAAGTGCTTGATGGTTTTATCTATTGGATCTGTTAGAGCTTTTGGGTAATTCTCTAATTTGCATAGAAAATAGCTAAGCGATTTGCTTGTGCTTGTTTCCGGGCCGTAAAATCTTTCTTGCGGCATCAAATATTGAGTGTTTACGGCATAAGGTCTCCGCTTACATATCCCGGGACTTTGCTACATAATGTGTTTGCATAATTTTAATCGTTGGGAATCAAAATGGGAATGAGCATTGAAAATGGGAAGTTAGATGTCGGTTGCGAATGGATATGAGCATGGGCACTGCGGGGATGGATGGATGGATGGGGCTTTGACTTCCCGGTCTATCTCTTGCGTTGATTCGTTTTGTTTCGAGACGCAGCTAACTGCAAAATTGCTGTTGTGTGAATTTTTTATTGCACCCCCGAGTGCCCTCTGCGGCAGTCAACTGGCCCATGGATCCATCCATGTGTGCTCATGTTGGTCTGGGACGGAAGATATTCAACTTCAATAACTAACGCTATCAAACCTATTAAAATGCTAATTTAAAAGCGTAACGAGTCACAATACCAACAGATATAATGTTTTAAGAAATAGAACTGACTTCAGGTAAAATAACCTTATTGATTGCTTATAAAGTTGATGTATATGTATATTCTTTGATTATATGCAAATCTGTCAAAAAAGCGATGAACATTCAAAAAATATATATCAAAAAATTATATAATAAGTCAAAGTGATAAAATTTGAGATCTGCTACTCTCCATACTATTCATTGCACTGTTTAATATATAATATTTTTCATAAAATTAAAGAAATCAAACAGGGATGACAAAATTGGGTAAAAGGAAAAAAATCGTTTAATCTTCCATTTTCTTACATACAAATATTTTATTCCCACTCCATATTATTACATAAATTTTGTACAATTTGAGTTTTCAAATCTGTCAAATCTGCGTCTGTCAAACAAATCCCAGTTAAAGTTTCGCAGCACCTGCCCGTTGGATGCCATTAAATTAGAACCAAATCATTCATTCATTTCGAGTGAAGGACTAAAGACTGTCCTCCAAATTGATATTGACATTTTTGTGCGAGACTTCGAAATATATTTTGACACATTTTTGTATGCTTTGAAATTGATTTGCTTATTTGCTGAAAAGTGGTTTTTAATGTCTGAACTCGGGATGGGATGACATTTAAGAGGCTTGATAAATGCGAAATACATGCAAATGCCCATGATAATGCCGAACTTTCAACTTGCAAATCCAATTCGATAAGGTTTTCGATGGAAGTGTTTCCCCTTTTACCGCTTTGAGCTGTGTTTTTGGGGGATAGTTTTAGGACTTCTGGGTTTTCCATTTTTCCCAGTCCAGCATAATAAATAACTGTAATTTGTTTATGTGGCTTTTCATATTCTGAAATTCACTTCAATGCCAAATGCAAAATGTGCAAATGAAATTTACATCATTTGTTTATTTGTCTATCGCTCATGTCCTGTGGTTTTAGCAACATAGTGCAAAAAAAAAATAAAAAAAAATACATATATCCTTGGGGAAAACTGCGTAGCAATTCATATTTTTTTTTAGCTTCACAAAGTTGAAGAAGAAGCTGGGCAGCACCCAGAAAGAAAAAAAAACAAAAAATAAAACACATTGCAAATTTGATTACCGACCAACAAAAATGTTTGCATATTTTTTTCGAATTTTTGCCATCTTTCTTTTTGGGCTATCTTTCGTTTTTGGCCAGAATAAACTTTTAAATTAAGGCATTATGTTTATGTATTTGATGCAAATGTAAAATGCCCACTCGCAATTGCCGAAGGACCTTCACACATCGCTGGCCAAAGGGTCAGAAATCCAATTTGAGACACATTCGCTTATGATACTTTGGTTCCATCTACAATACACCCTGTCTTAAATGCAAATGTGTACAGCACAAACGGTAATAATGAATGTACGAATGTGAATTCTCTTTACAAATGGTGTATATTATAAATATGTAAACATAAGTATAGTAAATGTAAAGGTATTTCTGGAAATCTCTGATTACAAGATGTAGATCCAGTTTTTGGCCAAATTAAAATGTAAAAACTCAATTAGAACAATATTGTTGAAATACTGTAATCTATATAATATTGTATATAAAAGAATATTTACAGGCCATCTGCTAGCCGTGTGATAGTAACACACACTCAATTGCACATTCACCAAAATCTTATATGGCGAATCTAAAGAACCAACATTTTTATTGCCCGTCAAATTGTCTCTTCGTCTGCGGCTCAGTCGCCCGTGCATTCGTTCCCTGCTCTCTCTTTTCTACTTTTTCGTTTCCTTTGCTCTCTTACCCACTCTGTACACATCCTCCAACGCAATCAAACGTTGTCCCGGAGTTCTCAACAGAAGCAGCACAATTTTTGATTTCATTTCACAAATAGCGACAGTCACTTGACTTTCCTTGGGTCCTCGATAGAATCTGAGCCCCGGCCAGCTTCAGCTGTCTGCTCTTGCTCCTGCTCCGGCCACGATGCTGTTTAATTGGAAATGGTCGAGCTTTGATTGCGATTGCCTGGCCAGGCAAATCGCAAGCCGGTAAGATTATTATTGCAGCTCGTAAGCGGTTTGGCAATCATCATTAGAATTGGGCAAAACAGCCAGCAGTGACTCGTAATTGTGCTGTAGATTGCCTGACAGAATTGTAGCTAAAACTGAATCTGCCTGCCATGTGGATGGTTGGGGCAATGACGTGACATGGCAACAACATGACATTCAACTTCACACCTATTTAACAGACTGTTGAAAGGGTTTCTGGTCGATACGAAAACTTTGATGGAATTGTTGGCATTTTTACCCACAAAATTGCCTGGATTTCTGCGCATTAATATCTAAATCAAATAAAAAATAAAAGAGGAAACGAATGCGAATACGAAAATACAAAAAAAAAAACAAATGAGAAACGTGTCAACAGTTCAAAGTGGGTTCAGCTGCCAATTGGATATGTGAATGACGCGTTTGCACGGATTTGCACTTTGGCGGTAAACCCGCTTCATCAGCCCAACAGCCACTGAAGTTTGGGGTTAAGTTTGCTGTGCCACAGGAGACGCACACCAACACAAACACTACACGACACACTCGCACAAGTTTATCTGCCATCTGATTGCACCAAATTGTAAATGGCTTTTTGGCTGTCAACTGAATTTACATGCGAAATCAACTGCAGCTGTATCATTTGCCTTGTCTACGCGCATATTCAAGGGGTGTGGCATTTGGAACTAGTTGTCGATTTATGCACTCAGCATCGATTGCTGTTCAAGTATTGAATATTCTTATTTAACAGTTGTTAAAGGGAAAATACATGTATTAAATAAATTAGTTTCACATTTAATCTATTAAAGTAAGTGGCGCCACTTGAAATTAAACGGCTAGAAGGCAAAGGCAAATGGGAGTGCTGGCGCCATCTAACGGCCAGTATCAGGTATTTACTTTTCTTCGCTTCGATAAATTGAATTAAGAAAGATAATGCTGTCCACTGATCTTGGCGCCAGTCTGCTCCTCTTCTCGGTAACAATATTGCCAGCTAATGAAAACGACCTTTCTGCTGCTGCGCTGCTAGCTGGAATTGATTGAATTCGCATGGCCAATTTGAATAAATGGGGATATTTAAATTTATTTTCTTCACCACCTATACATTAAATTAAAAGATTCACTCATTGCAATGCATTACTGGCTGTATTTCCCAACTTTTTCCCAAGGCGTTGTTGTTTTCTTGAGTGCAGATGCTTCCATTAAATTGGAAAATAAGAAAGTATCTCCTTGGGTGCATGGGCTACTGCAAGATGTCTCGGTCTGTTCTTCAATTCCAATATTTGAATCCATTGAGAATACAGATGGCGATGGTGTAGTTTGTCGAATATCATGTGGGAAATGCAGAAATCCTTTATATCCATAGGTCATCACTTTGCATTTTATTTACTGGTGGATACATAAAAAATGGTGCTTTGTGCCACATGCTAAGATTGACCATCCAAATCTATTGCATGTTTTGCAAAATTGCAATGGACGGAACATCCTCTGCATTTGGCGCGCATATTTTTTTATAATGTTTATAGATGGCACCACATAGCAAATTGATGACGAATTAGTTAATTGCAACTTTTTAAAAATAGTTTCAAACAGGCCCTCAAGGGATTTTAATATGTTGAAGTTTACTTTGATCAGACGACTACTCTCTTCGGATGTATTAAAAATGTTGTTTATTTCCACCCAATTATCTTTTATCGACTTTATCATGCGATAATGGGAATTCCATAGAGTTGGTCACTGTCCTTTTTGCGAGGTGGCAGATGTTGCATGTTGGCCTTTTTGAAATATTTAACAATTTTTGTACATGAACCCATCAACTCAACTAGGAATTCATAGGTCGAAAATGATTTTTGAGCACATTAGAAAACAAATGGCAGTTCAGTCGTTTATAATCCTCGAGTGCTTTAATCATATTAGTTCCAGTATCCGTAATGAATTTCACCAGCCCGATGTCATGCACTCCAAATTCCACAAATAAACTCTTAAATTTTTCCTTTATGTTTTATCCGGCCAACCTCTCGAAATCCCATCACTATGTCTTCAAAATTGAGGAATTTGCGTCTGATGTAATTGTCCGTCCACATATCGAGTGTCGCCGTCGCTCCACCGCTGCGCACCACGTTGAAAATTTCGTCTCTTATTTCCATTTTTATTTTATTTTGCCTTTGACCCTACATCTATATCCAGGGGGGTATAAAGTTGTAGGGTCAGGAAGGAGGTCCTCAACATTCACGTGCTCCCCGTATGTAACGCCCATTTTAATAAAAAATTTTATCATTTCCATGAATCCGGATCCATTGAAAATGGTCTACAATCTTCTGATATCCATATTGTGCACTTATCCACGGCCTGCACTCCTTAATAGGCTTACAACAATCATGCATGTTTAAGTTGGTTGTTTGCCCATTGTTGAATATCAAGACCATGCTGCACGTGCGGCAATAGACGTAACCTTCTAAAATCGTGAAGTCATCCTTGATTATTTCTGCAAGAATGTTCACACAAAGCTGCGTCCTTTACGCTGGCCAGATAGTGAATACGTCCCATTGCAGATGTTATCGCGTATTGTTTTTAGTTCTAGGTTCATTTTGATAATTTTACCAAATAAATTGGTATCCGCTTTCGTGTTTAATGAAATTAATTGTGAAAACTGGAGGTGGAATATAATCGATATTCATTATCGCAATTTAGTGCAATTAAATCATAATCGATGCACCATCACGATGATTGCAACCGTCGATTGTGCTCGTGAGTCACCGTGCGTGCTGGTGCTCAAACATCTTCGAACAATTCAATTAGTTCCAATCATCTTGATCGTACTTGTTCGACTTTTCGCTCATGTTCAAATCAAACGAGCATTTACAATCGGGTTCGGTTCGAGCAGTTGTGATTGGATTGATTGTTCGCAAACAAGTCATGACCAAACGAGCATTGATTAATAATGTTCGAAATGGGTTCGATCAAAACAAGCACGAACAATTATTGGATATGAGCGAAAATGATAGCCATCGAAATCTATGATTACTCGACTTACGAAATCAACTGCAGCTGTATCATTTGCCTTGTCTACGCATCTATTCAAGGGACTAGAACTTAAGTATCAGCCACAATCGATATCGAACTAGTTGTCGATTTACGCACTCAGCATCGGTTGCAGTTAAGATTCTTATTCTATTCAGGAGTCTATTCAAGTATAGAACGTCTTATTTAACAGTTGTTTAAAGGAAATACTTTTATTTAATAAATTAGTTTCTCATTTAATCTATACCAAAAAACTGTATGATTCTTTAATAATTAATTCATTAATAAATTCCTTGTTTTTCATTCGATCACAACATTTACAGGAATCATTGAGATTATAATTATTAATTATAATTATTATTATGCATACCAAAATTCAATGCTCTAGGTTCATTATTACGGCTTTTCCAGTTTTTGGGGGCGGAAAGGGGCGTGACGAAAAATCTAAAAGAAACTTGATCTGCGTAAGACCTACACGAATACTGTCACCAAATTTGATATCTCTAGGTCATTCACACACCTAAAACGTCCATATGCATTGGGCACAACTATTTTGATAAATAAATTAACGAATAACTTTTGTTCCACTAATCAGATGCTTACCAAAATTACAAGGTATATTAAAAGCACAGATGGCTTACCAAATTACACATCATTATACAAAGAACTGGAGTTACACGCGATTTACATAGAAAAAACGTGACTTGTTCTAGATTTATGCATATTGTGGGCGAAAGAGGCGTGGCGTCCAAATTTGGTGTCTCTATGTCTTATAGTCTCTGATATCTAGGTGTTCATTGACAGACGGACATGGCTATATCTCGGCTGTTGACACTGATCAAGAATATATATACTTTATGGGGTCGGAGATGCCTTCACTCATTTTTATATTGTACATAAATTGGGTATTTCCTTTATTATGTTGCAGTTATACATTTTATGTTATGTTATAGTAAGCTTATGTAATATTAGCTATAATATATGAATATTCCATTGTATTTACATATTATATAATACAATTTCGAGCAAATTGGATTGGAAAATATGCATCCATATACGCAAACTTGCGAAAACGACGAATGCCACAGTATCAAGTGAAAACTCTGGAATGCAAGGAGACGAACACGTTCTGAGTTCGCGGATCGTGTCTATCAGTGTGTATGTAGGGTAGATTTCTATTACGGCTCGTCACCGTTGTTGCAATTGGTGCATTTTCCTGCTTGCAAGTGGATTCAATGCGTAAAATCAATATAAAATTGTAATTTCTTTAATGTCTTCTTAGCGTGTACCACAACACCTTCTTAAAATGATCGTGAATCAATTCACCTTCTAGGTGCTACAGTTTAGGCTGTCGTTTGATAGTAGCTTGTGACATGTAAGGAAAACAAACAACTTTACATATGGTATGTACATTAATACTAATAATCTAATATAATATTCATATGGTCCGTAAAGTGAGAGTATCAGTTGTGGATACTGCAAAAATCAAAGCCGCCATACTATGCATATTGAAAAAAACTAAACATTTGTCGATTTGTTAGAGAAGTGATGTATTTAACTCCTGAGTGCTCTTTTGAGTACACACAGTGCCGACGACGCGACGACGGCGACGACAAGCAGGCAGACTGAGTCTGATTGGTGAAGGGGTTGTTGGGGAACTGTCAGGGAAGGGATGTGGCAGAAATATAAAATTATTGATTATCAGCGATGGCATCTCAGCGATTTGCTGCAACAAGCCACGTTTCACTTTTTTGCTAACAGCGCCTGCATCGATTCGCAGTCCTGCCTCTCGGCTCCCTCCTCCCCTGGCGACCACTGCCCCTGGCCTTGTATGGCCCCTCGGCTGGCTGTGTTCGCTCAAGTTGCTGACCAAGATCCCATCATTAAAAGCATTGTGCGATATCGACACCTTTGTCAGCACGTTGCTTTTTTATTTATTTAAGTTTGTTTTTGTATTTTGTTCGGCTGGAGCAGAAAAAGCGAGATCGTTTCGCTTGTCGCAAGTGTTGTCAACAGGTTCCGCGGAATGCCGCAGCAGGAGGCGAGCGGAGGTGGCAGGAAGAAGAGACTGTGAAGCTAAACTGGCTGATGGCAGAGATCGTTCATCATCATCGCGGATGACAAGTGATCAAAGATGCAGTAATATTTTACAGCAGTTCGTTGTCTCTCTCTCTTTCTCTGTTGGTCGAAGAATGCCCACAAATGCGTTGACACATTTTATTTGTGGTCTTCGTCTCGAACTCCGTCCTGCTTTCTACTTAGTTGTCCTTATCACTTTGTCATTAGGTCTGTGGCCCCAACACGTTCATAAATATTTATAACTGCTGTAGAACTCAAGTGAGCTGCACAGATTTCAGATATTCACCTCTTCTTGAACATTGATTAAATGTTTAACTGTTTAACTGTTGGCCGAATATGGTGAGTGTAGTTCATAAATTAAAAGAAAAGGGCTGGAAACTCAATTAAAGTAAGTATCGCCAACTAACTGTTAATTACTGCTTACTTACCAATTAAACATTAATAAATAACTAACAAATGTCTAGGCCAAGGAAGCGAGCATACCAAAGTCTTTGACTGCAGGCTCAATGCACGTGCCGCGAATTCCAGCAAAGCCAAAAGACAGGAGCCAAGTTAAGCCACGTTAAGACCAGACCATCGGGCAATCGGTCTAAAAGCAGAGTGGCAAGTATGACCATTTATGGCATTCGAATCCCATTAAAAATTATTAGCTGGATCGCCGTCAAAGAGCAAATTATGGATTAATGGCCAATTGCTCGATCATCCCATTCGATCATCCTCCAGTCGCATGGTGCGTGTCCAGCAAGCAAATGAAGTTGCAGTCCAACGGAATTGAAATTGGAATTCCACGACACAAGTTGGTCGGTTCATCAGCCAAGTTATTCCTCTATTAGCTCGCTTTTAATCAGGTGAAAGGCGAAGCATACCTCTAATTACTTGTCTTAGATTTCTTCAAAATTGCCTAGTCAAAAATAACACCTGCCCAAATGATGAAGTAATTAACTGAATACCAAGTAGGCCTTAATCCTTTTTTGCCGCTAGCCGTTGCTCTTCTTGTTGTTGGCTCATTAAAATTAATGGCAAGACTGCCGCCAACACAGTTTCTGCATATTAATGTCCCAAATGTCCACGGGGATAATAAACCGCTAATAAGAAATTAAAAGACACTTGTCCAATGTCCCCGCAACGAAACACGACTCTCTCCAATTTGACAGCGACAACTGTTTGTTTTAATTTGGAAGATTTTTCATTGACGCCCTAAAAAATTAACTAATTGGTAAATGATGGAACTGCCAGCTGCCACAACGTCTGCGAACGGGTTGAGCCAAAGCCATAAACCTTGAGATGAATTTTTAAGCATTCCTTCCCCAAAATGACCGTCTTGGGAGTGCTACTTGACAGCGAAGGGGAGGGAATAAATTGGTCCACTTTGGGACGGCGTTGACACCTCATCACGGTATTCAGGTGTATTCGATTTTGCTCTGTAAATGGTTTCATATTAAATTTGCCGAATGCGCCCAAAGGTCCGAATACAAATTTGCTATGCTTTATGCAAATTAAATGCATATGACTGCATTTTTACAGACTTTACGGACTTCGCAGCTGAAACGCAGCCCTTGACAATAATTAAATAAAATGCGAGTTGTACTCGCAATAGCACCCTGCATTTGATGACCCATAGGGTATGTTAGCTAAGATAAGAGAAGAGACTGCTCACTGTAACTACTTTAGCTGCTCACTCTGTTTTCAAATCCGTATTGAGTGTTTTACATAAAAAGGGTTTAAACACAATTCAATTTATTAATTATGAAATTAATTGCAAACGGGATTATCGGTTTGCTAAAAATGTTTAATACATTTAATGGAAGTATATTCAATTATTAAAACATACTTTCATTGATTACATAAAATATTTTTACAGGACCTCTCAACTTTAGCAAACATAGGGTATAAGTGAGTTTAGCAAACTATGAGAAGGCCCTACTTGTATTTAATACCCATGCAATCCAATGAGCCTTTCCCGCGTGTATTTATGGATGCACTGCGTGCGAATCCTAGGCCCAGTGGACAACGGCTGAACGGTGGACAGAGCGTGGCACATTTGTTTATTGTTTTCGCAATTACAATTAAAATTTTTTTGTGCTGACCGCGGGTTTTGGTGCAAAAATTATCGCCAAGCCCATTTACGGTAATTATTTAATGTGCACTCCCCAGGTGGGAGCCCAAATCGTAAAGGTTGCCAAGCTGCCAAGCTGCCAGGTTGCCAGGCCTGGCCAACAACAATACCAATTGCAACATCAATGGAATTAACGTAAATGCGTGCAGGACAACTCCCACTTCTCCCAGTCTGAAGCGACTGGGCCCAGGGCCACACTGTGTCAGTCGTACTTGGTGTCCACTCTTTGCTGGTCAATTAAATTTTCCTGGAGCACGCACCTGCCTTGACATTGCAGTAGTCCATAGGAGATGCTCCCCGCCCGGATATGCACAAATGCACGGCGATTGCCGTGCGGACCGTCTGTGTCCCATTGCTGGCCAGTTGTTCATGTCCGGACTGCCTGTGTCATAATTAATGCGAGTTAAGTCCCGTGTTCCGTCGCCCCAGGCGCGGCCACATTTCAAACTCCGGATTGCCATTGCCAATGCCGTTGCCCCCCTCAAAAATGCGACTCCAGTTTTGTGGAAAATTGTGACCCGTTTTAATTCAATTTCAGGCCCTCACAATTGTAGTGTAAAATTTACATTCTTTTGGGTGTTTAATATACGAGTGCGCACCCAACTTGCTCATCCTCCCCCTGTGCCGCAGAGTACCCATAAAGTGCCTTCCATCGGTGGCGGCCGTAACAATTAGGCGCAACTTTTTAAATATTTTGCGTGTTCACATTTTCTTTTTTTTAGTGAAAATATTTATAATTTCCCGCGAGAGCGATTTCTAAGCACAGTGTCCCCATCTTTGCTGCTCATTTGCATTTCGAGTACTTCAATTTTATAACATAAAAACAACGAAACAAAAACAAACCATCCAAAATGGATGGCTAAAAAACAAAACAGAGATCTTTGACCCAATTCCAAGTAAATAATGTCAAAAGCGGGTGACAATGACTTTTTAAGATATTCTGTTTCGCATTTTAAACTAAACAATTATTGGATAATAGTCTAAATATTCTTAAAAGATAAATATTTATCAATTAAGAAGATTGAGTCGGAGAAACATTTAACATATATACAACAAAATAAATATTTGTAATTTTATATTATAGACGTAATCTTCCTAAAATCTAAGATGATTTCAATGTTACACACGAATTCTCTGATAAACAAAAACATGATATGTTATGGTTCCTATAGTTGAATTTCGTATACATAGTGTAAATAGAACAAACAGTGCGAAATGTATGTGAAGTGTCTAGAAAAGACCAGTATAAAATGATGCCTTTAAAATGATGTTAAAATGAAGTATTATAATCATATGTTTATTTGCATGCCAACTTAAAACACGATTTCTTCATTAACGGATTGTAGGCTTGCCTAACATCACCCGGTTGAGTAATTTGAAAAGCCAGCTCGCAATTAGCTGACAGAGAACGTAAACATGTCCAAGTGATAGGAATAGTTTTGCATAAACAACAGGCAACAGGACTAATAATATCAAGGCTAGCCCGTGAGCGAGCGTGTGTGGAACGTGAGAAAAAGTTAATTAATTTATGTCACATTCTTTATGCCCACCTGGGGACTCCAGTTGTATCGTAGTTTCGGGGATGCGCCCTGTTAATGGAGGCCTATGATTAAAACTACGCATGTTTGTCCATTTAAAGTCATAATTTGTGTCGTAAATCACTCCAAGGAGTCGGCACTTGGGTCTGCCCACGCTTCGCACCTTCCGTTGTGCGGTGACCTCCTGGCCATTGTAATGCCTGCTTAACCTAATGAGTCTAATTGGGGTTGAAAATGTAGTCAGAACTGGAACTGGAGCTGGGCTCGTAATTGGCGAGTGCTTAGAACCCTTTTTTGAATGAATTTACAAGTCTTTAGGTGGCCATATATGAGTGCGTATCATGTTTGCCAGGAGGTGTCATCGTCATCGTCATCTTTTGGCTGCTCAGCCATCATTAGCGCCATTTGTTCAGTTCCGCAGGGCGAGAGCGAGGGCGGGTGAAGGAGTCCGAGCATTTGGTTGACTGGCTGTAAAACCGGTTTATTTGCATATCAAAGGCATAATCAACACCTTACAAACAGCAAACACAAACACATTGGGTCCGAAAGCCACAACACACACTCAAACACACACAACACACACACACTCGCCTGTAAGGTGAGTCCAGTGATGCCTTTGCTGCCGTAATGCAGCACCAGTGACACGCTCCATTTGCCTTGCCACAAGCTCCACATTTGCATGTCGTTTGGGCCCAGCCTTCTCCTGCTCCTGAAAGCAGGAACTGGTTTGCCAGGCGCCTCACTTTTTTGGCTCTACATTTTCTGGCCAACTGGCATCCACAATGTGGCCCTCGCTTCTGTGTCCATTCTCGGTTTGGAGGCGGTCGACTGTTTTTACTGCCGCAAGGTGTGAAATTATGAGCCTTGCATTAGCGCTAATTGGCTCTGCGTGCTTGCCATGCAAATGGCTGACAACCAAAACTGGTAACAGCAAGCTGGTAACACGTAACAGCTAAGAGCAAACAGCGAAGTTCGAGTGCGTCTAACCAAAGGAATGAACATTTCAGTTCAGCTGTAATTTGCAAATTATGTGCTTATTAAATACACATATCATTATTTTAAACTAGTTCGGTTCTTCTGCAACCTGCCTGCATTCTAATTGAAGATTCATTATATAAATATTCGCATACGTTGCTGGTCCAGCTTTATTTCCAACTCTAGCTCCATTTCCCTCCTCCAGCTGGCAGTCCTGCCCCTTCATCTCTCCTGCGTAGTTCAGTGCTCTGCTTCAGTTCGCTTCAGACCTTCGGTGAAACGGTTTGGGAATGAAACAGTCTTTGGCGCCTGGCCACACTCGCTCCGCAATTGGCATCGGCAGCGAGTCTCCACCTTTGCACCCCCAACAACTCGCCGACCTCATTGCGCCAACTGGACGAGCCCGAATTGCTGCAGCTGCGCAGTTGTCGCCGTCGTCTAAATTCCAAGTGAGCGCCCCACACAATTCAGGGCGGAGCCATCGTCGCATTGGTGGCCAGAGCCGGCATGTCGACATTAGGTGCTCAGCTTGAGTCCGTCGCAGCAGCCGCCTTGGAGGTGGCTATCCCCAACTGCTACTCACCTACTCCTCGTCCCTTGGCTGCTAGTCCGTAAATATTTTAAGAGCTAACAAAAGCATTTTTGCACCGAATTTATTATGCTGGAATCCAAATATTTATTCATTTCTTGACTGCCTTGCCATGCTTTCTTCTTTAAAAATCTGGTGGATATTCGTTTAAGAGTGCATTAATTTCTTTGAACTAGGGTCATTGTAAATTGTCATTTATTATATGGCCGTTGAAATTTCAGTGACTTTCTACGTCATCTATTTTAAAACTGGTTGCTTTTTGATTTGTTATTTGTAGCATTGATATAGCGAGATAAGTCTTTTTTTACGACTATTAAGAAAATTATATAATTAGGTTCATTTTTGTAATCGGCATCAAAAAGTATGTGATGTGCAGAATAATCCCAAGTGGTACTGAAATAGCAAACTTCTTAAGAAGAAACAAGTGAGAAAGCTACAGTCGAGAGTGCTCGACCGTATGATACCCGCAACCCATTTCGAGAGAAACAAAAATTTTAATGGTATTTTAACAACAAATATACCAAAAATATACTGAATTTTGTGTTTTGTTTGTATATATTTGAAAATAGCGGTTAAAAATCCACAACACCGTTATGGTCACACTGTCAACTAAACAAACAAAGCGCCAGCAGCTGCAACTGAATTTTGCATATAAAATTGATTCATTAGTAATTTCCTTGTTTTTCACTCGATCTCAACCAAATTCACAGGAATCATTGAGAATATAATTGTTATTATGCATACCAAAATTCAATGCTCTAGGTCTATTATTACGGCTTTTACAGTTTTTGGGGGCGGAAAGGGGCGTGGCAAAAATCTAAAACAAACTTGATCTGCGTAAGACCTACACGAATACTGTCACCAAATTTGATATCTCTAGGTCATTCACACACTTAATACGTCCATATGCACTGGGCACAAAAATTTTGATAAATAATTTAACGAATAACTTTTGTTCTACTTATCCGATTTGTACCAAAATTACAGGGTATATTAAGAGTGTCAAGCGCAGATGGGCTACCAAATTACACATCATTACACCAAGAACTTTTGGAGTTATACGCGATTTACTAAAAAAAAACTTGACTTTTTCTAGATTAATGCTTATTGTGGGCGAAGGGGGCGTGGCATCCAACTTTTGAAATAAACTTGATCTGCGTAGGGTATGAAGGAAACTTTTTGCCAAATTTGGTGTCTCTATGTCTTATAGTCTCTGAGATCCAGGTGTTCATACGGACAGACAGACGGACAGACGGACAGACGGACAGACGGACATGGCTGTATCATCTCGGCTGTTGACGCTGATCAAGAATATATATACTTTATGGGGTCGGAGATGCCTCCTTCTGCCTGTTACATACATTTTCTGTTGGCACTAAGTCATAATACCCTTCTACCCTATGGGTAGCGGGTATAAAAATAAGCTATGCTATTAACTTTGTCTTTTATAGTTTGCGCTATTTACCGATTGTGAAAAAAACTCATTTAGTATCAATAATTTAAAATATTGGCAGATACGAATAATAAAAATCTTATTTAACCAAGTAAGCAAATTCGAATATTTCTAAAAACAAAAATTAAATTCTTAAATTTGAGAAAGTTTTTATCTTAAAAAAATGCTTTAATCTAGCTTTAGTTTTTAACAATATTGCCCAAGAAAAGATTTTATTCTTGACTCAACATTTTTAAATTCTTTAATTAAGAAAATATTCTAAAATGGAGAATTTGTATCATCGTCTTAAAAGCTAAAGCCAATCTTATTTTAAGAATGTTCAGTCTAGAATTATAGCATTTACATCAATTTTGACATCATATCAGTATGAGTTAAGAATTTGTTCCTGATTTTAGCACAAGCCGAACTGATCATGGTCTCTACAATTATCTATAAAACTCTTTCTATAATCTTGTAAAAGTGTATTTTATAAGAATCAACTCTTGTTTTTAAGTATTTTCATAGAGTTAGACTTAGATCTATTAATCTTACTCGGCTGATAAACATAAGAAGACAAATATTTATCCACTTGTTAAGACAGATAAATTAAGATTAAAACAAACAACAGAAAACATAAGTCTCTTCAGCGTTTCTCGCTTTATGTAAAACATCTCTGTTAAATTCATGGTTCTGTGGTTACATCTCTTATCCAACAAATTACGTACTTACAATTGGATGACTTCTTTAACTGATAAGCTGAAAATAATGTGCGACTTCTGGCACCCGAGACAGCTGAAGTAGTTGAAGTTGAAGTGAAAGTAGTCAAAAGACCTCTCAGCCTACCACTCGATCTCAGTGAGTTGTGGGTTCCACATAACGGTTATTGGCTACCCAAAGTGCTGTTTCATTTTTTTTTACGATTACTGGCATCGTATGTGGAGTAAATGTGGTTCGCATATGTGATAGTGGTAATTGTCATGTAATAAAAGAAGAAACCACTGAAACATTGCTGACAACTCTTGAAAAGACGACAACATACTCCCGCTTCAATCTGCACCCCCAAGAAGGTGTTGCCCCTTGCCACACAAAATAAGCGAGTCAGCAAAGTGTCGGCGAGTAGTTCTCTCTAATTCAAGCACACGAGTAGTGAAAACAATAGCTGCTTCAGCCTGTCGCGTAGTAAGGACGAGTTGAAGGAGAGGGCTAGACGAAGGTCGTGTACTTGCTGGTAATTATTGGACCTTGTGTCATGTTTAACCCACTCGTAAATTACAGAGATCCTTATAGCTAATATGTAATTTATGGCCAGCTTGAAACATGCAACAAAAAAATATACTACCAAAAATATACAGCTGAGTGGGCCCAACTGGGAAACGCTCTGTAGCCGATTGATATTAAGAATAGGTATATTCCCAAAGCAAAACTTAAAAAATACAGTGCAGAATAAATATACTTTTGTATAATTACATGCCAATAATTAAACTAAACTTAATTTGAAAACAGCATATGTAAACTTAAACAGAGCCAATCGTTTATTTTAAAATTCCACTTCCCTTTTTTAAATTATTGTTGTTTATAATAATTGATGCTGCCATTAGATTGCTTGACTCTTTTACGTTTTGAATACAGGGTACACAACAAAATCAAGTATATAAATTGTACATCGCACGTAAAACAAATGCGACCGGATTTAGCGTACATTAGCCGCAGGAAAGGACCGAAATCTAGATACTTACTTTGTGGTCAACATTTTGTGGCGAGGCAGCACGTGTGTTGACCTTTTCGGTGGATGGAGAACCCATATGAACCCATATCATTGCCCACAAACAACCTTTTTTTGCAATCTAATTACAGATACCCCTCTGGTCATGGGCAGGGGCTAAGGTGTAAGGTGTAAGCCGCTCACCCACAACATTGCTTTAAAGTCGCAAACTTTTCTGAAAAAGAGTGAGAGAGAACGATGAAGAGAGCGAATACTTTAAATAATCCATTAGCGATTACGGAATTGACATTGACTAGAGTTGGGCACATTGCAACAAAAGGGCTTAAAAGCTAAAACCTGTTGAGTCGCTGCTCAATTCCCCGAACACTTGCCAAACTAAAGCCAAAGCTGAGGAAAAACTCACCCAAACCCTTTGGCGCATTTTTGTCTCCCTCAAAACAGGCAGCAACATCTTAGCCAAGCTTCTTGGCTCACAGATTATGGCTGCTTTGAATAACAATCGATGGCGCGACAATGCCATTGCCGATGATGGAGATGGAGATACAAATGGAAGTGGCTGCCAGTTCCCATAGCGCTTTGCCCACTTTCCACACTCTCCTTCTTTTATCCATCCTTTTTGTGCTGACATTTTATTACTGTCTTGACTGCATTGTTTTGGTTACTTTACATGCGGTTTTTCTTCACTCCGCCAACAGATTTTTTCTGTTTTTGCCGCAGCCATTTCCATCTTCATATCCTTTCACGTGCAATAAATTCTTGTTGTCAATGCCAAAGTGAATCTTTACGATGGAGCGAACAAAAAAGTGACCAATTTTGTGAGTGCATCAAATATTTACTTACTTCCCAACAAACTTAAAGCAATCTTCTTTCCTCTTTAAGCTGATTGAGTGATTGATTAATGAAGTTATTCTATCGACAACGTGTTTTAACAAGTTCAATCTGAGTCATTTTAAAGTTAGATTTGGCAGATTTTGAAGTTTTTATTACTCTTGATTATCTTTCTATTGGAGGATTTGAGGCTTTTCTCAAGAAAATTATCAAAACATTTTCAAACAAACATCTTTATTACATCATCAACAACTTGTTTACATGACAATCTAAAATATAAATTGGACACTCCAATCGTAACATCTGTTCTTAAAGCGTACAAGTTTTAACTCGTTAATTAACGATTAATAAATTCGGCTTAGATCATTAAGGCTTATTGCTGACAGCTTTAAAAAAATGGAATTTGAACGGTTATTAAAAATACACTTCAATGTTGAGCTGGAAGATTAAAGGTAATCGTTGAGCATTAAAACAAATATTACCTCCAGTAAGACGAATAATAAAAGCATTCCGGTAAGAAAACATTTTAATGATCATATCATTTCAATATCATTTGTTTAAGTATGAGATAAATGCACGAATATAAAAACAATTGAATTATCATACAGTTGGGGAAGTATTTTTGTATTATATATTATTATTATATTTTTTATTTCACAAAATATTTTTGTATAGTATTTTTAGCTGATGGCCAAACAATGTGCATGTCGAAGTCGCAAAGTCGCAATAATCATAAATAATTCCATTACAATAATTAGTAATGCATACTTAATGGTGCTTGCCATCAAATAATTGACAAAATATCTTCCAAGATCTCTAACAATAAGCAATAAGACGCAACAAAATCTCGAGACAGTCGCGACGCTTTGTGATCACAAGGCTAGAAGGGGCGCGGCTGTCAGGCGGCTGTCAAGCAACCGGAGTTGGCGGAGGCACCTCAAACTGAGGTCGATTCAAAACAAATTAATCAATGAGGTAATCATAATCACAGTCAGAGTCACAATCGAACACAAATGATCAAGTTATGTATTTAAATGGGTGTTTCGTCGGCTGTTTTTCCTCTATGACCCACTGTGCTATCGATCGTTGGCTTTGGGATGAACGTTTAAATGTCGAAACGACTAATATATACTCTTCAACATAACTGCTAAGAATTTCTTCTTCGGATTTTGATTGCATCTTTATCTAAGTATAGCATACACTTTTCAATAAATTAACTAAATTAATATATAGAGAAAGTTATATAAAAGAAACAAAAAATTAATAATAATAATTTGTTGATTTGAAATAAACTAAAAGGTACAGATTAACATAAATGAATAACTTTCAATTAATCTTTAATATTATTATTTCTTGAAAAACGGTTGAATTCCTCTAAGCAAATATTTGTATTTTTTTTTGGCAAGTGGCAATTGATAATTGTGATCGCAGTTGCAACTAAAATAAAGTTTTTAAATTGAATAAAAAAAAAATATATACTTTTTCGTCTAACCAAATAACCAATGAAACTAATTTGTTGATGAAGTAAAGATTGAAATAAATATTATATAAATGTGGAACATTTAATGAACTAGTTATATAAATTTACAATTAACAAAAACTAATTTGTTGTTTTGGAGTTAGGAAAAAAGGTATATTAGTTTTTTACATAATTATCAATAAATATTTCTTTTTTTGCTTCCTTAAAAAAAGTAAAGTTAATTTTTCGGAATATTTTATTTTATTTTGGGAAAGTTGCAATTGATAATTGAGCAACTCGTGTACATTAAAGTTCAACTGGTTCATGAAAGAATCCAAATTTTGATCCACATATTCTCGCTCTCCTTAGCTTAGCATACTCAAAAATTTGTTGCGTAATGCAACCTTGAATTGAACGTATTCCTGTGTTTAATTTATATAGGAAAGCAAGGTAATTATCATTGATATTTTATAGAGAGAACCTCTTCCTTATACGAGTATGCGTGGCAAATTTAATGAGCATACTATTAAACTTGTGTGCGATGAATATTACTCGAATTTAGCTCTAGCCGAATGTGAAGCTAGCAATTTGTTAGTGTCTACATAAATTTCAGCTCATAATTTGTTCTGGCTGCGCCGCTGTCGTTGCCACACATTCAAACTCAAACCGTGCGAATACAACAAAAGGCCAGGCCACTTCATTAAGTAGAATCTAACGGAGCAGAGGCGGACGAGACGGACTCGGTAGCAGATGCAGAGGACGGGGGGGGGGGGCAAATAACAGCGGCAACTGAGAAGAAGCTGAAGCTTACAGCGCCGCTGTGAATAGAGATCGCAGTTCAGTCGTCAAACGGCAGCATTTAACTTAAGTCGCAATCGCGGAGTGGGAGACGATCGCAGTAGAACCAGAAACAGAAACTGAGATCCAAATAACGCAGTTAAAGTAGTGTTCCATTTTAGTGGTTTAACATGATGTTCGGCATTCGTCATATTTTGGTAATTTAACTGATTGATGAGTCTTGCGATTGATCCGCTTCTAAGCTTCGTTCAACTTTGCAGCTGCTCGCGCTGGCACTGTGGCTCCTGCTCGCCGTGGGTCAGGCTAAGGAGTCGGAGGAGCTGGTCAAGGAGGACGTCATTGAGATTGAGAACCAGCCACAGAAGGTCATCCGCGTCAACCCGCAGGATCTGCCACCGAAAAAGGATCGCAACGGCAATCAAATGAACTCGGAACTGTTTCAGATACAGACCCTGCGACCGGGCGGCAAGGTGGCACGCCAACGTCAGTATGTGGACTCGAGGCGCATGCGTCCCGCCAAGCATGGTGAAGCAACGCAGACTGCATTTAAAAACTCGAACACGTTCGAACTAAAAGCCTTTCCCAAGCAGAAGCTGAAGACAAAGCAGCAGAAGCAGCTGCAATTCCCCCTCGCAACTAAGAGCAGCACACTGGCTGCTGGAGAATCGGAGGCGCTGCCCATACAGGTGACACCCGGCGCTTTCCCCATCTATTATGTGGTGTCCAAGACGAACGGCCGTTTCGGCAAATTCCCCATCAAATCCTTTCGCTCGCCCGCCGAGTTCGCCAAGTATCTGGTCAAGAGCAAGGCGGAGCCCATACCGCGCACGCAGCGATTCGAGAGTGCGGCGGTGACTCCGGTGACTCGGGCGACGACCGAGGGGTCAGTCATTAGACTGTAGTAGGTAGTAGCTTGACTGCTTTGTGATTTGCACGCGCGCTCTTTGTATGCTTAGTTAAATTATTATTCACCATATTATAATTGCTAATTACCACAAAACTTACACTAATTACTACTTATAATGTACTCGTACTCGTATCTAGATACAAAAGTATCTTGTAACTCCCCTTAAAAACGAACCCATGTACCCCACGTACCACATGCTTGCCAAAAAAGAAAAACAAAATAAACGCCTCTTGAAAATGCCTCATTTCATACCACTTATCATACTACACAAACCTCAACTCAACTTCATCTCGACCACCGATCAGCAGTCTTAGTTCTTGGCCTTCGTCCAAGTGTCTTGACTTGTTGACAGCGAAAGACTTTACTTGAGTCATCGACCAAAGCAAACAGAATCTGAGATCTGAAATCTGAAATCTAAAATCTGTTAATTGTTGGCGATTCTTCTTCTGCCTCTTCCTCCGTTTCAGTCGCAATTACATGGAACACAGTTAGGAAACAACTTGTTTACTGTTTACAGTTTGTCATTTATGCAAATTCGCTATCAATTCGAATGAAATTTCATATAATTAAAAGACACATTCGCGTATATTCGCATTTACATACTCAGCTCATGTTTCCCCTACAACAATAGATACAATTTGATTTATTGTCTACCCCTTTTCATCCTCAATTCTTAGGCATTCGTTGTCTACGCAGACTTTTTTCTTTTCAGCATTACAAAGCTTTATCGATGTCGCCTCGTCTCTTCATTTCTTTTATTTTCATTTCGATATGTTTTGTATTTTTTGTAGTTCCCTTGACAGTTCGCCAAGCTTTCTCCGAATGACATTAGCTGCTTTAAGCATAGCTGAATACCAATATAGAATAGAATATTATGCTTACGTCTTAGTGTGAAATAGATCGATATTAGTAGAAAGCGTGAAACAAAAGAACCAAAAAGCAGAAAATTATTGCAGAACTAGATTTAAATTGATAATCGCAGAGAAAATACATAAAATGTGACGGTTTTCGACATTTGCCATCCATTGTTTTCTTGTTTTTTTTTTAATAACATAGCTCTCTAATCTTTTTTGAGTAAAATTATGACCTCACGAAAGATTCTAAAAATAAGCAGAAAAAATTTCATTATAATTGACTGCTTGGCTATAGATTTCACATGCCACATATATTTTCCCCTTTTTCGTTCATTTTTGTTTCAACTCAAATAAAACATGGGTATATTTACAGACAAGTTCTAGAGCTTAAACCTCTTTAAATGATTCTTAGGGTTCGCTTCGCGTTCAGTCTACTTTTTAAAAAATTTCCAATTTTCAGAGCAGAATTCGTAGGTTTATCCTATGGTATTTATCCCAATCCGCTCTATTTCTAATTCTCTCTTTATCTTTATGGTAATGCCCGAAATCGATTGGTCCAGCAAGCGCTATCAAAATGCGTTGAACAGAGAGTAATTTGTTTTAATTGCAAATCACACGTGCAATTTTATCCACACACTCACAGTTTAGCTCGTTATTAATTGCGGCTTGAAGAAAATGATAGGAAAACCCAACAGGAAATCACAAATACTACATACAACCCCAGGACGACGCCAAGAAATTGATGCGCTCGTAATAATTATGATATTGTGTGGGAGTGGCAAGCCTATTGGTTACGGAGGAAGGGTATATGGTAGTGCATTGTCCGTGTTGTTGTCTTTGTCTTAGCCTTGTTGTTCTCTGTGGTTAATCATTGCTTGGGCGCGTTTCCCTCGTTCCAAGGCAATTCTCATTACTTTTGCTCATTTCAACGTTTCATTTCGTTTCGTAAATATGTGTGCTCACATGTATGGGTAATGAACTTTGGCATACACCAACACAAGCACACACATACACACACTGGAAGAGCAGGCAGGACGAACAAAGTGTGATATCGAAATTTCCCAAAGGATTCGACGCCATATTTTAGTCACGAAAAAAGATTCGCGTGCTGGAAAAGTTGCCACAGCGAACAAACTTTGACAGCAAGTGCGTGAACGAAGGCAACTTCCAACAAAAAGGATGCTTCAAGGAAGGACTCTCTGTAGATACATATATTTTTACATCTGTATATATACATATATATAATCAAGCGTAAAAATGCGAAATTAATCAACTTGAGCATCGGCGTCTGCGTCTCAAGTTAACAACGCAGAAAAAATTGAATTAAAACTTTTCCTGGCAAGCTGGGAACCGTCTCCGTCTCTTGGTCTCTTGCACCCTTTCTCTGAGCAATCCGTGAAGAAATTCAACTTGGACTGCTCCTCATCGCTCCCTGGCTCTTGGCTGACTCTTATTCAATTATGTATTTGCGCTTGTCCTGCAGTAAAAATTACAATCTACACGACAAGTCAACAAAATTATGAACACTCCTGGGCAGTAAAAAGTAAATAAAATTCGCTCTCGAGAAAAGTACAAAAAAAATACAGCAGACAACATTGCAACTCGACGGCCGAATACCCTTTGGTAAGCTTGAAGAAAAGCTTAACGAGGCAGATGCATGCCAATGAACGCTAGATGGCGCCACAATTACTTTGAATGAAATTTAATTGATTGAATTAAAGAAAAAATACTAAGATATGAGCAACCAACAATATTGTAATATACAAATTACCTCAGATGTCCATGAAAAATCTCGGATAGATCTTCTTCACTATCAGCAACTTATAAATCCAGGGTACAAATATATGTGAACTTTTCTCAGCGCGACGCATTTTTTCCCTTATTTCTTGTGGTCTTTGCTCTGGCCCAGCATTGCGGTAATTGCAACTCTCGCCGTCCTGTGGGAAATGTGAAACAATAAATGAAAATAAATGAATTTTTGTTAGCCGAATGGCCACCTGCCACAACCTTAACCACTAGCATACTTGCCCCGAGGCTGAAGCTGAGGTCGCAAACCGCGGTCCAAGCAGCTTGAAACGACAAATATCCATGGAAAAACTCTGAAAATTTCATAAATAAAAACATAATGCTCGCGAATTTGATTCAATTACCGGGCATTGAATTGTTGAGTCCTCCATTTTGCTGGTCGTCTTAGCTAAGTATGTTATTTATAAGACAGCACAAATGAAATGTCTAATAAACGCGACCCTTTTCCCAATATCGTTTTACGTCGTCTTTAAATCGAAACCCCTTTCAGAGATGTGTCTTCACAAGACCCATCCACCCCGCCAAGAAGCCACTGAGACACTGAGACAATTTCAAAAGCGAGTCGAAAGCCATTTTATCAAAAATTAATGTGTAGTTTGAACACTTTGCGACATTATGCGAGTGTCAGACGGGTTAAAAGGAGACTGGAACCACGATGTGGTAAGAATGTGTCGAATTGCCATACAGTGGTTCAATGGGTTAGTAATATTATCTACAAATATGCTGCTGAACTAAAATAACCTCATAGGTTTATTTTTCAAATAGCTATTTGATAACTACCGTTGATGTTAAAATATTTATTTTTATGAAATATTTTAATTTAAAAATAAACCTCAAAACGAAATACACCATTATCTCAATTAATTCTTCTTGAATTTTTATTTTATGTTGCCGGTTACATGCCACTGTGGTCAGGACACGGAATGGAATGGGGACGACGGCAAACTCGTAGGCAGGACAAAACTTAAAGCAATAAAAAATGCGCCCTCATGTCCTCGAGACGCTGTTACTGACAGCGAGAAAGTTTGTGACGGGCTCTGCAAAGGTGACCCGGGCAGGAGACGCAGCCGGACGACGCTGCTTAAATATTAATGACTCCAGAGTCAGAGGCAGGCCATGAATAAATTTTTGGCTATGAATTTTCAATAGAAAATATCCCCCGTCCAGTGTTCCGCACTTCTACTTGTTGTAATTTCAGAGCATCGGTTTACCGAACTGTCTTCAGCTTTAAGCCAGAAGTTTTTGGTCAGGTGAATTGGTATTAGGTGTCAACCGCAATGGCAACACACACAGCCACAGCCACAGCCAGAGTCAGAGTTACAGTCGAAAGTATCTGTGGAATGGCCATTGCATGCACTTTCCAGCAAATTAATTTGGTTTTCTGTCGATTTTCACTTCAACCAATGGCATCTCGGTTGGGGACTTTGCGTGGGAACTTTATGCGCGCCCCCTGAGGAAAAACAGGAGGAGGAGGGGAGTGAAAACGGGAGATAGCCAAGTGTTATACGTGCGTATGGCGCCAATTGGCAATTGACCGCAAAACCAGGCAACAGACAAACAACAAGGTCGCCCAATCAATGTGAGAGGGAACTTAATCAAAAACCGGAAATTGACCGACCATTTTCACCGGTTAACGGCGACCTGTGACCTCAGAAGGGGACAGGGGCTGGACCATGCCCATCACAGTCCATCGAAGCAGAGACGCACACATTGCCCACTGATTTTATTTGCTTATCCGGACTTTATGCTGCTTTTATTTGATTTTTATGCCTGCCGCTATTTCCATTTCTGTAATTGAATTGTCATTGTCCTGCCAAGCTGGAGCTGGAGCTGGACTGCCAGGTTTTGGTTGGCTAACCATTCGTCCGTCTGTCTGTTCGCATGTCGAAGCATGTCAAAAATGGTTTTGCGCTTGATTGGCGTTGGCTAACACCCAAAGGTATACAAAGTGATGGACGTCGACGTCGATGCCGATATCGATGTGGAGCGATGCTGGACAACCCTGAAAAAGGGTTGCGGTCACCAAACGGGAAGTAAAAGTTAGAAGTGGCCATTTATTGACAAATTGGCCAGTTGATGTCGGGGCGCAACTGTCGCAACATACAACTTGAACAACAAATGAAGTAATTAAAGAATAAAAGTAAAATTAAAATGGATAAGTTAGTTACTGAACAATAGACATAGTTCATTCAACAACTAATAATACATTCAATTTTTCCAAGTATTTCACTAAAATATCAAAAAACAAGTAGGAAAGCTGCAGTCGAGAGTGCTCGACCGTATGATACCCGCAACCCATTTCGAGAGAAAAAAAAATTGTTAATGATATTTTAACAACAAATATACCAAAAATATACTGAAACTTGTGTTTTGTTTGTATATATTTGAAAATAGCGACATGGTCACACTGTCAACTAAACAAACTTTAATAAATTCCTCGTTTTTTATTCGATCTCAACCAAATTCACAGGAGTCATTCAGGCTATCATTGTTATTATGCATACCAAAATTCAACACCTGGATCTCCGAGACTATAAGACATAGAGACACCAAATTTGGCAAAAAGGTTCCTTCATGCCCTACGCAGATCAAGTTTATTTCAAAAGTTGGATGCCACGCCCCCTTCGCCCACAATAAGCATTAATCTAGAAAAAGTCAAGTTTTTTTATGTAAATCGCGTATAACTCCAAAAGTTCTTTGTGTAATGTTGTGTAATTTGGTAACCCATCTGTGCTTAATACTCTTAGTATACCCTGTAATTTTGGTAAATCAGATAAGTAGAACAAAAATTATTCGTGAAATTATTTATCAAAATTGTTGTGCCCAGTGCATATGGACGTTTTATGTGTGTGAATGACCTAGAGATATCAAATTTGGTGACAGTATTCGTGTAGGTCTTACGTAGATCAAGTTCGTTTCAGATTTTTGCCACGTCCCTTTCCGCCCCCAAAAACTGTAAAAGCCGTAATAATAGACCTATAGCATTGAATTTTACTATGCATAATAACAATGATAGTCTGAATGACTCCTGTGAATTTGGTTGAGATCGAATAAAAAACGAAGTTATTAAAAAAGCAATTTTATATGAAAAATTCACTTGCAGCTGCTCGCGCTTTGTTTGTTTAGTTGACAGTGTGACCACGTCGGTGTTGTGGATTTTTACCCGCTATTTTCAAATATATACAAACAAAACACAAGTTTCAGTATATTTTTGGTATATTTGTTGTTACAATATCATTTAAATTATTTTTTTTCTCTCGAAATGGGTTGCGGGTATCATACGGTCTCGACTGTAGCTTTCTTACTTGTTTTGTAGATATCGCTGAACAGGAATGCATCAATTTTGTATATGACGCGCAATACCAAATTAAGAAAAATTATCTTTATTAAATTAAGAATTACTTTATAAATATAGATTTAATTCAAAGGTCTTTCTTTTGTAGACAGACAAATATAGACATATAAATAGACTTTTAATAGTAGTAAAATAGATAATTAAATAAATAATATCACCAAATGATATATAAATTTAAACACTTGCAAATTGGAAATTTACTCTGAACTCACTATATAGCTGATATCAAAAAGCCGACGACAGGTGTAAGCTTGCATCAATCCATATTCTTTGCTGTTGCTGTAATGTGCGACTTGTAAGGATAAAGAAGCTCGTTTCTGCTCTTTGAATGCCCATTTTGAGGACAATTTAAGCAGTTCTAATATTGAAAATTCCCAAAATGGTAGTACGTGATATCATAACAGTTACATTTAATGGGTATTGGAGTACATATATCATATGGAGTGCGCAAGATACTTTCAACACAAAGCAATTTACGCTGCATAAAAAGAATAAAAGGCATATCTACAACTGTGCAGATGTATCTACACTTTAAAGAAAGGGTCGAGTCAGTATATATTGTTGTTGGCAAAGGGGCAAAGTTGGCAACAACCCTGGCCTTAGGCTATGTGCGAGTATCATTAAACTTCCGCCGGATGTGCCATTAAGGAGAAGCATTGCAATTGGCTTGGCATGAATTGAGTTCGACTTCGACTTCGACTTGGAGTTCGAGTTCCAATCCCAATCCCAGTACAATCGAAAACATAATGACATAATCGAATGATAATTTAATAAGGCCAAAATGCGCCGTCAACGTTTGAATTGTGTGTGCCGCCTTAATTGAATCTTGGCCATTTGTTTTTGTTGCTATTGCTGCATTTGGGTCGAAGGTCGAGATGCTGGCAGCACTTGAAATTTGCAGAATCGGAAGATACGTACATATAGTATATATGTATGTGTACCGCAGCCATATGTAACAATATCTATGCTCTAACATGAGTGCGCTGTGCATAATCAGAATGAATGTTCAACGAGGGAATTGAACTTGTGCATACGAGTATATGGCAGGTATTCCTGTCGTCTCTCCCCTCCCTTCTGTTCTGCCTGATGTGGTCGAGTAATTCGCATTGACAGCCCATCCGGCAAGACAATGGAGCCTCGCTTGTACAACGAAATTTACGTGTTCCACTTGCTATTCAATTTGCATGCACTCATGAATAATGCACCCGCCGCACAAAAGGCAATCCGAGTGCAATCTCCAACCAAACCCAAGAAGACACGAGTTATTCTAATGGACTTTAACTGCAAAATTTATAACCAAAAATTAAGTGGAAATGTGAAAGAGATGAAGATGTTTGCTGTTGCTTATCGATTAATGAGGGAAGATGGTAAATATTTGCAGAGATGATGAATGCCGCAGTCTGAGCCCCGAAATGTTGTACTTTCTCATGCCGGCGGTAAGCCACAAGACAGCCTGGCAATTGGTTGACCTGTCCTGACCTGACCCTCACCCGGACTCAAACCCAGTTTTGGGCCTTAGCTTGTATTAAAAATAATATGCAAAGTGCGGGGACCTGTTGAGATTTTCACAATTCCCAAAACAAATAACATATTCACATATTGTTGCGCTCGGTCTGTGCCAGGACCACGGCCTAGTCTCTCCATTCACATCCTCATCCCCGTCTGCTTTCTTCTATGCTCATGCTGTGCTGTGCTGTGCTGTGCTGTGCTGTGCTGTGCTGTGTTGTTTGGGGCTGTTTATGATTTATCATCGCCAACGCCAAAGTTATTTCTTCAAGATTAAAACGAGGAGCGTTGCAATGCTATTAAACTGGCACACACCCAAATGTATCTGCCTCCTTCTCTGTGTCTCTCTCTCTCTCTCTCTCTCTCTCTCTCTCTCTCTCTCTCTCTGTCTCGCAGTCTCGCTTTTGATATATATATTTATCTCTCGAGCAGGCTCGTTCATTTGCCTAATGTGACAACTTTAATTTGGCATCTGCAAAGTGGCTACCCATATTAAACATTTCAAATATGAAGTCGGCATGCCGAAAATATGACAGGCCCTGGCGTGGCCAACGGAAGGAGCCACGGAGCTAGCTTGTTAGTCCTCAAAGACAACTAACTTTTGCGCTGCAGTTGCCATATATGAGTTTCGGCCAAATTCAAACACTGCTTCGACGAAAAGTTGGCCCGTGGTTCAAAGTTTTGCGTAGAACTAAAGTTTGGTTCTAGCTGCAAAACTAAATAAATTAGCCCAAAGGCATGCAATGCAAAGAGCACAAAGTCCACAACAAACCCAACAGAAAGCAGAAAACCACTAAGCCACAACCGCACACATTATTAATAATATTTATGATTGAGTGAGCGTTTGTCTTGTGGCAGGGGGAACAACACAACCTGAATATTGGGCTGGAGGAGAAATGAGACTGCGCCAGGTCCATCAGGGAGTCAAGACAGATGTGTAAATTAAAGATTATAGCTGTTTCCGAATGCCTAAAAACCGGATGATAATGAAAAAATTCTGGTTGGCTCTTTAATCGAAGCCATTAAGCAATACAATATGCAAAGAGATTCTAAGGCTAGTAAGGCAAAAACTTATTTGCCTGGTACACACAACTTAATTCATTATAAATCATAGTTTACAAAATATGTAGTAATATGTATTGGTTAATTTTTTTATAGATACAAGAATATTCTATTGATCTGATGTGAATTATGCATATTCTTTAAGCGTTCCTTTAAATATCACCAGAACCAAAACTGAAACTTGTAACTATTTCCCTTTCTGCTTTAAATTTCTGCCTAAACTATACTATATGTACATTTTTTTTGTCATTAGCAGTTAAAAGCTTTTAGAACTACTATCCTTTTAAGTGACATATAAATCGTTCGTCAAGAATTGACGTCAAGACGCTCGCACGCTTTAATAAACGATAGCATAAAAAAGAATTAAATTTGTATTAATAAGTGACTCTGAATATAATAAAATTTCCAAATTCTCGGGAAACGTAAATATCTGTATCCAAAATGAGATAATCCGATCGAAGGCATGTACTTAAAAAAGAAGAGGTTTTAAAAATTATAGCATTCCTTTTAGATTTCTAACGATGTGTTCCTGTTACATGGATGTGTTCGCCCATCCATTAATCCGCTGCAAGCCCAATGCACATGGGAACAAAGGAATTTATGATATAAAAAATGGATTTGCGATGTTTTCGCAGTGCAAATTAAATTTATTGCCACAGATACTTACACCCGTGTGCTTCACGTTCCACGCTGCTCATTGTTTGCGAATGCCTCCGGTGCGGCATGCTCACTCTCATCCACATTCACATTCACATCCACAACCTGATCCACATCCACATCGATATGCATGTGGATGTACAGACAGGTTACACACGTGGCCATGGCATATGCTCATCCGCACTCTGGAGGCAAACAGTGCGCAGTTTATGCGTCCTTCTTCGTGGTTTCATTTAACGTGGCATTTTCAAATGGAAATGGAAAATTATGAACCGACGTGCCCGGAACTGAAGGAACTCGCAACTAAGCACAGGGACTTGCTCGTGCCCACATAACAAATGTACCTGCCTAAGTGGCAAAAAAATGCCATGGCAAAATTGAAAATTACAAAAAATATAAATTTAGGTGTACACGACTATGGTATACTAGCACATTTGCGAAGAAAATAAAACGGAAATATTTTAGTTATTATTTGCCTCTATCGCACCAACAAATAATGGATCAACCTAATAATTTAGATTACTCCAGATTGATTCATGCCATTCTTTAATACAAAATGTACTTTTGTTTTTGAGCATCCATTATTTTTCTCATTTCCTATTGAATGTTATCAACTTAATAATAATTTAGGTATACAATACAAAATTGTAGTTTTTATTTCTGAGGCGCTTAATATTGCCTCCAATATTAATTCCATTATTGCTGTTAATTCACTAAATGTTTGCAGATTGTCTTTTTTAAGTCAAAAGAAACACATATATTAATTTGTGTTTAAAACATTTAAGTCTTAAACCTTACCTACCCACTCTTGCAGTTGATGGTTCGGGTATCAAAGCCCCGCCCTAGCAACTGCACGGCTTTTTGGCTTTCCCCGTTGTCGTTGTTGCATTTTGACAATGAGACAGCGCGAGACAAACGAGCTCAATCCCCGGACTACACCCTCACCCATGCCTACCCGCATGCCACTCCCCAATCCCTTTTTCTCTCCCCTGCCATCGACAGGAGGCTGGCTAAACGGAATAAGCGTTAATGCTTCGTTTGAATGAATTTTTGATTGCGTTGTTTACGATTGAATTTACTTCCTGGCAATGCCAGGACGGGGGCATTGGCGTTCCTTTTTTTTGCATCTCCGACTCCGGCGAAACTTTGTAAATCTGTGCTACATTTTGCATGCGCGCTTTTTTGTTGATGTTGTCTTTTTTGTATTTTAACTTGTTATTATTGTTGTCATGATGCGCTGAAGTCGCGCTTAGTGCGATTCAAACAACGATAACCTTTGTTTTCAGTCGGAGTCTCTTAAGAATTCCGCCGGAGAAACAGAAACAGTTGAACTGATAATCCAAATGGCATAAAGAGAGAAGCAGAATGGGGGAATGGCCACATTCAATGGGGATTGCGAATGACTCGAATATGTGATTAAATCAGCGATAATTTCTTATATGAATAAATAAGGCAGAATGGAAATTTTTAAGATGATCAGATTATGGGGGCAAGGACGTGATGGGGAAATGGGAAATGCACAATTACAGCTATGTATCGAACTCGAGTGCTGCTCTTTTCAATTTCTCCATTCGCAGTTCACATTACGACCTCCTTTTAGTCCTCCTTTTTGGATGCTGAATGTGATATAATCCCGTTATTGGACGATGGTTTGCCGGATGATGGCACCTTCATTTTTTAAGCCATTAGGAATGCTGGTAACTGGAAACCAATTAATCTCAATCAGTTGTTTCGCTCTTCCGTTTTTCATTTATGTTTTTTTAGACCAGGATCAAGTGACAAGACATTGACTGGATTAGGCGAGTGCCGAAACCCTTACCACAATGGACCCTGCGTGAAGTGGATCACCAGCTCAATGGCTGGCATCTACGACTCCCTGGAGTGCAATCCGAAATGGATGCCAATGAAATGAATGCAAGAAAAACTAAGATGACTTCGAAGCACAAAACAACAAAGTGCCTGGCCATTTGCTACTGCCATTGCCATTGCCACTGACAGTGTCGGACAGACGGACAGACGTTTGTTGCTCAGCGAATTCGCTTTCGTATCCAATTGTACAACTTGTGGTATGAGTAATGAGAGCGGCCACGGTGAATCGTAACGTGGTACGTTGCAAAGGGGAAAACGATTTTACGCTTCAATCAGCTCTGATTTAAATTGCAATTATTAACTGGAGTTTGACAACTCATTGGGGTCCTCAGGTCGAAGTGCGCTTGCTGTAAGCACATCATTTCGATTTTTGTCTATCTGTTGAAGTCTGATGTCCGCTAAAGTCAAGTGAAATCTGGAGAGAATTTATTTTAACACGTTTCTCTCTCAGAAAGTCTAATCGAATTTCAAATAGTTTAAAATTGTTTTATACAAATATTTTTGCATAGCACTTCTGATCTCCAACCAGTTTTTGGATAGATTTGATTTTTATTTTATTAGAGAATCTGAAGAATTAAACAAAACAATTTGGCTTTACAACTATAAACCAAACCTTTTGGTTCACTAAAAAATAGTAAAATATATAAAACTATATTTGTCAAAAATTAATTTTATTTATTCAATATTTTGGTTTTGTTTTGCCATTGTCTCACGTTTTGGTTATCTGCTTTTAATGAGAATATCTTTCTGTCTTCCAAAAGTCAATTCAAGGATCTTTTTTAATCAGATCTACTTTAATAAACTTTATAGCATAATAGCCAGATTTACAAGTAGATTCGCCGGCGAAGCACTTTAAAATATATTGTTTGTTGTTCCTCTAGTTGTAGACTCTCGCTTTTTCATGAATATTATTTCGTTTCCATTTGAATTTAAAAAAAATTTGTCTGTAGCTGAATTAAAAAGAAGTACGGATTCTATCTTGGATCGAACTTACGACCACAGCATCCGCATTCCGCATTCAGACTTGATAAAATGAATACCGAAAAACAAAATTTTCTCATTGAGTTATGTTTGATGCAAAATGAAATAAATTGAATTGTTGCTTACACAACATACATATTTAGTATGTTGTTAGCAACATTTTTACATTTTCTTCAAAAGTTTTAAATTGAAACACATATAATGTCAATATTTAAAATTTAAAACTAATTATTTCTAAAAATCAATCTTTTGTGAGCGTATTGATGCTCATATCTAGGTTGTGCGAAAATTGCAGAATTGTAGCTTTTTAGTTTGGGTCGTGCATTGATAGTACTATAGCTATGTCAGTGTCTACGAACTACTTTATACCCTTTACTACACCAGAGTACTCGCGCAATATCGAATTCTCTATACCCTATGTAACCACTACTTTGGTCTCCAGTCTGACTTTTGAAGAATTAACATTGCATGTGATTGGAATGCGACAATCGACGCGACGCCGTTTACCATTGTAGTACCTAATTCGGTACTCTAATTCGAGTACCCGTTTCAGTACACCTATTTATACCCGCTACCCATAGGGTAGAAGGGTATTATAACTTAGTGCCAACAGAAAATGAATGTAACAGGCAGAAGGAGGCATCTCCGACCCCATAAAGTATATATATTCTTGATCAGTGTCAACAGCCGAGACGATATAGCCATGTCCGTCTGTCTGTCTGTCCGTCTGTCTGTCTGTATGAACACCTGGATCTCAGAGACTATAAGACATAGAGACACTAAATTTGGCAAAAAGGTTCCTTCATACCCTATGCAAATCAAATTTATTTCAAAAGTTGGATGCCACGCCCCCTTCGCCCACAATAAGCATTAATCTAGAAAAGTTTTTTTTATGTAAATCACGTATAACTCCAAAAGTTCTTTGTGTAATGATGTGTAATTTGGTAATTTGGTAACCCATCTGTGCTTGACACTCTTAATATACCCTGTAATTTTGGTACAAATCGGATAAGTAGAACAAAAGTTATATGTTAAATTATATATTAAAATAGTAGTGCCCAATGCATATGGACGTTTTAAGTGTGTGAATGACCTAGAAATATCAAATTTGGTGACAGTATTCGTGCAGGTCTTAGATTTTAGATTTTTGCCACGCCTCTTTCCGCCCCCAAAAACTGGAAAATCCGTAATAAAAGACCTAGAATTTGGAATTAGGGTATGCATAATAACAATTATATTCTCAATGATTCGTGTGAATTTGGTTGAGATCGAATGAAAAGAAGGAAGTTATTAAAGAATAAAATTTATATGCAAAATACACTTGCAGCTCCTCGAGCTTTGTTTGTTTAGTTGACAGTGTGACCATGTCGGTGTTAAGGTTTTTACCCGCTATTTTCAAATATATCAAAAAACAGATTTCAGTATATTCTTTGGTATATTTTTTGTTAAAATATCTATCTTTGTTATTTGTCAACTTACACACCTTTTTAATATAAATAAAACACAATGGGCCGCAGCAAAGCTCTAACTGCTGTTGAAAAAGGTAAAATAATATAAGGAATGTAATCCTACATACCGGCAAATTTCTGAAAAAATTGGGAAAAGCAAAAATGTTATTTGCAATTTCCTTAAAAATCCTGCAAACTGCGGGAGTAACGTGAAAGGCCAGCACCAAAAGTCCTTTCATCTACTGCAGACCGCCGAATTGTTCGAGCAGCGTCAAATTCACATTATGCAGCTTCGAAAATTCATTCAAAATTGTTATACGAAGAGCTAAAAAGGTTGAAACTAAAAAAAAAACCTCCATTAAATAACCAACGAAAGGATTGTCGCCTCATCTTTGCATGTTATCATATGTATGTATATATTGGCAGAACGAATGGCATACCGTTGTGTTTTCGGATGAAAAACGCTTCAACATAAAAGATGCCATCAACACAGCCTGGAGTCAAATATCCTTAGATTTCATAAAGGCTAGTGCCTTTGCTATGACTCTATTCGTAATAGAATTTATGAAGTTATGTATCTCGAACAATGGTGGCCACACACATTATTAAAATAGTTTAACTTAACACACGTTTAATAAATAAGCTTTAAAGTTAATAAAATTTTTAAATCCTGTCCCTATTCAAGTGCATGCAAAAAAGTATAGCATTCTAGGAAAGGTCAAAGCAAAATTGAAAAAAAAATTATAACGGTAAATTGTCGCTATCTCTCTCTTATTTCCATAGTTTGCCTATGTTCTCTTCTTTAGAAAACAGCAAAGCACATGCCAATAGCTATAGTAGATTAAGAGAAAAATGTAACGAAATATACACAAATTCTTGTCCTGCACTGTACGGCAGTGTATTTTGTGTATATACAGATTGTTTTGTATGAACATATGTACATATGTACTTGAAGCTGCTGATTTGTTGCACTGTGTAACTCAATTGAAGAACTCACGTCAAAATATTTACACAAGATTATCAGCTATATTCTTATATGCTTTGATCATAAAACATATTCACAGCTTCCGCCATGATATAATAACCTCTCAAAAAGAAGGGTTAAAGTCAAATTCGAAGAGTAAATCATGATGGGCCTTTGAGCCTTTTGTTTACATTCAGTTCCCACATTTTATTTGCCAAAACAAAACAAAGCACTCACAATGCGAATATGGCGAGGCAACAAGTTCATGGAATGATCGTGATCGCGTTAGCCAAGAGGCACAGCACAATCTAATAATATGTTATTTAAATTTAGAGAAAGAGTTAGCACTAGACGACGTCGCCGCCGACGATGGTGACAACGAGCCCAATCTCAGTGCAAATACGAAATGAGTTTTGATAAGTTTGTTTGCCAGACGCGGCCAACAATAGGTCTATAACTAAAATGGACTTATGACAATAAAACTGACACCCGCTGCTGAGGCGGCTTATCAGTTCTGACGCTTCATTTGGCCGGCTGCCACCTCCTCCGGCTGCGGTTCCGTCTCATGATCCTTTTCCTTCTCTTTGGAGTCACTCTTTAGTGGGAGCTTCTCCTCCAGCGTCTGCAGTTCCTTGAGACCCGGATCAGGCAGGGAATGGCAGCCACTGTTCCAAGGCTGCAGCATGGACTCCGAGAACAAGACGTACAAAATGCCGCTGCCAATCAACATAGCTGCTGTTAACAAGAACACATTCTTCCATGCCTCAATAGTTTGCTGCAACACAAGAGAACAGATTGAAGTGGAGAGCAATATGACTCACAATTCATCACTCACATTGCCCTTCGTCAGAATGCCCACAATAAGCGGCGAGATGAAGCCAGGCATGCCACCAATCATTCCGCTGACGCCGAGCACTATGCCCGCATAGTTGGGCGACAAATCCACCATGGAGGCCAGCGGGCCAGAGGAGACGGCACCGTGGAACATGGTCGCCACAGCCACCAGCACAATGGCAGCCGTTGCATTGTAGCCGAAATAGGCCAAGGCCAGCACCACCAAGCCCTTGACGCCACAGCCTGTAAGTAAGCGGAGTTGAAAGTTAATGGAATCCTCTCTAGCACCCAGTTACGACTTACAAACTGCGGTGGCTAGCTTGCGCACATTGGTGCGACTCAGGCGATCCGTGCGCAGCAAATAATCGGCAAACATGGAGAAAACGTAGGCGAAGAGCATGCGCATCAGATGTGGCATGCCCGAGAGGAAGCCCGTCTGCAAGCGAGGAGAACAACATTAAGCAAAAGTCTCAGCATCTCTCAGTCACCAGCTACACTTACGGCACGTATGTTCCAGTGATGGATCAGTCGGAAGTAGGTGGGACCGTGGGTCATTAGCGTGAACAGACCCCAGATGCCGCCCCACTGCGCTACCACATTCATCCAGACTGGTCGAGACAGGGCAATCTCCTTCCAAGGTGTCGGTCCTGGTGTGCTGTTCTGCACCGAGGCTCCCAGTGACTTCTCAATGTAACGCTGCTCGGACTGCGTAATGCGCGGATGCTGGGCAGGACTGTCGTAGACAAGGAATTGCCAGGCCACAAACCACAGCATGCCGAAAACGCCACAGATATAGTAGACCCATTCCCACGATGACCAGGCAATGATGTAGCCGAATATGGGATAAAACAACGCAACGCCCACCGAGCTGCCCAAGTAGGCGCTGACAAATTTGCTGCGCTCATTGGGTGGAATCCACTTGGCCGTCAGCACATGCATCGATGGCCAGGCCATGCCCTACACGAAACAGCAAGTTTGACGAGCAGTTCCCCAACTGGAAGATCTAAGCAACGTACCGTAACGAATCCCTGGAAGACACGCAGCCAGATCAGCGCTCCATAGCTCCAGTAGGAGACGATTGGTATGAGGAAGCAGCAGAAGACGCCGATGCCGTTGGAGAGGCCAAACACCAGCTTGGTGCCATATTTGCGAGCCAACACGCCGCCAGGCAATTGGAGTACCCAATGCACCCAGAAGAATGAGCCTAACAGATTGCTCTGCTCCTGCTCGTTCCAATGGAAGCCATATCGCTCATACTCAATCTGCAGAGACGGAATCAATTCACATGTTACTCATACGCACAGTTGGTCAATTTAACTGCTGTGAATCATGGAATGAGTGTACTCACATTTGCCCAATCAAGAAACTGTCGCTCCCACGAATACCGCTCTGCGTATGCGGTTTCGTTGAGACTGAATGTTGCATTGGTCCCATTGAGTGCGGTGGCGGATTGAAGGAAGGAAGGGGCTGGTTGGGCAGCAATCATGTCCACAATGGTGATGTTCAAATTGATGCGCAGCATGTAGTTGACAATGAATCCTATGAACGTCATGTACCAAAGCACTGTGCGGGCCTCGACTGCAAATGTTGATCAAAGATCGAGTTGGAGATAGAGATGGAGATTAGAAATATTCCTATTTCCACTAATATTCTAATTCACACTCATATTCATATTCACAGTCACATTCCCAGCTATTAATTGTGAGCTAGCCGCAACCAGAAATGTCGCTTGAAATGCAAACCAAGCCACGAATTGCAATTGAAAAACTCACAAGTGCACCGAAGGCAGCTTGTGGTTTAGGCCAATCTTGAATCTTGAACCACATCACACACTGTCTTTTAGCTGAACTTGATTAAAAGCTCAATGATCTCGCTCTGATATCGTACCTTCTGCCATATCTGCTTAATTAATTAATTAAATATGACTGCACTGAGCACGAAGTTAGGATCCGGCTGAAAATCGGGACGACAAGTATTTAAATAAATTTTAAGCAGCACTTGACTCGCTCCGGCCCCTGGCCAGACTAGAATGGCAAACGCTTGTCTCCGGTAGTCGCAGGTAACACCAAGTAACAGTAACTAGTCCCGCACCAGCCACACTTCCATCCATATCCCACGCAACTGATAAGTGCACATCTCGCAGCGTTATGCTACAACTCTGATTATCACGATCGTAATCTCGTTTGTTTATGATCAGATATGTGATGACGTGTCGCGCCTCGTTCGTGTGCCGACCAAGCGATTTAACAAACTGCAAACTGCAAAGATAAATACACAGTCCCAATCTCGTTTTAAACAGATCTCTAGCTACTATTCTTCTAATTGTAACGCGGCTATTGGTTATATTTCTACTATGTAGAAATCATTTTATATGAGTGGTAAACATATTATTTAAAACAAAAATTAATGTCATCAGTTAATTTCATTAAAAAATATCGCTTATAGTTATCTAAATGCTTATCAACAGCTTAAATATTCAAATATTATCAAGTCTAAATTTTTTGAAGAATGTTTACTCTCCCACATTATCATTATTAATATCTCCCTTCATATTATCTATTCTGAAAAATGGTAAGGAATTTATATATATTTAACATAATATCTATCTAAAACAAAACTGCAATATTTATGTCGAAGAATTCGTCCGATGAACATTTGCACTTCATTCAAATATAATGGCAACAACATAATTAAATTTTAACTCCTCTTCATCTCATTTCTGATTAATTTAGTTAACGTTTACGAGTTTTGTGTATATATAAAATAACTTCATTTGTTGCAATTGAAAATAAAGTCACAATTTGCTTATGTATTTGAATTAATTAAATTATGTATATGTATACATAACTGTTGATACATTATTTTTTTTCTTTTTTTTGTGCCTCAGGTTCGTTCCATTGGCATTTACATGAAGATCATTTCATGGCTACTTGATAAACTAGTATAAGGATTAGAAGTATGAGTAAAACCTAATGTTTGAAACAATTTTGCACAGTTCCGACAGATTAAGGGGGCGACGGTGTCCTAATACCGACGCAATGAGCTGGGTTAAATGACAAAAACAGTTGCCAATTACATGGTTGCATGCTGCAACTCGCTTGTTGCTTAACAGTTGTGCACGTCTGCCGTCGTGGGGGACACCGTCGCAGGGCGCGCTCCACAAGTGGCTTCCCACAGACGGCTCAACATTCATCCGACATTCTCGTAGGACATCGCTGGCCGGTCCGTGCTCATCGCAGCTGCACTGGCCGCTGAGCCAAAGATCGTTGGCGGATGATGCTGCGATTGCTGCTGCTGTTGCTGCTGGTGGGGATGCTGTTGCTGCTGATGCGGATTGTGGGCATGATGCTGCTGCGACGACGGCTGCTCGTTGCGCAGCTGGGCCAACGGGAACATGATGTTGTGCGCCATCTGTGGATGATGCAGATGCTGATCGTTGGGCGGCGGTGGTGGCTGCTGATGGGCGGCATGCTGCTGCTGATGGGCAGCCTCCAGTTTACGCTGCTCGCTCTGTTGTTGATGCACCTTTTCGGCGCTCTCCTCGTACTTCTTTTGCAGCTGGAATAGTGGCAACTGCTGAGGCGCATGCAGTGGCACAGGATCTACCTGTGACTGCGGCGACGTCTCCTTCTCGCCCTTCTCATACTTCTTTTGCAGCTGGTACATGCTGTGGGAGAGATGCGCTGCAGCTGAACTGCTGCTGCTGTTGCCGCTCTGCTTGGTAGCGGACGACGTGGATGCTGACGACTTCTCCGCCTTGACAGGCGACTTCTTTTGGTACTTCTTCAAGATCTGCATCAGTTCCGACTTTACATCCAGTCGTATCTCCTCCGGCACTCGTTTTATCTCCTCATAGAGCGACAGCAAAAAGAGCTTGTCGGGATCGCGTTGCTTTCGCTTTTTACTCTTTTTGGGGAACGCATCTTGCATAAACTGCAGCAGCTTCTCCTCGAACGGTGACTCGCGCTGCATTGCCGAGTTTGTGTGCTGGCGTCGCAGCAAATGCGGATGCAGCCCACCATGAAATGCCGGATGCTGTGGCATGCCTGGATGTGACTGAGTACCATTGCCATTGCCATGGTCTCCACCGCCACCGCCCCCGTTGTGCGTCTGCAACTGGCTCACATTCTGGCCCTGATACGAGCCACCATTGGAGGAGCCAGGCGCATCGTTTGTCTCGCCATCGTTTGTATGATGATCCTGCGGCTGCTGACCGCTGTGCGACTGGGGATCCTTTTGGTGCTGCATATGCTGCTGTTGCTGGCCCGCAGCGGCCGTAAGTATGGCATCGCAGAAGTGCTCCGGCACATAGTCGAAGCCGGTCATAAAGTTCTCGGGCTTCAGTTCGCCGTTCATCTCCTCGTAGAAGTATTCTGTGCCCACTATGTCAATGATGTCATTGTCCTCCTGATTAAGCTCAATTCCAGGCGGCGGCGATCCGCCAGACAACTGACAACGCTTCAGCTCCGCCAACTTCTTTCTCGTCGTCAAACGCATATCGCGCCAGCACTGCAATAAACCAATATCTAGAGATTCGAAGGCATTTATGCCATTAACATATGGCTAACATACGCACCTTTTTCCACTGTATTATGGTCTTTTTGGGGCCAATGGTGTTAAGGGCCGCTTGAATCTTCTCCCAATACCATTCCTTCTCCTTTTTGCCCTCCATGTACTTTGTCTCGCGCAGCAGAGTGATGAGCATCTTCTTCTGCGGTTTTGTGACTCGATCCTTGAAAGAGATACATTTGATTTGTACAAAAGTGTTTTCGTTTCCAATAACGACTTAAACAATCTTCATCTTCGCTTAAGATCAGTGTGCATACGGACCATGAGAACAGCTGTTAAATGAAACAACTCTGACAACACTGCCAAAATTACTATGCAGGTAAACACTGCTAAATGGGTTGTTAATAGAGCAAGTAAATAAGAGACAGCAATATTTAAATACGATATGTTGTTGATGTGCTAACACTCTCAGTTGATTATCGAATAGCTGTAATCGATATGTTTAAATCTATTGTCTGCTTTGCATTGACTAAGGGGAATCAAAGCCGGCGCAGATTTTTGGGTACACTTGTTGGCAATGTTATACAAATAAAAGGCCTTATAATCATCTGTTTAATGCGGAGCCCCGAGGTGACCCCCACCTGTCTGGCCGTTTGGCCAGACAGCCGAAGCGCATACAAGTTATAGAATTTTGTACCACACACACACACAGAGACCAACATATGTATACACGCACACATTCATGGACACTGTGCAGAACGAAGCGATTGGATTCCAGATTTTGAATTGTGATTCCATTGACCATTGCGAGACGCCTTCTTACCATGTTGACGAGCTTTTTTAGGAATCTGCGTTGAGCTGAAATGTTGAATGTTTTATTTGCGCCCTCGTCGTGTTTTTAAAATTCCAATTAAGCACTTTTGTTTAATTTTTCACAGTAGCACTCTTCCAACATTGTCGTAGTCGCAGTTCTGTCGCTTGCTTTGTTGTGTGTGTGTGTGTGGTTGCTGTCTGTGTTTTTGTGCGCGGTGCGTTTCGTCTCGTCGACGGTCTCACCAAACGTTCTGTCTCGCTCTCTCTAGTGCGCATGCAACTTACAGCCAACGACAGTCAGTGTCGTTCTCTTTGTCGCTGTGACCAAACGTCAGTTTGACGTTTGTATCAGCCATCCAGCCCTATTGGAAATTAACCACTTGCCCGCCAAGACGAACTAACAGAATTCTGTTAAATGCCATGCTAAGTAATAGAATTTTGTAATCTATAATTATTGTTATTAATAATTATGCGGATCGCGAAAGCGACATTTGTAGTTCTCAAATTTGAAAAAATATTACATTTTTTTAACAAATTTTGGTTTGTGCTGCATGTATTCAATCAGAAAAATTTTAAATTTTTCAAAAACGGGAAAATGCCATAATTGACTTCCTAAGACCAACAGTCTTGCAGTGTTGTAACGTCAATAATCTTATTTTTTTGTTATTACTCTAGTTTATAGCCATGCCCATTAAAAAAAATGTTTGCTATAAATATAATATTATTATTATTTGATTGAATTAAAGACTTAAATTGAATTCATATGTACATACTTAAATAAATGTTAAAATAGGGTTTTCGTTGTGATAAAATGTTAATACATATGGAATTTTTTTTTTATTTATTTTTCGATTTTCAAATCTTATAATAATTTAATTCAATAATTAAATTATTATATCTTTAGGTTAGGTTAAGTTATTCACTTTGCACGAAATATTCGAGAGTACCCATCTTGATCGATTTGCGTTATCTGATAAAAACTATCTTTCGTTTATGTATGTATGTATGTAGATAGGAGTGGGCGACAGTAGATCTCAAATCTCAAAAATATTTTTCAATATTTATATAATAAAAATAAATTAGTCTTTTAAAATATATTAACTGTATTCATATATAAAATGTATATTAAATTATCTGGAATTGGCAAATGTTTTTTTCAAAAATGATTTGCACTTTTGATATTTAATAACAAATAATTTTATTTGTCAATAATTTGAATAATACATTTATTCGCAAAATCGTAGTGTCGACAAATTCTTGCAGTGACATTCATGAAAATCCCTTAGCAATTAAGAAAAATACAAATACTACTTTTATTACTTAACGTCTTGCAGTTGTACGAGAGATGGTGGATACACCTTCCAAGAACTGAGTACGAAACAGGACATTGGCATGATTAAAGAGACCATCTTTTAGGGAGACAATCAGAAATTGAGAATTGCGGAAATGTTGCTTCAGCATGCTGCCAATATTCTGGGTGTGTGACATGTCCAGTGCAGCATCCACCTCGTCGAGAATATAAAGGGGAGCAGGTGAAAACTTAAGCATGGCCAAAACGAGTGACAAGGCTACCAAAGACTTTTGGCCACCGGACAACTCTCCCAGACTATCCTTAAAGACCCCATTGAAACCGACCTTGATCTCGAGGCCACTCAAAATACCATTGGTCTTGACAGGCTTAAGCAGGGCTTGAGCACCTGGCAACAAAGTGCTGAAGATGCTGCTAAAGTTTTCGGTAACCGCTTCCCAGGCACGCTTGACTTGACCCTGCTCCTCCTCATCCAATTTGACAATAATCTGCTTGATTTTCTCCTTGTCCTGTGCGACAATTTGACGACGACGCACTGTCTCGTTGTAGTTCTCCTCTTCGCGTTCCAATGTCTGCATGGCATTCATGTTGAGGGTTCGTTCCATTTTTTCCTTCTTCTCCTGCATCTTTACCAGTTTATTTCCCGCCTCCACAGGATCCTCTTTGCTGTAGTCGTAGCGTGTGTTTTTCATACCGAAACAATTCTTTTCCTCAGGAATCCATGGGTATTTCACTTCCAGGGCATCCATACGCTTCTTCGCATCTTTGGCTTCTGCGCTGATTTTGCTCTTTTCGTTTTCCTTTTTCTTTACCTCGAGCTCTAGCTCCTGATTTTGTTTAAGCATTTTTTCTTTATTTCCTAGTAGGATACGCATCTCTTTATTTTGGCTATTTAAGTTGTCCTTTTGCACCTTGATGGCCTTCTCTAGCTCAGTTACTTCTGTTGCGGCACACGAGCTGTTACGCTGCAGTGCATCCAACTCCTGTTTGTACTTGTCGAGACTATCGACCATCTCCTGATGCTGCTGGTTGGCCGTATCAATACTTTTCTGTAACTCACTAATCTCCAACTGCAACGTTTCGAACTCCTGCTCTCGTTTTTTCCAATTGGCATGTGATTTCTCGGCACGCTGCTGGGACGCTTTCACCTCATTGCTGGCCGCCTTTAGTTCACGTTCTCGATAGCCCTTGGCATCGGATAACTTGGCTTCCACATCCTTGACCTTGGCCTGCGAGGTCTTTTGCTTGGTCCGTGCATCCACGATTTGCTGCTCCAAGGTTTTAACTTTCTCCTTCATCTCCTCGATTTCCGTTTGATTCTGCTGGAACGCAGTATGGGCCAAGCGACTTTTGCACATGGACAGCTCGTGCTGACGCAGCTCAAGCGCTTCATTCAACCTGTTGTAGTTATTAGCAACATTCTCAATAGCGCTGCAAAAATACAAGTATTAGAACTAAATATGATATTACAAGATTAACAGCTTTAAGACTTACTTTAATTGCTCATCCACTTGCTTCAGCTCGTTTATGGTAGATTTTAGTTCTTTCTCTAAATTTCTGAGACTGCTCAATTCCTCCAGGATATTCGCACCTTTGGGCGCTGAGCCACCTGACAAAGTGCCATTTGAATCGACAACGTCGCCTTCTAAAGTCACACAGCGTCCTCCAATGTGTTTATCAGCACTTAACTAACGAACGGAAAACATAAATGCATAAATAAACCTATAAAGCAAAACATTCGGCTTACTCCTTTGGCTACATCCAAGTCCTTGCAGATAAGTATGCCACCAAAAACAAACTGCATTACTGGCTCAAAGTAGCGATCATAGCTGATAAGTGACATTGCCGATTCCACATTGTCACGCCCATACTAGAGTGAATTTGGCGATTTAGATTGCAGACATTATTAAATAATCAATCAATATTTACAGTATTCTTGGCATACTCCACCACCTGTGGACTTAGGGGCGAGGGGGTAATCTTGTTGATGGGTATAAAGGTGACGCGACGCTGCAAGTTGCCTCTTTGCAAAATCTTCTTGCTCGTCACATCGTCGTCAGTCACAAAGCTGTACAACTGTTCACATAAAGCACGAATTGTTAGTTTAAGTTGTTCATAGTGAAGCGCATATATTGGAGCTTACGTGACCGCCAGCTGCCATCGAGATGGCCATGGAGTTGTTCATATTGTCGACCTGAAACAATTTGCCCACCATGCCACGCACTTTCTGGCGCTGGAAATTTGGCTCTGGATCTTGATATTGCAGGTCGTAGCGCGCTCCATTGCGTCGGTCTAGTTCACGCTTTATCTCGCGTACTTGATTGTTCAACTGTTGGCGACGCTCCTTCAGCTGCTCAAACTGGCCGCCCTCATAGTTGAGACTTTGCAGCTGGTGATCCAGGTTCTTCACTTCAACCTCCAGCTGATTCTGCAGTGACTTGTCCTTGGTGTACGCGGCATCATTAGTTTGGGTCTCGCTCTGCTTTTGATTAAGCAAACTACGGGTGTGCCGCAGCTCCATTTCGGATGTTTTAATTGTGGTCTGCGCCTCACTAAGATGTTGCTTTGCAGCTGGGGATGAAGTGAAAAATTTGCTTAACAATCAGTACTATAAACTAATACTGCTAACTCACTAATCAGTTGCTCCTGCAACGTACAGGCTTGACCATCCTCGTTGGTGGACAGACCCTGGGATACAGCCTCCAATTTACGTTTGGCATCCTCGAAGGCTTTGGCATCGTTGGCATCTGCATCCTTGAGGCCCTGAAACTCGTCCTTCACTTTGGACATGGCCTGCTGTTTCTTGAGCAGCGTTGCCTCATCCTCAGCAATATTTTTTTTAGCCATACGAATCTTCTTCTCGTCCTGCTCAATTGTACCCTTGGCCGCCTTGAGGCTGCCCGATGCCTTGGCTTCGATTGCTCGCTTTGCAGACAACTGCTCTTCGAGTGTCTTGAGAGCGCCACCCATTTCCTCATCGATCTTTTTCTGTATATCCTTTACTTTAACATCGGTACTCTCAATTTCCTCGAGATTGCGCTCACGTGTCTCACGACAAGTGGCAATGCGATTCTCAATCTTTTGTTCGCTGGCCTCCACTGACTGCAGCGCGTCGCAGAGCTTCAGATATCTAGCCGATATGTGGATGTAGGTGAGGAACTCAATATCGCGACATGTTTTCTGATATTCCTGGTAGGCGGTCCGCTCCTTACGCAACTTATCGAGCTTGGGCAGGACCTCCTCCTCCAGCAGTGCTGAAGTTTCACGCACCTTGCCTTCCTTTTTCTCTATCAGCGTCTTAGTGGCATCCCGTTTGGTCTTATAGACGCTGGTGCCAGCCGCCTCCTCGACCATGGACAGCACCTGCGAAGGCAAACATGTTAAATACATTTTGTGGTTAGTATTACTGCTTACCTCTTTAGGCTTCATGTTCAACACTTGCTGGATCTTGCCCTGCATGATCAGAAAATTGGGATTGTTGACGTTCAGCTGCATTGAGCAGAAAAAGTCCTGCACCTTCTTGTTTTGCACCAGCTTGCCATTGATGAGAAATTTATTCTTGCCACCGACAACAACTTGACGGGTCACGGAGATCTCACGGCACTTCTCATAGCCAGGCGGACACTGCTGAGTATTCGTATTGTCAAAGACAATTGTGACCGTTGCTTTTGTGATTCCCGCCTGTCCATTCTTGAACACCAAATCCTGCAGCGCTGAAGCACGCACCTAAAACACAGCCGCACAAACATTGTGGTGCTTGGTTCTATACAATATTGTATGTTTACTTACATTTTGCAAATTACTTATACCAAGCACAAAGCAAATCGAGTCCAAGATATTTGATTTTCCGGATCCATTTAGACCAGTGATCGCGGTAAACTCTGGATCGAAACCCTCGATCTCTGTGCGCTTGCCGTAGGACTTGAATCCATCCAGCACTAATTTCTTCACGTACATTTTAGAAATTCAACAGAAAGCGATTATTTTAAATTCGTAGAGCAGAATAAATAAGACAAAATAAAAGGCCGCTTGTGCCGCCGTTTTTTCGATGCTGACGCTAGGGATGATAAAATGTGAAATCGATGTTCTTTCGATTAATTTATCGAGTGACTTTGACCAAGTGTATTTACTATATCGATACTCTCTTATTTTCGGCAGTATCGATAGAAGGCAACACATCGATGCTTTAATTGACTATGGCCATTAATTTCAAATTTAAATCCTGCAAAATTTGAAACAGACCCACCAATATTTCTACAAGTTACATTTTTGTAGTTCCATTCTCTAACCATGCCAGCATGGGCTTATGAAATATAGATCTACCACCACTAACTTACAGCAGTTCACTATATATATACTGATTTTAACAGAATTTTTGACTCTGATAATCCTCTCTAATACTACATAATCTTTATCTCTTGGGATTTCCAAATAACTGGATTCCAAGTAATATGGATATCTAGTTATTTGAATTTGTGAACCCAGAAAGTGTATTTTAACGGTTTAGTCTCCAAGTCAGTTAAGGTCACTTCCGGTGTACCTCAAGGAACCTTGGCCCCTTGCTATTTAATGATTAATGATCGTCCATCCGTTATTAGATTTGCTTTGTTTATCGACAGTTGATTCTCAATCTGGTCGCAGGTTGCAAGCTGATCTTGACAGCTTTTAATCTTGGTGCCATATAAATAATATCTTTTTTTACAGTTTTAGCAATACTTATCTTTGACACGCAAAGCCTCTTCACCATATTAAGTTGGTTAAAGATCTAGGTATTCTCCTCAATCCCAAACTTAAGCTTGACAAGAACAACTGTGCTATACATAACGCTTCCTGTATTTTCTATTCAAACTATAACAATAACTATTTTATAACTAATAATGCTTCTTTTTCTAATCTTTGTTATTGGATGTGATGTCATTTGTCCAGTGTGTAACGTCGTGTATATATTTAAGCTATATGTTCACGATTTTCCGTTGGCACACGCTACGTGTTGCTTGGTGTCGTTGAGCGCCTTAATAAACATGTAACCCAGTAATGAAATGATTTAACGAATTTGTACTACATAAAGTTAATTATTCCGTTTATTCACATGCTATCTTCAGTGGAGAAGAAAGCATACAAACATTTTCAAGTTGTACAAAATATCTAATCCAATTTGAAAAGCAGCAGAAAGATTAACGGTACGACTTCTGGTAACGAGCACGGGCACCTGGACCGCCAAACTTCTTGGGCTCGCAGCGACGTGGATCGCCGACCAGCAGAGTTCTGTCGTATTGGACGAGGATGTCCTTGATTTCCTTTTTGGAGGCCTCATCGACGTCTGCAACAGAAAAGGTTTTATATGCGATTTTAAAGGGGATCTTTTCGAACCGTATAAAAAACTTGTATGCGATAATAGTGTCGTTGTAGCCTCAAGCAGCAGCCGCAATTAAAAATTGCTAGCCACTCTCCTTGATTGCCACAATCATTTAATATTCCTTGCACTAGTCTTTCGTAGGAAAATGCTTTCGATTACTTCCAACAAAAATCTGGGTCAAGGTGACGTCAATGAAGACTTTAATAATTTCAAAATCGTATTTATGTTTTTGTCGCATCACCCAATCTGTGCTGATCTTTTGCATGCAGTTTGGTTGGTATATGCTCATAATGATGGTTTATCTAGCCCTCTCAATCTGTATAAAAATTGCCAAAGAGGGATGGATCTCTCAAACAATAATCTTACTGGGCAATTGAACATTAATTTCACTTTACCCAAGCCACTTACATTTCTGGTAAAAGGCAACGAGGGCCTTGGAAATAGCCTGGCGGATGGCGTAGATCTGGGCTACGTGACCACCACCGCTGACGCGCACGCGGATGTCGACGCCGGCGAATTTCTCCTGAAAATTTAAAGGGAGAAGAAATTGGTTTATTTTTGCAAAGCGGCTAAATGCAATGAATTTCTTTGGAGCACAATCAGTGATAATTGTATTCTCATTGGTCTTCAAGTTCGGGATAAATGTTATCATCATTTTAATTGTTTATCCACCACACCGAGGTGAAGATTCGATCTGGGTCCAACTCACCTTGCCGAGCAACAAGAGGGGCTCCTGCAGTTTGTATTGCAGCACTTTGGGTTCAATTTGGTCCAGAGGACGTCCGTTTACCCTCAAGAGGCCACTGCCACGCTTGCAGTAAGCGACAGCAGTGGCGGTTTTCTGCAAACAAAAGCCATCGCATTATTAACTGTTTGCATTTATGAAACATTATTTATCATCACACACACAAACATAACCTCAGCCACAGAGCGTCGGTTAAATGTCCGATTGAAGCTTGGGGCGACACGTGCAATGAGAAACATTGTTTTAAATTGGCATTTTAACACACACCTTGCGTCCGAAGACTTGAACGGCCTGCACGGGTTCTCTGCGCTATAAATATAAATATTTGCAACATTTTAGTATCACTCAATTCGAATTTTTCCACAAGCACAATACCTTTTGCTGCATTTTGCTCCGCGAGTTGGATAGAAAAGAGCGGAAATGCCGATTTTGACACTGAACTGTATGGTTTTAGTTCATATTTCGACTCCTAGAGGGCGAGTTAACGTCTCACAACACTGGCGAATCGAGACAGCCCTAAAGATAATTTCAATAACTTTGAATTATCGAATGTTAACGATATGAATAATAATTTATATTTATGGCAATTTTAAATTCAGCATGCAGTGTTTGTGCGACACAGCTCGATAATAAATTAAACGATTGAATATATACGTTTTGCTATAAAAATATACAGAAGAAGGGGCGCTGTTACTCATATTTTTTATAACGCATTTTACTTTAAATTAATATTAATCTAACAAGAGGGAGGAGGACACTCAAAATGAGAAATTAAAAAACTAATCACGAAAATATCAGGTTGCTGAAAATAAGGCGCAGTTTTTGCGTTTCGGAAAACTATCGGAATCTCTGTGGAAATGTGACCAGCAGTTATAAGGTTTCAGTATTTTGGTTGTGTTCGCTGGTGGTCACACCCGATCACAGGTATTAAAGAAAGCAGCTTATATTGTTTAGAAAAAAATTAGTCAGAATTTACCTTAAAGAAAACATGTTTGTGCAATGAATGATTTTTAATATTATTTGTCTGCAAAAACGTCGATGTTTGCAATTAAAAATCGATGTTTTCAAAAATTTTAAGAACATCGAAGATCCGATAGTGCTATCGCATATTTGTTCACCTCTAACGCACTAGTAGAGTTAATTTTTCTTTTGTTGAGAGTGTGTTGAATTTTCTGCCGTTTATAACAAATTAGTTGATTTTGATAGCAATATTAAAATGGTTGTCTGCGCAATGCAGAGCTTTGTGACTGGACAACAATTGGATGACTGCGGGGACATGAATTCAACACAGCAACAAAGTACGCAGACCAAAGACGCTGAAATTGTCGATAATGGAAATGGCGCCGAAGAAGAAGACCGCGAGGAGGGTGAAATTGTCGATGAATTCGAAATGATAATATCCTCCGAGGATGAAGAGTTCAAATTGCGTGCACGCATCCAGCAGCTGGAGGATAAAAGCAAAGATATCGAAAAAATGGAAATGCTCTCGGCCAACTTGGCCAATCAATACAGTAAGCGCAGTCTCAGCTATTTAAACTGAAGCAACACGTTCTCTGGCTATGTAACTTGCACACATGCATACATACACATCGACACTTATCAATGAGCCTGCCAGTGTGTGTGTGCGTGTGCAGTTGCTCTAATAAAATGACCTTGTTCAAGTGAATAACACAATCGGAATTCTATGATTTTCAAGCAAAATTATGCTCTATATTTTGACCCGTTGCTGTTTGGAAAAGGAGGAAGGGATGCATATAGATATTAGCATATAACTTAATAGGCCTCTTGGATAAGACTGATAAAATTGATTAATCAAATTTCATAATGATCAACACATAAAAATATAATATACATATAAAAATTTGAAAATATATGGAAATTTACTTAAGAAAATTAAACTGGACTTATTTTCAATACTGAATATGATATTTGTAATGCATTGAAAGAAGACCGTATTTCAACAATTCGATTTTTGATAAGCTAATCTATGTTTCTTACAGATTACCAAAGGCCACATAGGATCGAGAGATATACGCCTTATCGGCACTTCTCGCCAATTAGCGTACTATCGGACGTCTCTAGCTTATCGGAAGAGGAGTTTGAGCCACCCAAAAAGAATCGCAGACATAAATCGAAGCGAACGGAGTCCAAAAAGCATGGCCATCAGATAAAGAAGAAGCGACGTCACAATCATTATTGCCAGCAGCAACAGAGCACAATACTATTGGATTCGTTGGACAGCGTAACTGAAGATGAGATCGGCAAGTATGATGGTAATGTGGAGAACGAGCCCGATGATATTGACGATCTGGAGCAATTGAAATTGAGTCGCGACAAGCTGCGTGTGGCATTGGCTCGTGCTGGCAGCTATGACATCAAGCCAAAGCACAGTCTCAAAGAACGATTGCAGTATCGTATGCGCAAATCCCCTAGTCCAAGCTGCAACTCTAAGGAGCATCAGCTGAAACGTACAGAGGTGCTTTCACCACGCTCCCTCGATGGCTGCAGCCAAGCGCCCAGCAAAGTGGCTCTGGTGGACCAGGAGCAGCAGCAACAAGACCTGCAGGATGACGATACGCCAGAATTGAAACTACGTCTCATTGCCCTCAAGTCGGCGATACTGAAGAAGCACATGGCACGCAAGAAGCGCGATGCCGAGCGTGCGTATTCCCCCACAGACATGATTAATCGCGTGCATCAGCCGACAATCAGTCATGAATGCGATGACATCGATGACCTGATGGAGATTAGTCCGGCGGCGTCGCCTGAGCGGACTGCCTACAGTCCGCCGCCCAGCAACTTTGTGGAACCTGTGGACATGGATCTGGCGCAGACGGACAGCGATGACGAGCGTCAACAATGGGCGGACAACTGGCAGACAACACTCAACCGAGAGGAGAGCTGGAACTGCTTTGTGCCCAATTCATTGCCTCCCGTTAGCATGCCCATTGTAGTGGACGACGATGAAGAAGAGGAGAAGCGAGTGCATTTCAATTATGATGACGATGAAGTGCCACCGCCACCACCTTCCTATCACATTCCACACATGCAATTGGAGGATGATGATGCGCGAGATGCGTTGCATTTGGGTGGGCAGCAGTCGAATCATGGTTCGCTTACCGACATTCAATCGATCTCAATGGACAACTCGCAGACGCAAATGCAGCTGACCAGCGATGATGAGGCGGGCGCCTTGCGTGCGCTGCTGCTTGCTAAGCTGAAGCCCGTTGTCAAGGAAGTAGAGAGCATAGCGACTGAACAGATGAATGAAGCCCACGACTCGGATGATCCCGACGAGTTGCGCTTGCTGTTGCTTTCTAGCATTGCGTCCAAAAAGAAGCCTAGTGGGGAAGAGACGCTTGAGGAGAGTCCCGAAATACTCAAGAATGCTGTGCGCCGTTTTCAGGTACCGTCCGATGACCAAGCCATACCCATAGAGCCGGCAGAGGAGATGCCTGCTGAGTTACAGCCAATTCCGGTGCCATTAGCTGGGATCGAGACGCAGGCACCGCCTTTGCCTGTGCCAGCTCCTGACCCTGCCCCGCCCCCACCAACAGCGATATCTGTGGAAGCGCCATTCTCAGCTGCACCCACAAAAACTTTGCACTCATCTGCCAACGACATTATTAAGATTGTGAAACCAAACAAGGTGATAAACAAGAAGACTGCGCCTAAGCGCAAGAATTCCAAGCTCATTCAACCCGCTCCGCCACTAAAGCGACCCACAACGCTGCTAGTCAAGGAGCCAGTGGCTTCATTGCATATCCACAATACGACCAGCACAACACGACTGATAACCACAGTTGACCCAAGCTGCATCAAGGTTAACAAACTCATCATAACACTGGCCGAGTCATCAGCGGGTAGCGACGATGAATTAGAACTGCGAAGCTGCTACACCAGTTATGCTGACTATCAGAGTCCACTCAGCCAGGCCATCGATAGTGCCAGCAATTCCACGACACGGTCAAACACACCTAACTCAGAGATTCTAGATTCAACGGCTCCGGGCAGTAACAATTTGAGACGCACTGTCATCAACGAGTACTTCGAGAAGAAGTTGGACGATTTTCTGAAGCAAGCGCGATCCAAGGTGCCCACACCTTCGCCTTTGTCCTGCACCAAGCCAGCTCCAGAAGTGGCAAATACAGACAAAACAGAGGCAGCAGCAGAGTCCACACTTAAACCTGCGCCGCTGCAGCCAAGCAACAAAGCCAAGCCAACCCCGGTGGTGAGTATGAGAATGTGTTATTGGAGAGGATTAAATAAAACTTAAATACTTCTTCATTGCGTGATAGGCTGTGCGTCACTTACCGGTGGCATCACAAAAGGAGTACCTGCGTCTTATCGAGCGTATGCGTTTGCTGGAGAAGAAGAAACTAATTGAAACTGCCAAAGGAGCTGCCAATACTACCAGTAAAATAGAAAATGTAGCCACAACCAAAGAAGCTTCAACGACAGCATCTGACATGACAGTCAAAGCCGTGAAGGCACAACCCCCATTGAAGAAGGCGACCACTGGTAAAACGAAACCAGAGAGCAGCTGTAGTCCGGAAGCCACAGCAGTCGAATCCAGCAAGTCCAAAGAGCTGCCCAGCACATCGAAGTTGCTGCAGCCATCGAAGGAGAGTAGACTGAAGGCATTTGAGAATTCATTTCTTAAAATCGGGTAAGAGATTTATAAAGTTCAAGTAGCACAAGCGACACCAAGTCAATGCTCGTTGCGCGTGTATACCAAGATTCGGGTATTCTAAAAAAAAAAAAACGCGAATCGAAAACATAAAAACAAGAAGAAACGGACATGGCGTGTAGCCAAAAAAAAAGTTGCATTTATTTAACAACTAAAAAATATGTTTATTTTATTAGCTAATTGTTAATTAAGTATGTTAGTAATGTTTTGAAAAGAAAAAGTTTAGTTAACATTAAATCAAATAGGGTAAAATCCAAAAGGATCCATGCAAGAGACATTGTTAAGAGAATTCCTCGATTTTAACTGCAGTAATTCCAACTAAATAATTATTATTTCATTGTATTTAACAGCGGAAGCATGGTCACGAATCTGGAGAAATCGCTGCTTTTGGTGGAGGAGGCAAGAATGTCAAAGATCGCGCGTCTGCGCTACAAGCGACGGCTGGAGGAGCTGATTGCTGAGCTGCAGGCCGTGAAGCAATCGGCCAAACTGGAAGAGGCGAAGTTGTCGCGCTTACAGCCTGAGATACAGGCGAGCCATGAGATCATCATGTCGCTGAAACAGAAGCGCAACAAACTTCGCAATGCTGCCATGGATCTTGGCACCGATCTGCAAGGCTCTGACTACAGGTACTACAACTTCTCGAACAACAACAACAAGTGCAACAATCTGCAACAACAAACAACAATAAACTACAACAGCGGCGGTAAAAGCGCAACGGCAATAAAAACTCTCAGGGTCACCGTGAATGGTTGAATTGAAGCGGACGCCACATCTGTTATAGCTGATGTCAGATTATAGCTACAGTTCTGATTATTTTCAGGTTACTGGATCCCAGCAAGAGCGAGATTGCGCATAAGTCTTTGCTGCTCACCAAAGAAATACGTCTGTACAACTCAATTGGGAAATACGAGGATACCTTGGACCTGCCAACTAACTCGACAAGCGCAAAATCAGTTCAGATAGAAGAGAAACCGGAATCGGAATCAAGAGCTACGGCAGAGCTTACTACTGAGATGACGGCGCCCAAGAGAGATAATTTTGCAACATCGCCCGCTGAACCAGAAAGGAGCAGCGTTGAGCCAGAGCCAGAGCAACAGCAGCCAGTTGCCTGTGATAGCTCAGGAGCAGATCAGGCGACGATACAGCTGGACGTTGATGTGCGTGGATTTTAGATATTCTTCTATTGCTTCCAACTAGTCTCTAAGAACTTGTCTCAATCTATTATTGTTTGTTTGTTTGTCCTAGTCGCTGTGCTAACCCCCCACTAACAAACTAGTTGAGTTTACTTACAGACAACTCCAGAAGCTGACGTTAAAGTCACTGCCAGTCCCGTCGAGGACCAAGTGCCGCCCTACACGGCCAGCTTTATGCGTGAGCTGCACGAGGCGCCAGCTACCGATTCCCTGCTCGGGGAGTATCGCACGCCCATGTCGCGTAATTACAATAGGTGTGTATCGATTCGCCTGCTATTGCTGTAATCGAAATGCATTTGTTTTGTTTTTTTGTTTTCTGTTTAATGCCAATTACAGCCAACTGAACATTAATGCCACCATCTGCCCTTTTGATCTGATGGGTCGCTGCGAGGATGTCGACTGTTCCTATCTTCATTTGGCGCGAGTTTCGCCCTCTGCAACATCAGTCAACAAAACTCATTAAATAACAAAAACAAACAGCAACAAAGTGTAAAACAAAAATATTATTCTTTAATAGCGTGCTTGAATTCTGGTAAGTTGAACTCTTCACGCGACTTTAAATTTAAATGTTGCTTTCAGTCCAGGAGCGACATAACAAACAGCAACAACAAAATACGCGCCATCGCGACAAAAACAATAACAGCGTCGACAGCAGCAGCAACAACGAAGGCAACAATTACTAATGTCTTCGCAGATCGACAGCCAGGTCGATTGAGTGACTGAATATATCTATATGTGTACGATTCATGTATATATATACATATATGTATATCTCGTTTCTTGTTGAAACAATCGTTTGTTACATACATTTATATCGTTCAGTTACAATTCTCGTGGTGTTGTTAACTAGTGCAAGTTCGATGTGATGACGGGCCCTGAAGTCTTTTAGCCCCCCGTTTAAACGGATTGTGCATTTTATTAATTTCAAACTTATAATTTTCGATTGATATATTATGTTTTGCCATATGAAAGAGGAGCAACAGCATAAACTGTAATATTTAATTGTCGTTAATTTAATCAATCGCGATTCTTCAATATGTTTTACTCAACCTATCGTTCTATAAGCATCTTATATATTTATATATACCATTTGTATATATATTTGTGATTTTCGTTGTACCATTTCAATTCGCAAATCACATTTAATATTCATTTAAACATGTACATTTTATAAAGTTTTCTAAAGATACGAAAGATAAAAATATCTAAGAATCAGATCGAAATTTATAAAAAAAACAATAAAATAATTGAAAAAAATATTTGGATTTCAATATATTTCTTTAATAAATTATATTTGTACGGATGTTGGCTTTTGGAAACGTATTCCAGGCTTTACTTGATTACTGGCGTCACCTTGGGTTTGTTGGATAATTCAAAAAGACTTTTCATCCACATGTGGGCAGATAACCTTTTTCCCCATGGCTCGGCGATCTCGTCTCCAAGCGACACTTTTAAACACATTCTTTGATTGTGCGTTGTTTTTGTTTACGCGTCTACTTCAGACAACCAGGAAGCCAAAAATAAAGAAATGAGCTCAATGTAAATTCAGCGTGATCTCCAATTTTCTATGCGATACTTTTTTACTGATACCCATGTCATTCTTCATAAATAGTTTAAGAGTGTATGTACATACATATGTATGTACTATGTACATTAGACAGAAAGAAAGTATTAATTAGTTTCGATTTGGGCTGGTGCGTATCTTTAAAATATGAGGTGGCTACTGAAATATTTTATAAATCAGTCAAAATATCTTTAATGAAAAATCAAAATACTCGTTAGTAAATATTAATATGTAAATACATGATTGTTGCTCAAATGTATTGGTTGGTAAAAGTATTAAATTATAGGTAAAATACAAACAGTTTTTTTTATAGAAAGATTTAAAATTTATTTTGTACGTATTTTTGTTGGCTTTATAAAAGCCATAAGGTTTATAATCTAGCTTTGGTTACTTGCGCCACCTAGCGATGGACAGCGCGGAGTGGCTTTTTATGCAGATAACCTTTTTTTCATGGCCGACGATCTCGTTTCCAGGCGACACTTTTGCATACACTTCTTGATTGTGTGCTGTTTTTGGTTATGCGCCTAATCCAGGCAACCCACAAACCAAAAATAATGAGTGAGCGTGATCACCCATTTTCTTTGCGATACTTTTTTACTGATACCATCCCCAATACTTATGTACAAATGTTCATAAATATTTGTCAATGTTTGTACCTTACTAAGAAAGGAAAAATTAAATCACTTTTGGATTGAGCTCGTGCGTTTCTTCGACAGAATTGCATATGTCTTCCGATATATTTTACAATATAATTACAATTTAGTTAGAATACAACGATACATCTTTAGAATAGTTCCTAAAAAACATATAAAACAAGTAAGAAAGCTACAGTCGAGAGTGCTCGACCGTATGATACCCGCAACGCATTTCGAGAGAAAACAAAAAATTTTAATGATCTTTTAACAAAAAATGTACCAAAAATATACTGAATTTTTTTTTTGTATATACATATTTTTTTTTAATCCATTAAATACCGACATGGTCACACTGTCAACTAAACAAACAAAGCGCGAGCAGCTGCAAGTGAATTTTGCATATAAAATTGATTCAATAATAACTTCCTTATTTTTCATTCGATCTCAACCAAATTTACAGGAATCATTGAGAATATAATTATTATTATGCATACCAAAATTCAGTGCTCTAGGTCTATTATTTTGGGGGCGAAAAGGGGCGTGCCAAAAATCTAAAACAAACTTGATCTGCGTAAGACCTACACAAATACTGTCACCAAATTTGATATCTCTAGGTTATTCACACACGTTCATATGCATTGGGCACAACTATTTTGATAAATAATTTAACAAATAACTTTTGTTCTACTTATCCGATTTACCAAAATTACAGGGTATACTAAGAGTATTAAGCACAGATGGCCTACCAAATTACACAACATTACACAAAGAACTTTTGGAGTTATAGGTAGCGGGTAGCGGGTATAATAAAACAAGTAAGAAAGCTACAGTCGAGAGTGCTCGACCGTATGATACCCGCAACCCATTTCGAGAGAATACAAAAAGCTTAAATGATATTTTAACAAAAAATATACCACAGAATATACTGAAATTTGTTTTTTTTGTATATACATATTAATTTTAAATGCATTAAATACCGACATGGTCACTCTGTCAACTAAACAAACAAAGCGCGAGCAGCTGCAAGTGAACTTTGCATATAAAATTGATTCATGAATAACTTCCTTGTGTTTCATTCGATCTCAACCAAATTCACAGGAATCATTGAATCATTATTATTATGCATACCAAAATTCAATGCTCTAGGTTCATTATTACGGCTTTTACAGTTTTTGGGGGCGGAAAGGGGCGTGGCAAAAATCTAAAACAAACTTAATCTGCGTAAGACCTACACGAATACTTACTGTCACCAAATTTGATATCTCTAGGGCATTCACACACTTAAAACGTCCATATGCATTGGGCACAACAATTTTGATAAATAATTTAACGAATAACTTTTGTTCTACTTATCCGATTTGTACCAATTACAGGGTATATTAAGAGTATCAAGCGCAGATGGGTTACCAAATTACACATCATAATACAAAGAACTTGTGGAGTTATTCGCAATTTACACAAACAAGAATTTGACTTTTTCTAGATTAATGCTTATTGTGGGCGAAGGGGGCGTGGCATCCAACTTTTGAAATAAACTTGATCTGCGTAGGGTATGAAGGAACCTTTTTGCCAAATTTGGTGTCTCTATGTCTTATAGTCTCTGAGATCCAGGTGTTCATACGGACAGACAGACGGACAGACAGACAGACGGACATGGCTATATCGTCTCGGCTGTTGACACTGATCAAGAATATATATACTTTATGGGGTCGGAGATGCCTCCTTCTGCCTGTTACATACATTTTCTGTTGGCACTAAGTCATAATACCCTTCTACCCTATGGGTAGCGGGTATAAAAATGTGTAGACAACATTATCACCATATATGTATATACATACATATATGTATATATATAACTTTTGACTAAAAAAAATACAGTTGTTTTAAAATCAAACATAATCGATGATTGAAAGTCGACAATTGTAAAGTTCTTATGCAGCTCACAGCGCAAAGTTTAATTTATTACAAGCTAATATTATGATTATTGTATATTTAAAATGTAAACATTAATATTGCCCTTAATATCACAGCCAATCGATCCACAGTGCATTCAGGATGCAAGGAATTTTAATAGAATTTGGCAAGTACATAAGTATCCTAGGTAAGAATCACACGCACTAGTTTTATGGCACTAATTGTCGTTGCCATAATAGACATAGTCATAGCACCAGTCCTTAATGCTGTCATCATTGTTACAGCACATAGGATAAATTATCTCCGACTTTGTGACTTTGGCGCATCGCATGCATAGTTCCATAGTTGTCTGATTAATCTCGCACTGCTGCACCTTGCGTATGGTCTCTTCAGGCAGATTGCCAGGGTATTCGCTGGGATCAACGGATAGCATTTTCGCAGCGCCTACGGTATCATCATGTGAGGCGGAGGGCCTGCAGCTGGCGCCGGTTGAAAGACACGCGACGAGTAGCAGCGTCAGCATCAACAGTAGCTTGTTGTCGAATTTCTAAAAAAAATTAGGGAGAGAGACAAGCCGCATGATTTGTTATTAACCGGCGTACGGTGATTTTATGATCAAAGAAATCAAGTCAGCTGAATGCGGCGACCGACCGACTGACCGTCTGAATAACCGAATGACCAATCATGTGACACGCTTCAGTTAGAAATGCTGTGCATAATGCCGGCTCAGCCAATGACCCTATTTAGACATTTGAAATGATTTATGAAATATTCCTAAAGTGACAGGCGCCTCTTTCTGGTTCAGTTTAGTTTTGACAAATAGTATCATAAATATTAGATTTGTAACCAGAAGAAACAAGATTATTTTGGCATTTTTCACATATTCATTTGAATGCACTTGCAAGGAAATTCCCTCTTAAGAACATGCACGATATTTCTTCGGATAATTGATGACAATCGTATTGAAACCGACACGGACATAACGAATCATTAAGGTATTTTTATTTAAGGACATGACACAGTTCGATCGCTCTGTATATGAATGCGAATCACTTCATTCAATAGACAGAGTCGATATACTCACTTCTTGAACCATACTGAGGATTGCAAATAAATAGACTTGATCGATTAATATATTGCAGTAAAGGCGAGGACGTTGACGTTCGTATTTGTTGATTTATTTTGTGCTATGCGATTGATAGCGAAGCCGGCAACAACTGAAAGTCGCTCTTGATAGCACCTAACGTTTTATACCACTACCATCATCACCAACACTAAAATACATCGCTCCCACTTCGCCTTGGCTGTAGTATACTTCGGCTCAACGACAAAACGACAAAGTTTCGGGTTTGTCTCTTCGGGAATCGACGAGCTGCGCTCTCACGTTTGTGTTCATTATCGACGTTCATGCATTGGTTGGTGCAAAAGATCGTTACCGATTACGACTAGGGAATGACCAAAAAAATAATGATTTACCCGAAGTAATTGTCGAATGCGCGACATGACGTATACCCACAATTAATGGTGATGCTGGAAAAGTAAAATTTTTGTTCTGGTGTGAATTTTGAAAGCTTAATAAAATTGTATCACAATGCGCAATCATTTCTTTTCATTCAGAGCTTATTAATCATAGTGCTTGGTGTTATACATTTCTTAAACGCAATTACAATTTTTTTTTTTAACAATCTTATAGTGGTCTGAATGTGTTTACTTAAATCGACTACATTGACATTGAGTCTGTAAGAATCTCATATAAAATGTGAAATAAACGAAACTTTATTTCTTTTTAATTAATTAAATAAATTGATAAAATTATTATTTTAAAGAAAGAAATGATTAAAAAATTAATAAAGTTTAAAAAGTTACACTTTTTGTATGTACATATATTAAAACTAGTTAACAATACACGTTAAAAGACAATGATTCTATGTGTCATTTGCAATGTTTTATATGTATGTATACCCGCTACTTATAGGGTAGAAGGGTATTATAACTTAGGCAGGCATTAGTGGTCACTGTCAACTACAACAAATATAGTCATACCCATCTGTCCGTCTGTCTGTATGACTGGATGAACACCTCGACCTCAGAGACTATAAGATCTAGAGGCACCAAATTTGGTACATTGGTTTTTTTATTCATTACGCAGATTGAGTTTTTTTCAAAAGTTGGATGCCACGCCCCTTTCGCCCACATTATTCATAAATGTAGAACAAGTAACTTTTTTTATGTAAATCGCGTATAACTTGAAAAGTTCTCTCCATAATACTATTAATGTACCCTGTACTTTTGAATCGGATAAGTAGAAAAAAATTTATTTGTTATATTATTTATCAAAAAAGTTGTGGACAATGCAAATAGACGTTTTAAGTGTGTGATTGACCTAGAGATATCAAACTTGGTGATGGTACTCGTGTAGGTCTTACGCAGATCAATTTTGTTTTAGATTTTGCCATGCTCCTTTCCGCCCCCGAAAACTGGAAAATCCGTAATAATACCCCTAGAGCATTGATATACACATATGTATATACAAACAAACAAATTTCAGTTTATTTCTTTGATATTTTTGTTCAAATATCAATTAAGTTTTTTGTTGTCTCTCGAAATGGGTTGGGGTCGAGCACTGTCGACTGTAGCTTTCTTACTTGTTAGTATATAAGTTTGTATGAGGACCAAAGTCATCGCGGCAATAACCGGACGGGACGCTATAAGCAGAGTCGTTATAACTGGATTCTACTGTAGTTGGAAACACTTTGATAAATTGCCTAGTAAAAAAAAGGGTTAAAATTTGAACAAAAAATGTGCAATGTTTTATGTATGTATAATTTTAATTCTAATCTTACAAACCCAATTTGTGCATTTAATTCTGATTATTGATTGTATAGGGTTTCAATTGCAATCCTTAAATGATAATTCATGATGTAACATTCTCTTGGCAGGTAAGCGAATCTAGTAGTCAAGCACTTTCTTGTTTGTGCTTAGTCATGTTTGGGCAGTAGCAACTGGGTAAACAGTGTGGGGCCCTATCTGTTTCAGAAAGCATTAGTTGTTTCCGAAATTTCCAAAAACTAAATTTTTATCAGTTGCTATATTAGCTTCAATAAATTTAGTTTAAAGTATTTTTAGCAAAATTTCCAAAATGTTGTCAAGCGGTTGTGGCTGCGGTTATGCATTAGGAATGCGTGCAACTCGGAGTCTTCTCATGCTCTCTGGACTCCAAAAAAACATGCCCTGCGAGACTTGCAGTGTACGCAACTACAAGGTGACTATTGTGGGTGCAGGAGGTGGCATTGGGCAGCCATTGGCACTGCTGCTCAAGCAGAATCCGTTGATCAAAGAGTTGTCCCTGCATGACAGAAGCAACGTGAAGGGCGTCAACATGGACTTGTCGCACATCTGCACTGACACGCAGATTGAGAGCTTTCAAGGCGATGATTCGGCCATGGAGGATGCGATGCAGGATTCTCACGTTGTCGTGGTGTCAGCCGGCATGCCAAGAAAGCCAGGCATGGATCGTGATCAGCTGCTCGGGGCCAATGGAGGCGTGGCCATGGCCGTGTCGAAAGCTGCGAGCGTTGCTTGCCCCAAGGCGCTGATCGCCTACATCACCAATCCCCTAAACACTGTTGTGCCCATTGCAGCCGAAATGATGAAGTCCCTTGGCTGCTATGATCCCAAACGCTTGTTTGGAGTAACTACGCTGGATATTGTGCGAGCTCGCACCTTTCTCGGAAAGCAGATGAACGTCAATCCTGCCGACGTCAATATCCCAGTGATTGGAGGCCATGCCGGCATAACCATATTGCCACTGCTCTCGCTTTGTTGTCCCAAATTGTGTGCCACCCCGGACGAGATGACGAAAATGATAACCCGCATACAGGAAGCGGGCACCGAGGTGGTCAAGGCTAAGGCAGGTGGTGGCTCTGCGACTCTCTCCATGGCCTATGCTGCAGCTCACTTTACCAACTCCTTGCTTCGAGGCCTCAAGGGCGAACCGGATGTGATCGAGTGCACCTATGTGCCCTCGGATGTGACTGATGCGGCTTTCTTTTCCACGCCCATAGAGCTGGGTCCCGAGGGCATCAAAAAGAATCTTGGACTACCAAAACTCTCCAAAGATGAGGAGGAAAGATTCAAGAAAATGATGCCAGAGTTAAAGGCAAGCATCGATGCGGGCATTGAATTTGCCCAGGAGGCCATCTGTTGTGCCCAAATAGAAGAAGCTGAAGCCAAAGCCGATAAGGATGCCGACAAATGCAAAAAGGGAAAATAGCAAGCAACCCATAAGTTTATAAAGAGCATCTACAAAGACGTATTTATACTGTTAGGCAATATATATATACATATACACATAATCGTATGCTGAATGGATCATAATGCTGAGCTGCTGATAAGAGAACTTTGCTTAACCGCCAACTGATTGAGTCGATGCTGTTTTCACGACCGCATTATGCAATGCCAACCCATTCATCACGTATTTACTTCCGGCAATAGTAGCCGTTGATAAACAGATTGCAAAACTACAAAATATATTAAAAACGTGCACAAATTATAAGTCGTGTTAGGTCGAACAACCTATGTATGTACTCCCCCCAACTCAGAAATCACTCGCAGTCAAGTGTGATAATGTAATTTAGAAACCAGAACAGAAAGAATTCCGAGAAATTGTCGACACGGAAAATTCCCCAAAACCAGACCCAGAGTTCATCAATTACAGTTAATTAAAATTTATTATTACAACTTGGTTTCAATATTTGTAGAACGTAAATTAGCATCGCTTACAATAAATTATTGAACTTGCTGAATTCTGTTTATATTTCGAAACAAATCTGAATTTGTAGGTCCGCTGTTTCGTCCATTTCATAAATGTTTTATAAAACAATTTTCAAGCTATAATTGATTCGTCCATTTCATAAATGTTTTATAAAATAATTTTCAAGCTATAATTGATTGTCTTGACAGCTAATGTAAGTGGACAGGATTGGTGTTCGCGAAATATGCTCAGTCACACATACTACACATTTAACACACCTCATGTGAAAACATTTTAATTTAATAAACACTATATGTAGATCAATTGCTGCGTGGGGAAACTTAAAAGCATAAACTGAACAAATAGGAAAACAATATATTCGAATAAAAATATCTATTTAATTAATAAGCTTTCAAATCATTATTTTCTATTACAATTTCGACAAGTATGAAGTATTAAACTTAAATCGACAACTAAGGTCAATCCACATTAACTGCTTGCCAAGGTTGCAAACAAGCAGTAAGCAGTGCATCTGATGGCGTTGTACTGCTTGCAACGAGTTTTTATAACAATTATTCAAAACTGTTAATTTTCACCAGTTTGAGGTAATAATATTTTTGTGGTATTTCAAAAAATTTGTCAGGGTCTGTTTGTTTTCACAGTAAGCTAATCGACAACTTGCAACAAAGTCGTGTAATATAGTGTTGTTCCAATAGCATCCTACTTAAGGTCTTTGTATTCTCGCTCCCTATATGTGTGTATATGTAGGTACGTCCATATACATGTGCATGTGCAAGTCTATATTTGAAGACCCACTTTCAATATAACTTAGAACAAACAAACATAGTATGTACTACCGACAATACATGCTAGTACACAGATAAGTGAATGGGTTTTGCTTCATCATCATCATTATAAATGCACTTCATACTGCATTATAAATATAATCGAGTTGATGCTTATTAAACAGTAGTTCGCTTTAGCTATAGAAAATATTAGTAATTAAAGTATATTAAATAAACTCAATTTAAATGCAACATTGTACATCAGGGAATCGCCATATTTCTTTTGCAAGGAGCTACACCCCTTCCCAAAATTATATGACACCTATTCAAGTTTTGTATCAGCCCACATATGCGAATGGGAAAAATAATGGATCAAAATAATATAGTATTGCAAAAAATGCGCTATTCTTATTTCTGTTTACATCTCTAGTTTTAAACATAGGTAAAATAGCACACACTCTTTATTTTAGAATATTTTTATATACATATAGTTAATATTTTTTATTTATTTTTATACCCGCTACCCATAGGGTAGAAGGGTATTATGACTTAGTGCCAACAGAAAATGTATGTAACAGGCAGAAGGAGGCATCTCCGACCCCATAAAGTATATATATTCTTGATCAGCGTCAACAGCCGAGATGATATAGCTATGTCCGTCTGTCCGTCTGTCCGTCTGTCCGTCTGTCTGTCCGTATGAACACCTGGATCTCAGAGACTATAAGACATAGAGACACCAAATTTGGCAAAAAGTTTCCTTCATACCCTACGCAGATCAAGTTTATTTCAAAAGTTGGATGCCACGCCCCCTTCGCCCACAATAAGCATTAATCTAGAAAAAGTCAAGTTTTTTTTTAGTAAATCGCGTATAACTCCAAAAGTTCTTTGTGTAATGATGTGTAATTTGGTAACCCATTTGCGCTTGACACTCTTAATATACCCTGTAATTTTGGTACAAATCGGATAAGTAGAACAAAAGTTATTCGTGAAACTATTTATCAAAATTTTTGTGCCCAGTGCATATGGACGTATTAAGTGTGTGAATGACCTAGAGATATCAAATTTGGTGACAGTATTCGTGTAGGTCTTACGCAGATCAAGATTGTTTTAGATTTTTGCCACGCCCCTTTCCGCCCCCAAAAACTGTAAAAGCCGTAATAATAGACCTAGAGCATTGAATTTTGGTATGCATAATAATAATTATATTCTCAATGACTCCTGTGAATTTGGTTGAGATCGAATGAAAAACATGGAAGTTATTAAAGAATCAATTTTATATGCAAAATTCACTTGCAGCTGCCCGCGCTTTGTTTGTTTAGTTGACAGTGTGACCATAACGGTGTTGTGGATTTTTATTCGCTATTTTCAAATATATACAAACAAAACACAAAATTCAGTATTTTTTTGGTATATTTGTTGTTAAAATACCATTAACATTTTTTTTGTCTCTCGAAATGGGTTGCGGGTATCATACGGTCGAGCACTCTCGACTGTAGCTTTCTCACTTGTTTAAATTTGTGCTTATCAATAATTAATCAAGCGTTCCAAATGCAGGAACGGCTCAGCTTGCAGAAACGAATTTGGAAACAAACAGGGCCTCGGTATGGATTTTTAACTTAATGTTTATAAAGGATTCATCAATGTTTCTCATTAAAATAATTTTTTCTTCACGGCCCAGATGGCGCGCTTTGAGAAAGGATCTCTTTATGTTCCCAACACGCATTTCAGACACGGATCCTCAATGGCTTGGGGAGCATTTAATGCGTTTGGAACGTTTGATTTGTGCTTCACAAGCTCACGGATGAATATCACGGATAGACGTTAAATATTAAAAAAATAAAATAAAAAAGAATATCGACTTACATATATACAAAAATATTGAAAAGTGTCGAATAATTTGGATAGACTTGCATCCCAGCTAAGAACAAAGCGTGTGCGCTATTTTACCGTTATTTAAAACAGAAATAGGAATAACGCATTTTGTGCAGTGATCTATTATGTTTTCCCATTCTCCTACGAGGGTTGAAACAAAACTTTAATGGGTGTCATATAGTTTTGAGCAGGAGTGTACAGCAGGGCACTGCTTACATAATATGCTATTCTGGTTGGACCCAATCGGGAAATTAAGCTTAGTTTTGTGTTCGACTTCATAATATTAATAAACTCGTAGTTAACAATTAAAAAATATAATATTCAAATTAAATCAATGGAGAGTGCACATTATTATAATGAATAACATAATTAGTATCTACAATAAATTTAAATTGATTATTACGCCGCAAAAATATATAATTAAATAAATTAATTTAAAAAAAATGTATATTTCCTTTTCTCACGAAAAGTTATCTCATGCGAATGTGCCAATCAAACAGCAAAGATTTCGGCAATGATAAATCTTAGTATGGCTCATTGCTTGGCAGGTGTCCCACCTGAAGCTTGGTGACCTTTGGAACCCATCATGCTAGACTGTTGAATTGTCCATTCTAAAATTGTTTTGATCACGGGGCGGCTATTAAAATAAATGAATCAGATTAATCATTCGAGGTACAAAACCCTATACAGGTGTTAACAGTGTCGAAATGTGTTCAAGTGGAGAATGTTGTGGGTGTGCGGAATATTCCTCGAATTACTGATTAAACAAATAGAGTGGCCACAATAATAACAAAATCAACAACAATGCCTTGCCCCCCTTGACAATGAACTTTGAGCGATAGATTAAAGTGTCGCGCGAGAGACACTCATATGTTTGGGGAATTATGGACACGTCGCTTTAATTAGTTCGTTAATATTATAATTGGAATTGTCTTGGGTCAGGGAGTGGAATATAATACGTTTGTCGTATCATTCCCTTTCTCAACATTCTAAATTCAGTGGACTATCGAGAGATTTGATACGATCACAATCAATTTTAAACAGATGTTAGTTTATTTAGTTTGTTCCAACATTTCTGTCCCCTGGCGAGGGTTGCTAAGCAGCGTTGATATACGGAAACGCTACTGTTATTTATAGAGAACTTATTATTATGTGTATTATTGTTGTGGCGCGTCTAGGGTTATAAATACATCAATATGCGAAATGTTTACTCCGCGGCTACTTATCTCAGTACCCGACTTAAAGCAGGGTCGTTAGCTGTTGTTTGTTGTCTGCCTCGGATGAGTAATTTCATCAGCCAAAATATGACTGTTCCAATGACCCTACGATCAATTGGGATTATATCTAAATAAGGGAAAGTGCACCCTATTTTTATTAGCTTTGGACACATTTAAAAGCAATAACAAGCCGCAGAGTAACTGACCATGAATCATGATAAAGGTTGTGGGTGAGTGCGTGACTAAAATGTTGGCAATAGAGATCCGTTTGCCGATCGGCAACTTGATACCGATGTCTGCAATGGTTTTTTTGCGTTGTAGCATTTCGCCCACGTCTACTGATAATGTGAATATAAATCATATTTCCACATGCTCGTATTAGTGTGTCTACATATTTTAGAGGTTAATGATTCCCCCAAAAAAAATGCTTTTCTGGGAATGGACCTATTGTTTTTGCAGTGCAATATTAATATCTATTTACATGAGAAATACTAAAAAATACATGAAACATTACAAGCCTACTGGCTTATATGGCTCATGTAATATTAAGAATTCTAAACACATGTTTTGTTTTATAGTCAGTACTTAAAAAGTTTCCAATTTTATAACTTATTGTACATGTGTTTAAAGAGTAGAAAATAATTCAAACATTTAATTTTGTAACATATTATTAAAATGAAAAAAAAAAAAATTAATATCATGTTTGCTATTTTTCCTATTTTAAATTTTTGTCTTATACTACATGTCTTATACTTGGCGGCTTTATTTATGCACGAACCAACGATATTGGCAAAGAGCTTTCGGAAAGCTTTTGAAGCGTTTGCGATTGCGGGTCGTTTCATCACTAACCAAAGAACATCTATGTGTTCTTTGGTTAGTGGTTTCATATTATTTAATACTTATTTTATAACCCTTCATGTCATAGTGCATGAAAGAAGTAGGCTACTAAGGGCTATTGCATAAAGCATCTCGTGTGGACTTTGAGTTAAAAGTTCATCCATTCATTTAGTCAGGTCAAAAATATTATTATTTATAATAAGTGTAGCACACGTTCCAATGACCAAGCAGTATTATGAAAAACCCGACACTTCAGATAAGATAATAAGTTAAATGTATGACGCTGGCTTAGTTAAGGAATATCTCTTCTAATCTTTCAACTATTTTTCAAGCGAAGTGATATGAAATTGTATCTTTCGAGGAATAATTTATTTAACTCGCATGCATTATATTACCTATTACACGTTAGAACGGGTACTATAACTTCGTCATAAATGATTGTAGTTAGTCATTCTGTCGAATGTGTACGAATAATTGTGTAATCCATTTTATTTATGCAAAGTATGTGGGGATAATTAGGGTTGTTGCTATGCAGTCTGTTTAGCACAGGGTATTTCGTAGTGGTGTTACTCTTTCTATATGTCAAGTAATGATTAACCGATTATGATGTTAGGCAGTTAGTAGCTATGCTGGTGATTGATAAGATGGTATAAGTGCTAGCCTTCTGCTCAAGACTTAAATAGATTTACAACAACAACTATAAATTGTGAAGTACATTGTCATTATAAATATTATGGCGATAGAGTTTGATATTTCATAAGTCACAACACTTTATGAGTGTGCAGAAGTCGTACTAGCAAAATGGCAGCATTACCCACCACCTACGATGCCAAGGATAATACTTGGAGTGGTGCCACCGTTAATTCCGTTTATAACTATGACACATCTGTGGGGAGGATTATATTTAGTACGATGAAAAATTGGCCAAATAATGTGATACAGGTGCGTCACATGATGCAAATTTTATATCTACTGATTAATATTTCCAAATGTGTAGATCAACGACGTGGACGGAGTAACTGTTAATAATGCTCAAGCACTTACTTGGGCTGTACGCCTAGCGCAACACCTGAAAGCGAGAGGACTCAATAACACAGATGTGATTGGTATTGCGGCTAGGAATACTACTTACCTAATGCCCTTGGGCGTTGCCTGTCTGTTGAATACCACTCCATTCCATGCAGTCAATCCAATGCTCGACGAGGGTATGTTTAACCTTTGATCTTGTTTAAAGTAATAGAATTGAATTGGATATTGCAGATACCATTAAATACGTCTTCAACATTACAAAACCAAGCCTCATATTTTGCGATGGGCTCGAGTATGAGAAGGTCAAATCTGCTACAAGGACCTGGAAACCGGAAATATTTACCATGATTGATCATATTGACCTTGTTCCCAAGATAGAGTCCTTGCTAGATCCCACAACCACAGAAACTTTCTATAAGTAAGTATTAATTGCATGATTCATGATTCACAAGTTCCATGGGTTATTTACGTACTTTTTTGCAGACCAGAAACTCTGAAACTTGGTGGTGATCAAACTGTAGCGATCTTATGCTCCTCCGGTACAACGGGATTGCCAAAAGCCGTCTGCTTGTCAAATCATATCCTTGTACAGGATAATATGTAAGATATGCTGCATACAGATTGCAGTTATGTTTCTTTTACTCAATAACTACATTTTACAGGCTAGTTAGCAGTGAATCGATTGTATTCACATCAAGTTCCTTGGATTGGATAACCGGCTTGTGGGGATTTGCATTTAGCACTATTTTCGGCTGCACTCGGATCATCACGAACAAACCCTTCAGTCCAGAGTACTTTGTGCAGTTGGTGAAGAAGTACAAGATAAACTACGTTGTAGTACCTCCTAGACATCTCTCCGCCTTGATCACTTGTCCTGCTGCCACTAAGGAGGCACTTTCCTCCATTCGTATGCTCAGCTATGGTGGAGGTTTAGTTTCCCTAACGACGCTCCAGCGTGCTCAGGAAATATGTAAGACTGCCATGCTAAATTCTGGATATGCCATGACCGAGGTGGGTGGCATTACGGGCAATATTGGAATCAGTAATAATAATGCAGCTGGCAGATTATTGCCGGGAGTTAAAATTCAAATAGTCGATGATGAAGGCAAAAGACTAGGCTACAATCAGGTTGGTGAGATATATGTGCACACTGGACATGGCTGGAATGGATACTACGGTAATCCTGTAGAGAGCCGGAAAATGCAGGACTACAAGGGTTGGTTCCACACTGGCGATTTGGGCTATTTTGACAACCAAAACTACCTCTACATTGTGGATCGGAAAAAGGAGATCATGAAGTATCAGGGTCTGCACTATTGGCCTACTGAAATAGAGAATGTCATCGTAGAGCTACCCGAAGTGCAGGACGTGTGTGTGGTGGGTATCTATGATGAGAGACAAGGAGATGCAGCAGGTGCTTTGGTCGTGAAGCGTAAGGGATGCCAGATTAACGAAAAGACTATCATTGATCATGTGGCCAAGAGATTGAAAGGAATACAGATGCAACTGCATTCTGGAGTACGTTTCACGGATAAATTGCCCGCAAATGTGAATGGAAAGACTTTGCGAAGAATTGCGCGGGAGCAGTTTGTCTCTCAAATCGGGGCAAGGAAATAACTCTTAGTAACTTAAAGAATTGTTATGTTTATCTATGCTTGTAAATTCCCCAAACGGACAGATAAAACTCTCCAAAAGCAAATATTATATTTCAGTCCAACGATTCAATTTAAAGTAATCTGATATTAACTCTCGAAGTTCGATTGATCAGAATATTATCAGAACCTATGTATATATGTATATAGTACACACATATAACATCTATAAAGTAGTTCTTGGACACTAATCGAGCTACACTACTATCAACCGACAACCCAAACAGTAAAAGGTAAGGTGCTTTCACACAAACTAGATGAACATATAGGCGTCCACAAAGGTCCGATTTTCAGAAAATAAAACTCTAACTATCTTTATCGCTGTTTAAAATTATAATAAATTTTTGTTATTGGGATAGGTTTTTTAGTAAAAATATCGAAGTCAATGTTTTCAAAATAAAATATCGATGTTCGGTTAAACCTTCTATAAGGTCCAATGTAAAAAGAGGTTTTAAACTTTAATTTATTTTTAAAATTAATTTCATAATTTAATAAAGATTTATGCACTTCTAAACAGGGATATTTTCAAATATCGGAATCATCGATGTTGGCACTACATAAAAAAATTTTTTGTAAGTACCGATACGCTGCAATGAGAGCCTGCAGTCGGAGGCTGTTGTGGGAGGATAGTATTGTTATTTCGAAATACATATTTATATAACATATTTTTCAATTAAGTATGTTGCAGGAAATATAAAAATGGTGCTAACGATAAAGCAAATATGTGTAATGTTGTGTAAGCAACTGTTCAATTTACATATTTAGTTCTACATGAAAATAGCTCGGTGATAAAACTTTGTTTTTGGAATTTATTTCATCCAAGGCTAGGGTCCAGGGGTTAGAGCTTCTCAAGGTTCGATCCCTGACAGGATTTATACTTATACTTATAACTTATGCATTTTCGACCCAATAAAGTATATATATTCTTGATCAGCGTCAACAGCCGAGACGATATAGCCATGCCATGTCTGTCTGTCTGTCCGTCTGTCTGTCCGTATGAACACCTGGATCTCAGAGACTATAAAACATAGAGACACCAAATTTGGCAAAAAGGTTCCTTCATACCCTACGCAGATCAAGTTTATTTTAAAAGTTGGATGCCACGCCCCCTTCGCTCACAATAAGCATTAATCTACAAAAAGTTTTTTTTTTTGTAAATTTCGTATAACTCCATAAGTTCTTTGTGTAATGATGTGTAATTTGGTAACCCATCTGCGCTTGACACTCTTAATATACCCTGTGATTTTGGTACAAATCGGATAAGTAGAACAAAAGTTATTCGTGCCGTAATAATGAACGTAGAGCATTGAATTTTGGTATGCATAATAATAATTATATTCTCAATGATTCCTGTGAATTTGGTTGAGATCGAATGAAATACAAGGAAGTTATTAAAGAATAAATTTTATATGCAAAATTCACTTGCAGCTCTTCGCGCTTTGTTTGTTTAGTTGACAGTGTCACCATGTCGGTATTTAATGGATTTCTTAAAAATATGTATATACAAAAAAAAACAAATTTCAGTATATTCTGTGGTATATTTTTTGTTAAAATATCATTTAAGCTTTTTGTTTTCTCTCGAAATGGGTTGTGGGTATCATACGGTCGAGCACTCTCGACTGTAGCTTTCTTACTTGTTCAATATACATTTTAAAGGTTTTAATTTTAATTTACAAATGGTTGTCAATAACATCGAATATTGTCTATTAATCGAGAACAATTGCGTATATTTTATGTGTGGCTCACAGGCAATTTACATATTATTTGGGGGTGAGGCTAAAAATTGATATGAGTAATCGTTGTGAAGCAAAACAATTCTTTCCAAGAATGAATCTAATCTACGGACATTCAATACGTCAGCAAGAAAGACTGTTCTAGAAGAGAGTAGTGGCCTACAAACTACCCTTTACTATTCGGATAAGAATCCTAACTCATAACTCATTATAACACAACAAAACTCAATCGAAGATTCTTTTTTTTGTTTCAAGGGTTTTCAAGGTGCATATAAGATGCCTTTATATCTAACAAAGAATTTGTGTCCTGGAGCGCACGGTATCTTACAGCCGTTTCTTGTTTAATAGAACGTCCCAACTGTTGATTATAATTAAAATAATGATTTGCCGATAGTAGAATGAAGGCTAACACCAGGTGTTAGCCGTTTAGTGAATGAATTGGAATTATGATAACGATTAAAATCCCTATTTTAAATAGACATTTATTGAATGGATTGGATATACGATAGATATCAACGTTCAATTGCAATGACCATTTTTATTATAAATATAAAAGAACCAAGGTTCTAGAAATCATAAGCAATTGTATCTTCAATAAGTGAGTAGTCGTGTTTCTAATATGGCACAATTTCCCACTACCTACAATGAGAAGGATAATACTTGGAGTGGTATGAAACGGACTTCCTTGTATAATCAAGACGTATCCGTGGGCAGGATCATATTCAGTATTATGAGAAACTGGCCAAAAAATGTGTGTCAGGTGAGTAAAATTTGTATTCGTAATTTTAAATTTCCGATATAATATTCAACAAATGCAGATCAATAACGAAGATGGTGTGACTTTGACAAATGCTCAGGCAATTACTTGGGCCATAAGGATTGCCCAACACCTGAAGAAGAGAGGACTCAATAGCAAAGATGTGATTGGCATTGCGGGTACAAATTCAACTTATATGATGCCCTTGGGTGTCGCCTGCCTGTTGAACGCAACTCCGTTTCATGCCGTCAATACGATGGCAGACAAAGGTATGTCCAACTACTAATACCACTCTACCTTCCTATATACATATAGCTGAAACCAATTTAAATATATATAGAGACTATTCAATATGCATTTGGAATAACTAAGCCGAAGCTCATATTCTGCGATGGGCTTCAGTATGAGAAGATACTTTCGGCAACTAGAGAATGGAATCCAGAGATATTTACAATAACCGATCATATTGAAGATGTGCCTAATATTGAATTTCTTCTGGAATCCACAACGACAGAAGTGTTCTATCAGTGAGTAACGGTTGCACAAAGTATATTGTGGTAATTTCTAACGTATGCATTTCCAATTGCAGGCCTGAATCTATTGAAAATGGGGACCAAACTGTGGCGATACTCTGCTCCTCTGGCACAACTGGATTGCCAAAAGCCGTTTGCATTTCAAACAGTAATCTTTTACTAGTTGATATGTAAGTTAACCAGTCTCTAACCTTATCCCTTCTCTCTAACCCACAATTATTTCCAATTTGCAGGCTCACCACCAGTGAATCGGTTATATATTTGGCCAGTTCCTTGGATTGGATCACAGGCGTTTGGGGCTTTCTGCTCAGCACAGTATCTGGCTGCACACGAATCATATCCAACAAACCCTTTACTCCCGAATACTTTGTGAAGTTGGTTAAGCTTTACAAGATTAACTATGTTATATTACCTCCTAGGCATATGGCTGCCTTGATCGCTTGCCCTGATGCTACACCAGAGGCTCTCTCCCCTATTCGCATGCTCAACTATGGTGGAGGTTTAGTGAGCTTAACAACACTTCAGAGGACTCAGGAGATATGCAAGTCAGCCGTATTCAATTCAGCTTATGCGATGACCGAAGTGGGGGTCATAACGGGGATTGTTGGCATCACCAATAGCACTTCAGCTGGGAGACTTCTACCAGGTATTCAAATCCGAATTGTCGACGAGGATGGCAAAAGACAAGGCCACAATCAGGTTGGCGAGATTTATGTATACACTGGACAGACCTGGAATGGTTACTTCAGCAATCCAGTGGAAACCAAGCGCATGCAAGATTCTGAGGGTTGGTTCCACACTGGCGACTTAGGCTTTTTTGACGACCAGAACTTCCTCTACATTGTGGATCGCAAGAAGGAGGTATTGAAGTATCAGGGTCTGCACTATTGGCCTACGGAAATAGAGAATGCCATTATACAGCTGCCCGAAGTGCAGGACGTGTGTGTGGTGGGTATCTATGATGAGAGGCAAGGAGATGCAGCAGGTGCTTTGGTCGTGAAGCGCAAGGGATGCCAGATTAGCGAAAAGAATATCATTGACCATGTGGCCAAGAGATTAAATGGTCTGCAGAAGCAACTTTATGCTGGCGTTCGCTTTACGGATAAGCTGCCCGCCAATCACAACGGAAAGATCCTTAGGAAGGCTGCGCGTGATGAGTTCATTGCCCAAAAATAAGTCCAGTATATATTAGCTTGTTTAAGAATTGTTTAGCTAGGCTAAGAATAAATATTATATGTATACTCATACGTAACCGAAAAAATAAGTTTTCTTTTTGTTTATAGGTGAAAAGAATATATTATATTTAATGTAAATAGTTATATCATAAAAGCATTATGAGGAATACTGCCGATATTTACTAGGTAAGGTTAGGTTAGACCGGTTGCACCACAGGGGCTGCCAAACATAGACCTGGGAAAGCCACAAGCCACATTAGTTATAGGCAGCTAACTCAGCAGAAGTCTTTAAGAATTTTCTCACTCTTCGGAGGGACAGCCACGCCAAAGTGACGCCAAAGTCGGCTTATCGAAGTAGCGTATCCAGAGCCGACATAGAGCGGGGCACTCGCACTGATCACTTTCTGCATTGATCACTTTCGGTTAAGCCCAACTTTATTGTGTGAGCAGCTACCAAACAGTGACCAGTGATAATGCCTATTATAAGTCTGCAATCGTTTTTCGGAAGGTTTACATTGAATTCGGAATTATTAGGTTTTGTGCACATCTTTCTTGCCATCTTTCATATAGTGGTATTGTGCCATCTCAGTTAGGACCGGCATTTCGATTGCACTGCAATATCTCTGTGGAGGGCTCTGAGGGATAAGATAACATTGTTTATGTTGCTCGATGCCTTGGGATCCAATAGATGTACAAATTCACTGATGAGTTCAGTGCCTCTATTGCAACTTTGGAAGTGCCTGAAAGATTCTTCAGTGGTCTAAAAGCTTGTACGAAATTTTAGTGACCGGGTTGAAGACGGCAACCATCATCCCACTCTCCATCTTGGGCCAGTTCGTGAATAGGTTGAAGGAGTTGAGTGTCATCGGGACACTCCCTCAGCCAACCCCCTGAGTCGACCGTGGTAGTTTGAGAGCACTTCGTGTGAGTTGTAGGAGTGATATAATCTGTTGGTGGAATGACTTCTCTATCAATAGCACTGTGGTCATAGATTTGCAACATCAAGTTGCCGGTTACAACTAGATGCTGGGCTGTTTTGCTGGCTATGGAGTGAGCATAGTGGGCAAGCAGTTCGATTCCCACAATCCCTTCATGTGCTTTAGAGGAAGTCGTTCTGAGGGTTATACACAGAAGTGCCTGACGTCTCCTTCTCAGTGGAAGACCATCATACCACGATTCCCAAGGTAAGGATAGGACGTAACAAAGAAATGTAAATCTAGAGTATGAGATAGGGTGAAAAGCGTCAAGTACTTCTTTGAATTCTCTTTGAGATGTATAGACCGTTGGTGGCTTTTTTCACATCCAGGAATTTGACACGTGAATTCGAAACTAATGGTGTATTACCAATATTATGTGGGACTTCACGCGGTACCGTGTACCTCTTAGTTAAGATAGGGGAGTAGTCAGACATTACCCAGTTACATTTTAGCTTTTGTGTCTGAACTTCTCCTTCACTCCCAGCTTACAGGGCTGCAAAACAACCACTGATGTGTTGGTGCTAGCAACAGGCGGAGGGGCTCAAAGGAGAATCTCTTCTTCGACCGTAGAAATTAATGCCGCGCTCTCTAGGTCAGAGTCAGCATGAACTACTGCACCCTCACATCAACTTCAAGTTTTTGTTGGCCGTAGTGTTGCAACTGCTCAGGGTCTATTCCCACCAAAGCAGAGGTGTGAGGTGATTTCTCCCCCCCGTGCCCGACGGTGGTAGCAGTCACGCCTCCCACCGACTCTTCGGATAGTGTTATAAAGTCACATACACTGTGAAACTTTTGTTATGATAATAAAATAGTGGTTTTTATCAAATTACTTTTCTTGTTGGTCTAACATAATAGTTAGTTAAATTAGTTTACTATTCATTCTCATGGTGATATTCATATGGTGTATCAGTTTGATTTAGCTTTAATTGTTTAAATAAATGTAAGTGATTTTCTAATTACAAGTAGCCCCTGAGTTTGAACCTATGTTAAGTGATGCGTCGTCACTCTAATTAACTTATAAACGAGCTATTATACTGCTCCCAATAATTAGGAGCACTGCAAAGACATTGCAATGAGAACCTGCCCCAGCTGTGGCTGCAGGAGGCTGGTCTGCAGACGAGGAGGACGCATTGTTACTACGCTCCTGCTCCTGTTCCTGTTCCACTGTCGGTGGCTGCTGCTGCCGAATGTTGCTCGTTCTGATCTCCACCTTGGGCAGTGGAAAGCAATAGACACGCTCCACCTCGACCAGCAAAGAATTGGCACTTTCCGAGGCGGTTTCACTCACAGTGAGGGGCACACAAATGGTTGGCTCCTCCATGGAGTTGCGATCCTCATAAGGAATCCCCACACGAGTTATGTTGAGTGGCAGCTGGGGAATTAAAGTTTCCGGCACACTCAGTTCGCTGTGCATTTGCGCCGAACTCAAGCTGTCGTCATAGTACTTGTAATCCTCGCCCTGATTCACAACATATTCATCGATGCGATCGATGCTTTCGACATTATCGACTCGATCGATGCTCACGCCAGCATCTGTGTAAATTCTTGGCGTGCTGCTCGGCGTGCTGTCCACAAAATCGGTGGGCCAATTGAGGGCTATTGTGGTGGACTCCACGTTCTGAGTGGAGTGCAGCGTGGCCACCTCTGTGCTCCGTACTCTGCCCACAGCTGGAATTGGACCGGAACCTGGCACTGGCTGCGTGCTCTCGTAGCTGTGCGTGGGATACGGATAAGGCAAGGGCATCCAGTTGTCCTCGGTGGTGTGTGTGGATTGTCGACGTGCTGTGGTTGTCTCTATCGATTCATTGATCTGTTTGGCCACTGCTTTGAGCAGGGGATCAGTGTCGTTCAGGTGGATTACCTCAAAAGAAGTTTGCGATGGATATTGTGGCTTTGGCTGCAGCTTTGACTCCTTGAAGCCATTTGGCATCGCAGCTCGCCAGCGTCCATGCGCGTCCTGTGCGCGCTCTATGCTATCCAGACGTGCGTGGGAGTTCTGATACCCTCCAGCTGCTGTGCGTTGCTCTAGCTGCGATTCCAACTCCTCGTTAGACCCGTCACGTCTGTCCGTAACTGCAATGCAAAGCATACGCTGTTAAAGCTGTTCCAAATCATAAAGAAGCTCTTCGAGGTGAGCTTTCATCCAGGACACTTACCTTCTGCTGGCATGCCCATTAGCATGGCCTCCAGGCGTCCATAGACACGCTGCTTCGGCTGCGTCTCGTCCTCCTGGGGCTGACGCGGATGCTCTGGCTTCCAGTTGCCATACACCACCGCCTCCTGAACGCCTCCCTCGCCAGGCTGGGGCAGGGAGATCGGGACACTGGCCGTGCTGCTGCTGGGATGCTCGCGCAGTAGCGGAATGTGGGCGTGCACTGTGGATGTGGCAAGCATAGGAGCTGGGGCAGCCCCATAATTGGGCCAACTCAATGGGCCATGACCAGACATGACCGGTGGCGGAGACAATGGCGGCTGTATGTCCGCAATGCGTATACGACCCCGTGGACGAGGTACCTGCAACTGCTGGGCCTCTGGCTCATCCTGGCCGAGCACCAGACGAGCGCCAAAGGCCACCAGCTGCCACAAGACGAGGAGAAGATACTGTCTGCTGACCATTTCCAAATTGGAACAAGATCCGTTGTCGTTCTTTTGATTTTTGTTTTGGCAAAAGTTCGTCTCAGTTCGTTTCAGTTTCGATTTCTATTTATGATGTGCCACTTTTGAAGTGCCTCTTGTTGTTGTTATTATTATATTTTTTATTTGTATCTTCGGTTCACAGTTAGGCGCTTCGTTTTATTGTTTCATTTCGGTTTTGTTGGCAGCTCACACAACAACATCAACAACAACAGCGATGCTCATTGTTCTCAAATTCCACTTGCCCATCGATATTCGCACTCATCTAGGTTGAATGCTCCCGCTGAATCTTTAGTGGTCTGTGTTGTTATTGATGTTGGCTTCTCGATCGGTCTTCGAATTTTCAATTCGCGTTTTCTTCTTTTGCTTACGAACGATTTGTGGTCTAAACGCGGCGGCTTCTAAACAGCAACTGATGTTGGCCAAATCAATTTGCGGCCGCTTCAGCTTGCCACATCCATTGACTGGCTGCTTCAGCGGCCGCTGCCCATGCGCGTTGCTTATCCGAAAAATACAACAAGAACATAAAAGTGGCAACAAATATGAAGAAGCATTCTTAATCACGGCTATAGAAATTTATCTTTTGTTCAGTTTTTGCTTAATTATGCGCAAGAGCGTTAAACTGTAATGGCGAATAAACATTTCTTGGTTGCACTGCTGTGGTGAAAATGCATCGCATTTGATTTATTTTCTTCGCTCTTCTCATTGTTGTTAATGTTAATGATGATACGCCTAGCAATCAATGGACGGAGAATAAATATTACACACACTTGCGCATACATATAACTTTATAATCTTGCTGGTATCTGTATTAATATTTATGTAAATTAGTCGCCAAGAGTAAGAAAAATTATACAAAGATTTTGCTTGTTTATTTTGGCACCGTTTATGAGAATATTTGTTTATCGGTCGAGTCGAGCCGAGCGGAGTTGACTCAACTCAATTCATAAATACATATCTAGAGAGCTGTTGATGACTGTCGCCGGGGGCAAAACTTTTCACCAAATTGCTTGGTTCAACGTGAGCAACGGTAAAACAGTTGTAGACCGAATGCTCAACGGTTAGACCGTATAAACATAGACTACAATGGCTATAATGCTTGGCAAGTGCCAATGAAAGTTACTGGATTACTTACGTACTAGGGTATAAAGCTATTCTAGAAGAAATCAACAGACAGTATTTTAATTGAAGTTTCTAGTTATTATTGAGTCTAGAAAGATCGAAATAAATTTTAAATAGAGCTACGAGTGTGATCTATAAACTTCGAATATTGTATTAAAATTTCCCGAGACTGCATATATGTACATCTAAGCTAGTCCTAGCTTTAAACAGAAAGTTAAAGTTTGTCCAGAGCATTTATGGAAAGGAGCACTCCAGCTGAACGGATGAAGCACTCTTAAAAATCGAAAAAGCTGTCATACTTCTGAAAGAGCCGGTCTGACGGGGCTAAGCTGAGAAAATGTAAAATATTCAAAAAAATGGCAACTTATACATCATGGAATTAAAGTAACAAATGAGCACACAAGACATGAGGTAATTGAAGCTGTGAAAACAAAATTAAAATAAAAATAAAAACAGAGAACGAAAATAATAGTAAAAACGTCATTGCGCATTATCACGTTTTGTGCGCATTAACGAAAGAAGGGGAGGGTATAATATGGAAATGGAAAACCGTTGAATAATGTTTGCTTAGGGTCGCGTGTGTGATTGGCATGACGGAAACTTTGCTTTTCCGCTTTTATTATAATCTTTTTTATTTGTTTTCTGCTGTTTTTGTTTCTCTTTCAACAAAACTTTCACGATCGTTAATATAAATATTTGTGATGAAGTATTTTGATAAGTTTTTCTTTCATGTTTTACTTGCGAAATTCCAGGAAAATGTTAATTAATTTCAATTTGAATATAATATCGAAATTCACAGTCTTTCGTTATGGTTGGTGATGGTTTCATAGAACGGGAATCAATTTGGAAAAATGATCGAGATGTGCAGCACTTAATTTCTGGCTGAGGTTTAGGTTCTCTCACTCTCCTGCACTCTATTGGTTCTCTAGCAGACCAATGTATTGGCCATTCTGATTGGCAACTCGTCGTTCCTCCAGTTTCTTGGCAAAAGCTGGATCACTCTTGGCCCGCTGCTCCAGTCGCTCCTGTTGCAGCTTAATGCCAGCATAGATCTGGTCGAGACCCTTCTGAATTTCCTCCGGTATGGCAGGTGGAGTGGGTATATGATCGCCCGTAGCACGGAAGCCATTCTCATCGGCCGTGTACTGCACATTGACCAGAGTGCCCTCTGGCGATTGATACGAGTATTGGCCATGCTGGACTAGCACACCGTTCGGATTCGTGTCGAAGTCCTTGAGGAAGCCCGTCTCCTCGTGCACAATGTTATTGCCTGTCTCGTATTCGGTCTTGTAGCTGCCATCCTCACTCTGCTCCTTGTTGTACTTTAGAATGGGAATCCAGGTGCTGGTCTCGCGTGGATCCTCATGGCGGTGATCCGGTTTTTCGTCGCGTGGAATGTTATTCGCATTGAGGTGGGCATGATGCTGATGCTGATGTTGGTGCTGGGCGTGGCACGACAGGGCGAGCAGCGAAATGAGAATCTGCAATTTAAAATTGGTTGCAATTTTAGCTTCAGGTCAAATTTGATTTGATTTAACCGCCAACATTAATTTAAAATATACTTTAACTTATGTATATCTTATTTTATTTCAATTTGTACTTGTATTCTTTTATTAAATTTATTATTTTATTTAAACATTTTTAATTTATTTCTTTGAATATCGTTAACTGGATGTTCACTTGACTTTAGTTTTAACCGATCGAAAAATTAACTTACGAGCACTTTCATTTTATGTAATGTTGATAGATTGTTCACTTGCGAACTTATGTTGTAATTGTCATTTACAGTTTGCAGTTTGAGATGTGCCACTTGATCACTCGGCTTTAAGTTGCAGTTGAAGTTGCAGTTGCGCGATTGCTCCGGTGCCCGTGTGGTTGTGGCAAGTGAAAGCTGCAACGGATCGAACTGTGCAGCGGCGGCCCTATTTAAGAGCTTTATATAGTAGTCGCGACTTCGACTTTGTCTCCTACGCTCGCAGCTCGTAGCTCTTATGTTAGCTCGCAGACCACAGTTCGCAGCACGAACTAACACTAACACATTTGCAGTTGCAGATACAGATACATTGCTTGCGAGTAGTTGCGATTGCCATACAACGTTGTGGATGCTGCAGATGCTGTTGGAGCCAAGCTTTTTGCTCGGAATCTCAACCACGCGTCGTTCGTCGTTCAAAACGCAATGATGAAAATTGCTTTAAAATAATTTAATCATTTAATTAGGCTACATATGCAAGTATCAGCATTATCATAGAATTCATATTTCTGAATAAGATTATTTCTTGAGAATAGTCAACTTAGATTTCATATACACACATATGTACATATGTAGTATGAATGTAAATGTATAAAAGTCGGCCTTACTATAGTTTGCATACATTAGATATGGTAATAGGCACAGTAAAAGTCTGCGCATTGTCTACGTCTGTTCGGTCGTTCATCTTCGTAATGCCGTTATTTAGAAATAAGCAAGAACGAGTTTTTCTGCAAGCCTCGTCGTTGTCTTTGCCAAAATGCAGCCGAACATGTAATATAACGCTCTCCTTCTCTCTCACTCTCTCTCTGCGCGTCCGCTCTCAATGTAGCGGGTCTCTCACTCGAGTGGCGAAGATGGCAAAAGAGAGAAGAGAAGATGTTGCTGCTGCTTTGAATTTTTGTAATCGCAGCTGCGCTTATATACGGGAGTGGTTTAAGGGGAGTATCGTTGATCAGGTCAGCCAGTGTGAAGGGAGGGGGAAGTGGGACGGTAGGACAGTGACATACAATATATGGCATAGACTGAAATGAAAATTGTTGTGAGACTCGTGCAGCAGTGTTGCACAGAGTTGGCTCTTGTTTTTTTTCGTTTCGTATTTTCGTATTTGTTTATTTGGTTCGCGATGTTGCAGATGAGGCAAGACGATAATTGAGTTCAAATCGCCGACGGCAATGGCTCTTGGCAAATGTTAATTAGTTGTGGAAAATGGGTCAATCTGCGCTGCGAATATATTTGTATCATGCAGAAACGATTATACCGCTTACTTGTCAATTTCTGGTCAAACGAGAAAAATAAAAACCAAATAAATGTTTATGCCAATGCATGCTGCATCGACGAGAATCACTTGCAACATAATGCGATACAAGTTGAACAACCGCGGACGCCGGCTTGCCACAAAGCCAGACGAAAGCAAGAGCGACCAACAAAAACTGGTCAAGTGTTGGCGCTACCAACAACAGCAACAGCAACAGCAACGACGACATCAACGACGACGACTACAACTAAGGCAGTAAATTTTTGGGACAGGCCGCCTTCACAGAGCACCCCCAAAGCAAATTGTTGTGCCGTCTTCGTCTGCCGCCCACCGAAAACTTACAGCTCACCAAGCCAAGTTTGATATTGTTGCTTTGTTGTCAGTGTTAAATGTTGTCAGTTGGTGAGTCACCCGTATCAGGCAGCGGCAATTGTGCAATTTCCACACGTTGCCCGACCGACTCTCGCAGTCTCAATGAAAGCGAAAACTGGCAAGGTTAGCTCCAGATCAGCAGAAGCTCACACTCAACACTCAACTGACCCACATGTATGTTACACCGTAGCTGTAGTTGGCCATTGAAAATGTCAAATGATTGCTTTGATGATTGCATTCTTAGTTCACATTTGGTGTTGTCGCATGGAAAATGTGTTCTTAGCTTGTGCGGCATTTGACATTTAAAGACTGGAGACTGCAGACTGGAGACTGCAGCCTGATGGCTGGAGACTGCAGATTTAAAGGCCGCACAACAGAAGACATCAGACACCAGGTCGAAGACCGACGACTGAGGAGGGAAGATTGAACACTGCAGACTGGTTTACAAAAGTCCGAGGGGCTAACGGCGAGGCAAGGCAATAAATTTTGCGGCAATTTCAAGTGTCATGATGTTGTGAAATTTGTTGTCAGTTAGCTGGCATCTTGAGCTTGAATCGTAAATAATGCTCTAGTAATGGATGGAGATGTTTTTTGTCTGCTGTCTGTTGGCTGATCGCGAATCAACGCCACTTGATAGACAGACCACGTATCGGGGCATGGTAATTGCCAATTCTAAAAGCCATATTCTTAAAGAGATTATCTTTTATCCGATCTGAGTGCCGAATGATATCATCATCTGCACTGATTTTAAATGCAAAACTACGAGTAATTCCAAAAAATCATTTTTTATATCATTTCAACTAAACTTACAGCTCAAGTTTGTTGACCGACTGAAAGCAAAACATAATAAAAAACAGAAAATTGACTCAAAAATATATAATCGAGAACATTAACTTTAATTATTTCAGTTTATCTTTTGACTGGATATAGTCTGATCGTCCAATCAAAGAGATATTCATCATCCATCCAATTTCGGACACAAAATTCAGTTGAGCTTTAAAATCCGATGGAGGCAAAAATTGTGGTAGACTAGGCCCAAGGTCCATATTACGAATGTAATACCATCCCTAAAATAACATAAGCAAATGAATTCGAGCTTCACTGGAATTCAAAGTGGGACTCCTTAGGCTGAGGACCCTTCTTTAACAAATTCGTGTCCGATAAGAACATCTTATAGGTAATTGCAAAGAATCTGTTGCTGTGCGAGTTCTTATAGAACTTGCAAATATCCACATTAAAATTGATTATCTTACGAAAATAGTTATTTGGAGAGCGTGCTATGGATTCATAACATTCAGCTTGCTCATGTCGCAACTGTAAGTGATATTTGCATTTAGTAAAGATCTCTCCGGTCCGATAATGACGCAATTCATTGGGTCGACTAGGTTTATATTTGGAGCACAAATAAAGAAGTTCCATCGCACATACAGACGTTGTGTCGCTGTCTGTTAAATAGTTTAATATTATTTAAATGATTCTAATAATAAGGTGATTAATGTACCTCGCTTGCACAATAAGCAATTGGCCATAGCAGGCCTAAAGTATGAAGTTTTACCATGTTATGTGTATCCCAGTCAGCAAGCGAACAATAACTAAAATTGTTTTTCAATTGCCGAATTTTGCATATAACATGATGAAAATACATATAGAATAATAATACATAATCACGAATTATTATTTTTGCTAAAGTTAAGATATTCTTTAAAATATAAAAATAAACTATAAATGGAATTATTGTATAATTCCTTTCCGTAGAAAAAAGCTCTTTCTACCAATACAACAAAGGCTTGCTAAAAATCTTTCTGCATTTTAATAATAAAATTTACAAATACGATATAAAACAAGTAAGAAAGCCATAATCGAGTGTGCTCGACTGTGAAATACACGCTACCCAGTTTTGAAGAGTTTGAAAATATTTGTGAAATATTTAGTAAGCCTTTTAAATTTGTTAAGATATAAAAAAATTCGTATTGTAAACGTCAAAAATTGTACAGACTCGACTCGAACTTAAGCACTGAAGAATGTGCTTATTAGAAAACAAGTGTGAAATACCCGCTACCCAGTTTTGAAGAGCACGAAAATGCTTTAGAAAAATTAGTTAAATTAAAAAAAATAAAAAAAAATAAATGTCAAAAACTTTACAAGCGGGATGTGAACTTAGGTACTGACGCACACTGCGACACGTTCTAACAACTTCGCCACCACATGACTTTTGCAAGATTTGCAGCAAACTTTGGGGTAATTTTTTTCTTAATTTAACTTTTTTTACTACTAGGCAATTTAAAAACTATTAAATTCATTATAAATAACATACAAAATTTTAAAAAGAAAAAAAAATTGTCTGGAGCGTGTTTTTTACACTATTTCACTCAAATTTGAGGAAACGTCCGCGTTAGTCTACTTACCAAAACTTTTAAAGAGTGCTTTTTTAAAGACTGTAGGGGGTGTGCTCGACCAAATTCACTGGAATCATTGAGACTACAAATATTATTGTGCATACCAAAATTCTGCAAAATGCTCTAGGTCCATTATTACAACTTTTCCAGCTTTTGGGGGCGGAAAGGGGCGTGGCGAAAATCTAAAATCTAAAACAAACTTGACCTACACGAATACTGTCACCAAATTTGAAATCACTAGGTCATTCACATATTTGGTAAATAATTTACCAAATAACTTTTGTTCTACTTATCCGATTTACAGGGTATACTAAGAGTATGACGCTCAGATGGCCTTCCAAATTACACAACATTATACAAAGAACTTTTGGAGTTATACGCGATTTACATAAAAAAAAACTTGACTTGTTCTAGATTTATGCATATTGTGGGCGAAGGGGGCGTGTCTTCAGACTTTTGAAATAAACTTGATCTGCGTAAGGAATGCAGGAACCTAACATATGTACCAAATTTGGTGTATCTATGTCTTATAGTCTCTGAGATCTAGGTGTTCATAAAGACGGACAGACGGACAGACTGACAGACGGACAGACGGACATGGCTATATCGTCTCGGCTGTTGACACTGATCAAGAATATATATACTTTATGGGGTCGGAGATGGCCCCTTCTGCCTGTTACATAGTTCATTATTACTCAAATGATTCGAATAATAGTGAGCAATTAACCTCGATTGCAGCAGACAATTGGTAATAGCAGGACTAAAATTTTGAGTTTAACTATGTTATGTGATGTGTTTCGATTGCCGAAATCTGCATATATTATACAATAATCTGCTTACTAAACTAGTAAAAATTGCATGTATTATTGAAATTTCTAAAGATAGGATTTAAATTGTATGTGCATAAATAGTTAATTGGGCGTACATAATAATAATCAATAAATGTATGTATTTTATCAAACCCATACGGATGTGGAAGAAGATATATTTACAAACACAACTGACGGTTTACTTAATATCTTTCTGCATTTTAAAAATAATTAAAATCTTTGTTTTATATTTATTTATTAACCAGTATAATGTCTACTGATCTCTGACAAACGTCCACTTAAAGAAATATTTAATATTGGCAAATTCGGCATAAAAAAATTAAACTCTACTTGAAAATCGCTTTTGGGTAAAAATGGTGGGACATTTGCTCCAATATTCATATTGCGAAAGTAGTAGAATCCCTGGAAAAATCGAGTATGTATAAATTAAGGCTTTGAATTAATGGATTATAAACCGACCTTAGGTTGAGGACACTTGCTTGGCAAATTACTTTCCTTCAGCATGCTTCGAAAAGCGATACTTAAAAATTTGTTTCGCTTTGAAGATTTGTAGATCTGACAAATATTAAAACTCAACTCCATAATCGTATGATATTCGTTAGACGGGTGTCGTGGCAGTCGCAATATAAAACTCCCATTGAGTTCCGGAAACTCGCGATTGTATTTGAATTCGGCAGTTATAAGGGATCTGTCTGGTCCAACAATGCTGCATATATTGAATTCCACAACTTGTGGGTTGGTTAAACAATTAAAGGTGTCCCAATACACAATTAATCTTTGCGTGGGCTGGGAAATGACTTCATCTTATTTATTTAATAATTTAATGTAGAAATTAGATACACACCGTGCTGGCAAAAGACGATATTGGCAGTAGAAATGCCAAAATAATTACGAGCGTCATGTTTAACTAATTTTTATTCACTCGCTTGGGTATAGAGCAATGACTAAATGTTGGAGGTTATTCGGTTAGCCAAAACAAATTTAGTAATTTTTTTATAAGTGGTTTTCACAAAGTTTGTTTTATCTACTGATAATTAGGCCAATTTTCGTAGTGAAATTATTCGAATAAGAATAATAATAACATTTCATATTATACCCATAAGCAAAACAGTGCCTGGAGCTAATTGAGCAACTGTTAACATATGGCTTAAAATATTTGTATACCCGCTACCCATAGGCTAAAAGGGTATTATAACTTAGTGGAAATAGAAAATGTATAAAACATAAAGTATATATATTCTGGATAAGTCGGTAGGAATACTCAGATCTCAGAAACTATAGTTTTTTAAAAACAATAGTTATGCTTGCAGGCAGATCAAGTTTATTTTAGAACTTAGCCACGCCCACTAAAGTCTTAAAAATCACATGTTAAAGGTGTAGCCGTATAGCTGTAGTTGTGATCTTTCGAACACTTATGAAAAAAATTTACTGATCTTGCTCTTATAATCTCCGCGATCTGGATGTTGATGCAGATGAAAGGACAGATATGGCGGCATTGATATATCGCCTCGTCTAAAATATATATAATTTACTGTGTATACTAGGGTCGGAGAAACCTCCTTCTGTCGGGTATAAAACAAAAGTCATATATTTTTGTGTGAGACGCTACCGCCAGATACACGGAACCGATTTTAATGACGTTTGTTGTGTTTAAACAGAAAAAAAAATCGAACATATATAATCGGGAATATTCATTTGTAATAATTCATTTTCCTTTCGACTGGGTATAGTCCAATCGTCCAATCAAAGAGATATTCATCATCCATCCAATTTCGGAAACAAAATTCAGTTGAACTTTGAAATCATTTGAAGGCAAAAATGGTGGTACACTAGCGCCAAGGTCCATATTACGAAAATAATACCATCCCTAAAATAATATAAGCAAATAAACTCAAGCTTCACTGGGATGCAAAGTGGGACTAACCTTAGGCTGAGGACAATTTTTGATCATATTCGTGTCCGAGAAGATCATTTTATAGGTCATTGCAAAGATCTTGTTGCTGTGCGATTCCTTAAAGAACTTGCAAATATCCACATTTAAATTGAGTATCTTACGAAAATAGTTATTTGGAGGGCGTGCTATGAATACTGCAAAGTTAACATTCTGCTTGCTCATGTCGCAACTGTAAGTGATATTTGCATTTAGTAAAGATCTTTCCGGTCCGATAATGACGCAATTCATTGGGTCGACTAAGTTTATATTTGGAGCACAAATAAAGGAATTCCATCGGACAGACAGACGTTGCGACGTTCTCTGTTGAATTGTTTAATATTATTTACATAATTCTAATAATTAGGTGATCAACGTACCTCGCTTGCACAATAGGCAATTGGCCATAGCAGAGCTAAAATATGAAGTTTTACCATGTTATGTGTATCCCAGTCAGCAAGCGAACAATAACTAAAATTGTTTTTGAATTGGCGAAATTTGCATATAATATGTTAATAATACATATAGAATAATAATATATAATCATGAATTATTGAAATTGGCAAAGTTAGGATATTCTTTTCATATGGATAAGTATTTAATACATAATAATAAACAATAATCAAAAAGGCTTTATCTACCAATTCAATGCAATTGATGCATTTTAATTTGAAAATTCTCATAAAAGTCTTTATTATATTATTTGATATTAACAAGTATAATGTCAACTGGGCTCTGTCAAACGTCCACTAAAAGAAAAGTTAATATTGACAACTTCGATATAAAACAAATAAGAAAGCTACAGTCGAGTGTGCTCTATTTTGAAATACACGCTACCCAGTTTTTATGAGCCCGAAAATATTTTTGCAGTATATAGAAAAATTGTTAAAGTTGCTAAAAAAATACATAAATTTATTGCCAAACAATTTAGAAGCACCGACGCACACCGCGACACGCAAAATTTTGTTTTTGTATTACTAAGCTATTTATAAAAGTGTTTCCAACTATTATATCGATTATAAATAACATACACAATTTTAAAAAGTAGAAAAAATATTATCTGGAACCCGACTTGAACCCTTGTTGCCTGCTAAGCTGCATGAGTTCTCATACATGTGGGCGTAAAAAAGTTGCTGTTAAAATTCCATCATTTTTAGCTTATATCTTCCATGTTTATTTTCAGGGAACTGTGCGGGTCTATTTCATAAGTGTGCGAAAGATCACAGCTAAAGCTATACGGCAAAACCTTTAAAGTATATTTTTCCAATGCTGTAGGGCGCAGCTAAATTCTATAACAAATTCGATCTGCGTTCAAGCATAACGGACAGACTGATATACGGACATGGTAATATCGTCTCGGCTGTTGATGCTATAAAAATATATATTCTTTATAGGGTCGGAGATCCTACTGTTATATACATTTTCTGTTGGCTCTAAGTTAAAATACCCTTCTACCCTACAGGTAGAGGTTGTAAAAATAACCTCTTCTTAAAAAAAAACTTTTGGGTTAAAATGGTAAAACAATATTCAGATTGCGAAAGTGGTAGAATCTTTGGAAAGCAAATATTAGATTTAGAAACTAACCGTAGGTTGAAAACATTAGCTTGGAAATTACTTTCCATCATCATGCTATGAAACGCGATACTTACAAATATATGTATATATCATATACAAACACACTATTGACTGTAGAAGTGCTCAAATAATTAACGTACAATCTTCTTGTAATCCTAATCCATAGCTAATTTTTGTTCACTCGCTTGGGGATCGAGCAATGACTAAATGTTAGAGATTTATTCGGTTAGCCTTTTTATGCCCGCTACCCATAGGGTAGAAGGGTATTATGACTTAGTGCCAACAGAAAATGTATGTAACAGGCAGAAGGAGGCATCTCCGACCCCATAAAGTATATATATTCTTGATCATCGTCAACAGCCGAGACGATATAGCCATGTCCGTCTGTCCGTCTGTCTGTCCGTATGAACACCTGGATCTCAGAGACTATAAGACATAGATACACCAAATTTGGCAAAAAGGTTCCTTTATACCCTACGCAGATCAAGTTTATTTAAAAAGTTGGATGCCACGCCCCCTTCGCCCACAATAAGCATTAATCTAGAAAAAGTCAAGTTTTTTTTTATGTAAATCGTGTATAACTCCAAAAGTTCTTTGTGTAATGATGTGTAATTTGGTAACCTATGGACGTATTAAGTGTCTGAATGACCTAGAGATATCAAATTTGGTGACAGTATTCGTGTTGGTCTTACGCAGATCAAGTTTGTTTTAGATTTTTGCCACGCCCCTTTCCGCCCCCAAAAACTGTAAAAGCCGTAATGATAGACCTAGAGCATTGAATTTTGGTATGCATAATAATACTTATATTCTCAATGACTCCTGTGAATTTTATATGCAAAATTCAGTTGCAGCTGCTCGCGCTTTCTTTGTTTAGTTGACAGTGTGACCATGTCGGTATTTAATGGATTTAAAGAAAAATATCTATATACAAAAAAACCAATTTTAGTATATTCGGTGGTATATTTTTTGTTAAAATATCATTCAAGCTTTTTGTTTTCTTTCGAAATGGGTTGCGGGTATCATACGGTCGAGAACTCTCGTCTGTAGCTTTCTTACTTGTTTTACTTAAAGTTTGTTTTATCTCCTAACAATTTGCCCAATAGTAGTAAAGCAACGAATCACAATATATTCTAGATTTTGTTATATCAGTTCAATAAGCATAATCTGTAGAGTGTCTTCAAACAAATGTGTAATATTCAAAAATGACACATAATACAACGGTAGTCGAAGTTCAGCTAAAGTTTGTTGACCGAATAAAACAAAATTTAAACCGAAAATATGTAATTGAGGATATTCATTATGATTATTTTATTTTCCTTTCGACTGTCTAAAAGCCCGTCCGCTTAAAGAGATATTCATCACCGAATCCATACCAGAAATAAAATTTAGTTGAACTTTGAAATCATTTGAAGGCAAAAATGGTGGTAGACTGGCTCCAAGGTCCATTTTACGAAAGTAATACCATCCCTGTAAACATATTTGCAAATTAACTCGAACTTCACTGGGATTGAAAGTGGGGCTAACCTTTTGCAGAGGACACTTTCCGATCAAGTTCGAATCCGCTAAGATGACCTTATAGGCAATTTCGAAGAACCTATTGTTGTGCGAGTTCTTATAGAACTTGCAAATATCCACATTTAAATTGATTATTCTATGAAAATCATTTGTTGGAGGGCGTGCTATAAGTAATGCAAAGGTTACATTAAGTTTGCTCACATCGAGACTAAAAGTGAGATTAGCATGTAGTAGAGATCTCTCCGGTTCGGCAATGATGCAATTTAATGGGTCGACTAGGTTTATATTTGGAGCACAAATAAAAGAGTTCCATCGCACAGTCAGACGTTGTGATGTTGTCTGTTAAATAGTATAATATTATTCTAGTCATTCTAACAATTAACTGTCAATTTACCTTACTTGGACAGTAACTAATTATCGATAGCAGGCCTAAAATATGAAGTTTTACCATGTTATGAGTATTCCAGTTGGCAAGCGAACAATAACTAAAATTGTTTTTCTATTGCCTAAATTCATATGAATAAGTAGTTAACATATAATAAAAATCAATAAATGCAATTATATAATAATTCCCTTCCGTTGAAAACAGCTTTATCTACTAAACACTTGGCAAGAGAACCATAACTAAAATTGTTTTTTAATTACCGAAGTTTGGATTGATTCATATTATAATCTGCTCACTAAACTGAAAACAATCAAGTTACAAAGCTATAGTCGAGAGTGCTCGACTGGGAGATACCCGCTACCCAATTCGAGAAAAGAAGCTTATTTAATATGTAAAGAAAATACAAAAATACCGAAAATATACCATTTATTTGTTTATGTTTAAATATCAATTTACCTTGAAAGAGCCCAGAATATATTAAACACGGTGACACTGTTAACAAATAATTGCGTGCGGTTGGGGTTAGAAGGGTATTATGTTATAACTCAGTGCCAACAGAACATTTATGTAACAGGCGAAAAAAGGAATATCCGAACCTGTAAAGATTGCTTAAGTCGAGAGCGCTCGACTCCATGACACCCTGTTCCCTTAGACATATTTAAACTTTTTCGTCAATATAGACTTTTTTAAATTTTTATACCCGCTACCCATAGGGTAGAAGGGTATTATAACTTAGTGCCAAAAGAAAATGTATGTAACAGGCAGAAGGAGGCATTTCCGACCACATAAACTATATATATTCTTGATCAGTGTCAACAGCCGAGACGATATAGCCATGTCCGTCTGTCTGTCTGTCCGTCTGTCCGTCTGTATGAACACCTAGATCTCAGAGATCTAGATCAGAGTGGCTAGAGCCACCAAATTTTTTTTTATTGGACGTTGACGTACATTGTATGCACATTCAAGTGGCCCAAGCGATACCAAGCCAATGCTTGTTACGCGCGGATCCCAATAAACCCTCCTCCCGCCCAACCGACCGAGAGGCGCTGTCGTAGGACGAACGACACGATTCGCGGGCGGACAGGATAGATTCGGGCATGCAAAAAAAAAAGCACGGATAGCATAAAATAGAAATACAGGATCGGACATAAGAAATAAACGGGTGGAATGAAAAATTTTTAATTTATTTCTATAAGCTAAATTAGGTCTAATTATTAATTAAATAGGTTAGTAGTAAAGTTTTAAGATTAAAAGCAGTGTTAGCGCTAGAAAATACATGATAAAATCTATTATAGTTATAACATAAAACTTTAAAAGGGTCATGCAATGCAAAATTAGATCTACATAGAGGGAGAGCAAGCGGGATGTAACTACGGGTTAGTCTAGATGGAACGGAAAAGGTTAGTCGTGTTATTAATTCTGAAGAGTCAATATCACCATTAATGAGATTAAAAATAAATAAAATGCCAAGCATTATTCTACGGTTAGCTAAAGAAGGAAGGTTAATTAAAAGAAGTCTACTACTATATGACGGCAATCTCACTTCGGCATTCCAGTTCAAGCCACGCAAAGCAAATAAAAGAAATTGTTTTTGAACAGATTCAATGCGATCTTGGTGCACAGAATACTGTGGAGACCATACGCACGAACCATATTCCAGAATCGGACGAACAAGTGATGTATAAAGGGCCTTAGTAATATAAGGGTCATCAAATTCCTTTGACCACCTCTTAATGAAACCAAGTACAGACATAGCTTTATTGACCGTTCTAGAAATGTGGTCTGCAAATTTAAGTTTATGATCTAAGAGAATACCTAGATCATCAACAGCAGTAATTCTTTTTAGATCGTTACCGTTCAGTAAGTAAGAGGCCAAATGTGGATTAACTCTATAGAAGGACAAAAAAACACATTTAGAAAAGTTTAAATTTAACAAGTTCACTTTGCACCATGACTGAAAAGAGTCAAGATCTCTCTGCAACTTGATATGGCATGGCCAATCCCTGTACTGCAGGCATATTTTAACATCATCTGCATACATTAGTACGCGAGATTGTGTCAAAACAGTAGGTAGATCATTTATGAACAATGTGAAAAGTAAGGGACCGAGATGGCTACCCTGGGGAACTCCAGAGGTAACTCGGAATGAATTAGAAAGGAAATTATTAAAAGAAACTTTTTGCGTTCTTTGGCTGAGATAGCTTGAAATCCAGCAAATCAAATTATTGGGAAATCCAATTAAGTCAAGCTTATATACTACTGTGTCAAAGGCTTTACTAGAATCGGTATAGATGACGTCAGTTTGTTCGTTTTTAAGGAAACCCTGGTTAACGAACGAAGAAAGCTCAAGAAGATTAGTAACAGTGGATCTATGTTTCACAAACCCATGCTGGTAGGGGGAATTAATAGAACTACATAAATGTTGTAAATGACTTGTTAATATCTTCTCAAAAACTTTTGGTATAGCAGACAATTTACATATCCCTCTATAGTTTTTGGCGTCAGACTTACTTCCCTTCTTATGGAGAGGAATAATGAAAGACTCCTTCCATAAAGAGGAAAAAGTCGATGACTCAAGAGATAAATCAAATAATTTCAGCAACGGTCTGCATAAAGCCTCGGCTCCGTACCGAAGTACACAGCCAGGAACTCCATCCGGACCGGGCGCAAACACCGGCTTAACCATTTGAAGATATCGAGTCAGAGACTCCTCACTCATTAAGGGACTGAAGATACAATTCGACCGAGACAGACTGTAAGGATAGGGCGCGTTAGAGTAGGAGGAAGAAGAATAAGTAGTTTGAAAAAAAGAAGCAAATAGATCAGCGATCGCCTGACCTGAGTTTGCTTTCGAGTTTTCGTAAGATAGACAAGGAGGATAAGAGGAAGACTTACGCTTAGTGTTTACAAAATTAAAAAACTTTCTTGGGTTTTCAGAAAAGCTAACCCGACAGCGAGCTAAGTAATTTTTATAACACACAGCGTTAAGCTCGATAAAATTAGACCGAGCAATTATGTATTTCGAAAAATTTAAGGTAGAGCCAGAAATTTTAAACTTTTTGTAAAGTCTAGACTTCAGGTTCTTAAGGTTAGAAAGTTGCTTACAAAACCAAGGAGGCTTATTAGACCTATGTGGAAAATAAGAAGAAATACAGACATCAAAGCAAAGATTTATTTTATTATAGAATAAATTGACGGAGGCACTTATGTCAGTGCAGGAATACAAATTAGACCAATCAATTCCATCAAAAAGTTGGATTCATTTGGGAAGGTTTGCCTTTCGAAAGCAACGAACTCGATCGGCAGGTATATCAGAATTAGCGAGTACAGATCTGCTAAGTTCGATCCTTAACTCCAGAGTTGGATGATAAGAGTCTTCAGGAGATGTAAGGGGTTCCGATCTAGATAGAACTACGCTGGTAGGTTCAGAGACAAAGCATAGATCTAATTGCCGGCAAAGAGAATTTCGTATATTGTTAATTTGGCCCAAAGATAATTCATGTAAACCATCAATAAAGTCATGTCGGTTCGATGGAGTAAGAAAACAGAAGTTATCACAAAGATACCAAGCTGTTCCAGGAAGGTTAAAGTCTCCTAGAACAACAACATGATCTTTGTCAGATAACAAGGCAAAAATGGATTTTATTGCTTCCAGGTGATCCTGGTATACAGGTAAATCGGACGACGGATAGAAACTCTATATTATTAGGATTATTATAATGTAATGGCTCCGGTGAGAAGTTGGAGTCTACTGCAAATAGAACACCACCTCCTCTTCGGGAAGAACGATCTTGCCTGTAAATAGTGTACTTTGACGAAAAAAGTTCGGAATCAGAAATATCCGAACTTAACCAGGTTTCCGAAAACGCAACTACATCCGTAGAAAAAGTGAAACTGTCGACGTATAGCTTACTTATTTTACTACGTAAACCACGCACATTTTGATAGGTTATAAGAAATGATGAGATTAGTTTTTTGAAGATGAAGAAGAAGATTGAGATTGAGATTGAGACTGTACAGGTCCATTTGGTAAAAGCCCAATCGGAGTCCGATTTTTAACTTTGGCTTTGAACCTAGAACCTAGAGCATTGAATTTTGGTATGCATAATAATAATTATATTCTCAATGATTCCTGTGAATTTGGTTGAGATCGAATGAAAAACAAGGAAGTTATTAAAGAATCAATTTTATATGGAAAATTCTCTTGCAGCTGCCCGCGCTTTGTTTGTTTAGTTGACAGTGTGACCATAACGGTGTTGTGGATTTTTACCCGCTATTTTCAAATATATACAAAAAACAAGTTTTAGTATATTCGGTATATTTTTTGTTAAAATATCATTTAAGTTTTTTGTTTTCTCTCGAAATGGGTTGCGGGTATCATACGGTCGAGCACTCTCGACTGTAGCTTTCTTACTTGTTATAAATATATTAATAATATTAATGGAACCAGCGAGCAGCTGCATGTGAATTTTCCCTTGTAAAGTTGTTTTTTGAATAACTTTTATGTTTTTCATTAAGACTATAATTATTAATATGCATACCAAAATTCAAGCTCTAGCTCTATTATTACGGCCTGTTTAGTTTTAAGGTTCGTAAAGGAGAGTGGCAAAAACATAAAAGAAATTTGATCTGCGTAAGACCTACACAAGTACTGTTACAAAGTTTTATATGTCTAGGTCTTATAGTCTCTGAGATCTAATTGTCATACATGTAACCGGTTTAAAAATGTCTGCAGACGGACTCGAACTCCTGTTGTTGCGATTCAAATTACTCCTTTTTTAGCTTTATCTTTCCTGTTTATGACGCGATTTCACTTACGAAATGGGTAGTCAATACATGTTACAATTATTCGAATCAGAAAAGTTTATAAATATATTCATACCAATACCATCACCACCAATATCTGGAGCTAATTGGGCACTTGTGAGCAAGGTGTGCAATATATATATATATAGTAAATTTGATTATGATGGTGGGCAACTTGTTTTTTTTTTTTTAAATGTTTAATATTACAGAAGAAAGAAAATAATTCATAATATTCAACAATGACATGTAATACAGCAATAAACAGTTATTAATTATTATTATCGAGCACTTAGGACTTTAAACTTTGTGCTTTGTAGGATATGCCAGTCGCCCGATTAGAGTAATATTTATTAAAGGGGTTTGGGGCATATAAAAATCCAGCTCGACTTTGATGCGGTACTTTGGCAAAAACGCTGGCAAATTGTCGGCGATGCTCATGTTCCGGTAGTATAATAATCCCTTAAATTCATATGTATATGAATATAGAAAATATCTTATAGAAACTACTTCACTTTTTTCTCGTTACTGACCTTCGCCTGTGGACAACGTTTGGGCATGTTGCCAAACTTTAGCAATGTTTTGTAGACAGTCCCCACTAACTTGTTTTTATATGCTCCTTGAATGAACTCGCAAAAGTCCAGCTCGATTTCAAAATGCTTCGAGAATTCATTAAACGGTGGTCGAGGCAAATACACCACAAAACTAGCGTTATATTGCTGAATAGGTTGATTGTACTCAAATTCAGCTGTAATTAGATTCTTGCCGGGTTCAATGATGAAGCATCTGTGGAATATGATGAAGCTCGGATTTATCACACATTCAAAGGTGCTCCATTGAATCAGCAGACGCTGTTAAAATATTGTTGCTCTATTGAATAAATGAATCAAATTCACAATGAATTAAGAACTTGCCTTCCCCTCTGAAGAAGTTATCAAAAGATAAAACAGAAACAATCTATAAAAATTGTTCATTCTGTGACGGTTGGTGAACTGATCGCTCATGTGGTTGGCTTAATGATTAAATACGGAAATTCAAGCTGATTGCAAATTTAGTTATTGATTTTTAAGTGCTTCAACTGAAGTTTTGTAGCTTTGGTACAGCCTAATTATCGCTAGATTTTATTGAAATTTAATGCATATTTTAAATATACACAAAAAGTCGTTGGCTCGCTAGAATAATGCACTGTATTTAGAAGGTCGTTGTATTACATTACACATGGCCTTCGTAGCATGTTTGATGATATTGTGTAGAAAATATTTGTAAAGCAAATAACTATACTTTTTATTAAGACAAGTTTGAAGTTTGCATTTTAAAACTTGAACTCTAATATGATCATTTCAACATGCTTGTTTTCAAGAATAATGTGGTATCTTTTTGATTCGCATTGTTTGTTTTTGCTCTAGCTTATTATGCTACTATGCATAATATTTATGCACGACAATGATGTATGCTTTTTTTTTATAGCGCAGAAGAGGAAACTGAGCAAGGAGACATCATCTATGGCATACTTTTGGGCAGTATCTTTTCCATTACAAACTTGTAGAGGAAATTAATATGGTACCTTAAAACTACGCATTACTACGCATACATTATTGAAAATTGATTTTGTTAAACTCAGAGCCGAGCCCGGCGATTGTTTCAAATATTAATACAAAATAACAAATAAGGTATTTGTATGAATCATCGAAAATTGAAGTCATTATTATTATTTTTAATTCTTTTGCGAAATTCGACAATGATTATAAATACTTTTTTTTCCTGTTGTGCTCCTTAGTGATGTCATATAAATGTCCGAGAACTGTGATGTTCATAACAGGCGCAACACGTGGCAAGAACCAAGAGAAGTGCAACAAGAACGGCGACTCTGTGAGAACCGGTGGCAATGAGTTGGCTACCGTGACGTTCTCCACCTTGTAATGACCCTAAGAGAGGAACATATTATTGACAACTTGAAGTTCAGTATTTAAAAGTGCGGACATATTACCTCTAAGAGAGGACAGCGAATGGGCTTGTCGCCCATGTTCGCAAGACTGTGAAGAATGTCGATCAGCGCTTTTCTCTTTCGTTCTCGCAGCACTTTGCACAGTTCAAAGGTGATGTCGAATATCTTTTGAAATACTTTCTTCTTCGGATTCGGTATGGATACCTTGATAGTGCCGCCCAAAGCTTTCAAGTTCTGCATTAACACAAGCTCGGCAGCAATGCTTCTGTTGCGTGGAGTTACGACATCACAGGTGGCTTTGGTAATATACTGTGAGTTGACGACGCATTCAAATTGCTGCACCACAATGAAGTATCCCATGTGCTACGAATACAATACACATTCATAATCTGACTCTTTCGAGCACTGTTTGGATCTCTTTCTTTCTTACCGGTAAGAGCTGCACGGCGGGACACAAGCGCCAAGCACTGACCATAAGAAATATGCGCAAACTGAATTTCATTATGATGTTGGCCTTTTGTACCTCAAAACCCCGAACTCGAACTCGATCTGAACAAACGGAGATCAAACAGGCGTTGGCATTGGCCTTTTCCGATAATGAAGTGGATTACTGTACTGGCGGTTTGCTCGTTTAATTGTCGGAACTGTTTGGGGCCAATTAAATAGTTATCTATAAATGCGTCTAAAGTGCAGACGCGTACATTTTTAATGGCTGATTACTTCATCAATAAATTGTGGTGAATTTGTAATCATCTTCCATAGACACCAATTCGGACCTGTTCATGTTCATGTTCAATTTGTTTTGTCATGTTCCGAAAATGATTCGCACACACCTCGCAGTATAGCGGTATAACATATATACAAATTGATTGCGATCTGTGTACTGAACTGAGATGCGTAAACAAGTCGGATTGGATCATATCAATGCCAATAATCGTGGTTGCGTAGCGATTAGAGCATTTAGTTTTTGGAAATGATTTTCGTATCGATTTTGGGTTGCTTTTGGGTTTCATATTTAACCATTGTCTTTGGCTTTGACTGTCAGTTGAGCATCAGCGTCAGCGTCAGCTTGAGGTTTGACGTGTGGGTAAATAATCTTGGAGATCAACATCATCATCATCTTGATGAGCAGCAGTCGGAATCGGAGTCTCAGTCTCAGTGTGAAGCGCATCCGCAACCGCAAGTTGGCGTGAAGGGCAGTTTGGTAATTTTGTAAGCGCCACGAGGCTGAGAAATACTCAAATACTCATAAGTGAATGCTGTGCAGTGAGTGCGAGTACTCGATAAGTGGCAATGAGACACAAACTTAATTGTTCAATATTTATTCATTTATTTATAATGTCTTTGCTTCTTCATATTGTCGTTCCGTCTTATTCAATTTTTGGGTGTGAAGGTGTGTGTTTGTGTGTGTGTGTGTGTGTGTGTGTGTGTGTGTGTGTGTGTGTGTGTGTGTGTGTGTGTGTTTACATTGGTGGTGGTTTTGGTAGGTGCCAAATGGCCTAAGAACGGAGTGTGTTTGCAACCCGCCGAACGGTTGGTATGGCAAATGGACAGTGCTGTGGTATTTCCAGTACGTAATACTTTATACAAAATATATATATTTAAGATAAACTTTACGATATTCGATATATTCGGTATTCGAGCTAATGTTAATCACTTAATTACACTTACGCCCCGACTGGGCGACATCAACAAACAACATCGCTTATTGCGGCGCAACGGGCAGATGATCGCCCTCGGGCTGGAAGCCATTTTCATCAGCCACATAGCGCAGTGTGATGAGATTTCCCTCGGGATCGCTGTAGCTGTAAGAACCCGTCTGGACCAGGACCAGCTCCTCGTGCTCGTCGATCACCTGGCCATCGCTGGTCTCTGACTTCGGGATGATGATCTTCTTGAGGTAACCAACATTCTCCACTCGGATACCATTCGACGTTTCGTAGCTTTTGCGAGATTAAAGACATTGTAGGACTTCCACTTCCATCACACCAATTGATCTGCCTTACCTGCTGTTGAAGCTGCCGTCGGCATTGTTCACATTGTCCTGCTGCACAATGCTGGCAGGCGTGGTTGTTGTGGTTATAGATCCGCCACGCGCATCCTGGGGACGAGCCAGCACATAGGACAACAGCAGAGCTGAGCACAAAACGCACACGAACTTGTACATGGTTTGGCGTGGGTGTATCCTGCGTTACGATAGACGGTATTCGATAAGGTATATGCTTAGACGCTTCTTTGGGCGTGGCAAGTCAATTCCAGCGAGTTAGTGCGCAACTGTTGACTACCCAGAAACTGCCTGGCCTTTATATACCATCTCGTTGACGAGGGCGAGCACCTCATTCGGACTCGCACTCGCACTCGCATTCACATTCATACTCACATTCATACTCACACTCACATTCGCACGCACCGTGGCAGCTTCGGTTGCCACAGCTAACGATTACGATGGGCGCACTAGATAAGAAGCAGAGAGCGTCAAGTACAAGTACTCATACTTTGCACTCGTACTTCACCGCACATCAGCAACAGCAACGACAAAAGCAACAAAAAAAATGACGAGCGGGCGCTTCTTCGTCTCATTTCAGATCGCTATACCCTTTTGCCAAATTACCATCTATAGGGTATTCGTTTGGCAAGCACAATAATTAATTAGCTGGCAGACAGTGAAGTTACTTAAAACTAATGCACACTTGGATCACCAATTGTAAAAACTGCATATATTGCATATATACATTATTCATATTTGCTTACCTTTATTTAAAATTTTTTTTTTGTATAGCTTCTATTTATAATAATCGAAAAAAGGGAGTAAATTGTTTGTTTCAAAAATGTTCCACGATACCTCAACTCAATTTAAATCAGCATTAATTAAAGGGTATCGTAAAGTCGCGCAATCTATCTGCTAGTGATGTTATTTTGTTTGGTTTTGTTGTGACCATCATTTGAGGTATTTTTTATTGTCCGTTTCGCGCGTCTGGCCGATGAGTAAACGCCGCGCCGCCAAAGAGATGGAGATGAAGCGACGGTGTCAGCAGGTGATGTTGATACTGATACCCGAAGCTGGTGCCCCGGCAGCTGAGCAGAGCTGAGTAGAGCAGAGCGGAGCAGTGACATATGAATGTCTGCGTCTTCTGTCGCCAGGCTGATGTTGATGGCATTGCCAGTCGGAGTTGGCAGCTACGTGATTTGCCTGCTCAGAACATAACTCTTCCCCATGTACTGCAAGTTCCGCTGCAAGCTAACTTCCAGCGAAGCAATATCCGTTAAGGATTTAAGTTTACAATACCTGAACTTAAACTATTTTCAGCTAATACCCGTTGTAATCAATCAAATGATTCTACGGGCGTGTCGTGCTTAGAAGGTATTGAAATCTGAATGCCAGGCACGTTTCAATTATGGAAACAATTTGGCGATAACATTAGAATTCGCGGCTGGGTTAACGGTGAACACGAACACGAACAGAGGGGTAATAAAAAATGTAGAGTACGGCTATTGTAAAAGAAATCATAACGATGAGTGGATTGCGTATACGCACCATGGGTCAATGAACCTGCACTGCAAATATATTGCTTAATGGTTCAAATATTTGCATGTTTTAGATATCCATCGGTAACGTTGCTCGCTTTATATGTGTTTTAATGCATTGAAGTTCTTGTCAGGAACTGCAGTTCTTACTTAACATCTGTTCTCTAATATATTGCCATAATACGGAATTCTCACTTTCGTTTTCTGGTTGGATTGCATAACTAAGCATGAGGCATTAGAAGATTCGGCATGTTATATTGTTAGGACAAACATTTGGCCTACGTTCGCTCTATCTTCAGGCCACAAATTGAATTCACAATCAGCACGTAAGTATATAATATGTGTATATAAATATATGATCATGTGTTTGCCAATTATCGTTCTTTAACGAAAATGTTAACAAGTTTATTGTTTGGCCTCTGCAAATGCAGAATTGCAGCCGAGCAAAACTGCTAACCAAAGTTAAGTCAAAGTTAACACAAATTTCACACACACCGGGTCACGCTGGGTACATACATACATATATAGGCATTTGCGGAAGATCTGGTCAGGCTTGCATACCTGAATCGTGCTTAACTTTTGGGCGAGGCACCCAAAATGAATGCGAATGTAGAACATTACGTAAGTGGCAAAATAAAGTGACGAATTATGCCAAACACGTATTAATCGAGAAAGTAATCGGTAAATACTTGAAAATCACAATTATGTTAATTTGCTTCTCACTCTCTTCGCGAGAAAAGAATAGGAAAAGAAATCGAAAAACAGATGCGACTTCACAGCTAGAAATGGAGATAAATAATAAACAATACTCACAAAATGTTCTCTAATTTAATTTGCTAATTTTGTGTATATTTTGTTAATCAGTTATTAACTTGACTTGTTCAGTTCTTTTGGTTCACAGTTGATTGAATTTGTATTAATAATCACATATGTATATGGTTGACTTGCTTCACCTCGTCTAATGATGTTTCTCGATGGGTTTCTGGGGATGTGTACGCAGATATTCCAGGGTTCTCAGCACTGATTCTGGTGTTGGCGGCGGTGTGGGCAAGTGATCGCCCACGGCACGGAATCCATTTTCGTCAGCTGTGTAAGTAACGGCATATGTCTGTCCATCTTCGCCGACGAACGAGTAATGTCCCTTGATAGCCTCGCCATATTGGTGTTCGTGTATTTCCTTGAGTTCGCCTTCTTGCGTTGATACTGAGCCATCTCGGAGCTCGACACTTTTGAAAAGAAATCGTTATTGTAGTGGGGACTCCTTTTTCTGAAACATTTCGTTGTATAAACACTTACTGGGAGTGGAATTTCCCATTGTATTCGACATTTGAATCATTTACGATAGGATCATCGTTTTCAACTGGCATGGCCACCGTCACTGCCACAAATAGAACACAGATCAGAATCAGTTTCATTTTGTCAATTAGTAAAGTCAAATCAAGTCAATAAATATCCACGCGTTGCAAATGTCTAGAGACTACTGACAAATCCTGTGCTAAGTAAACAGCCTTATATAGCATACTCCATATGCCAAGAATCCAAAATCTAAATCCAAAAAAGAGAAAAAAAAACAACCACAAGCAAACAAACGAAAAACAAAGAAACAAAACTAATAAAATACCAGTACTAAAATATTTAACATGAAATTAAAGTTAGAGCAATAAATAATATTAAACTTGTTTGGGTTTTTGGTTTTGTCTTTGGCCTTTAGGGGAATGCGTGTGAAATTTGGGGCAGACACACCGCAGCCCCTCTTTTGACGTCGCCAGCCCAAACTCATCTGAACAAGCGGACGGCAATGATAGTATGATGATGTGCATTATATAGCTATCACTGTAACACTCTACTAATATATTTATTTTTTTTCTTTTAGGTAAACTAGAACTAATTCAGACATAGTTTGAAGAAAATTTTACGAATTGTTTGCGATGCTCCACTACTTGACTTAAGGGTATGGATACTTCGGATATGGTGTTAATGTGCCTGATAATTTCAGCTTGAAACTATGTATAAACAATCGACAGAATATCAGATTCATATATGCATATCTGTCTATATAGCACTTGTCACTAACGTCAGCATCCGATTCTGGTTCTTCATGGAACCGACTTGACCACATTTTTGGCTACCTACAGCCTCCTCATTTGCATACAACAAATACAAATTTATCCACTTTGCCTTGTAGTGCAAAAAATAATCACAAATGAAATATATCGATTTTATGTGCTATTTATAGTGTTCTAGTCAAAATGAGATTTAATAGTGCGTGCTCTAATTTTGTTGATGAGCTCTGGGACAAGATTTTTTATAGAGTAAATAAAAAGCATTTTGAGATTTCTGGTAAAGAACCTTTAATTCTTTATTTGCAGCTAAAGCTAAAGATATTTAAGATCTTCTCATGTGTTTACGTCACTTGACCAACGATTCGTAAATGGTATGTATGTATTGGTATGTATATTTATAAGTAGGTACATTGTCATCCATCGTCATTCATCGTCATCCATCATCATCCATCATCGCTTATACTCGTATTACAGTTATATAGACTATTTACACAAGAATTGCTTTGCACAATATTTTGATTGTTATGCTATTAATATATTTCTTGCTTCCTTCTTCATATTACATATTTCATATAATTTTTTTTTACATTTTCTTCTTGATTTCATTAACAAATCGATGATATCACATGAGTCCGAAAATGGCAAAGTTCCGGCGAATAAAATATCTTAAGCACAGTATAAGAATAGAGACGAAAAATTAGTTAAAGGATACTGGAGAAACTGAGAGAAGAGAAGTGAGAAACAGAAATATTTCAGATGCATTTGTTATCGAGATGTGTGTGTTCGTCTGAGTTTGCGTCTGTGTGCGTATCTGTGTTTGTGTGTGTGTGTGCAATTTGTGTTCTTCAGTCAGCTGCTCGATGTTGTTGATGTTCACTTTAAGGCTTCGATTGTTGGTTAAGCAGCAAGTTTGCTTCGTTGAGTATAGAATATCGGAATCGGTTGCATGGTCACGTTCATTTCATTTCTCTTAACACCCGGCATATATCGGCATGATCGGATAACGACATCTTAGCGACGACGCTGTGCTGGTGGCTGGCTGAGCAGATAGTCGAGAGCCTTCTGGATCGCTGGTGGGATTGGTGGAGGAGTGGGCAGATGGGCGCCCTGCGGCTGGAAGCCATTCTCATCATCGGCGGCGTAGTTGAGGGTGATCACCTCTCCCTCGGGCGAAGTATAGGACACAGAACCCTTGACAATGATCACGTCCGTGGAATCAGGTGACGAAGCCTTCTTTACTGTGCCAGTTTCCTCCGCCTTGATGCCGTTAGCAGTCTCGTAGCTGCAAATAATATTGAGGGTTTTTACCAATTTATTGTTTAGCCTGTGCAACCATATTTAATACTACTTTAGCACAGAGCTTAATCAAATTCACCTTGAAACCTGCGAAAAGAGTTGATTAGCGGTTTTTATACTCTAGCAAAATGTAGACTAATGTCATAGGAAATTTCTTAATTGGACGCCATCGCCATGAAAGCTGATTGCACCAACTTGGTAAGTTGAATTGATCGTAATAATGCTAAGAGTATTTAATCGTCGGCAACCAACTTCATGTATATTTATTTTTGGTATGTTTGTGTTGTGCTCTTTTTCTTTTGTTTTGTTTTTTTTTTTTGTTGTTTCTCTTTTTATTTTGTGGTCGCTGAGTTCGTATTCGTCACTGGCGCCAGTTGAATTATTTATTTATGTATTTATTAACATTTAACATTTATGCGCGGACTTGATATTTAGTGGAAATATTTTTAACTTGCAGATGGTTCATAAATTCAAATTAAATCTGTTTAATTTATTTTTTAAGACTTGCTAATTTATCTATTTATGATAGGATTATTTGAGTAAACAAACGCAAATAGTATGCTAGTATAATACAATCAATTTGGTTGTTGAGATTTTTATGTGATCGTATGCAGATCATTTGAAATCAAATTAGAACTACTTGGCATTCTTCTTGAATATATTTCAAGCGTTTAAATGTTTTCTGGGAAACCTGAACCTAACAGCCCCCAGCGCTGTTAATAACATTCTGTACTCAGCCCGAAAGTATGCAACTTAAAATCGATTGCGCTCTCTTACATTCTTTTAATGGTCAGTTCACAACTGGTTCCATGTGGTTTAGTCAGGTGAATAAAAAAGAGGAGAACTTACGCATAATTGTAGGCACCATCCGGCTCAATGTTGGATTCTTGGCTGATAATAGCGATGGGCTCTCCACCTTGAGGTTTGGGCGCGGCTTCAGCCAGGCAGAGCAGCGCAGTGGCGATCAGGCAAAGTGCAAACTGCAAACGGGTTAAGAACCAAATCTTATTTAATTTACGTAAATTGATAATTTATTGTAATAGAAGCGAACGCAATTGAAAAACCACATACACATGCACATACAGAATCGTGATATTTTGTTTGTTTTTCTTTTTGTTTTTGTTTGTAAATTTATTGTTGTGTTGACATAAGGCGACGCTTCGCATAGTTGTTTGATTTATGACTGCTGTTTACATTATTCTCACATATAAATTATGTTTAGAAACAAGTGGAGGGCCAAGCGGGGGGACAGACAGACTCATATGCCAATTTGCCACATATTTCTTAAGGTCGTCAAATAACTAGACGCCAATTAAGTTTATATTCAGAGTTTTTCGTGTTTTGTTTTTCTTTTCATGTCGTTTGCAATTGTTGCTGGCAATTACCTCACAACTCACAACAACTCAAGTGCATAGAGAACCCGAGAATTATGGGGCGTGGTGGCACTCAGAGATGAGCACAGATCGTGTTGTTTTACGTGTCGGGACAGAAAATCGTGACTGCAGTAAAATTGCAAAAGGGTTTATTGAATAATGGAATTAGATTAATTTAACCTGTTTAACTTTGATGAATGTGTCGTTCGAGTTGTTAGCATGCAAATTTGTAGTGCGGACAAAGCCTGTTTCTCCCTCACATTGTTAGGTGTTGGAACCAGAGGCTCTGAGGCTCAGAGTCACCCCCAGTGTGTCAGTCTTTACTTGATGTTGAGTGTTGGGAAATCGCCAATGGGCGAGTGGGTTACGTGTCTAGCGTTTCAGTTTAGTTTGTGCTCTTGGCTACCAGATAGACAGACAGCTGCCATCTGAGCGTAACATTCATTGCTTGCACTTTGTTAGCCGCGCTTTGCTCTTCTGCAGTTTTCTCCCAAACGCCGCAGCCTCAGTCTGACCAAGTCGTTGTCGTCGTCGTCGTCGTTGTCGTTGTCGTTGTTGCCTGACCTTTGCATTGCATGCCGGCTGCATGCCGTTTGGTTACTTTGGCTTTAGCATCGTGTTCGAGCCTTTTAAGTGCCTGTTTGCGCCCAGCATTCATTAATTGCTATTGCCATTTTGGTCGGGCTTGGCCACGACTTTTGACCATTTGCTGCTAAAATGCCTAAGCCAATTGCGGAAGCAACGCTTAAAGCTAAGATGCCTTGCGCCCTAAAATATTGAAGCCTTCAGCCCCATTGTGCTGATTGATTTACGACTGGAATGTTAAAAATGCAAAATTTTACACATTTAATGTTTTTGTTAATTGCACAATTTGGTTAGTGGACTGTACTCTGCACTCTGTTGTGGACTCGACGTGGAAAAGGCTTCGATAATTCTTAAACACAAAAACCAAAAACTTCTTTAAACGATGAGCCAGGCGTGATTTATGCACCATAAAGAGCAAAAATTTTAAGGATTGTAAGCAAGACTTTTAAGCATAAGTTCTGAGTTTTATATCCGTTGGAATTACTCTTCAAAACGGAGAATTGGCAACAAACAAGATATATAGTTTTGCTTAATATTTTTTTTTAATTATTAAAGGACTGCATCTTAGTCGAAATGGTTGTTTTGATTTATTATGTTAAGCACACTGACCAAAGGCACTTACGTTTTTCATTTTGAAAAGCAAAAGATTAATTGGTTAATGTAATCCACAGATGGGCTTTATCCTTTACAGCTTTCGCAGCAGCACACTTCACACTTCTTGTTAATTGAACAAAAGATCTTTTAATGATGCCCAACTGCCGGCAAGTGAGTCTATTTATACGAAAATGCCACGACGACGATGACGGCAACGACGCTGAAAATTCAGCGGGCAAAGCGTCGCACATACAAGATGCAAAAACTACAACAACAAACAAAATAAATGTATAAGTACACATAGTTGTATATAGAAACTAAACTAAAGATTCGTCGTAGTCAACGTCGACCGTTGCTGCCGTCGCTGTCTCCGTCTCTGTCTCTGTCGCAGTTGCAGTCGCTGTCAGCGTCGACGCTCGCGGTGTTTGAAAAGAGCACCAGCAGCAGCTCAGCCTCAGTCTCAGGCCGAAGCAGGGGCGGCGACGACAACAGCAAACATTTGTTGTTGTGGAAAACTGCAACAACAAACGACAGCAACAACCACAAACAGCTGCGCACAGGTGTCGGCACAAAGTACTCCCAAAAGGGGGCAGTCAATTTGACAACGACTCCCTGTGTTCCCAAAGCGCACGCCACTGGCAAACTGAACTCAGCTGTTCTGTGTGCAATCGAGAATCAAATGCAAAGCACTGTTTTATGCAATTGTTTGATTACCAGCAACAACAGCGCGCCCTTTAGCCAACTGCTAGTCGCTGTTCTTCTAATAATTGTGCGCCAAGATTTAATACAGGTATTTTGCAGCCCATTTGTCATTTGGCACAGTAGCGGAAGCTATAAAATAGCACACTCAATTTAGCCTAAGCGAGTGCGATTGGCATCACCCTCGCGGCGCTGCGTTGCCACCTATCAGCAACATTTATTTATTGCTGCTTTGTCAATATTTTATTCTTTTTGGGAGAGAGAAAACATTGCATTTAAATACGTGGCGAATAATCGGAAAATGCAATCAAAGTCAGGCAATAACAACAGCATTGGCGCACAGTGGGCTCTGTTACCTTTTGCAGCGGTCAAATTTGTTGTTGTCCTATTGATAATATATTTTGTTATAATGCGATAAAGTTCTTTAAAGTGTTGTCCTGCAGCATAACTAAGTTTCGGTTAATTGAGGAACAAGTATTTTTAAATTGAATTGCTCCATAGTGTGCCCAAATGTGGGCTCAGGGCATGCCGGTGTCCCGCTGTCTTTGCTTGTGTGCTGGGGTCAAAATGCCAAAAATTGCTAAACGCGAAGAGGCCACCGCTGCCGCAGCCGCAGCCGCTCCAGCCAAAGTGTAGGCGCGTCTAATGAATAGCTTGGGTCGGCTTAGGTCTGTGGCAGGCAGATGGAGACAGAGACACAGACACAGATACATGTAGAAACACAGACATAGACATGGGCATAGACACAGAGACGGCGACAGAATTTCGTGACAAGATTGTCCCAAAGATTGTTGCCATATTGTATGCAAGTAGTTGTTGTTGCTGTTGCTCAGACTGTGGCAATCAACAAAACAATTGCCAGTTAGTGGAAGCTCTGAAAAAGTTGCTGCCTTCTAGTTTTGGGCCTGGTCTATTGTTTGTGCCGAGTGCTGGTGGTGTTGGCTAGTGTAAAGCACAGCGCTAGGTAATTATGAAGACATTCAACTGCATTAATTTTAATATTTATTATACTATTTTTTAATGGGTTTATTTTAAATTACGCAAGCGGCAATAGCTATATTAGCACAACGACTTATTTAAGCATTTGCCTCGCAAAGATTCTCAGCCAGAGTGTTTGTTGCTTAAGTCTTTTGATTTTAAAGTGCGAACGAAGAACGAAAATGAAAATTAATTTTATATATTATTATATTATATGTACTGTTGAAAACCTTGAAATATTACGCATGAGTTCTCTAATTAGCAATCTAAGCAGCACTTGCCGCAAAATGTCAGTTGTCCGGCCAGCCATAAAGCACAGAACAGATGCCTACTCTGTGCCCAGCCAGCTCTACTCGAAGTTTAAGTCTCTGCATTAGCTACAGCTCCATCTCCGTCTCCGTCTGACTTTGACACGCGCTGTGCAGCTTGTGCTTTATGACCACGTCTCGTTGGCCTTGAAGGTCGTGCCATCTTCTTTATGGTGTGCCAAACGCAATTTGTATTACCCCCTTTGGCTTGCAAAATGTCGTTGCTTTGGCTATTGGTTTGCCATTGCGTAAGCCCAAGCGTCGCCCAAACTGGCGTGGCACTGCTCGTCTAGACTCTAGACCGAACACCGAAGACGCCGCCTAAACGGACATGGCCGGCATAGTTTTCGGCACCCAGCAACATCGACTTGCTAATACCTAATGCTAATGTCAATGCAGGCATAAATAAATAATTGCAAATAACAGACATCGCAACCCAGCTACAACAGAGCCAGAGCAGCAGTCGAACCAGTTGGTGCGGTTAAATGTCAGTGGTTTTGGTCATGTGTAGAATATTGGCTTCTGTGCAAGTTACACTTTTTCTTTACTTGGCTTGGCTCCACAGATGTTCGCTGAGCTGGGCAATGTTGGACACAGTCAAATGTGATGACGGACTGCTTATTTCATGGTCAAGGAAGCGTTCCAATTGCTACGCTTTGGTTACGCGCTCTAACTGGACTACGATATTGAACTTGCAGCCGAAACCCCGCATTGATTTTAATTATAGTTTCTTCATATATAGTTGGTTCATACTCGCGAATATGCGAACCTTGAGCTAGCACCAATAATCTGTCATTATTTACGGCATAATATTTGCATTAGTGGTAATCCGTCTGAGAATCTTTAGATGTCATAGCGAAGGCGAAGGTGAGTATTCTTTAATAATCTATATGCAAATGGGCTCAAATGCTAAAAGTCAATGGAACTCACAGCGTGCGGTATTTGCAGTGTTGTGTGGGCGTAATACTTATTGGCAATTAGTGGTAAATTCTATTTAATAGCGCTTATGATATGCCCACTGTCAAGCGAGCTTTTTACGATGGCAGTGCTCATTAAATAGACTTATAATGACAGACATTGGTAGGCTTTATTGCACAAATCAAAAGGCGCAGAATATTTGCAAAGCCAAAATACGAAAAGTACTTCTAGTAAACTTTATTTACTTTTACTCGTGAATATTTAGTGTCGTCCTAAGCGCATAACAATTAAATGTTTTAATGCTCTGACATGCAGTCTGGAGTTCGTCAATTAGTCCACTCTTTATTCCACCTTTATTCAACACACTTCAACCCTTATGAAAATACTCGTAACATAAATTATTCACATAGTGCATAGATAATTGAATTGCTGTGGGTCACAATTGCACTACGTGGGAGTAGCCTGGAAAGTATCTATATTTTGTATTGATTTTTAGCCATTAACACAATTGTGGAGTGAAGTTGATTGCATTTGAATGAGCCACTTTAGACAGCTAGAGTTGTTGCAATCTCAGCCAGCCATTGTTGCACACAATTCGACTCGGTTGCAATTCTGTCAAGCAGCACGCGAAATGTGAAGGCCAGCGATGGATCCGCCAGAGCGGTTCACCTCCTCCCTATAGACAGCACATTTAATTATTCATTGCTCAAAATTAATGTATTGCAGATTCATGACATGTAAATTATTATAAATATCAAATAAATTTTAATATTTATTTTTACAGAACAAAATACTATTAATACTAGTTATCGTAAAGAGTTACCTTGTACTTACTTAAAAAGATATACTCGATTATCAAATATTCATGATGTGCCCATTGGATCTACCCTCGACGCTCCTCTTCAATGGGTACAAGTATTTGAGATATCTATATTAAGGCGGTCCCAAGCTGTGCCTCAAATTTATGTGAAGCTTTTAAACTTGTCTCTGCGGCGACTAATCAGAGAGCTGCGTATTTGCATGCCAAATGAACATGAATATATAAATATGTGCGAGTATATTCAGCTGAATATTTAACACCCTAATTTATTTTTTTGACCAACCGAATTGTATTTCCTCATTTGCTTTTGGCCAATTAAATCAAATCAATGAATATGTGAGTAGAAATAAAAATATCCCTCAGGTAAATTTTTGCAATTGATGGAATCTATATAAGAAGTGGTTGAACAATTTTAATGTTTACCTTGGGCTATGTGCAACTTTAATAACTTATTATTGTTAATCTGGTAGATTAAAAGAGCAGCAAATAAGTTTTTTATTCACTTGCCAAGTATTCTGCGTATGACTGCAAAGAATTGATATGTAATACCAATCATCTGGGGGATACAGATATTGATTGTAATTAGAAAGCTTTCATAAACATTGCGGTAGGTGGAGACTTACCCTCTTGAAGGTGTCTAGTGATATGATAATCACTCCCTTGGCTGAAAGTTCCGCTGGTCTCTGAGAACGTTGAATTATCAGAAGCAAATACTTCCGATACTTTATGGATGCATTATACCAATTCTGAGTATACGCAGCCAATGCAATGTTTTGACTCTGAAAATGAATATTAAAGCTAGATGGGATTGATATTAATTCAAAGCTGGCTTACAAAATCAATCAGTTGTTGGCCGTAGTAGCTGACCATAAAGAACTGAGCGGACGAGCTAAAGAAGAACAACAAGAACCCAATGCCTTCCCTATTCAGACCCTGTAGAATTGTGTAGAAGATAACGCAGCAGAGTGTGGTGGCTGTGGAGAACAAGTTGTAGGCCAGCATGATGCCAAATATGTCGTTCAGTTCTTTGTGCAAGCTGAAAAAAGAAAGCAATTAAAGTCGACAAAATTCCCATTCAAAACGTTTTTGTTCAACTTACTCAAACAATCGTTGATGTCTGCGCACAAAGTTGACCAAAAACTCGCAGTCCTGCTGCTCCCGCTGCCTTTGTGGATTATACTTCGCCAGCTGGCGTCCCAGATGAGCAAAATGCATACAGAGTTGTGCCGAATGACACATCATCCAGACATCAGTGCCCAGATTTATGTTCATTATGAAGTGACTAAATGCGAAGTCTACCGCTAAGGTGAAGATATTCTTCGCCGTAGAGGTTGTTTCAAAGCGTTTCATTGGAAACGTACTTAACAAAATAAATTTGGCTTCACTTCCCAATGTAAAGTACTGATATAGATAGGCTATAATAGACTGAGCCAGAGGTCCCAGTACGACAAATACGACCACAAAATAATAGTAGTAAAATCCATAACGCGCTATACATGTCCAGAAAAACTCGTTGACTCGGTATTTTCTGCATTGATCATATCCTTTCGGATATAGATCTTGTAATTTATCGTTGAGATCTCGTAGACGTCTTCTATAATACAGAAATATAATGAACTTCACATCAGAGTTGGCCGTAAAGAAGTAAACTATGGCGAATCGCATTATGATAACTGGATTTCCCGCAAGTTCATTCCATTGAACAGTGCGTAGTATCAAATAGTAGAAAATATACCAATGGCTCAGAAAGCAGATGAACGAATAGGTCTTTAGTAAGACACCCTTCCAGAGGGGCTGCGGGCTGTTCAGGAAGTCGATTCCCAGTGACTTGAGAATCATGTTCGGTATGTAGGTGAAGTCGTTGTAGTTCCGTTGTTCCTCGTGTTTCAGGTCTCGTTCCATGTTTGTTGTTTGAAGGGTTTGGAATGTTAACTGGTTTCTCGAACTCTGAGTGGGCGTGTTATATATTCGTCGAAAAGGCGTGTGATTAATTACCAGCAATTAAATTATGTAGTCCACGTGATGTTGATTAAATATGTAAATCGACTATTGAAAATTATTTGAATATTTAATCCCAAACAAATTTGAACTTATATATCTTATGTAACAGCTATCACATCGTGTCAGATGTAACATATTGAAAGACAGTCTGTTTAGTGTAGATTTCGATTTTCAAACGAAAACTAAGCAAATAAACACGTCCAGATTGTAAGACATCTGAAGCGAATTTATGGACAGCATAATTATTCAATGAAAAATCAAAGACGCCCCTAAAAGCAAAAATAAATTCAAACCAATTAATTAAAAACAATTTTTTTCAACGACGTTTTTATGCAAATGCTTAATAAAACTCTTTGTTTGTATTGTCAAAGCTTTGACTAATCTGTTTAACACATTCCGCGTTGCCACAAAATCCAGTTTCGAGTTAGGACCATAAAATTGCCAATGCTTGTAGCTTGAAAAATAGAGTTCACATTCTGGTTACTGATAGTTTTGATACTGGTCTTTTGTGCTTAGAATCATTCCTCGATTTCAGGCGGATTTCAATATGGGACAGATCGTAATAAAGTATTGTGTTGATTGTGTTATCTAAATGGTCGGTTCTACGACTCTAAATGTTTACTGAACTCAATTTGTTAAACTATTCTTTATCAATGCTAATTTATAACCATTAAATAAGATAAGACGCTTTAACGTTGCTAATTTTATATATTCAGTTGACCCATCACCGATCGACGATCAGCGATCAGCGATGATCCAACCAGTAGAGTCTTGTGCCCCGCTCTTCTGGGTCGCGTGGCATTCAGCACTTCAGCTGTTTCAGAGCTGTTGCAATACTACTCGTTGCTGTGGAAGCTATTGTTGTCGCGGCACGCCAAATGTGAAGGCCAACACTGATGGCAACACCAGAACCCCTCCCGTCTCCCTCCCGTGCCACTATTTGCATTCGTTCATTCATTCACTAACCTAGCGATTCATTGAGTGATATTTTCATGGCAATTTAAAGGCATTCAACACAAAATATGCTTAATCGGGTTTCGATATTAGCTTGAGTAGGCTTATATTATTTGGCATTCTGATGTTAAAGTCTTCATTGACTAATAACAAGTGTTTATTTAAAGATTGCATTAAGTTTGAATATTCCAAGTACAACTAGTACCTGCATGATTTACCATCTGTTATAATTTATATTTCACAATAATAATAAATAATGTAATAGTGTATGTTGCATTTAGTTTTAACTTATCATTACTATACTTTGTTTTAAGGCAGCGTTTAATAAAAAAAATACATAAAACTTATTTAAACTGTCAGCTAATCTAATTAAGTTTTTTCTACCCACAAATCCCAGCAGCCAATGCTGGGTAAGATAAACATAGGTTAAATATCCTAATTTAAATTTTGAATTAGTAATTTATGCTTATCTGGTGTCTTTAGCTTAATATTTTGAAATGTGAAATATTTAAAACTTAAAGTTTGAATATAGACCGTATAAGTCGACTTTAAAATTAATAAATATAAAACTACAAATACATTGGTTAAACTTACACAAGAGTCTACTTATGTTTAGGTACTCACATATCAATTGTCTTTAAAATACGACTTAATTTTCGTATAGCGCCTTTCGCCTGAGTCATCCCATCATTTGGGTTTGTCATTCACTGCGAAATTCTTTAAAACATTTAGTATGCTGGTTTATGAGAATTAGCAATTTGCTTCTCGCATTTCAGTTTATGAATTTGCAATTTAATAAGATTGCTCCCTAATCAGCGAACGTTTCATCTATATGCTAAACTGTCAACCATTCATATTTCTTTTCACACACCCGCCTCGCATTGTCTTCGCCCCGCAAATATTTCGGTCTGCGCGTATAAATTATTCGCTTGAAATTTGAATTCCGCGTGTGCCACAGATTTCCTGTGGTAGCAGGTTCAACTGCTCTTAATTTTATAACCATTTTTGCCAGCATACCGTAAAATTTAAACTGGAACACATGCTCCGAAAATACTCCGTAATATCATTTACATTTTCAAGAGACACTTGGCAATTTTGTATGATCTGCACAAACCTTTTATCATGTTATCTTTTTAATAATTTACTTTATGTAGTCTATGCTACCCACTCTTGTCAAAAATTGTATGGTATAAGAGACTGCCACTTTAGTTTGCTTTACCAATTTAAATAACAATCAAAATTCTAAACGGAAATTAGCAAATCCAACACAACAAAATTCAGTATCTGCTAAGATTGGATTTCAGTTGTCAATGTTAGAGCTGAATGTTGACTGAATTAAATGGGTTTATAGTCCGAAACTTAATGCTATTGCCAAAACTCTCAAGCCGTTATAAATGCTGCTGTCAAACACAGCTCTGCTACAGTTTCATTTTAATAGATCAACGTAGAAGTTGTGTTCCTCCAGAATGTCTTTAAAATTGGTAAATCAATCGCGAGTATTGTGATGAAGTGCATGAAGTGAAAGGATAACAATGTGATATCTAAAATGAATTCATATTTTCATGTGCAGTCTTCTTGCTTTTTCGTGCTGGCCCTCGTCCTGGTTGCCTGCAGTGCCCAGCGTCAGTACAATCCCTATCTTAACAACCCATACTATCGGGATCTGTACTACAAGAATCGCGACTTGTACAATCAGCGACGCTACTACGACAATTTCTACAAGAAGTACAATCCATTCATTGCCAATGCCTTGGCACGCACCGTGCAGCAAACGAACGAACCCAACTACGGATCGGGAGCCTATTCCTATAGCTACGAGACGGAGAACGGATTGCATGGCGAGGAGAAGGGCACACCCGTCTACATTGGCAATGGTCAGCAGGAGGAACAGGTCGAAGGCGCTTACTCCTACCTATCGCCTGAAGGTCTTCGAGTCGGTGTCAAGTATCTGGCGGATGCCAATGGCTTCCGTCCCGTGATTACCTGTAAGTATTTTCGGTGCATTTGTGAGGATGTTCATGTTCTATGGGAGTTTTCGACTTTCAGATGATGGCCAGAATGCTGCCTTCTACGCCAGTCAGCCAGCTCCGGCGAATGTGGTCTACACAAGGCATTAAATCGAGCTAGTCATTGAACTTAAAGTAATGTATATTAATGCAACAAATCTAAATAAAATATCCACAAAAACACAATGAAATGAATAACCGAGTGAGTAATGCCTAATGGGTATTTTGGTAATTTGGTAAACCTACGTAACCTACACAAAAATGATTTTGTACCCATCAACCTCTCACAAAAGCCAGTGAATGGAAAATGGCGATGAACAGGCGGCAGTTTATTGGCCAGTTCGGATTAACATATTCATTCATATACATATATAAATCTTGTTTTTTATTCTTGACCAATTGTTGAAAAGCTTTAAGCTAAACTATCGCTATTTATAGTTGAGCACAAAAGTGTGCTTTAAATATACAAAAAGCTAATACAAACAATTGACTCAAATTGGGACTCCAGTTGGCAGACAGCAATCTTTAGAGTCTTGTATAAAGCAGTCTATATATAATTGAATCCAGAGCAGAATTCACATTCGTCTGGCCGTTGACATTCGTAAAAAAACACAATTAATTGACATTGTATTCAAATGCTAATATTATCTTAGTACGTATAAGTATAGATATTTTGACACGCTCAAGATTTAATGCCCTGTAAATTGAATTTCGTTTAATGAAAATCAATTAAAAGATCTTTTGCCAAAATTGTGAGATTAGAATATACCTGGTATATGTATTGAACGTTGTTTGAAGTGTACTTGTTTCTCAAGAGCTGATTAGTAACTTACAGCTCAAAGCAAGTGTTGTTTTTGCGTCACAAGAACTAATAAATATTGGCGGGCAATCTCCAAATTCCAGATATTTATTTGTATTTATTTAATATGTTTATAAATATTTATTTAATCAACGAAATTTGGCAACACATAAGAACATCGGAATTTTTGCCAATGGTTCACATACAATTATAAGAAATACATATATAAATTCTGTTTAAATTCGTTTGGGTTCAATGAACTGAATTGTATTTGAGCATTATTGGGGTGTCTTGTTCGGAGCTGTTATCAATTGATCTTTGGTCTTTTTTCCATTTTACTAACGATTTGTAAGCTCTTTATTCAAATGGAAAATAGTTTGAGTGATTAATTGAAACATGAGGTGTTTTGTAACAAATGTTTATTCAATATAAATCATATATAAAAATAAAAAATGTTTGTAAATTCATAACACAAATTAAATAGCTTAATTTCCGATTAAGTGATAAATAAATACAATATTAACAGATTAACATATGTGGGCGTGGCTATACAAGTACCAAATCTTTTCTGTCCACTTGAGTTTTTTCTTTTGTTTTTTATCATTATTGTTGTTTTTTTTTTTGCAATTTTTCGATTACTTGTTATATTTTTGCCAGTTGCAGGCGGCAAATGCAAGGGAATGGAGGGGGACTATGGGGATCGGGGGATGTGGATAGTGCTATGGAATAGGACGATCCTTATGGCTTCTTGATGAGTACACCGCGCTGTGAGAGCTTCGCATATCCGAAATAAGTGTTAAGTGATCTAAATACAATTGAATTTCACTTATTGACGGTGACGCATGCGCTCTGCCTCGGCAAGCTCACGCTCCTCCTCCTCCTCGGCGAGCTCGACCTCGTGCTGCAACATGCGCAGTTGATCGCCCAGCTCCTTGGGCATCTCTTCCAAATGAATCGACTTCAGCTGGGCCTTGATCTCCTTGGTCATGTGGTTGATGCGGAAGCCGCGATGATCGAACAGCGGCTTGTCGCCATTGGCCTTGTGCTGATCCTCCACGTACTTAAGGGCACGAGCGATGGCCTCGGGGATGGGTGGAGGTGTGGGAATGTGCTCGCCCTCGGGCATGAAACCGCCATCGTTCGAGGCGTAGTTAACGCGGTACAGCTTGCCGTCATCGCCGGTGTACTCATAGTAACCCTTGGCATGGGTGCCGCCGGTGTGATGCAGTTTCGCTTGCTCCTCGCCATAGATGCCGTTCTCGGTGAGAAAACTATTGAAGAGAGAGAGGGAGGTTAGAGAGAGAGTGACTTGTTGGTTGCTAATTCCAACTTACGCGTGATCGTATTTGTCGTGTTTGCGGACCTCTTCCTGATGCAGGATCTTGTGGCGTCCCTCGTCGTCGTAGTTGAAGACAATGGGGCGCGCTGTGGTCGTGGTGGTTGTCGTTGTTGTTGTGGTGCGTGGTGTCGTCGTCGTTGGCTTCTTCGTGGTGGTTGTGGTGGTCGACTGTGTTGTGTGTGTTTTTATTGGTACTCGTTTAGTTACTGGCTCATCATATTGGCAGGGTTTTGTATGCGTGGTTGAGTGTTGTGGTGGTTGTGGCGTTTGTGGTGGTTGTGGTGGTTGTGGTGGTTGTGGTGGTGTCGGGGACTATGTGGATCGCATGCATATGCAGGCAGGTTCATGCAACGCATTGAGTATTTTTTGGGAAGTTTTTAAGGAGTCGGGAATCGGTTGTGGAGTTAATGGCTTCTTGGAGTGTTATGTTGCATTAAGTGATGAAAGCAAAGGAATTTGGAGTTGGGCAAGTTATCCTCACTCCTTTTGGTGGTCGGTGGGGAGTCATTGTGGGATTTAGTATTCATTCGGTTGGTAATGAGTTTGTGTTTCGATTTGTGCTTCATGATCGGGAAAGCCGTATTCCAAGCGGATTTCTGGTACTTTAAACTCGGCTTTACTTACTGTGTACAAATCATGGCTGTATTGGAATTAAAAACGCATTCAGTGAATGTTCTTGATAGCTAAAATTAATCAATTGCACTTGAATTATGTTCTTACTTGTATGGCCTGCCGTCATGAATGTAGGGCAGATTGAGACCGGCATAAGGTCCATAGCCACCATCGTATGGGTAGGGGATGTGATGATAAACGCCAAGTTCACGGTTATCACTCACATGTTGATAAGGCTGAACCATGTGATGATAGCGACCTGTGTACAATGAAATAGCATAGAGGAAGACATGTTTTAGAAATAGGTGCCAATGGAAACCAATGCAGTCGTGTGAGTAATGAGTGTGTTGTTGTTTAGTTCAATACTTCGTGCAGAAGGTCAATAATAGTTTAACTACTACATCAATAAATATATATACAATAAATTTGCGAGTTAATTAGATTTAAAAAATATACGAAATTGTTATCGAAAGAGGAAAGTTCATCATTGGAATAATTTGAGTGCAACGTCATTTTGCAGCAGTTTTATGTTGTCTTTTTTTAATGTAAATAATTTTCTTTATATTTGTGTGATACGTGTGTGTTGTGAGTTTTGTTTTTTGTTTAATACTTCAATGTTTACCTAAACTATCCTGAGAGCCTTTGCCTATAAGAAATAGAATTTTAATATACAATGTACAGGAAAGTCGTTAAAGAAGGTTATCTGGGTTAGAGGACTACGCAAACACAAAGTCAGCAGAGATTTTCAGTGCAGTCAAGATTACAATTCGTCAGACTTGTCAATAAAAAACGTACTCAGCCGAAAATCTCAGCTTGAGCTTGAGCTTGAACTTTTTGTTATCAGAGAAACATAAATAATTGGGTTATCAGTAAATACAAATACATTAGAAAATGCAAATGTGTGTGTGTGTGTTGTTATTGTTATATTATCGAAGTGGCCGTTAGTGTGCGTGACTTAAGTATAAGTTGTTTGTTGTTTTTTGTTCTTCCCAACGTATTCGTTGTTGTTGTTAGTTGCGGCTTCAACATGCAGTAGGCGGATACAACAGCTGGTACTTAGATACACAATTGCAATGCCGAAATACCTTCATCTGAACTCGGATGATAACGTCCATCATCTTGTGGATGGTATTTGCCGTCGTTAGAATTTTGCGCTGAAACCGTATACTTGCCATTGTCTTCAACGGGATTGCTGCTGATGACTGCAACAAGACCCTGCAGGGGAGAGACAACCACAAAAATATTAAAAATTGACTCACATATGGAATTTGGTGTATCAAGCGAAATCAAAACTGAAACCGAAACCGAAACCGGCAAAACACTCAACAAGTCTCATTCACAGTTCAATTAGCCCGGCCGGAAGTGTAAAACGCCGCAAAACAATAAATGCCAATGAACACGCGTAGACACGAGCGAAATCCGAAACGGTGTTTTCTTGATGGTTTACGTTTTTTAATTTGGTTTATTTAGTTTTTGGTTGGTGTCTAATAAAAATGGTATTTTATGACACATAAAGTGTTATTAATAACTCAGAGGTTCGTCAATATGAAAGCATTGATTTTGATTCAAGTCTAAAGCGAGGCCCAGCAACAACAGTGCCTGCATTGCCATGAAGTGAAGCTTAAACTGACTTGACACGAATTATTTCAAGTTCCTAACTGATTTTGATTGTGGTGCCAGCCTGGCGTATGCGTAATATGCATATTCAATGTCTTAATGTCTTTTATCACTTTTTTGGCACACAGGACTTGGGTCGACATCCTTTTTGTTTTCCACACTTTACTCACCACAATCACATAAACGCTAAGCACTGATTTAGCAAACATTTTTGCGTTGATTATTTTTGTTCAATTTAGTTGTTGAGTATTAAGATCCTTGAGTATGCGACTCTGGCGGTTAAGTCCTGGTGTCGTTGGTGCTACTGCTGCTGCGACAGGAATGTTTGGTTTCCGTTTCGGCACACCGGATTTATATAGAAATGTGCCAAGTACGCAGTGAGCGCATTTCGCATTTCGCAGCTCTCAGTTCGCATCTCGCAGTTCCGATCTCTGATTCTCACACCTCAGATTCTCATCGCGCCGCGCCTAAGTTCTCGCATCTTCGGGGAGAGGTAGTTAGCCTCATTTGCTCCTCGATTTGAGAGCGACTCGGCTATGGATTCAATACGATTCGATTGTTCGGCTTTAGCGTCTGCTTCTGCTTCTGCTTCGGTTTCGGTTTCGGTTCAACTCAGTTCAGTTCAATACGAATATGAATCTGAATATGAGTACTCGAAAATAAAAACGTCTTCAGCTGAGCTCCCTTTAATTTAGACACATGACGATCTCTGCTTCTTATTGTTGTTAATTTGCTTATTGTTATTGTTGTTGCTTTTTGATTATTTGTTATATGGATATGTATACCACATTTTAATTTATGCATTCATTTCGAAATTTGTTGGTGTCACCTTTGCGCTGTATTCAAATGACTGCATATTTGCCAATAATTTTAATTACTAATTAATTCAATTAAATAATTCGTAAATTTTATTGTATTCGATGCCATTGCACCTTGGCATTCATCTGGGCTTCATAAATTACGCATTGCTTCGTCTTCATTTCATTGACGCATCTAAGAACCAATCAAGGACTCCAAGTCACTGAATGAATGAATCATTTCGTTATCTTACAAGTTCCCCAAAAAGACGTCATTTGCATTCTCGCGAATCAGACTGAATAGCCAGCGACGAATCATTACTTTTAATTGCTTTTTATCAATAATCAGAGTTCAATTTGCACGTTTCATTGATTCACCTGGCCATTTTCCAGGTTTAAAATATATATTATGTATGTACATAGAGTTCACTTAAGTTTGGTATAACTGATTTCCCTAATATATACATTCATTTATTTAAATACTACATTTTTTTTGGAATGATTTTGATTCAAGAAATTAAAACATTGCGGATTTATTATTATTATTCATATGAATCCAGAAAACCGAAAAGATAAATGAGACGTTGACCATTTCTTATTGTGATTGTGACAAAATTCTAATAACAGTGCAACAAATTTATAGGTAAAAGAAAGCCTTTAATTGTACTAAACAAATTCAAGCTTAGAAATTAACACTTATTTATAATTAAGAGCAACAAAAACATGCTTGATTTCAGTGCAGATGAAACAATATATATAGACTTAAAAATTATTGCATTTGAGATTAACGGTCTAGTTTTATGAGAATAATACACGATTTAAGCATCTTTTTGTGTCCGTCTCTGTTAAGCTTAATTACAGGATATATGTCATCTACGAAACTCGGGGCATGCCATTTTTAATTGTAGCTCATTGAGGTATTTGGGGACTGGAACTGATGACAACATCGTTGTGGGAGATCATTTCCAAGACAAGAACTACCTGAGGCACTCGGAAGCGCCATAAAAGTGCCGTAATAAAATCATAAATTAGCAAAAGCCAACGGAAACAACAACAAATAAAATCAACATCAGCATCAACAGCAACAACAACAATAAAAAACATTGCGCGCGCCGGCCGCAACTCGAAATGCATTAATTTAAACGAAGCTGGGGCTTGGTCTCCCTCGATATGAGCATACATATATGATATGATATGTATGTATGTACTATGTGGAACCGGAATTGAAATCGAAATCAGCAACAGCAACAGCAGCAGTAAAAGACAGCGCAGAAAAATGTTGACAAAATTGAATTTAATTGTGTAGCATTGCGACTTGGTCTGTGTGTCCTTAACTCAACTGGCCTTAACGGGATTTTTGGCACATAGCCCAAGATGATTATGCAGCTACAGCCTGCGGTTGCTAAGCATATCTTTAACGGCTTGCTGTTGCTTGCCGGCTTAAGCCGATTAATTGCAACAATAAACATAAACAGTGATTAAACAGCCAGAGATTCAGAATCGCAGTCTACGATTCGCAGACTATGCCAGAGTCAGAGCTAACAATCCTGAGGAACGGCGAGGAGCGGAGCGGGTCTTTTGGTACCGGGGGCGTCACAGTCACTGCACTGCAAAGGTCGTACACTGAACCCGAAATACGAGACCGAGATCCCAAGCGTTTCGATACGATCCCATCCGATCAGATCCGAATCGTTCCGCTGCCGAAGCTCGAATCCCAAAAAACGCTCGCACTGTGAATCACGTCGCGTGGCTGGAATTTTATTTAGTTGCTGCTTTGTTTTGGTTGTGGTTTTGTTTTTGTTTTCGGTATTATTTATTTTCTTGATCTTTGAATCATGCGCATACGTGTATTAAGTATAATTGTGGCATTCATAAAAATCGCAAAGACTTGATAAATATTTAAATATGCTGGCTTTTAATCAATTACAAGTTCAATTTGATTGGGCATTCGGAATGCAGCCTGTATTGACTAAATACGGCTTCCCGCTGATTCACATCGGCAACTTGTGACTTGGCATTGACCTTGAGTCGCATTTGTGCCAAAAGAATTTCACACTTTCTTCAATGTATTTCACGCTCACTGAGATGCTGCGAGTGTCGTTGTCGTGAAATATCAAATACACATAACGCAAATTCTTGTTTGTCCTAATATGTACTTTTTTATTCATCACCTTTATAATGCAGCATTAATCTATAATCTTCTTCAACTTAATTATTGCTAGAGTACGGAATTGCTTTTTGAATTTATTTAATCGTTCTTAAAGATATTTCCTTGCGATTAACATACATACGCACACATATATATGTATAAGTCCCTCTAATCAGACATTTAGATCACAGTGATTAGCCATAAGTTGCTTAACAGGTAGAGAACACACACTATCTTAATCAAGCTGTTGTTCGGACTGTCATGCAGCTGTGTTGACGCGTTGCACAAGTTTCCCCGGCAGTAGCATTGTTTAATTTTAGAAGTCAACATTCTGTGTGATTGTCTCTCCGTGCACTCCTCCCTGTAGGGCTCATTTATGACGACAAGATCCTCCCAAAATTTGCCTTTCAGCACTTGCACTACACTCATCTGGTTGGCACACCCTCTTCGCTCCGTTGTCCTCTTCTTGCCGTTCAGCAAGTGAATGCTATACACCTCTTTGACACACATCGTTGAATTAGGGCAATGCACTTTAAATTCGGGCGAATCTTTGAGCTCCGAGCACACCGGAAGTGGTCCATCCGCACCATTGATGCCTCCCTCAAAGCATCGAAAGCACTGTAGTATCTCAGCAGCTGAGTAGCTGATTCCGAGTGTTGACAGCACTGTGAAACCAATGATAATCGCTTGACCACTGCATATCATAGTGCTCAACGACAGTAGAAATGCACTATGCCTCAATACCAGTGCATTGACTACGAATACGCGCTCCCAGCGTGAAGTCTGAATCAGAACTAGCTCGGCAGTGGACGACTTCAGTATATCATGAATTCCATATTGTACACTGTACTCGTACATGTGACTAAACGTCCGGTTGGGATCGGCTCAATTTTATTTTTGTTTTACATTTATATTTAGTTCTGTCCGACTTACTGTACAAGTGCTTGTACGATATGTATTGCGATTGTTCGCTCCCGCCACAAAAATTATACAAAGTCGGACCATTTATCTTTATACCACTCCAAAAATTGAAGAAACTTTTAGAGCCTCTGTGCTAAAAAAAAGATTATTTACATAAATACGGATATCTAAGAACTATTTACATTTGTTTTATTTAAAAGTTAGTTTATCACAAATCCAATCTTTATTACAGATTTTATAATAAGTTTAAATAATAATTTTACCACTTAATTCATTTCATTCATTATCTGTTTTCTTTTTTAAATTTTTATTCTTGCTAGGTTGTCATAACTCAATGCCAACAGAAAATGTATGTAGCAGGCAGAAGGAGGCATCTCCGACCCATAAAGTATATACATACATACATATATACTTGATCAGCGTCCGTCTGTCTGCCCGTCCGTATAACAACTATATTTCAGAGACTATAAAATCAAAATCAAAATCGTGTGATAAACATAGAAGATATAAGTAAGAAACGGGGTAATTTGATTAACATATTTATAGCCTTAAATGTTTGAAAAAGTTTCAGCTGAGCAATCAGCAGCAAGTCGAGTCCCGCTCTGGACTATTATGTTTTATTTTTATAAATTATTTATTTAATTTATGAATAAGAAATATAAAAAGTTAACATTTGTGATAAAAATTAACTGGAAGTAAATTGCAAATTGCGTACATCCGCGTGGCATGTTTCAGTGCCTGAGTTCCCGAGTCTAGAAAATTTAAAAGGTTTTCTTAATATTTCAAAAATGTGGGTATTTTACAGTCGAGCACACTCGACTTCTCTTTTAATTTAATTAATTATTTATTAAAATAAATTGTAATCAAGATTCGTCTTTTTCGAGAATTTATGACAGTAAGCCTATCTTATTCATTTAATTCTATAGAATTTAAATTTGACTCCCATGCCGTGAAATAAAAATTGTTATGTCTGTTATAAATTTTGATTTATTTATTACCTTTTTGTGTTTATAATGTTTGATGACCTCGTGCAAGTCAGTGTCAAGGCGTTCCATGCACTTAAATCCCGGTTTCAATACATCTCTAAACACTTATGATTAAGAGGTATTTTCACCTGGATATTTGCCGTCTGACTGCAATTGTGCGGCAATTGAAATCTTTATAGGGCGAGTATTGAGGTTTACCCCATAAATTGGCATCATTACTTTTAGGCGTGGGTTTCAATTCCGATGACAGAATCCCAGTCTGAATCTCAATCTGAACAAGCAAAACTCTTTTTGATTTGCCTTTTTAACAGCTTTGTGAGTTCACTTAAGTTTGCTTAAGCATCACTCCGTCTATATATTCAATTTCATTTCATTTTTAGAGTTTCTCATTTCGGCAGTACCTATAAATATTGTGAGTCCAAGCGAGTTTTGGCCCCGTTGAATGCGAAGTGGTAGCTGATTGCGAATAGATGGATGACTTTGGGTAGCACTTGGTGTATGCACATTTAATTGATTCAATTAAATGAAATGATTTGTGGCATTAATTGTTCGTATTTGTTGTTTTGGGCAACAAATTAATTTACTAAATACAAAATGCGATGTAAACGCTGATCTTAAATTTTGTTAAAGGCGTCACACCAACAAACGCCGCACTTGGAACAATACAACAAATTACCAATCGCTTTGGCGCTTAATTAGATACAAATCCCGTCCAATACTGTATATCCTTACATATACATTTCATTATATTTACATTTATATTTTTGCACGCAAATTTATATGCCTGTGGGCGTAGAGCTGTGTAGAAAACACTCCAAAAGATCAGAAAAGTTCAAAGCACCGAAGTAATCCGATACTGTTATAAATTTTGGAGAGCATTCGGAGTGGTCATGATTTTTATCAGTAGGTGCTAAATAAATTAAATATTAATGTTTTATCTTGTCTTGAATGTTATCTGGTATTTTATGAGATAAAAAGGAAAAATCCCATCTAAATAAATTCACTGCTCGCTCGAGTGTGAAACATTAAATTGTTTTTACCTTATTTTATTTGCCTGTGTGCTTTGCTGTTTTGTTTTATTATTTATTTAAATGAAATGCAATTTCGTTGTGTCACCCTACTGGAATTTCAATCTCATGTAAAGCTAACTTCAAGGTTGTATTATAGTATTATTAATGGCCCAGTTACACTTCCCCAGCTACCAGGAATCAACGTCTAGGCCACCGCACCGTCTGGGCGCCACCGCAAAATTTCAATTAAATATATTGTCATTTGTCAGCAAAAAGACGAAATGAAAAAATATTTTAATTGGCACCTGTGTCGATTTGTTTTGCAACCAATGAATTCTGTTAGCATTTGTCACATTTAAGTGATTATAATGAGTGGAAGGTGGAGGAGGGAACCGAGTTCACAACAATTTCAAATTCATTAATTGCAAAGCACCCAAATACGAATGATAATGTTTGGGATGAACACAGTCCAAAACTGAACAGATTTAAATCTCGGATACATCTTAATATTTACATTCGCACTTACAAATATGTGTGCATGTGTGCTTTGAATATTTAATTGTTTCATAAATGTTCCAGGCTGGGATTTACATAATCATCGATTTAACTACCAGTTGTTTGATTGTCTTGAATGGTTTTATTTCTTTGGTTCTATCAATATCCACATAAAATACATATAACCTACGCAATTGGCCAGGTCTTAAAATGTTCTTAGTTAGAAATTTATTGTATTTTTAACATAGGGCAAGTTTTTGGCGCTATTGTCTATCCTTAATATATTTAATTCGTTTGCACACTGACTCATCGCATTATAAATACATATAGTATGATATTGGTGAGCAAGGTAATAGGTTAAAGTTCCCTAGACAAGTTCAAATTTAAGAATCGCCACAGCTACCAACTTCAAAGGCGTATTCGCGTATCAATTTTGACTGGTTTATATCATGTTGTTTTTGTTTTTTGTTGATGTCTGTTTATGTCTACAACTGGCCGATGATTGATGAGTGCTGACCACACGTTTTGATTGATCGCCGGTTATTATTAATGCCCATTGAGACAAACGATCGTTTTATTGTTTATTATGAGCGTTAAATTTGATTTAAACGACACTAATTAACCATAATCCTATCAAATCTGATGAAATGTTAACAAATTGCCCCACAGCGGAAACTCAACAGATTAATTCATTTCTCGGCTGCTTTCGAAACTTCCGACATTTTTAAGAGGATTACAGACATTTTATAGGTGTGGTCCGGAATTTCAATAGCAGTGGCGATAAGTTATTACAAATTATTAGATTCTTATTTATTTGCTTAACTTTCATTTAATATCTCCCGGTTTGTGTTTTGGTAAATTTTCTCCTGTGTTCTTGGTATCATATGCGTCGTCTGATCGCATCGGATTACCGTAAAACTGTCTATGTTTTTAAGTGTTCCGCTCAGATTAGATTCCAGCTTTTAGCAGGCGTTCAAAAGGTCAAATGCAATATGGTGCCATCAATGAAAACAAGCTGCGTTGCTTGGTTGGCTACTTGATCATCTCAGAAGTCACTTTACGGCTTGTTAGTATGCAACGCATTTCAATTAACATCCGTTAGTAGGCGTTAAACCAGATGACAGTTGACTGACAAGAGGAGCAACTGGTTGCAGCTAATTAAATAATTAAGCAGTGACATCTTGCGTAAATAAAACTACACAATTAGCCAGCTGCCCACATGCAATTAGTACTGAATGCCGTAGCTGAAACTAACTTGGCCAGTGATTCCATTAGCTTCAGTTAAACGCATTCAACGAGTCGAAATGCACAGAAGCTTGTTCACTGCTTTGCTGCTGGGACTGGCTCAGCTCTCAGTGCAAGGAGCCGACGAGCAGCCACCGCCACTGCCCACGGCTCCAGCTAGACCTGGACACTATGTCCATCAGCTGCACGGCGCAGGCGGTGGCTATGTGCCGGATAACAGTGGAAAGTATCGCCATGACCCGAGACCATACGACGGCGGTTACGGGGACCGTGGCCAGCCATATGCAAATGATTTGCGCGGCATCTTTAGGCAGGCCGAGGAGCAGCTGGTGGCCAGTGTGCAGCAGGCGAATGAGGAGTTCGCTTTGGGGTCGCGGGATCATCTGCGGTTTATGATTGACTTTAACTACAACGGCACTGGCTGGCAGATTATTCAATTTGAGTGGGTGCGAGACGGCGACGGCAGCAACGCGGAGCAGCAGCAGTACAAGTATGTGAACGAGAACAAGCTCTGGGACACAGATGTGGGATCGGAGCCATCTCAGTCCTCCTACGACTATGAGCAGCCAGCTGATCCTAACTATGTACCGGAGCAACATCAAACCAACTACGAGGTGGACGCTGAGCAGCCCTTGCAGCAGTCGACAATCGACTCTGAGCAGGATGTGAGTTATTCATATACTTTATCCATGTCACTATTTAATTACATTCATTTGTAGCCCGCTAAGGTGCAGTCGACAATAAACAATGTGCTGGAGTATATACAACAACGCATCCTGCCAACTCTTAACTAAGCAGCGGCTGCAATAATAACTTACGCTTTGCATTTCTTTTCAATAAATACATTGGTTTTTTAAATAAATTTGTTTGTTTCTTTTAAATAAATAAAGTATTTCAATGCTTATAATAAAAATATGATATATATAATTATAGCAACAAAATTACAGTCTTTAACTTTGAATATAACAATGTTGAGATAAAAAAAGGCGTTAATTTGTATTTTCGGCATCATAATTTTATTTCAAAGCCACAACCAACAATCAATTTGAGCTCTTAAGTCTACAAGGCGCCCTTCTCCTTCAGGTAGGCCAGCAGCCTGGGAATATGATCGGGCACCTTGGGAATGTGCTCGCCAACGGGCACGAAACCGTTCTCATCTGCCACGTAGTCCACGCGATAGAGGAGGCCATCGTCGCCAGTGTAGTGGTAGAAGCCCTGGGAGCGAATGGCATCGCCTTCCGTCTGCTTTTCAATGCGTCCACTCTCCTCGCCCAGAATGCCGTTCTCCGTCTCATAGCTGTCGGGAAGAGGCAGCGATAAGAGATTAAGGAGAAAAATGTATTTCTTTACTCACAGATAGTTGTAACCATCGGTTTGCACTTCTCCCTCTTGGCGTATTATAGCGAAGCCACCTTTGCCAATGCCTGTGCCGGTTCCTTGTGGCAAATTGGGACGTTGATCAACCACAATGGGTGCCACACGAGCAACCGTTGGACGAGGTTGCTTAATTGCAGGCCTGCCACCGCCACTGGAGCCATTAGCACCACTGGCTCCATTGGCATTCTGACCACCACCAGCACCGCCGCCACGTCCTTGACCACCAAATCGGTTTTTGTCGTTGATGTATGGATTGTTGCTGCCCGTGTAATCACCACCTGGACGATTATCATGCTCATACTTGTTGTCCTGATGCACATAACGTCCATCGTTGCCACCGCTATATCGGCCAGCATTCCCTGCCACATAGCGTCCATCATTGTTGCCGGAACGTGCTCTCACATTGGCAGCTGGTTTCGGATCAGGACGATAACGACCATCGTTTTGGGCCAGCGCAACGGCAGCACAAATTAAAAGAAGAGTCTGCGGGACACGACGACACGAGATATTACCATCGAGAGCAAGAGCGTCTGCAGCATCTGGATTGGAACTTACCGTTAGACGCAGCATCTTCGCTAATCAGCAATGAACAGTTCTAGCCGCAAGCAAAGCTTTATATACATGAGACTCGATCTTAATTTTATGGTGGCTACGTATGTGTGCTATGGTCAACTGGCTAAATGACAAAATGAGTAAGTGGCCAAATGATTATACGGCTATATAGCTAGCCGGCTAACCGGATAGCTCGGAGCTGATGCGACAACTATTTGTAAAGCGCTCAAAACTAGATCTATTAACTGCAGTGATTTATGGGGCGTTTACTTCATATTTTCTGGAAGGCAACGCAGCGCCCAACACGCAACGATGGACCATTCATCTTATGACGATCAATTGAATTAATTATACGATCATTGTCCCAGACACGGAAACGCTGACATTTCTTTAGGCATTGACAAATTTTGGCGAACTTTGGCTGCAAACCAACAAAAAAAAAAAACAGATTACGGATTGCAACACTCCAAGCGATGCCCAAAACCAGTCGATGTCATTTTAAAGGACTGCCTGGAAGTATGTTATGTTTTCAACGCGCTATGCTTAATGGTCTTATATAGACAGAAGAAATTCTTCTGTAATGAGTATTTGGTCGGATGCTCTTCTCAAAAATATAAATATACATAGTTGGTTAGTTAAATGTAGCAAATATATTGTTGAAATAAATAATTATAAGATAAAATATCAATTAACTGTGACGTTTCACCGACTAACCAAAAGTATGCAACAGTATTTTTACCGCGAGGATTTTTGTGTTGACTCTGAAGAGAACGGTCTGAGGAACTCGTTGTACTTACATTAAATTGTATTTTATGTAGTAAGATAACTGAAGTTTGGGCTTCCACTATATTCAAGATATTAATGTATTAACAAAAAATATATAAATCTTATACAAATTATGGACAAAATAAAACTGAATTTCTACATAAAGAGCATCCTCTAGTCGCTATGATAATTGTGTTAATTGCACATCTCAGATGCCAATAAATCATTAGGTACTCACTACATTGTTGCCTTACTTTGCATACCAGAGCTCAGAGCTTTAAGCTGGTTATCGAAAGGTTAGAAAACCCAATAATTATTCCTTCCATTAAATTTATTATTTTAGCATTTTATATATGTACATGTGTGCAATAAACTTTAAATAACAAATCTCAGTTGTTGCCTTTGACTCCCTTTGCCACCATCAATTTGCTAGCTGTAAAGACCGTTAGCCTCTGCGTGCGGTGTAACTCTGCGATTCAGCTGGCGGTGGTGGTGCGGTGGCAATGTAATCCAAGGCCCGCTGTATGGCTGGTGGAATGGGCGGGGCTGTCGGCAAATGATCGCCCTGAGGCTGGAAGCCGTTCTCATCGGCCACATAGGTAATCCGTATGGGTGTGCCATCGGGTGCAGTGTAGGAGTAGAAGCCCTGTGCGACCTATGACCACCAAAAACAAAAAAATTCAGACGGTTGCAGCTAATTACAAAACTTCAGCCTTTTGTCAGCCTCTGTGCAATTTCGTGGGTCAGATGTAAGTTAGTTGCAAGTTGTAAATGCCAAACGGCTGCGGTTGTAGGACTTAAGGTCGAACTACGTAGTTGAGTTGACTCACCGGTCCTGCATTGTCGGTGCCCGCGTTCTTGAGGTAGCCCTCCTCCTCCACATTGATGCCATTTTCTGTCTCATAGCCATACTTGTAGGAGCCATCAAAGTTCACCTCCTGCTCCTGCCGCAAGATCTTGATCGGCTCTGTGGCAGGTCCTTGGGGTCGTGCATATGCACAGCATGCGCACAGCAGCAAGGCTGCAACACTTAACAGCTGCTGTGGGCAGTTAAACAATAAAGTAACCCCGTCTTATGAAAGAGATATTCACTTACTAGGTTCTGCATGTTGGTGCACTGGCGTGGATGCTGTCGGGGTCGCAAGTTGTAACTGTGGCTGCCAACTCCAAAGGTTTGCATATTTATAGCAAAACTTGAGTCAGTGGCACAGCCAGTTGCCAAGTTGCTGCTTGAACTTTACATTTGCCTCTTGCAACGCTTGCCGCAGTGCAACGGAGCGACCATTGATGAGTGTTTAGCATTTTGCAGTTGCACAGATCAGAAGCCAAGCTCTCAGCCTGCCCAAATGATTAAATCTTCTTCAGACTCTTCAAGTGCATTGTTCGCGTGTTGTTGCCATATGAACGAATATACAATTTGTCTACTAAATTGTTTACAACTTTTAACATGATCGGCAGCGCGCTGGGAGGTGCTCACTAGCTCTGTGGTAAATTTAATTTGCAATTAAGTGCAATCAAATGAAAACGCAAGTCATTTGTGAACTGTTCAATGAAAAGAAAAACAAATTATATCGAAATAAAAGATTTCTAAATAAATAAACTACTCTCACCACTAAGGAATTGACAAATCAAAGTCAATCTAAGCTAAAAGATAAAACTTGTAGGTATAAATGACTTAAAAAACATGTAGTTTGGAATAACGTTTATTTAAATTCTCTAATAACAATTGATATATGTTTTCAAGTTATTTCAAATATTTCTGTAATCTCTGAAATTGTTAGATTTATTTGTACTACCACCTTACGATTGCACTTTGAAAAAATTATGTATTTATAAAATATTCTCACAAGTCAGACGTCATGGTTTATCACTCACGATGTGCCATATCTTAATATTTTTGGTCAGTTGTGATGGAGTGGTAAACTTGTATGATGGCATTCAAAGAACACGTATTGCATTTCAAATCAATTTGTCAGCTACACTTTTAGACATTTAACTTTAGCATTAACTGTGTTCTGATGTGCCATCTACACTCACACTCACACTCACTTCCATACTCAGACTCACACTCACACTCACACTCATACATAAACTTAGAGCCATTTGAAATTGCGCAATCTAAAGCCGTCCCATCAATAGCCATCGCAAGTGGAGGCGGCAACGGCTCAACATCATTATACGATTACCATTAACGATTATGTACTGAAGTTGCCACGCCACCTGACCATGATCATGTCTAGCAGCTAGGCTAAATGTCTGTCTGTCTGTCTGCCTAGTGACCTTTGTTGGAGGTGGCATGCGGTTAGTCTTATGCTGGCATGTTAGTCGTGTTTTTAGGGAGGCGCTCAGTTGCATCAATTTGACCAAAGGCGTTAACGAGTCCTCATTTTACTGGGTCATTCTAGGGCAGTTGACTTAAGAATTACACAAATGGGCATTTCCATAAGTTGCAGGGATCGCAAATAATGATTATTTTTAAACAAAGTGTAAAAAATACAATTACAATTACAATTTAAAAAATAAATATGAAAAAATTAATACTTGCTAATTAGCTGTGGTGAGTGTTCGACCGTAAGTTACCTGCTAACCATTTCGAGAGAATACAAAACACATAAACGATCACAACCAAATTCACAGGATCTTGATCTGCGCAAGCATACAGTAGCATCTTAATGTCTTATGGCGTCAGACGGACATGGCTATATCGTCTCAACTTTTGACACTGATCAATATATATACTTTATAGGGAAGATACATTTTTGGTTGGCCCTTAATTATAATACTCTCTACCCTATAGTTAACGGGTACACATAACTGCAAATTTTCTGTCGTAGAATCCAATAATGTTATGATCTTATGCATTAGACCTTCGAGTTAGACTCTATCGAAAGCTTAAGAGACATCTAAAAATATTGCGTCGCAGTATTCTCGATTTTGGAGTGAGTTTAGAATTGTTGCTCAATTCAAGATATCAATGACAGCTTCGGTGCTGAAGTTGAGATTTAACTCGAGGGGTAAGTTGGTCACTTTTTTGGGGTCTGTCGGTCAAAAGAAGCATGCCAGAAGAAGCATGGTCACGCTTGTTGCCGGCTTTTATAATTGCATTGTAGAGTTGCTTTTCCTTTGCTGTCACAAGGAGAGATCCTCGTTCAAGCATTCTCCTGATATAGTGAAATGAGGGCGGCCAGTGTAAGTTTGTTCCCAGTGATATGCTTATAGATGTAGACTGTATGGGAGTCATCTGAAAACTCGTTGCGGCGATGGTGCTTGATACGGATTCTTATCAGGATACCATTACTACCATGCAGGTGCTATGTTAGACTCAATACATCTTATTATCATTATGTTATATATTATACATCTTATTATAGTTTAAATGCTTCGACAGTACTCTATAGTTATCTTCGGATTTCGACGGGAGCTTTATTTCATGGATGTTATCCCTCACAAGGGGAATTTGTGTAAGTTGCATTTTCCAACAAGCTCTATAATATTGTTTAAAGGAGCACTGTAGCTTTTGTCTCGTATATATATTCCTATCGGCGGAGGCGTTGATTTCCTTGATTTTGGATTTAAAGCGTAAACTTTCTTTTAACTTGAACATAGCGATACATTCCATTTGACATTTTTGTGTTGTTATGCTAACGTTTAATTTGTTTTAATTGGGTTTTTAGTGATCGATGATTATTATTTTTTTAACAAATTTATTTATAACTTTTATTTAGCCAAGATATAGTATTTTTAAGAGAAGAAAACATAAGTTATCATTGAGTACATTCAATCCAAATTACTATTGAAACCTTATTATTATTTTTTAATTTAGTTGTAAGCTCTATATGTTTTTTTTTAATGAAACGCGAAATTGTATTTTTTGTATGCTGCAAACGTTGAAAATATGACGCTGTATATGTACTATTTAGGTATTTTTATTTATTTTTCACAATCATTAAAATAAATGTATATGTGCATATGTGAATAGACATAATAAGACAAATTAGATTAGTTTAATGGTCCCGTTACACAATTTTTCCTTATGTACTTTAAACATCTAATACCCTCTAAATGAAAACTAGACGCATATTTTTTATGTTAATTATAATTTTATTTTTGATAAATAGGATTAAGATTTTCACATTTTAACGAAGAAATTGTTGATTGTGGCAGTTCGCTCGGGTGATTGATTCACTTATCCCTTCTTGTTGAAGAGCATCGATAGAAGTTGCTGCTTGAAGGGCTTTGCTGTCGTCACATCGTCAGTAGAGTAGTAAGAGTAGTAGTCTGGAGACGTGTAATCAGAATAATAAGAATCGTAATCGTAGTAATAATCGTCAGCAGCCAGTTCTTCCTCGATATCGTCGATGATATCCGTAATGCTCTCCGTTTGGGCCTGAACTGCAACCAACATCGTCACGGCAAAGAAGAAGACAACCAGGAACTTCATGATAATGCTTTTTGGCGTTTCGCTTTGTTTGACTGTTGCTCAGATCAAAGTGTGTCTTTCCATGGCCCATGACAGTACTTTTTATACCCCACGGCAATGAATGAAATAACGAAATGTGTTGTAGTCACAGCTTCCGCTATTGTTGACACAAATGTTTCGGCATGCCTAAGTAAAAATTGTATTGAACCCATAAATGTTTGTCCCCACTGCATTATGAAATGCAGCCCAATTCAAAGCCCTTTGTTTAGCTTGTCTTGCCTTTCGAGAAGATGAGCAAACAATGGGAGTCTGGATGTGTGCCTAACATATTAATGGGTGTACGTACAAAAGTGTGCTTTCTCTATTACATACATATATTTCGATCAATCTATTGTACTCAAGTGTAATCAATGTATTAGTATATGTAGCGATCATAGGAGGCGGGCCATTCCATGGCGTGCACAAAGTCTGGCAAATCGGCAATAAACTGTGTACTCAGCGCATCCCGCTTGTGGAGGAAACTAAGATAATGGCCTGAAATACCGATCTCAAAGACGGGCTCATCGAACTTGCCATTCACCTTCTGCAATTGTTGTCAAAAAGATGCGTAATGAATATAAACTGTCTTGCTTGCGCACTCCATCCAATAACTCACCGCCAACTCCAGATAAAACTCAATAGGCGAGTCGTCTACGGCCCAGGCAAAGAAGATGTGATACGGTGGCTTAAAGGTGCCCGGCTTGTCCAGCATTCCCCTCAAGAACGACCAGTCCAGCATCTTTACACCGTCCATTGGCTTCAGGAAGATGCTCATGCGTGCGGGACCCGTCAATTTAAACTCATAACGCACTGTATAGCCACCTTCCAATACGGTCTTATTGAGCAGCTCCAGCGTTGTGATGCCAGGCACCTCGACTGGCTCCTTTCGCGGCAGCCATCGTGCCGCTTTGCGGGCCTCGCACCATCGATGATTGAAGCACGGCACTCCACACATCATTTGTGTGTCGCAAACACTCTCCAGACTGATCAATTCACTAAAGTCCATTTTATCACGCAGTGGCTGCTCCAGGCGACGATCCTGCAAGTCAAAGTAGTAGCCCGAGTCGTCTATGCTCAGCGATCCATCATACTCGAAGAATCTTCTATGTACTTGCTGCAATTAGGCGAGGAGATTTTTAGGAGACTTTCAATTATGTTGAGAGGTTGAGCAGCCTACCAGGAAGTTAACACGCATCACATTTGTCCTGGCGCGATAGGGAAAACCAACTTCAGAAACGGATATCATGCAGAATATAAAGGTAATCAGAGCCAAGCCACCAATCATAAAGATTGGCCGACGGAAAATATTTATAAGTGGAGCCTGAAAGAGACGAAAATTAAGAAAATTCAAGGTTAGTCAATTTTTTACATTTTAAACATGGATTATTCCATTGTATAATAACAACAATATAAATAATGCAAATTAATTAATAAAATTCTTGTTGCGATCGAAACTAGGGAGTATTGAAGAAACAATTTAACGCTGCCATGCAGACACAAAGTTACATTTAGCTTTCAACGTTTATGTTAACTGAACATCCTTAACATTCGGCTCTAAACAAGCTATGCCGATGAAAGTTTTAAATGTTTCTGAGATTTCGAATTCGAGAAAAATGTTTGGATTACCAAAAAAAAACAGATGTCGATGAACAAAACTTACCACGAAGCCAAGGGCCAATATTGTGCCCAGCGCACATAGTAATGCAATGAGCATGTCCGGATTAACCTCGGTGCCTTTGCGCGCTGTCATGGGAATGACAATGACCAGGAAAGAGTGGAACAAGTAACTGAAGTAGAGGAAGGGTATTACCTGGCAAACAGCCATCAAGAGCGACCAGTAGTAGCCTAAAGAATACGGAATACAGTTGCAAGACGATCAATTCAAAATCAATTGATTTAAACCTACCGCGATCATGCAGCGTGGTCACCAAATTGATTAACAGAGCGCCGACATAAAAGAGCAAGGAGATCATGAAGAGATACGAACTGCGAATGCTAACAGCTGTGATGATGAGGCACAACAGGGCAAGTAACACACAGTGGGCATGTCCAGCCATTTGAAAGTGATATGGTTGAGGTATCTTCTCCTGCGAGTATAAACAAATACATCGGATATTATATTTATGCGGCTCAAGGGCAAATTGCACTCACGCTGGGTCGCAGGGTGTAGTACAGAGTGAACGGCAACACCAGACCGATGAGCGATGGGCAGATGAAGAGTCCAATCACGAGCCAACTGTTGGTCAGGTAGGTCATCGTCCGATCGCCGGCATCGTAGAAGACCGACATCAACAGTGGCAGGCCGAGAGCAAGTATAAATCCAGCCAACTCCAAGAGGAACATGATGCCAAACTCGCTGGCCACTGAGCCACAACTGAGATCCGTAGTCCTGGTCATGCGCCAAAGCGAGACGCATACGAGGATCAGTCCAGCGAATGCAAAGGAAATATTTAACGCAATGCCCGTGGACTCCACGTAGTAGACAAAGAAGAGACCCAGGAAATCAAAGAATACTGAATGGCCCTCGGAGTGTGCCTAGTGTGTAATAAAGATTGTGTTGTATCTTTATAATGATTATAATGATCCATAAAGATTATTCAAGTTCTACGATAACCGAACCTACCTCAGTATCATACATTTCCTCAGCATTGCAGATACTTCGCACGAGTGACAGCAAATTCTCACCGGTATTTTGAAGCGATGCTCGCGATATCACATCGAAGCGATCGTATTTGGTGTGATAGACAAAGCCATTGTAACAACCCGCCATATCCAGACCTGATCAGCAAAGAGATTAATACATTAGTGTTTGATGGAGATGCTTCCTGATGCAGCACACTTACCTGGCACTGGGCCAAAGTCGCGAAAGATTCGAAAGTCCGTGTCGGAGGGAATAATGCCTGCCTGGAATATCTCCTCGGCCATGGTGGTGGCAAATGGGTGTTTGGCGGCTTCCCTGTAGTGCTGCAAGTGAGAATCAAGATAATTAGATAAGCTGATATCGTAAATGAGCGGATATCAAAGCAATAAAAATTATAAATAATATATATATTTTATGCACCGATAAGAGATGGACTACGTGAGCTGCAGAACACTTACTCGCATGAGCCAGGGATGATTGGGACCGCCCTGAAAGAGAATCTCACGACCACCAGCCCCAGCAGAGTCCAAATTGATGAGTGCTCTATAATGAATTCAGATTGATATCCACACCAAAAGAGCGGGCGGTATTCTCACTCACTTGCAATTGGGCGACCATTTGTGCTGTGAGATGAAGGCATGCGAACCCTGCAGCGGCTGCTCCTCGGCACCATTGAACAGAAAGACAACCGGATGCTCAAAGGTTTCCTCAGAGGTGGCCAATTGTCGCATTGCCTCCAGCATGGTCACAACCATGAAGCCAGCATCTCCAGTGCCTGCAGCCAAAAGAATGTTAGCCTTTTATCTGTTCTGGTTCTGTTCACTCTTTACTTACCCACACTACCAGGCTTGGTGTCGTAGTGACTGTTGATCAGCAGATACGATGTGCTATTGGAACTCCTTGTGCTCAGCTTAACAATCACATTTTGCACAGCCTGATACATATTGATCATCTCCCAATGCAAATAGGCGCCCGATGCCCGTTGGACATCCACTTCCAGATCGTAGATATCGCTACGCATTACTCGACGCACGGACTCGATTTCGTTGAGCATGAATTCAACCATAGTCTTCTCGTTCATCTCATCGCCCACAATCTTGGGACCCATGCGATCCAATTCCAATAATATTTGTTGTGCCCGTTCGGCCACAAACTGTCCCGGTTTGCTGGCTTCCTCCTCAATCCTAATGGCCGTTGGCAAATAATTGAAGAGCGGGAAAACCACGGCAAAGAACAATGCTACCCAGATAAGTAAAAAACTGGGAGCATAGTACCAAGCCAACTGCTTTGATCGTTTATCCTTTTCAGTCAGCTCAATAATCGTATTGCTGTTACCCATATCCATATCCGTGTCCAATTCCTGAATAAACAATGATGATAATTTATTACACATTTAGGTTGGTTTTTATCCAAGAGCATCCTACGCTTTTATCCTTTCCGTTCTCCATGTTGACAGGCCCGGCAATGACCAACTTCTTGCGTCAACTAAGTAAATCTCACTGCAGTTGTCTCAATTTTAAAGCAAATTTTCTATGTACCAAGCCATGTACTCGCATTAGTCTTATCAGCCGTGATTTCATATCTTTAACGTTAACTTTATGTGCACGTGGCCGTAATTTGTATATTCGTTTTTCTGCTGATAGGAATAGGATATTTATGGGCTCAAATACTAATAAACATTTATTGACCTTCATATCAATGCCAAAATATATTTGAGTAAATCAATTTTGCGGTACTTTGGAACTCGGTTCGAGTCCGCATCAGGTTGCTATCCTCGATTGATGGATCTCCATCTTGATTATATCGCTTTTCGTTCTTAATAAGGTGGATTTATTGATCTAACTACTTCGCATTTGTAAACCAATTAACAGTTAGCTTTTGGTATTGGCATTAGAGTGTGCTAAATACGTCAATAAAAAAGTTGTTTCTTAAGCCCACACGGACAGGTTAATAACCATAAAGCGATAATTAAATATTTATTATCACTAAATGGGTGTGTGAGGGAATTACTTCAGGACTATGACAAGTATAATCAATACTTGATAATGGGGTCAACTACATAAATAACCATTTTATCATTTATGTTATTATACTACTCTCAGAAGTATTTAAATAATCCTTCAAGTCGTTGGTTTGAAGGCAAAGAACTTTACCTTTCCTAAAAACAATTTAATTAAACTTGGTATAGAGTACTTTTAGGACTGTACAACGCACCTATACATCATCTACATACTTCATCATTATCGTCTTTGTTCACAGTCCAATTATATTTTATTTCTATTTAGCGTCAAGGTGGCTTTCTTCTGTTGGATAGGAAATTGAAAGCAAGTAATTCGATAAACAAATATATATATATTGAATTATTAAAAATTTATTTTAATTGTATAGATTAAAAAAAAACCGTATTCTTAAAACAAAAAATATTTTCTTTATTTTGTAATAAATTAAACTATATTTTATTTGAAAATATTTTCTTTATTAAATTAAACTATATTTTTTGTATATTCTTCTATAATACAATACTAATTAGTACATTTATTAAGCTAACCCCAGATTAAATATAGATTTCATATATATTAGAGAATATATCGCTTGTATAATGTAGGCCATTCCATGACATGTACAAAGTCTGGAAAGCTGTCAATAAACTTGACTCCCATCGCATCCCTTTGATAGTCATAGCTGACATAATGCCACGCAACTCCCAATTCAAAGACGGGAGTATCAAAGTTGCCATCAGGTTTCTACAACAACGAAGAAATCAATCGGTTAACGTTAAAAGATACACATGTATAATAAGATTAACTTACCAAAAAATCAATGTGAAACTTTAAGGGAGATCTATCTTTACCGTAGGAGAAGAATATTTGATAGGGCAACTTATAGCTTTCCGGTTCGTCTAGCATATTTCGAATGAAAGACCAGTCATTCACAGCTACACCCTCTAGAGGTTGTATAAACAAGCCCATATGCGGTGGGCCACTTAATTCGAACTCATAGCGTACTGTGTCGTTGCTTGGAAAAATGCTTTTAGCCAAAAGTATTATAGAAGCGTTGCCTGGTATGGTAACCTGCTCCTCACGTGCCAGCCAGTGACCTGTGGAGCGAGCCTTGCACCATCGATGGTTGAAGCAGGGCACACCACACATCAATAGCCTATCACAATCATCTTTTACGCTATGCAGGCCGGTCAAGTTGACTGTGGTGTCCTCGAGTGGATATTGAAGGCGTCTGTCTTGAAAGTCGAAGTAATAGCCAGAATCGCTGAGGCTAACGCTTCCATCATATTCGTAGAAAGTGCGTTGAACATGCTGGGAATACAGAGAGTAGAGTTGGAGTTTGTTGTTTTAACTTTCCTACCCACACTTACCAAGAAGTTGACCCGCATTACGCTCGTCTTGGCCCGGTAGGGGAAACCCACATCCGAAATGGCAATCATACTAAATATAAAGGTAACAATTCCCAGTGCGAGCATAACAACTTTCGACCAACGGAACATGTTGATTAATGGTGACTGCCAAAAATGAAAATAATCAGATTTCTTTTAATGAGCACAGAACCAATGTCTGGTTACCACAAATCCCATGGCGAAAAACGTGCCCACAGCGCATAATATGCAAACTAGGAGATCCGGATTAATTGAGCTGCCATTGCGTCCCATCATGGGTATGAAAATGACAAGGAACATGTAGAACAGCGAGCAAAAGTAAAAGAAGGGCATCAGCTGAAATATTTGCATGATCAGCACCCAGAAATACCCTATAATTACATCAGAATTAAATATTGAAACATTTTCCTCGCTATTGGCAATTTACCTCGATCGTGTAACATGCTCAACAGGTTAATTAGCAGCGCAGCAGAATAGAATAATGTTGATATCATGCAGAGATAAGGTGTGCGCAGACTGATCGCAGTCAGTACGATGGCCATGAGCGACAGCACAATGCAGTGGGCATGTAGACTCATTTGCAGATGGTAGGCATGGCTGATATTCAGCTAGAAATATCAAGGAACTTAAAGGACCCTAAAAGTGAATTGCGTATTTGGTTGCGTACATTTTTACGGAAAGTGTAGTAGACTGTTGTGGGCAAACTGAGTCCGATTATGGCCGGGCAGATAAAGAGTCCAATCATTAGCCAGGTGTTTGTGAAATAGGTGAGCGACCGATCGCCAGCATCGAACATGACAGCCATCAGCAACGGCAGGCCGAGGCAGAGTATCATGCCCAGCACATGGAGAGCCAACAAAATGCTGAACCAAATGGAAATCTCACACAATGACAACTCAGATACCTTGGCCATGCGCCACAGAGAGACACAGACGAGACTAATGCTGACAGCGGCAATGCAGGAGTTGAGAATGGTGCCAGTGCTGGCTTTGTAGTAGACAAAGAACAGACCCAGAAAATCAAAGAACACGGCATGTCCCTCTTTGTGTGCCTGTAATGGTAAATATGTAAGATATATATATTTTATATCGGAAAGTGACATCTACCTCTATATCATGTAGCTCGCTGGCATTGGCGAAGGCTCTGACCAGTGGAAGCACATTTTCGCCAGCATTCTGCAGCGAGTTTCGTGGCACGGCAGCGTAGTTATCAAATATGGTATGATACACATAGCCATTGCTTACCTGTGCGATATCCAAACCTAGAAAAGTAGAAGCATATTTTTTAAATCTGAATCAAGTTTAGTCATTTTCAGTATACCTGGCACCTGGCCATAATCGCGAAATATACGAAAATCAGTGTCTGAGGGCAGCATTCCAGACTGAAAGATTTCCTCGGCCATTGCTGTGGCAAACGGATGTTTCGCATTGTTTTTGTAGTACTGAAAATGAATAAATCGTAAATAACAAATAGCGAGCTTATATCGTAGTGTTTGTGGTCAGACGCACGCTTCTGAACAAAAGTTTTTTTATCGTTGCGCCATAAAAAGCGAAGCCTTTTATGCGATTTTTACAACGCTATAAACTTCTAAGAACAGCCGCGTACAATCTGTTGATAGGAAAAAAACTCGCATCACACTAGCATTACCTCCATTAGCCATGGGTGATTTGGGCCACCCTGGAATAACAGATCACGTCCACCGCTGCCAGCCACTTCTAGGTTCACAAGCGCCCTGTCAACAGCAAAGTTATTCTTTTATATCCCATATCGAATATAGTGCTCAACACTTACTTGCAGTTTTTCGCCCATTTGTGCTGTGTGATGAAGCCATGCGAAGCCTGCAAAGGATTCTCCTCGGCTCCATTGAACAGAAAGACTATGGGATGCTCAAATGTCTGCGATGATATAGCTACTTGACGCAGCACCTCCAGCATCACGATTACCATGGTGCCATCATCGCCAGTGCCAGGACTACTGGGCTTCGAATCAAAATGACTGTTGACGAGCAGATACGATTCACTTGGAGAGCCGCGAGTACTCAGCTTGACAACCACATTCTGGACACCCTGATACATGTTCACCATATTCCAATGCATGTACGCACCGGATGCTTGTTGCACATCCACCTCCAGATTGTAAAGATCTTGTCTCATGGAGTTGCGCACTTTTTCGACTTCATCGAGCAGAAAGGCAACGGTTTGCTCCTCATTGGCAATACTGCCCACAACCTTGGGACCAATGCGATCGTAATCAAGAAGAATACGTTGAGCTCGCTCGGCAACAAACTGGCCGGGTTTTTGTGCCTCCTCAGCGATCGTCACGCCATCCGGCAGTCGACTAAAGAGTGGTATAACCACAGCAAAGAACAATGCTAGCCAAATGAGCAAAAAGACGGGTGCATAGAACCATTGCACCTTAGCTTTCAGATTTTTGGGCGCTTTCAGTACATTGACAAGTGCCACATCCATTTGCCCATTGGCAGTACCCTATAAATAAAAAACACTATTATATCGTTCCACTAACAGGACTTCCCTGATTTACTCACATTGGTCCCCATTTCGTTAAAGGAAATTATTTTTGCAGTTTCCTTGTCGCAGCAATGTGCTTCGCTGCCTGACTTTTGGCAACTAACAAATTTTTGTATTGGGACGCCAAATTAGTCGGCTTGTTTTTGGTTTTATCGACACAGATTTGTACTTTGTAGTCTATAAAGATAAACGTAACGCGAGAGTGTGATATAAAACGACTAAAAAACAACTATACTTATTTGAAGTTTACCAACCTTTTCGTTTCCTTGATTGAGGTGTACTCGTGGTCAAGGAATCATTGATATCCAAGTGGGCAATGTTATCTTAATTATTAGTATTGCCCATGTCCGACTAGTGATAGGTGAACTACACATTTTTTTATTTTTAATTTAAAGGGAAAGCCGTTTACATTCGTGTTTACACAAAGTTATAGACGTATAAAAATTGCGATACAAATACAAACGTTTGTAGTTACTGGGCAATACCCAATCTGGTATATGTGTGTACGTATAGCCAAGCACGCTTCGGGAAATCAAAACAATTCATGAGTATTCGAAATCCTCGAGTACTTACTCACTTTATAACCGCAAGTTATTAAAATTTACTGACTCGCCAAAATGATTCAGGAAACCTATGATAAGCGAGTAATCATGAAACTGAATTGAATGGTTGTAGATGGCTTCACTTGGTGACTTGGTGAAGTATGTATGTATATTCTAAACGAAATGTATAAAAAAAAATATAAATCAATCGCTATTAATCGAATTTCAGAAATGAAGCTAATACAAACAAGTAACCAAGCTTCAGTTAAGTGTCTTCCACTAGCTCTTATAGTCCTACTATCAGACGATTATTGTGTCTCGTCTGTTGACGCCGATCAAGAATATATGTATATAATTTACGGGTTGGAAGATGTCTTCTTCTGTCTGTTAAATTCATTTTCTATTGGGAATAAATTATAATTGACTTTTACCCTATGGGTACCGGGTAAAAAATAGTCTCCATTTATCATCCAAGTTTAAAATTTCGTTCACCTGCATTTGTTCATATACGCGCCATTTTACAAATTTAAATTTTGTGCGCGCCCACAGAAGCCAGCAATTTACCACGACGCCGTTCTTTCAACAAAATGTTAAGCTTAACAATGTCATTTAACATTGACTGTTCATTTATGTTGCGAGCATTTGGCGCAATGTTAAGCATTTTAAATTTTTGTAAAGCAGCTGATTTCTGTCGTTGTGACACCGGTAGTTTTGAGTACAATAAAAAAATATTTAACAGTAATATGGAAATTGGAAACTCCTTTTCCTAGCGATAGTCAAATAACGGCATTCCACACATCATATGATTATCGCAATCAGACTTTATGCTGACCAAGCCAGTCAAGTTTATCCAAAATATACATATGTGGAACAAATACCTGATGTTCTAAAAACAATGGTTAGAAAAGCCAAACATACAGCTTGGCTATGTAAAGTCAGCTGAAGGTTATGGACGGTTGAAAGTTAGCCCTATAATAAAAATGAATCTGGTTTCAGAACAATACACCCTTAAGATAGGACCAGAGAGTTACCATCCTGTGCAGATTATAGTAGATTGTTATAGACAAACTAACACCAATTGCTGGGCAGACATACAATACGATGACGACCAAAGGATTTCTACCATAAGTCGAAAAACATTCATAATGTTTCATCGAATATGATACTACTATTGGTAGGGCTTGTCCCAGCTAAATCGATATAACCTAACAGCACTTGTGTGGTGGGATAAATCGATAGATCACATGACAGATTATGACTTGGAAAGCAGTTCCTGTTCGCCACTTTGAACTTAAGACCAGAATAACAACACCACCTGGTACTCTTAAGCTTAATAAGTTTCCATTAGTCGCAGAATAATGGAAGAAGTTGAGACCCATGTAATCAGAAAAGGGGACATGTTCTTTTCTGTAAGTCTGAATTTTGATTTGATTAAGAAATATAATTAAGTTCAACCAGGCGAATATAATAAAAATAAATATGGCGAGAATCAAGTGCTGGAAATTTCGTTAAATTTTGTTAAAATTAATAATACAAGGTTGTAGCTATAACTTACATCTATGTGATCTCTGGGTTACTTGTTATTCTACAAATTATATTCTCATCTCAATATATTGAAATTCCGTATCATTGGCTAATCCTCGAACAAGACCTAGAATGTTATCGCCTGTGTTTTGAAACGATTCGGCGGTGTCTTATCTAGTGTGTGAAATAAAATCATGATTACACTGGGCAATTCCAATCCTTCAATAAAAGGGATTGCAAAACATAATTGGAGAATTATTGAAATAAATAATTTTTACCTAGAACACTTCTATATATTTCTAATATTTATATATTAAACTATCGAAATTCGGTTCCGCTGGTATAATTCCCGATTGTAAGATTTCGTCTGCTAATGGATATTTGATTTATTTTTTGTATTACTATTAAACGATATAATCAACAAGTCAAGGATGATTGCGACCATCTTGCAATACAATATGCCGGCCTCCACTGCCAGCAGCATCTAGGTTCACCATTATCCTGCAAGTAAAATTAACTATTAACTATTCTTCATGAAAAAGAGGTATATCGTATTAAGAGCATACATGCAATATGATGCTGCGTAACAAAACCATGAGACGCTTGCATAGATGTAGCCCTCTTCGAGTTCATTAAACAAAAACACAATCGTATGTTTGATGGCTTGTTTAAATGTTGCAATTAGTCGTAAAACTTCTAACATTATATCATTCACAAATCCAGCATCACCTGCAGATAGACTTGTGGGTTTGGAGTCGAAGTGACTGTTGACGAGCAGGTAAGTACAGATAATAGTATTATCATGGAGATAACTAAACAGATATATATATTTTGAACTGCTGGAAATGCGTTCAGTGCTGTGTTAAGTCTTATCACTCTCAAAATCAAAATAATCTCTCATACAATCTTCCTGAATTTTTGTATTTCTTGCAATATAAAGGTAACTGCGTCAACCTTATTTTTATACCCGCCATCCATAGGGTAGAAGGGTATTATAATATAGATTATTCTCTTACTCTCACAAGTTTCTCCATGAAATCAATTATTTAGTAAAAAACATTTTACATTATACTTTTGCTGAATTGGAGACAATGAAGTTCAATTCCCAACTAATTTACAAAACACTTTACTGTTTCTCTAATATTTGTTGCTAAAATTGCATCATAAAATTCACGCTTTAAAATGGCCAAGATAAAAAGTGAATTAAGCGATACATATTATATGATTCATATATTTGCTGATTACACTAGTTAACAACAATTGATTTAAGAAACAACAAGTGAAACAATATTATGCAATAAAATCTTCATCCCTTCATAAGGTTTTTAATTGAGCAAAGTTTTAATACTATAAATCAAATATAATTTCCATTTAATTTGAATAATAATTGAATTAGTAGCAATACATATATTAGAGAGAACAAACACAGGCAGAGTTAATGTAAATATCTATTCAAATGAACACTTTAAAAAATGTATCTTTTGTATATAGCAGGCCACTGGGCCAATATCGAATATATTGGGAAAGATGCAGCGTATTTTGCTGCTTCGGGATCTCCAGGATGTCCAATGTAATGTGCTGAAGCGCCTAATTGAAACACAGGTACATCAAAATCACCATCAGGTTTCTTTAGATAGAAATAAAAGCAAATGTTCAATGAATGTCATCAAAATCATTCATAATTATGAGTTGTACATCTTACCGAGATATCCACACTGAAGTTGTATGGGTTGTCATCAATGCCGTAAGTGAGGTAGACGTGATATGGCTGTTTTGTGGTCAGATAACTTTTTAAGAACGACCAGTTGATGATTTTTACATCTCCATAGGTTTGGAAGAATAAACTCATATGGCTTGATCCCGAAAACTCAAATTGGTAACGTGCCGTTGTAGCATTAACGATGGTTTTGTTTAGCAGCTCCAATATCATTTGTCCTGGTGGAACAATAGGCTCTGAGCGTGGCAACCATTTCAAGGATAGACGATGCTGATAGTAACGGTAGTCATACAACGGCATGCCGCACATCATGTGGGTCTCGCACCTGGATTCAATACCAACCAGACCAGTTAAGTTCACTTTTGTACCTGTGAATGGTGTTGCTCCTCGTCGGTCTTGGAAGCTAAACAAATATCCAGACTCATCTTTACTAAGAGTGCCATCGTACTCGTAGAACATATTGCGCACTTGCTGAAATCTCACGATTTGCTGAAATAATTTCGAAATTCAATTTGAAGATCACTTACTAGGTACGCAACGCGCTGGCCGCTGGTCATTGGACGATATGGGAATCCCAAGTGTGTGCAGCAGGCCAAAATCACAGCGAGAGTTGTTGCCGCCAACAATGTGTATACTACTCCTCTTGGTCGTCGTAACGTACTTATCAATGGTGCCTAAAAGAACAATATTAGTGATTTCATTTTACCATTGTAGAGCAACAATTTTTGACTTGCCATGAAACCAAAAGAGAGAATTGTCCCGAAGGCGACTAATACTGCAATTAATAAATCGCGGTTTGAAGTGCTGCCCGATCGTCCACCCATAGGTGTTAGCACCACAATGAATAAATAAATGATATAGCTGCTGTATAAGAAAGGGACAATCTGGCTCGCCTTCACCAGACCTGACCAAGCATAGCCGCGATCGTGTAGAGTACTCAATAGATTCAGGGTTAAGGAAACGGCATAGAAAATAATTGGAATAAAGAAGATGTATGCTGAACGAAAACCGGAAGCTTGAACAGCAATACATAGAATAGCCAAAATTACAGCTTGACTATGTAATGTCAACTGAAGGTGATACGGGCTTGAAACTATATCCTGAAACAAGAATGTTTAGAAAAACCAATTCTATTGAGAAATATGGAGACTTACGTTTCGGGAAAGACTGTAATAGATGGCTATAGGCACGGTGAGACCAATCAGAGAGGGACATACATACAATCCGATTAGTAGCAACGGGGTGCTATAGTAAGTTAATGACTTTCCGATTGCATCCATCGCAAGTGCAACCACTATTGGAAAGACTATTGCAAGTACGAATGAAGTGATTTGAATCACAAATACAATAGAAAACCAACGAACTACATGACTAAGTGATGCATGAGAAGTAACTGTCATTCGCCACATTGAAACTAAAACAAGTGCTAACACTGTTCCAGATACTCCAAAGTTCAAAACTTTACCAGTTGTGTCAGAATAGTGGAAAAAGTATATACCAAGAAAATCAAAGAACACAGTATGTCCAGATTTGTGAGCCTGTGAATTGATTGATAAACATATTGTGTTTATTCGATTAAGTTGAATGGTTACTTGGGATAGCGTCCAATGCTTACCTCAATATTATCCAATTCAGTAGCATTAGCCAAGGCACGCACCAAACTAAGAACATTATCACCGGTGTTTTGGAAAGAACCCAGAGGAATAACATCAATATTGTCGTAGTTGGTATGATATATGAAACCATTAATACATTGAGCCATGTCCAAACCTAAGAATAGTGTAATTTACAAGCAAACCCAAAAGAGCATTTGAATGCAGTAATTACCTGGAATATTTCCATATAAATTAAATTGTCTAAAGTCTGTGTCCGAAGGAATAATTCCCGATTGAAATATTTCCTCTGCCATGGTTGTAGCAAAGGGATATTTGATGTATTTTTTGTAGTACTATTAAATATAACTTGTACCGATTTGCATAAATATTTTATTCTGTAGAATTACTTACAGTAACAAGCCATGGGTGATTAGGACCACTTTGGAAAAGAATGTCTCGACCTCCACTACCTCCAGCGTCGAGGTTAACAACAGCTCTAAAATGTTTATGAATGCAGTTTCTTCGTTCCAATTTAACTTAGCAAATATAAACTCACTTGCAATGCGGAGCCCATTTGTGTTGAGTAATGAAACCATGAGATGCTTGCAGCATCCCTTCTTCAGCTCCATTGAACAAGAACACCACTGGATGCTCGATTTTTTGTTTTGTTGTTGCCATAACTCGCAAAACTTCTAACATTGTGACAATCATAAAGCCAGCATCGCCAGCGGAATTAGTATATGGCTTGGAGTCAAAGTGGCTATTAATAAGAAGGTAATTCTCGCTCGTACTATTTTTAGGAGATAACTTTGAAACAACATTTTGCACTCCTTGGTAAAAGTTTAGCGTTGTGCTATAGGGGAATCCTCCAGTGACTTTCGATACTTCGTACTCAAAATCAAAATAGTCCGTCAATAAAACTCTTTTAATTTGCTCTAATTCATTAACCAGAAAATTGACTGCTTCAACTTCGTTTTCCACACTACCCGTCAGTTTGTTGCCAATGTTGGACAGGGTGTATAGATCATTGTATGCACGTTCCGCAATGAACACATTTTTATCTGCATCTTCCATTGTTAATGGTATCGGTAATCGATAGAACAGTGGAATTACTATGGCGAAGAAGAGCAGTCCGCAAAACACCAGAAAGCACCCAGCAAAGTGCCAGGATAGCTCGCCATGGTCCTTTTTAGTTGTGGTATTTCCGGGAACTTGGGTTGGTTCATCTGAGATCTATATAGTACAATATCAAGTAAATCTATGTTAAGCAGATATTATTTAATGTTTGTTCTTTGTAATCATTTTTGAGCTTCTTATGTATTTTTCACATTTGTACGCATTTACTTTTCGGTTTTTAGTAACTGCTTAATGTATGAATTCACAGCAAATACCTTTCCTACATTTAGTCTAAAATGTTTGGCCTACCTTGTTTATAACCATGTTTTTCTAAGATATTTCTTTATTTGAGAGTAGGTAAATTGAATTATATACTTATGGATGTAGATAGAGAAATAACTACATATGTGATACAGCAGTTTTACAAGATTACCGAACATTATTTTACACTTCTAGTATGTATGTAGAAAGACACATGCAATGAAGAAAATGTATTCGTGTATTTATGTATGTGTACATAAGCACGTCAACTGAGAATACGTATTTACTGTAACAAATTAAGCGTGAATGGGCATGTATTGTACGGCTTTTAATTTTCTTGTAAGAATATTAGCAGGGTATCACTTGCCAAACTTACTCATTATTTATGTTATTTTCTGTATTCAAATTACTTCTACGATTTTTTTTTAAACACGTTTCCCCTTTGAATTATTTAATAATGATTAATAAAATTATTAGTGCTTTGGTTGTGTTTGAATAGCTTATCACTTTATGAGGTGTGAGACCCTGCTCGAATTTATAAATTGTTATCACCTATAATTGTGCACACCTTGTTCTGCCAAGAGTCCAAGCGTGTTCTGATTTTGCGGAACATCTCAGCCAGACGAAAACAACTCAACTGATCTTTCAGTCCACATAGTCTCTTCGTGCATTCGGATTTGCGACCGCTCTGCTCTGAACTCATGTGGTCAATGTTTATTTCTCAATGTTGAAATTTGTGTATGCTTTTATACAATCAATTGTCTAACTAACAAATTACCAGTACTGTGTAGGTACCTAATGGATTTGCTCACGGCATTTCATTAGCAAGGGAATTGTTTAATATGGACAGTAAGGTTGCATATTAAATTCCCTCTTTTAACTAATCAAAGCTATGGTTATATTTGTCCTACTATATATTTTACTTGTTGGCCTTAAGGGTAAAAACATTTTACATAAAATTATCTCCTAACAAGCTAAATATATATCAATAGTATTTACTAAATACTATTTAGGGTATCTCACTATCGAATAAAACATTTGTAATTTATTCTGGAATAAATCTCATAGGTGTCATCCAATCGACTAAGTTGCTTTGATCAGCTTTTTTACTTTTATTTAAACAAGTATGAAAGCTACAGTCGAGTGTGCTCAACTGTAAATTATCCGTTACTTAGTTTTTTGGGGCACAAAATATTTTTGAAATATTAAGAAAACTTGTTTAATTTGTTAAAAAAAAAAATAATAAATTGATGTCAAAAATTGTACGAGCGGGATTTGACCTCAGGCACCAACGCACAAAGCGACACGCCGACGTGAGTCTAACCAATAAATAAACTTTGAGCAAGGCGTTCTAATAAGAATAAAATTTCTATTAAAATTACATCTTTTTTTGTTTATATCTTCCTTCACTCAGGAAACAACAGTGGTTAGAGCTCACTTATGTTCGAATGACAGACAGACGGACATGGCTATAACGTTTCAGCTGACTGATCAAGAGGCAAGTGACACTGGTGTGATATACCTACTGCTGCCTGTTACATACATTTTCTGTTGGCAATAAGTTATAATACCCTTCTACCCTATAGGGAGCGGGTATAAAAGTGTGGAATGTGCTTCGAAATGTTTATTTATATAACACTAGCTAGTTTTCAACGCAGCTTCGCCCGCATTCGAAGCATTTAAAACATTTTTTTTGTTGCCTCCCGCTGAAACATCTGCGTGTTATCGTGAGTATTATTTTATTTCGATAAAAGAAAGCAAAGTTTGGCAGTCGTTCAATTAAATTTATGTAGGTATCCTGCCAGGAATCAAACTTACGACCTCCGCGTTCAGACGTTCTAACCCATGGATCAAAGCTTAGAATGAATAAAATTCCAAAAACAAAATAAGACCACCCAGTTAGTTTCTAGTAAAACTAAATAAATTGAACTTTTGCTTCCACAACAATATTTGCTATATTGTTAGCAATTTTTTTTAACATTTTTTGTTACGTTCTTTAATTGATACATATGTAATGTCAATATTTAAAATGTTCATACATGAAAATTATTTCAGGGACCGAACCAACGTTTTCCACTGAATTAAAGATTTTGTTAAATAAATACAATCAATACAAATTAAAATACAATTGCAAGGGATTTGCGAAAAAACATAAATGTGTCGAGCATCGATTTTATTCGGTGATATATGTATAACGACATTAATGTTTCCGATGTTTTTGTTGATATTGCAGGAATGTATTTATTTTTATTAAAATGTTATTATTATCTTATGAAATTCATTTAAAAGTATATGTGTCGAAGATATATGTCGATATCAATATTTTTACTACAAATTACATTTATATTCCAAACCCAGTAAAAAAGCTACAGTCGAGAATGCACGACCGTAGGATACCCGCTACCCATCGCGAGAAGGCACAAAATCTTTATATGATATTGGAACAAAAAATATACAAAGCAATAAAATCAAACTTATTTTGTTGGGTATATATTTGAAAAAAAAATCCATTATATAGATATAGGGTCACACAGCCAACTAAACAATCAAAGCGCGTCCAGCTGCTATTGAAGGGTATTACCTTCAATAGATGTTGTCTAATAAATATAGATGTTTCTGCAATATATGGCCCATTTATGCTGTGTTATTCCTCATCCGCTCTTTACCTTCATTGAATAAAAACACAACAGGATGCTCTATAGCTTGCTTGGTGGTTACAATAATCCGCAATACTTCTATCACTATCACAATAATAAATCCACCATCGCCAGCCGATTAAGAATCGAAATTAGTATTGACAAGTAGATACGGAATGCTTCTACTATTTTTGGAAGATAATTTTGCAAATAACATTCTCCTCCTTGGTAGGCGTTTTTCATTGTGCTATAGGGAAATCCACCAGAGACTTATATAACTTATATATATAACTTAATGCCAACAGAAAATGATGATAATATTTCTAGTCTTAATGATTCCTGTGAATTTGGTTGTGATCGAATGAAAAACATGGAAGTTATTCAAGAATTAACTTTATAGGTAAAAATGGTCTCTATGTCTTATAGTCTTTGAGATCGAGGTGTTCATACGGACAGACAGACGAACATGGCTATATCGTCTCGGCTGTTGATACTGATCAAGAATATATATACTTTATGGGATCGGAGATGCCTCCTTCTACCTGTTACATACATTTTCTGTTGGCAATAATTTATAATACCCTTCCACCCTATGGGTAAAGGGTATAAAAATATATGGTATATTTTTTGTTAAATAACATTTAAGTGCTTTTTATTCTCTCGAAATGGGTAGCGGGCATCTTACAGTCGAGCACTTTCGACTGTAACTTTTTTGATTGTTGAAATTAGAATAGAGCAACATGCCATTTTCAAACATAAGAAGCAACATACTTTTTTGAAATGCAATTCGTTGTTTACTATCACAGATAACTGGTATCTTTTTAGAGTGACTATCTGAAACATTTCCTTTTCCCCTTTTGAGAATATCAGTCAAGCAATAGAAGCAAAGTTTTCAATAAACTGCGATAACAGCTTGCCAACCCCAGATCTTTCATTGAACAAATTTATTGGTTTTTCGTAGTTACAGACAGCTTATATTTTACTGGGATTGGTTGTAATGCCGCCTCTGAATGAATCCCAATTATTCTACACTCTCCCTGAAGAAAATAGATTTTTCTTTAGACACTCTCTAAGTCTCTTTAAGTCGTGCTGGAAAAATAAGGACGTCTTCGACGTAAGCATAACAAGACTTTTCTACTGGAATCCTAAGTACGTCGTCAATGGCACGTTGGAACAAACAGCTGCATTTTAAAGAAGTCTGTAAGGGAAGTCTGTCTTCGAAGAAAATTCTTCAAAACTCGTATTTGCCGTTTGCGACTGAATAAGCTGTTTTTTCTCAATCCTCTTTAGCGAGTAGGATTTGAAAGAATTCTGACGTAAAACCCAAATTTTACAGTATAGATGCAATATTATTTGTCGTCCACTGTCTTGAAGCTTACCTTTCGGAAATCTATAACCATTCTCATATTTTTATTTCCCTCTTTGTCCACTACCCAAACTTGATGCTTATAAGGTGATCGGGAGGTCCGTATAATGCCGTCTTTTAATACTGTTTTTGTCTTCTTATTCACAAAATCCAATACACCCATTAGGGTATGGCGTGAATATGGGTTGGTTGCCCTGGGTACAATATAAGTATTATATGGAAGTATATTCAATAGCGTCGAAGCCAAAAAGCGAGTTTACTATTATTTCAATTGGTTTCTTTTTTGAATACCCAGTGTCTGTTACCTGCAATTTCTGTTGGCACTTAATTATAATGCCCTTCTACCCTATTGGAAGCGGGTATAAAAAGAGTAATTGTCGATGTTGCTGAGTGTAATCAGTTGCATATCTAAATTATGCTGCAAATCAGTTTTGGGCAATCAGAGAATTAGTGTCATATTATTTTCTTCTTTTCTGATTAATTTCGAATTTCGATAACGATTTTAAAATAAAAGCTGGAATAAATTGCTGCAGAAAAGCAGATCTCATTTGGAGTTCCTTGGATTTACTTCTGCAGAATATTAATTCTTTTAAAAAAAAGAAATGGGTGACAAGGAGAAACACGTAAGAATCACGTTTAGTTTGAACTGTCCATTTTATAATTATTCTTCTGTCCTACATATATCTCCGATGAATTCTTTCGAGCTAGAATATAAAGTGACGCAAGTCTCTGGCGGATTTGCCTATAGTACAATGCTAAATACTTACCAAGGTGTTCAGAATGTTGTTAAAGTTAACTCCCAAGAACAGTACCAGCAATGACGCGCTCCTACTCAATACTCATTTTGATTCGAAGCCTTATACGAACTCGGCTGGTGATGCCGGGTTCATGGTTGTCACTTTGTTGGAATTAATACGAGTGATTTCAACATCGAAACTGATTCTCGAACATCCAATGATAGTGTTGTTCAATGGAGCTGAAGAAGGGATGCTGCAAGCTTCTCATGGTTTCATAATTAACGACCCTTTAGCAAAGAATTGAAGGTAAAGTTGATTCTCTTAAGCTAAATCATCAACATTTAATTCGAAATAATATTCAATTTCAGGGCCGTCATTAACTTGGATGCTGGTGGTAGTGGAGGAAAGGACATTCTATTCCAAAGCGGTCCCAAACACCCCTGGCTAGTTAATGTACGCATATACTTAAACAAACTAAAACATTTAAAAAAGAATCTATATCTTTACTTACCCAATTTTATAGTATTACTAGAAATGTAGCAAACATCATTTTGCTACAACTATGGGAAAGGAAATTTTCCAGTCGGGAATTATACCATCGGATACAGTCTTTCGCCAGTTTAACTTATTTGGAAATATTACAGGTATGTATATATTATACAGCTAAAGTAAATTGTAGTTTATTTCTAAGTATTCGAACATTTAATGTAGGTTTGGAAATGGCCCAAATCAATAATGGGTTTGTTTATCACACTAAGTACGATAACATCGATGTGATTCCTCGTGGCTCGTTGCAAAACACAGGAGACAATGTCCTCAGTTTGGTTCTATGTTTGGCTAATGCCACGGAATTGTATGATACAGATGTAAGGGCATGATTCCAACTCATATCCATTTTACTTATTAGGAAATCTGTATTTACAGGCTTACAAGACGGGACATGCTGTATTCTTTGATTTCCTGGGACTCTTCTTCTTCCATTATTCCGAATCGACTGGAAATTCTTTGAACTTCGGAGTGGCTGGAACTACTATCATTCTGATTATTGTTTCAATCTGGCGAATGGCATCTGTTTCCCAAGTCTCAATTTGCCATGTGATTCGTTGGTTTATCCTCGTATTTATCATTCAGATTATTTCCTTCGTTCTTGGTCTAGCACTTCCTGCTGTAGTCTCGTACACGATGGATTCCTTCGGACTATCACTGACTTACTATAGTACCCCATTACTAGTAGTCGGATTGTACGTGTGTCCCTCACTTATTGGGCTCAGTTTGCCCATTACTATCTACTACAGTCTTCAGCGCAACGTAAGTCCCAAAAAAAAAGCAAAAAAAACTTCTTATCAATATATATTTACTTCACAGGACAAACTCCCAAATCCGTACCACCTCCAGTTGGCTTTGCATAGTCAAGCCATCATCCTGGCTGTTGTCGTAGCTGGTGTTACATACCTGGGCTACCGTACAGTATATATTTTCGTAATTCCACTTCTTTTCTACATTATCTCCTTGGCTCTGAATCTATTGACTACTCTGCACGATCGGGGCTATGCTTGGTCAGGTCTGTTGAAGGCCAGCCAGATTGCTCCTTTCTTGTATAGCAGCTATCTGATCTATATATTCATTGTGGTCCTTACACCTATGGGTGGTCGTGCGGGTAGTGCCAGCAACCGGGACTTGTATATTGCTGTGTTAGCAGCCTTAGGAACGATTCTGTCTTTTGGCTTCCTGGTGAGTCTACGACAGTTCTCCTCGCTTCTCTTAGTTATTGACCCAACAACATTCATATTTCTAGATACCGCTAATCAACTCATTCCAGCGCCCAAGCTTTGTGATATTCGGCCTAATGGCGATCACAGCTATCGCTGTATACTTGGCAAGTAGCACACTATTAGGTTTCCCATACCGGCCAAAGACCAGTGGCCAGCGTGTTCAATACCTGGTAAGTAGACTTCAAAGAGTATACAATCGGATTCTACAATTTAATGTGGGACATTTTAGCAAGTGCGGAATATTTTTTACGAGTACGATGGCACTCTCAGTAAAGATGAGTTTAGATACTTGTTTTTCCCACAAGATCGACGCGGAATGACACCATTCACAGGTACAAAAGTGAACTTAACTGGTTTTGTTGGCATTGAAGACAGGTGCGCGACCCTCAAATGGCTGCCGCGCTCCGAGCCCATTGTACCTCCAGGAGAATTCGCATTTGAGCTCTTAAATAAAACTTCGATTGATGCTACAACAATGGGCTACGTGTTCGCGTATTCCGGCTCGAGCCACATGAGTGTATTCTTACAAACTTACGAAGATGTAAACATCACCAGCTGGTCGTTCTTAAAAAGTTATCTGACCACAAAACAGCCATATCACGTCTACCTCACCCACGGTATTGATGACAAGCCATACAATTTTAGTGTGGATATTCCGGTAAAAAAATTACCTATAATTATTAATGAATTTTGTAGAACATTTACATTTACGTTTTTTTTCTAGAAACTGGACGGAGACTTCAATGGAACTAGGATGCTCAACGCATATGGTTAAAGAGCCTGGTGATGCAGAAGCTTTCCAGTTTGCATCCCATCATTTTCAATCCTGGCACAGTGGCCTGTTTTATACAAACGTTACATTTTTTAAGTCAATGAAATGTTATACTATTGAAAATATGTGAATAATCGTTTGAATATGTAAGTGCTCTTCATTCTGCATTTACTGGTTAATACACTAATATTATTATGTGCTATGAATAAGCTACCAAGAATCAATAATAAAAGACTTATTAAAGTTAGAGACACTGGACTATTTTTGATGTTGAGGGTAGGCTGAAAAGTTTGTAGGCAAACAAGTAGATGGTGGATGACAGAAACTTTCCCGAAAATGTTCGCTGATTGTTGCCTCGGGTAGCAAAAATATTCATGAGTAAGAAGTACACTCTTTGTTGCGGTGGCTCGTTGCTATTCTCTGGTGGGTTCTTCTCTTGGTTGACTGTATATTGGATTCCAGTTTGAAAAAACTTGGGTTTCTTCCGATTAATTAACTCCAAACACTATCAGATCCACCCAGTACCTTGCTTTCCTATCTTTTTGGTCTCAGATATATTGACCAACTTTTCAGCCTTTTACCTTTCTTTTATAATTGCTTCAATCTACGTGGGTGCTTAACCAGGCGAACCAAGTCTTTTTGCTCCATTTAATTTGGTATTTCATTGATTTTTGGTAATGATAGCTGCTGTAGTGGTGGGGTCGTAGAAGGTTATTAAAAAATGTACTTTCACTTCTAATTTCCCTTTTTCTTTATTGACAGGTTGCGTGTGGAACGTTGATCGAACAAGAAAAAACCTTTAAAAAAGCTACAGTCGAGTGTGTAAAATATATTATATATATGCACATATATAAATCGATACACAATTTAGAAAAGTTGTTAAAGTTGCTAATTAAAATAAAAAGTTAAATGTCGAAAGTTTTACAAGCGGGATTGGAACCCAGGCACAGACGCACACTGCGACATAAAGTTGCCATTACTTATTTGATGGGTTTTTATAGATTTAGATTTCAAGATTTCCAGCATACTTTGGGTTAATTTTTTTTCTAGGCTATTTATAAAAGTGTTTCCAATTATTAAATCCATTTTAAAAAACATTCATAATTTTAAGAAGTCGCCTTAGCTGCAAGTGTTTTCATACATGTAGGCGTAAAAAAAGGACACCTCTTTTGGCTTATATTATGCGATTTCACTCAAATTTTCAGGGAACGTCCACGGTGGTGTATTTCATAAGGGTGCGAAAGATCACAGCTACTGCTGTTCGTCAAAACCTTTAAAGAATGTTTTTTAAAGGCTGTAGTGGCGGTGACTAATCTAAACAAACTTGATCTGTGTGCAAGCATCACTTGTTTTTTAAAAAAAATCATGACTCTAGCTCTTATAGTCTCTGAGATCTAGGTGTTCATTCGGACGGACAGACAGACGGACATGTCTATATCGTCTCGGCCCTTGAGACTGATAAAGAATATATAGACTTAATGACGTCGGAGATCCCTCCTTCTGCCTTTTACATACATTTTCTGTTGGCACTTCCACTAGTGCTGCAAAAACATCGAGGTTTGGCACCATCGAGGTTTCCGATGTTTTAAAAAAAAACATCGATAGTATCGATGTTTAGAACAATTTTTTTGTAATTATTTGATATACAAGTTTAAAATCTTAAATAAAAGCGAGTTTTTTTTTTTAAACCAAAACAAATAATAAATTTAATTCAATGAATAGTAAGCAAATCAAAAATAACAAATCAACAAAATAATAATAACAGCCTTCAAGGCCAAAAGCTCTGCTTTGAGATCTGTTGAGATCGTTGGACTTCTAATAAATGTTAATAGTAATAATAATTATTCGTTTATCCATTGATTTTTGCTAAGAAACACTATTTTATCCACATTTGAGGGCTTAAGGGATGCCCTTTTATTTGAAATTATAATTCCAGCTTTGCTGAAAATCCTCTCGCTCTCAATTGACGTTGCTGGAAAACACAAAATTCTCTTGGCATACAATTGGAGAGCTGTGTCGTTGATGGCTCGCTGCATGAGATAAAATTACAATTAAATAATGCATTAACTAATAAATAATTTTTACCCTACTTTCCAATACTTCAACGGATCTCGATTTTCGTCAATGTTGGCACTTTGGTAGTACTGTCGCAGGGTTATAATAGAATCACTTCGACAATTTTTTATCTTTTGCGCGATGTTTCTTTTTAAAAATTTAAGCAGTGGTTGGCTTGATTCTATTGGTGTTGGCGATTCTGAAGTTTCCTGCGTTATATCCAGACTCCTGTTTATATTAGATATTTCATTCTCTAATAATTTTGTGGCTTCTTGAACATTCAAAGGCGATAAAAATGCTTCCTTTTTGAAACGAGGATCGAGCAGAGTTCCAATCCTAGTTGGTGTGCGTTTTTCGTATTCTAAAAGTTTTTTTTTTATATTTGCCACGAGAAGCTCACGCATTTTAAAGCCTTCATCCGTTCGAAGAGTTGTTTTGATATCCTCCATATTTTCTAATAGTCCGCAGACAAATGGTATGATTAGAGAAATCGTCACAGTTGCTCCAGCCGATATTTTTTGGGTAGCGTCATTAAACGGTGCGAGCAGCTTTACAATGTCCATTATTACATTTACTTCTTCCGCAGTTAGAGGTGGCGGTGACTTGGGAGTGGTCAGCAGAACTTGTCCAAGTGCTTCTCTGGTCGCAAGTATTCTCTCTAACATGGCATAGGCGCTGTTCCACCTGGTAGGCACTTCTTGCTTTAAGCCATATGTTTTGTTTGGCAACTGTGCCGCTTTGAATTTCGCATTGCTTTGTTTAATATATGTGACAATTTTTTTGCATTTGATTATTACAATTTGAATGTTGTCTACTGAAAGACATTCTCTTACTATAAGATTAAGAGTGTGGGCAAAACAAGGCAAATGTCGTTTTTTTAAATTTTCACACATTTTGATCATAGATCTGTCATTGTCAGTCACAATTGTGGAAACCTTGTCCAATATGTTCCACTTTTGAAGCACATCACTTAATGTGTCACCAATATTATTGGCGGAGTGGTTTGTTTCATCTTTTAAAGACATTGTGGATAGAACAGCACAACGCAAAATATAATTGTCGTCAACAAAATGGCATGTTATAGTAATGTATGACATATTTGCTACTGACGTCCACAAGTCAGTGGTGATAGCTACAGTTTCAATATCCTGTAATATTGACATCAACTTTGCAGTCATTTCCTTGTAGCGCATTTCCATGTTAACATTTTTTAAAGTTGTTCTTGATGGTAACTCGTAGTGAGGATCAAGAACAGCAACAAATTTTCGAAAAGAACTTTCCTCAACGAGACTGAAAGGTTGAATGCTACAAGCGACAAACTCGGACAGTGCATTGTCGATTTTACTTTTGCGTTCAGAAGACTTGTCATATTTTTTATTTATGAATGGCAAAATGGTATTTGATGATTTCGGCAGGTCACTCACTTTAAGAGATGGGTGCAAATGTCTCAAATGATCTCTTAAGTTGGTAGTATTACCACTAGTCTTATATATTTTTGCGCACGACTTACATTTCGCAAATTTGCCATCCTTCGACTTTTCAAAAAATTGCCAAACTTTTGACTTGCCAGGCATAGCTGCTGCATTGCTGCTCAGAATACAGCTACTATTCTCCTCATCTGAATCATTTATTTCGCAATTGCTTGCCGCATTGTCGTTGCCTGTTGTGATAGTTGCCTTGCCTGAAAACACACAAGCCATGAATTAATCACCTTCAAACAGATTAGAAACATGTACTTACGCTTTCTATTTACAGGACTAGCCATCGTACGACCGCCAACACCAATTTAAGCCAAGCTTTTAAAATAATCTGTAATTTATAATGTTACCCAAACCTGCTTCGCGCGCTTTTAGTAAATTTTGTGATGGTAATCCATTCAAACAAAACATCGATAGCGCAAAAAAACATCGATGTTTTCTTTAAAAAATAAAAACATCGATAGTATCGATAGTGTGCCGATGTTTTTGCAGCACTAACTTCCACCCAATGGGTACCGGGTATAAAAAGATACAGTTCTGTGGAAAATAGGTGTTGGGAAATAGTAATTTGTGTCACATTTGTGGCATAAGACAAATACATATACATACCAACTATTGATAAGTATGTTAGGCATTATTTACATAGTAGGAGGAAAATATACTAGCGATCGGTGTAAGCTTGTTTATTTATTGACAGCATTACAAAATTCACTAAATAAATATTGAATTGAATATTAAACTGCACTCTGACAATTAACATCCTTCCCCTTGCAATGAGTTGCAAAAAACTTTATTGCCCATATGGTCCCGACAGAATCCAGAAAATAGCTGAGTTCTCGGTGCTTGACAGGATTCCTGGTTGAATGATGTGTGGATACACATCTGCGGCGAGCACCAGGGAGACAGTCGATGGTTGGAACCAGCGCTCATCCGTCAATGTAATGGTACGGAATTGCTCTATATTCTCGCCATCGACCAGTCGGAGGGGTCCGACAATAAATATGTGGATCGACCTGCATCAGCACTTCTCGACGAAACTCGAATGTCGCAGATCGAATGACCGCCGTGCAGACGCTCTCCGAACCAACGCAGGTGTCGGAAAGCCTGTATCAGTGATGCGCTGATACGGCTGGTGGGAGTGCACAAATCAATCAGCACTCTTGTCTCGAACGACAGCCTGATGCTGCAGCAAGGAGGACAGCATTAGGGATTGATCCTTCAGTCGTCGACATCGGTGACTCTTGACATTAGTGGGAGGCCGATTGTGATGGAGTCGGGGACCGAAGCGGAGTGCGCCAGTCGTTACGACTCCGTTGTCGGCTGAGGTGCACAGTTCGTGCCTGCTTGAAATGCAGGAGCATGTGGTGATTGCGGTGGCAGATCTTGCATGTTCCCTCGCTGCGGCAGGATTTCCCGGAATGCTGGTGAGCTATGAAGTTTGGGCAGTACAGTAATAAGAACGGCCCTCAACCGCTTCTATGCCGTGAGCCGCAAGAACAGTTGACACTTCCGGAGTGCATGTACGCCTCTGAACACTCTGCAACTGAATGTGTGATCAGTCAGTTGTGCTGCCCTCCTTTGGAAGGAGCGATGGTCTGCGGATGTTGCCACGAACCGTGACGACATCAAAAACGCGGGTCTTGTTGTCGTTGCCAGGACAAGTCATTAGCACTCGACCGAGTCGCCATTCGTTGGGCGGAAATTGTCCTCATTAACAATGACCTGTCACCGATTTGAAGGTTCTGTGTTGGAGATTGCTATTTAGTCTCCTTGAGGTATTCGTCTTTTCAACGAAGACAGAGTTGTTGTTGGAAATCCTTTAGCCGTTGATGACAGTTCAGAATGGAAGGCTGGCTGCGTTATTTCTGCCTCGGAAACAGAAATTAGTGGACCACATATAAGGAAGTGGCCTAGAATTAAAGTCAATAAGTCTTTAGGATCTTCTGACATTGGAGATATTGGCCTCGAATTAAGCCAGGCTTCAATCTTAGCCAACAGCGTGGAAATGCTCCTATGGCGGTGAGCTCGGCGGGTTGAAATGCTACGATAAGTTCTGTTAAGATAAATTGAGATTACGCAATTTCTTGTCGCCTCCAGCGACAGCACCTTCTCCGTTCCGATAAAGGTTTTTGCCATTGTCGGAGTGCATTTGTTTCGGACATCGGGCCACGAGATGGCGGCCAGAAATTTCTCTGCCGTCAAGTCGCTTGCAAATGGATCACCTTCGTGCTGAAACACACGAAGACACAGACGTAACCTTTCGCGATCAGGCATGTCCTGTTGGACTTGAACATGGAATTGGTTGCTTTAAGTGCAAACACTTATACTCCTTTGAGTAGTATTGACGCTGAGCCAGAATGATCAAGCGATCCTGAACTCTGGATAGTTCATTTGGACTGATCACTATTGTAGTAGGCAGCCGTCGATAAAACCGAAAACATAGGCGGAGTTGCGAAGTGCTCTGTTGAATTCAAAGAAACCGTTTAGGAAGTCCGGAGTAGAAGGCAACTTCGCTACATGCCAAAGAATTCGACCATTGATTAGGCGAAAGACGGAGCCAATCTGGTCCGTGCTACCACAAAGAGTTGTTAATGAGCTCTAGTGGCAGGACGCTTCTGCTGGCTAAATCTGCTGGGTTGTGTTCAGATGGAACGTGTGACCAGCGTTCCGGATCGAAACGTCATCCTTGGCTTCAAAGGTTGACCACTTACAGGGTGGCTTGCTCAGCCATGCCGACATAATTGTAGAGTCGGTTCAGCATAAGGTTTAGAAGTTATCGCCTGGGAGTTTGAGAAGAAGCGCTGATGAAAGTTCAGCCAGCAGAACTGCTGTACACCTCTCTAACAAGGCACCGATAAGGATTTGACAGGGGCTACTCTGTCAGTAACGGATAACGAAGGCGGATAGCCATCCGGTTGGGTCGAATAGTTTCGTAATTTCACTCTTCCCGCCTCGTGTAGGAGTCTTGGTGGGCGACTTCTGGGGGACAAAGAAAAACTCGTCAATTTGAACTTGCCGTCGGATGCCAGAGTCTTGGCGGTACTATAATCTTCCAGCTCTAAGAAGTCGGCAAATGACTTGGCTTGCAAGAGCATACTGCAATTATGTATGTCTTGAGCGAGTTGCTTGAAAAACCGCAGTTCCAGGTACGGAGCACATTTCACCCTAAACGTGACGGTGCTCAGTTCGAAATCTCCGAGTTCACCATCAGCCTTCCGTAAAATAATGCACCTGTGTCGTGGTGCTGTCAGGCTTGAATACGGCATGATGTGGCAGGTAGTAGTTGGGATTCACATGAATGAGACCGCTTTTAATCGAAATACTCTTGCTACACGGAATTTTACTGGTATTGTAAAGTGCCCATTAAATGTTCTCGTTTTTTAAAAACTGTGCCACACAGATGGAAACCTTTTTTGGCTTCGCTAGATGATCCTCCACCTCCCTAAATTTCGAAAGATTCTTGTCAAGCTTCTCGTCTTCGGAAATAGAGACCCTTAATGAGAGCAGCGATACGGATCTTGGTGCACATTGCGAAACGGGCCAGTTAAAATCCAGCCAAACACCTTTTCATGACCAACAAGTGAACCGCAAATATTCGGATGGGAGCCGCTGAGAATGACTACGGAAGAATATCCGCGCCGAAAAGCAAGTCAATCTGCGAATTACGATGGAAATACGGATCAGCCAGACCAATTGCTGGTAGATCTCGTAGGCAAGCTTTTGGAACGTTGAACGATGGCAGATTGCCTGCCAACTGTGGAATCACAAATGCCGAAATTTCTATGTGAAGTCTCGGCTTGGTCAGAAAGTTCATGCTAAAATGACAAAACGTCTGTGCTTGGGCTGCAACGGCTTGATTACCAGAGCATGCACGGATTCGAAAAGCAGCTTAATAGTATGGAACAATCGCTCAGAAATAAATGTCTTAAGAATCTGAGTCTATTAATGCCCGCGCGGTAAAGCAATTATATGAAAGAGCTTTTCGATAGACAGAAAGCGGATTCTGTCGGACTGATCTTGTGAGAATTGCGCTTCGTTTAACAGTTGCTGCTGTTGGAAAAGGTTCGTGTTTGATGTCTTGCTTCGAAATAGTTGGAGTACGCACCCACGAGGTACCTGTTGTTGATAGACGCTCTTTGACGATACGAACTCAAGGAGTAAGCTGCTTCTTGTCACTTTGCTTTGCGGACACAGAAGACTGCTAGCCCGAAGGTGTGAAAGAAGTTGTGGGTCGACGTCCAACTTCGACAGTAGGAACTGTTAGCGGAACTTTGGAACTTTTCCATCAGAGCCGTTTGAGCCTTCGGACACTTCAGTCCTGGAAGTTATTGTTATACGCGCTCTCTTTCGGACCAAAAACACAGGACAATAAAAAAGGGCAATGAATATAACTCACCGGAACACCAGACCCACGTGAAGAAATAACTTTAGCAGAAATACATATATCGAGAACAAAAAAAAAAAAAAAGTAAGAAAGCTACAGTCGAGAGTGCTCGACGGTATGATACCCGCAACCCATTCCGAGAGAAAACAAAAAACTTAAATGATATTTTAACAAAAAATATACCAAATATACTAAAAGTTTTTTTATACCCGCTACCCATGACTATTATGACTTAGTGCCAACAGAAAATGTATGTAACAGGCAGAAGGAGGCATCTCCGACCCCATAAAGTATATATATTCTTGATCAGCGTCAACAGCCGAGACGATATAGCCATGTCCGTCTGTCTGTCCGTATGAACACCTGGATCTCAGAGACTATAAGACATAGAGACACCAAATTTGGCAAAAAGTTTCCTTCATACCCTACGCAGATCAAGTTTATTTCAAAAGTTGGATGACACGCCCCCTTCGCCCACAATAAGCATTAATCTAGAAAAAGTCAAGTTTTTTTTTATGTAAATCGCGTATAACTCCAAAAGTACTTGGTGTAATGATCTGGAGGCGGAAAGGGGCGTGGCATCCAACATTTGAAATAAACTTGATCTGCGTAGGACCTATAGGAGTACTGTCCCCAAATTTGGTAGCTCTAGCTCTTATAGTCTCTGAGATCTAGGTGTTCATACAGACGGACAGACGGACATGGCTATATCGTCTCGGCTGTTGACACTGATCAAGAATATATATACTTTATGGGGTCGGAGATGCCTGTTACATACATTTTCTGCTGGCACTAAGTTATAATACCCTTCTACCCTATGGGTAGCGGGTATAAAAAGGATGGAAATATAATATTTGGTCATGGCAGAATTAAAACACTCTGAATTACAGTTAGATTATATGTTTGCTCTCTTTATTTAAATAGGTTTTATATAAACGGTAAAGATGTGCCAATGTGGATGTGAAGCAGAAGGTTATTTTGCTTTTGTGTGTGTGTATTTGTGTGTCTGTGCATATTTTGGACGTTGTAGAGCTAACGAACCGCACCATCAAGTGGCCCAACGACACCAAGCAATGGCTTGTAGCGTGTGGCAACGGACAATCGAAAACATATAGCTAAAATATATACAGTGGGGAGCAAAAGTGAGTACATGTTTGCATATTTTACATTTCGAAGAGAATGATGAGGAAAACAGTAAGGTAAATGGAAAAAATGTTTATTATCTTTATTCATTATAAAATTAACTATACATTAACAAGAAAATATCGACGAAGAGGTGCACAAAGAAGAAAAGAAACCTTGAAAACAAAAACAACTCGTATGTACTCATTTATGCCCTTTGACATTTTTAACTTCTTATCTGCAAAAGAATCTATAATTTACCGTTAATTGTCATCTTATTGCTTTTGATTTGTTTCTTACACTTATTGTAATGTGCTTATTATGATTTAAAGTGTCGACGGGTTACATTGAAAGTTAAGATCGATTTTAATTATAATTTCAAAATTATGCGTAAAATGAGTCAGGACGTTGAGAATTCTATAATAACTCTTACCGAGAAAGGCTTTTCGTCGCGGTTAATATCTGGTAAACTTGGAATAAGTCAGTCGGTGGTCATACGCGTCCTAAAAAGACGCAATGTTTCGGTTGAATCCCCTCTTAGGGGCCGTCCTCGACTTTTAACAGATGCGGATGCTCGTCATATTATGTCTAATATGAGAAAAGACAAGTTCTTAACGCCTAAGGTGGCTTCTTTAAATATTAATAAAGATGTAAGTCGATGGACAGCCCGTAGGGCACTTCAAAAAATTGGATTTGTTGCAACAGTAAAAAAAAATAAACCTGCATTGTCAGATAAAAATGTCAAGGCACGTTTAAGTTTTGCCAGACAGCACCGAAATTGGTCCATAGATGACTGGAAGCGGGTAATTTGGTCTGACGAAACCAAATTTAATAGATTTCAGTCAGACGGTAAGCAATATTGCTGGCGCCGACCCGGAGAATCTCTACAGCGACACCACGTTAAGCAAACGGTGAAGCATGGTGGCGGTAATATAATGGTTTGGAGCTGTTTCACCTGGTGGAACATTGGACCTATGCAAAAACAAGTGAGAAAGCTACAGTCGAGAGTGCTCGACCGTATGATACCCGCAACCCATTTCGAGAGAAAAAAAAAATTTTAATGGTATTTTAACAACAAATATACCAAAAATATACTGAATTTTGTGTTTTGTTTGTATATATTTGAAAATAACGAATAAAAATCCACAACACCGTTATGGTCACACTGTCAACTAAACAAACAAAGCGCGGGCAGCTGCAAGTGAATTTTGCATATAAAATTGATTCATTAATAACTTCCTTGTTTTTCACTCGATCTCAACCAAATTCACAGGAATTATTGAGAATATAATTGTTATTATGCATACCAAAATTCAATGCTCTAGGTCTATTATTACGGCTTTTACAGTTTCTGGGGGCGGAAAGGGGCGTGGCAAAAATCTAAAACAAACTTGATCTGCGTAAGACCTACACGAATACTGTCACCAAATTTGATATCTCTAGGTCATTCACACACTTAATACGTCCATATGCACTGGGCACTAAAATTTTGATAAATAATTTAACGAATAACTTTTGTTTGGTCCGCTAGCCATTTCTGAACTACTTTTGCAGTGTGCTTCAGGTCTCCATCCTGCTGAAACACGATTTCAGCTTCGTTGTAAGCACAGCGATCAATAAGCTCGGAAAGATTATTCTTCAATATATTTAGATATTGCTCTTTGTTCATAATCCCTTCTATTTTTATACCCGCTACCCATAGGGTAGAAGGGTATTATGACTTAGTGCCAACAGAAAATGTATGTAACAGGCAGAAGGAGGCATCTCCGACCCCATAAAGTATATATATTCTTGATCAGCGTCAACAGCCGAGATGATATAGCCATGTCCGTCTGTCAGTCTGTCCGTCTGTCCGTCTGTCTGTCCGTATGAACACCTGGATCTCAGAGACTATAAGACATAGAGACACCAAATTTGGCAAAAAGGTTCCTTCATACCCTACGCAGATCAAGTTTATTTCAAAAGTTGAATGCCACGCCCCCTTCGCCCACAATAAGCATTAATCTAGAAAAAGTCAAGTTTTTTTTATGTAACTCGCGTATAACTCCAAAAGTTCTTTGTGTAATGATGTGTAATTTGGTAACCCATCTGCGCTTGACACTCTTAATATACCCTGTAATTTTGGTACAAATCGGATAAGTAGAACAAAAGTTATTCGTTAAATTATTTATCAAAATTTTTGTGCCCAGTGCATATGGACGTATTAAGTGTGTGAATGACCTAGAGATATCAAATTTGGTGACAGTATTCGTGTAGGTTTTACGCAGATCAAGTTTGTTTTAGATTTTTGCCACGCCTCTTTCCGCCCCCAAAAACTGTAAAAGCCGTAATAATAGACCTAGAGCATTGAATTTTGGTATGCATAATAATAATTATATTCTCAATGATTCCTGTGGATTTGGTTGAGATCGAGTGAAAAACAAGGAAGTTATTAAAGAATCAATTTTATATGCAAAATTCAGTTTCAGCTTTCTTTGTTTAGTTGAGAGTGACCATGTCGGTATTTAATGGATTTAAAAAAAAATATCTATATACAAAAATACAAATTTTAGTATATTCGGTGGTATATTTTTTGTTAAAATATCATTCAAGCTTTTTGTTTTCTCTCGAAATGGGTTGCGGGTATCATACGGTCGAGAACTCTCGACTGTAGCTTTCTTACTTGTTTATTTAATTTTCGTTGCACGATAAGAAGACAAAAAGAAAACACGTCTGCACTCGCCGACGTTTGCAGGAAGGAAAATTTAAAGCTAAAAGTCTATTACGATAGGAAGGTAATGGAGTGTTAGCACTCCAGTTAAGATTCGGATGGGCAAATATACAGAAATTGTTTTAGTACGGACACTATTCTTTTCTGATGAACCTTATATTGGGGGCACCATTTAACATGTTACAAGAGCCATATTCAAGAATAGGTCGAACAAGAGAAGTGTAATGAATTTTAGTGACGTGGGGATCATTACATTCTTTCGACCAAGGACAATTCCAATATGTGCTTGTCAAACTTAAGTTTGGGATCCATCAGATATATATAACAACTATGCTGACAAAACGTCAAAACGCGGCTAAGGCATTAACGCCTGAAATGCACCCAGCCAATTCTGCAAACTCCGAAAAGTCTGCAACACATCCGCCACTTGCCTTGGGTCAGCAGAACTCCAATCGTGGGATACTTGCGCATACTTGCGATACTTGTATTTGAAATAAAATCGCGGTGTAAGCTAGTTTATTTATCCATAGCATTAGGAAATGCCCTAAATTACTATTGAATTGAATTAAATTTAAAATGCAGTTTGCCATCAACAATAGCTTTTTTATAGCACTGTATATTATTCCAGCATTATGCAGTATAATATTATTTTTTGAAAAGTATAACATTTCATTGACTTAAAAAATGTAACGTTTGTATAAAACAGGCCACTGTGCCAGGATTGAATATGATGGGAATGATGATGCAAACTTGACAGCTTCTGCATCACCAGGCTGTTTAACCATATGCGTTGAGCATCCTAGTTCAAACACGGGTACGTTGAAGTCTCCGTCCGGTTTCTAGAAAAAAAACGTAAATGTAAATGTCTTACAAAATTCATTAATAATTATAGGTAATTTTCTTACCGAAATATCCACACTAAAATTGTATGGTGTATCATCAATACCGTGGGTGAGGTAGACGTGATATGGCTGTTTTGTGGTCAGATAACTTTTTAAGAACGACCAGCTGGTGATGTTTACATCTTCGTAAGTTTGTAAGAATACACTCATGTGGCTCGAGCCGGAATACGCGAACACGTAGCGCATAGTTGTCGCATCAATCGAGGTTTTATTCAAGAGCTCAAATGCGAATTCTCCTGGAGGTACAATGGGCTCGGAGCGCGGCAGCCATTTAAGGGTTAAACGATTCTGATAGAAACGGTAGTCATACAACGGCATGCCGCACATCATGTGGGTCGCGCACCTGTCTTCAATGCCAACCAAACCAGTTAAGTTCACTTTTGTACCTGTGAATGGTGTCATTCCGCGTCGATCTTGTGGGAAAAACAAGTATCCAGACTCATCTTTACTGAGAGTGCCATCGTACTCGTAAAAAATATTTCGCACTTGCTAAAATGTCCCACATTAAATTGTAGAATCCGATTGTATACACTTTGAAGTCTACTTACCAGGTATTGAACACGCTGGCCACTGGTCTTTGGCCGGTATGGGAAACCTAATAGTGTGCTACTTGCCAAGTATACAGCGATAGCTGTGATCGCCATTAGGCCGAATATCACAAAGCTTGGGCGTCGGAATGAGTTGATTAGCGGTATCTAGAAATATAAATGTTGTTGGGTCAATAACTAAGAGAAGCGAGGAGAACTGTCGTAGACTCACCAGGAAGCCAAAGGACAGAATCGTTCCTAAGGCTGCTAACACAGCAATATACAAGTCCCGGTTGCTGGCACTACCCGCACGACCACCCATAGGTGTAAGGACCACAATGAATATATAGATCAGATAGCTGCTATACAAGAAAGGAGCAATCTGGCTGGCCTTCAACAGACCTGACCAAGCATAGCCCCGATCGTGCAGAGTAGTCAATAGATTCAGAGCCAAGGAGATAATGTAGAAAAGAAGTGGAATTACGAAAATATATACTGTACGGTAGCCCAGGTATGTAACACCAGCTACGACAACAGCCAGGATGATGGCTTGACTATGCAAAGCCAACTGGAGGTGGTACGGATTTGGGAGTTTGTCCTGTGAAGTAAATATATATTGATAAGAAGTTTTTTTTGCTTTTTTTTTGGGACTTACGTTGCGCTGAAGACTGTAGTAGATAGTAATGGGCAAACTGAGCCCAATAAGTGAGGGACACACGTACAATCCGACTACTAGTAATGGGGTACTATAGTAAGTCAGTGATAGTCCGAAGGAATCCATCGTGTACGAGACTACAGCAGGAAGTGCTAGACCAAGAACGAAGGAAATAATCTGAATGATAAATACGAGGATAAACCAACGAATCACATGGCAAATTGAGACTTGGGAAACAGATGCCATTCGCCAGATTGAAACAATAATCAGAATGATAGTAGTTCCAGCCACTCCGAAGTTCAAAGAATTTCCAGTCGATTCGGAATAATGGAAGAAGTAGAGTCCCAGGAAATCAAAGAATACAGCATGTCCCGTCTTGTAAGCCTGTAAATACAGATTTCCTAATAAGTAAAATGGATTTGAGTTGGAATCATGCCCTTACATCTGTATCATACAATTCCGTGGCATTAGCCAAACATAGAACCAAACTGAGGACATTGTCTCCAGTGTTTTGCAACGAGCCACGAGGAATCACATCGATGTTATCGTACTTAGTGTGATAAACAAACCCATTATTGATTTGGGCCATGTCCAAACCTACATTAAATGTTCGAATACTTAGAAATAAATTACAATTTACTTTAGCTGTATAATATATACATACCTGGAATATTTCCAAACAAGTTAAACTGGCGAAAGTCTGTATCCGATGGTATAATTCCGGACTGGAAAATTTCCTCTCCCATAGTTGTAGCGAAATGATGTTTGCTACATTTCTTGTAATACTATAAAATTGGGTAAGTAAAGATATAGATTCTTTCTTAAATATTTTAGTTTGTTTAAGTATATGCGTACATTAACTAGCCATGGGTGTTTGGGACCGCTTTGGAATAGAATGTCCTTTCCTCCACTACCACCAGCATCCAAGTTAATGACGGCCCTGAAATTGAATATTATTTCCAATTAAATTTTGATGATTTAGCTTAGAGAATAAACTTTACCTGCATTTCTTTGCTAAAGGGTCGTTAGTTATGAAACCATGAGAAGCTTGTAATGCTCCTTCTTCAGCTCCATTGAACAGCACTATTATTGGATGTTCGAGAATCAATTTCGATGTTAAAATCACTCGTATTAATTCCAACAAAGTGACAACCATGAACCCGGCATCACCAGCCGAGTTCGTATAAGGCTTCGAATCAAAATGAGTATTGAGTAGGAGCGCGTCATCGCTGGTACTGTTTTTGGGAGTTAACTTTACAACAACATTTTGAACACCTTGGTAAGTATTTAGCATTGTACTATAGGCAAATCCGCCAGAGACTTGCGTCACTTTATATTCTAGTTCGAAATAATCCGGCAATAAAACTTGTTTGATGCTCTCCAATTCGTTAACAATGAAATTGACGGCTTGAATTTCGTTCTCCGTACTACCTGTCAATTTGTTACCAATGTTGGATAGTGTATAAAGATTATTATATGCACGTTCCGCAATAAAAACGGTCTTCTTAGCGTCTTCCATTGTGAGGGGTGTGGGTAACCGATAGAACAATGGAATTACTACAGCGAAAAAAAGGAGTCCCCAGAACACCAGGAATCCACCTGCATAGTACCAGGGCAGTTTTAGAAAGTTTTCCTTTTTGGCGACATTTCTAGTGGCTTCTACGGATTCATCGGAGATCTATGTAGGACAGAAGAATAATTATATAATGAACAGTTCAAACAAGCGTGATTCTTACGAGTTTCTCCTTGTCACCCATTTCTTTTTTTAAAAGAATTAATATTCTGCAGAAGTAAATCCAAGGAACTCCAAATGAGAACTGCTTTTCTGCAGCGATTTATTCCAGCTTTTATTTTAAAATCGTTATCGAAATGCGAAATTAATCAGAAAAGAAGAAAATAATATGACACTAATTCTTTAATTGCCCAAAATTCATTTGCAGCATAATTTAGATATGCAAACGTGTGCGGTATGCGGCAACAAATCAGTCAGTTAATCATTTAATATTGCCAACTGATTACACTCAGCAACAACGACCATTACTCTTTTTATATGTCTGTTAAACAATTTTAAGCCACAATGTGTTAACTAAAATATTCCTTACATATATATTTTAACAATTTAATAAATAAAAGTAAGAAACATTCAGTCGAGAGTGCTCGACCGTAAAATATCCGCTACGCATTTCAAGATAATACAAAACATTCATATGATTTTTTTAAATAAAAATATACCAAACTAATATACCAAAATTTGAATATTATGTACATATTTGAATAAATCCCTAATACGCATACATAGTCACACTGTCAACTAAGCAAACATAATTTTTTCTTTAATAACTACTCTGTTTTTCATTCGATCGCAACGAAATTCACAGGAATCATTTATACTATAGTTATTATTACGCATCCCAAAATTCTAGCTTTATTTTTACGGCTTTTTCGATTTAAGGAGGCGGAAAAGGGAATGGCAACATTTAAAACAATTTAATATTTGTCGCTCTGATAGTCCCTGTGATCTTTGAGACGTTCATAGTGACAGACAGACGGGCACAAAGTTATATTACCCTTCTACCCTATGGGTTGCGGGTATAAAAATAAATAAAATAGTTTTATTGCTTATCGCATAGTAGTCGCTCACGTGAATTTATAAATGCTAAGCTTAAATTCTTCGCATTAAATTACTTGTGTTATGCTAAATTAAGTACTGTTCATTTTTGACACACAACTATTGTAGACTTAAAATATAGATTTATTTAAAGTGAAAAAAGAAACAATTTGTTCAATTAATTTGTCAGTCATGTACATATGTGTATATTTATATGGGGTAAAAATAAGCAAATTTTCTATAAAAATATGGATGGTTTGATAAGCCCGGTACAACAATATAATGTTTTCGGGCACTAATATCGATATCCAATGATATCGCAAATTATGGCATTTATTGGAGAACAAAAAACCAAAAAAAAAGAAACTTTCCTAGAATATAAAAAATACTTATCTAGGAAATTATACGACAAATTAATTAGATCGAAATTCTAATTACGCTCGTTAATCGTTCTTTTTTTCGATTTTAGGGGGGAAAAATGTAAAAAAAAACTTGATCTCCGTAGGCTATACATGAGTACTGGTACCAAATTTAGTGTATCTGTCATAGTCTCTGTGATCTAGGTGTTCATACAGACAGGCGGGCATGGCGATATCGTCTCGACTGTTGACTCAGATCAAGAATATATGTGCGGATATGCCTGCTTCTGCCTGTTACATGAATTTTTGGTGGCATAAGTTATAATTCCCTTCTACCCTAGCGCGGGTGACGGGTATAAATATATGTGATTTATAAATGTTTACAGCATTTTGTTGTGTTTGTAATAATTTAATATTTCAACAAATGCCAGACATTAGTCTGCGCAGATTCATTTAAAATCAAAAACGTTTATGTATTTCGTAATCTGTTTTATTTGTACGCGATAAGCATTTGTGTGCGAAGCTCACTCACTGAATGTATTATTAGTTTTATCATTTTAGGACTATATTAATATTTTTATTACAAACACGCTCTGCCCTGCAATTATTTACCAATACAAATGCTATTTATTATCCATTGCTTTGTATTTGAATTAGTAATGGCTTTTTAAAGGGTGTGTGCACTGAATTAATTTGTTTACTTCCGCACCTTTTTTAAATAAAAGCATTGCAAATTTTAGATTTTTTCATCATTTTAATAATTTTATACAAGTCTGTTAAGATAGCAATTTTAATGTATTGAATCCATTCTATAGATAAATGTTAATTCTATTGATTTTAATGCCGTGATAGTAAACTTGTTTTACTATTAGTATTGAAACCAGATAAAGCATGCTAACAAATTTATTAATATTATCAGGCCGTATTTTTATTGCCAAATAATCAGGGTACAATGCGATACTCGATATATGTGCATACACAGCATATCGAAAACGTACTTTTAGTAATAAATTATTATATTTCTTAGCTGAATTGAATATGAAGATAGCCGTTAATTGTTTTAATCAAATCTAATAAATTAATATTTGATTGAAAGCAGGCCAGTGTTCTAGGTTCGAAAGGGATGGAAAGGTTGATGCAAGTTCTTTACTACCAAAGTAAGGATCCCCGTCCCCCTCATCTGCAATGTATTAGGCACTCCATTTGCTTTCTAGAATTTGAAAGATATTAATTTAAAATGCACAAATTTATAATATATATTTCATACCGAAAGTTCAAATGCGTGTTTAAAGTAGATCTGTCAATATAACCTCAGGAATTTGTTGGACGTTGACGTACATTGTATGCACATTCAAGTGGCCCAAGCGATACCAAGCCAATGCTTGTTACGCGCGGATCCCAATAAACCCTCCTCCCGCCCAACCGACCGAGAGGCGCTGTCGCAGGACGAACGACACGATTCGCGTTCGGACAGGATAGATTCGGGCATTCAAAAAAAAAACACGGATAGCATAAAATAGAAATACAGGATCGGACATAAGAAATAAACGGGTGGAATGAAAAATTTTTAATTTATTTCTATAAGCTAAATTAGGTCTAATTATTAATTAAATAGGTTAGTAGTAAAGTTTTAAGATTAAAAGCAGTGTTAACGCTAGAAAATACGTGATAAAATCTATTATAGTTATAACATAAAACTCTAAAAGGGTCATGCAATGCAAAATTAGATCTACATAGAGGGAGAGAAAGCGGGATGTAACTACGGGTTAGTCTAGATGGAACGGAAAAGGTTAGTCGTGATATTAATTCTGAAGAGTCAATATCACCATTAATGAGATTAAAAATAATTAAATGCCAAGCATTATTCTACGAAGTCTACTTCTTCTAAGAAGTCTACTACTATACTACTTCTTCTAAGAAGTCTACTACTATATGACGGCAATCTCACTTCGGCATTCCAGTTCAAGCCACGCAAAGCAAATAAGAGAAATTGTTTTTGAACAGATTCAATGCGATCTTGGTGCACAGAATACTGTGGAGACCATACGCACGAACCATATTCCAGAATCGGACGAACAAGTGATGTATAAAGGGTCTTAGTAATATAATATAACCTCTTAATGAAACCGAGTACAGACATAGCTTTATTGACCGTTCTAGAAATGTGGTCTGCAAATTTAAGTTTATGATCTAAGAGAATACCTAGATCATCAACAGCAGTAATTCTTTTTAGATCGTTACCGTTCAGTAAGTAAGAGGCCAAATGTGGATTAACGTTATAGAAGGACATCACAACACATTTAGAAAAGTTTAAATTTAACAAGTTCACTTTGCACCATGACCGAAAAGAGTCAAGATCTCTCTGCAACTTGATATGGCATGGCCAATCCCTGTACTGCAGGCATATTTTAAAATCATCTGCATACATTACGCGAGATTGTGTGAAAACTGTAGGTAGATCATTTATGAACAATGTGAAAAGTAAGGGACCGAGATGGCTACCCTAGGGAACTCCAGAGGTAACTCGGAATGAATTAGAAAGGAAATTATTAAAAGAAACTTTTTGCGTTCTTTGGCTGAGATAGCTTGAAATCCAGCAAATCAAATGATTGGGAAATCCAATTAAGTCAAGCTTATATAACAAAAGAGAATGATTTACTGAGTCAAAGGCTTTACTAAAATTGGTATAGATGACGTCAGTTTGTTCGTTTTTAAGGAAACCCTGGTTAACGAACGAAGAAAGCTCAAGAAGATTAGTAACAGTGGATCTATGTTTCACAAACCCATGCTGGTAGGGGGAAATAATGGAACTACATAAATGTTGTAAATGACTTGTTAACATCTTCTCAAAAACTTTTGGTATAGCAGACAATTTACATATCCCTCTATAGTTTTTGGCGTCAGACTTACTTCCCTTCTTATAGAGAGGAATAATGAATGATTCCTTCCATATAGAGGGAAAAGTCGATGTCTCAAGTGATAAATCAAATAATTTCAGCAACGGTCTGCATAAAGCCTCGGCTCCGTACCGAAGTACACAGCCAGGAACTCCATCCGGACCGGGCGAAAACACCGGCTTAACCATTTGAAGATATCGCGTCAGAGACTCCTCACTCATTAAGGGACTGAAGATACAATTCGACCGAGACAGACTGTTAGGATAGGGCGCGTCAGAGTAGGAGGAAGAAGAATAAGTAGTTTGAAAAAAAGAAGCAAATAGATCAGCGATCGCCTGACCTGAATTTGCTTTCGAATTTTCGTAAGACAAGGAGGATAAGAGGAAGACTTACGCTTAGTGTTTACAAAATTAAAAAACTTTCTTGGGTTTTCAGAAAAGCTAACCCGACAGCGAGCTAAGTAATTTTTATAACACACAGCGTTAAGCTCGATAAAATTAGACCGAGCAATTATATATTGCGAAAAAGTTAAGGTAGAGCCTGAAATTTTAAACTTTTTGTAAAGTCTAGACTTCAGGTTCTTAAGGTTAGAAAGTTGCTTACAAAACCAAGGAGGCTTATTAGACCTATGCGGAAAATAAGAAGGAATACAGGCATCAAAGCAAAGATTTAATTTATAATAGAATAAGTTGACGGCGGCACTTATGTCAGTGCAGGAATACAAATTAGACCAATCAATCCCATTCTGCTGAGTTCGATCCTTAACTCCAGAGTTGGATGATAAGGGTCTTCAGGAGATGTAAGGGGTTCCGATCTAGATAGAACTACGCTGGTAGGTTCAGAGACAAAGCAAAGATCTAATTGCCGGCAAAGAGAATTTTGTATATTGTTAATTTGGCCCATTCATGTAAACCATCAATAAAGTCATGTCGGTTCGATGGAGTAAGAAAACAGAAGTTATCACAAGGATACCAAGCTGTTCCAGGAAGGTTAAAGTCTCCTAGAACAACAACATGATCTTTGTCGGATAACAAGGCAAAAATAGATTTTATTGCTTCCAGGTGATCCTGGTAAACAGATAAATCGGACGACGGAGGTATATATGAGCAAGTAAGAAATAAACTTACACCATGAAAATTTACTTTTATTGATAGAAACTCTATATTATTAGGATTATTATAATGTAATGGCTCCGATGAGAAGTTGGAGTCTACTGCAAATAGAACACCACCTCCTCTTCGGGAAGAACGATCTTGCCTGTAAATAGTGTACTTTGACGGAAAAAGTTCGGAATCAGAAATATCCGAACTTAACCAGGTTTCCGAAAACGCAACTACATCAGTAGAAAAAGTGAAACTGTCGACGTATAGCTTACTTATTTTACTACGCTAATGCCACGGAATTGTATGATACAGATGTAAGGGCATGATTCCAACTCATATCCATTTTACTTATTGGGAAATCTGTATTTACAGGCTTACAAGACTGGACATGCTGTATTCCTTGATTTCCTGGGACTCTACTTCTTCCATTATTCCGAATCGACTGGAAATTCTTTGAACTTCGGAGTGGCTGGAATAATCATCATCATCATAATCATTCTGATTATTGTTTCAATCTGGTGAATGGCATCTGTTTCCCAAGTCTCAATTTGCCATGTGATTCGTTGGTTTATCCTCGTATTTATCATTCAGATTATTTCCTTCGTGTGTCCCTCACTTATTGGGCTCAGTTTGACCATTACTATCTACTACAGTCTTCAGCGCAACGTAAGTCCCAAAAAAAAAACAAAAAAAACTTCTTATCAATATATATTTACTTCACAGGACAAACTCCCAAATCCGTACCACCTCCAGTTGGCTTTGCATAGTCAAGCCATCATCCTGGCTGTTGTCGTAGCTGGTGTTACATACCTGGGCTACCGTACAGTATATATTTTCGTAATTCCACTTCTTTTCTACATTATCTCCTTGGCTCTGAATCTATTGACTACTCTGCACGATCGGGGCTATGCTTGGTCAGGTCTGTTGAAGGCCAGCCAGATTGCTCCTTTCTTGTATAGCAGCTATCTGATCTATATATTCATTGTGGTCCTTACACCTATGGGTGGTCGTGCAGGTAGTGCCAGCAACCGGGACTTGTATATTGCTGTGTTAGCAGCCTTAGGAACGATTCTGTCCTTTGGCTTCCTGGTGAGTCTACGACAGTTCTCCTCGCTTCTCTTAGTTATTGACCCAACAACATTCATATTTCTAGATACCGCTAATCAACTCATTCCGACGCCCAAGCTTTGTGATATTCGGCCTAATGGCGATCACAGCTATCGCTGTATACTTGGCAAGTAGCACACTATTAGGTTTCCCATACCGGCCAAAGACCAGTGGCCAGCGTGTTCATTACCTGGTAAGTAGACTTCAAAGAGTATACAATCGGATTCTACAATTTAATGTGGGACATTTTAGCAAGTGCGGAATATTTTTTACGAGTACGATGGCACTCTCAGTAAAGATGAGTCTGGATACTTGTTTTTCCCACAAGATCGACGCGGAATGACACCATTCACAAGTACAAAAGTGAACTTAACTGGTTTGGTTGGCATTGAAGACAGGTGCCGTTGTATGACTACCGCTTCTATCAGAATCGTTTAACCCTCAAATGGCTGCCGCGCTCTGAGCCCATTGTACCTCCAGGAGAATTCGCATTTGAGCTCTTAAATAAAACTTCGATTGATGGCTCGAGCCACATGAGTGTATTTTTACAAACTTACGAAGATGTAAACATCACCAGCTGGTCGTTCTTGAAAAGTTATCTAACCACAAAACAGCCATATCACGTCTACCTCACCCACAGTATTGATGATACACCATACAATTTTAATGTGGATATTTCGGTAAGAAAATTACCTATAATTATTAATGAATTTTGTAGAACATTTACATTTACGTATTTTTTCTAGAAACTGGACGGAGACTTCAATGTATCCGTGTTTGAACTAGGATGCTCAACGCATATGGTTAAAGAGCCTGGTGATGCAGAAGCTTTCCAGTTTGCATCATCATTCCCATCATTTTCAATCCTGGCACAGTGGCCTGTTTTATACAAACGTTACATTTTTTAAGTCAATGAAATGTTATACTATTGAAAATATGTGAATAATCGTTTAAATATGTAAGTGCTCTTCATTCTGAATTTACTGTATAATACAGTAATATTATTATGTGCTATGAATAAGCTACCAAGAATCAATAATAAAAGACTTATTAAAGTTAGAGACACTGGACTATTTTTGATGTTGAGGGTAGGCTGAAAAGTTTGTAGGCAAACAAGTAGATGGTGCATGACAGAAACTTTCCCGAAAATGTTCGCTGATTGTTGCCTCGGGTAGCAAAAATATTCATGATTAAGAAGTACACTCTTTGTTGCGGTGGCTCGATGCTATTCTCTGGTGGGTTCTTCTCTTGGTTGACTGTATATTGGATTCCAGTTTGAAAAAACTTGGGTTTCTTCCGGTTAATCAACTCCAAACACTATCAGATCCACCCAGTACCTTGCTTTCCTATCTTTTTGGTCTCAGATATATTGACCAACTTTTCAGCCTTTTACCTTTCTTTTATAATTGCTTCAATCTACGTGGGTGCTTAACCAGGCGAACCAAGTCTTTTTGCTCCATTTTATTTTTTTATTTCATTGATTTTTGGTAATGATAGCTGCTGTAGTGGTGGGGTCGTAGATGGTTATTAAAAAATGTACTTTCACTTCTAATTTCCCTTTTTCTTTATTGACAGGTTGCGTGTGGAACGTTGATCGGACAAGAAAAAACCTTTAAAAAAGCTACAGTCGAGTGTGTAAAATATATTATATATATGCACATATATAAATCGATACACAATTTAGAAAAGTTGTTAAAGTTGCTAATTAAAATAAAAAGTTAAATGTCGAAAGTTTTACAAGCGGGATTGGAACCCAGGCACAGACGCACACTGCGACATAAAGTTGCCATTACTTATTTGATGGGTTTTTTATAGATTTAGATTTCAAGATTTCCAGCATACTTTGGGTTAATTTTTTTTCTAGGCTATTTATAAAAGTGTTTCCAATTATTAAATCCATTTTAAAAAACATTCATAATTTTAAGAAGTCGCCTTAGCTGCAAGTGTTTTCATACATGTAGGCGTAAAAAAAGGACACCTCTTTTGGCTTATATTATGCGATTTAACTCAAATTTTCAGGGAACGTCCACGGTGGTGTATTTCATAAGGGTGCGAAAGATCACAGCTACTGCTGTTCGTCAAAACCTTTAAAGAATGTTTTTTAAAGGCTGTAGTGGCGGTGGCTAATCTAAACAAACTTGATTTGTATGCAAGCATCACTTGTTTTTTAAAAAAAAATCATAACTCTAGCTCTTATAGTCTCTGAGATCTAGGTGTTCATTCGGACGGACAGACAGACGGACATGTCTATATCGTCTCGGCCCTTGGGACTGATAAAGAATATATAGACTTAATGACGTCGGAGATCCCTCCTTCTGCCTTTTATATACATTTTCTGTTGGCACTTCCACCCAATGGGTACCGGGTATAAAAAGATACAGTTCTGTGGAAAATAGGTGTTGGGAAATAGTAATTTGTGTCACATTTGTGGCATAAGACAAATACATATACATACCAACTATTGATAAGTATGTTAGGCATTATTTACATAGTAGGAGGAAAATATACTAGCGATCGGTGTAAGCTTGTTTATTTATTGACAGCATTACAAAATGCACTAAATAAATATTGAATTGAATATTAAACTGCACTCTGACAATTAACATCCTTCCCCTTGCAATGAGTTGCAAAAAACTTTATTGCCCATATGGTCCCGACAGAATCCAGAAAATAGCTGAGTTCTCGGTGCTTGGCAGGATTCCTGGTTGAATGATGTGTGGATACACATCTGCGGCGAGCACCAGGGAGACAGTCGATGGTTGGAACCAGCGCTCATCCGTCAATGTAATGGTACGGAATTGCTCTATATTCTCGCCATCGACCAGTCGGAGGGGGTCCGACAATAAATATGTGGATCGACCTGCATCAGCACTTCTCGACGAAACTCGAATGTCGCAGATCGAATGACCGCCGTGCAGACGCTCTCCGAACCAACGCAGGTGTCGGAAAGCCTGTATCAGTGATGCGCTGATACGGCTGGTGGGAGTGCACAAATCAATCAGCACTCTTGTCTCGAACGACAGCCTGATGCTGCAGCAAGGAGGACAGCATTAGGGATTGATCCTTCAGTCGTCGACATCGGTGACTCTTGACATTAGTGGGAGGCCGATTGTGATAGAGTCGGGGACCGAAGCGGAGTGCGCCAGTCGTTACGACTCCGTTGTCGGCTGAGGTGCACAGTTCGTGCCTGCTTGAAATGCAGGAGCATGTGGTGATTGCGGTGGCAGATCTTGCATGTTCCCTCGCTGCGGCAGGATTTCCCGGAATGCTGGTGAGCTATGAAGTTTGGGCAGTACAGTAATAAGAACGGCCCTCAACCGCTTCTATGCCGTGAGCCGCAAGAACAGTTGACACTTCCTGAGTGCATGTACGCCTCTGAACACTCTGCAACTGAATGTGTGATCAGTCAGTTGTGCTGCCCTCCTTTGGAAGGAGCGATGGTCTGCGGATGTTGCCACGAACCGTGACGACATCAAAAACGCGGGTCTTGTTGTCGTTGCCAGGACAAGTCATTAGCACTCGACCGAGTCGCCATTCGTTGGGCGGAAATTGTCCTCATTAACAATGACCTGTCACCGATTTGAAGGTTCTGTGTTGGAGATTGCTATTTAGTCTCCTTGAGGTATTCGTCTTTTCAACGAAGACAGAGTTGTTGTTGGAAATCCTTTAGCCGTTGATGACAGTTCAGAATGGAAGGCTGGCTGCGTTATTTCTGCCTCGGAAACAGAAATTAGTGGACCACATATAAGGAAGTGGCCTAGAATTAAAGTCAATAAGTCTTTAGGATCTTCTGACATTGGAGATATTGGCCTCGAATTAAGCCAGGCTTCAATCTTAGCCAACAGCGTGGAAATGCTCCTATGGCGGTGAGCTCGGCGGGTTGAAATGCTACGATAAGTTCTGTTAAGATAAATTGAGATTACGCAATTTCTTGTCGCCTCCAGCGACAGCACCTTCTCCGTTCCGATAAAGGTTTTTGCCATTGTCGGAGTGCATTTGTTTCGGACATCGGGCCACGAGATTGCGGCCAGGAATTTCTCTGCCGTCAAGTCGCTTGCAAATGGATCACCTTCGTGCTGAAACACACGAAGACACAGACGTAACCTTTCGCGATCAGGCATGTCCTGTTGGACTTGAACATGGAATTGGTTGCTTTAAGTGCAAACACTTATACTCCTTTGAGTAGTATTGACGCTGAGCCAGAATGATCAAGCGATCCTGAACTCTGGATAGTTCATTTGGACTGATCACTATTGTAGTAGGCAGCCGTCGATAAAACCGAAAACATAGGCGGAGTTGCGAAGTGCTCTGTTGAATTCAAAGAAACCGTTTAGGAAGTCCGGAGTAGAAGGCAACTTCGCTACATGCCAAAGAATTCGACCATTGATTAGGCGAAAGACGGAGCCAATCTGGTCCGTGCTACCACAAAGAGTTGTTAATGAGCTCTAGTGGCAGGACGCTTCTGCTGGCTAAATCTGCTGGGTTGTGTTCAGATGGAACGTGTGACCAGCGTTCCGGATCGAAACGTCATCCTTGGCTTCAAAGGTTGACCACTTACAGGGTGGCTTGCTCAGCCATGCCGACATAATTGTAGAGTCGGTTCAGCATAAGGTTTAGAAGTTATCGCCTGGAAGGTTGAGAAGAAGCGCTGATGAAAGTTCAGCCAGCAGGACTGCTGTACACCTCTCTAACAAGGCACCGATAAGGATTTGACAGGGGCTACTCTGTCAGTAACGGATAACGAAGGGGGATAGCTATCCGGTTGGGTCGAATAGTTTCGTAATTTCACTCTTCCCGCCTCGTGTAGGAGTCTTGGTGGGCGACTTCTGGGGGACAAAGAAAAACTCGTCAATTTGAACTTGCCGTCGGATGCCAGAGTCTTGGCGGTACTATAATCTTCCAGCTCTAAGAAGTCGGCAAATGACTTTGCTTGCAAGAGCATACTGAAAGTATGTATGTCTTGAGCGAGTTGCTTGAAAAACCGCATTACCAGGTACGGAGCACATTTCACCCTAAACGTGACGGTGCTCAGTTCGAAATCTCCGAGTTCACCATCAGCCTTCCGTAAAATAATGCACCTGTGTCGTGGTGCTGTCAGGCTTGAATACGGCATGATGTGGCAGGTAGTAGTTGGGATTCACATGAATGAGACCGCTTTTAATCGAAATACTCTTGCTACACGGAAGTTTACTGGTATTGTAAAGTGCCCATTAAATGTTCTCGTTTTTTAAAAACTGTGCCACACAGATGGAAACCTTTTTTGGCTTCGCTAGATGATCCTCCACCTCCCTAAATTTCGAAAGATTCTTGTCAAGCTTCTCGTTTTCGGAAGAGCGGCGATACGGATCTTGGTGCACATTGCGAAACGGGCCAGTTAAAATCCAGCCAAACACCTTTTCATGATTAACAAGTGAACCGCAAATATTCGGATGGGAGCCGCTGAGAATGACTACGGAAGAATATCCGCGCCGAAAAGCAAGTCAATCTGCGAATTACGATGGAAATACGGATCAGCCAGACCAATTGCTGGTAGATCTCGTAGGCAAACTTTTGGAACGTTGAAGATGACAGATTGCCTGCCAACTGTGGGATCACAAATGCCGAAATTTCTATGTGAAGTCTCGGCTTGGTCAGAAAGTTCATGCTAAAATGACAAAACGTCTGTGCTTGGGCTGCAACGGCTTGATTACCAGAGCATGCACGGATTCGAAAAGCAGCTTGATGGTATGGAACAATCGCTCAGAAATAAATGTCTTCAGAATCTGAGTCTATTAATGCCCGCGCGGTAAAGCAATTATATGAAAGAGCTTTTCGATAGACAGAAAGCGGATTCTGTCGGACTGATCTTGTGAGAATTGCGCTTCGTTTAACAGTTGCTGCTGTTGGAAAAGGTTCGTGTTTGATGTCTTGCTTCGAAATAGTTGGAGTACGCACCCACGAGGTACCTGTTGTTGATAGACGCTCTTTGACGATACGAACTCAAGGAGTAAGCTGCTTCTTGTCACTTTGCTTTGCGGACACAGAAGACTGCTAGCCCGAAGGTGTGAAAGAAGTTGTGGGTCGACGTCCAACTTCGACAGTAGGAACTGTTAGCGGAACTTTGGCTTTTCCATCAGAGCCGTTTGAGCCTTCGGACACTTCAGTCCTGGAAGTTGTTGTTATACGCGCTCTCTTTCGGACCAAAAACACAGGACAATAAAAAAGGGCAATGAATATAACTCACCGGAACACCAGACCCACGTGAAGAAATAACTTTAGCAGAAATGTATCGAGAACAAAAAAAAAACAAGTAAGAAAGCTACAGTCGAGAGTGCTCGACCGTATTATACCCGCAACCCATTCCGAGAGAAAACAAAAAACTTAAATGATATTTTAACAAAAAATATACCAAATATACTAAAAGTTTTTTTTTGTATATATTTGTGTGATTCTTTAATAACTTCCTTGTTTTTCATTCGATCTCAATCAAATTCACAGGAATCATAGAGAATATAATTATTAATATGCATACCAATTCAATGCTCTAGGTCTATTATTACGGCTTTTACAGACTTCTGGAGGCGGAAAGGGGCGTGGCATCCAACATTTGAAATAAACTTGATCTGCGTAGGACCTATAGGAGTACTGTCTTCAAATTTGGCTCTAGCTCTTATAGTCTCTGAGATCTAGGTGTTCATACAGACGGACAGACGGACATGGCTATATCGTCTCGGCTGTTGACACTGATCAAGAATATATATACTTTATGGGGTCGGAGATGCCTCCTTCTGCCTGTTACATACATTTTCTGCTGGTACTAAGTTATAATACCCTTCTACCCTATGGGTAGCGGGTATAAAAAGGATGGAAATATAATATTTGGTCATGGCAGAATTAAAACACTCTGGATTACAGTTAGATTATATGTTTTCTCTCTTTATTTAAATAGGTTTTATATAAACGGCAAGGATGTGTCAATGTGAATGTGAAGCAGAAGGTTATTTTGCTTTTGTGTGTGTGTATTTGTGTGTCTGTGCATATTTTGGACGTTGTAGAGCTAACGAACCGCACCATCAACTGGCCCAACGACACCAAGCAATGGCTTGTAGCGTGTGGCAACGGACAATCGAAAACATATAGCTAAAATATATACATATATTATATATTAATTTGAAAATTACGACGTTACACGCTAGACAAATGACATAATATCAAATTCCTAAGAGTGGAAAACAAAAAAAGCAATAGAACATTAAATTCGGAAAGGGTTGTGTAAGTTAACACTCAAAATATTATCAACCAAAATCCCACACGTCCAATATGCAGACTCAGCGTCTGACCAACTTCCTGCACGCGCCGAGTGCACCTGTAAGATTCGAAGAAGACCAAAACCAAGTTGCCCAACACATCCGCCACATGCCGGTGCAAGCCAATTCCAAGAACATCGCGAATTGCACCCAACTCGCCAACCAGAAGCAGCGCAGTCAACGCCGCTGCTGAAACTCACAGCTTTATATAGGGCCAGCTTAAACTTAGTCTTTTAGTCTCTAATTTGAATCAATAAAGAACGGTTCCAGTTGGAACCTTCGGTTCCAGTTGGAGCCTTCGGTTCCAGTTGGAACCTTGATCAAATTTTTTTGTTATTATTTCAAAATAAATAATTAACTGGCGCCCGAGCAGGGACCGGAAAGTTCTCGTATCGATAGAGCAAAACAGTTTCTAAGTGCGCCAAGAACATTTCGGTCAAAACCGCGTATCGATAGAACAAAACAGTTTCTAAGTGCGTGGAAACAAATCGCGTAACGAAAGTATAAAACATAACTAAGTGCGCGATTCATAAAAAGTTATTATCCCAAATAGAGACTTGTGATTGTAAAAAGATCACTGGGAAATAATAACAGGCCAAACGACATTAATTTGTCAAGTGCAACAACAGCAATTAATTTTGCGAACCTTTACGACCATTAATTTAGTCAGTTAAAGGAACAGTTCAAGCAATCTCGGCAATTAAGTTAGCCAACATAAACCCACACCAAAGCAATTAAGTTAGCTAGTGGAAAGGGTGAGACTGCAAGAACTGCATCGGTGGACCACAAATTCTGTAAGATCCGTTCACAGAATACTCTCCAGGAGGTATGGATCACGGAGCCCTAGTAGCAACCGCAAAGAGGAACAACCCCGTCCCATCAGGAAAGGTGGCCACATCATTATTAATGTAAGTTAGAAATAAGCAAATAAAAGAAAACGGAACATTCAGAACAAATGAAAATAAATGAAAATTGAAAGTTAGAAATAAGAAAGCTAAAAGAAAGCTCAAATACGAAAAAAGTACATTGAAAGTTAGAAATAAGAAAGCTAAAAGAAAGCTCAAAATACGAAAAAAAGTACATAAATCTGTGTAAAACGATAAATAAAACAAAAAGATCACAACGGTGATATAACTTATTCCAACTTTGCGATTCCTAAGGGACCCTCCAAAGTAGAAGGAAAAAACCATCCACTGGTTATAAACTGATAATATAAAAGAGAAAAAAATTAGGAAAAGAAACGAAAAAGTTAATAATAAAATAATTCGTTCAAAACGCATATGGCCAATCTTAGTAACTTAATTCGACCCCCCATATTAAATACAGAAGAAATAGAGCAAGTTAGTGAAGCGCAGAGACACCGTACAATAGAAAGACAAAATAATAGGCAGATAGAACATCAACAAAATAGACCCATCATGAACGAAGACAACAGAGCTGCGTTAATAGCCGCTGTAAGCGAGATATTGGCTGAACAACTGCCAAGACTAATACGACAGCATACCAATCCTGCAGAAGATTTTCTAAGTCTCCCAGATCATGTTATTGCCCCAGAACATCAAAGAAATTTGACAGATTTAGATAGGGTACCCGACATAGCAAAAGGTTTACGAGAATTTAGCGGAAACCCTGAAGAATTCAGCTCATGGAAAAAGAGCGTAGAGCGTGTCCTATAAGCTTACAACTCATATCAGGGTACGCCCAAATATCATAATATCTTGCACACAATTCGAGACAAGATAACTAAAGGTGCAGACCAAGCGTTAGAAGCATATAAGGTACCGCTTAACTGGGATGCCATGTGCAAATGTCTTTCGCTGCATTATGCAGCGCAGAGACACCGTACAATAGAAAGACAAAATAATAGGCAGATAGAACATCAACAAAATAGACCCATCATGAACGAAGACAACAGAGCTGCGTTAATAGCCGCTGTAAGCGAGATATTGGCTGAACAACTGCCAAGACTAATACGACAGCATACCAATCCTGCAGAAGATTTTCTAAGTCTCCCAGATCATGTTATTGCCCCAGAACATCAAAGAAATTTGACAGATTTAGATAGGGTACCCGACATAGCAAAAGGTTTACGAGAATTTAGCGGAAACCCTGAAGAATTCAGCTCATGGAAAAAGAGCGTAGAGCGTGTCCTATAAGCTTACAACTCATATCAGGGTACGCCCAAATATCATAATATCTTGCACACAATTCGAGACAAGATAACTAAAGGTGCAGACCAAGCGTTAGAAGCATATAAGGTACCGCTTAACTGGGATGCCATGTGCAAATGTCTTTCGCTGCATTATGCAGATAAACGAGACATAGCCACTCTAGAATACGAAATGACTACGCTAGTACAAGGTCCGAACCAATCAGTGGAAGATTTCCACAAGGACGTCTACAGACACTTGTCCCTAATTTTGAATAAAACAAACAGCATAGAGATTGACAGAAACGGGGAAGCAATGTTGACAAAATTATACAGAGACAAGGCGCTAGACACTTTCATTCGAGGGCTACACGGTGACTTGCCTCGGCTATTAGGCATGAAAGAGCCAGCAGACCTACCCACGGCGCTGCATCTCTGCCTAAAAATGGAAAATCAAGCCTTTAGGTCAAAACATGCCACGGTTAAAGGACAAACGTCACATTTCAGAAACAGTGGTGGTAGACCCGTACAAGCGCCATCGAATGTCAACTCCCCAAGTAGACAACCACCACCAATCCCTTTTAGACAACAACCACGACAATACATACACTATGGACAACAACCACCGACTCCACTACCAAGACAATATTTTCAGAATCCTGGGTACCAGACAACTGCTGCCCCACGGCAATACACCGTCGCCACAACATCTCAACAGGTTGCACCACCTAGGCCCATGGCCCCAAAACCGCTTCCGCGTCCAGAACCAATGGATGTGGATTCCAGCGTACAAACAAAATTTGTCAATTATATGAACAGACCACGATTCGAAACTGGGAAAAGACCCCCGGGTCCTATACCAGACGGACAGAAACGACAGAGAAACTTTAACATATAGACAAACAACGACCAAACTACTGAATCCGGTGCAGAAACTCACACAAAACCAAAATTCGTAGAAAACCTCACTAAAAATAAACAATCCTTTCATGCCGTCTCGATAGGAGGAAATACACTAGTAACACACCATAAAATTGCCAACTTGTTCAACTTAACGGATGTTGAGGTAAAATTTTTCTTATTAAAAGATTTAGAAACCTTTGACGCTATTTTAGGTAATGACACTCTGAAGGAATTAGGAGCTGAAATTAATCCTAGTAAAAACCTAATGATAGTCAGGAGCAATATAAGAATCCCTTTGAAGGAACAAATCTTTGAAGCAGTAAATACAATAGTCCCAAGATTAACCCACTTGTCTGAAATGCAGAAAACAAATTTAAATCAACTCTTGAACAAATTTCCAAATCTCGCACTCCCCAGAATACCAACAGTTCAAATCAATTCCATAGCCTCAACTCAGCATAGTGCGGAAAGCTCAAGTCACGAACTAATACCCAGTATGGAAGTCCCCATTAATGTTTTTAAAAACCAGATATTTCTCCATAAATCAGATAAATTCGACTATAAATTCTCTATACCATTCCCCACTTTTCACCGACACGAAGTATACCGAAAAGAATTCAATAAAAAAGAATTAGTAGAAACCCTTAAGAAATACCTCAGTCCCTCAGTTATATAGTAAACTGCATCCAAACAACGGAGGATATAATGGGAAAAATACAACCAATTTATCCTAAATACAGAAGAAATCCTCAAAATCCATAATAGAGCACACCGTAATGCCGAGGAAAATAAAATTCAATTAGCAGAAAAATTTTACTTCCCTAGAATGAAACAAAAAATAATCAATATAGTAAAACAATGTAAAATTTGTAAAGAATCTAAATATGACAGGCATCCCCCTAATCCGGAATTAAAAAGAACTCCAATACCGGAATACCCCGGTCACATTATTCACATCGACATTTACTCCACCAAAGGTCATTTAGTGCTTACAGCAATAGATAAATTCTCAAAACTAGCACAGGCACGCATAATCAAGTCTAAGGCAATAGAAGATATTCGAACACCACTTAGAGACATTATTTTCTACTATGGAGTTCCTAAGTTCATTGTACTAGATAATGAGAAATCTCTCAATTCAAGGTCAATTAAATTCGAGGATCAATTAAATATCACAATTTATACAACACCCCCATATAAGAGTACGGTTAACGGGCAAGTAGAAAGGTTTCATTCAACACTCTCAGAAGTGATGAGATGCTTAAAGAAAGAAAACATCCATAGAACCTTCGAAGAACTTCTAGATAGGGCCATATACGAATATAATTACTCTTTTCATTCCACAACCAAAAAGCGACCATTAGAGGTATTCTTCGGAAGGACAGTTACGACAAAACCAGACCAGTACGAACAAGCCAGACAAGACAATATCGACAGACTTAAAATAACACAAAATAAAAACTTACAGTTTCATAACAAAAATAAAAACGAGATAATAACTTATCAGCCATGGCAAGAAATATACGTAAAGGTTAACACCCGTCTAGGCTCAAAACTTGCACCTAGATTCAGGAAAGAATTTGTTAAAGAAGACAAAAATACAAACATTTTAACATAATCTGGAAAAATCGTGCATAAAAGAAACATCAAATCATAATATTCACAGGGTATTACTGTAGACAATGACCGAAGCCACGATGGACATTACGAACTATACGAACGCTCAAACTGTGACTATTCATAGGGGACTGGGGAAGCTACAGACATCCACGACAAAGCTAGTACATGTAATAGACCTGAGTCAAATTCAAGAAGCGCTGGACCTACTTAATGAACATACAGAGGAGGGTTTGAAACGTAGTCCATTATATTCTACACTGCATCATGAAATAAACGCAACTATTAGCGCGCTCAAGACAATAACAGATTCTCCAAGCAAACGTAAATCTAGGTCCTTAAATTGGATAGGTTCAGGATGGAAATATATAGCATGCAGCCCAGATCATGACGATCTCGTCATGTTAAAAGATAATCTTAATAATCTCATCAGTAATAATAATCGACAGGTCATAGTTAATACACAGCTGGAACAAAGAATAAACAAACTCACATCTATATCAAACTCCCTTGCAAATTCAATACAAACAAGTGAGAAAGCTACAGTCGAGAGTGCTCGACCGTATGATACCCGCAACCCATTTCGAGAGAAAAAAAAAATTTTAATGGTATTTTAACAACAAATATACCAAAAATATACTGAATTTTGTGTTTTGTTTGTATATATTTGAAAATAACGAATAAAAATCCACAACACCGTTATGGTCACACTGTCAACTAAACAAACAAAGCGCGGGCAGCTGCAAGTGAATTTTGCATATAAAATTGATTCATTAATAACTTCCTTGTTTTTCACTCGATCTCAACCAAATTCACAGGAATTATTGAGAATATAATTGTTATTATGCATACCAAAATTCAATGCTCTAGGTCTATTATTACGGCTTTTACAGTTTCTGGGGGCGGAAAGGGGCGTGGCAAAAATCTAAAACAAACTTGATCTGCGTAAGACCTACACGAATACTGTCACCAAATTTGATATCTCTAGGTCATTCACACACTTAATACGTCCATATGCACTGGGCACTAAAATTTTGATAAATAATTTAACGAATAACTTTTGTTCTACTTATCCGATTTGTACCAAAATTACAGGGTATATTAAGAGTGTCAAGCGCAGATGGGCTACCAAATAACACATCATTACACCAAGAACTTTTGGAGTTATACGCGATTTACTAAAAAAAAACTTGACTTTTTCTAGATTAATGCTTATTGTGGGCGAAGGGGGCGTGGCATCCAACTTTTGAAATAAACTTGATCTGCGTAGGGTATGAAGGAAACTTTTTGCCAAATTTGGTGTCTCTATGTCTTATAGTCTCTGAGATCCAGGTGTTCATACAGACAGACAGACGGACAGACGGACAGACGGACAGACGGACATGGCTATATCATCTCGGCTGTTGACGCTGATCAAGAATATATATACTTTATGGGGTCGGAGATGCCTCCTTCTGCCTGTTACATACATTTTCTGTTGGCACTAAGTCATAATACCCTTCTACCCTATGGGTAGCGGGTATAAAAAGTAGTTCTCTCAGTAACGAAGTAGCCATTATTCTTCACAACGAAATCAGACTATTAAAGGAAGAAATAGTAAATATCAAGTATGCCACTCAATGGGCTAAATTAAACTTAACAAATACCCTTTTATTAAACAATAACGAATTAAATGAAATAGGAAATATATTCAGAGAAGGCAATATGCCACCAATGTCAATCGAAGAAATAATGGAATTCTCCGATATATCAATGCTTCATAATAAAACCACACTTTTGTATATTGTTAAAATTCCCAAATTAGAATACATAGAATATCAAGACATTTTGTTAAAACCAATAGTTAAAAATAACACAATTGTACACCTAGACACCAACCAAATATTTTTGTATAATGATGTAGTATATGGCATACCAAATAACTGTAAAACTTACTTCGATATAAAAGTTTGCGATAAAAAGAATGTAATTAATATAAGTCAAACAAAATGTATTCCGAAATTAGTTAAGGGAGAGAAAGCACTGTGCAGTTTCAGCAATGCAGATCACATTCAGGAGATAGAATAGATTAACAACGGCCTAATTCTCCTCAACGATTTCAACGGCAATTTGGTCTGGAATCGAACCGAAAACCATGCAGAAGGTACATTTCTAATCCGTCTTATCAACGATTCTATGCGCATCAGGGAGCGGCAATTCAACAACATAGAGCCAGTTATCATGAAACCGGGAGCACCAATCTTACAGATAACACCAGAGGAGACTGAACGTCTAAGGATCCTATCCCTAGAAGCACTGGAAGCACTGCATCTTAATAACACCAACAAGCTGCAGTACATACAGACTCACTCCATGGTCAACAGCATTACGCTGTTAACACTGTTCGGCATCATCTTGATTACGACGTTAGGACTTCACGCTTGCAGCCGAAAGAAGAACGCAATCACTCTTCAACTTGGACCAACACCAGCTCCAGCAAAACCCATCGACACATCATTTTACAAGCAAGAGGATTTACAAAAAACCCCGCTACCTCAGTTCAGCAACATCCCATATTTCTAAAAGATGGCTTGAGGACAAGCACGAATTAGAGGGAGAAGAGTTAACACTCAAAATATTATCAACCAAAATCCCCACACGTCCAATATGTAGACTCAGCGTCTGACCAACTTCCTGCACGCGCCGAGTGCACCTGTAAGATTCGAAGAAGACCAAAACCAAGTTGCCCAACACATCCGCCACATGCCGGTGCAAGCCAATTCCAAGAACATCGCGAATTGCACCCAACTCGCCAACCAGAAGCAGCGCAGTCAACGCCGCTGCTGAAACTCACAGCTTTATATAGGGCCAGCTTAGACTTAGTCTTTTAGTCTCTAATTTGAATCAATAAAGAACGGTTCCAGTTGGAACCTTCGGTTCCAGTAGGAACCTTCGGTTCCAGTTGGAACCTTGATCAAATTTTTTTGTTATTATTTCAAAATAAATAATTAACTTGTATCACTAACCAAAGAACACATAGATATGTCAAATGGCGAAAAAAGTGATTTCACTTGAAACAGCATTATTAGCACCCCAAGCGAATACAACAACCGCTGAGTGCACGGCTGATTTCGAATTTCGAACTTATGGAGCAGTGCACAGCTAACACCATCGAATTTACTTCAGTCGCGGATCGACTGCGGAGCGATGAGCACGGGTGTATTTCGTTGCGCTGTGCTTTCGTTTCTATGTATACGTGCGTGTAGGTACACGTTGATGCATATGAGTATGCGTATGCGTGTGAAGTTTTGCAACTGCGCGACAAGCGGCTAGCGCAAGCCGTTTTTGTTTCTTCCGAGACGAAAGTCTTGAGAACGAAGATGACTTTTGTTGCTCGTGTCATACTAGGTTGCAACTTAGCGAAATTTTTACAAGGATTGCGTTGGCTCTGATGGTAGAGTGTTGGTCTGGATTGCATTTGATGGGGGGTACGATCCCCGGGAAAATTGTCATTAATTATTATTTTGTATATATTTTTTAATATTATTTGAGCATTAGCCTCTTTGAATTTATATTTTAACAAATTTTAATTATGATAATATTAGCTTAAATTTTAAATTATGTTTATTAGTAACTCAAGAGAAACTCACGTATTGATTTAAATTAAAAATCAATACTTTTGAAGAAAATTAGACAAATTCGTTAATAACACCATTTATGAAATAATAATATAATATTTGTTATTACAATGTATAGTTATTTATCGGCATATTAGTATTTATTATATTTTTTTTTAATAAATTCTTTTGAATTTCTTTGATAAATAAATTGGAATAACAATAATTATTATTTTTGAAATTAAATCTTAACCAATTTTACTTATAATGTGATTAAAAAGTTTAAATTTTGATATATCTAATAGTTAATTATGTTTCAAAATAATATTTTTTTAATTCAATTTAATTTGACAGTGCCTTAACTGTTATTTTGCAACTAAATATTAGCATACATTTTAATTAATGTTTATTAAGAATACTTTTTAAGAACTTAAAAAAAATGTTTTAATAACTCAATAAGAACACATATATGTAATTGTTTCATAAAATGGAAATAACACAATAATAATTATTGTTATTCCAATTTATTTATCAAAGAAATTCAAAAGAATTTATTAAAAAAAAATATAATAAATACTAATATGCCGATAAATAACTATACATTGTAATAACAAATGTTATATTATTATTTCATAAATGGTGTTATTAACGAATTTGTCTAATTTTCTTCAAAAGTATTGATTTTTAATTTAAATCAATACGTGAGTTTCTCTTGAGTTACTAATAAACATAATTTAAAATTTAAGCTAATATTATCATAATTAAAATTTGTTAAAATATAAATTCAAAGAGGCTAATGCTCAAATAATATTAAAAAATATATACAAAATAATAATTAATGACAATTTTCCCGGGGATCGTACCCCCCATCAAATGTAATCCAGACCAACACTCTACCATCAGAGCCAACGCAATCCTTGTAAAAAGTTCGCTAAGTTGCAACCTAGTATGACACGAGCAACAAAAGTCATCTTCGTTCTCAAGACTTTCGTCTCGGAAGAAACAAAAACGGCTTGCGCTAGCCGCTTGTCGCGCAGTTGCAAAACTTCACACGCATACGCATACTCATATGCATCAACGTGTACCTACACGCACGCATACATAGAAACGAAAGCACAGCGCAACGAAATACACCCGTGCTCATCGCTCCGCAGTCGATCCGCGACTGAAGTAAATTCGATGGTGTTAGCTGTGCACTGCTCCATAAGTTCGAAATTCGAAATCAGCCGTGCACTCAGCGGTTGTTGTATTCGCTTGGGGTGCTAATAATGCTGTTTCAAGTGAAATCACTTTTTTCGCCATTTGACATATCTATGTGTTCTTTGGTTAGTGCTTGTATAGCCAAGTTTTCACTACAAAGTGGAAGGGAGATAGGTAAAAAGTTCCTTATATTTCTGATTGGAACCTTAACACTAATTAGGCTAATCAGATCGGAAGCAATCATGGTTCTTCGATCAGAAGGGGAAGAAAGATTTAAAACTAAAAGTCTATTACGATAGGAAGGTAATGGAGTGTTAGCACTCCAGTTAAGATTCCGATGGGCAAATATACAGAAATTGTTTTAGTACGGACACTATTCTTTTCTGATGAACCTTATACTGGGGGCACCATTTAACATGTTAAAAGAGCCATATTCAAGAATAGGTCGAACAAGAGAAGTGTAATGAATTTTAGTGACGTAGGGATCATTACATTCTTTCGACCAAGGACAATTCCAATATGTGCTTGTCAAACTTAAGTTTGGGATCCATCAGATATATATAACAACTATGCTGACAAAACGTCAAAACGCGGCTAAGGCATTAACGCCTGAAATGCACCCAGCCAATTCTGCAAACTCCGAAAAGTCTGCAACACATCCGCCACTTGCCTTGGGTCAGCATAACTCCAATCGTGGGATACTTGCGCAACCATCATCAAGGCAGCAGCATTAGCGAGTCTTAATTTTTAAGTCTTAGCATTGTAGTAAGTTAGTCTTAATTCCAAACTCAATAAATAGATTTCTTAAGTAAAATATATATAATGTATGGATGTATCGATGAATAAATGATAATTTTAGTTTCGAATTAAATTTAATTTTTACATTTACGCCATTTTATTTCAAATACATATATCTCATATATATAATATATGTATTTGAAATAAAATCGCGGTGTAAGCTAGTTTATTTATCCATAGCATTAGGAAATGCCCTAAATTACTATTGAATTGAATTAAATTTAAAATGCAGTTTGCCATCAACAATAGCTTTTTTATAGCACTGTATATTATTCCTGCATTATGCAGTATAATCATATTTTTTGAAAAGTATAACATTTCATTGACTTAAAAAATGTAACGTTTGTATAAAACAGGCCACTGTGCCAGGATTGAATATGATGGGAATGATGATGCAAACTTGACAGCTTCTGCATCACCAGGCTGTTTAACCATATGCGTTGAGCATCCTAGTTCAAACACGGGTACGTTGAAGTCTCCGTCCGGTTTCTAGAAAAAAAAACGTAAATGTAAATGTTCTACAAAATTCATTAATAATTATAGGTAATTTTCTTACCGAAATATCCACACTAAAATTGTATGGCTTGTCATCAATACCGTGGGTGAGGTAGACGTGATATGGCTGTTTTGTGGTCAGATAACTTTTTAAGAACGACCAGCTGGTGATGTTTACATCTTCGTAAGTTTGTAAGAATACACTCATGTGGCTCGAGCCGGAATACGCGAACACGTAGCGCATAGTTATCGCATCAATCGAAGTTTTATTCAAGAGCTCAAATGCAAATTCTCCTGGAGGTACAATGGGCTCGGAGCGCGGCAGCCATTTAAGGGTTAAACGATTCTGATAGAAGCGGTAGTCATACAACGGCATGCCGCACATCATGTGGGTCGCGCACCTGTCTTCAATGCCAACCAAACCAGTTAAGTTCACTTTTGTACCTGTGAATGGTGTCATTCCGCGTCGATCTTGTGGGAAAAACAAGTATCCAGACTCATCTTTACTTAGAGTGCCATCGTACTCGTAAAAAATATTCCGCACTTGCTAAAATGTCCCACATTAAATTGTAGAATCCGATTGTATACTCTTTGAAGTCTACTTACCAGGTATTGAACACGCTGGCCACTGGTCTTTGGCCGGTATGGGAAACCTAATAGTGTGCTACTTGCCAAGTATACAGCGATAGCTGTGATCGCCATTAGGCCGAATATCACAAAGCTTGGGCGTCGGAATGAGTTGATTAGCGGTATCTAGAAATATGAATGTTGTTGGGTCAATAACTAAGAGAAGCGAGGAGAACTGTCGTAGACTCACCAGGAAGCCAAAGGACAGAATCGTTCCTAAGGCTGCTAACACAGCAATATACAAGTCCCGGTTGCTGGCACTACCCGCACGACCACCCATAGGTGTAAGGACCACAATGAATATATAGATCAGATAGCTGCTATACAAGAAAGGAGCAATCTGGCTGGCCTTCAACAGACCTGACCAAGCATATCCCCGATCGTGCAGAGTAGTCAATAGATTCAGAGCCAAGGAGATAATGTAGAAAAGAAGTGGAATTACGAAAATATATACTGTACGGTAGCCCAGGTATGTAACACCAGCTACGACAACAGCCAAGATGATGGCTTGACTATGCAAAGCCAACTGGAGGTGGTACGGATTTGGGAGTTTGTCCTGTGAAGTAAATATATATTGATAAGAAGTTTTTTTTGCTTTTTTTTTGGGACTTACGTTGCGCTGAAGACTGTAGTAGATAGTAATGGGCAAACTGAGCCCAATAAGTGAGGGACACACGTACAATCCGACTACTAGTAATGGGGTACTATAGTAAGTCAGTGATAGTCCGAAGGAATCCATCGTGTACGAGACTACAGCAGGAAGTGCTAGACCAAGAACGAAGCAAATAATCTGAATGATAAATACGAGGATAAACCAACGAATCACATGGCAAATTGAGACTTGGGAAACAGATGCCATTCGCCAGATTGAAACAATAATCAGAATGATAGTAGTTCCAGCCACTCCGAAGTTCAAAGAATTTCCAGTCGATTCGGAATAATGGAAGAAGTAGAGTCCCAGGAAATCAAAGAATACAGCATGTCCCGTCTTGTAAGCCTGTAAATACAGATTTCCTAATAAGTAAAATGGATTTGAGTTGGAATCATGCCCTTACATCTGTATCATACAATTCCGTGGCATTAGCCAAACATAGAACCAAACTGAGGACATTGTCTCCAGTGTTTTGCAACGAGCCACGAGGAATCACATCGATGTTATCGTACTTAGTGTGATAAACAAACCCATTATTGATTTGGGCCATGTCCAAACCTACATTAATACTTAGAAATAAATTACAATTTACTTTAGCTGTATAATATATACATACCTGGAATATTTCCAAACAAGTTAAACTGGCGAAAGTCTGTATCCGATGGTATAATTCCGGACTGGAAAATTTCCTCTCCCATAGTTGTAGCGAAATGATGTTTGCTACATTTCTTGTAATACTATAAAATTGGGTAAGTAAAGATATAGATTCTTTCTCAAATGTTTTAGTTTGTTTAAGTATATGCGTACATTAACTAGCCATGGGTGTTTGGGACCGCTTTGGAATAGAATGTCCTTTCCTCCACTACCACCAGCGTCCAAGTTAATGACGGCCCTGAAATTTAATGGTAGTTTCGAATTAAATTTTGATGATTTAGCTTAGAGAATAAACTTTACCTGCATTTCTTTGCTAAAGGGTCGTTAGTTATGAAACCATGAGAAGCTTGCAGCATCCCTTCTTCAGCTCCATTGAACAGCACTATTATTGGATGTTCGAGAATCAGTTTCGATGTTGAAATCACTCGTATTAATTCCAACAAAGTGACAACCATGAACCCGGCATCACCAGCCGAGTTCGTATAAGGCTTCGAATCAAAATGAGTATTGAGTAGGAGCGCGTCATCGCTGGTACTGTTTTTGGGAGTTAACTTTACAACAACATTTTGAACACCTTGGTAAGTATTTAGCATTGTACTGTAGGCAAATCCGCCAGAGACTTGCGTCACTTTATATTCTAGTTCGAAATAATCCGGCAATAAAACTTGTTTGATGCTCTCCAATTCGTTAACAATGAAATTGACGGCTTGAATTTCGTTCTCCGTACTACCTGTCAATTTGTTACCAATGTTGGATAGTGTATAAAGATTATTATATGCACGTTCCGCAATAAAAACGGTCTTCTTAGCGTCTTCCATTGTGAGGGGTGTGGGTAACCGATAGAACAATGGAATTACTACAGCGAAAAAAAGGAGTCCCCAGAACACCAGGAATCCACCTGCATAGTACCAGGGCAGTTTTAGAAAGTTTTCCTTTTTGGCGACATTTCTAGTGGCTTCTACGGATTCATCGGAGATCTATGTAGGACAGAAGAATAATTATATAATGGACAGTTCAAACTAAGCGTGATTCTTACGAGTTTCTCCTTGTCACCCATTTCTTTTTTCAAAAGAATTAATATTCTGCAGAAGTAAAACCAAGGAACTCCAAATGAGAACTGCTTTTCTGCAGCGATTTATTCCAGCTTTTATTTTAAAATCGTTATCGAAATGCGAAATTAATCAGAAAAGAAGAAAATAATATGACACTAATTCTTTAATTGCCCAAAATTCATTTGCAGCATAATTTAGATATGCAAACGTGTGCGGTATGCGGCAACAAATCAGTCAGTTAATAATTTAATATTGCCAACTGATTACACTCAGCAACAACGACCATTATTCTTTTTATATGTCTGTTAAACAATTTTAAGCCACAATGTGTTAACTAAAATATTCCTTACATATATATTTTAACAATTTAATAAATAAAAGTAAGAAACCTTCAGTCGAGAGTGTTCGACCGTAAAATATCCGCTACGCATTTCAAGATAATACAAAACATTCATATGATTTTTTTAAATAAAAATATACCAAACAAATATACCAAAATTTGAATATCGAGTACATATTTGAATAAATCCCTAATACGCATACATGGTCACATTGTCATCTAAGCAAACATAATTTTTTCTTTTATAACTACTCTGTTTTTCATTCGATCGCAACGAAATTCACAGGAATCATTTATACTATAGTTATTATTACGCATCCCAAAATTCTAGCTTTATTTTACGGCTTTTTCGATTTGAGGAGGCGGAAAAGGGAATGGCAAACATTTAAAACAATTTAATATTTGTCGCTCTTATAGTCCCTGTGTCACAGGCTGTGATCTTTGAGACGTTCATAGTGACAGACAGACGGGCACAAAGTTATATTACCCTTCTACCCTATGGGTTGCGGGTATAAAAATAAATAAAATAGTTTTATTGCTTATCGCATAGTAGTCGCTCACGTGAATTTATAAATGCTAAGCTTAAATTCTTCGCATTAAATTACTTGTGTTATGCTAAATTAAGTACTGTTCATTTTTGACACACAACTATTGTAGACTTAATATATAGATTTATTTAAAGTGAAAAAAGAAACAATTGTTCAATTAATTTGTCAGTCATGTACATATGTGTATATTTATATGGGGTGTAAATAAGCAAATTTTCTATAAAAATATGGATGGTTTGATACATGATACAATAAGACATATATTCTAATCTTGAAATAAAACATTTTTATTTATGATTTATTTTTGAAAAATCTATATTAAGCCAATTATCCGTGTTATCTTCTTCCACGTTACCATTGCTTGACAGCAATTCGGTATTCTTGGCTGATTAAGAAATTAAGAATATCAGTAAATAAAAAGAAACCCAACCACACAAGAGTCATTTTGCATAAGGGTTAATGTCGAGAAAATTTTGTCCGCAGACAACCTCTTGCGTCAAAAAACGAACACGTACTGACGAAAACCCGAACTTTTTGACAGCCGACGAGACTACCTTGTCTCATTGTATCATGGTTTGATAAGCCCGGTACAACAATATATGGCATTTATTGGAGAACCAAAAACCAAAAAAAAAGAAACTTTCCTAGAATATAAAAAATACTTTTCTAGGAAATTATACGACAAATTAATTAGATCGAAATTCTAATTACGCTCGTTAATCGTTCTTTTTTTCGATTTTAGGGGGGCAAAATGTAAAAAAAAACTTGATCTCTGTAGGCTATACATGAGTACTGGTACCAAATTTAGTGTATCTCTCATAGTCTCTGTGATCTAGGGTTTCATACAGACAGTCGGGCATGGCGATATCGTCTCGACTGTTGACTCAGATCTGTTAGTCTGCGCAGATTCATTTAAAATCAAAAACGTTTATGTATTTCGTAATCTGTTTTATTTGTACGCGATAAGCATTTGTGTGCGAAGCTCACTCACTGAATGTATTATTAGTTTTATCATTTTAGGACTATATTAATATTTTTATTACAGACACGCTCTGCCCTGCAATTATTTACCAATACAAATGCTATTTATTATCCATTGCTTTGTAGTTGAATTAGTAATGGCTTTTTAAAGGGTGTGTGCACTGAATTAATTTGTTTACTTCCGCACCTTTTTTAAATAAAAGCATTGCAAATTTTAGATTTTTTCATCATTTTAATAATTTTATACAAGTCTGTTAAGATAGCAATTTTAACGTATAGAATCCTTGTTTCAAATGTTTAGACGAATCATTAACTGTTTTTGATGAGTATTCTTAATTATTGTTTAACAATACGAATATAAAAATAATACAAATTATCCCGAGCACTCCGATATAAATTATATTACTTTTTGAGAATACTTACCAACCAACAATTCATTATGCATATCTGCAACATTTTTTTTATTCGTGAAAATGCATTACATTTTATTTTGAATGAAACTAAAAATAGTATCTTTGATAAAAGGCAGGCCAATGATCAAGAAATGAATATGAAGGAAACGATGATGCGAATTCCTTACTTTTGGCATCGATTTCATAAGCAGTGTAATGTGCTGACACTCCCAGCTCAAATAGAGGTACGTCAAAATCGCCATTTGATTTCTGTAATATTTGAGTGAATGCAATATTTTAAAATGCAATTGTACAATAAATAAATGCTTTACTTACAAAGAATTCAAAAAAGAAGTTAAATGGAGTGTTATCAGTGAAGTATTTTAAGTAGATCTGATGTGGTATCGGAGCTGGCGGTGGATTCTCAAGATATGTACGCAGAAATGACCAATTACTGATCGTCACATCTTCGTTTGCTTTTATAAACAATCGCATAATAGACGGTCCAGACAAACTGAATTCAAATCGGACTGTAGTGGCATTAACAACGGTTTTGCTCAACAACTTCAATGTGGTTGCTAATGGTGGCACAATGGGCTCTGAGCGTGGTATCCATGAGCTCTGCAATCGCTGCGTAACAAAACGGTTATCATAAAGTGGCATTCCACACATCATGTGCTTCTCGCAAGCCGACTTCAAACTTATCATGCCCGTCAGATTGACCTTAGTACCCAGAAGTGGTTGTTCTCGACGTCGATCTTGAAATAACATCAAGTATCCCGACTCGTCCTTACTAATAGTTCCATCATAGTCGTAGTATATGTTTCGTACATCCTGAAATTTAAAATTTTATAAGACTGAATTCCAGACTGACAGGAAGTACCCACTAAGTAAGAAACACGTTGGATATTGGTTTTTTGTCGATAAGGAAATCCTAGTTGTGTGCTGCTGGCCAAGAACACAGTGAGTGCCGTAGTTGCCAATAGAGTGAATATGACAAGACTTGGACGGCGGAAAGTATTGATTAGCGGAATCTAAGCATAAGAAAACATATTAAACAAATCACATAAGATCGCTAGAAGCTGACTTACCAGAAAACCAAATGAGAGCACTGTTCCTAATCCTGACAACACTGCGATAGACAAGTCCTGATTGGAACCACTGCCAGAACGTCCACCCATCGGTCTTAGCACCACGATGAACGTATAGAAGAGATAGCTGCTATACAGGAATGGAACAACTTGACTAACTTTCAGCAGACCAGTCCAGGTATAGCCTAAATCATGTAATATGGTCATCAGGTTAACAACCAGAGCAATAACATAAAAAATTAGCGGAATTGTAAAAATATATGCTGAGCGATAGCCTAAATAAGTAACTGCAATGGAGAACAGAGACAGGATGACAGCTTGTCCATGCAATGCCAATTGCAGATGGTATGGAGCGGACACTTTATTCTGGAAAATATAACCAAATTAATATTCGTTCAGTAAGCAATTTAAAACAATGCACTTACTTTACATTGTAGACTGCAGTAAACTGTAAATGGCAAACCTAGGCCAATAAGTGATGGACACACATATAATCCAATTATCAGCATGGGCGTACTGTAATAGGTCATTGATAGTCCATATGAATCCATTACATTTGCGACAACTATTGGAAGTGCTATTGCAAGTATGAACGAAATAATTTGAATCACTGTCGCAAGGATGAACCAATTAATTACGAGATACAATGAGACGTTGGAAACTGCTGCCATTCGCCACATTGAAATGAAAATTAGAATAAAAGCTGCTCCACCAACTCCAAAGTTCAAATATTTTCCAGTAGCCTCAGAATAGTGGATAAAGTAGATTCCGAGAAAATCAAAGAAGACAGCATGTCCAGTCTTATGAGCCTGTGCAATTTTAAGAATTAAGAGTTTTATATTTACTCTGCGAATATAAAGATCAATTTTATTCCTAACCTCGGTGTCATTTAATTCGGTTGCATTGGCTAATCCTCGAACTAGGCCCAAAAGATTATCACCTGTATTCTGCAAAGATTCGCGTGGGATTACATCGATTGTGTCGTACCGAGTGTGATACACGAAACCATTAATGCACTGGGCCATGTCCAAGCCTGGCAATATATATTTAAAATTATATACACGATAAAATATTCAGAAACGCAATTTATAGGTACCTGGAATTTTTCCATAAGTCTTAAACTGTCGAAAGTCTGTGTCGGATGGTATAATTCCAGCTTGGAACATTTCCTCAGCCATGGTTGTAGCGAACGGATGTTGGATGTATTTTTTGTAATACTGGAAAATAATCAAAGATTAAACACAATACAATTTATCAAACTTGTATAAACTACTCACTGCAACGAGCCATGGATGATTGGGACCACTTTGGAATAGAATATCCCGGCCTCCACTACCTCCAGCATCAAGGTTAATAACGGCCCTATTGTTGGATTGGTTAATTCACTATTTATTTTTATTGTTTGTTGTTAAGAAACTTACTTGCAAAACGGAAACCATCTGTGTGTTGTTATAAATCCATGCGAGGCTTGAAGCCCACCTTCCTCGGCTCCATTAAACAAGAAGACCATTGGATGCTGGATAGGTTGATTCGATGTGGCAATAACTCGCAATACTTCCATCATCGTGACTATCATAAATCCAGCATCTCCCGCACCAGGACCAGATTCTGAATCGAAGTGACTGTTGATGAGAAGGAAGGTCTCGCTAGTACTGTTCTTGGGAGATAACTTAACCGCAATGTTTTGAACTCCTTGATATACTCTGTGAAACGTTTTTATGACAAAAAGTCCTGAGGATTGCGAATGGTCAATTTCCAAATCAAAGAGGTCGTTTCGCATATTTTCATTGATTTTTGCCAGTTCACTTAAAAGAAAGTTTACAGCCTCAACTTCATTTTTTTCAGTTCCACTTAGTTTGATTCCAATATTAGAAAGAGTATATAAATTATTATATGCACGTTCGGCAATAAACACATTTTTCCCAACATCCTCAATTGTCAGCGCCGTTGGCAAGCTGTAAAAATATGGCACTACTACGGCGAAGAAGAGTAGTCCCCAGAACATCAAAAATCCACTAGCGAAGTACCACGGCAGTTTTGCATTACGAGTAATATGTTTCGAGTTGGCATTTCGAGGTGCTTCGACTATCGACTCGACAGAAATCTTTATTGTATAATTATTAAAACGATAAGGAAAATTATATGCTGATTGAATATACAAAAAAACATTTTGAGCTTACGAGTTTCTCCTTGTCGCCCATGCTATACGCCAAAGGTGTTGCTGTTGCAAATCGCAAATAAGAACTGCTTTTCTACAGAAAGTCTAGTCCGACTTTATACTTAGTTATCAAAATAATGCAGATTGTAAAATGGTCAATTAAATACAAATTATAGTGCCATTTTAATAATCGACTCAGATACACCACATAGCAGTAAGACTTTGCTATGAAGATTAGACGCAGGTGATATCAAATAATGATGTTTTGGCATATTGTTGACTTCGAGGTTGAATCGAATTTTGTTCGAAAAGTTTTTATCCCGCTACCCACAGGAGAGAAGGGTATTATAACTTAGTGCCAACAGAAAATATATGTAAAAGGCAGAAGGAGGCATCTCCGACCCCATAAAGTATATATATCCTTGATCAGTGTCAACAGCCGAGACGATATAGCCATGTCCGTCTGTCTGTATGAACACCTAGTTATGCTTGCACGCAGATCAAGTTTGTTTTAGAATTTAGCCACGCACTTATGAAATAGACCAACGCGGACGTTTCCCAAAAATTTGACTGAAATCACGTAAAAACAAGTAAGAAAGCTACAGTCGAGAGTGCTCGACCGTATTATACCCGCAACCCATTTCGAGAGAAAACAAGAAACTTAAATGATATTTTAACAAAAAATATACGAAATATACTAAAACTGTTTTTTTTTTGTATATATTTGAAAATAGCGAATAAAAATCCACAACACCGTTATGGTCACACTGTCAACTAAACAAACAAAGCGCGGGCAGCTGCAAGTGAATTTTGCATACAAAATTGATTCTTTAATAACTTCCTTGTTTTTCATTCGATCTCAACCAAATTCACAGGAAGCATAGAGAATATAATTATTATTATGCACACCAAAATTCATGCTCTAGGTCTATTATTACGGCTTTTACAGACTATTGGGGGCGGAAAGTGGAGTGGCATCCAATTTTGACATAAACTTGATCTGCGTAGGACCTATAGGAGTACTATCCCCAAATTTGGTAATGTCCCCAAATTCTGAGATCTAGGTGTTCATACAGACGGACAGACGCACATGGCTATATCGTCTCGGATGTTGACACTGATCAAGAATATATGTATATAGTTTATGTGGTCGGAGATGCCTCCTTCTACCTGTTACATACATTTTCTGTTGGCACTAAATTATAATACCCTTCTACCCTATGGGTAGCGGGTATAAACATGGAAGATATAAGCCAAAAAAGATATAATTTTTATTGCAGCTTTTTCACTTGCAGATAAGCAGACAACAACGGTTCGAGTGACGCTCCAGACTATTTTTATTTACTTTTAAAAATTATTTGAAATTTTTTACATTTAATTTTTTTATTTGTTTTTGCAAATTTATCAAGTTTTCTAAAAATGCGTCCAGTCCCGCTTGTGAAATATTTGACATTTAATATATTATTTTTTTTGGCAAATTACACAAGTTTTCTATATATTTTCGTGCTCTACAAAATTGGGTAGCGGGTATTTTAAAGTCGAGCACACTCGACTGTAGCTTTCATTATTTTTATTTTATACAAATTATTCTGATTAATCTATAAATATTTTATTTTAATATTAATAAATCTGTGGGAGTCAACATGAAAAATAAGTTTAATTACTAAACTACCTTAATGAAGTTGAAAATATTGTGGCTCCAAATTATCTCAAGTGGCAATTTCCTAAGAGGGGCCCAGTCGTTCGGTACATTAAATAAATCAAGTGATAAATTGTGGAGTAAAAACTTTTATTGAATACAGAAAAACAGAATCATGCAACTTTGAATCCTCGTCGAGCTTTTCGTTCAGCAAAAACTTCCATCGCAGAACCCAAATTCAGTGAATTAGCTACTGATCTTTCGATGTAGAGAATACGGAAATCGTTCAGTGTGTCCACAGCCAGAGTAGCTCGACGATATTCTTTGACTATTTTTAAAGAGCTCATGACACGTTCAGCACTAGCTGAAGCTATTGGCAAAAGTCAGAAACAATCTAAATAAACTGCAGCTTTCGGGAAAACTGTCCATTATATTGCTTGCCATGATAAACTCTAAATAATGTAACGGTGTGTCGTTCGTATAATCACGATTCTGCGAAAAATACATGCCTGTGAAAATAGCCAGTTCATACTTCAGATCCGTAGTGAAAAATTTCGAGTACTTTTGTATCAAAGTAATGACACTTGTTTGCAATTTAAAAATTTTCAAATTTTCGGGCATCAAAAAACCAAAAGCTTCGTTCACTTCTCGGAATCCTTCTATGCATTCCTGAAATTCATGACTCATTGAATCCAAAACTTCGTACTAACTTAAGCGATGTCTTTCGTGTGTTTCCAGTGGTGAATCAGCCGCGTTTTCGTCGTACATTCTTTTAACTTTTCGTTTTCTAACAATGGGGAAATCAGCGTTCTCCCAGCCCATATCTTTCCACTTTTCTTTAGGTTTTAGTACAAAATAATTGTACTTGCTTTCGTCCCTCAAATCTTGCAGCTTCTTCAATGCCATTTGCGCCGTTATAAAATCAATTTCTTTTGTTTGCTTTTAAGCTTGCACAGTATTCATCACGTTCAGTACTGCATGCCACCATAACAAATTGAGAAAAAATACCCAATTCATGGAGGAAAGTAAAGATCTTGCATTCATTATATTATATATTCTACAGAAGCGTCGACTCTTGAAATTTCATCCTCTATGCGATTGATGATACATTCAAAATTCTGTAGTATCGCTTCCATAGCTTTCAATCGTGAAGGCCAACGTGTTGTGCTCAAACCTTTGATATGCAGTGTTCTTTCATTTGCGATCTTGTTGTGCAGCATTTCCAGATTCAAGATTTGTTTCGAATATTTATTTTCTCAATTCTCTTAGAAGTTGGATGCCAAAATCTTCTGAGCTTCGTGACGTACGCTGGCTTTCCTCCATAATTGCGTCCCACCGTCGATGTGAATGCGCGAAATATTTGTAGATGCTTTCAATGATAGCAAAAAATGCTTTGATTGATGGACTGGCATTTTTCTCTGCCGCATGAATCAAAACCAAAGTTGCTTGATGACCAAGGCAGTGAATGTAAGGTACAAACGATCCATCGCCATCGTCGACATAGTCTCTCATTTGAGCTTGAACTCTACCGCTAGACCCAGACATGACGAATCACCGTCGTAGCTTTGACCACTCAGATTTGTATACCCGCTACCCATAGGGTAGAAGGGTATTATGACTTAGTGCCAACAGAAAATGTATGTAACAGGCAGAAGGAGGCATCTCCGACCCCATAAAGTATATATATTCTTGATCAGCGTCAACAGCCGAGACGATATAGCCATGTCCGTCTGTCCGTCTGTCCGTCTGTCAGTCTGTCCGTCTGTCCGTCTGTCTGTCCGTATGAACACCTGGATCTCAGAGACTATAAGACATAGAGACACCAAATTTGGCAAAAAGGTTCCTTCATACCCTACGCAGATCAAGTTTATTTCAAAAGTTGAATGCCACGCCCCCTTCGCCCACAATAAGCATTAATCTAGAAAAAGTCAAGTTTTTTTTATGTAACTCGCGTATAACTCCAAAAGTTCTTTGTGTAATGATGTGTAATTTGGTAACCCATCTGCGCTTGACACTCTTAATATACCCTGTAATTTTGGTACAAATCGGATAAGTAGAACAAAAGTTATTCGTTAAATTATTTATCAAAATTTTTGTGCCTAGTGCATATGGACGTATTAAGTGTGTGAATGACCTAGAGATATCAAATTTGGTGACAGTATTCGTGTAGGTTTTACGCAGATCAAGTTTGTTTTAGATTTTTGCCACGCCTCTTTCCGCCCCCAAAAACTTAGAGTCAGCTATTAATGCGAAAAATTTCGCTGCTTTACATTCATTGACGATTGCTTGACAGGTTTCATTTGCCAATATATTCAGCAAATCAAAAGTGATTGTTTTACTTAGATACTTCACACGTTCCGAAGATTCAATGTGTGCCTGCAGAATTGGATTGTGTCTAGATATTAACTTAATTATACTCAAATAAATTCCAGGATTATCTTCCCGAATGTTTTCTCTGTGTCCTCAAAATCCAACGCAAGCCAAAGTTTTAAATTATTCGCCATTTTCTTGCCTCTTCACTTATTTGCCTATAAAGTTAATGACGAACATCCAATTTATTTGAGAATCCCGAAGCAGCGACTGCGTTGTTAAGATGAGCCTTACTTTAAGCGTGTTGGACAACAGATGTATGAAAATGTTTCCAATCGTCAAAGAATGAAAGGCTTCCTCTTGTTCATGTAGTAATATGGGGAATGAAATCGGCGATCTTCGTTTGATTTTTTAAACTCTCCATCAGTCATATCAGAATTCTCCGGTTGGCAAGGACCTGCTAAGACTAACGCCCTAATTTGTTCATCGTTGAATGCATGGTATTTTTCGTAAAGACCTTTATCATTTCCGAATTTCGATAGAATTTCTAATACTTTTTCTTGATTTTCTATCTATTTATATTATTTATTTCTATTTTTTTACGGGTTTTGCGTTTTATCTACTTGTAATTTGAAATTGGCATCGTCTGTAGTATAAGGCCCAGGGGCCCTCTGACCATTATTCGGAAGGCCCAGGCGGCTATTTTTGATTAACCTGTTTTTATATATTTTAAGAAAAATATACCAAACAACACAACATAAATTTGTTTTTTATGTACATATTTCAAAAAATCTATAATATATATAGTGACGTATTCTCGTAGTGTCCGGTTTTTGTAGAGAAGGCGGTTTTAGCTATTGAATCGGGATCCATCTCTATTTGATGGAATCCTTTGACCAAATCTATGGTGGTAAAGTAATTGCATTTTCCTAGTTTCCCTAGGATTTCGTCCATGTTAGGGATAGGGTATCTGTCACTTATGGTGATCTCGTTTAGTTTCCTATAGTCAATGACTATTCGGAACTTTTTCTGCCCTGAAGCATCTAATTTTTTGGGTACTACCCAAATCGGACTACAATAAGGAGAATTACTTTCTCTGATTATTCCCTGTTCTAACATTTCCTGAATCTGTTTCTCTACCTCTTCTTCATAGCTTTGTGGATAACTGTATAATTTGGAAAATAGGGGGATATTGTGTGTGGTGTTGATAGAATGTTTCTCCTGGTTAGTGAAGGTGAGTTGGTCGCCTTCTGAATATTGAATAATCTGGTATTTATTTAATAGTTTGTTCAACTTGTATTTCTCTTCGGGATTCAAATGATCTAAACGGAATGGAGACGAAGTGTTGGTTGTCTCAAGGCATACGAGATCTTGCGGTAGTGAGTCTAAGTGTAGGTGATTCTGTTCGGGGCTATTAGTGAGATTGGTTAATTTGTAAGTTTTGTTAAATAGTTTAACTGTTCCATTAGAGTAATTTATAACTGCTTTAGCTTCGGACAATAATTTGCGACCAATCAGTATGTCGTACTGATCAGAGAAATTGTGAATTAGAAAGTCTTGAGAAACGGGGAAGTAATTATTTGACGGTAAGTTGGTAATTTCGTTGAGAACCAGTGAGCCATTGCTAGTATGTATGAGATGATTAGTGGGTCGGATAGGTGTTTGAAAAATATTACGGGTCATCATATTTATGGTGGAACCGGTGTCAATAAGGCACTTCAAGTTGTTGTTATTGTGTTTAATAATTATGAACTGACTTGATCCGGGGCTATTAACTGAAAATTTTCGGATTGTTCATTCTGAGATATTTCTGGGTCGTTAAAAGATGCGTTTTCTTCTTCGTTCGGATTTGGTTGTATGTAGTCTTGTTCGGGTTGGTAATAGTTTGGGTCGACATATGTTTGATAAGGATGGGGAAAGTCTGGGAGATAGGGATAATAATGATTATAGTATAGGGTTTCTGGTGGAACGGGTATCCCTTCTTGATATCTTAGATCTTCAATACTCATCTTGGACTGTCCACTGTCAGATGGTCTTTGTCTTTTAAGGGGTTGGTTATTGTTTGGGTTTCCTTTAGGAGCATAATTAGGTTGGGAATTGTGGTTAGGGCCAAATCGGTTTTGGTCAAATGCGTTCTGTCTATTAAATGTAGGACGTGGTTGGAAAGTGTTGGGTTGCATAAAGGGGGTTATGTTAGTATTGAATCTAGGCGTATAGGGTGGTGTATGAGGCTGTACATAGGTTGGGGGTCGGAGATATGGTTCTTGATAAGGTTGGCGGATTGGATTATATAGTGGTTGGAATGGCGTATTTGATTTTTGTGAGTTAATGGTTGGTTTAGCATTGTATTGAGGCTTATTAGTGTTTGGGTTCTTTGGATCATCTTTATTAAATATTGGTGCTTCATATAAACCTTTTTCTTGAAGTACGTTTATCAAGCTTCTTAGGTTAGGGATGTTACAGTTAACTATTCTTAGATAGATATGGTTAGGTAATTTTTGTATTAGTGTTTCGATACTGGATTGTATTAGTCTATTGTACAATGTAGTTTCTGAAGGGTCATTTTCTAATTCTAACTTACTGGTCAGTATCTGTCTCTTCTTCTCGGCTTCTTCCAGAAATTGGCGTATGTTGTTTCGGTAGGTAGTATTCCGGAAATCTTCCAGGAGTTGGTGATTAGGGGTCTGCGGTTTGTAATTTAAGATGAGTTGCGTGCGCAATTCACTCCAACTGTTGAGGTTGTTCATTCCCAGTGTGCGTATGACATCTCCATCAACGTTCCTCTCGACGTGTCCGAAAATGATTAATTTTTGTCTGGCGTCGGTTGTGTGATATAGGGCCATGATGAAATCGATGCGGCTGATGAACGTATATAAAGTGCTCGGATCGCCGTTAAAACTTTCCACTGAATTTATTTGCCTCTCTACCTGTATCATGTTTGTTTCAGATAGGAGTACCGCTTGTTCTGCTACTGTTGCCATTTTTTTTTTTTTTTGTTTGTATATTGGATAAATTTGGTTTTAGTCTTTATTATTTGGGTTTTGGTTTTTGTTATTTATAGTTTTATTCACTTATTTCTTTAAGTTTCGTTTAATGTGTACTTAGCCGCACTTAGGATAAATTTGGTTTTAGTTTTTGTTATTTAAGTTTTTGTTTTGGTTGTTTATAATTTTATTCACTTATTTTCTTAAGTTTCGTTTAAGGTGCACTTAGCCGTTTCGTTAGTGTTAGAGCAACCTATGCGTGGATTTACAACTCTAAACGAATTCTAAGGCTTTAAACTTTTTATGAGATTTCACTGTCACTGATGTAGCCAATGCGACGAGCGATTAGCAATTGGTTCTTTAGCGGATAGCAATTAAATGAGTCGTATCAAATAGTCACTATCCTACCGGCTGCGCCACTTACGTATTTACGAGGATTTTCGTATTTACGCGTTTGAATCGAATAAATGACCGGGCTGGAAGGCCTAAGGTCAACGCTGAAATTATGAAGTTTAATAAAGAGAAACCACAAGAAGAATTTCTGTATGGTGTGCTTTATTCAAAGATCAGCTTAAGACTAAATAGAAAATTTTTCAATGGGATGGTTTGTGGTTAATTGTTTACAATCCTTTTTGCTTACTTGGCTATTGCGCTAATATTCATTGTTTGGTTTGAGTGCAGCTCTACTTGAATTTTGTTTATAAGTTCATTGCTCAGCTCTAGCTGAATGTAGCTATTGCTCTTATGTTTATTATTATTTTGTTTAAGTGCGCTGCGCAGCTTTAATTGAATTTCGCTTGAAGTGATGACTGCGATGCGCGGCTCTTATTGTATATACTTTGTCGAGTGTGGACGAGAATACGTCACTATATACATGGACACACTGTCAACTAAACAAACGTGCAGCAGCCAATGAATTTGGCCCTATAAAATTGCTTTTTGAATAACCTTTTTTTTCATTCGATCACTACTCACAAACAGGATTCACAGGACAGTTAACGATGTATCGTGTAGTTATTCAACATGACAACAACATATTTATGTATAATAAAAAGCTCCATAAACTTTGTCGGAACGGAATTTTATACAAATGTTTTACTTAGTAACTATCTTTAACCATATCTCTAATATTGGATTTTCTCAAAACACGCTTATGGAATTTTGATAAAACAAATAATACAACAAATTTTTATACCCGCTACGCATAGGGTAGAAGGGTATTATGACTTAGTGCCAACAGAAAATTTATGTAACAGGCAGAAGGAGGCATCTCCGACCCCATAAAGTATATATATTCTTGATCAGCGTCAACAGCCGAGACGATATAGCCATGTCCGTCTGTCCGTCTGTCCGTCTGTCAGTCTGTCCGTCTGTCCGTCTGTCTGTCCGTATGAACACCTGGATCTCAGAGACTATAAGACATAGAGACACCAAATTTGGCAAAAAGGTTCCTTCATACCCTACGCAGATCAAGTTTATTTCAAAAGTTGAATACCACGCCCCCTTCGCCCACAATAAGCATTAATCTAGAAAAAGTCAAGTTTTTTTATGTAACTCGCGTATAACTCCAAAAGTTCTTTGTGTAATGATGTGTAATTTGGTAACCCATCTGCGCTTGACACTCTTAATATACAATGTAATTTTGGTACAAATCGGATAAGTAGAACAACAGTTATTCGTTAAATTATTTATCAAAATTTTTGTGCCCAGTGCATATGGACGTATTAAGTGTGTGAATGACCTAGAAATATCAAATTTGGTGACAGTATTCGTGTAGGTTTTACGCAGATCAAGTTTGTTTTAGATTTTTGCCACGCCTCTTTCCGCCCCCAAAAACTGTAAAAGCCGTAATAATAGACCTAGAGCATTGAATTTTGGTATGCATAATAATAATTATATTCTCAATGATTCCTGTGGATTTGGTTGAGATCGAGTGAAAAACAAGGAAGTTATTAAAGAATCAATTTTATATGCAAAATTCAGTTTCAGCTTTCTTTGTTTAGTTGAGAGTGACCATGTCGGTATTTAATGGATTTAAAAAAAAATATCTATATACGAAAATACAAATTTTAGTATATTCGGTGGTATATTTTTTGTTAAAATATCATTCCAGCTTTTTGTTTTCTCTCGAAATGGGTTGCGGGTATCATACGGTCGAGAACTCTCGACTGTAGCTTTCTTACTTGTTTATTGTTCCGATTGTACCGAGGCTGGCAAGGAGACGTGCAGAAAGTTCTCAGGGAATGGTTATCCAACACTGAAGATCTTCCGTGATGACGAGGTGTCACAGGACTACATTGGACCACGAGAGGCCAATGGCATTGTCAAGTATATGCGCGCTCAGGTAGGACCTGCTTCCAAGCAAGTGGACACCAAGGATACAACAATCTTTGGCAACTTCAGCGATATGGACTCCAAGCTGGCAAGACCTTCCTGAAGTTCACTGACAAGAACCGCGAGAAGTATCGCTTTGGACACAGCGATGATAAGGAGGTGCTGAAGCAGCAGGACGAAACGTAAGCAGGATGCCATTCAAATGTAATAGCGCAAATTTGACGACGAGGTGGAAAAATTTAACGGAATAATTTTATGTCATAGACTTAGAGATATTCCAGTAACTTTGATCAAATAAATTTAAAAATAATAATATACATATTAAACATAAAATTATTCGAATACAGATAAATCATAAATCAAATAATAAAATCAAAATACTATTTTGAGTATATGTGTATACTTATTGTTTAATTTAGGTATTTCTGCGTTGCCTGTATGTACATAAATTTATTTATTTGTTTATTTTTTCCAATAATAGTACTTAAGTTTGAGAATCGTACGTTGACTTTTGTCGACCCCTTTTTATGTTTTTTATGTATAACTTTCAAGGTTTTTGTTAAAAATGTATAAGTTTGTGGATATTGACATTGAATAATATTTAAAACAAAACTGCATCATTACTTTCTCAGTAAAATCTTTTGGATGGTCAACATTTGAGAAAAAGGGGTCGTACGTAGAGTTTTGTCCGCGACTGTACATATGTATATGTATAAAGTGTGAAAGTTAACCTGTAACCATGATCCCCGCGCGTTGTATGTTTGTGACATCACAAATATGCAGCGTAAGCATAATCATCGGTCACGCGGCTCACATCCGCCGCTGTTCGCATTCCTTTGAATAGTGCATAAACAGTGGTCGGTGGTCTTAGCTCCAGACATCGCAACTGGATGCCTTGCACATGCCGCAAGGTCAGCACTTTTGGCGATCACGCCAGCGGCAGTCCATCCGCTCGATCCGTCGCTCTGCCAACTGCGACGCCAGCGTCGCTGCATGCCATGCCACCAGTTTGTGTTAAGTTCTTTTGCCTTTGTAATTTAGATTTTAGGTAATTCTCAAGAAGACAAGACGTGTCTAATAAAGAATACAAGTCTCAAACGCATTCTTCGGATTTGGACTACTGGAAACAGGTCTCACATACACCTGAAGAACAGCATAATTGGCGCCCAACCGGGTTAAACACCTACAGTATATATTAATTAACTTTAATAAATTGGAAGCATGTAAGTGGAGTAGAGTTATAGAAATTTTATTTTTGTGAATTAATCAAAAAATAATAATTCTATATTAAACAAGTAAGAAAGCTACAGTCGAGAGTGCTCGACCGTATGATACCCGCAACCCATTTCGAGAGAAAAAAATAATTTTAATGATATTTTAACAACAAATATACCAAAAATATACTGAAACTTGTGTTTGGTTTGTATATATTTGAAAATACCGGGTAAAAATCCACAACACCGACATCGTCACACTGTCAACTAAACAAAAAAAGCGCGAGCAGCTGCATGTGAATTTTGCATATAAAATTGATTCATTAATAACTTCCTTGTTTTCATCTCAACCAAATTCACAGGAATCATTGAGAATATAATTATTATAATGCATACCAAAATTCAATGCTCTAGGTTCATTATTACGGCTTTTACAGTTTTTGGGGGCGGAAAGGGGCGTGACAAAAATCTAAAACAATCTTGATCTGCGTAAGACCTACACGAATACTGTCACCAAATTTGATATCTCTAGGTCATTCACACACTTAAAACGTCCATATGCATTGGGCACAACAATTTTGATAAATAATTTAACGAATAATTTTTGTTCTACTTATCCGATTTGTACCAAATTTACAGGGTATATTAAGAGTGTCAAGCGCAGATGGGATAATTACACATCATTACACAAAGAACTTTTGAAGTTATACGCGATTTACATAAAAAAACTTGACTTTTTCTAGATTAATGCTTATTGTGGGCGAAGGGGGCGTGGCATCCAACTTTTGAAATAAACTTGATCTGCGTAGGGTATGAAGGAACCTTTTTGCCAAATTTGGTATCTCTATGTCTTATAGTCTCTGAGATCCAGGTGTTCATACAGACAGACAGACGGACAGACAGACAGACGGACATGGCTATATCGTCTCGGCTGTTGACACTGATCAAGAATATACATATATACTTCATGGGGTCGGAGATGCCTCATTCTGCCTGTTACATACATTTTCTGTTGGCACTAAGCTATAATACCCTTCTACCGTATGGGTAGCGGGTATAAAAATATAAACACAAATAATTTGATTGAACATTCAATACGATTCCATATCGAGTGGGATTAAATGAATGAAGCTTGCATAAAGAATTCCTATACCGTTTGTTAATCGTGGTGCTTATTGATGTCTTCTTATGAGCAACGTCCCAGTCGTCGAGTGGTGTTTTTCTGACTCAGATATTGAGCTTGAAGAATTGATAGAAGGTGTTCGTAATTTCAATCTAAGTTACAATACAACACAAACAAATATGAACAGTGAACAGATTTCGGCCATCATACAGGCCTCAGTGAACGCCGCGTTATCGGCTCAAGCTGCACAAAATGAGCGAACCAATGAAGCTATGCGACAGGAGTTCAAAATCAGTTGGACGAGCTATCAGGCAAGATTAATGCCACACAAATGAGCACTCCTGAAATAAAAATATATGAGGACGTGAAAGTGGTGCCAGGGGTGGCTTGTGACGAATTGCTAGATGCTGTTAAATGCCTTCAGGCACGCCAGAAACCTACGTTTCCAGGCACCAGGCGGGTCAAGCTGCCTACAGTCTATTTACACCTTACGAGGGCAGCTCCAGACACTACCAAGCAGTGCTCATCATTAGGTAATAACTCTGAACGATTAACAGGTCAAAGACGACAAAGAGTGGACCACTTGTCACAAGATAACAGGCTCACCGCCACATATGACAAGACAGCCTCTGCTGCAGCAAATGAAATTACAGAAGACTAAGACAGCGATTCTGATTGCGTCGATTTTTTAGGGGAAAATCCCCTTTCGTACAAAAAAAAGTAGTGGGGAAAACATTCAAATTCTTAATAGATACTGGGGCATCCAAAAACTACATCAAGCCTTGCAAATGGTTAAAAAATGTAGAGCCCACACAACAATCATTCACCGTGAATTCCGTTTCTGGCTCAGACGTAATTAAACAAAAAGTTTTTTTGCAAATATTCGGAGTGACGACTCCATTTTTTTTGTTAAGTAGCCTATCCACGTTTGATGGAATCATAGGCCTCGACTTGTTAACACAAGTTGAGGCTACGCTCAATTTGAAAGATGGTAAAATTAACCTGAGAAATGGCTCAGAACAAATCTTGTACCATGAGTGCAAAAATGTTAATTTTACAAGTTTTAAAGATCTTGAACTACCTCCCGGTGTTAAGGCTAGATTCGAAAAGGTTCTAGCTGCCAAGGCCAAGGTTTTTGCGAATCCAAACGAACCGCTGCCATACAATACGGCCGTTGTTGCCACGATTAGAACTACGAATAAGACGCCTATTCACACTAAGCTTTACCCATATCCCATGGGTGTGACTGACTTTGTTGCCAAGGAGGTGGAACAACTCCTCAAAGACGGCATCATCAGAAAATCTAGATCACCCTACAACAACCCACTGTGGGTAGTAAATAAAAAGGGTTTGGATGAATTTGGGGAAAAAAGGAAAGGTTAGTAGTCGACTTTAGGAAACTAAATGAACAAACGATTGCCGACAAATACCCCATGCCGGATATATCCATGATTTTAGCAAATCTTGGCAAGACAAAACACTTCACAACCTTGGACTTAAAATCCGGTTATCACCAGATAGTCTTAGCAGAAAAGGATCGTGAAAAGACTTCATTCTCTGTAAACGGGGGGAAGTACGAATTCTGTCGACTTCCTTCCGGATTAAAAAATGCAGCTAGCATTTTTCAACGAGCCATAGATGATGTGCTCAGAGAATACATAGGCAAGTGCTGTTATGTTTACATGACGATGACTTAATTGTTTTTTCAGAGAAGGAAAATGACCATGTCAAACACGTTGATGCGGTCTTAGGGAATCTTTTAGATGCCAACATGAGAGTGGCCGAAGAGAAGACTCAATTTTTAAAAAAAAGCGTTGAGTATCTTGGTTTTATTGTCACAGGAAAAGGTGCAAAAACTGACCCTGAAAAAGTAAAGGCTATACAGGAGTACGTGGAACCTAAGAATTTGTTCGCTGTTAGGTCCTTCTTGGGTCTCGCCAGTTATTATAGATGCTTTGTAAAGGATTTTGCATCCATAGCGAGGCCGTTGTCCGATATTTTAAAAGGAGAAAATGGCTCCGTTAGCAAGCACCGATCGAGGAAAATACCTGTTGAACTGAATGAGGCGCAAAGACAATCGTTCGAAAAATTAAGAAACATTTTGGCGTCAGAAGACGTTATGTTATTTTACCCTGATTTCAAAGCACCATTTGACTTAACAACGGACGCTTCAAGTCATGGCATTGGGGCAGTTCTATCGCAAAATGGTCGTCCGATAACTATGATTTCGAGGACCTTGAAAGATAGAGAAGTTAACTACGCGACAAACGAGCGGGAGTTACTTGCAATTGTTTGGGCTTTGGGGAAGCTCCGTCATTACCTATACGGCGCAAAGGGAATCAATATATTCACCGACCACCAACCACTAGCATATGCGGTTTCGGAGAGAAACCCGAATGCGAAGATTAAGCGTTGGAAAGCATTTATTGACGAACATAATGCTAACGTTTTTTACAAACCCGTCAAAGAAAACTACGTCGCTGATGCACTATCGCGACAAAATGTGAATGCTCTTGAGAGTCAGTCTGCTAAATCTGACGCAGCGACAATACACAGCGAGGCGTCCCTGTCATACACAATAGAGTCTACTGACAACCCCTTGAACTGTTTTAGGAATCAGATAGTTATAGAAGAGGCAAGATTCCCATCGACGCAAAGATTTGTCATGTTTAAAACCAAAATGCGACACATGATTAGCTTCACAAGCAAAGAGGCACTGTTAGATGTCTTAAATGAGGTCGTAAACCCAGATGTTGTGAGTGCTCTGCATTGCAGTCTGCACGTGTTGGCTCAAATACAGAACGAGTTAGTTACAACATTTCTAGCCACCAAGTTTAGATATTGTAAGAATCTTGTCGCAGACATTTTTAACAACGACGAAATGCTCGAAATCACCACTCTGGAACATAACCGCGCCCACAGGGCAGCTCAGGAGAACGTAAAGCAGATTATGACTGAGTATTATTTCCCAAACATGACCAGATTGGCAAACGAGGTAGCCCTGAACTGCAGGATCTGTGCAAAGGCCAAATACGACAGGCACCCGAACAAGCAGCCTTTGGGCGAAACACCGATCCCTTCATTTACAGGCGAGCTTTTGCATATCGACATATATTCGACAAACAAAAAGTTTTTCCTCACTTGTCTGGACAAATTTTCAAAGTTCGCAGCTGTCCAACCAATAGCATTGCGAACAATCGAAGACGTTAAGGTTGCACTCATTCTACTAATGAACATATTTCCACACGCCAGATCTGTGTATTGTGACCATGAGCCATCACTAAACTCAGAAACTATTCGAACGTTGCTGTCGAAGCACTTCGACGTAGCCATAAGCAACGCCCCACCCTTCCACAGTACATCCAACGGGCAGGTGGAGCGGCTCCATTCTACATTAAGCGAATTAGCAAGGAGTCTAGGGATACACAATGGTAGCGCCGAGCTTATTCTAAGAGCCACCGTATTGTACAACGGTACTTTTCATTCGGTTACAAATAAAAGGCCCATTGATGTACTTCACTTCACTACGGCTGAATTGCAGAGAGCTGTTAGAAACAAGTTGCAAGGAGCGCAACTGGTCCAGCGAAGTCGGGTTAACGAGAACAGACAGGAAAGGATCTTCGAAGTAGGAGATAGAGTACTCGTAAGAAGCAACAAAAGACTTGGTAACAAGTTAATACCTTTGTACGGACAATAAGGACAATATTAAGTAAGATCCCATTTAATACGCACATTCTCATACAGGATTCATTCTCTTTGCAGGACTGCTCTATTATAATTGACATGTGTAGCATTAACTCATACTCGGGTTTCAGATTATTCACATTCCGAGTACATTCCCATTGTGGATGGCGAGGTAGTTGTTTGGAGGCACTACGGGTACTTGAGACACACTTCCAACCTGTCAGAGTACGAGGCAATGCTTGAAGAAACTAATAAGTTGACCTCATTGTTTCCCCGATCACACATGCAAAAACTACTAGATACAGACACTCAACACATTAAGACCCTTTTGTCCGCGTTGAGAGTGCAGCACAGAAATGCCAGGAGCTTAGATTTCACCGGCACAGCGTTAAAAGTAGTGGCAGGAACTCCGGATGCAAAGGACTTAGAACAAACATATTAGAACCATAGAGAACCCATTGATAGATTCCAATAATAAACAAATCCTCATCAATTCAGAAACTCAAGGTCAGATAAACAATATTACGAACACCGTAAATGAACTTTTGAGATACACCAAGAAAACAGAAATAGACACCGGTCACATATTTGAACTATTATTAACAAGAAATCGAATTTTGTCCATTGAAATAGACAACTTACTCTTAACCATTGCTCTTGCTAAACTAAATACTATAAATCCAGGCATTTTGGGCCATAGCGACACTAAAGAGATTCTGATCGATCAACCCATAGAAATATCTGTATCTAGTATTTTAGAAGTATCAAAAATCAAAGTCTTGCAATCCAAAGATGTAATTCCCTTTATAATTAGTTATCCTAAGATTAAATTTGCCTGCAAAAAGGTTACCGTATTCCCGGTGGCACATCACGGCAGAATCATACAGCTCCCGGACAATAACAACACAGTGGCTGAATGCGATACTAAGGTCGTAGCGGTCAACTGTGCCGCATCAACCACAACAACATACTGTGAGCTAGCAGAAAACGGCACATGCGCACAACAGCTACACTCTGGAGAAGTGGCCCATTGCAGGACACAACCAAGTTACCTGAGCCCCATCATGATCATCGAAGACGGAATAATCATCATCAATGACAGCCCCGCCAGAGTGAACACTGATGACACATCAGAGCTACTAATCGACGGCCACCATAAACGGGACACAATACGTCAACCGGAATAACATTCCGAGGCGTTTCCCAGGGATCGCGATGTATCCGATGCTGAACATCACCGGACATGACAGTATACTGAGCATGCCTTTCCTACACCGACTGAGTTCTGAGAACTTAGCCTACATCCAGGAGCTCAGGAACGCATCGGCGGGAAGCTCGGTTTCTGTGATTGCATTCTTGGGACGTTGACTACTATCATCATCATATGTGCTCTCACCTTTCTCAAGCAACGGCAGAGAAGAGTTAGAGATGCGCAAGAGCTAAACCAGGTAATTGCGAGCATTGCCATAACCGAGGACGGCAATGTCTTGAGAGGGGGAGCAGTTAACCAGTAACCATGGGCCCCCTCGCGTTGTATGTTTGTGACATCACAAATATGCAGTGTAAGCATAACCATCGGTCACGCGGCTCACATCCGCCGCTGTTTGCATTCCTTTGAATAGTGCATAGACAGTGGTCGGTGGTCTTAGCTCCAGACATCGTAACTGGATGCCTTGCACATGCCGCAAGGTCAGCACTTTTGGCGATCACGCCAGCGGCAGTCCATCCGCTCGATCCGTCGCTCTGCCAACTGCGACGCCAGCGTCGCTGCATACCATGCCACCAGCTAGGGTTTGTGTTAAGTTCTTTTGCCTTTGTAATTTAGATTTTAAGTAATTCTCAAGAAGACAAGACGTGTCTAATAAAGAATACAAGTCTCAAACGCATTCTTCGGATTTGGACTACTGGAAACGGGTCTCGCATACACCTGAAGAACAGCATAATTTGCACATTTCCCGCCAAAACATGTGTTATTTAGCTGCATTGTTCCATTAATATTAATCTACTAACACCTTGGCCCATAAGGAGGTGGAAAATATTTATGTATGTCCATTAATCGGCATCATCCGGGGTGCCACAACATCATGTATATTTGGGATCAAGGAGATTTGTAGATGTTCTGAACAAAACCATAAGTGCCACAGAACTTTGAGAGATTTCAGGCTTCGAAATTTTTGCCGGAGTGAAAATGTACAACGTGAACAGCGACAAAACGTTGTCACTCTTCAAGAGCAAAATGTTCCAAAATGCCATCCCATTTTTATTTTTTTCAGTGTGAATCTTAGGGTACTATCATTGTTTGTTAATAATTGGAAAGTAATAACCAGTTTGATTGCAAAGTGCTTGTAATTTCAATACAAACAATTTATGTACTTCATTTTGACAAAAAAAATTAGTACTCTGGCAGCACTATGCATTTCATTCAAACATTTACAAAAAAATTATAAAAACCTGTTGCGAGACTGCTTGCTATTGATGAACAACAGAAAGAACAGTTGATTGTGCGCAAGAAACTCAGGAGCTGCTGATTGCACACACTACGTTCACTCATAAATTCATAAATGTTCTTATATTTTTTATTATTTTTGTTTTACGGTTTTATTTTATTCACAAATTTCGATATATGTAATTATCGAGTGGATAATCAACATTTGTAAGGAAGATAAGCATGATTATGGTGATGTAAATGTTTTTGGCGCTCTATGTTGCTTCTTCTTACTTCAGATATTCACACTCGTCATTAACACTGCAAATATTGCCACTTAATAGAAAAAAGGTGCGGTGCAGTAACTTTATTAAGTACCCAATAAATTGGTCTCTACTTATAGATGCAATTATACCAATGCATACTATATATTTTTTTACATGTTTTTAACATTAACAATAGCAAGATGTGACATAGTCATGACTCCGAAAATTTTTAAATTAACTGACAAACTATGGGCTGCTCTATATTTCGAGACGGTGATGCACGGTAACAGCTAAAACCAAATTGAACTCGAGATTTTTAATAATTAAAAGTAATAATTATAACGATTGCATAATTAAATTGTTTTTAGCGAAAATTTGCAAATTTATTGAAATCATACATAATATAGGAGATCTAGACCAAATCTTGAAAATCTGCAAAAATACTAGAAACTTAAAACATTTAAAAACATCTCCAACGAGGCTATGTGGCACCTATAATCTGCCAAATCTAAGAAAAAGAGTGAATGAACATGTTCACTTACTCGTTCAGTTTAGTGAACACCTCTTTATTGTTCACTCACTTATGAGCAACCCAACACTGGTAGAATGAGTGTTATAAAATGTCAATGACGTGGCTATTAATACGACGATTTCAATTGTAGCAAAGCAGTTGACCGGCGTAGACGGAGAAATTAAGCAGGCGGTGGTGTTTAGACAGTATTCATATTAAATATATTTCTGATTGAAGCGAGTATTTAACAAAATCGAACAAAATGTGGCGCTCCGTAGCTGCATTGCTTATTTTTGGCTTCATTGCGATTGCAAACGCCGCTGAGCAGGATGTGCTGGAACTCGGCGACGATAATTTTGTGTCGACTTTGAAGCAGCATGAAACCACATTGGTTATGTTCTATGCACCCTGGTAAGTGGTGGGTGAGTGGGCGTGGCAGAGGCTGCGTGCAGTCGCAGTTGTAATTTACAAATAGCATTCAGTGCTCCCCATTGTTCTGTCTATCAATGTACTTGTGGCGAATTAATAGTATCAAAGGTACACGTCAGCGGTGGCGAGTGAAAAAACGGCGTACCGGGATTAACTTGTCGGTGTCAGCCATTTTAGTGGGTGAATGTGTGCACACTTGCAAACATGTACATATGTATATGGATATGCATGTGTGTACAAATGTTAGCTTTCGGTTGGGTGTGTGTGTGTGTGTGTTAGGGCTGATAGTAAAGAATGCTGTAAACTTGTCTGCAATGAATTTGTTCTATGAATGTGTGTGTGTATACTACGTATACGAATGCATGTGTATGTAGACAAAGAGTAAAGCGATTAAAAGTTTCTTGGCACGAAATACCGGCCGGCAAAGCAAGTTCTCTATCTAAATTTCGTAACTATCGCTCTCGTCTAATTGAGCATTGTAGTGGAAAGAGCTAGGGAAAGTCTTATCAGCTACAACATAAGCACAAAACAAGCGTTTTTAATTGCGGCGTATTTCGACTAGATTGTGATAAGGCAAACATTAACATTAACTGCGCCATGATAAGGACCACGAACTCTTAAAGACATCTAATTTTGAGGAAGTTGTAAGCGTTTTGATAAAATACGCACAGTTACTCACATTTTCTAGAACTTCGTGACGTGTCTTAAAAACTTGTATATTGACTCTCTTATTAGGTGCGGCCATTGTAAACGGTTGAAGCCCGAATACGCTAAGGCAGCTGAGCTGGTCAAGGATGACGAACCACCAATCAAATTGGCCAAGGTAAGCAGGACATGGAGTAAAAACCCATAAATAACATTTCTCATTGAATTTCGTTACCCACACAGGTCGACTGTACCGAGGCTGGCAAGGAGACGTGTAGCAAGTTCTCGGTGAATGGTTATCCAACACTGAAGATCTTCCGTCATGACGAGGTGTCACAGGACTACAATGGACCACGAGAGGCCAATGGAATTGTCAAGTATATGCGCGCTCAGGTAGGACCTGCTTCCAAGCAAGTGCGCAACGTTGAGGAATTTAACAAATTCCTGGACACCAAGGATACAACAATCTTTGGCTACTTCAGCGATGTGGACTCCAAGCTGGCCAAGACCTTCCTGAAGTTCGCTGACAAGAACCGCGAGAAGTATCGCTTTGGACACAGCGATGACAAGGAGGTGCTGAAGCAGCAGGACGAAACGTAAGCAAGATAGGGATCATTCATCATTCATCCATCATGCCATTCATATATATTTTTTAATTAATAAATTGTTGAGAATTACTCGTTATCCATTTTATAAGATCAATCAGATCAAAAGCTTTCATAGCATTGTGTTTAATTTGTTATGAGAAATCACATCTAGTCGTAAGATATGTTTCCCTAACTTGTAATCATAACCATAAATATTGTCTGGTTGTTTCTTCCACACAGCGATAAGATTGTTCTCATCCGCGCGCCACATTTGAGCAATAAATTTGAGGCTTCCACCATCAAGTTCGAAGGCAGCTCCGAAACTGATCTGGCAACATTTATCAAGGAGAATTTGTAAATTATCCATACCATACACACCATATCAGTTGGCAAGCTAACACTTTTCTTTATAGCCATGGCTTGGTTGGTCATCGCACACAGGATACATCTCGCGATTTCCAGAATCCCTTGATCACCGCTTACTACAGCGTCGATTACCAGAAAAACCCCAAGGGCACCAATTATTGGCGTAACCGTGTGCTTAAGGTTGCGAAGGAGTTCGTGGGCCAACTCACCTTTGCGATTAGCTCCAAGGATGACTTCCAGCATGAATTGAATGAGTACGGTTATGACTTTGTCGGTGATAAGCCCGTCATTTTAGCTCGCGATGCCAAGAATCTCAAGTATGCGCTCAAGGATGAATTCTCAGTAGACAGTCTGAATGATTTCGTCGAGAAGTTGCTGGCCAATGAATTGGAGCCTTATATTAAGAGCGAACCAGTACCAGAGTCCAATGATGCACCTGTCAAGGTTGCTGTTGCCAAGAACTTTGATGAAGTTGTTATCAACAACGGCAAGGATACACTGGTTGAGTTCTATGCCCCATGGTGCGGTCACTGCAAGAAATTGACTCCCATCTACGATGAGCTGGCAGAAAAGCTGCAGGACGAGGATGTTGCCATTGTCAAGATGGATGCTACGGCTAACGATGTGCCACCAGAGTTCAATGTGCGCGGCTTCCCAACGCTCTTCTGGCTGCCCAAGGATTCGAAGAACAAGCCTGTTAGCTACAACGGCGGTCGCGAGCTTGATGACTTCATCAAGTACATTGCCAAGGAGGCGACCACAGAACTGAAGGGCTTTGATCGCAGCGCCAAGCCCAAGAAGACCGAGCTGTAAGCCAACAACACGCAGCTGCGTCTGCATCTAAATTTAGTCTGTAACTAAATAGCATTTCCATATTTTTGTAAAATCGAATGCATTCTCAGAAACGAAACAAAAAACAAAATGTAAACAAAACTTGTATTAAATTATTTAATAGTGTGATTACTTAAATTTCAATTACTGCTGTCAATAAACCTAAACATAACTCTCTTATCAATATTCAAAATTTTTCAACTTTATACTCGGCAACTCTTACCCCGACGTTGAAAAATTTTATTGATTGCTGCCATTCAGATGATGCATCGGTTCTTTGCACTTTTTCCGATACCAGTCGGGTAGAAATGTATGATCATTGCGCTCCACGGCCACTTTGTATATGAAATTTTCGGTCTCTGGCTCGTATTCAATCAGAAAAACGGTGCTGGCACTATCCACGGTCGCCATTACCTGCTTGACTTCGTTCAAGAAACGTAACATGAAATAGCTACAAACATGAACTGACGAATTGTCCATCTAAATGTTAGAGAATACATTCAATTCCTTGTAACTATAGAAGACTCTCAAATGACTTACGAGCTCCTCCCAAAGATTTCGTATCTCCAATTTATTAATTCGATGCACAACCGCATCCTGATCATGGAGGGCTACGTGAATAGTTTTAATTCCGGACAGAAAACACTGTGCCCACCACAATAGCACCTCATTGCGATAATGAGCTCTCCATTCTGCACTAGTCATTGTATCCAAGCGCAGCTGCAGATCCACAAACTGTCTGGGTTGCCCAATGCTGCAAATGGTAAGTAAAAATATTAGAGTAAATTTCTAATTTTCAATGAATTAACTTACAATTGATTGTTGCTCTTATCGGCAATGACTGGAGCATCGAGTAATATACGCAAGCCTTCGCAGGTCATTTTAAATACTCCATAAAGTTGACCATCTTCCAGTCTCTGTTCATAGGTGTCAATTGGATACATACTCTCAACTGGAAAATGGGATCTGTTTAGGTAATAATTGTAAGATAATTGATTATTTTAATTACCCCTGGACACCAGACAGTGTTGTCGCAACTTTTTTAGCCAAGTGTTTGTGATTAATTTTTTGAAATGCTCTTCATCCAATGGTTTGACTTCCTCTGCATCTGGCACATGGCACAAGTAGATGGTATTGCGGTATCTGCTTGCCGCTATGGACCACTTCTTATCGCTATGGTGGGGGGAGCACATAAGGCGCACCAACAGATCTCGACTACAGACAATGTCGCTTTCGAGGATCAGTTGTTGTCGTTCTTTCGTCGACATCAAGAATAACAGCAAAGTGTCCAAATAGCTTCGACTTGCGGTGAACTCGACATCTTCGTCCTGAGGCAAATTCTCGGTGGGCCGTAAGGTGAAGGGACACGTGACTGACGGGTCAAAGAAGCGCATTCGAGTGCTAAAATTCTCAAATTGTCCTTCGGGTGAGACGCTGTAGACACCAACATTTTGGGGAGGCGTCACATTGGGAAACATGGACTTATCATTAGGTGCACGTAGTTTGACATTTAATATTTTATAATTAGAATACATTGCGCTTTAATTTTTTCAAAAGTTATTTTGGTTGGTTTTAAGCAACACTGAAAGCACCGTTACAATTTACACATGCTTCTTCTTATTTTCGTGCGTACTCATTCACAACGAAAATGTAAACAAACTTTTGCGTGCACATTTGAGTTCAACATTTGCTGTCATTTTTAGCTTCAACAAGTGCGGTCACACTTCAACCGTGCGACTGCACTGCACGTGTTTTAAAAATTCGCTTTGACGATATACGATGTACGTCGTTTGAAATAATAGTGCGTTTAAATACCGTTTTAATGCACTCAAAAGCAACGTTATGGACGTGAACATCAACAAGCTGCGGCGCAGTGCGCAACAGCTATTACAGCGAACCGCCAGTCAGCCTCAAGAGGATGTGTTCATCTTAAGTTTGCAAAAGTTTCTCAACAAGAAAGTAAGTGAGCACGTTTTACGGACATGGCAGACAGAAGTGAATATTAATTCTGTATTACATCAAGCGCTTTGTGGAACAAGATGTGGAGCGATTGTTCGGCAGTCTCAGTCAGCAGTTGACGGTGTCTGACTACACCGTGCCTATCGCCGTCAGTTTTGAAGAACAACTGTTGCTGTTGCTCACGATGTCGTTGCAATGTGAACCAGCGGAACATGTGCAGCAATATCGATTGGAGTCGATGGCGTTGGCCAAGTTGTTGCCTGTGTCCGTTGATGCGAAAAGGTAAGTCAATTACACCGTGGGTCTGCAAATCATTCACGACTTCCACTTTTCATATAGATTTGCCAAGAGTTACTTTCGAAACAAGCCAGCGCCGTTCGATGTGCAATCGAGCAAAAAACACATGCAGAACCCCAGCAAAAAGGCAAAAAAGTCACCATCAAATGGTTGTACAGACGCGAAAGAAGGCATATCAGCTCTAGACATTGTACAATGCTGCTACCAATTGTTGAAGAGCGATGCAGTCTATTACAGAGAACTGTGGGACTGGTCACAATTTCTTAACAATTACTCCCAACAGGATTTCGCCTGTCAGCTGACAAGTCTCTACTGCAATCACATCATGGCGATGCTGACTGACATGACAGCCACACAGTTGTACCAGCTGAATGCACAAATTTCAGCCAAGATTCAGCTGTCTTTTGAGGAACATCAGCGACTGGCGACTTGGCCGGAATGTGAATACTTGCCCGATTTAACGGAGCAACAGTTGACAATAAAGCTAGAGAAGTCAAATCAAACAGTGACCAACATCGAAGGCGTGCTTATGCCCATCTTCAACAAGGACAATCAGAATTTCTATGCCGAGACTGACGGATGCTATGATCGCATCGTTAAAGTCGACTCTACCATTGTTAATCTGCGCAGCATTGCATTGGGCGTGTCAGCGGCCAAGCCCATTTGTCTGTCTGGTCCAGTTGGATGCGGCAAAACCACGCTGATTGAATACTTGGCACGTAAGACTGGACGCATTTGTCCCAAGCCAAAAGAAATTGAGACACGGGATAAAGCATTATGCGAAGCGCAAGAGGAGGATGAATTAATTAAGCCAAAAAGGAAACCGAAATCAGACAAAAATGTGGGAGGCAAGCGTAAAGCGACTGAACAATCATTGGAAGACCTAATGGTTATGGAGGATGGAGATGCGCTTGCCAAAAGAAATGGATTCTTACGCATACAGCTGGGTGATCAGACCGACAGCAAAATGCTATTGGGCCAATATCGTTGCACAGACGTGCCCGGCGAATTTGTGTGGTTGCCGGGAGTGTTAACACAGGTAAATATACTGCATACAATGCTGTTGTATGTATTCTCTCATTTATGTATTTTCTACAGGCTGTCATGCATGGCTATTGGCTGCTACTGGAGGATGTAGATGCAGCCACGCAGGACACTTACACGATATTAAGCAGTCTGCTGGAGCGTAATTCATTGAGCGTGCCCGGCTTCAGGGACTGTATGAAGATTGAGCCAGGCTTTCAGCTGTTTGTTACTGTGCGGTAAGTTGAGCCACCAATTAACCAATTAAATATATAAACTATATATTTATGCTCAACAGCACCAACAAATCGTCAACGAACTCAAGTCAAAAGTCGCTTTACTCTCTGTTGGAGAAATACCTGTATACCATTAACATTTTGCCACTTTCTCGCAACGAACTGTGCAAAGTTGTAAGCACCAACTATTCCAAGCTGGCAACTGTCGCCAATCGCATTGTCGATGTTTTCTTGACCTTCTCCAGTGGCGACCACTCTTCAGCTGATAATTTGCGCCAGCAGGAAAACAATGACAAGGCCGACACCACGGAAAACTATGTTGCCTTGCCATTTGAGCAAGTGACGCTCTCCTCCATGCCCAACTCTGGGCGTCTGGTGTCCACGCGTGATCTGGTCAAGTTGTGCCAGCGTGCCAATGCTCAGTTCTCGGTGACCAGCGCTGAATGTGCTTATTTCGTCTTCCAAAATGCAGTCGACATCTTTTGTTCGTATTTACCACAGAGCAAGGAGAAAACTGCGCTGGTCACAAACATTGGGGCGAAACTGGGTATCATAAGGTCACGATGCGAGCATTTCGCCAATGACTACAAACCGGATGTGGAATTTGGCAAAGAATACTTTAAAATTGGACGTGCTGCACTACCAGCAAAGCTAGAGGAAGAGGCGGTAAATGTGCAGCAAAGCCACATAAAAAGACAGAAGCTAACAATGCAGACCCAGAGAGCTGTACCCAAGATGCAGGCGAAGCGTGCCGTCTTCTCCTTTACACGCCTTGCCAGCTGCATTCTGGAACGCATTGCCGTCTGCGTGAGTCACTCGGAACCAGTGCTGCTGGTGGGTGAGACTGGCGTGGGCAAGACGTCATCTGTGCAGTATTTGGCGGAGCGTACGGAACACAAACTGGTGGCCATCAACATGAACAATCAATCGGATGTATCTGATCTCATTGGTGGCTTTAAACCAGTCGAACTCAACTATGTACTTGCTCCTTTACGCTACGAGTTTGAGCATCTGTTTAGTGAAACTTTTAATACGGAAAAGAATGAACAGTTTTTGTTGATCTTTGCCAAGCATTTCAACAGTGGACGCCACAGCGTCATCATACGCACCATGCTCAATGTGTGCAATGGCATCTTTACCAAGTCGGAGCACAAGCATAATCCGTTACTGCCCCGATGGCAGACGTTGCATGAGAAGCTGCAGCGTCTGCAGACGCAGCTGGACAAGAGCATCAATATATCATTTGCCTTCATACCCGGCTCCCTGGTCAACAGCATCAGCAATGGCGATTGGGTGCTGCTGGACGAGATTAACTTGGCTTCGGCCGAAACACTGGAGTGTCTGTCCACCATTTTGGAGCCGGAGGGATCGGTTGTGTTGCTGGAACGTGGCGACTTTATGCCGGTGAAGCGGCATCCCGACTTTCGCATATTCGCCTGCATGAATCCCAACACAGATATTGGCAAAAAGGACTTGCCCGTTGGCATACGGAATCGTTTCACCGAATTCTTTGTGGACGAACTGACTACAGATACGGATCTGAGCCTGCTCGTCGGAGACTATCTGGCCAATTCGGGCATCCAGCGAAAATCTGTGCATAGCATTGTCCAGCTCTACAAATCACTGCGACGACTTTCCGAGCTGCAGCTCAACGATGGCCTCGGGAACCGTCCTGTCTACTCGCTGCGCACGCTCTGTCGCAGTTTGAGGATTTGCGCCCGGAATTTATGCGGTTCCATTGAGCGGAACCTGTACGAGAGCTTTTGCTTGAGTTTCCTCACTCAACTGGATCCAGAATCGTATCAACTGGTGCTGTTACTCATCCGTGATGCACTGCTGCACAATGCCAAGGCTGTGCTGAATCATTCGCTGCCGCAGCTGGGCGAGAATTACCTACAGTTCGAGGGCTATTGGATACAGGAAGGTGGACTGGAGTTGCAGCCATGCGAGCACTACATTCTGACGGACAGCGTCAAGAAGAATCTGCAGGATTTGGCCCGAATCATTTCGATTGGCAAGATGCCTATCTTGCTGCAGGGTCCGACAAGTGCGGGCAAGACCAGTTTGATTGACTATGTGGCCAGGAGGAGTGGCAACCGTTGTCTGCGAATCAACAATCACGAGCACACCGATCTGCAGGAGTACATTGGCACCTATGCCGCTGACGTCACCGGAAAGTTGAGCTTCCGCGAGGGCGTTTTGGTGCAGGCCATGCGACATGGATATTGGATGATTTTGGATGAACTGAACTTGGCCTCTACGGATATTCTGGAGGCCTTAAATCGTGTGCTCGACGACAATCGCGAGCTGTATATTGCGGAGACCCAAACGCTGATCAAGGCGCATCCCAATTTCATGCTCTTTGCCACACAGAATCCACCTGGACTCTACGGTGGCAGGAAGACGCTGTCGCGTGCCTTCAAGAATCGTTTTATCGAGTTGCACTTTGCGGACATACCGCGAGTCGAGTTGGAGATCATATTGGAGCAGCGTTGCCTCATTCCCGCCTCCTATGCCCGCAAGATGGTGCAGTGCATGACGCAGCTGCAGCAGCATCGCAAGAACACCTCCAAGCAGGTGTTTACGCTGCGCGATCTTTTCCGCTGGGGCAATCGCTATACACTGGCGGACAAGTCTCTGCAGCTGGACACAAAGTATGATTGGAATCAGCATCTAATCGAGGAGGGTTACCTGGTGCTCTCGGCAAAGGTGCGCACATCGGAGGAACTTCATCTTATTGAGCAGACGCTGTACGGCAATTTCAAGAAGCGCGTCGACTTGGAGCTGCTCTTCGACATTCACAGCAAGCGGGAGAGCTCTGCTGTGAGTCGCCAAATCCTTGCGGCCATTCGCAACTTCAAGCAACGCGGGGACATTGTCTGGACACGCAACATGACCAGGATGGCAGTGCTGACAGCCAAGGCGCTGCAGTTCGATGAGCCAGTGCTGCTGGTGGGGCCAACTGGCTGTGGCAAGACCACAGTTTGTCAGCTGCTCGCCAGCATTGCGAACGTGCAGCTGCGCATCCTAAATTGTCACATGCACACGGAGGGAGCAGACTTCTTGGGCGGATTGCGTCCCTGTCGTAGTCAGGATAATCAAACGCAGAAGCTGTTTGAATGGGCCGACGGACCGCTCATCTATGCCATGCAGGAGGGTTCGTACTTCATGGCCGACGAAATCTCGCTCGCTGAGGATTCAGTTCTCGAGCGTCTCAATTGCATATTGGAACCGGAGCGCAGTGTGTTGTTGGCGGAGAAGGGCGGAGTTGTTGAGGAGAATGTGGTCGAGACTGATCCTAACAATATTCACAAGGACTTTGTGGTGCAGGCCAAGGCCGGTTTTCAGTTCCTTGCCACCATGAATCCAGGCGGCGACTTTGGCAAGAAGGAATTATCGCCAGCGCTGCGGAATCGCTTCACTGAGGTCTGGTGTGTGCCCTCGGACAACAAGGCGGATCTCATTGCGATTGCGCAGAACTGCATGAATCGTGGCGAAACCAACAGCAGCTGCTTACAGAAGGATACACGCAAAATTGCCGAATATTTGGTGGAAATTGTACTCTTCATACGCGACTCAAACGAGAAGTTCAGGTTCTCGGTGCGCGACATCTTGGCCTGGGCCAACTACATGGTCAGCAATGCGCAGCTTACATTTGCCGAGCAGGTCATCTTTGGACTCGAGACCATTTTCCTGGATGCCCTTGAGATGCTGCCACATGAATCCCAGACTCAAATGGAAGCGCTCAAGACAACGATCATTGACTACGCTATTAAGAAAGCGGGCGAAATACTTGACGAGCACTTTGAGCTATCACAGGTGACCAAGAAGCGTGGCCAGCAGGTGGAGCTGGATGAGCGCAGCTTTGGCATACGACCGTTCTTCATTGATGTGAATGCCGAACGATTGACACCGGCGAATGAGGACTTCCTCTTCGATGCTCCGACCACTAAACAGAATCTATTCCGTCTGCTGTCAGCGCTGTCGCTGCAGAAACCGGTGCTGCTGGAGGGATCCCCGGGCGTGGGCAAAACATCGATTGTGGAGAGCATAGCGCATGCCATTGGCTACCAGATTGTGCGCATCAATCTCTGTGAGCACACAGATCTGGCCGATCTTTTTGGCACCGATCTGCCCGCCGAGGATAATCTACTGGAGCGTGTCGAGGCCCAAAGTCAGCTGGGCAGTTTTGTGTGGCGCGATGGACCGCTGTTGGCTGCCTTAAAGGCGCCCAACACTTGGATCTTGCTCGACGAACTAAATCTGGCACCACAATCGGTACTGGAGGGTCTCAATGCGGTGCTCGATCACCGTGGCGAAGTTTACATACCGGAGCTCAACAAGAGCTTCCAGCTGACGGCTTCCACTCGCATCTTCGCGTGCCAGAATCCCCTGAAACAGGGCGGCGGTCGCAAAGGATTGCCGCAATCGTTCCTCAACCGCTTCAACAAGGTTTATCTGCGCAAGTTGACCACCGAGGATCTGCTACACGTGGTGAACGTCAAGTACGCGAATTACTTTGGGCAGCTCAGCAAACACTTTGGCTCTCTCTTGGAAGCTGAGCAGCTTCCGAAGGGCGATCTCTTTGAAATATGCAGTGGGCACTCCACTGCGGCAGCTGCCGATGAAGTTAGCTTTGACTTGGCTGCCCGCTTGGTGCGCTTCTCGGAGCAACTGGATCGTGGTGTAACCACCATGGAGTTTGGCTACAAGGGCGGTCCCTACGAGTTCAACTTGCGCGACATTCTGCGCTGGTGCGATCTGCTGCACAATTCTGAAACTGGCTATTTAATGCTATCCGAAGCAACTACTTTCCAAGTGGCCTTCAACGACTTTTTGCTCACCCTGTACGAGCGCATGCAATTGGTTTACTATCAACGCATGCGCTGCGACCAGGACAAGCTGTATATTAGAAACATCTTTGGCAGCGTTTTCAATTGCGATTCCGAGCAGTTGAATGCCATTGCAGAGGATGTTTCACTCTATTGGACAGCGGACAAGGTGTATCTCAATAATGTCGTATTACAGCGCGAGCAGGTGGGAGTTTTGGGGGCTGCTCAGCGTCAAGAGCAGGCTCCACTGCTGTTGTCCAGCCAGCGACAGTTGCTTAAGCAAATTGTGGAGACGGTGCATATGGAGAAGCCTCTGCTGATCTGCGGTGCCACAGACTGTGGAAAAACCAAGTTGATCGATGCTCTGTGCGTGCTCTCGAATCGTGTCTGCAACTCGGACAACATTGATGACTCTGTTACGGGCAGCTTCCAGCAGGTGACGTGATCCTTTCTTTTAAATAATTATTTAATAATCTAATTTTTCTTCAGATTGATCTGAATCGTCATTTGGAGGAGATCTACAAGAGTGTGCAGGCTCTAGTCTTTGGCGTTGTGCAAAAAGCTTTTCTACTGCAGCAGGAGTCCACGTTTGTGCAGCAACTGTGGAGCACTTGGAGCAACTACAACCAGCTGGTGCGGGTTGCCACAGGTGAGTAGGGAAAGAGTTTTTTTTTACACGTCTTTGTTGATTATATTTTGAATTGTAGACACGCAGCAACAGAGCGTCGCAGAGGAGCTGCAATTGTTTGAGCAGCGTCTGTCGGCGCTTGGCGAGATCATCAAAAAGTTGCTGGAGACGCCACAGCAATGTCGCATTGCGCTCTTCGAGCAGCTGGGCTATAATAAATCGCAGCTCACCCAGCTGCAATCTTACGTCAAGTCTACAGAGTCGCTCAACACTGGCGGCTCCTTTGAGTGGGTTGATTCACGCATTGTGACATCGCTGAAATGCGGCCAATATATTTTGTTGGAACACGTGAATCTCTGTTCTTCAGCTGTGCTAGATCGCCTGAATCCCGTATTCGAGCCCAATGGGAGCCTACTGATTGCAGAGAAGGGCATCAGCGCCCAGGATAGCGCCGAAGTGGTGCGAAAATCTCCCAACTTCCGCGCCTTTCTCACAGCGGATCCCAAGAATGGTGAATTGTCGCGCGCCATGCGCAATCGTTGTGTGGAGCTGTCGCTATCGATGCCCAAGGATGCCTACAGCATTGATGATATGCGAGCCATTGTCCACGGTCAAGGCGTTCATCAGATTGCAGCCATCAACTGCATGTTAAGCATTCATCGTCAGATCACTCAGCTCACCGAATTCAATGCCTACACTATATCGCATCTGACGCAGGTTGCGTTCCTTAGCTCCGCCTACAAGCACATTGGATACGGGCTGAAGCGAGCCATCTACGTGGCCGCCATGGAAGTCTATGTCTATGCAGCCAACATGGATTTAATGGGCTTTGGCCTGTCCTACTATCAGAACAAACTACGCGAAGTGGTGCTGTCACAAACGGAATCTTACGGGGACGACGAGATAAATGCAGAACAGCGAGAGGATTATCTTGCTGATGTTATACTCTTTACGGATGATCTTAACGAAATGTCACTCATCAAACTGCAGACGGCTGCATTGAAGCTGTTGCTGCAGACTACCGACAAAGAGGTGGTGCCTAAGCAGCAGTTGGTATCGCTTTTTCAGCACATGGAATCGCTTAGTTTGGATGAACTGAATGTGGAGCAACTACGACGCTATTTCCTGTGCATGCTGTACGAGGTTAGCTCCTTTGGTGACCTGCAACTGAGACATCTCTATGCCCAGCAATCTCTCATGCAGCAGCCACAACTCCAGCAATTGTCGACAAGATTCTTTGACTGCTTGCGACTGCAGGGACAACGCTTCCAGCTGAGGTTGACAGATCTGCCCTGGCACAGAAGACTGTTTCCTCGACTGCGCGACTATGCAATAACGCCGCAGCCGGGCGTTACCGATGACAGCGCCTTGGCCCTGAGTGCAGGCTTATGGGCGCAACTGCTGCTCGAGGAGATTCCCAAACGAGCAGTAAGCAATCTGCAGCAACTTGATGCTCTACAATATTCACAGGCATTACTAGGCCAAAATATTACCGACAAATATAGCAACGACTTTTTACGTAACCTCTCCAGCTTCCTCGATGCACTGCGTGATGCACTGCAGCAGCATTTGAGCTCTGTCAAGTTTGAGCTATCGCATTATGCCAGATTCTTGACCAAATTGCATTGGTTCAATCGCTTGCTGGCGACATCGCAGCAGCGACTGCTGCAGAACAATGAGTTGTATGTGCCGCTGATGCACAAACTGGTTCTTCACTTCAAGTGGCTGGAGAAGCATCTGCTTGCTGGCATCCTAGAGGCATGTCCAGAATTCTTTAAGGTGCACCAAGCTCTGCGTGTCAGTCTCCAGAAGATGGGCAACTACGTGCAGGACGCGAAGCGACCCATCAATAAGGCCAGCAAGTTTTATGCGAAGCACTTTACACAATTCCAGCCCTATTATTTGGAGCAGCAGGTAAGTGATACAAGTGTTCATCATATCGAATTCGATTAATCAAGCAAATTCCTTTCTAGATTGCACTGTTTGAGCAGACGGAACAGCTGCATCAGCTGCTAAATGTGGTGCCGCAATATGGTGGCATGGACAGCAAGCTCTGGCTGCACAAGTGGCTGGCCCTGCAGTCTGATGATGCCCCCAAATGGTGCGCGTTCCAGAGAGCACACATCGAGTGCTTCAAGCTGAAGCAGTTTGAGCAGACTTCCAGCTTACAGGATAAAGAATTGGCGGCTCTGTTGCTTCAACTACAAACCGAGTTAAAGAACAGACAGGACAATGAAGCAGTAGCTGATTTGGATATGAACATTGATCTGACGCAGATCAAACTATTGCTGTCTGGCGGGAAGCTGGAGCCGAGCGACGAGCATGTGGTTGAACTTGATGCCAAGCAGCTGCAACTTTATCAGTTGCTGGTGCCAGTACTGCGTGAATATTTCATGGAACGCGTTCTCAGTCGCTCACTTCATGCGGACTTCGATGAGCAACTGAATCGGGATTACAGCGAGCAGTTAATTACACTCAATATCCAGCTCTGGAGGTGTCTAAATTCGCTTGACAGTCCAACACATGGCAAGATCTTGTCAGCGGCCAAGCAACTGCAGCAGGTGACTGACTTGAAACAGCTGCTGGAGCAGATCAACGGCAGCAGCTGCTACAAATCATTGCGCACCTATCAACGTCAGTATTTGAATGCGCTGCAATGCTATCAGCTGGAGAATCTCGCTACACGCATCGATTGCGCCCAGCCGCCAACGGAAACGGAACTCTCGAGTCGCTATAGCTATCAGGGTCCGCCGTTGACCAATGCGATGCTGGCTTTGATTTGCCAGCCGAGTGGGCAACTGGTGTCAGTGCCACTCAGTGAGCTGCAGCCTTGGCGACACTCGTTGCAGCAATCGCGCCAATTGGTCTGGCAGAATGCCCAGCTTGTGAGTCGTCGTCACAGTCCAGCGCTGAACAATCGCCAGCTCGCGCAACAGAACGGCAGTCAACTGCTGCGGGAACTGGAGTATATGCAGCAAATGCAACAGCAGCTCCAGCAGACCGACGAGGGTTTCGAGAGCTGCATCGCAGACTTGCAACAGTTGGTGCACGAATTGGAACTTGATAATCAGCGGTCAGCATCGTTAAGCAGCTCCTTCGATGCAGCGTTGGCGACCACTTTGATTGGCGCCTTGGAGCTAAGTGTGCTGACATATGCCCCACTTATCGATCCCGTGGAGAAGCATCGACTGAAGAATCTATATATAGCCGAGGACATTGATTGCCTCACCCACCTAAGTGCCGCCTATGACTTCATGAAGATCATTATGAACTATAAGCACTTTGGTCAGCAGATCTATGAGCAGCTGCAGCAGCAGTTGCTCGCGGCGCGTCAGCAGCAACAGCAGCTTAATCAGAAGTTAGCGCTGCGACCCGAGCAGTGTCTGTATGCCTTACTCGTCCAGGATCTAACGCACTTCCTCAAATCCAATTGCGACTGCACATCTTTGCACAAAACAATCACAGCCATCCGAGAGAGTTGGTCCCACTTGGTGAGTCCACAGTTGGCTAATCCAGCACAGCTGAGGAGCGGCGCTGAGCTGCTCAATAAACTGGAACTCTGGCTGGCAAATGCCCAACGCTTTGTGCATCACACGCTCGCCCGCTATGCTGCCTACTATCAGGACTTTGTGGTGCCCATCAAATGTGCCGTCAATCAAATGCGTTTCGGCTTGGAGCAACTGAAGGTGCTCATCAGTCGGCTTCTCTTGGCGGGCAGCGCAGGTGAGGCACAGCGATTGGAGCATACTATCGGACAGATCGTGCAGTTCCCCTCGCAGCGTCCACTGGCCATCAGGAACAGCCATGTCTATGGCTTGCTGGCTAAATTGCCGCACTGCGAGCACGAATACTTCCGCCTGCTGAAAGCAAAGCTAAGCGAGCTGCGCAACTTCATCACCATTGCTTCAACCATTGATGAGACTATATTTGCTGCCTACGACGATGCGTTGAGCATCTGCAATCAGACCTGGCAGTTCGAGGAGAAGCGACGCAATGATCAGCGCGCCGAGGAGGAAAGTCTCTACAAGACAAAAACCATTGGTGGCATCGAAGACGACGAGGTGCTTGAACTGCAAGAGATTGAGGAGAACTTTCCCACTCATCTGGACGAGGACTTTGCTGAGTTTGTAGATCAACCCACCTTGGAACAGGTGCTCAAGTTGGACAAGAAGGCCAACACCAAAGCCAAGCTGGCTGAGATTGTTAACGAGCAGGATTACGTGTTCCTTGTGCGCAATTTCATCGAGGTGATGAGCAGCCACACGCCAGTTAACTACAAGGATCAGGAGCAGCAATCACAGCGTGACGAACTTCAATTAATTGCACCATATCAGGCGCGTCTTCAGGTCTTTGCCCAGCTGCATGGACACTACAGGACAGCTCTGAGCCCACAGCTGGACGACAACATATACAATGGCTTGGCCTTCGCTCTGGCGCTGCAGCAACGTCAGCTGAAGGACATTGAGCTGGAGGACAGTCTATCAAGTCGCAGCTACGACTACTACAAGGACTCGAACATCGCCGAGGTCAGTGAATGCATGGGCGTCATGGAGCGCATTGAGAAACGTGTGTTGGTGCAACTGGAACTGTATCCCGAGCATGCTGGTCTCGCGGACATCAAATTGGTCATTGAACGCATTCGCAAGCTGCCCGCCCATGCCAGTGTTGGTCGCTTCAACACCGGGTTCCAGCTGCTGCGCCAAAAGCTGGCACTCTGGAACGAGGTGGCACACAAGAACAACAATCTGGTGTCGGAGGAGATTGAGGTCGCTGAGTTTGTGCAGCGCTGGACGAAACTGGAGCTGCAGCACTGGCGCAACTGCCTCAATCAGACGGGACAACAAGTGGAGCTACAAGCCTATCGCTATTGGTTCTTCATTTACAATTTGCTGCAAGCTGGAGCCGAGCTGCCCGAGCTGATACGCTCGCTGCGACAATTTGTGGAGGCCTCCTGCTACGGAGACTTCCATGTGCGGCTACAGCTGCTGCACGGCTTCGAGATGTATCTGCACAATCGGGAGCGTGGTGGCAAGCAGGAGGAGGCTCAAATCCAACCGCTGATTGCAGCGCTGCACAATCTGCAATTGTATTTCGCACAGTTCGCCAACGAGGTGGCCGAGACCGTGAAGTCGCGTCGCGTGCCTATTGAGAAGAAGCTGCGGGAGTTTGTTAAGATCCAGAGCTACAACAAGGACTTGAGCTACTTTAGCATGCGTAACAATGTGGCCACTGTGCATCGCAATCTCAACAAGTTCCTCAAAGAGCATCGCTTGCAGCTCGAGCAGAAGATCAGTGAGGTTTTCCAGCCAAAGGACGCCACCGTCAAGGACTACAACTTGGACAAGATCAAGTCGGTCAAGGGCAAACCTATGCCCTATCTCATGGACAGTGAACACTTTATGGCCAGCGAGCAGCTGCGTCACAAGTACAATGCTCAGGATATGGGCGAAGAGAATGCCCCAATCTTACAGAGGTTGGGCAAACACTTTGGCACCGCACGCTGCATTGTGGGGGAGACTCTGGAAAACATGGGCTATGGCCTGTTAATTAGCGAGCTGGATGAGCTGGTGGATCAGCAGCTGGAGCGGTGCGAGCATCTGCGCAACCTCAACGTGGATCGCAGCAAGGAACGTCCACAGCAGAAGCTGCAGGCCAAGCAGATCTTGCAGCAGAAGCGCAAAGCATTGACCGATCTCTTCAAGCTGCTCTCACGCCTGGGCCTTAGCTACAAGTCGGGTCTCATGGAGCTCTCGTTGCGCAGCGAATTCGAAAACTTCCAGCTGCCCCCATTCAGCATCAAGGCGATGCTGCCCTCGCTGCATGGCAGTTGGCGACAACTCAACCAGCAGCTGGATCTCTACTACATGAAGAGCGTGTTCAAACTGAAGCTCCTGCAGAACATTATGCTGACCCCACTGTCGGAGCTGGGGCCACCAAATATCGAGCGCATCAAGGGTTTCGCAGTCGATATGTTCCTGCTGGTGCAGCAGCAGCGGGAGCAGCTATCGAGCTCCACTCGACAGTTGCACGAGCTACGCAATGCACTTGACAAACTGTATCAGTTGGGGGAAATTGTGATGCCGGAGCAGGCAACTTCCGGCCAACTGAGCTTTGCCCGCAATGCGGATGAATGCGTCCAGCTGAAGCATAAGCTCTGCCAGATACAGTACGTGCTGCGCCAGTGGCAATTATTGCTCCACTGTGCGCCTAGTCAGGAGCACAGCGAGAACAGCGTGCTACGCCAAGGTCAGACACTGCGTCTGCCTGAGCTGCTGGAACTATGTGGCCAAGTCCTGCGCAGCAGCCAAGTGCTGCAGCAGGAGCTGGAACGTGCGAATGCGGACTTCCTGGACAGCAACAAGCTGCAGCACTATCAGCGCAGCTACCAGAAGATCGTTGACAACATTAAGCAGGCGCTGCTTCTGCTGGAAAATAAACATGAGGAGCACATGCCGCTGGCTCAGCCGCTGCTCACTTTGCTAGGCACACTGGAAAGCACTGCAGCGCCGCCAGCTGCGGATGCGGAGGCCATTGAGCTTGGCAATGTGGATGCAGAGCTGGCAAACATTGCACATGCAGTGCTCTTGGCCCTACAAAAGATCTACAAGGAGCATGGTAAGCAGCCAAACAAAGAGAGCGATGAATTGGACGACGAACTGAAGGAGCAGCATCTGAAGCAGCATTTGACTGGTCAATTGGATGCGGATTGGCAATTGCTAAACATGCCACGCATTCTCCGCAAGCTCTCAAATGTATTACTGGTGCTGAAGCACGCCGTTTCCAGCGAGCAGAAGCTGGTTTGCCTGCGCCATGCTGTGACCTTGTTGCCCGTGCTGAAACAGTATCAACTGCTGGCCGATTACATGCTGCTGCAGCAGCTGGGCACCCACAAGATTTCCGCCAAGATGCTGTCCATTATGCTGACCGCATTCGTGGAGATTGGTAGCAAGGGTTTTTGTGTCCCGCCGGATCTAATGCAGGACGAGGAGGGACAGTCCAAACAGGACTCGAAGAATGGCGAGGGCTTTGGACTGGAAGATGGCACTGGTGAGAACGATGCATCCGATAAGATTGAATCCGAGGATCAACTAGATGATGCCAAAAGGCCAGAGGATCGCAAGGATGAGGGCGACAAGGAAGAGCCCGACTGCAAAGAGGAGAAGGGCATCGATATGAGTGACGACTTTGATGCCAAGATGCAGGATGTGGATAAGCCAGAAGAAGACGATAGTGGCGAGTCCGAAGAGGAGGACGAGCTCAACAAGGAAATGGGTGAAACGGAAGATGGTGCCGAAAAGCTAGATGAACAAATCTGGGGTGATGACGAAGATAAACCAGAGCCAGAGGAAGAGGAACCCGACATGAACGAAGAGGATCAGGGCAAAGGCACCAAGGACGTGAAGGATGAGCACAATGATCTGGACACCAAAAATGATGCGGCCAAAGAGGATGGCAAGGATGAGCATGAGAAGGATGGCTTGGATGCAACAAACGAGCCAAGTGGCGAAGATAAACGCAAGGAGCAGGCCAAGGATATTGATGACATGAAGGACCCAGAACTCGATGAGGAGCAGACGAATGGCATGCACAATGAGCTGGAGGAGCCGCCAGAGCCCGAGGAAATGGATCTTGGCGATATGAACAATGTGGACGAGGGCCATGACAACGAAGATGATCAGGCTAACGATGAGAATCCATTCGACATTGATGCAATGAAGGAGAACATGCAGCCAGCCGAAGAGGCGGAGGAGGATGCCGCAGAGGAAGAGATCAAAGAGGATCAGCCCTCATCTGACGACAGCGATTCCGACGCAGAGGAAACATCTATTGAAAAAGACAAAAACCAAAATGGTCAAGACGATGTAGAAGATGAGGACGGAGCTGCCGAGGAGGAGAAAGAAAACGAGGAGCCGGAAACACAAACTCGCGGAGAGCTCGATAAGAAAGAAGAAGAGGAGCCAGAGGAGACACCTGCTGAGCCAGAGAAACGCGAGGAGAAGCGAGAGGAGCACACACAGTCCAAGGACAAGTCCAGCAAAGAGGAAAATGTGCAATCTGTTCCCGATACGGAACAAAACAGCTCGGCGGACCAGGTGCAGCAGCAGCAGGAAGAAGATGTTAAGCAAGAGCAGAAGATGGACGAGCAGGAAACTGGCGAAGAGAAGGATGGCGTTGGACAGGCTGAAAATGATGTAAGCATTGATGTTTTTCATCTATTTAAAAAGCAACTATTTTCAATTTGAAATTCACATACTCTAGACAAATGATGGCGGTCACCAAGGAGTGGCTGAAACTAAGGAAACCGTTTCCCAGGAGGAGCGAAAAAATGAAAAGCAAACCGAGGAGAAGCGTAAGCAAGGACGCACAAATGAAGAGCGCACGCTAGGTAACTATTGAACAAACATGTTCCGAATCCTCAAATTCTCTAATCTGTGCACGCAGGTGAAACTGAGCAAAACAAACTGAAGCAGCTGAAGACGATTGATCAACTGAAGGAGTCCAAGCAAAACGAGGGTGAGCAGGAGGATCAAGCGGAACAAGACGCAGATGCCGAGGAGTATCAGCATGTGAAGGAGCCAAAGAACAGTGATAAAACTACCTTGGACAATGCCACAGAGGAGCAATCCAAGCAAATCCAACACAAAGAGGACGAAGAGCAAAAGGATGATGAAAACGCCGATACCGAAAATGCTGATCAGCTCATGGAAGAGAATGAGCCCGCAGTGAATCCAGAAGAGGAGCCAAAACTCGAACAACTGAGCTCTGAAAAGACGGATCAGAAGTCCGATAAGCCTTCCAAGACGGAAGATTCAAAGGAACGCCTCGAAACGCCACCCGAGCAAATGGAAGTCGAAGGGGAAATAGTGCCCACAATGACAGTGGAACGCAGTGCTGAGACCACAGCACACAGCAAGTAAGTAAACTATTCAGCAATAGTTAAACTTGCAATACAAATGCAATTCTTAATCCCTGCAGCACTGAACTGCTTATGGATAAAAGCACTCACACCCTGGATCTGAGCACAGCCGAACAAATTGAGTTGCGGCAAATGTACCAACATCAGTTGACCAATGCCAGTGCCGTAAGTTCACAATCGCAATCGCATTGTAGTCAGTGTTTGATTGATTAATCCTTACTTGACAGACACTGCCGCAGCACGAGGATTACGAGAGTTGGTCAAGTATATCAAATCGCATGACTCAAAACGCTCGGGAGCTGTGCGAACAGTTGCGTCTCATCTTGGAGCCAACGAAGTGCACACGTCTCAAGGGTGACTATCGAACGGGACGTCGCATCAACATGAAGAAGATCATACCGTATATTGCATCACAATTCCGCAAAGACAAGATCTGGTTGCGCCGCACTAAGCCGGCGCAGCGAGACTATAAAATTACCATTGCCATTGACGATTCAAAGTCGATGCATCACAACAATTCCAAGACACTCACTCTAGAAGCCATCTCATTGGTGTCACAGGCTCTGACGCTGCTTGAAAGTGGCCGACTGAGCATTATTTCATTTGGTGAAGCTCCCAAAATCATTCTAAATCACACTGAACAGTTTGACGGACCGCGGTTGGTCAGTGCGCTCAATTTTGATCAGGATAAGACAAAGATCGCTGGTCTTCTCGATTTTTTACGCACCGTGAACATAGAGGAGAGCGGACTGGGAGGAGATAATGGGCTTTTTGAGAATCTGTTGCTCGTTCTTAGCGATGGACGCAACATATTTAGCGAGGGTAATCAAAAGGTGAAGAACGCCATCAAATTGGCTCGCTTACAGCGCATCTTCCTCGTCTACATTATCATCGACAATCCCGATAATAAGGTATGTATATAGAATTTCGTTTAAAGTGCTAGTTGCTTTAATTGTGCTCTTTTTCCAGAATTCAATTCTTGATATACAACACGTGGAGGTCAATAAGGATGGTTCGGTTAAGATTAACTCATATCTGGACAGTTTTCCTTTTCCATATTACGTGATTGTACGGGACCTTAATCAACTGCCGCTCGTCCTAAGCGAGGCCATGAGGCAATGGTTCGAATTAGTGAATAGTGAATCGTAATATATCCAATTCCGGTCTACTTGAAAGGCTTATCTTAAGTTAATAATGAACTAATATTTCAATTTTTTTTATTGCACACTTATGTCGATAGTTTTATTTGTTGACTTTGTAAAACTTTGTATATTGTATATAAATATATATAGTATATACACTACTGGACAAAAAAATAAGTACACACTTTCCGCCTATTTGTTGATAAAGGTTTTTCAATAGTTATAGAATATACCGCTGTTAATTGTTTATATTTTGAAAGAATATAGTGTTCTGAAACATTTAAAACAAAAATTAAGGTTGGAAAGCACGTTTTTTGATTGCTCCTCACAAATTTGTGCTGGATGAGCGTTTTTGGTCTGGACAAAATAATAAGTACACTGGAGGTAATTTTGATTTTTATGAGATTAAATGTAAAAATTAGGTAGGGAATGTTGATTTATTTTGACTTCTTGTATATTAAAGTACATGTGAGTTAAACAAATTTTTTAGAAGGACCAAAAAATTCATTATACTTTTAAGGAAAAGACTATAGACGTGAAACTTCGAAAAAATGATAAAAAATCTTCCAGGAATTGTGAAAACTCTTAAAAGCTGGGTATATTTGGTGCAGAATGCCTTATAATTAAAATTACCTACTAAAAAACAAGGACGGAAAAATACATTTTCACAAACAACAGACATTCACATGGTCAGTCTTGAAAAATAGGACATAGGACATGTCCGTCAAGGTCATTTCCGCTCAAATCAGCAATGGAATATCATCTCAAATGGTTTGCCGTTGATGTAAAAAGGTAGATCTACTAGACCCCATACCCCAAAAATGTCCTTTTCTTCGAGAAAAAAATTTGAAGATGAACCAACAGTGTGGCGTCAAGTATTTAGATTAGTCTGGGGCAGAAGGTTCTACAATGTGAAATAAATTTTTGTAGAGCGAAGAAACAAATCTAAATTCTTTTGCTAATGACTACAGACGACATGTAGATTGCTCAAAAGGCAAAAAATCCGAGGTCCTTTACCCAAAGAAGACTTGTAAGGATGTAGGCTGATGCTTAATGGTTTAGAACTGTTCTTTATTTAATGATGTTGGTCGGATTCATCCGTAAATTGATAATATGACCCTATTCAGATAAAAAAATCATTTCATATGATGATTTCATATATTCCCTTCCATACGCTGAGGAAAAAATGTCCTTGTTAAGGGGGTTTCCACAGGATAATGACCCAAAACGCTCGTCAAGACTGGCCAAGGGCTGGTTTACAGAGAACGAGGTATACATAATAAGTTGGCCAAGTCACTTTCTTGGCCCAAACACAATTGGTTACTTATGGGGAGACTTAAAACGGTAAATTGGCATAAATACCTTTACAAAATTCGAAAAATTGTGGAAATTATGTGCAAAAAATGCGGTATGAGATTCGTATGGAGATTTTTTGCAAACTTATTGCTAGAATGACAAAAAACATCGCAAAAGTCTTACAAAATGAGTGTTTCTGAATTTGATACTACCATAAGATTGACATTACTAACAAAACAATAGAAAAAATTTTTTTTTCTTTCGAGTTTTTGGCTTTGTAGAATTGGTGTACTTATTATTTTGTCCAGACCAAAAACGCTCATCCAGCACAAATTTGTGAGGAGCAATCAAAAAACGTGGTTTCCAACCTTAATTTTTGTTTTAAATGTTTCAGAACACTATATTCTTTCAAAATATAAACAATTAACAGCAGTATATTCTATAAGTATTGAAAAACCATTATCAACAAATAGGCGGAAAGTGTGTACTTATTTTTTTGTCCAGTAGTGTACATATATGGGTGTCTTATTTACACATACAATGCATTTGGAATTGTTCTTTTAGATGTCTTGTTCTGTTGTGGTTATATCGCTAATGTAGCACAACTTGTAGTTCAAAAGGATAATCCCTTGAATTAAGGGATTGTCTGAAGAGCTGTGAGTGCTGCCACGACACGCCGCCGCTCAATTTAGCAACAATTTGGAATTGATTAGAGTTTTCAATATTTTTGCTTCCATTACTCGTTTCGATGCTTACATCAATTTTACCTTCGCCAAAGGTTTTCGTCTCGAAAACCAGATTGTAGTGTTTCACTTTAAGACTTGATTTGGTTAAATCAAACTTCCATATTATCTCAGCACTGTCCGTATCCTCTGTAAATATATTTGGTCATAATAATTGTATTTAGATATTGAAGTAAGCCGATATCAAAGGTACCTAATCTTGCCAAATAAGTAACCTTCCAGTCATGTTCCACTTTGCGAAATATGTTCTTTGAGGCGAATTGCGCACTCTGCCAAGTCTTGTAAGATTGAAGTATATTTACCCGACTGCCATCTGCAAAAAGAGATAGATGGGTCGACAGCTGCGATTAGTATCTAATCTAATCGCACTTGGTAATTATGACGCATCAAACCTTTGATAAATCGCTCGTACGTATCGCTGGCGCAGCAGTAGCGTAAATTGAATTGACGCGTCGCCAGTTCATTGTCATTGGGGGTAAATACAAAAATCTGCGATTAAATAAATGCACAAATAGTCTCTGTTCTATAGACAATATCAATTAACAAATAGTGTGACTCACATTGGTAAATGTGTGTTCGCCACGCGACTGTCGCCAAGTCAAACTGCCGGAGCTCCTGCCTTTCAGCTCGTTCTCGGTCGGCGTGCTGTGGAATTTCAAGAATTATTAAATAAAAACAGTTTCCACAATAAATTATCACAGACTGATTTCAAATGCTTACCGCTCCAGGGTCATCTCAATGACCTCGAATAAATTCCGCTGACTTAGGAATTTTTTACGTTCGTCACTCGCAAATTGCTGGCGTTTTCCTCGAATGTCATTCAGAGCTTCAATGAGCTCTTTTTCTGAGCACAGTTTTCGTACTTTTAGGATTTGCTTATGATTGTTCGTATAGCGCCAGGTCACATCCTGAGCATCGTCCCGGGAGTAGGCAAATACGTAATCAATGCTACGTTTCCAGCCATGCTGATACATCAGCGGCGAGTCCACCACATTGTCGGAAGGGTCCACATGCAGCCAACGCAATTGCGTCTCCGAATATACCTCAGTCCACACGTGATCGAAGTGCGAGTGCACTAGGCGAGCATCGTAGTCCAGGCATCTGCAGAGGAATGTAAAGCAATTGGCAAATTCACCGCATCGTCCCTTGCGTGTCACCAACAGCTGTGATATGTCGTTGTAGCGATAGAACTTTGTCTCTTGGCCACAGCAAACAGTTATCTCGACGCGCACATCCCCTTCGGTCTGGGTGCGACGCAGTTTGCCATCCTCACTGCTACAAACCTTACACGGTATTGTGTTGACCCACTCGAAGAATTCGGTTTTGAACCAATTGACCAGCTCAACCAGCAACAGATCACGAAAACAAGGTTCCTTCTCCTGACACTCGCCGGACGCTATCATCTCCTGCATGCCAACAAGCTTTTCGTTGGCATTAGAGGTGAGCGTGTCGACGGGAATTAGGCTGAGGCCGCTGGCTAGTAACGCCTTATCTTCATACTGCATAACGGCATCACTATACAGTTCCAGCGATTGCAGAAATCGGTTGGCAGTGCGCTAGAAATAAGGTATGTTTTATTATGTATGCAGCTAAATATTTAGTAGATCTTGCACTAACAAGGACGCGTGGAAACCGGATGCGCTGTTGATAGGGCACTGAAGGTTTAATGAACAAAGGTGTTGCACATACACCCGGCATTTCTGGCTGTGATGTTGAAACGGGCTTGGCATGATTATTAAGTTGGCCTAGACAAATAAATTTAAATTAATTACAATTGCATATATAAAATCCAGTTTTACTTACTCTTTGGCGCTGTGCCGCTAAGCCAAGCCTCCCGCCGCTTAAGCAGCTCGTCCCGATACTTTTGAATATGTTGCAGCGACACCTCTCTGGACAATGTGTATTCATTGGAGGCTGGCGTGCGTTTGAAACCAATTGCGGCAAGCAGTGCCTCACTACCCGACAACGAAAGCAGCTTCTCTTTGATCGCTTTGTTCTCCACACGGATAGTGCGAAACTTAAGGTTGTTTGGCTGGCTCAGCACATTCTCCAACAGCACCAGGAGAATGCGTACCGCTTCGAGGTACTGCTGCTGCTGTTGCTCTGTTGACTGCGATGATCGCGGCTCAATCAAGTCTACACATTCTAGATTTATGTCAACCATTTTAGCAAATGCGCAAAGTTACAATGCCGCTATGTCTTGCGGGTGGTTATTTTGGGTGGAAGTGGGTGATACGGTTCGGGTGTTAAGACTAGAGATGAGCGATGTTCATGAATATATATCGGAAGTGAATGTTTACTACCAGTTAATTACGTAGTAAAACACAGAAATAATTGTACAAATTATCAAAAATACTTCAAAATAAACAAAGCTTTGTTCGGTGGATTAAGCAGCTGTTTCACTCTCGCTGCACTATCGGTTATCGATCAATGATTCATTTTTTGAAGTGTGGCAACATCAATGAGCAAAGGCCGTTATTCATTTTTTGATTTTGAATTTTTCGGGAAATTGCTGCTTTTTAAAAAGAGTTTTTTCCAGTGGAATTGTGGTACACAGTGCACAGCATTGGTAATGGTAAATGGTACGAAACAACGTTCTTGACGACGTTTAGATTTGTTTTTAAATCTCGGAAATAAATAGCTTTTTTACAGTAACAATATAAAGTGTAACCACATGGGAACTATCATATTCCTCTTTTTTCATTTTCAATTGCATTTTCGATGGCACCAACTAAAATTATAATTTTTTCAATAATAAAGAATTCATATTAATTGTAATTGGGTAAAAACAAATCGATAATCTCTACAAGGCATCGATGTTTTATACAAATTAAAAAAAACATCGATACATGAGTAGTGCCATCGATGTTTCTCTATCTCTGCTAGGCAAAATTCAACCACTTTTGAAATAAGTAGGCGTCGGTTCAATTGTGAAGCGTCAGTCATTGTGCAAAGTTTGCGCAGCGGTAAATTCAGAGAATCTGAAAAAAACTTCATTCGTCTCTTATATTTCCTTAAAAGGTAATCATTCAGTCTTTCTTTGTGCGTGCGCGTTGTACGCGGCTTTCCAAGTCTGGGCAGCAATCGCTGTTGCACTCAATAGTTAGTAGTCAGCAGACTGTATTCAGAAGTTGTTGGTTGTCTGAGTTTGTGAATTTGAGTGTACATATTCGGCGTGTCTGTTTTTTTTCCAATTGCAGTAACTCAAATCAATCTACAGCATCATGTGTGACGAAGAGGTTGCCGCTTTGGTTGTCGATAACGGTTCCGGCATGTGCAAGGCCGGCTTTGCCGGCGATGACGCACCACGCGCCGTATTTCCATCAATTGTCGGCCGTCCTCGTCATCAGGGTGTCATGGTCGGCATGGGTCAGAAGGACTCGTATGTGGGCGATGAGGCGCAATCGAAGCGTGGTATCCTGACGCTTAAGTATCCCATTGAGCACGGCATTGTGACCAACTGGGATGATATGGAGAAGATCTGGCATCACACCTTCTACAATGAGCTGCGTGTGGCCCCCGAGGAACATCCCGTCCTGTTGACCGAGGCGCCCCTGAATCCCAAGGCTAATCGCGAAAAGATGACTCAAATCATGTTCGAAACCTTCAACACACCAGCCATGTACGTGGCCATTCAGGCTGTGCTCTCCCTGTACGCCTCTGGCCGCACCACTGGCATAGTTTTGGACTCTGGCGATGGTGTCACCCACACTGTGCCGATCTACGAGGGATACGCCTTACCGCACGCCATTTTGCGTTTGGACTTGGCTGGCCGCGATTTAACTGACTATTTGATGAAGATCTTGACTGAGCGCGGCTACTCATTCACCACCACCGCCGAGCGTGAAATTGTGCGTGACATCAAGGAGAAACTCTGCTATGTGGCATTAGACTTTGAGCAAGAGATGGCAACAGCCGCTTCTAGCTCATCGCTGGAGAAATCGTATGAGCTGCCCGATGGACAGGTCATTACCATTGGCAACGAACGTTTCCGTTGCCCCGAATCACTCTTCCAGCCCTCGTTCCTGGGCATGGAGGCATGTGGCATTCACGAGACCACTTACAATTCGATCATGAAGTGCGATGTGGATATCCGTAAGGACTTGTATGCCAACACTGTGCTATCTGGTGGCACCACCATGTATCCAGGTATTGCTGACCGCATGCAGAAGGAGATCACAGCCTTGGCTCCGTCCACCATGAAGATCAAGATTGTTGCGCCACCGGAGCGCAAGTACTCCGTCTGGATCGGTGGCTCTATTCTGGCCTCGCTCTCCACATTCCAACAGATGTGGATCTCGAAGCAGGAGTACGATGAGTCCGGTCCATCCATTGTTCATCGCAAATGCTTCTAAGCAGCCGTTGCAGTTGACGCTGGACATGGCCCTGTCTGTGCCACGCCTCACGCCCGAAAAACCGAAAAAACCATCCATTGTTTGCCCTTCGCATTAGAATGCAGACAACAAAGACAAAGAAACGGGGTTTGAGGCATCGACACATGCAGTAGCGACGAAGCAACAACAAGAAGACAAAACAAAGATAAACTACATTTTTTTTGTACCAATTTTATACGAAAGAAAAACATACCATTTACATACATATTACACATAAGCAATTAGCCATTTTTGTGTTCTATCGAAATTCACGAGTTCATACGCACATTGGTAATAGTAAATATTTATATTCGGCATTAATCATTCAATCTACCCCAAACATTCCTACATACATTTGTAGTACGCATTACCATAAAAAGAAAAAACAAAAAAGTATTTGTAACCGCTTCAAAACAATAAAAAGCGATGAAGAACTGAAAAATTAAATAGTTTCCTTATGAGTGTCAATGTATGAGATATGAATGAATCATGCAGATGACGATTTAACCGTCAATGGGGGCGATAAAACATCGCTTACTAATGTTTTATGAAGAAACCAAATAAGTTTGATTTTCAACAAAAGACAAATGGGTAAATAACATTCATTTCGCGGGAAGTCAAGTGATAAACATATTTATTTAATTTCCATTGTTTCTGATATTTTGTTTAACTGCAATTTCTGGTGCATCACATGCGGGCATATTTCGGCTATGCATCGTGTACTTGGCTTATCAGTGGATGTATTGGAATGCACCACGCCTCTTTTTAGCCGGCATTTGCAGGTTGATTGATTGCTGTAAGCAGTGAGCGGTAAGCAGTAAACTCCACAAAACAGCTGTTGCCGCAGTCGCTGTTATTACCTTTTAAGGTAACATTATAGCCACTATCAAGCACAGCGACACAGCCAGACACAACACAAGTGTGAGTGCGAGTGTGTATTGTAGTTTATGCCCGAATTAATCAGCGACTGTAAATAAATAAAAAATTAAAAGCAATTGTATGTGCGCCGCTCTGCTCGACTGACTCACCCACAAAATGTTTAGAAACGGAATCGTCATCAATTTGGCATTGTTTTTGTTATATTTTTTGGTTTGCCAGCGTTGTTGCTCGCTTGCAGCCATTTAGGGTGGCACACCCAATGTCATGGGGAAGAGTGGCGCATATCAGTCAGACAACAACATCGGCGATGACAATGACAGCAGCAACAACAACAACAAACATAAATACACTCATTCAGACGACATTTTAGGCAGGGCATGCGTTTGTTTTTATTTTGATCACAAAAAAAAAAAAACTCGTATTGACCAATTTCAATCAGCTTTTGACCACTTTCGGCTTCACACGCCCATATATGTCTGTTTGGGGGCTTCCAGTCACAACGTACAAAAGCTGTCGCCTTACTATATATAAAAGACATGGACATTTGTGTATATCTACATACATACATGCACATATAAATATGTATATGCTTTGCTTTATTATTATTATATCCTCAAATTGTCAAAATTTTGCATAATTTGTTTCTTAAGTATTAGATTACATATGTATGTATTTTGTAAGATTTAGTGTAAGCAGTTTGTCCTTGGGTGTTAATAGAAATGGTTATTGTTAATTGCAATCGTTATACTTGGTATATTTTGTTTAATTTAAATGCCATCAAAAGAAAAATCTAATTTGGTTACATACATATTATATATGAATCTTTATCTAATTACAAATGCAAAATTTCCAGATAAAGATAAATTCTTTTTTTTATTTTGTTTACTGTTTTTATTCTTACAATGAGTACATTCGCTTAAATTATTAGCAATTTGTGCAATTTTCAAAAGAGAAAAAAACGGATTTTAGTTTAGAAAAACTCATAATTATAATTAAGTTTAGTATTATAAAATCAGCCTTCAATTAGTATGGATGTTCGTAGATGAGGTATATAAACAAGCTGGGTATCTCTAATAATTTTTTCATTGCACTTTATTTTAAAAAAAAAATTAAAATCAAAATCAAACGCATACTCACCAAAATTACCATCAAAATCAATATAATGAAAAACTTGCAGCAAATTAATATTGTAGAATAAATGTAGTTTTGAATTATAAATTACGATAATAAATTTTATTTTTATGTTTTTGTTCTAAATGTACATGGATTCGTGTGAGTGTTTGTATGTATGTATATGATGTGTATACTTTTAAATATATAATTTAATGATTAAAATTACTATTAAAATGTATAACATTAATTATATGGAGTTTGCATTGCATTAGTATTACTTTTTCTCTTTGCTAGCACTTTTCTGGTATTTGTGTGTTGTTTTTGTTTAATTTTTTGTTTTTACGATTATACGATAAATATAAAGCATATATGTCGTTGATTATGTTGAGTGTGTTTTTTGTTGAATATATAAGGTAAGACACGTAATGTTTTAACTAAAAGCATAAATATATATGTATATGTATTTAAATATCGTTTATAAATGGGTATTAACTAAAAGAAATGTATGCATATATGTATATTTGAAGATCCTATATAAACTGTGACTTTATGCGTTCTCATATATGTACATTCATGTATAAAAACGAATATACATATATAGATATTAGTATGTATAATGTGTAAATGATTTATCGAATTCCACTGCATTCATGATATAAAATGTATTGAACAAAACAAAATAAAGTATTGCAGTTAAAATACAAACAAAATCAGTGCATTTGCATTTGTCTGCATTGCAATTGTGTGGATTTCAATTTGAATGCATCCGATATATACATATGTATATTATTGTATGTATGTATTAATCGGTATTTTTATAAACATAAATCATTTCCAATTAGTTGGCGATATACATGTATTTAAAGAAAACGTTTTGTAATTGAAATACAACAAAATTGTACACATACTTTTCTTCTCGTTTTCCTCCATCTTAGCACACTGCTTTAAACACTAAAATATGCTTGCTTAAACATTAATAACATTTAAGTAATTTCTATGTTGATACCTAAACATACATTGAACCCATGCAGAATGGGATTCTGCTTTGTTTACATTTCTTTTTTGTTTTTGTTTTTTTAATGCGGTAGAAAATCTGTGCAAAACTGAAGTAAGTAACTAAATAAGAATTGTCCGTGTTGGGATGATTGGCGCCGTCGTCGTTTATGCATCTGTTTTAACAAAGTTGATTTGCTCCACTTGGCTAGCTGCAGATCCTGGCGCCACTTTATTGCAGCTACTGCGTTTGCTAGCGGGCGCATAAAGCATTTATCAGTAAGCCTGTGCTTCTTTGTAATCGCTCTGGTCGGATGTGTAGAAGTCCTCTAGCTTCCATTGCAGTGTCTCGAAAGTGGGCCTGCGCATTGGATCCTTGTGCCAGCACTCCAGCATTATCTCATACAAACGCTGCTCACAGTTCGGCGGCATGGGCATGCGGTAGCCATGCTCCACCTGGGTTAATACTTCGGCGTTGGTCATGCCTGCAATAAATCAAATTATTAGCAAATTGATCTAGAGCATGAAATAAAGCTTTAAAGCAACTTACCGGGATAGGGTATGCGTCCATAGGTGACCAGTTCAGTGAGTAGAATGCCAAAGCTCCACACATCTGATTTGATTGAGAATTTGCTATAATTAGCCGCCTCCGGCGCAGTCCATTTAATAGGGAAACGGGCACCGACACGTGCCTCATATTCATCCTCTTTGATTAGTCTGTGGAGTGGAATACAAAACATTTTTAGTTATATGTTTAAAGTAAGTTAACTGAGAATTTGTTACATACCTTGCCAAGCCGAAATCGGCAATCTTCACGATGTTGCCATCTCCTACAAGGACATTTCGGGCCGCCAAATCTCTGTGTATGTAATTCTGTGACTCCAAATATGCCATGCCAGCGGCTATTTGGGCAGCCATGTCGATGAGCGTTTGCATTTTGATACTACGACCTTTGCCTGCAATTGCTATAAAATATTAAAAAACACATTTTCATAAGAAATTAGAATGACATGATGGAATCAGACGAGCGGGCGGTGTATTCATTTGATGTTTTATTGGCTTATTTTGGTTTTTGTTAATGTAAGCGTTAATAAAATTTGTAAATGTCTATTAGTCACATCGTCTGCAACATACATACCTTGCAGATATTCCAAGAGGGATCCGTGCTTCATTAGCTCAGTAATTATGTAGATGGGTTCTTCAACGGTGCATACTGCATACAGCTGAATAAGCTTTGTGTGACGCAGTTTCTTCATGATTTGAGCTTCGGCCAAAAAGTCCTTGGGATCCATTGTGCCTGATAACAACACAAAATCGACAATGTTACTTAAGAGGGCCTGTACAAGTAGCCGGCAAAACAAATTTCAAATTTTGTTTTTCTTAAAGCGGTAGACAAACTATTGAAGAATAACTTCACATAGAAGATGAATCATTTTAAATTTGAATTTTCAAATTGGACCGAAATTACAATCCCTATAGTGTGCATAGTCAGTGCACCTTGAGCGGAAGGCTGTGTCGCAACAAGCCCATAAGTCTGCCCTTTTTTTTTTTATTACTTTTTTTAATCTTTCATATTAATATACCAGCAGTTTCATGCTACATTCCTTCTATCAAAACAAAAATCACGAAAAAGGCTGTATTTTGTACCGTTCTTATTGATTAGCATTCTATTTACCTGATTTTAGCGTTTTAATCGCCACGGGCGTTGTGTTATTCCACAGTCCCTCCCAGACATCACCAAACTGTCCAGATCCCAATTTGCGTACGAATTTCAATGATGTTCTGTCGATTTCCCACTGATCGCGAGTTCGATGTGATAGACCCTCGGTGACAGGTTTCTCAATCTGTGAGTTGTTGTTATTTAAACACAAAAAAAGTGTAGAAGAAATCAATTAGTTAGTGATTAAAACATTTCCGAATTTTAGGGCTTCAACTTTCATGTGTGTTTTTAGGCTTGTTTCGATGAGTGCGCCAATTGTTTGATGGATTATTGTAGCATACATTTAGGCATTATGTACAAATTGTGGTAGTGTTGCTGTTGCGGTTGTGGTTACATTTTTAATTGAGTGTGTAAATAGAGCGGAGACGACGTTAACAATAATTTACGCTGTAATTTGGCAAGTAATGGTTGACCTTAAAGCAAAGTCAAAGTGCAGCAAAGTAGTTGAACTTGTTAATTAAATTTGCTATTTTCTTGGTGTGTTTACGAATTTAAAGCCACTAAGTCAAAAGAGCGATTCAAATTTGAAAGTGCATTGTTTGAACTCGTCAAAAGTTGTGCAATTTGCTTGCCCTTCAGCGAGCTTTTCCATGAATTAATTTGCCAGACACGCGATTTCCTATTCGTACTAGATTTAACAATGTGTATTAAATAATAATAATTCCTTTTTTTATGAAACAAATTATTTCAAATTTATGACATTTATGTTACTTGAAGCACTTCTTCACTCTGCACGCGCGTTCAACTTTCAGTATTTGCGAATATTTAAAAATTCTGAATCATTTTTAATAATGTGTGAAATTGTTTCGAATAATAATATTTAACTATTTATTTAATATTCTATTTAATACTCAGAATTAGGGAATTAAATGAACTGTGTATTTTTAGTTGGAGCACAAATTTATGACACTAATTTCGTATAATTTGTTATGTTAGTCATCTGATTGCACTTTGTACTTTGGCTATTATGGAATGTTTTTTTAAATTTATGAAATGAATGGGATTTGTTTTTAGTTATGGTTTTTTTTTTGTTAATTTATTATTTGGCGTGATTGTTACTGGTAGTGGCACACATACACACACATACATATGAATAGAGAATAACGTTAACGTTAAATACAAAATCCTACCTCAAAAATACCCGAAAATGAATTAGTCTTTTATTTGTTAGTATTTTGGTATTTTATACAGTATTTTGTTAGTAAGTATATTAATCAAAGAAACAAATATAAGAAATATATAAAGAAAAATTTGAAATTGTTTTCGTTTAGTATTCGTAAATAATGAAATCATGAATACATAACAATAATAATGAATCTTGATGTAAAATGAATGTAATTTGATCATGTTAATGGTAATGTTAATGGCATATTCATGTTAACGTTGTTGATGTTGGCGACAGCAAATACATAATGTCAAATGCATGTTAAGTGCATGTAAATGCATGTACGAATAAACAATAAGGCATACAATGAGTTCCGTTCTAAATAATCAATAGGTCGGTGCAGTATTAGCTTACCTGAACACAAGGTTTGCAGAGATTGACGCACAGGCCATCCGAATCCTTGGAATAGTGCTCGACAAGCTCTTGTAGGGTTCTGTTTTCAAATATAGAGACAGATTAATCTGACACTAATGTGAGATGAGTGTGCTAATGAACTCACCTGAATGTTGTGCGTCTGGCAATGAAGAAGCCGCCCTCATCCAATTGTCTGATGCGGTAATGTTTAACCGTATCGCCATCGCGCACTACAATGAAGCACAGAATAAACATTGTAATTTATATACATATAGATATTTAAATTGTTATAAAATATAATTGCATTAGTATGCCTGATGTGACGCCCACCTGATAGCGAGTAGTCATTGTGGCGGCTCTCGGAATCGCGAATTAAAAATGCGCCGTGCTCATTCTCTGGCAGTAATAGTTTTTTCTCAGCCTCAATGCGTTTGATTTTACGGAAGTACCAGCTGTAAAAAACAACAGTGTTGAAAACAATAAATAATTGGAAAAAGGAAGTCATCGTATATCGTATGCGTAGTTATTGTAATATACAAATTAAAGTGTTTAAGCTCTAGATATTAAATGGTTGGTTTTATTAAGGAAGCTGCCACACCGAGGCTAACAAATTTTATTTTCACCAGATGGCAAAAGGAGGCATGTGTCACCTCAATACCCGTACTTCATTCATCACTCCCTGCGCCCGCAGCAACGACTGTAACAGGCTTGCTTTCGATTATTTATTTCACCTCAATTAAGTCATTTGATCAGGTATTAAATCTATATTCAGTTTTTTTAAACGTGTTTCTCTTTTAAGTTTGCTCTTTTTGCATTAATTTGTATGTATGTGTATAGCAATAACAATTTCAGTATTGATCTTTTTAAATATCAACAACTGTATTTAATGTCGATATAATAATAAGTAGTAGCTGGTTGGCTAATAAAAGTCAATCACTTCTTCGGTATATGCGCATGCATTTTTATTTTATTTATTTTTCTGTAAAAAAAAGAATCGTCTGATATGCGCACACTTTGCTTTTCTCGCTCACACAGTTTAGCGACAATTTAAATTTATTTATGCATTTCATGAACACTTTAAATTCCATTTTAATTGCGCTTCCGAATCGAAAATTGCGGAACTTGGCTAAAAATATTGCTATTGCTTTTTTGTTTGTTAATATTTATGTTCAACGATTTTAAATTGTTGGTTTTTACCTATTTTAAATTATATGAAAGGGTGTTTAGTCGAATAACTGAAATTCTGTTTTAAATAATTAAATAAATTGTTGTTTTCTGCTACTTTCTATTGGAAATTCCGCTTCCCGATTCTCGATTTTTTCATCTTTTATACAAAATCTGCAACTGTTATGCGGAAAACATCAATGAAACAGCATTAACATTGACCTTAATAAAAAAGCTAACTGATACCATTGTTGTTCATATTTCTCTTTCTCTCTCATATCTCTTCTATGGGTGTTTGCCTTTCATGCTGTCTTTATGTCGGCTTCGAGCAACTGTAATTACAATTATAGTGTGTGAAACAGATTTCTTATATAATAGTCTCATTTTCAGTCCAACTCACATTTTTATTTTTTTGTTGAAGTTCGTGTCAACAGAGAAGATGTCAAAAGCGTGGTTAAAATGTGTCATACGAGAGACGACGACATCATAAAAAATGCATAAAAAATGTATTGTGAAAAAGATACACACGCACACATAAAGACAGATAGATAGCGAGAGGGACAACTTAATAGTTGCATCGCTCACACGTATACAGATAAATTTGCATAGAAATGGATGCATACATATGGAATTAAGTACACATAGTAGTAGTATACATGCATTATTTGTAAGTATAGTCAACTTTTATGTGGGTTATGTGGAAACAAAGCCATTTATGGGCTTTTGTCAATGCGGTTTTATGCTCCCCTCACGATTTTTGGCGTCAATGCTATAAAGGAAACTCATCAACCAGCGAACGAGCCCGCTGCTGTGCAAAACTTTTTCCAGGCAAGCGAAAACGAAAATAGAGGCCTGCAAAACTTTTCATTTCAATGCATTCGACAACAACAGCAACAGCAGCAACGTCGGCTGGGTGCGTGTTAAGTCTTGAAACGTGGCTAAAGTGGAGAAAAGAAAAAAGTGAAAAAAAAAGATCTGTCGACAAGGACATGCTTCCACACCATATGTGCACAGTACGCTGCATTGACAGCCCGTGTTGGACGCTTGTGAATTCACAGGAATAAGCAAAACACCGAATGCCAAAACCACAAAGATAAAAAACCCAACAGCATTTTGCCTGCACACTAAAGCAAAAAGACAACTGCAGCACTCGCAATAACAACTCCAAGACCAGATCCAGCTCCACATCATCCGCTGTACAGCTAGTGAGTAGATAGCTTGACTCTGGATCTATCCGCAAAACGCAGGTTTCTGTTGCAGTCATAACGCACTGCAAGTGGAGCATGCTAACTTTGACAATACCTTCAAAATACCTTTAACGGAAATTATTCGAATTAGGAAGATATTTAACAATTCACAATCTCAGGTTAATGTTAACAGTTGTTCAACATAAATTGGCAATAGCCAGAACAAAATCAATAGATGGAGAATCAAGAAACAGTTAATTAGAATTGCCGTTAAACGGATATACCCCATGTTAGGCAAAGATGATGGGGTAATGAAACATGCAAGCAGCAATTGGCAAGACAGGACGCAATGGTAGATGGGCCTGGCTTGATGGCATGCAGCTTGCAAATGGCATTTGCCAGTTCTATTGAATTTCACTTTGGTTTAGAATGTAAACACACACGAGTCCCAAGAACCGAGCTGAGGCAACTCTATTGGATTGTGGATTGTGTGCTCTTCATTGCTTTTATTTCTTTTCATTTCCATTTTATTTTGTTATTTCTGTGATGACTCTAGTTCTTGGCTTGGCGGCGGGCCTACAGCCATTTAGTTAGCTGGAATTCAACGGGCAAAGCTGCAAGTAATCTGATTGCGCAAAGCCATTTAAAGCTATTATTAAAAGAACTTGTGGCTCGGACACAACGCGACTCTTTACTTGGCTGGCACTTTTAATTGGCTGTCTGCTTGTTTCAATGGGAGGGCGGCAACGTTGGGAGTTGTCTGTGTGTTAAGAGTTTTTCTGTCGTTGTCGTCGCTTTGGTTGTTGTTGTTGGCATCTACAAACGGTTGTCTGCCATCACCATCACCATCATCATCAGATTTTGCAACAAACTTGCTGCTGCTGCTGTTCTTGGCCAGTAATTTACTAGTCAACAGTCCAACAGGTCAACAGTTGGGCGTCAGCAGGATGCCAAGGTACATTACGGCTAACATTAGTTAGACGCCTGCTTCTTTGTCTGCTTATGAATGGACCTCAAGTGCATACAATTTGATTGATTGATATGAGCACTCTTTCGTGGAACACTCATAGTACACTCATTCAAGCACGTGTCTATTATCCCAATAAGCCTATATTAGACGCCATTTAGCCACTTTAAGACTATCCTGTCTGTGTGCATTGCAAGCCACATTGCCTGTCCTATTTTTAGATCCATCGATTACTGCCCATTCAAGGTGCAGTGTCCATGCGTGACTTTCATAAATATGCAACACTTGAATTAAAAAGTTAAAGAGATTCGCATCCTTTGGCCAAATGCAGCTGAAGGCGAACTACATGTTTGTTAGGCCACTAATGAATTACTCCGGTTGGGAATTGAGCTGGCATAGAAGTTGGCTACAAAATAGTCTCTTTTAAACTCAAATAAATTGTAAGAAATAAATAATAAAAAATGGAGTTAATAACTATATGCAATACAGAAAATAGTTAGTCGCTTTTAATAAATTTAGTGCTATTAATAATTTAGTGTTATTAATAAGTTAAACCCGTACAAATAAAAATGATGCCTTGGCAATAAATGATCCAATTGGCAAATTTTGGTCTATATCTCTGGTCTTCTGCCAGACTTGGATTATAATGAGCGACTCATAATTGCAGTGCAGCGTAACATGAAAAGTTGTTCTACTAAGCACCAAAGTGTTATTTATAGACAGAGCTAAATGGTTTTCACAGCGATCGCAGCGCACATTACAAGTATAGACAGTTTATACAGATGGAGATGGGGACGGAGCTTGCCGCACACACATGCCACAAAGCCAAAATCAAATGCTATGCAAGGCGCAGTCGCAGCCAACTCAAATGCTGCGGTTGCTCCTCTTGTGGTTATTGTGGTTGTTGCTGTGACTTGATGGACTGGCCCAACTATTTTTAAACAACGCAAATGCAACGTAATGTCTAAAAATATCCACAGGCTGTCGCTGCCGTTGCCGCTGCAACAACGAGCCAAAGATACTTGCTACATGTTTTTTTCCTGCTGCTATATTTCTACAATTTTTCTACGTCAGACCATAGTTAGGTGGCTTGTGTTGTGTGTTGGTTTTTGGCCATGGTTAGTGGAACGACAACAACATCAACGGCTGCAGCAACAGCAACAGCAACAACAACGATGACGATGAGGACCATTGATGCTGAGATGCTGCCACTATCTTTGGGCTAACGTGTTTGGCTTGTTTTGGCTGTTAACTTAATTGCGACGTTGCATTTCAGGCACAAACAAGGCTGTCATGGACATGCACTTTTGAGTTAAAATTAGATTAGATTCAACATGCCAGCAGCCGGCGGCTAGGCCGTCCAGCCAGACTATGTCCGGTCTACATCAATATATATACATACAGACAAATATATACATATATACATGTAATGGCGCAGCTTGATTCACATCTTCATTTGCAATTTGGTCAAAATGCTCAAGCGTTTATCAAGTGAAGTTGTTGTGGGTCCGTACTGCCATTCAGTTGGCTGCTCCAATTTGCCCAGTTACGGCACTTGACGTGCCCACTTGATTGTCCCTGGTCTCGGCCCCTAAGTCCCGTCTAGATTGATTGACACTTTGGCTGTGCGAGTGCGAGTTTGTGTGTGTGAGATTGCGCTTGTTGTTTTCACCGTGCCCAATTCTATACAATTGAGTCAAATTGTGCCAGGTTGGCTAACTGGCTAACTGGCTAACTGGCCGCTCACTAACTTTGGCAGCAATAAAAAAAATAAAAATAATAAGAGCATCAGCAACAGAAACTAATCCATGCAACGGTTTAGACGTTCCACAGTCAACCCCAATTGCCAATTGCCACAACAGTCAACAGGCCGTTCAATTGCTTTGGATTTATTGAAGCAGGTCATGATGTGATTGTTGTTGCTGCTTATTTTTGTTTGTTGTATTGTTTGTGCAATTAACCATATATTATAACCAAATATACATACATATGTATATGCACATGTAATTTGCGCTTTCCAGCTAGCCAGCGTACGTCTTAACCAAACGGGTTTCGAGCGTTTTTGTTAGCACGTCACGCATGATTCAGAGGCTGTGAATTAACTGTGGATTACCTCTGAAGATTATTGGCTAGCTCGACACAAGCTTGGCTAACCCGGACACCCCGGACAAGTCCGACAAGCATTTTGACGTAAGTCGTAAGAGTGGCACAAGTGTTTTGGCCAGGCCAAAATCACAAAAATGCTATTAATTTGCATCTGTTAATTAGCTGTTTAAACTTTTCCTCGGAACACACCCCTTCCCTGGGCGAGGCCGATTTTATTATTGTGTATGGAATACATTTCCACTTTGTTTTCACATAACGAACGTGTAACTTAATGACTGAGCTTTAATTCCTGATATGTGTTTTCCAATTGCAAATTGCCGACTGCCAATGCTTTTTTATGCATATTAATTGGAGTATGTAGTCGGTTTTTTTCTTTGTTTCTGTGGTATTTGTTGTTGCAGTGTCGCACGACTAAAATGCAGCCGTGGCGGCTTGTCGCTTTCTCTATAATTGTTGTTTTGGTCTTATTTCCCATTTTATTTATATTTATTTTCATTTTATAAACTTTTGTGTTTGGGTTTTAACATGCAGTTCCGACATCCGCTGCCTGACACGTGCATACATATACTGTATGCATTTATTTTTAAATATTTAATTAGAAACATTAAAGTTCAGTTGATGTTTACACAGCGTCAACAAAATAAGAATTGAGATTAATCAAATTTTGAACACGATGCGTATGAGTAATATTGAAATGTGAGTAGTTTATGTTGGATACTTAGCTGAAGTGGAATTGCAGTTTGTCATGTTAAGTGTGCACTTACCTGCAACAAAATGAAAGGAATTGTTTAGAATAATTTGTTAATCTTTGCCAGGGGCTGGGAAATCATCTGGAGCACTTTGGACACGCGACAATTGTGTGTATAAATCAAAGCGACTAAATGAATTATTTATAAGTAATGAATACCCCCGTCTTGAAAACTTATTCAGCGGAACAACTGAGATATTGATTCATACATGTAAGGCAATATGTTAATGGAGCTGATCCGATCTCTGGACATATGAATGAACTTGTTGAGTATCTCGTCTTGTACAACTAGATACTTGTATCTACAACCTACGAGTAGCGACAGCTAAACCAACAGCTATGCAAATGCGTGTACTATCTAATACAAGTTATGACAGATAAACAGTGCAGCTAGAGTAATAAAATACACATTTAATTAGGGCAATGTCTTGAGGGGGGCTGAAGACACTTCATTAAGGTCGAATATTTGCCTTCTCTCTTTGCCAAACAACAAATACTCGTAGTACTAGCCAGAGAAGTTGAAAGCAGTTTTCGCTACTACATGAATGATTCAAAGTGCAAAAGTTTTCAATGAAATGCAACAATAACTTTATTGACCCAGGCGAGAAATCAATGTTTTCCCTATACGTGATTTTAGTTTAATTCAGTGCAGTCTTTGTATTGAATTAAACAACAATTAGGTCACGATTTAGGATAGACTATTGCTGTCCTTATATAATTGTTTGTTCGCAAAAACAGCTGTGACTACTGCTTAAAATTGCAACCTGGTTTTGCAAATCTTTAACCATGTGGCAAACTCGTATTCTTGACAACGTTTGGCGAATTTATTCGAAGCGTTCATTTCCTGCATTTGAAATTGCCACAGAGTGAGGCTGCTGCCATTCAAAACATATGGACACGCACCACAATTGATAGTTGTGGACCACAATGGGAGCAAGTGTCTATTTATAAAAGCAAACCGAACCACACCGAACTCGGCTGAACACAAGTAAGTTAAAGAGTAGTGTACACTGTGCCATAGATAATTGTTGATGGCGCCAATGCAATTTTATTCCAGGGAACAGTCGGAGGAATTGGTTGAATAAGCGAGCACAGGCAGCCGAGGAAAAAATTGGAATAATAACAAACTAAACTAGCAATGGGCAATGTAGTTTTTCTAGTTATTGTTTGGCGTGGGGCTGCTGTTGCTGCGGCTGCTGCTGCTGATGTTGCAGAGCACCACTTAACAACAATGTGAACAACTAGCAGGCAGAGTTACCGGCGTGGCGTTTATTTAATTGTTTTTAGTGTTTCTTTGCCTCAGGCTGCTGGACAGGATGCCCAGACAGCAGAGTTAGTTGAATGCCTAACACGGCTAGGCTAACAAACGACACTTGCTTATTTTAGGCCCCATCGGGACAGAGCAACCAACCCACCAACCGAGCAACCAACCATACATCCAAGCAACGAAGCATACCGATTACGTGCGAAACAAATTTCAAATCAATGCACAGAGACAACAGCAGCATCGCGGGGTGGGTAATGGGCAAAATTGCCATCGTGCTGAAACTGAACTGAGCGAAGCGGAGTTGGGAGTTGGAGTTCATCTAAAAATAGACATTTACCAACCCATCCTGCAGCTACTAGTCCAGCTCTTATATGGGCAGGCGTGTCTTAGTCCCAAGCACAATTTTATGCAGAAAACAATTTGTTAATGCCAGGCTTTCGATTTTGCACCACCTGCAAATGGTTTAGGTGGTGCTTTGGATGCTCCACGGCTGGTCAGCGCCAAGCTAATGTTGCTAATGCGGCTGGCAAACGTTTTAGAATTTTTAACTGGTAGTTGCCATCTGACCAACTCAGCAACAGCATCTAACCATTCCTAGAAGTGAAAATGTGCAAATAGAAAATGCCACACGGCCATAAAATGCATTGTAAGTAAAAGGCTAAGACGAGAGCGGAGTCAAAGCAAGCCAAGAAAATATCAAGTTCCGGCATCAAGCACCGTTTTGCCATCAACATTTTTTCCATGTGCGTTTTTGTTTTCTAAGTGAGCGTAGAGGATGCACTTTCCAGATAAGATCACAAATAAAAAAAGCACATTGCTTGTAGCATGCATGCTTAATTCCATTCCCATTTTCCATGTGAGCGCGAACCAAACACGAAACACGCAAATGTAATTTGAGAATCGACACTGCGAATCTTTGCGGCTGATACGACAATTTGGCTAGCAAATTATGGCTGGAGACTGCCATCGAAAGCAATAAGCTTTTTCTGTATCTATTTTAAAGTCAGCCACAGCATTTACTATTATTGTTGTTATCATTATAGTCACTATTGCTTGGATCTCAGGTCGTTTCCAAGACTGTGCAGCTCAATGTCAATTACATGCATTGTCGGTGGCGATAGAAAGGCAAAGTTACATGCAAGGTTTTTAATGATTAAACAACTACTTGAAGATCTTTATGTAGGAGGAGCTGGGTTAATTGTTCTGTAATGTATGTAGGAGCTTAACAATTAGTTGATTAGTTGACACTACCAGAGGAGATACTTTGTGTACTAGGTTGATGTATTTATTCATCAAACCAATTCAATCAATTTTCAATTAACAAGACTCTAAAGAATGTCAAAATTTGTATTTAGGTAGTATGATATTTATGAATCAATCCAGCTGTTTTTCCGGCCTTGCTCGACAACAACAAACCATCGTTAATAAATCGAAAGCGAAATTAATTATATATTGTATATTGTATCGTGTAGACTTGTGGTAGTACAACAGCAACCAAGACCGAATTTGGGCAGGTCCGAAGGGCGAGACATTTGTGTTTTTGTGGCAACGCTTGAATGCAGCTCCAAACTAATTATCAACTATACATATGACTATAGACAAAGCTATCCACCTATCGAATTTTTATTCGATTCAAATAAAATCATCACGTGCTGCACGTTGCAATTCGCAAACTTATATAAGCCGATGAAGATAAAGGCTTAAACGCATCGGCTAATGACCAACATTTGGGAAGGGAAGGCGTCACAATTCCATTGTGGGTTGGCTTTGCACACTCACGCTCATCAAACCCAAGAGACAATGACATCAGCCACACCCTGCCAATTTGCAGTGGCTGTAAATTAACGGGTTGACATTAGAAGCACACAAGTATAAAGTATATAATACTCTAGAGGTACAATATATAGAAGAGGTACATTTCGACTGCAATTGAAATTTGTCAACGAAATTGCACTCAAGCATGTCGAATTGAAAATTTACAAACTATATTTAATGAGCTTTTAATTGAAGGTCTTCCAAGTAAACAAATAATTTGTATATATTACTTGGTGGGTAGTAAGAAAAAGTTAGTTGAAATTATGCAAATTTTTAGAAGTACAAATAAATGCAATATTTTATGAAAGCATCGATCAATGATGCCGAGGTCGCACTTGGTTTCTGTGGAGTTTAGCTCGATGTTTCGAGCTCATTTCAAGGATTTATAGGTAGAAATAGTTTAACTGGCAATAAGCGTCATCGTCAAACCTATGAACTATTCAGGCCAGGCCTCAATTCCAAATGTATTGCAGTCCAGACACACAACTGTCTGTACATCGCTATCGTTCACGTTGTTGTCATGCCACAAAAGTCTAGTCCAAAAGCGTATGTAAAAACAGTCTATAATATGACTTTCATTCTGTCAATCAACAGGCGAGTGACTAATCAAACTGCAATTAAAAATAACAAGCTAGATACTGTGTCCATTGGAAAATTCAAAGAAAAAAATACTGAAAAAACAATATGTAATTGATATTGGAAATACTTGTTAACGAACGACAAACGTCATAAAAGATCGAGTAAAGAGCTTGGTAAATAGTTAATAATCAAACAGCTTCTGTGCATACAATCTTTATCTCTGTCTCTGTACATGTCTCCCTCTCTTTGTCTGAGCTGCTCGCATTGCTCGATCTTTCGATAGGTTTATGTAGTGTTGTAATCGCGTTCAACGTCACGTCTTTATATTATTAACCTGCCAATTATTTGACTATCAAATAAATGCACAAATCGTCTGGTACGTGGCCCAAAAGAGAGCTCCCACCTCCTCCTGCTTTACTTCATCCACCTGCTCATTATACCTTGGGGTATTTGTACCGTTTTGTTGTTTATTTCTTTTACTTTTTGGCTGTTACCATGCCCACAAATGTTCATTAGACTTGCGATGATAGCAAAAAACAAAAATGAAATAAAAGTCGTGACAATTTTTATGACACGATGGTTTTAATTAAGCGTTAAACAAACATTGCTCGACACATTTTTTTTCTTCTTCTTTTTCCACCTTTTCCTTTAAGATTTTGTTGTTGGTGGTTTAGTGTCAAGTGCTGCGTTTGGTTTTTGACTTTTCGTTTTGTTTGCTCCGTCTGGCGCTTGTCTCTTGGATTCGGTTCGGGTTTGGATTCGAGTTTGAGTTTGGGTTTTGCTCAAGTGGATAGCACGTGTGCCCCAAGTACAAAAGTTTGTACATTTTTGTTTGCTATTGATATGCAAATTGGAACTGAACCAATTTAAAATGTTTTGGCCTTGAAGTTTACATGCGTCAATTTCGATTCGATTTGTTTGACAGCATAATAATGAGAATAGTCTTTGGCACCGACAAGCCGCGAAATGCAGGGCAGATAAACAGTAAATAGATTAAGAATTTTATAAGATTTGATACTTAGTGTCAGCCGAAAGTTGACAAGAGTTGGCTAACTATCTATAAAACAGTGGCAGAATGAAATAAATTATTTTTACAAGTGATAAGCGGACTGATTTCCTTGGTTTGAACTAATTTCAAACAACATTCAGTTCATTTTGAGTGTCTCGAAATTAATTGAAAATAAACTTGTTTTATTGCCATATTTTTTTGGAAATCTGTTTTATTTCAATCTTTATCTATTTCAAAAGGACTCTCATGTTGATTTTGTAACTCGGTTTCATTTCGTTATTCGTACTGCGATTGACTGTTGCAAGTTACTGAATGAAATGAAACGAAATTAATTCGCAGTCTATAAAAAAGTCCACAGTATAGTTGTAGTATGTATAAACTCTAATTATAAATTAATGAATACAAATTGCATTTGTGTGTGAGGAGCTAAAACTTACGATTTTTCATTTAAAAATTCACCACGCGTAAATTCCGAAAGTCGACGCGATTTGCCTTTCTTGCTCGTCGTCGTCGTTATTGTGGTCGTAGTCGGTGATGTTATTGCTGCTGTATTCGTTGTTGTGGATTTCGTGTTTGTTGCTGGATTTTTGCTGTTAGACTTGGCTATTGGTGTGGCCGCCACATCGCAACGGCAGCCGGCAACGGCGGCTATTAAATTAACGCACGTATGTGAACAGGCGGCGGGCAGCGAGCGGCACTTCTCAATGACAGACAATGCAGCAGTCGTAGTCGTAGTCGCATTCGTAGCACCAACGGTTGTTGCTGAGGTTGGACAAGTGCAATGGCTGCTGGGTAGGATGAGCAGCGCTTCCTCTGGCGTTTGGCAAGTGCATTTGAGTATCGTTTGATTCGACCACCGTCGCAACGGCTGCTTTGGAGCCGGGCTATTGTCCAGCGAATGCTTCTTCATCAGCGGCGGCAACATCATTGGTTGTTGCTGCTGTTGTTGTTGCAGGCATTTGTGCTGCTTGAGACTGCGCCGTGGACGCGGTGGCGAGGGTGTTGCCGGTGGCGAGATGGCTACCGACATGGAAATGGCGTCCAACGAATTGGATTTCATTAACCCTTTTTGGCAGTCGACATCGCTGATGGTGCAGCCCTCACGCCGTTGCTGGGCAATGATGCGGGTGTACAGCTCCTCGGAGTCGAGCGGCAACAGCAGATTGCTAACGCCAACACGTCGCTTGGCCTGACAGCGTTTCGTCTGTTGATGCTCATTGTTGTTGGCCGGCTCCTGTGAAGCATGGCTGTTGTTTGATTTACTGTAGCTAAGAATGTTGGACAAACGTCGCATTTTACTGCATTTGCTGGCTGACTGTTGTGGTGGCGACTCCAAGGCAGCAACAGTTGCCGCAGGTGTCCCGGCTGTGGCATGCAACATGTTGTGCGTGGCTGCGCAGTTGAGCTGTTGTTGCTCATCCACATGGCTGACCACGAAACGAGTTGTTACCGCCGCAGCAACTGGTTTACTCTCAGCGATTGTCTCGTCGCCGGCATCCAATTTCTCTCCTTGTAGGATGTCATAAATTGTGCCATATTTGTGCGTGACATGTGTGCCCAAATTTGCAGTTGTGTCAGTTGCATCCTGTTGTTGCTGTTCACTTTTCTGTTGTTGCTGCTGCTGCTGTTGTTGCCTGACCCGTTCCTCCTCCTCTTGACGCTCCTTCTCGCGCTTTTGCTGCTGCTTTTGTATTATATCATAAATCACATCGTTTGATTTATGCATTTTGACAGACGTTTTTGCCGCTGTTGCTGTGTCGCGTTCTAAAATTGAGCTGAGACTTTTGCGTTGCCATTTGTCGCCGCTGCCGCTGGTAAAGGAATTGCTGCCCTGTGACGAAGTCGAGGACTTGCGATGCAGTATCTCATAGATGGTGCCATAGGTCATATACTTGTCATACTTCTGGTATGTCAGCTGATAGATATCGTTCTTGCGCTGAATGATGTCATAGATGGTGCCGTATACCAGCTTATCGTAGATCTTAAAGTTACGCCTATAGTTGGCACTTGAACTCACGCTGTTGCTGTTACCAACAGAGCCAGCAATTTTGGCATATGCCTGCAACTGTTGTTGCTCCAAGTCTGGCTTGCTTACCGAGTCCAACTCCAGCTCAGTCTTTGGCTCTTTGGTCGAGTTGCGACGCGGCAAAAAATAGGAGGCAAAACTTTTGCGCTGTCGCGAATTCTGACGTTTGAGTGGTGATGTTGGTGTGGTTGCTGTTTCTGGACTTGCTGTTCCTGTTGTTGCTGGAGTTGTTGTTGCTGTACCTGTTGTTGTGGGTGTGTCCAGCTGACATTCCATGAGTCGATGCTGCTGTTCCACACCCGCAAGCACGGCTCCATCAATCTCGCGCACCAAACGCTTGAACTCCTCGTACGATGTGCGTCGCTTGTGAGCCTTTTCCCGCTGCTCCTTGGCCGCCAACTGATGATCGAGTATCTGCGATAGAAAATCTGAATTCTTTCGCATTACTTCTGTGGTGTTGTTGGTGTTTGTGTTTGTGCTGGCGGTGGCTGCGGCATTGACAAAGCTTGTTGTTAGATCGTCGCCGGTATCCATTTCATCCGTTGTTGTCACACCAGCAAACTCGTTTGCGCAATCCGGTTTAATGTTGTTGCTGCCCGTGCTTGTGGTTTCTTGTTCTGATATTGAGGCAAGCGTCGTCATCACAGTGTTATTGCTGCTGTTGTTGTTGTTGTTTCCAGTTGTTGTTGCGTCATCAACCGCTGTCGTGAGTGGCATTGCTGTTGCCGATGTGGCCGCTGCCGCCGATGTCTCAACAACAATTGCTCCTCCCACATTATGCTCCTGCAGCATGCCGCATCGTCGTCGCGGCAAGCGAGCTGCCTCCGACTGTGCGGCATCAGTAAACATGGCCTTAAACTCCTCATAGGACTTGCGACGATTCCGCGACTGTGTCAAGCATTCCTTGTAGTTGCGTCGAGCAATCTTCTCCCCACTGCCACTGGCCGCTGCAGCTGCTGCCAGAGCATCCAATTTGTTTTGCATCTCCATGAAACCCGAGTCCATGGAACTGATGGTGCAGGTGGAATCAAAGCTGGTCTTGCGACTCGAATTATTACTGCCCGGCGAATTGGGCTTGGGCGGTGTGGGCGGCGGTGTTACCAGCAGGGCCAACAAATTGGCATCTTCGCACAGTTGATCATTGGGGGCACACAGCAAATCCACATGATTATTATCACAGGTGTCTCTGGCTGGAGTTGGGTTTTCGGCTAAGCTGGCATGCTGTTGCGGTGACTGTGACTGTTTGCCATCGTCGTCATCGAAACTGATCAAATCCCGCACTGTGGCAATTGCAGGCTCCTCCGGCACCGCAGCTAACATGGCGTTGTTGCTGTTGTTACCCGAATTCATTGTTGAGGTCGTTGTTTCAGTCTTTTCAACGTTCGCGTCACGCTTTTTGCTCACAATCGCATAGATCGGCAGCGATGTTGACAGTGCCGCTGTCACCGACAAACTGGCCGCCCCAACGTTGGCGCTCGTCACTGTATTCGCTGTCGTTCGCGATGTTGTTGTTGTCATTGTCGCTGCGGCTATAGCTGTTGTTGGGGAACTGGCACTGGGATCGGCTGTGGACGAGCATGTCGCGGGTGGCACGCCCACGCCCTCGCTCACAGTGAGCGGTGTAGTACACGCGCCGCTGAGCGCATTGTAACTGCTGCGATTATGAAAGATTTTCACACTGTGCATGGGTAATTTGCTGTTGTGATGATGACGATTATTGGGCCGATTACGTGCAATGCCCATTGACACTGTGGCATGATGCTTGTGTCGCTGCCGCTGCTGTTGCAGGTGGCGTCGCGCATATTTGCTGGCAATGCTGCTAACAGGATCATCCAACACTGGCCCAACTGGTTCATTGACCTGCTGCTGCTGCTGTTGCCGCTGTTGTTGCTCGCTGATGTTGCTGTTGCTGTCGCTGTTGCCGTGGCCATTGCAATGCCTCAAAAAACGTTGCAATCGCCGGTTGGCACTGGCGCAAGTGCCATTATGTCCAGCACGCTGCTCATTCATGCACTTGGCACAGCAGAGAAACTCATAAAGTATCTCACCAGCATCGCCTTCGCCATCCCCCACGCCATCCACGTCACCATCTTCATAGCCATCGGCGCCAGCCTCCTCCACGTCGGCCAGAGAGCTGGGCGTTGAGCTTGGCGGTGTGAATGTCGAGTATTTGGGCTCCAGCAAGAATTCCAATTGTGCTGCCGCCGCTGCAATCGCTGCCGGCGTGCACTGCTCATGGCTGACGTTGTTTGTTGTCGCTGATGTTGTTGCAGTCGCTGCTGCTGGTGCCGCTTTGTTGTTGCTCACCGGCATCAGAATGTATGTGTTCTTCGGACTTTTGTTGCTGTCCACATGGATGTCAATGTTGCCAGCACCAGCACCGGCAGTAGCAGCACTGTGGCTGAGAGTCTCCTTGCCGGCGTTGCCTGCCACTATCGAGCTCTCGATGCTCAGTCCACTGTCCAACAGCATAAATGTGCCATCTGATGGCAGGATAAGACGACCCTCTGCCGCCGCGTTGACCAGCTCACGCAATGCATTAACCTGCTTCTCGGTTACATTTCCCTGCAGCTGAATGCCGTGCAGGGCAAAGGCTGTTGGCTTATTGTTCACCGAATTGGGATCGGTGCACCACACCACCGGCATGGTGGCCATCTTTTTCTTTTGAATGCTATTACACAACACTGAGGTCAATGTTCGCCCTGAATAAATGTTTTTCTTTTATATTCCTTCTTGTTTCTCCTACCACGTTTTCTTCAATTAATCGCCGATTGTCTCTCTGCTTGGAGAGACGATGAGCGAATGCGTTTAAAACTGTTTTGGAGAAAACAAAAAAGCATTTCAGTTTATGAAATTCGTTTAATTTGGTTGTATTCAAGTTTAGCGCTTCGCTTGAACTTTGTTGTACTTTTCTTTGAACTGTTTCGTGTGCTTTCTCATATTTAATAATAGTTTAGTGTCTAGAGTGCAACAAGTTTTCGCCTCCAAGGAATTGACGTCACACCCTTGAACATTTGCATATTCATAACTACTATTTCAACTAACGTGCAAGTTAAATGCCAAATTCTAATTAGTCAAGAAAAAGATAGTTTAGAATCAGGTTCCAGTAAACAGTAAGAGAAATTTTAATATCCAACACCCTGAGTTGAGTACTTGGCTGCGTATGACTAACTTACGGCTCACTTTCAGGCTTACAAAACTATCGTCATTAATGCAATTCATACATGCCGAAATCTTTTCTAAATCTGATCCGATTTTATTTGACATTACTTTGTAATATGTACACATTGTTTTTATTTTTTTTATTTTCTATTTACATCCGCTGTAAATACAATTCAATTCATATATGGCGACAACCTTGATATGATCAATAAAAAAGATATATATATATATAAACAATACGACTGGAAGGAATCCAAAAAATACGAGTGCATTTCACAGTTTAGATGTTGTTGTTTTGTTTTTTTCTACACTTTTGGCATAAATTTGGAACAATCATTTAGTCGTGTGCACGCCATTCAAAATAATGTCTATTTGTCCAATTTTGAATGTTTTATGGGATTTGCATGTGATGGAATTGGGATTGCTATGAATTAGTCTTTTTCAGTGTTTTTATGGTGCCTAAAAATAAATAAATAATCCAATATTCAACCAAATAGAATTTCAAATAAATCGGACACAGAAAATTCTGAGTAGGTCAATTGGAATAGCAATTTATTTTGTTTTTTCATTTGACTTTGCAAACATAGATAATTTTAAGACATCATGTTATGTTAAAAACAATTTGTTTATGCAATATCGTAATAGCTTTCCTCAATTTGGAAAAGTAAATCCCCGTTGGTTGGATTTCTTTCATTGCTAATGAAGTCGAAATTTTTTGTGCAAAAATAGCAAACATTGCTCTAAAAAAATAAACAATCCGATTGGAAGCACAGGGAGTTGTTCTTAAGGTATATGCCGTATTTCAAAGTATTTTCAGATTATGAAGCGTGAAAGACCTTGAACATGATTTGCCAAATTGGTTTCCAAGAAATGGTATTTTAATGTGATTTTATTTCGAAAATGTTTATAATTGAATAATATTCATATTGCAATAAATCGAATTGTAGACAATTTAACTCATATTAGTTTCGGCAATTAGCTAAGATAAAAGGGAAAAAAAAAATGGGGGGAGACGGTAATAAAGATGACAAAAACGGAGTTTAATGGTGCCAGTTTAAAGATGTCACAGACTCATGGAGAGTCTTGTCTGATTGCTGTTGATTTCGAGAAACTTGAAGTATGCAATCAGCTGAGCAAACAAGTTTTATTATCGTTCTGCGTTAACGTCTGAGACGGCGTTTAAGTAAGATTGTGGGCTATTCTTGTCTGAGATTTATGAGTGACAAATTATGGTGGAGTGAACATACTACCCGTTAATTTATATATTCATAAAACTTTTTGTTAATTAATCGATTTGACGGCTGTGGGCAGTTTGAGCTTGAAATTATTGGTAACAATTATGACAGAAGCGCAAAGTTGATTTCGGCCAATAACCAGAAAGTTATGGTCAAGTGAAATAAAATAACAATAACAACAAAAAGCACAAGCACTCTGAAGGTGGCTTCATTAGCTGACCATTGAACTTTTTATGACATGTAAGTGCATAAGAGTGAGTACGCACATATGAATATATGAGTACATGGGTGTATGGGTGTTCGAGTGTGTATGTAAATAAGTGTATGCGACTTCAAGGCTGCACTGCCGCAAATGGAAATGGAAACAACTTTGACTTGGCATCAGTCGCAGAGCAGTTCAAGTTTACGGTGACTGACTGACTGCCTGCCTGACAGCTTGCCGACAAAGCAAACAAACTATGACTATGACAACGAGAAGGCTATGAGGGAGGGAGGGATTGAATAGCCAACCACTTGAGACAAAACGATTTAGAGAGAGAACCCACAGGGAGCAATGCAATACATGCATTGAAGTGAACATCCTGCAGACAGAATGGAGACAAATGGCTTGAGCTTTATATATTTCTTTTGTATAGTCAACAGAACGGAGGCTGGTCATAAAACGACAACAAAGTCCATATAAACACAACTCCTCAGCGATACAATATTGCTAGCAGCAGCACCAGCAAATGTCAATGTCAAGCCATAAAGAAACCGAAAATAGCCAACGATATAAAAAATAAAATACGAGTAATAATATAAATAAAGATGGAAAAAACTGCATCAAGGTGGCGTCACACTTTTTGTTTCTGTTTTTTGAGTAATAAATTGAGAATCATCTGGAATTCATTATCAGCCATTGATAAGCGCAAAAGTTATGACTCATTTGGCATTTAAACAGATGCAAAGGCCAACTGCAAAAATTTAAAAGAAAAGCCAATCACAACTTGTCACAACTAAGAAACATTTACGTTACTCACTGGGAATATTGTCTGGTATAATATGCAAGCTGAATTGATTGTATAATCTGATATTATAATTGTTTCGTAAGAGTTCTGCTTCATTGTATATTACTCAATGTGCAAAAATGCCGATTTTTTATTGAGTTGAGCGCGTTAGTCATGATTATGGTACATCTTGATTATAATCATTAAAATGACTGATTTCCCTGATCCCTTTCAGACATTATTCAATTTCTAGTCAATCCAAAAGCAGCATTTCATTAATATTCTGAGAGATCAATGATTATCGATTGAAGATTTGTTGTTTGCAAAAGGAGAAAATACATATATTATTGCCAAACACGTGAGATTTTAGTAAAGATATTAATGAATTCAATTTAATAATACGAAATCAAAGGTTTCAAATTCGTTTGAGAAACTATATGTATCAGATTAACAAAGCTGTAGAAATTTACATGTTCATATTGAAAGAGAAGTATCCTTTATGAGATCAACGATTGCTGCCATTTTATTGCATCTAATTTTAAAGTACCAGAATGAGAAAACACCGATAAGATATGATCAAAAATATTATAAATTCGCTTAGAATTTTATTGCCACGAGTTCGGCGAAATTTAACTTTTTTGGCTTCTGTTTTTAGAAGATCAGAGAATTCAAAAAATCGATAATTTATGAAATTGTGATAAAAGCATGTTCATACGTTAGTGTATACAAATTAATCGATTTAGAAGAGTGTATATTTGTATATAATACACCTATAAAACAAAACAGCTGTGGCTAAAGCAACGGCTAATGCATTATATTATTATTATTAAGCACGCACAAACTTCAAACCTGTTGGACCAGACCCCAGACAAAGTGTGTGCATGTGTATTTTGTTTATTAGCTGGATTTTGTGACAAGAACTAGTCAGGCATGGCACTTGCCGCTGCTTTTATTCTTACTCTTTCTTTTTTTATTTATTTGTATTGTGTGAGAACTCGTAGGAATGCACTTTGGTCTCAAAAATTGCGCATAACGTTAGCACAGCGCCAGCCAGGCAAGACAATGAAATCAAAAGTAAATAATTATATTAAAACACAAAAAGCACGATCTGGAGGCTAACACATCGACAGACAGTCACAGAGGTAGCTTGCTAATCATTGGCGTTGTGAGTATGCAAAATGCCGTTAATAGAAGTTTAATAAACAATTTGTTTCTAGGTTTTCATGTTCATTTTCATTTTCGTTTTGTTTTACTGACAATGGCTGAATGGTTATTGGAATGCCAAATACTTTGCATTGGCATAAGAACCAGCAAGGTTAACTCGGAAGGCCTTAAGGGCCGCCCTCCCCCGCTCAATGAGAGCGGACTCTTTAAAGAGAGGAGATATTCTCCAAATATTGAGACTGACCTATGCTAACCGAATCCGAAATTCGTTACAAAATCATTGAATCCACTGTGTGGGTGTTGGGGCTCTATAGCGCGTGCCAAGAAAACTGAATGAGACCAACATAATACCCACTATAATGAGCCTGTCCAATGAGTGGAGAGCCTATTGTTGTTTTTGTTGCCGATTTTTGTAGCTGTTGCTGTTGCTCAAAGGTAACAATTGCACTCAAAAGTACTACGACCCAATTTGAACCGGTTTGTTTTTTATTTTTTGGTTTTTTTTTCTTCTTTGGCTTTTTTGCTCATTGTCTTATGTGTGAGCCAAGTCAAAAGCAAACGATTGCCGTTTGTTGTTGATGTTGGCAACTTTGTTGCCAAGCATTTGTTGCCAAGCAAATTATGAAACCGAACAACGAACAGCAGCACCGAGTAACGAACCGAGACGAGCTGCAAAAAAGCATAAATCGTTGCCACTTGCCCATTTAAATAGCCCCTGACACGCCCCATTCAAATCAATATCAATCAGCCGATATTCGGACATTGGAACTTAAACTATAAGTTATTGGTACACTTTCGTATATGTTTTATACTTTCTCTGAAAACTGAACTGAACTGTTTTTTAGTTTGTGCCAACTCCAACACTCCACGTCGAAATCCATTATTGTGCAAATTAAGACTCAGATAAAAGTTTAAAAATAATAATATTAAAACAGAGCGTTGGCAAAAACAGTTCACAAAACATAGGAAAAAAATAAAAAAAAAACACAGAAATGAGCTTGGCTTTGATTTGGGTCATTGCACAATGGTAACGAGAGCGACGACTAAATTTAGTAGCGCCAAATAACTTCAACCGCGCGATACGAATTCACCAGCCCCAACAGATTTGTTTGCTGTTGGGCATCTCTGCACACCCAAAAAATATAAATAAATTAACAAACAAGTAGAAAAGAGAAATACATCCACAGCAGACACTGACGATCATTTTGGGCAGACTCGAATGCAATTATTGCAAATGGCTTGGAAACCATTTCAGCTAGAAAATTATTAAAAAATCAAGGAAAGATAATAAAACGAAAGCTGCATAAAACAGATGCCTAAAATATGGCATAAAAGTGAAGCTCCTCCGACAACCAGTTTGAATGGTGTTCAAGCATGAAATACCCCAAAAAAATAAAAAATAAAAGCTGAAGAAGACGAGGAAAAAATATATATACATTTTTTGATGTTCAATTCCGAGAAGTAAGCATCATTGTGGGAAATTTCCACGACGCATACAAAGAGATGAAGCACGAGTACCATTATTACCATAAAATTTTGCTACAAACTCATTTTCTTTAACTCTGAAACCTTGTCTCTAAGCTAAGTTATAAATGTCAAAATATTATAATGCTTATAGACTTTAACCTATAATGGCTTCACAACTCGATTCTGCTTAATTCAGAGCATTGTTATGCCTCTAAAATAACTTCTTTAAGAACAACCTCTTCACTTCGCTGAAACAATAACTTTATTTCGATTTAAAGGGAGGAGGAAACAACAACTATTGTTTCGAACACATAATATCGTCTGAAAAACTTATATGCGTTAAATTTGACGCTGTTGCCAGAAAAAACTGCTGCAAAATGTCAACAAGCAGGCTGAAAACAATTGAGCTGCTTTTCCCCTCTTTTGCTTTGTTTTTCACTCTTTTGAAATTTTCATTTCTTTTCAAGTAAATTATATACGTATATACATACATGTGAATATGTATGTATCTGTATCTTTATCGGTTTTGCTGTTGACGTCTGACTGACGATCGTGTGAGTCATGGACAGGAAATTTACGGTTCAAAGAGAAGAGACGACAACAGCAAGAGCAACAATGTGTGATGCGTGGAAGCTAAGAAAAGAGCCATAAAAGACATTAAGAGGAGTGTGTGAATAAGCAACAAAATCAGAATTGAACTTGAGCTTAAGCCACGACTAGAACATACACTTTTCTAGCCGCATTTGCACCCAGGCAAAAAACAATAATCTGAAAAGCCGTTCACGATAGAACTTATTTGCCATAGAAACTATAAAATGCTTAGCAAACCAATCGTATAATGCCAGTTGAAATGGTGATAAGCGAATACGCGCTTAAATGAAGTTCAAGAATTATAAAGACCAGTTAAAGCAACAACATATGGAACCCGCTACGAATTGTACTGTATGTGAATATGAGTGCATATAGATGAATACATTTATATTGCACATTATACAATATGTGCAAAATAATGCAATTTGTTCAAGTCACGTAAGTTCAAATTGATATGGTGCAGGTTGCAGCACGAAAAAACTAAGCTTAACTTAACAAACCAATTTGCAAAAATTCAAAGTTAACATGAGCTGAGTTAAGCGAATAACAACTGAGAGACCATGTGCCAAGTGGCCACTGGCAACTGGCAACTGCCAGTTGGTAACTGCCATTAACTAAATATTTATATCAACATTTTTAATATTTAGTTTTTTGCAGGCAGGCACACTCACCTCACCTTCCCATCGCAGACAGAGATGCCAGCAAAGTAAGAGTGGGAAAGAGACACTGTTAACTGAGTGTACGGAGTGTGAAATGTCGTTGAAGTGGGTAAAAATTCGCATTTTAGCACATAGCGAACGATAAGAATAGTTCTGTTTTGGTTCACTTGTCGAGGATGTTAATGAGCCACACTCTCGCACACACGCTGGTTAACAAATGTTATGTAAAAGATACAACAAATAATGGAAATAGCAATTCAATTTAATATTTTACAGACGCTCTCAACGGTCAATGTAAGCAACGCCGCCAGCTTTTTCTTACGAAATTCCCGTTCATTGATATTCTAATGGCAGTCATATTAATACAGATTTCAATGTATTTGTATATATGTATGTGGGTGAATATATACACCTATACCGTTTACAACTACAATAAAAAACCCAGCACGAAACAGCAAAGAAAATAGAAAGTTCTGCGCCAGCGCGCAACTTGACAAAAACAGCAAAACAGACAGCAATAGAAACAGCAACAAGAGAAACAACAATAGCAATAAATATAAACATGTGGAGTTGCACATTTGTTGTTGTGTTGTAGTTGTTACTCTTACTGTTTGCGGGCTGTTAGCTGCTTTTAGCCAAATTGGATGGTACCTTTTCTCGAATGTTGCAGCAACATGTAGCTAAGCTATTATATGCTGCTGATACGCGTGATACCGCTCCATATTACATTGTAAGTGCACATTTTATGTGAAAATACACACAAAACACATAGGCTCACGAAACACGCACACACACGAACGAGGCACTTTAAAGCGCTGCAGCAAAAATGTTGAACAAAGAAAACAGTCGCTGCTAAAAGTATGCCAACATGCCGCGCACGCGTGCAACAAGTTTATATATGCTTAGATTTATATGTTTGTATTTGTATATCTATTTGCAGTCGCTTATGTGTTTGGCTTTGGCTTTGGCTTGTTGCTTGTTTCTTTGCCAGGGCTCGAATCGAACTCTAACTGAACACTCCCGATCGCGTTTAAACGGTCACAATGCGCGATTTATTTTATTTTCTTGTTTCGGATGATACATTTCATATTGCACTGGCGCGCATTCGATAGATATTTGATTTCCTATATACGTTAAACTATATTGAATTTATATATCGACATGCAACTGGCGTTCAAAATCACGTTCTATATTTGTTGCTTTTTATATTTTGTATTTTTCCAATGCGTTTTTGCCACCTTCCGCTTGACGTCCGTTTTGTGCACCGCTCCGCAGACAACTGATACGTTTATGAAATTTTTATAGAAAGGTTTTAAACCGCGCGACACACGAAGCGGCGATCCGTCTTACACACATACACACACACAAGCAAAGCACACAGCTCACCGAACTGCACGAGTCGCTTCGTGTACGTGTGTGTATCTATGTGCACATCGAGTACCATTTGAGCCAAGCCTTTGACAGAGTGTGAGTGAGTCGACACTGCTTTTTAAGCTCTTTTCGACGTCAGCTCTTATACGTGCGAACTTTGGCAAGAAGTTGACCAACTATGGCCAACTCTTGGTCTTAATAAGATCCGTACTTCCACAGTCGAATCAGCTGACTGTCTTCTCTACTAATCTCTCTTTAGCGCTCTCTTTTCTTGTTCTTTCTCTTTGCTTGCCTTCTTGACTGTATTTCGATTTGCTCTTAAAACTGGTGAGGTGCTGACAAGATAAATGAGATTACTTTACCTGACAATTACGAACGCAATTAGTCATAAAGTGCGTCGAGTCGATTGTAAAGATCACTGTGAGTTTAGTATAATTAAATTGTTATTTTTGTTGTTGTGTTTGTCGTTGTGTTGTTGTTATTGTTCTTGTTGTTTGACATTTTGTCAAGTACTGCGGCATTTGTTTTGTTTATAAATATCAACGAAAAATAAAAACATATCACTGTGATCGCTGGAATTAAAGTATGCGCTTTAAATGCCAACTGTTGAGTTCTTGTGAACGCTATTGAACTCGTAATTGTTAAAGAATGCTAAAAATCATGAAGTGTGTTTAGGCCTCCTCTGGAATATTAATCGATTCACGTTCAAGCGAAAATTTATGGACCCGATAGTTCAGTTTAAATCGCAAGAAGCAATCGTTCTATATATGTACCTATATTGTTTACAATAAAATGCAATGGTCTTAACAGAAGAAATTGTGTTTCAAGTTAACATTACCAGATATTAAATACCCTTCAAAAGTGCTCCAGATTTGTAGATTTCATATTATTTTTAACAATTAACTTACCTAAAAAGAAACAGAAAATAAAATATTTTGTGAAATTAATATATATATTTTGATTCTTTCGCATTTTCGCGAAAAACAATAATAATAATAGACAATAACTGAATTATAACAAGAAATGTAAATTATAAATTTCGGTACCAATTAACAATCATTTACAAACTCGATATATTTTTTACGAACGTCAATTGTCGTAAAAGACCGTTTTAATGTTGAATGGAATTTTTCATTAAACTGTTACAAAGATTAATTTGAATTTGTCAAGTTAGCAAGTATCATAAATATTTTTATGAAAGAGTATTCAAACATCACCCTCCTTTTTCTTAAAACTAAAGCCTTTTTTTATATTTACAGGGGATATATGTATAAAAGGATTTTTCATTCTCAATTACGTGAATGTAAATAGAAAACTAAATATTATTCTCCTACAATAAATTCACTCTTGATGTTTTATGAATTTAAAATAATTTCCTTAGAAATATTCGTATAAAAATAAATGTAAATCCTTATCGGAGGGATAAAAAACAAATCAAAACAAGTAAGAAAGCTAAAGTCGAGAGTGCTCGACCGTATGATACCCGCAACCCATTCCGAGAGAAAACAAAAAACGTAAATGATATTTTAACAAAAAATATACCAAATATACTAAAACTTGTTTTTTTTTTGTATATATTTGAAAATAGCGAATAAAAATCCACAACACCGTTATGGTCACACTGTCAACTAAACAAACAAAGCGCGGGCAGCTGCAAGTGAATTTTCCATATAAAATTGATTCTTTAATAACTTCCTTGTTTTTCATTCGATCTCAATTATATTCACAGAAATCATAGAAAATATAATTATTAATATGCATACCAAAATTCAATGCTCTATGTCTATTATTACGGCTTTTACAGACTTTTGGGGCGGAAAGGGGCGTGGCATCCAACATTTGAAATAAACTTGATCTGCGTACGACCTATAGGAGTACTGTCCCCAAATTTGGTAGCTCTAGCTCTTATAGTCTCTGAGATCTAGGTGTTCATACAGACGGACAGACGGACATGGCTATATCGTCTCGGCTGTTGACACTGATCAAGAATATATATACTTTATGGGGTCGGAGATGCCTCCTTCTGGCTGTTACATACATTTCCTGTTGGCACTAAGTTATAATACCCTTCTACCCTATGGGTAGCGGGTATAAACAGTTCAACCTAAATGTTTGTTTGTTGAGTGTCATGACTCACATCACTGTACAGTCATATATAGTATGTATGTATATGTATATAGTTATATAGTAAAGTTACCCCGTTAATTATCTGGGTGCGTGTGGAGGCCATCAGGAAAGCAATAAAAATTCGAATCAAATACCAAAACCAAAAGTTAATGCAAATGCTGAGCATGCATTTACCTCCAAATTTATTTAGAAATTGCACTCGAAACTGTAACATAGACTTAAAAGATATGATATTTCAATTCGCCTTCCGTTTAACAGTTCATATTCAAGCGCATTAATAGATCATTTTGATGATTGTTTAATTAGTCTCATCAATCAGTTAATTGTTGAGTGCTTTTACAGTATGAAACTTGTTCAAATTTGTATTATAATTTCTATACTTTCTGTGCAATTTTTAAAATCAAGTTAACCGTTAAATGTCCTTGATTAGTAGAAACGAAAAATATAGTTAACAAAATATTAATTTGACCTTCTTGAAAGACATTGCCCGCGCTTCGCGTATCTTCAGCTACAGCTGACAAAATTATTTAAACAATTGTTTTCTGATTTGACTTTTTGTTTTATGCGTGTACATATATTATATAAATATGCTTCTATTGAATGTTGTTAACATGCCACATATAATTGAACATTAACCAGTCTGTCATATGTCAACGTCATCGAATGTTGGCGAATATAAAACAGCAAAAAGCGTGAATTGAAAGAAATATAATTGAATTAAAACTTATTCATAAGTCATATACTTGTAGTATTGGTATAAATATAATATATAGAAAATATGAAAAAAGGCTGACACGCAATGCATAATCAACAACAACGAGTAACAACACAACATCCACTTCAATTGTCCAACAGTTCAACGACATTTTGCTTCATGTTCAATACCAACAATTGCAACTGCCAAATACAAAATTGAATAAAACAAAACGAAATAAATACATAATTTACTAAAAGCTACGGGAACCCAATGCGTATGGATAAAATTGAAAATTTAGGAAATTTTTAATTTATTATCACTTAATTAAATAATATAAATAAAGACTGTAATTGATTTAGATAATCTTATTTCTTCGGTAAAAAAAACAACTTTTATGTCTACACAATACTCATTGTTGACCCAATAAAAAAGTTTCTGGTTCATTATGAAATTAAAATTGCAATAAAAATATAAATTAATTTATTTATACACAGAGGAAAAAGTATTTGCGGCAATTAGTTGATTATTAAAAACACTTTAAAAGATACTAAAATACTCGTTTCCACAGTTTTCATTTGTTAATGTGATTTTAACATGTGTTCATTTGGAATGGATGCGGGCAATTAAACAATGCCATTAATATGCACACACTACCACTACTGACATTGAAATTTGGCACTCAAAAAAAAAAAAAAATCACACAAAACACAAATTTCACTGCGACAATTTCAATTCAACTACAACGAAAATCGGCTGTTTCGTCTGCCGTCGGCTTCCGTGTCGGAAGATGAGGATTGCTAATCAAATACAGACACACAATTGACTATTGGTATATAATAATAAAAACACAAATCACACACGCAATCAATTGATTCATATCGTCTAACTATCCAGAGACTATCAAGTGTATAGCAACAATACAAATAACAATAACAATCTCAATCGAGGAGTAGCGCACTATTGTTAGTTCTATTCAAGCTAAAGTACACATATCGGAATATATAAACTTGCACTTGCGTAAGTTTTGCATTTCAATTGAAACGCACGACGCCTACAAAATCAGCAAAGAAAATAAAAAATAAATATTCAATGCATAAATGTACATGTGTAGTTTTTAATGCGGATTGAATATGCTGTAGTGTTTTCTCTTTTAAATAATATTCTTAACGATGCTTTTTAGGTTTGTGGGTGGTGCTTTGGTCCGATAACTCACAATATACGCATTCCGAATTTGCAAATCATTATTGTTTAGGTTCAATGCGCTTATAGAACTTCCGACATGATTTCGGATGCGCCTCCCCGCTGGCTCATTGGCAGTCAGCAGGTATGACATATTAATAACGATTTATACGTCTAGATAATGGCCATTTGCGATTTAACGGCTAAAACGCACAACCACTTGTCAAATAGTTTGCATTCACGCTGTTTTTCCCATCAACGGAAGTTACCCGAAACCGTACAAAATTAAATAAATACACATAACGAAAGCTACTAGGTATTTCCCCGAAAAAATTCGACAGACTCAATGGACATAATTCCTTTGAATTAAATCGAGTTTTGGCCTCGGTCTTGTTGACTTGTTAACTTGGAAATCGATGACATCGGTTGACGTCATTGACCATCCCACGACCCTGTCAAGGCCTTATCTCTATCTTTCACTATGACCTACATATGCAATTTTTGAATTGTCAGGACAATGTACATATGTATCTAGCTTTTTTTGAAGTAAATGGATTATTTCTTATTGACTGTTTACCTAAAATGCAGTATTAAACTATTTAAATATAAAAAAAGGCAAAGTTTTTTCAGTGTAAGTAGGCTAAAGTGAATTTAAAAAGTCATTAACAAATAAAATGGATTATTAATGCAATTATAATTGCATGCATATATTGAATTCAAATGAATTTTATATTTATAATCTGCATTCTAAGTTCAAGCGTGACTCGTCATTATGCGCAATAACTTTTCTTTTCTTTTACTTAAACTATTGGTGTTTAATTTAAGCTATCATGTGAGTACTCTGAATTTGTTTTTATTTCTTAAACTAAAATGCTTAATCGATCTCAAAGGACGCTGTTGAATTCAAATTCACAAATTTTGTTTGTGAAAATTACAACGAATCGTGGGTTACTCTGAACGAATGTCGTTTACGGGCTCTTAGTCGTAATAGGACCGTTATGAACTTCGATGCAACTTTGCATCATTCCCTCAATAATATTGTAATTCAATTTCAAATGTACCAGAAAGCCAATGGCTATAAGCCATGGCTTTACAAGTCGGAAATTGATGCGTGTCGATTCATGAAGAAACCGTATAATCCGCTTGCTATCATAATTTTTAAACTCTTTAAGGAGTTTTGTAACTTTAATCACACGTGTCCTTATGAGGTAAGTGGCATTCCTTAAATTGTTGTTAATTAAATAAATATTCTTTATTTAATCTTTAGGGACCGATTCTTGTGAAGGGATTCTATTTACGATCAACAATATTACCACATAATCTGCCAACAGGAGACTACTTAGTGACATTGAAATGGTTATTTTACAAAAAATTGCACTTCACATTAAATTTGTATTTTTCATTTATTGAGAACTTAATATAAAAGTGTTTGACCGTTTCAAGCTCGATTCTTCATAATATAAAAAAGTCTTTTAATAGCTAATAATAGTTTTGGCCGAATAAATTTTCATACGAGACTAATCGCGTTGTCTCTCGTTCTTTATGGTAATAAAACTGGTGCTAAGTTTTCTACTAATCAAGTACATACATAAGTACAAATTATTTTTTCAGTTAAATATTTATAATATATATAACTATTGCAGGAAGCAGTAAAATCATAATATGGCATGTATTTAATATATGTAAGTGAAATAAATATTTTAAAAAATGTTATACTTTAAAATTATTAAGAACAGATTATCAGAAATTTGATAGCCTAGACCGCGACCAATTAAGTGGATAAAGTTTAGTAGCTGTAGAATAAAAACACCGATAGTCACAATAGTCTTAGATGTAGTCTTAAATGTCTTAAATGACAGGTAACCGATGCCTGTCGTTTCATAAGTTAGCAATTCAGTCGATTTCTAATTATTAGATTTGGATGAATCTTACGAACTTTAAACACACATTTGACAAAGGCATTTTGTATTTTCAATAATTTTATCTTCATAGGGCCCAGCACACATAAAAGCTTATTATCTTAATTGCTAAATTTTAACAAATTATTTTCCAACTGAAGATTATTGAGTAGTAGTGCATTGGATATTTGCAAAAGCGGGCTGCTAGTTACAAAGGTTAATTGTTTATTGATTAAACCCCTAATAAATTCATATATAAAAAAACACATTTTTTATGTACACACTTTAAGAAAAACAAATAATTGTTATTGTGCGAAACAAATGACAATTTTTGTCTTATTCAAATAATTTTTCGAAAACTGCGAAAACTAGAAGTAATCTTTGACTTCATATTTAAAATGGCAAAAGTCTGTGAATTGTGCAATATGTTTGGTAAAAATGGTTCTTATTTAGTATTGTTATTTATATTAGCATTTTTTTAATTTTCATAAGAAGTTTGACATTGAAAACGTGACAAGATTTTAAATTGGTTTGCAATTTATTTTTATTTATTTATCTATTAAATATTGTTTTTTCTTAAAATGTCTATTTTATCTATCTTTAATCACAGAATAATAATAATACGAAGACGCTTGAGCTCGTGTTTGGGATCAGCGCATTCTATGTCGTAAATAACATAAACTTATCTTATTTTGTTCGAAATGGTGAACATTTTTCTGGAAAACTCCGCAATGAAATTTGGTCTCGATGGAGTTGGCGACTTACCCAAATTTTTATTTTACACTTAAACCCAGGAATATTTTGGAGGAATCAAAGTCAATAAGTGCTTAATAAACCCAATAATAACAGCAAGAAAGCTGCTTAAATTATGCAATGACAATGCGCATCGAAAATTCATATGTAAGATACAGACTTCTCAGAAGTTTCACAGCTCGCTTAATGCGAGCTTAAGCTGAGCAACCAATGTAAGAAAGCTAAAGTCGAGCGTACCCGACTGTAAAATACCCGCTACCCATTTTTGGAGACAATGAAAATAATTTGGAAATATTTTGCAAACTTGTTAAATTTGGTAAAAATAAATAAAATATATATATTTATATGTATTCGAGTATTATATATATTCGAGCTCAGTCACCGACGCATATTGCGAGACGCTTACGTGCGCTCTAACCACTGAGCCACCAAACAACTTTTGTCTAAGGCGTTCTAATAAGAATAAAGTAGCCGCATTACTTATTGTATGGGTTTTTCTTTAGCAATTGCTTTACATTGGGTCAATTTTGTTCGTCAAATTGTAACTTTTGTTAGCACTAGGCTATTTTTCAAAGTGTTTCCAACTATAGTATCTTTTAGAAATATACATATATAACTTTAAAAACTAAAAAAAAATTGTCTGTTTCTATAGCCAGCTATTCGGCAACAGCTTTAAATTAGTCTTTTGAAGGCGGTAGTGGGCGTGGCTAAAATCAAAAACAGCTTACAGCAATAACTCATGTTTTAAAATAACAGCTCTAGCTTTAATAGTCTTTGAGATCTAGGTATTCGTACATACAGACGGACATGGCTATATCGTCACGACTGATGACGCTGATCAAGAATATATATACTTTATGGTCGGAGATGCCTGTTACATAGATTTTCTGCAGGCACTAAGTTATAATACCCTTCTACCCTATGAGTAGCGGGTAAAAAAAGATGAACACACGATCGAAAATTGTTAAGTATCAGTACCAAGAAGAAAGCTCTGGGCAGTTACAGTTATGTGCAATTTATTGCATTGCAAATAAATAAAAGAAATTACCGGAGTCTTAATGCTGAGTTATCCACGCAATTAAATGACAAAAGCATTACAGCGACACACGAGCAGAAGCAGCAGCAGTCAACAATCGCCCACAAATTATGTCAAAATAATATTAGCCATTATTGTGGACAAAAACGATGAATTCGGCCTTGAAATACTTGGGAAATGCTACATGAAATGCATAAAACTAATGCAGATAAATAGTCCAATACACAATAGCGCAGTTGAGCTTTGCCTCGGGGATTACGAACGAGTATTCCTTGATTTGTGTAAATATTTGTGGTTTTAGCCCAAGTGCTGCATGCCAATTGAAGTGGCTTCAAGGGGTCTAAATGTACAGTTATTCACAGCAGACAGACGACGCAGACGGGCGGTTGACCCGCTTCGAGATAAATTTAATTAATGACAATTTTTGTTGTATTTTCGTTCGAGTTACCGGTTTTTGAACTTTTCCCTACGCCCCAGTAGAGTCTCGGTTTCTCTCTCTCTCTCTCTTCCTCCCTTCCTCTCTTTATCAGCATCTCCTTCTTCCACACATACACACTCTCTCCATCTCTCTTAATTTATACAGCTGTTTCGTGTTCATTTCGTTTGGGTTTCAGCTTTGTGAAATGCATTTCTCTGATTTGTTGCTGCGGATCTACCGCCCTTCTTCCCTTCTGTTGTTTTGCCACAAGGAAGGCTCCTTAGCCATTTGTATACTATTAAGTGATAAAGCAAAATCGGCTCAAGTCTATGTAGTTTTATTGGCCATTAACGCTTGACAATGAACAGTTTTATGGTAATTCAAGCAGAACAGTTGATTCAATTAATAAACAAGCGGTGAAGGTGTTTATTTTTGGAATTGATATAATGTTTACATTTAAGCTGACCAATTGATATGTAACTGACCATCTGGCTTTGGCTAATATCAATGTCAATCTATGTGTAATTCTTCCGAGTCCATACCCGTAAAATCGTCAAATGCTCAACGCATGCATAAAAAGTAGTAAAACATTAAAATTCATTGATAAAAACACTTAACGCGCTACTGGGCCTACTAGTTTGTGGTACTTTCGGTCTTTGACTTGTAACCAACCCTGAACTGAACGATTCTAAACTATTAATAAATTATAATGCTGCGAAATTGCAGTCAGTTTTTTTTGTTTATGAATAAATCGACATAGATAGTTTGTTGCTCATTTGGTATTATATTCGTCGAGAGGAAATGTCATCATTGAGATTTCGCCAAATATCAAAGGCAGCCAGCAGCTGTTGACTGATATGAATATGCATGCCATAAAGCCATATAAATAACGTGTGTGTGGCGCCAGGCACAAGACACACGCACATCATTTGTTGTTATAGCAACATAACAAAAACAAATAACATAGATTTATGCAAATGACATACAAAACAAATTCAATTTTCAATTCCAGCGTAGTAAAAATAAATGTTGCATACTTTCAGGCTGTCACAATTTGCCAGCAAACTTAACAGAGACACAAACCCCAACCGAGTGGCAACAGCTCATACGTAATAGGCGGTAGATAATTTGTTAACTTACGGTTCTGCTTCGATGGATTTCAATTTGGCCACATAGTTGGATGGTATATATCCCTCTTGCCGCGACTTCTTGCTGCGCGCCAGCCACCAGTCACCCTATAAATAAATCAATACATCAATATCCGATATCAAAATTTGTATGGTAGCTCATTTAGCATGAAACAAACAATAAGATAAACCGTGCTAAGTGGCCAGTTATCGAGGGAATTGTTATTTGTTTGTCATTTAATTGCGAGATAACAACTACAATAAGCATTGTGTTTATTTTTAGATACCCGAACCAGCACTACGACTTGACGCAGACTAACTAACTGACTCATCAGCTAATTTCCTTATTGAGATTATCCTCATTTATTTGAAGTATATTATTATCTGGCAAAATCAATAATAAACGACCAACGTTTGATACATTTATGCATCATTCAATTATTTAATTTATAGTATGCTTAAATTAAATGTCTTCCCCCAACTGTATTTGGCTTTGAGATGAATATGTCTTTCAATGGAATGGGGGAATGCGAAATCTACGTCAACATACTATATTTCACAAGAAAACATATTTCTTATGTTTTCGCTGAAATTTACAATTTAGTGATTAATTAACTAGCAACTCCACTGGCTGCCGGGTTGTTTTGATTATTGTTTCTACTTCTATTGTTGTTGGGGCTGTTGCATTGAACAACATTATACACAAGTCTTAAACAATAATTAATTTGGCTGTCGTCAAGGGAAAAAAAAACGAATGCGAAATCCGAATGAATTAACACTCGTTCGTTTATTATTTCGTGTCTACCATCTCAAAAAATTGTTATTGCCGTTGGCAGCTTTGGCCACAAATGCGAAACGTGTTTCGCAGTCTTTTGATGGGGGCCAACGCTAATAGCAACTACAACGGCTATATGGAGAGTTATGTTAAGGCAGTCAGTCATTGGGCGAGGTGAACACTCTTAAACACTATCCTCGACACTTCGGCTATCGGTATGGGCACTTGGCATTCCCATTCCCAGTAGTTGGACATAGTTCATATTTGTATGGGTTGGCAATAAAAATTCTCTTGATTGTTGACTATCAATTTGCAGTGGGCGACGACGTCGACGACGACAACGGCACAGCTGTTAAAAAGTCGCACTCACGCAACCTGCGACCAGCAATAACAATCAACAATACATAAAGCAACTACAATAACCATAATAACGTCAAGCAGACGGGATGGCTAAACCCCAATTTCGCTATACCCTTTAAGAGCACAGACAGAAAATATAAATAAATGACAATTTTGGTTTGAAAGTACATCAACTGATAGTCGACATCAAATCATACATTAGCATGAATAATACAAATATTAAAATATATATGATTAATCAAGTGTATCGCAAGGAATAATAATTTTAAGAACACAAAAACATAATTTTAATTTATAAATCTAAATATTCAAGTATGCATCTAATCATTATATGATAATTGCTTGTGAAAATATACTCAAAGGAAACTTTTCACCCTATGTTGAATAACAAAAATATATAGCAGCAAATACTAGGGCCAGGGTATTTGGTACTCTATCAACGCTGCTACGATTTCGTGAAGTTTATTTAGCTGTAGGTTCGTGCAATTTACCATTCACGCATTGGTTTTGCTTCGTTACAATTGGCGTACAAATAAAAGAAAGAAAATAAGAGTTGTAGGAAAAAACGAAAACTTAAATTAAAATTTTGTTCATTTGGCTGTTCGGTCGTTTTGTTTGGTTACGCGCTTTCCCACTTTGTGTGCCTTTTGATCAAGCTTAACGAAACTAGTAACAACAACAGCGACCACAATAGCAACAACAACAACTGAAACTGGCTTTTGCCAAATTTGTGCAGCGTTTTTGGTTTTCGATTGGACAACATAAAAGCAAAACAGTTAGATATATTCACCCGAATATCAAAGAAGAAACTAGTTTTCAATAATTTTTTTTTTCTTTAATATTAACATTAAGAAGTAATTGAGTTTCGTATCTCGTCGACAACAAACTACAGAGATAGAGAAGTAGAGAGACAGACCGGCAGAGAGGGGACAAGTCAAGTGCTGTGCTATCATTAGCCTGCGACATGATTATGTCTGCGGGAAGGTCAATGAACAGACATTTTTAGGGTTCATTGTTTATTTGCTCTCTGTTGTTGCTGCTGTTGCTTTGATTTTTTTACGCTTTTTCTTTCACTCACTCTTCTTCACAACTTTCCTCCCGCGGATAGCGGCACAATCCCTCTGTCTCTCTCCCTCATTGACTGGCACTGTCTGGTTAGCTGTAAACATTTTATTCCATCTAAAAGTGAATTTCATAATCGGTTGCTATGTCTGCTGCTGTATACAATATTTATGTATATCTATATTTGTAATCGAAGTTACACCTCGATTCCAATGAAAAATAAATTAATTTTTCACAGTTGAAAGTGAAATAATGATTATATTTCAAATTGGGAAAAGATTCCGAATTATTCGTTATGTTGCAGAACTCTGTTTGCTAGCTTTCATAATAACTGAGTTTTACAGCTAACCATCGTAGATAAGCTTCCAGGTTGACCCAAATGGACAACCACTTAGACAACATTCTATTTCTCTTACTTTTTGTCAATCACGAACTTGAAACGAATTGCCGTCGATTAAAATCAGTTCTAGTAGCAATTTTTGTATAGCTGTTGGAAAACTAAAGACGGGTTTTTTTGAAGCCCTTCAGCATTATGGAGCTGGCTTAAATTTCAAGATATAGCGATTAAGATTCTTAGCAATAGTTTTTAGTTCTTGTTATGAGCAAACTAAAAAGCTTACTCGGTGTCTGGAGTTTTCAAGTATTTCAACAAGCCCTGGTTAAGCAGAAGCAACTTGCAAGGGAGTGCAGCGGTATTTAGGTTAATCTCCATCTAGATGGGGGAGGCAATCCTTGAAGGGTTTCATTTCGCTTCCTGCTGTTTGCCACAAAGAACCAAGTCGAACCCATATGAGTCGCCAAGTGAGTTCTTGTTTTTCTGTGTAAAAATATGAAAGCGATTCTCCTCTGGTGCTGAGCTGAGAGCCGAGAGCTCCACAAAGAATGCAATGTGCAAACGACAAAACTGCACAAGTGACTGAGAGAGCGAGAGAGATGAATGAGTGAGCGATTGTTTCCGAGATTGTGTGTGAGTTGATGTTTATGCGATGGTTGTTGTTGTTGGTGGCCAAATGACAATGAACAGAAGAGATGGCAAACGACGTCGCTGACGAGGCACACCCATAAAATATTTTAACATACAATTTTGATTTCTATGCATGACGTTAAGCTCAACGAATATGTTGTTGTCGTTTGTTGTAGAAAAAGTTTATAAAGGAAGCCGGGACAGCTTTTTTTTGATTTGTTTTGTTTGGAACCGCTATGGCAAGTTGAAAGTCTTGATGTTGTCGAAGCAGCAGCAATAGCTGCGGTTGTGTTGTTGTTGATGTTGTTGCTGTACTTGTGTACTTTAATTAAACGCTGTAAATACTGCTGTCCCCACACAGCTACCGGAAACAGCCGCGAGCTGCTGGCTGATTACTCTACTTAGTTGGCGACAGCTGCCACAAAGAGAAAAACATAGAGAGAGAGAGAGAGAAAAAGAGAGAACGTACTTATGGCTATGCTATGCGTTCAATTATTACAGGGCTACGAAATGGCTGCAACTCAAATGATACAAAAAAAACAGTTGTTGGCCATTCCGCAGTGAGTGCGCAACACTTGGCCCAGAGCCAAAGGTGGACGTCATGCCTTTAGGCGCCGCCGCCACTTGTCTGAGCAGTCAACGAGCCAGCGAGGCGACCAGCTGCTCCACCCCCTTCCTCCCACTACTCAGCTTCGGTCCACGGGCAGATCATCCCATTCCCCATTTGCCATATATCTTATCTATCTGGCCGTAAGGTGGTCATGGCTGTGCTGACGTAAACGCTTTAAATATGCAAGCATAAATAAAGAAATACTCGGCATGTAGAATTTGAGTGCTCTGCAAGAGTTGAATGCGCCTCGTGTGTCACAATAGAATCCCAATTGGCCTCCAATATTTGTTGTGTGGGCGCTCGGGGGCCTAATCATAGAATTTATAGAAATGTGCTGCCTCTGTATTTGACCGGTCTGGTCTGCGTTTTCAGGTGGACTGGAGTTTAATTACAGCTAAAAAATAACCAGAGATTACTTTCCTTCCTGTCAAACAAACAACTGGCGGCAGTCGAAAGCTGTTTGCCCTATTTAGGAGATGCAGTAATTGAATATTGCATAACAATCTATTACTTTTACAGTGTATATCAACCAGTTTTTCCGGCTGTCAACGGGTAACTTACAACTAATTAGTATTATGCCCTAACTATTACGATTCGTCTTTTGTAACGAGTTAACTCGAGTTCAAATAAGATGTTGCTTGGTCAGCGTAATTTATTTGTGCACCATAAACTTGCACTCTTTATGATAGAAACACGAGACTAAAATGTCTCATCTCTTTAGTTATGTTAACAGAAGGAAATGCGTTTATCTCCACTTGTATTGGATTTATTACAAGCCTAATATAAATGACTGATATGGTTAGACTACTCGAATAGGTTTAAATTTGTTCAGACTACATTTACTTTATTTTTACTGCTATTTTATTTGTACTACTACTACTTTTATTCAAAGTAGAGAGCAAAAATTGCCAAGCGGCTGTGCATGGAAAATGCAGTCTGGCATATACGTTTGGGTTGCAGTAGTTTGGGATTTTGTTGGCTGCTGTTTCAGATGGTTCAAGTGGCAAGTGGCAAGTGGCGACTGCATTGGCCGCAATTTGCAGTGTCTGGTTTTACTGCCAGCTCAATTCCCCACGCCTCCTCCGCCACAACCCACAGATGAACAAGCTACGATGACATTGAAACAGCCGAGAGCAAAAATGGCAAAAGAGAAAATAGAAGAAAGAGTTGCAAAATTGTTGGGGATTTGTTATGGTTTAACTATCATGACGCATACACATAGCTCAATGGTTAAAGTGGCAATTGAAAACACAGAAATGTGATGTGAAAGACGTTCAACGTTGAACACGAACCAACAATCTGCGATTGGCAAATAAAAATAACAAAGAATTGCACAAACAAAGAAAATTACTCAATAGAAAACTGATTTTGATTATGACTATAAAATCGAAAAAGCCAATAAGAAACACGGTCACTCTAAAATAAACCTACGTGTTATCTGGAATTAAATTCCAAATCAAAATGATTATCTGTATCAAAGCAGTTGTGCATATGGTCACTCTAAAGTGCACTCATTAATGACTCCAGTCCTCCCATGAAAAGCCATCGCGCTCAGCTCAACATATTTCATATTTAACATGGAATTTGCATGACGAAAAGTTTGTATGATTAAACAAACATTAAAATGGCATGCGATGCCTTGGAGCTCCAATGAATCGAATAATTAAAGCTCTCACGAACTCTTTAATAAACTTATGATTTATGCATAGTTCGAAAAATGCTCCGACGGTTCCAATAGGATTTACGGCCTTCCCCAAATGCTTTTTAAATATACATTTTTGTCTGTGTATACATGAATATGTATGTGTGTGATAAGATATTTAATTCGCAGAGCGAGAAAGACAGATAGAGAGAGAGGGAGAGAGATTGAGAGTTGCCCTCAACTAACGAGCCGTTATCACTGCGCTCTCTCGCTGACTCTTTCCACTCTTTCGCCATATGATTCACTCACCTGTGTGTCATTCAATATCTCCAAGTGCTCACCCTTGCGGAAGCTCAAATCCTCGTCTGTGCGCGCATCGTAATCGTAGAGAGCCACAAATATCTTTGCGTTCGCATTGGCAGCATCACTTTCGGGTATCTGCGGCACCGGACGTATTTGCTCCGCCGGCTGGCCAGGCATGGGCATCACAATTTGTGGTACGCCGACGCCCACGCCGACTCCGCTGATGCCAGCGCCGGGATCTTCCAGTGGATTGCGGACATCGCCGGCATGCGGCTTTTCGTCCGACTTCTGTGTGCGCAAACAGTTGCCCATTATACAGTCAGTTGTGGAGATGTGAAGATGGAGCCAAAGATAGCCACTCAGTCCAAGTCCCGTGTGCGTCAGTTGTGACGTATTTTAAATGCAATATGAATGGAATGTGTGTGGCGTTTTACTGTTACTTTCACTCACACACACAGGCACAATTACAATTCAATTGCACTCGCTTGTTTATACGAGGACGACACACACACACACGCACGCACTAACACTAACACAGTAGTTGTAGTAGTTGTTTTTGTGGTTTATTTGCTCGCTCGGGAGTCGCGATCAACATGGGGTGTTGGCACTTATATCTCTCGCTCTTTTTACTACAATGTTTGTTGCGACTGAACGTCGCGCGTCGTCAGTTTATTAATTAATTTGTGATGCCTTATTGTTTTGCATTTATGGCAACACGCACTGGCCACTCACTGCATAACTGCTACACTTCTGTATTTACCGACCATTAACTATTGAAACACTCGGTAACTAAATTAAATGCTTTCGTACACACACACACGGCTTGCAATGTTGTGAGTGTGCGTATGTATGTATTTTTCTGGCTCTTTTGCATGTGTACATATACATATGTATATGGATATATGGATTTGGTGTATGTGTGTGTGTATGTGATGCTGGTGGCCAAACAAGAGACGGACGCGGCCAAAAAAACAATTTAAAAACACTGGTAAACTATCGAAGCACATGCACACATTATTCTTCAACTATTTTCCACCATTTATTGTATTTATTTTACATCTTTAAGTTATTTAATTTGCGTTTTTCAGCTGCAGCGAAAATGGCTCCCCGATGAAAACCTGCGCGACAGTCGATAACACTGTGAAGCGATAGCATCGATTGTCTCGATATCACTGTGCAGCGATAGCATCTATTGTATCGATATATTTGTTGTCAAACAAGTTTGAAAGTCGATAAAAAGCAGGACTGTATTTAACAATTATAGCTGGCAATGCTTTTTATGTGTTCGCTGTTAATGAACAGCTGATAACTATAAATCTTTACATTCGTATGTTAATCGAATCGCTTCCATGAATGCAGGTTTTGTACCATTTCATAGCAATACATAATTTAAATATTAAATTAATTAAATTAATTATTAAATATTATTATTATTGTACGCCATATAAAAATATTAAAATGCATCAGAAGTGTTATTTAGAACTTGTATTATGATATATCCCATCGACGTAAAACTGTACATATTCAAAATCTCAATTATGGTCACACCCCGTAAAACAAAACGGCTCTGATAAAATTCTTTATTTAAAAAACAACAAACTGAAATCATCTAAAATATATAATTGATAAAAAATTAATGGATTAATAATCATATATTCATTATTTTGTATATACATATTATATTTTGATATACTATTTGGCATGACAAAAACATCGATATTTTCCAGAAAAAAACGATGTATACAAAATTTTCGAAAAATCGATAACATTAATGCATCGATTATACTATCAATTTAGTTACGCCTCTACCTGCAACGACACCCTTAGAGTTTTGTATCATTTTGTGTTAGGATTCGTTAAAAGCGGTTGCTCGTTGTTCAATCTAAAAAGATTCCTGATCGAATTAAATAATTTGTTCTCTTATTTTTATTTTTGCAAAATGGATATCAAATCATTTTTATTTTCATATTGTGCAAAGAATCAAACTGAGCCGAAGTTTGAAGTTCGCCCAACCGGTATGCAAAAAATTCATTGCGCCCTCTTTCTATTTCCTTTATTTTTTCGTGCTATTAAATCAATTGAATTTAATTGATTTTTAGGGCCCAAGCATCGACAGCGTTTTTTATGCGAAGTGCGCGTCGAGCCGTGCACTTACATCGCTGTGGGCAACTCTACCAACAAAAAGGATGCCGAGAAAAACGCTTCCCGGGATTATGTCAATTATTTGGTGCGTACGGGTAAAATTAATGCCACAGATGTGCCGATGGACATCGTTGGGTCGCAGGCATCCGCCGGCGGCGATGCCGGTGGACGTGCTGGCGGCGAGCCGCAGCGTCGTGTCTTTGGTGGCGCATCCGGTCCGCAGGATTTGGGCGAGGCATATCGTCCGCTGAATCATCAGCTGGGCGGCGATAGCTTCAATATCATAGATCGCGTGCAGGAGCAGAAGGACATGAATGAGGCCGAGTCCATAGACATGAATGCCGCCATACATGGCAACTGGACCATTGAGAACGCCAAGGATCGCCTAAACATCTACAAGCAATCGAATAACATTCGCGATGATTACAAATACACTCCTGTGGGCCCTGATCATGCCAGGTAAGCAGCGGAGGCTTGCGCCCGACATCCACATCATTTTCATTTCGATCATCTTTTTTTTTATTTGTCGTTGAAGCTGCGCTCTGGATTTAGCGTTAATTAGTCCTAAATCTGGAGCGCAGCTCGTAGTTATTGAACAATTTATTGACCTGCTGTGCGTAATTAATAAATGAACGAAGCACAAAGCAATTGCTCGTATGCAGTATACATTCGATAAGACGAACCGACTGAATGCAAATGCTCTTTTAATACGATGTACTGAGAATGCTCGATGCAGTGAACTGATTCAAAATCTGAATTCTAAATGTACTCTTGCATATGATATTTAAAACGGGGTTGTTTCATTTTTGAACTGACGAATTATTCACAAGGGAATGTTTATAATTTGTATAGTTAGATGTTCAGATGAATAAAGGAGAGGTACATATGTAGTATTCACTCCATCGGATGTTCACTGCTGTAGTATTCACTCCATCGGATGTTCACTGTATTGTGTGTATTTCACATTTGAGCTGCGAGTGCATTTAGTTTAAATCGAGTGTATACTGTACTTGACTTTCAGAGCGACTTGGCGCACAACAATTGCAACGAAAAATAAATCAGCAACCGGTGACGGACTCCGACTAAGGCAGCATCTGCAGCGGAGCTCATCGGTATATCGTCCATCAATCAATACGATCCGAGTTTCAAGTTAGGGATTCTACATATAGTATGTGCGCCTTGTGGCTCTGAAGGCCTTGCATCCGACTTACGATTCTTGAATCTCGGTTATCGTTGTTGTCATTCGACTACCAGAGTTTTAAAAGTAGTTCCGCACAGTAAGGTTGACTTTTGCTGTTTCTTATTGATTGGTTGATTGACCTGACCGTCACGGTAAGTCCGGCTGTTCCCAGCCGAGATCCTCTCATGCATTGCCATTTAATCGATCCTCTTCATTTAGGAGTTTTATGGCGGAGCTGTCGATCTATGTGACGGCGCTGAAGCGCAAGGTTACGGCTCGTGAGACGGGCTCGAACAAGAAATCCGCCAGCAAATCTTGTGCTCTCTCGCTGGTGCGCCAATTGTTCCATCTGAAGGTGATTGAGGCCTTTAACGGCACCCTGAAAAAGAAAAAGGACGTTGACTTGAAGCCGTATCCTGTCAAGGTGGACCCATGTCTCATCGAAAAAGTGGATGAAGTCATCACAGAGTTGAAATTGCCCGTGGTTAATCCCAAAAATGTGAAACGTGAAACTGCGGGAGCACCCATTTCCCTTATTGTAATTATCAAAATTTTTTTTACAAATGCTGCACATTTTTGTTTAGGTTATTTTCAACTAAATAATATTTATTTGCGCACTAAACATATTTTATCAATTTGTCCGGCTTAATATTTGTTCGAACTCACTTAAATAGAAATAATTTCATATCAATCTTAAACCTGGCTCACCAGGAATTTGCAGCCTATTGGATCACCGTTTATTGTGGTTTTTGATATACATTTTTCTATTTTGCAGCTGAACCAGAGTCGCCAAGAAAACCAAGTGCAGGGCGATGTTCGTCAGGAGGTTGCTGCCGTTATACCATGGGCACCGCCACAGCCCAATTGGAATGCCTGGCATGCCTGCAACATTGATGAGGGTAAATTAGCCACGGCTTCCATTGATGAGCTGTCCCAAGAGTATGAACGTCAACTACACAATCGCCGACAGAACGATGCGGAATATCGCCAGTTTCTGGAGTTTCGCGACAAATTGCCCATCGCAGCCATGCGGACCGAGATCATGACTGCCATCAACGAGAATCCCGTCGTCATTATACGTGGCAACACCGGTTGCGGCAAGACCACACAGATTGCCCAGTATATTCTTGATGATTACATTGCATCCGGCCAGGGCGGCTATGCCAACATCTATGTGACGCAACCAAGACGCATTTCAGCCATATCGGTGGCTGAGCGTGTGGCACGCGAACGCTGCGAGCATTTGGGCGAAACGGTTGGCTACTCGGTGCGCTTTGAGTCTGTGATTCCCCGTCCGTATGGATCCATATTGTTTTGTACCGTGGGCGTTCTTCTGCGCAAACTGGAGGCGGGCTTGCGTGGTATTTCACACATCATTGTGGACGAGATTCACGAACGCGACGTCAATACTGACTTTCTGTTGGTCATTCTGCGTGACATGGTCGCCACTTATCCGGACCTGCATCGTGAGTCAACTTGCCAACTTTATTGCAATTTCGATTATAGAAATATTTTACTTCTGATTTTTAGTGATTTTGATGTCAGCCACAATTGATACGACACTCTTTTCCAATTACTTTAATGGTTGTCCAGTGCTGGAGGTGCCTGGTCGTGGCTTCCCAGTGCAGCAATTCTTTCTCGAGGACATCTTACTGATGACAAAATTTGTGCCAACGCCCGACATGCGTCGTAAGCGTCGCGACGCCGACGATGAGGAGGAAACAATGCTCAATGACAAAGACGAAGTCGAACAGAATCTGAACAAAGTGTGCGGTGAAAAGTATTCAGATCAGGTGCGCAATTCCATGGCCATGCTGTCGGAATCGGATGTTAGCTTCGAGCTACTCGAATCCCTTTTGATACATATTAAATCGAAGAATATTCCCGGCGCCATATTGGTCTTTTTGCCCGGCTGGAATTTAATATTTGCGCTGATGAAGTTCTTGCAGAACACCGCTACCTTTGGCACTGAGAGTTATAGCATCTTGCCTTGCCACTCTCAAATACCTCGCGATGGTCAGCGCAAGGTCTTTGAGCCGGTGCCCGATGGCGTCACCAAGATCATATTATCTACAAACATCGCGGAGACTTCGATTACGATCGACGACATTGTCTTCGTCGTGGACATTTGCAAGGCGCGTATGAAACTCTTCACATCACACAACAATCTCACCAGCTATGCTACCGTCTGGGCCAGCAAAACCAATCTGGAGCAGCGCAAGGGACGTGCTGGGCGCGTACGTCCTGGTTTCTGCTTCACACTCTGTTCACAAGCTCGCTTCGCTCAACTGGAGGATAACCTGACACCGGAAATGTTCCGTACTCCGCTCCACGAAATCGCATTGACTGTGAAGCTGCTACGCCTTGGAGCTATACATCATTTTCTATCCAAGGCGCTGGAGCCGCCGCCAGTGGACGCTGTCATAGAAGCAGAGGTTTTGTTGCGTGAAATGCGCTGTTTGGATGCCAACGACAATCTAACGCCACTGGGCCGCCTGCTGGCCCGTTTGCCAATCGAGCCACGGCTGGGCAAGATGCTGGTGCTGGGCTCAGTGTTTGGCTGCGCTGATCTTGTGGCCACCATGGCCTCCTATTCGAGCACGTTTGCCGAAGTGTTCGCCTTGGATATCGGGCAGCGGCGCTTGGCCAATCATCAGAAGGCGCTGAGCGGACGCAAGTGCTCCGATCATGTGGCCATGATTGTTGCCACACAGATGTGGTACAATGCCAAAAATCGTGGCAGTGCGACGGAGTTAAGTTTCTGTGAGTGGAAGGGACTGCAAATGTCAACCATGAATGTGATGTACGAGGCCAAGATGCAGCTGCTCGATCTGTTGCAGCAGGCTGGTTTTCCCGAGGAGTGCATGCTGCCCTCCAAGGTAGACGCTAATAAGGACAATGCCATGCTGGACTTATCGGTGGCATTGCTCTGCCAGGGTCTCTATCCCAACATTTGTGTGCACAAGGAAAAGCGCAAGGTACTGACCACCGAATCGAAGGCTGCTTTGATCCATAAGACATCGGTGAACTGCAGCAATCTTGGTGTCTCTTTTCAATATCCGTTCTTTGTCTTTGGCGAGAAGATTCGCACTCGCGCCGTCTCCTGCAAGCAAATGTCCATGGTAACGCCACTGCAGGTGATGATCTTTGGCTCGCGTAAAATCGATCAGGGTCCCGATAATATGGTGCGCCTGGATAACTGGCTCAATTTCGAAATGGATCCCGAGCATGCGGCCAAAATTGGTGCACTGAAGCCGGCACTGGAGGATCTCATTACCATTGCCTGCGATAATCCTGGCAGGATTTTGCAGCTGGACGAGCGATATAATAAACTGGTGCGCGTCATTCGAGATCTGTGTGTGCAGAATGCTGGGGATTATCAGTTAGAGCGTGAGGTCGGTATATTGCCGCACATGGGTCGCGTCGGCGGAGTAGGCGGAGATGGGGAAGGAAGATCCGGAGGACCACCATCAAAACGTGGTCGCTTCGATGGCGGTGGTTTTGGCGGCGGAAATGGTGGCAGCTTTGAAGGGAATAGGGGCAAATTTGGAAGCAGTAGAGGAGGCTTTGGGAACCAAAGCAGCGGCAGAGGCCTCGGCGATAGAGGCTTCGGCGATAGAGGCTTCGGCGATAGAGGTTTCGGCGATAGAGGCTTCGGCAATCGTGGCGGAGGACGCTATGGCAATCAAATGGGCAGCGGTGGAGGACGATACGGCAATCAAGGAGGCGGGGGATTCAACAACTGTGGATCCGGTGACTACAACAATGGAGGTAGAGGCGGTAGAGGAGGTAATTATAGCAACTTGGCAGATGACGAAGGTAACAATGACAACTATGGAACTAATAGCGGTGCCAACAACTATTCAGGAGGCGGCAATTGGGGAAGTTTTACCAACACTCGACGCTTTTAAAATTAACCAAATATTTGTTTATATCTAATTACAATTATATTTACGTCTTTTTATGAAGTTCCAATAAACATAACTACATTTACAAGCATATTCAAAGTATACGAGACTTAAGAATCATAATATTTTAATTGACATTCTACGCTGCAGAAGAACTTGCCCATCAACTGATCTTCCTGGATGTGTGCCACGTTTAGGCAGACGTGGCACCAGCGTTGCCGTTTGATGTTGGCCAGCAACTCGTCGGGAGTTTGTTTTAAGCCTCGCTGAAGCAGGCGTTCGCGGCGAATATTACGAGCTTCTTTATCCCAATGCTGGAACATTTCTTTGATGTAGTTGACGTTGGTTTTGTGCCTTGGAATTGAAAGCAGCTCGCTGTGATCTGTGTACGCTTTGGTTAGTTTTTTTGCCACACTTTTCAAGAGATTATAATTCAAAAGAAAATCTTGCTCCTGCATTAGTAATTGGCGCATGTTGAATGTGCATTTTGTGTTCGTCTTTGGAGGGGAAGCTTTAACAGGTTCTAGTGTATTGGAGCATTCTGGCATATAATAGAATGGAATGGTGTCGTCGGACTGATTGATTGATGCACACCCTATATCGCCTGCCATTTTGGCATTGGTTGCATGCCTATTGCCATTCGTCATTTTATGTGGAAAATATATATAATTGAAAATTTTCAAAATAGTTAACAGCTGACCGCCATGTGCCGTTAGAATCCAATGAGGGCTACCTAGACTTCTGTTAATAGCAATTGCCAGGGCTGCTAGAAACGCGATAGCTTACAGAGTCGATAGGTTCGAAAAATCTAACAGCTGGTTGCCAAACGCCGTTACAATTAAACAGCCAGGGCTGCAGTAAAATAAACAGTTCGCAGATAAATAAATTATTGATGAAAATAGTTTTTAAAGTTGTTTACTTCATTTCACTTGATTCATACTCATATCATTTATGCTTATCATTAATTATACGCCTTGATAAAACTTGCAAGCTTACCTAGCCGTTTGTTCAATTTTTATCGAAACATATCGAGATTTTTCCGATTTCAGCGCCGCCATTCAATTGAAGCGTCACTTGCTTTTCGCGCGAGTTTAGTTTTTCATTTTAGTTGTGTTTCGCCGGTTTTTGTGTGCTATTTTGTTAGATTGTTAGTTAAATAATCAATAATGGATTTCGACAACGCCAAGGAAAATATTCAGCCCTTGGCTAGTGGTCGCAACGTCAGCTTGCTCCAGGCATCGCTTTGCCAAGATGCCTCCCAAGAGTTGAGCGCTCAACGGAAACAGTTGGAACTGGACATTAAAAACTACAGTGGCGATGATCCGCTGGAACCGTGGTATGCCTACATCTGTTGGATCGAACAGAGCTATCCGGCAGGTGGCAGCAATTCGGGCCTGCTGAAAGTTATGCACAAATGCCTAACAAACTTTGAACGCGACGAACGCTACAATCAAGATAGACGACTCATCAAGCTGTTTATCAAGTTTGTAAGTTATATGCAAGTTTAAATTCAACTTGTAGTCTGACTGTATGCGTTTTTTGCAGATGGGCAACCAAGGCGATAAGATCGAGTGCTATCAGGAGATGTACAATGGCGGCATTGGCACCATGCTTGCTGATTTCTATATTGCCTGGGCCTACAGCTACGATCTGCGCGGCAATATGCGCAAGGCTAATGACATCTTTCAATTGGGCATTAAATGCCGCGCCGAGCCGCTGGACGAGCTGAAGGAGGCGCATCAGCATTTCGGTTTTACCGTTGCCCAACGCATGATGTACACGGATGGCGAAGAGTCCGCAGACGCTATGCGTGAGCTTAATGATCGTCGTCTGGCTCTCCGTTCGCTACGTGGCCAGAAGTCCAAGAATACCATCACAGTGGGCAGCGTGAGGACGGGAGCAGCGATTAAAAATAATATGCCCGGCGTGGTGCAGGTCAGTTTTTTATTTTTTTATTCCATATGAAATTTGAAGCGTCTAGCATATCTTTGCTTGTAGAACGATGCACCGAGCACGAGCCGAGCCAGTCGCAATGCAAACCGTCAGCTGGAGGTGTTTAACGACGAGAATGCAGATGTTAATATGCCCCCACCACCACCACCAGCAACGACAGCTGCAGATGAAGCGGAGCCCAGCAAATCAAGTTTGCGTTCCATTATTGACTCGGCCCGCGAACAGGAGAATCTAAAGGAGCCTATCGCGTGGAGTAAACCGCATAAGCATGGCAAAATCTTTACAGCAACTGCAGCACACGACCCGGCCTTTTCCATTCATGTGGACGAGCAGACATTGCCCCCAATCACCAACTATGAGCGCAACTTTGATAAGCCCTTCAAGTGCCCGCCCAATTTTGTGGCAAAGAATGAGCCCCAGAAGCCTTGGGTGACCCCAGTTACCATCGAGGATGAGCCAAACAACAGTGCACTGCCGTGCTACGACAAGTGCCTGACTTATCCGCGTCCCAACTTAGAATTCTCGCCGGAGGAGTATTTGGCTTATCGCTGGTTTAAGTCGCACAAGGATCAACATGCGTTTGTGCTGCGCAACAAAGAATGGTGGGGCAATGGGGCAGCACATGGCGTACGGCGTTATCCCAATTTTGCTACTGCTAATAAGCCACAGCCAATCGATGTAATGGATGGGTATCTTAAGCTGCCAGAGGTGCCGTCATTGATGCCTTTGCTGGAAAAGCTCTACAACGATGAGGAGCAGAAGGAGTATCAGCTGGAGGAGATACTAGCGGCCAAGTGGCACACGAAACGTAATCAAATGCGTGGCGAAATGGATATGGAGGAGACGGTCTTGATGCCAGTAGAAAGCATTCCAAGACGCAAGAGTTTCTTTCCGTCCTTGCAGCCGGGCTCCAACCGAAGGTCGGTTTTGCCTCAAATTAGTGAAAGCGACGAGGAAAAGGAGCAGGAGGCTGAGCAGCTCCAGCAGCAGCAGCCGGCGGAAAAGAATGCGCCCGACTCAAGTACAATCAAAATATATTTAGAGCCACCTACCCCATCGTCAAGGGCAGCGACAAAGACAACTATAAATTCAACTGGAGTTGGAGCTACTGCAGCAGTAGTATCTTCAACTTTTGACAATCAATTTGTGGCGCCTGCACCCCCAAAAAACAAATTTGTGATTCATGAGGATAGTGCATTGCCAGCGCCAGCATCTCTGCCCAATCCAGCGGCTAGCGCCGTCCTTGATGTTGATGAAACGTGCTCAACGCAAACGTTCAACATATTTCTTAAATCGCAAGCCGTAAGCACTCCAAAGCTAACACAAAAGCAGGCGCCAGCTCGACAGTTCGGCACGCTACTCAAGGATACGGCATCGTCGCTTCCACCAGCGCCTGCAACGACTGTGGAGGAACCGAGCGAGGCCAATGGCCACCCAGTGTCGCCCATGCTGCGTAAACAGCTCTCCACAATCCTGGAGACGTCTGAACATGCCGGTCTCGGCAGCTCTGGTGGCACAAATGCGACCACCAAGTCCTCTATGATGTCGGGCCCAACATCGGATACGCTGCAGAGCGAGAGATTACAGGGAGAGTGTACGCCAGGTCCGACGAGGCTGCAGCGTCAAATGGTTGCGGACTTATCCGTTTTAGGCGAAGAGCCGCCCGTTGGTAATTTCGAACGATTGCAGCTATGGGAGCCGAATGCGCCCAGTGTGCCGATGCTCAAATCGCTACATTTCCAAGAGGACAAAACGGAAACGGTACCACGACCTTTGATGGCCTGTTATCAGGAGGATAGAACGGAAACATTACCCAAGATGCCAATGGCAGTGCCCGAGACGTCGTTGCTTCAGCGCACAGCGAATGCATCTAAGCTGTTTCAGTCATCGATTCCGCAGTTGCCACGACAGGACAATAATGAGGAGGATGATGAGCTAAACAGTTTGTTTTGCAAATCGCCAGCCAAATCGAAGGCAGCATTTGGCTCGCCATTGTTTGCGGTCGGATCGAAACGGGCATGTCATCAACAGACTCCCGAGATCAGCAAGAGTTCCATAAAGCAACCACAGTTTGCTTCTAAGCATTCACTTGATATGTTCGATGAGGTAACCAACTCGCGACCCACAGCAACCAAACTAATGACGAACATGAGCAAATTGACTAACTCCTTTATGGCAGATCTGTCGCTGGTGCCTGATACACAGCCCCTCGTAACGCAGCCAGTACAGAAGAACTTTGAAATATTTCTCGATGAGAGTATGCCGCCACCGCCGCCAACTTTGCCGCCTGTGCTGGACTGCACACTGCCGGAGACACAGCCACAATCACAATCGCAACCACAGCCACAGCAGCTGCAGTTGCAGCAGCAAACCATTGGACTGGCTCATTTGACCGCTTCCTTTATGAAGGATTTCACTGAGCTAAGTAGTTGCCCGCTGCAATTACCGGTGGCCCCTAAGAGTCCACCACAAAAATTTGAAATCTTTCTGGACGAGACGATGCCACCACCTCCACAGCCTCAAGTAACGGCACCAGAAATCGTAGTGCTTGACAGCAGTCAATCCAGCAATGCTGCCGTCGATAAACTTGAGACAATTGGGCCAGCTCATTTGACCGCGTCGTTTATGAAGGATTGCAACAAGCTGGGCAATCCCTCGCCCTCAACGAAACTCAAGCTTCTCGATGAATCGCGGGACAAATCATCGAAGACATCCTCAGAGCCATCAACGAGCAGCAATTACTTTGAATTTAATGCGGCTACCGAAATGTTTGCTAAGGACTTGAGCATAATCAAGAACTCAACATTGTTGCCGGAGGCTTGCAAGCGAAGCAATTCGCCAGTGAAACAGTTGATTCCTGTTGCGGTGGTGGAGATACCGCATATTACCATGGACAATGATGATGGATCCATATACTACAAGACGACACCATTGACGCCAAAACAATCGCATACTTCGTGGCAGCAGTCAAGTACGTGCACGCCACCGAAGGACAAGTATGAGCATCGCAAGCCCAGCATGGATGAGTCCTTGTTGAACAGTACTTTAGCCCAGAACAATGTGAACCCCTTTAATGCAGATATTATAAACTCGCTGCTCGATTTCATTGACTTCTCACAGTACATCGAAAAGTTGCCCAGTTGCCAGCTGCTGGGTTATGTGAAGCGATTGGTGCCACATTCAACTCTGGAGGTGCATGGCGAACAGTTCGAAGTGCTCAAAATGATTGGCAAGGGCGCGTATGGAGCAGTGTTTGTTGGCAAGCACAAGAGATCGGGCAAAACGGTCGCACTCAAACAGGAGAAACCCTCCAACTATTGGGAATATTACATATGCCTCGAGGTCCACACACGACTGGGAAACGAGGAAATGGTGAGAGAAAAAAAAGATTTCAAGTTTAATGTCATACTTAGACTATTGATCATTACAGATTAGTGCCTTTATGCACATCGATTATGCGCTTGTGGGAAACAACAGCAGTGTTTATATCTCGGAATTCTCCGAGTACGGTTCGCTTATCAGTGTTTGCAACAAATACAAGAAGCATACCAACAAGAATGTGGATGAGTATGTCGTCATGGTGCTGTGCTGTCAGCTGCTCGATATTGTCGATCATTTGCATGCTATGGGCATCATTCATGCCGATATTAAGGCTGACAACTTTCTGCTTATGAAACCGTTAGTTAACTCATACTACTGAATTGTAATCTTAAGTTACCGAGAAACTCGTAAAATCATCATCAACTTTAATCTTTGCTTACAGCGTCAGTCCGCAGCCAAAGGAGCTCAGTTTGCAGTTGATTGACTTTGGGGTGTCCATTGACACCAAACTGTTTCCGCCTAAGCAAACATTCGACTATGTCTACAATGATGATGCCTTCAAGTGCATTGAGATGCGCACTCAGCGTCGCTGGACGTATCAATTGGATTTGTTTGGACTCGCTGGAGTGATGCATGTGCTGCTCTTTGGCCGTTACATGGAGGTGGGGCAACGACAGGCAGGCGGCATTTGGATGCCCAAGCAGGCATTTCCCCGTTATTTCAATCGTCAGACATGGGAGTCTGTTTTCCGGGCGCTGCTCAATGTGCGCGATTGCCAAAGCATGCCCAACTTGCAGGATTTGAAGACGTTACTCAAATCAGATTTGGCCGAAAAGGACAAATATGTGGAGGCAGCCATAGCCAAGTTTAATATTGTCATGCAAAGGCAACGTTAGTTTCAGTTTATATTTTAGTCAAGTGTCTAATAATAAGAATTTAAGCTCGATTATATTTTAATAAAAACGTCTTTTTTGCGTACTTTAAAAATGTGTATCATAGACTGTCTTACAATGGCAAATTGCTTGAATATGCATTCTATGCATTTGCATTTTCATGTGCACGATCATTGAAGTGCATCCTTTAATAACCACAATTGCACACTTTGTGCCATTATAATAGTCGCGGTCGTTTTAAGCTTTCAGTCGGTTTACGAGCAATTCGCATATAAACAAAATAATTTCGACCCAATTAAGCGGTTTTACGTAAATTTTACAATGCGGCGTCCGAGCATTAACCGAATCGAATCCAGAAAACCAAAATGCTCTGCGCCATCTCGCCCACTTCCGCTGCACGCCTTTCCCCTGCCCTCTGCCCTCTGTTGTTCGCTTCACGGCTTGCCCAATAACCCACTCAATTCGAGTGCAATGCAATTTTTGGTTGAATCAAATAATTTGGTTTACAGCGCGAGTATTATACTGGCTGGATGGTTGGTTTGGGGTGGGCTGGCTTTGGGGCTGATGATGCCTCGGTGCTGGCGCCATTTGGATTTGAATTTTAGAATTGTACACGATTCTTAGAGGAATTTTGTGCTGTTGCTGTTGGCCTCCATTCGGACGCTAACCGATGCTATATTCGTTTCCGGCCACGCCGCTGATGTGGTTGCGTTGTGCCGGTCACAATTGTCCCATGGTCTGTGGTCGGCCATATGCACAGCATATAAATCAAAGTCAAAACAGCTAGACATGATTCACAAATGATCAAAACAGATGAACCCTCCCTCCACTCCCCTGCTCAGCACTGCACTGTTCAAAGCCGACACGAAGCGACGCCACATGAAAGTCTTATAAATCAACTTCGTGCTATGTTTGCACGGCGGTAACTAGTTGTTGCAAGTTGCAAGTTGCCAGTTGCTAACTGGGCCTAAATTCCCTCCTCTCATCCATTCATGGGCGCTGCATGCGGTTGACTTTTTGACTGCCAAGTTTGCACAAATTCGGCCGAGTGCTTGTAGTTTGTCAAAAAATTTGATTGGCAAAGCCAAAAACTGAACACCGTCCCACAAACATTGGTCATATGTGAACCCGAGGATTCTCGATAAATAGCATGCATAGCTCTATTTTATTCTTAAGATTAAATATACACATACATATGTATACTACACGGTATATACTATTTAAAGCAGCTGCTGGATAAGCTAGCCATTTTATTTATCAAGCAATTGTTGTGGCTTTATTTGGGGGCACACATAGTAGTCGGGGTCTCACATGGATATACATGATTTATGCAAATTGAAAATGACCTTAGACCCTGACACATACACATTTACAACATGCACCGAACACTCTCCATTTACCATGTCATCCTTCTTGTTTTTGTTGTTATTTGTGTTAGTGTGTTTGTGTGTGTGTGAACCATTTTTCGACTCCTGTTGACTTGATTGTGGCAGCTGCTTGCCGCTTAGCTCCACTTCCACTGCCATTTTGCAGTTGCTGCTGCTGCACAGCTTAGCATCATCCAGGCAAACTCTTGCCACGCCCCTCCCTCCCCTTTATTCCTTTTTTTGGGGCTATTGCCGCTTTCGGCATGCATTTTGCATCATAAAGTATTTTTGCACCATTATTTCATGAAATTCACATTTATTTTGCAGCTGCTCTTGGCCCAACGCAGTCGTGTAGCGTCAAACTCCCCGTTCTCCTCCCTTAACACCAAACGCCTCATTGGCTATATATATATATATGTACATACGTACATATACGTTTGTGATATGAACTGTAGATTAGAAAACTGCCTGCAAAATCACATCACTAGCTAGCATGGGTCAAATTACTATAACTTGTTTGGCAGCCTGTTCAAGCTCCTGCAGTTGTTGTTGCTGCATTTTTCAAAGACAACCCTGTTAACGGAACAAAGAGTTCACAAACTACTATTTTTGAGTGTGCATATTGTAAGACTTATACAAATTATTGCATAATACTATTTGCTTGTATCATTTGCCTTTTATTAGTTTGTCTAATAATTTTATATTTGAACAGATGCTCGTTTTATCGAAATTTATTATAACCTTGATAAATAATCGAATAATAATAAGTAATGCAATATAAATGTAACAATGTAACATTAATCACTCTTTAGGATTTCGTTAAACAACAGATTTTTTATTTTGGTCTTTACAATTTTAATAATCATTGTTTAATTTATTTTATTTAAGTACAAACTAAAGCCAATGTAAATAATACTTTAATGCACACACTAACCCAACTTTAGTGCACACACTAACCCAAGTTTATTGATAATATTCAATAATAACTATGACAACAAATGCATTTAGCAATAGTTATCTAATTAAGTAAGAAAAAGTCATTCAAATTGTCGGGGTTTTGTCTATCTACATTTTCCTTAAACATTTAATATTACGTCTTTAATCGTAAATATAAATTCCATATAAATACATTTCTCAGCTAATTAAAATTATCCATCAAAAAAACTTTGCGTTCCAACCAGTTAAATAATGATATTTATAGTTATTAGTATCCACACATTTGTTTCATTAGCATGCGGGACCGGAACGATCAAATCGTCTGAGGCTGAGACACATTACATAAATCGAATTCTCGCATTTGAATTTTTCGGATTCATATGATAAGAATCAATGGAAGTGCATGCATTTAATTACTCCACAATTATTCCTCGGTGAATCTAAATGGCTTGGTAGAAAGTAACAATGCAATTGTAGTCGAGACACAGAAATGCCAGTCATGCAGAACGCCGTTGTATAATCATTTACATTATACAATATCACATAGCATACGAGTATCAGCAGCTTGTGAGGGAATAACAGACGCTAAAAAGTAGCTGTGTTATCGTCAGCTTTAATCAACGTATGAAAGAACAGCACAGAACCAGAACGTCCGTCTAATTGCAGCAATAATCGGTTATTGCTCGCACTACTCGTAGTTTTTATACGACTTACTCCAACCTCATGCCCAGCCAATTTGTATTGCTATATGGCAGAGACAGTCTGCGAAATAATGCTCAGACGTATTTTAGATATTGACAAGTGTGGACGGCTATCATCCCCCGTGTTTGGATTGCTGTCTGGGTCGTATAGGAATGGGATGAACGGGAAGCCGTTTTAAATGCCAGTTAAACACTTCAATACGTGTGTGTGATAATAATAAAAGCAATATCTGTTGTGTTGGGTTAATAAAAAGTTTATCTCATTGCCAAAATAATGAGTGCTGCCGTTGAAAACACAGGTGAATGTTGGAATGAATATTTAATTACAAGGCGATTCCAGCTTGTGTTATAAATTTGTTGAGTGTCAAGTGGCAAATAAATTGAATTTCCTAAATTTGCCTTGCCGAATGCATTTTTAATTGCTGTTTATAAATTATATAAATTGTTGTGCATTACTGAAATGTACATGCAAAGCATTAATAAATTTCGTGTTTATTTTCTGTGATAAGAAACACACCGGATAACGCGAGTATTTTATATGTGTCAATTACATGCATTTTCACATGAGTGTAATATAAATTACGATATGGAAATGGCCATAACAAAGGTTATAAACTACAAAAAATCGATGATAACTAAATTCTTTTGGCACATTAAACTAATTGATGTGTGCAAGATAGTTAAAACAGATCATATACTATAGAGTTTGTAAAAATAAATTAAAAATTAATCGCATCGCTAAAAATTAAAAAAAAGTGTTAAGACAAAATACTGAATCGATAAATAAAATAAAATGTTAAAATATGCAAATTTGCGAATCAATTTTCAAACTGTTCACAAATTAGTTCGGTGAAAACAAGTTAACATAAATAAATATTTATTAGAAGCTCCAGAAACCAGTTAAACAAGTTCTCAAATACAACGAATTAATTATTGTAAATATTTGAAAATTGAATTTGAGAACAATGTTTGGATCATAAACCTACATCCGCTGAGTTAGTTAAAACTTATCGTAGCAGGTCATTGAGTTAACTTAAAGTCTTAACTTTCTTACGATAAGATAGAAAACTCATTTATAGTTGTGAATTGAATCGTTGATACTGAAGAAATAAAAGCATTCTTAATTGTGTTGAAACGATTTGTTGGTTAATAAATAACACGATATAAGCTTTTTGTCCAAAAGCTAAGGTCCATTTAAATATTTTGCTTGATAAGGAGAATTATAACCTGCGTACTTAATACTCTCTAGGTCCTGTTATCGGCATTCGATATTTACAGGCTGCGCTGCTCTTCTTGGCCATATGCGTGAACTATATAGCCCGGCTTAATGTCAGCGTCGCAGTTGTGGCCATGACGGATGCGGACTCCAATCCAGATTTCCCAGTAAGTATAGCAAGTGAACATTCGCGTTTATTTACAAAATATTCCATTACTATAGACATACGACTGGTCGGAAGCGCAAAGATCTTACATCTTGTCCAGTTTCTACTGGGGCTACATTCTGACTCAGTTTCCAGCGGGATTTCTGGTGCGACAATTTGGAGCCAAGCTCATTCTGTTCATTCCCACCTTTGCCTCAGCTGTGCTGAGCGCTCTGACACCTTACTTCATCAGCTGGGGCGGTTGGGTGGCCTTCAGTGTGCTTCGCATCGTTATGGGACTGTTCCAGGGCCTAATATTTCCATGTATACACGAGCATTTGGCCAAATGGTCCCCACCCAAGGATCGCAACCGATTGGGAGTTATCGCATATTCGGGTGCCGATTGTGGCTCCGTGATGGCCATGGGCATAAGTGGACTCATTGCAGACAGTTCGATGGGCTGGCCGGGTATATCGTATGTCTCGGCGGGATTGTGCATCCTCTGGTGCCTGCTCTGGCTGCTGCTGGGGGCGAATAATGCGCCCAGTTCGTGGCTGGTGGGCCAAGGCGAGCGTGATTACATTGAGCGCTCAATGAAGCGGGAAGATGGATTCCATGTGCACAAGATACCGATACCCTGGCGAGCCATCTGGACCTCGGCACCGTTCTTTGCGCTACTAATTGTGCGCAGTGCTCAGGGATGGGCTAACTCGACCATGCAGCTGCAGACTCCGGCCTACATGCACGGTGTGCTGGAGATGGACATCAAGAGCAATGCCTTGTTCTCGGCACTGCCGTTCGTGGCGATGTGGCTCATGTCCTACGTCTATCTGGCCATTGCGGATGTGACCATGGCTCGCAAGTGGATGTCGTTGACCACGATGCGTAAGTCAATCAACACGGTCGCCTATTGGGGTCCGGCTGCGGCGCTGATAGGCATTGGCTTTCTGGACAAGTCGCAGACGGCGCTGGCCATTGCTCTGATGACCATTAATGCTGGGCTAAATGCGGGCTCTGGCATTGGCAGCATTTTGACCATCATCGATATGAGCCCCAATCATTCGGGCATAGTTATGGCGATTGTCAATGGAGTCGGCAATATTTTTCCACTCCTAACCCCGCTGCTGGTGGGCGTCATTGTCACTGATACCGTAAGTATCTAATGCTTATCTCGAATGCTGCAACTATTGATGCCGTTCCCTTGCCTTCTTGCAGAGTTCACGAAGTCAGTGGCAAATTGTGTTCGGAATGACGGCCATTGTCTTCATCGTAGGCAATCTGGTTTATCTCATTTGGGGCACCACTGACCAGCAGCCGTGGGACGCTGTGGACTTCTTGAAGCCGTTGACCGATGCCGAACTGAGCCAAGCTGGCGTCCCAGTTAAAAAACACGAAACGCCGAGTAAAACGACAGAGAAGACAATGTGAACTCCCTTGACCAAGGCGTGAAGTACTTTGTAAATAATTTTAACTATCTAAGAAACCGATAAGCGGGATGATCTGTGCCTTCGTGCCATCACGTCTATCGAGTTCTCTGGGACACAAAAGAATTTGTTTTACCTCAGGCAAATGTCAGTTTGCTTGAAATGAAGCGAAACTGTTAACTATATTACTAAGTATAGGGTAACTTCTAGTCTATGCTCAATTAGTTCATACCCAAATTGTTAATTTGATTATCTTACAATAAACTGACATTTGTGAATTTTGATTGTTTTCTTATCTCAACCTCAACCGTCTTGCCCGTGCCGTTTAATCTGGCATATCTAATCGGATATCGTGATTTAAACATAAAATTGGAAATAAATCAATGTCATTAAATCATAAATCAGTATCAAATCAAATTATTGACATTAATATTGTGACAAACTAATTAGGGTGGTTCACAGAAACTTAGAGACAAGTTTCGATAATTCTTTCTGTTCTTCCACGTAAATTCATTTGTTTTAGTCATTACACATTAAAAGTAAAGAGAATGCGACATTTTGTAATTTAATATGTGACATTAAAGATAATAAGTGAAATATATATCTTTAAAGAATAAGCATTATTTATTTAATTAAATCAAATATATGTTTATTCTATAAATATGAGAAATAACTGTCGAAAAGTCTATACAGGAAATGCCAAAAAATGTAATATTTATCTCTAAAGAATAAGCGGTATATTTAATTTATAAATGAAAAATATATTTATGTAATATGAAGAGTAACCAACTGTCGAATATACATCAAAGAAGCATTTTCTTTTGTAACTATAAAGAACATAGCTTATCAGTTGCTTTATAAAATTTATGGAAGAAGTAAACCACAACATTTGATAATTAAATAAGAATTACAATCATAAAATCATAATTAATACACTGGATATAAATGTCGAAAGCAGTTAGAAGTATTTCTAGCATTGGCAAACGAAGACGTCGGTTTAAGAGCTCCGTAGAACAAGAGGAAATTACTAACGAAATGAGTTCTGAAAATGTTGATAAAGGTTAATACATATTTATAATAATTTACATAATGTACGAGTATAATATTTAATTGTGACTGTGATAAGTGTGTTTTATATTATGGATTACAATTTCTGATTCTGGTGATAAATAACTACAAGTTACGATTACAGTTTGACTTCAAACAAACCTTCATTTAGTTAATGTGTTTTAATACATAATTAATAATATACATAACATAAGTTAATAAATGGGCTTGCCTACAAAGGCATTAGAACATTTATGACAAACTCGGAATCAAGCTGCGTCTTTTACTGTTCATACTATAATATCTATGTTTCGTAGGACCCATTATTGGCATACGACATCTGCAAGCTGGACTGCTCTTCCTGTGCATATGCGTTAATTACATTGGCCGAAACAATGTCAGCGTTGCCCTCGTGGCCATGACAAATGCGGCAACTACTAATCCAGATTTTCCGGTAAAAATGCTAAAAGCCGATTTATTATGGAACTCTTAAACTGAACTCTCGCCGCAGGAATATGATTGGACTGAGGTGCAAAAATCTTACATACTCTCGAGCTTCTACTGGGGCTATGTTGTCACCCAGTTTCCGGCGGGATTTCTGGTACGTCGCATTGGGGCTAAATATGTACTGCTCATTTGCACTGTGCTGACAACACTACTGTGTGCTCTGACGCCTTACTTCATTAGCTGGGGCGGCTGGGAAGCATTCTGTGTGCTGCGCGTGAGTCTGGGATTATCCCAGGGTCTGATGTTTCCAGGGCTACTCGCACACATTGCCAAGTGGTCGCCGCCCAAGGACCGCAATAGGATTGGCGTTATCACGTATGCGGGAGCTGCTTGCGGCTTACTTTTGGCCATGGCCATAAGTGGACTGATAGCAGAGGGTTCCATGGGCTGGCCGGGCATATATTATATAACGGCGGGCATTTGCGCTGGCTGGTGCTTACTCTGGTTTGTTCTGGCAGCGGACAATGCCCCCAGTTCTCGTTGGATTACGCCGCAAGAATGCGAGTTAATCGAGCGCTCGATGAAGCGCGAAGATGGGTTTCATAGCCAGAAGATTCCCATCCCGTGGCGAGCAATTTGGACATCGGTACCCTTCTATGCACTGCTGACCGTGAGCTCTTCGCAGAGCTGGACCTCTTCAACGCTCAACCAGCAGACTCCAGCGTATATGCGTGGTGTGCTCGACATGGACATCAAGAGCAATGCCTTGTACTCGGCCCTGCCGTACCTGGCCATGTGGGGCATGTCCTTTGTGTACTTGATCATTGCCGACTTGATTATGGCCAAGAAGTGGATGACGCTCAACATGATGCGCAAGACGATCAACACTGTGTCGTCTTGGGGGCCGGCTGCGCTGCTGGTTTGGGTTGGTTTCCTGGAGAAGGAGCAGAGCGCCTTGGCCATCACACTGATGACCCTCAAGTCGGGCATAGGGGCGGGCGATGGCCTTGGCAGCATCATAACTGTGATTGATATGACGCCGAACCACGCGGGCATGGTTATGGCCATCGTAAATGGTTTATCAACGATTCTATCCCTGCTCACGCCGCTTGTTGTGGGCGTTGTTGTCACCGACACCGTAAGTCAAAATTTCCCCAATGAGTCAGACACCACAGATGACTTATTCTTCTTGTTGCAGAGTTCGCGAGTTCAGTGGCAAATCATATTCTGCATGACGGCAGCTATACTCTTTGTGGGGAATCTGGTTTACATTATTTGGGGGTCCACAGATCTGCAGCGGTGGGACGCTGTGGACTTCTTGAAGCCCCGTGATGTGGAAAGAAATCCAAGTGAATTGAAGTCATCAAAACTGAAGAAGGACGTGCCGAGAGCATTGGAGACACAGAAAACCGAGAAAACAACTTGAGTATTAGCTTAGCGAACTCTCGATACAATTGTAAGTAGGAATTAATTAGGAATAACTCAATATGCTCCACGCGACGTATACGCAATGTAGTCGCATTTTGAAATTCGCGAAATGTTGGTCAAAATGTGGTTAGGCTTGGATTAAACGAATTGAAGACATTTTCGGCTGTTTGTGTGGGTGAGCCGTTGATTTTAATTAAAAATTCTTAAAACGTTTTGGCGTGTATTTTAATTTCTTGTTTGCGCGCAATTTCTTTCTTTCTGCTCTGGCCGCAAAATGTAATAGAAAATTCTTACTACTATTTTCTTCGAATGAATTCATTTTCTATTTTCGGCCCCGGATTTGCATGACCAGCAGCAACAGCAAGCGGCAAGGCAAGCCAACCTTCCAGTCAGTCAACGCCAAGCGATGGGGTAACAAAAAAAAGAAAAAAAAAACAGAAAACAAAAAAAAATAAGAAAAAACTTTGCACACAAATCAGAAAAATGGACACTTGGCGGAATTTATGCACGATCGCGTGCGCACAGAACGTTGGTCCAGGCAATTGTTTGGCCAGCAGGGGCTGGCAGAAACAGAGGCATCCAAACAAGGCCAAGCCGCAGAGTTCCCTTCCTCGTCGCCGTTGCCGTCGCAGTCGTAGCTCTGTAGTTCCAGCGGCTTACAGCCGCCAAGTGGCATGCGGTGGCTTTTCCAGAGGCGTGTGGAGCAAGCCCCTAAAACCAAACCGAAACCAAAACTGAAACCGAAACGCAAAACCAAAAACGAACATGTTTTTCAATTAAAAACGTTGAGCAACGCGCAAAAATTCATTTGAATTGCCTTCAGCGGACAAGCAGGCAAAGACAAGTCATAAATGGGAACCCCTTCTGAATAAAGTCTGAATTGAATGCGAGTACACGAATTTATCATGAATGTCACTAGCATTGAATCCAATGTTATTGATATTGAACTGTTGTCGGCGTGACTTGGCAGCAAAGCGGTTTTTGGAGTTACTTTAAAAACTGAAGAAAACACTACATTCGAGATGTTAACTGTGTCAGCAACTTATTTGTAATTTGAATAAAATACGACAAAAATAAAATAAATATTTTCATTTATAAATGCAAGCGTTGCCAGTGATAGTTTCCAATATAATTTAAAATATTTGTTAATTATAAACTTAATTATTGTATTACATTTAACATATATACGGAAAGGCAACTATCCAACTGGGTAGGCAAACTTAGAATCCATGTAAGAATTAAATTATGTGAAATTATGTGATTGTTTCAAAAGTGTTGCACAAAGGGCAATCCTTACAGGTTGCCTAGTTTCGTATTACTAGTTTTGTAATTTCTATGTATTGGTAATAATACCACGCAGAAAATAGCCTTTATTTAATGCATTTAAATTTCCTTGAAGTCCTTGAAGTATCACAAATGTGGAGCTAGAGATATCTATTCGCATGCGTAATTGAGAGAATATTGCTGTTGAAAATTATATAGTTGGAAGAGGTTAAATGTGGAGATGAAATTCATATTAATGAGATGACCGCAAGAGTTGCAATTTGAATGCGTATTATGCGCACTTCATTTGGCACTAAGAGTGAATGAGGCAAGCAAATTGTTAGATGGTTAACAATACGAGGCAAAGGCAGAAGCATATTGTGGCAAGCTTGTCTCTGACAATGAGTTGGTGGCTTAACCAAGGTGAAATCTATTTATACATAGTACTTACAGCTAGCACATGTAATCGGTCTCTTGCATTTATGATGCGAGTCTTGGGCGTAAATTTCCAAATTATAATTGAAGCAACTTGCTGAAGCAACGCAAAGCAATGGCCGGACAAGGGTTCAATTGTAAACGGTCCGGGGGTCATAGTAATAGTCTGTGAATGGCACGATGGTCTTGTCCGGTCCGATCTGGTCTGATATGGTGGACCACGCAACCGCACAAACAATACAAAACGCACGTCAAAGTGGAGCAAGTGACGTCAAGCACAGTGCTTGCTTGAAAATTTAATTTATGCTCGGCGCTTTCAATTGAGCTGCAGCCACAACAGAACAGAACAGGGATAGGGGAGGGGCGCGTCACGGATGCTGGCGTGACCAACAATAGCTGGAAATTAACAGGCACAAAAGAGACATGTGGCACCCTGGTTGGTCTCTTCGGTCTCTTGATGCTCCATGGTCCATGGTCGAGACGCTGCTTGGTCGCTGTTTCTTGCTCATCCTTGGTCCGATGGTGTAACGGGACAATAAGTCAATGCCATCATGCGTTGCCCAATTTCCAATGTCCCCACTCCATTGTCCCGATGCAGTTGCTTTTCTTCGCTTAATTAATATTGCATAAGCGCAGGCGCAGACTCTGGAGGAGCTGCAGCAGCTGTTGTCGTTGCACTGCCCATAATTATGCTCATCTCCATCCCAGTCGGGGTTATTGTGCCTTGCCCCATCGCAATTTATGCGTTGAACTTCTTTTGTGTTTATGGTGTGCGAAGAGTGATGTATTTTTACCACTTCAGAGCCGCGTTTAACGACATTTGGCATATTTTTATGCAAATGCCAATGGTCAGTGCTTTACTGCCTTACTGCTTTACTGTTTTACTGCTTCGATGCGATCAATGCCCAATTGTGGCCTATTGTGCGACGCAACTCTTGGCCATGCACAGTATGTTAATGGGATTGCACGTCAATGATTGAACTTTGGGCTGCATGCGAGGATTAAAAGTCAAATGCCAGGGATAAAGCAAGTGCGAGTGGTTAATATACATTTGACTGGAGCGTATGCAGAAGTCTTTTAAGTACAGACATTAACGATTCCCATCTTGGGAAGTAGAGCGAATCGTCTATTTGGAACTTTGATTGCAAAACGACAAACAACTTGGTTGGAATGTGCCATAAAAATGGCAAAAGAATTTCAGCTTGCAATCAATATTTAGTGTTCTCTTCTATTTTCACCTCTTGTAGCCGAAAATGACAAAAATATTGCGTAATAAAATGCAAAAGAATATTAAAATTGCAATTAGGGGAAAATAGTTCAATGTTGATTATTAATGTTTGCTGGTGACTTTCGCAAAGCTATTAAAATATTAAATTGCCATGTTTTTTATGCTGCTGCCACATTTTCAATTTCAATTTCATTTGCATTTTTCCCATTTGGCATTTGCCGTTTTCCAGTACTTTTCTTACACTTTTACTGCCTCTGTCTTAGTGTTTGACCTTGTTTCAAGAGCTGGCACCTTTCCCACACAAACACATGCTCACTCCCTACGTTTTAAATAAATGAGAACAGATCAAAGGGTGCTTCAGTAACGGCAACGGCAACGGCAGCATGCAACACTCTCTGTGGCGCCACATTATATTGTTAATGCGATGACTACAAAATTCTGTCGACTTGTCGTTTGGCAAATGCAGCACAGCCCGGGGCCAGAGTGCAAGCCAACAAAATGCAATGGCGACGGAGCTGCAAAAGAATTTTTAGAATTCATTGAATTTTAAAACATAACAATAAAGCACTCAAGATCTGCCATGTTCCAAATGGAGCCAAAGGTACCAAGCAGACAAACACACACACTTACTTGCCCCTCCAACACAATGTATAGTATATATAGCATAGTGTGTGTGTGCTTGCGCCCAACGAGCTTGAAAATTGCGCTGAAAATTGAGGAAAGTTTTCCGCGCTGCTGCTAAAAGGGAAAATCACATTTGTAATGAATCGCAGCTGTTGCCGGTGGAGTTAGCAGCAGCTTTGCCAGCAGGATTTGCAATTCATTGGCATATGCGACGCTCTCCCGCAAACCGGAACAGCTTCTGCCTTCAAATTTTGTTTAAATTTAAATCAGCACGCAACGTGCCGCAGTTTGGCGGCCAAGTAAATCCTCTCTTTCGGCCAGCAGATCGAGCCGTTGAACTGTGCTGAAGGCACATTGGGCGAAAATACGTTTGCAGCAATAAACGTGTTGATTTATTGATTTTGCACGTCGCATAATTTACTTTACCTGCACGACAAAAAAAACTGCAGCAACGTCAAGCACTACTGTTGTAGTAACTTCAACAATTGCAGGTTGTGTCCCAACAGCAACGGCAACGGCGACGGCAACAGCAACAAGCAAAGCAAATGAAAATCCTGTGCTCCTGTTTATTTCTCAGTCATGTACGAGCTGGCGTTGCTTGTATTTATTATACCCTGCATCTGCAATCAGTGACAAAGGCTATGTGCAGTTGGAGTCAGAAGAGGTGTGGCCAAAGCAATCGTCATATCGTGTTGGCAGAGCCCGATCAGTTTTAACAGCCTGTTAACATTCAAAAGCTGTTAGGCGCGACACCGCTGTTAACCAAAACTGTAATGTTGAAGGAATGGATGGAAGAAGGAGAGAGTCAGCAGGGCAACAACGAACAGTTGTGAAATCAGTAATACTTAATAATTGATATAATAATAAGCAAAGGCTGAGTGCTTCGAACTGCCTTGCAGGATATTCCATAGTTCTGCCATCTCGTTTGTAAGCCGTTGGCTTGCTTTATTTTTTATTTTTTGGATTTCACTCTCGCCATTGCCGCCTCTCACTGTCTGCCTGATTGTCATCTCGTTGCCTGGTTGTTGTTGTTGTTGTTGTGCGGACTGTAGCGCCACAGTTGCTACTTTTTTGCACCTATCTCTATCTGATGGTTGCAACAGCAGCAGCAGCACAAACAACAACGACAGGTAGTAACAACAACAGCCAGCAGACGCCATGTCGTGCGCCATTTTCAAGTTGTTTCTTGAAACGGAAACGAAAGCGGTTTTCATATGCATGTGCGCGCACACCAATTCAAACACACCTGCATATCTTTCCCTCTGCGTCTGTGTGTGTACCTCTGCATGTGTAGTGTCGTTAAGCGGTTTCTTTGTGTAAGTGAGTTTGCTGGAGCTTCGCGTGATTGTGTGTGTGTGTGGGTGTGTGTGGGTGTGTGTGTACACCTTACAGGTGCCGACAATATGAAATAGGGTTGCAGCTCGAGCAGATTTCACTCACTGCTAACGCCCGCTTTGCTTACCGTATGCCAAATGCCACAGATAGTGAGAGCGAAAAGAGTGCGCTCGGATAAAAGATTCTTGTCTGCATTTTGACTCCTTAGCATGGAAGGCTAACGCCAAAAATACTACAAAAAAATTTGTAAGTTGTAAGTTTTTAATATAAGTAAAATAATACTAAATATTTTTCATTATCATTTCCAACTTATTACATATCTTAATTTAATTTGAATTTAATTCAAAAAGGACTAGAATAAAATTGGAATTTTTGTTTTCACATAAGTAAAATGATATTAAATATATTTTATTATAATTTTCGACTTGTCAATGCAACCTAAAGCAATATTTATAAATATAAATGTCACAATTTAATTCAAAAAATACCATAATAAAATTTGTAAGTTTGTTTTTAATAAAAGTAAAATAATATTAAATATTTTTCATTATCATTTCCAACTTATTACATATCTTAATTTAATTTGAATTTAATTCAAAAAGGACTAGAATAAAATTGGAATTTTTGTTTTCACATAAGTAAAATGATATTAAATATATTTTATTATCATTTGCGACTTGTTAATGCAACCTAAAGTAATATTTCTAAATATAAATATCACAATTTAATTCAAAAAATACCATAATAATATTTGTAATTTTGTTTTTAATAAAAGTAAAATAATATTAATATATTTTACTATCATTTACAACATATTACATATCACAATTTAATTTTAATTTAATTAAAAAAATACTAGAATAAAATTTGTATTTTGGTTTCCATATAAGTAAAATTATATTAAATATATTTTATTATCATTTGCAATTTATTAATGCAACCAAACAAGTATTTATAAATATAAATATCACAATTTAATTTTAATTTGATTCTAAAAACATTTGTAAAAGTAAAATATATTTTATTATCACTTTCAACTTATTTAGCAATATCTATAAATATACATATCACAATTTAATTCTTAAATAAGTGAATCTTCTCTTATTAATTTAAATATATTTCAACTATTTTTTTAACACTCATTTTCTTATTTTGGTGATGATTATTTATTGCCAATGTTGAAATTGTTTCGATTATTTTTGAACAGAAACAGACATTTCGCAGGCAGAGTTCTGTGTGCATTGTGCTCAGTTGATTGTTTATTGTACATGTAGCTGCATACATTTCGACAATTCCGCCCCTTTGCCCCGCTATCCACAGTTCTCTCCTTAATCTATATCCCCCCGCTGGACTGTCGTCTCTGTGCTGAGCATGTTAAATAAATTTGCATATTTTAGTTCATCGTTAGTTTGGCAAAAGCTCAATTTTCTATGCAAAAATTCAACACTGATGACAAAAAGTGAACGAATTATAATGCAAAAAAATAGAGATAGATGGCAACGATGGAAAAGGCGAGAGGCGAAAGAAAGTAAAAAGAAAGAGCCGAAACTGACAAAAGCAACAAAAGACAATTTTGCCTTGTGACTTTGCAGTTCAAAACGTTTTGCATGTGTTTGGCAACTGGCGACTGGGACATGCTAATGAGGCATTTGTTATGCTGCATATTTGCAGCTCAATATTTTCCTTTTTTCGCTTTTCGCATTTCGCTTTTTATGAGGGATTTCTGCAGCTTTTGTCCCTATGAATGATTTGCACAGCACAGACATTCATTGTGCCAGCTTTCGTTTGATTTATAAAGCCGCATTCTCTGCATTTTTTGTCTGCATTTTTTTTCGGCCATCAGGCGAAATCTAAGCATTGGCATTACCAGAGCGTCGTTCTGTTTTACCTTTTCTTAAATAATTGTTGTTCCTGTTGTTGCTACTTTAATGACACATTTAAGCGCCACCGCAACTCGTAACAACAACAAGGCACGGCCAGAATAACACAGCGAGTGTGTGCATCTGGCTATCTGGGCGTGTGTGAGAATGTGGCTTGCATGTATGCATTTTATGTACTGCTCACCATGTTGTACTCCATGTGTGTGTGTGGTGTGTGTTTGCTGCTTGTTCGCAGCGCCCACCGCGAGTTGCTGCTGCCGGTGTTGCTTTGGCCCAAAACTGTTGGTTAAAATGCCGAGACACACGCTTGCGCGAAATTTTATGATAGTATTTTGGTGTAATGGTGTACCGCAGTGTAGCAACAACAACAACACCAACAACAGCAAGAAGAACAGCCGCTGCTGTAGCTACAACCACAGCATTGCCTGTTTGTGTAATCTAGTGTTGAAATATGGTTTTAAGGTAGATTCAAGGCAATTTACCATATTGGCCGCAATACAATTTCCGCTCAGTAGCAACAACAATAATGACAACAACAACTGCCGCATAAAGCCACATAAATAGCCAACAGCAGCAGCAGCAGCAGTAACAACAAGCTGTAAGAAGAACAACATGAGCAGCTGCAGCACCAGCGACATGTGTATTTAAATTTGCCGCGCGGCTTATGTTTTTTGGGCCCCGTTGGGATAAATGTTGTTATTATTTTGGATCTGTCGCTGTAACAACAACAACAAACTTACACGCTTCAGTTATAACAGTACATACTCTATAGCATATATAATGCCAATAAGCGCTGCGGCTAATTTAAGTCCGCCTTTAAATCAACTGAGGCAATCCCAATAAAAAGAAAGACAAAATTACAGTAGCAACGACAACAAATATGTAAATAAAAATGTTTAAAATTCATATGTGCCAAAGAGAAATGTCAAGAGAGCTTTCAGACTAAGCTGACACAAATAATGAATAATAATTCAAATTGCTTGAAATGGAATCGCAATAAGAAAATTGTTAACGGGGACATTTTAAGTTTTTATTTTAAAATCTGTTTTGATCAGATAAATATAAACTCTTTTTGAAAATGTTCAAGTTGTTGAGTAAAGTTAAATGCCCTTTTGTTACAAAAACTGCTTAAAATAATCCACACAGTTTCTTTTTTTGTTAAAACCATTTGATTCAGTCCAAGTATTTTTCGGTGGACAACAAAGAATAATAATAAGTTTTCGTTACACTAAATTATATAAATTATTCCACTTCCAATCCCTTTTCTTCATAATTTAAAAAAGTTTCTCGATCAAATACAACAAGTAAGAAAGTTACAGTCGAGAGTGCTCGACCGTATGATACCCGCAGCCCATTCCGAGAAAACAAAAAACTTAAATGATATTTTTTAAAAAATATACCAAATATACTAAAACTTGTTTTTTTTAATATATTTTAAAATAGCGAATAAAAATCCACAACATCGTTATGGTCACACTGTCAACTAAACAAACAAAGCGCGGGCAGCTGCAAGTGAATTTTCCATATAAAATTGATTCTTTAATAACTTCCTTGTTTTTCATTCGATCTCAACCAAATTCACAGAAATCATAGAGAATATAATTATTAATAAGCATACCAAAATTCAACGCTCTAGGTCTAAGGCTTTTACAGACTTTTGGGGGCGGAAAGGGGCGTGGCATCCAACATTTGAAATAAACTTGATCTGCGTAGGACCTATAGGAGTACTGTCCCAAATTTGGTAGCTCTAGCTTTTATAGTCTCTGAGATCTAGGTGTTCATACAGACGGACAGACGGACATATCGTCTCGGCTGTTGACACTGATCAAGAATATATATACTTTATGGGTATAAATTTTAGAAATAAAATATTATAGTTTTAAAAGATTTCATTTTTAAGTGGTAAATATTATATTTATTTAGTATAAGTTGCCGAGTTGTGTGTTTTGCATTACAAATTAAGTAAATTGAAAATTTTGATTCGTTGCAAATACTAACACCTTTATTTTTCGACTAACCATATAAAACTGAAAAAAATACACATTTTTAATTGTAAATTTGTTGCATAATTTTGTAAATTACTTGAAATATAAAATCGATATAAAATGTTCTACTTTCAGACATCATCTAAACTCAATTTTTGATCAGCGAATTCAGACATAAAGCTAATATTCCCTTTTGCACCCTCGCTGTTTAAAATATTGGGGAAGAGAACCCACGCTTGTCTAACAAATTCGCTTCAAGTTTTTCTCAAATAGCTTCCTACAACTGATGCTATTAGCGTCGACGGCAGGCGAAAAATGCGAAGCAGGATGCAGGAGCAGATGCAAGCAGAAGAATGGCAATGACCAGGACGGCAGTGGGAGAAGAGTAAGGGGAGAATCGGATGTCTTGACACTCCCCAGTCCGTTGGCAAGCAATTCATTTGAGCTTGCTCTGGCATTATTGCCACCCCAATAACGAGTCCGCACAGTCAGCTCGCAGCCGCAACGAGATTTTTGGTTGCTATCGCCTCGGTTGCTCTGTGGCACTAGGCAATTTGTTTGTCATTGTGCTGCACAGCAAGCATGTATGCTGATGTATTCGCTCTCTGTATGCTCTCTGTGTGTGTGTGCGTGCATGTGTGTGCATGTGTGTGTGGGCCAGCATTTTCTTTTCACTGCCACGTTCCGTCTGCTGCTGGGGCAATCGTCAGCGCCTGTGTTTGCTGCGACTAGACAGAAGATTTATGCGCTTGCCAAGACTGCAAGCAAGCAAACGGACAGCAATTAATTTGCATTCTAGTAATTAATATTGCATTGCTGCAGTTCCCCTTTCTTCTTTGTTAGATACGCTTTTTCGTTGTCCTTTTCACTTGTCATTTGCCAAATTGCTGATTGCGTTTTAAGGGCAACACTCTAGCTCCCTCTCTCTCGCTGACTCATGGCTTTAAGCCAATCAACTGGAGTTGTGGCAGCCTGTTAACCTGCTCACCTGTTGCACTTCCCCGTATCAATCAGCAGTCATTGCAAGCCATTAATTACCCTGTTCTTAACAACGAGACAATTCTTTTGGCGCCCCAACCAACTCACAGGGTGAATGTTTGCATTGTCGTTCTACAAGCTGAACACACCAATTGGAATTGTCATCGTTTAACGCAAATGGTACGCCAAATACAATGCAATGCATACAATGCGAGTACATCAGCCAGACATGGCGACAGATGGCGAGACATGCCCTGACCGACTAAGTGCCAGATTGCCTCCGAGTGCACTCGACAGGCCCTGTTTTGGTCTTGGATGTTCAAGCACCACCCACCATCCTCCACCTACCTCCCTCCAACCAGCAGCGAGCAACCACTCGCGCCTTATTATTATTACTATTATGGTGGCTACAAGACAATTGTTGCAGCATGCCACTCTCGCGAGCTGCAGCTCGTTGTAGTTTATGTTGCCAGACAGACCAGTGGGGCATGTTCAACTTGAGCAAAGGAATGCTACGTTCAAAGTGATTGTGATAATAATACTATTACTTTATCAGCATTCTACGCAAACACAAGTGATATTCTGTAAAGTAATGGGTGTCTCGTAGTCGAGCAGCTGAAGAAAAATTATGAACAGAAAATTGAGCTTCCTTCTGTGTGTGAATGGCAAGCTGCAAGTTGTCTTTTGCTGTTGCAGTTCATAAAGCCTTTCGCAGCAGCTGTGAACATGAACCCATCGGCAGCATTGTATGTGTGTGATGGGCGAGTGTGTGTGTGTGTGTGCGTATGTTGCACTGCAGTTCATTATTTTGCTCATTTCCTCTTAATGACAATATCAATTGCTATTTTACGCCCATTGTCTTGCACTTCTATTGTCTCAGATGTCTTTCATTTTATTTGATTTTCAATTACGTTTAATTAATTAAGTGTAAAAGCGTCGACACACACAACACACACACACACACACACACACACTGTCCAGCACACAGCATTATCATTCAGCAAAGGAGAATGGCAATAATGACCCTATAACTTCGTGACCCCTCCAGTAACGGTAACGGGGATTTGCAGCAAATGGGGCGTGCAAAAATTGCTCGATGTTTTGTAAGCTTCAGCGAAACTAATATAAGTCAAACGAGCTGTCGTTTCACATACTGCACTTAAATATTAAGTATTCGCATGCAATTAACAGGAACGAACTGAGATCAAAGGCACGAAATCCGCAAAAGTTTGATGGGACAAATTATGCTTTAAGCTTGAGTTGGTATGAAAATGTATGTAATTTAAATTCGCTTTTGGCTGCGCAAAAAATTAGCATTACATGCCAAGAAAATCAAAAAAAAATTGAAAGCAGAACTTATGATACCCTTTGAATCGCGGGGAATGCAAACTAGAAAACTTGCAAAGATTTGCAATATTTGTAGCATACTTTTTGACCGATTTCCTCTTAAAGTTTTTCGTTGTCGTTTGCATTAATATTTAAAACTCTATAAGACTTACTGTTTGATCATCCTGGGGGCTTTGCAACTGCAATAACATATTTGATACGCTCGCCGTAATGCAAAAAGTGCTCTCAGAAAGTTGTGCGTAGTTGGTTACTTGACAAATTTCTAGGGAATATATACTATCCTGTAGTCGGGGCCGTATTTGTGTGGCCCATTGGCCCCATTTTCCCTTTTAAGCTGCTCCTTTATGCCAGCGGCGCGTCCTTTGGCAATGCCATGCATTGCAAGTTAATTTAAGTTTATTTTCAACAATTTTTTGTTTTTTTATTCGCTCATTTTTATCGTTGTATTTTTGGTCGAACTCTTGTGCTCGTGCCTTGCTTTATGCATAACCCTTGCTGCGTGGCACAGTAATAAATTCATTACAAAATTGTCGCTCTATAAAAAGATAAACAAATGCTAAAGCGGGACGGGTGGCTGACACTCGTGTTGTGGTGGGATGGTGAGTGAAAATGTTGGCTGAAAACATTTTTATTCGCTTGCAAACGGGAAGTCAAAACTTTGGCGCAACGGGAAAATGCACTCAAAAATGAACCAGCACCAACAACAAAAACAAGAGCAACAACAACAGCAGCAGCAACGGCGACATCGGGAACGGGAAGAAAACTCTGAACATTTTCTGAAAATGAGTGTGCAGAAATAATTTCAAAAGTTATGCTATTTGTATTGCCGCGTCACTGTACAATTTGCTATGGAGTTAATGTTATTTATGAATCATTTTCAGCTCATACACTGCGTATGAGTAATTTATGGCATCTCGGCGACATTTAAAACTGGGTTTCGGTCGAAAAATACCACAGATCGTCACACCGTTTCGTGCGATAAGAAACGTGTGAACAATGATTTAAACGTTTAAATACAGTTCTCCGCTGTCTATTAAAGCCTTTCAAATAAAATGCATCGAACTTATTTTTTCCATAAATTTAAAGTTTGTTTACGCTGTTTAATGCATTCAAATTCAAATTACGAGTCTATTTTTTATTACATTTCACAAATATGCAACATGATTTATTTATTTTATTTAATTGAATTCTTTTCATTTTGTATATTTAAATTACGACTGCGATGGAGAGAAATACTTGTTGAAAGTAACCCGAAGTTCACCGCAGCACAATTTGTGGGAATTCTGCTTTTATTGCTGAATTTTTCTTTGACTAAACCAGCATGAACGGGACACGTATGGCTTAACATTTTGGGATGCCTTTTAAGTCACACTCGCCATCGTTGCGCCCTTTGCGACGCCTCGTTTTAAGCTGCTCAGCAAAAGAGAAATGGCGCAAGAAAGGAAGAGCAGAGCAGCGGCCAGGCTTAGAAAAAGTGCAAAAAATAAAGTAATAGGAAAAAGAATAAATACGCAAACTCTTTGGCCACGTCGTCGGGTGGCACGGCAAAAACAAAAGGAACAAAAAATTCGCATATTCTTCAAATATAATCACATATATTAAGCAAAAACACTGAAAAGGATTCGTAGCCCATGCACTTTTTTCTATGCGAGTAGTTTGCTGCTGCTGACTAAATTTATCTAAGTACTCGCCACACCCCTTTTTGGCTAAGCGTTTGCGTTTGGTCGGTGTGGACAACTTGTGATTGCGCTACTCCGTTGGGATCTATGAACAAGCCTTGATGTTGAGGCCAGCCTCATTGCGTCTCTCTCTCTCCGTTGATCTGTCAGTTAGCTGGCAGGGCAGTCAACCAGTCAACTGTCTTTTAATTACACGAGTTACGAGTTACGAGCTACGACTGAAGAGTGAAGAGTGAAGAGTTTTGCTCGTACTCGTAACATGAAATTCATCCATGCGGAGTTGTTGCCGAGTGCCAGGATGTGTCTGGGGAGATGGAGAGATGGGGAGGGGGAAGATGTGCCTATTACTTTTTGTTTGTTCAACGTTTATTGTCTGTACAACTAGACGTATACTTAACAAGTATGGAGCAGAGCGCACAATTCGTTTATAGCAAAATATGCCAACGGCTCTATTATGACTTCTTCAAAATTTACAGTCTGTTGCTTGGCGCAAAATGGAAGAAGCGTTTTTATAATACACACACACACACACACATGCATGCGTACACACACTCTCACATGCACCGACTTTTTTCTTTTGCCTTTCTCTAGTGTTCTCTAGTTTTTCTGTTTTGTGGCAAACCGTAGCCAAGTTTGCACTGCAATTATGATTGCTGCACGCCCCCAATGCCGCAAAACTCCGCCAGCTTCCCCTGCCGCTATCACTTCTCTTTGCGGCCGTTTACATGCCTTCTTCGCTCATTTAATGTATTCGTTAATTTTTTTTTTATTCTGCCTTTTTGTCTTGCAGCTGGTGTTTTTTGTTTGGCAGCCGCCACCGTCGACGGCGACGGCGATGCAGCGCTTTTGTTTTTTAGCCGGAAGTTGCTCAAGTGTTAATAATTTCATTATATCCGCTACGCTGCACCTCACACACACACACACAAATACACCATAAACTGGTATGCGCGCACATATGTGTGGCTTGGAGGCTTTGCTCTTCTGACTTCGGACATTGCCCGTTCTGTTCAGTTTCAAAATACCCTCACAACAGATTAACCCAAGCTTAAGACAGCAGGTCATTAAAATGTCAATGAAATGCCAAGCCTTCATTGGCGAAATCAATTGATGAGAATTAGGGAATTACAATGAATCAATAGTTTGACGAATGTTTATTTATATTTGGAGGGCATAAAAACGTCGTTGCACATATTTCTATATTCCGTTTTCTTTTTCTTTTATTTTTGTCTATAAAAAGGCCAGAAAAGTGCTGCATGTGTAATTTTTACGCTTTTTCATGTATGTGTCCTAGGCGGCATCTAGTTTTTTGTTGCTCTCCTTTTTTTATTTTTATTTTCTTATGTGGAAAAAATGTAATTACATACGCCAAAAAGTAGTAGTTGCGCGACTGCAGTGAGGGGGCTGTCCTCTAAGCACAACTGTAGCAACAACAACAACAACAACGGCTGTAATAATGGGGAGAAATACAGCAAGAAGTTGGCGAAATGCGAGCGGAGCAAAGAAATGTATGCTTTACATCAAAGGATATAATTTAAGGGTCTTAAATAAATTAATACGCCGTCTGGTTTAAATTTCAAACTTTTTTAATCTGCTTGCTCTATCTACATGCACATGTGTGTGTGTGTGTGTGTGTATGTTCATTAGGGTGTGTGCGTGGGTGTCTTTTTGGCGCCAGCAGATAACAAGCGACCGCTTTTGGGCTTGAGGCCAAAGGACTTAACGTATTTTAGGCACATGTCAAAGGCTCCGGTTAACAAAGTTTTCCAGTAGTTACAAATTAGTTTTACTTTCGCCCTTTTTATTTTTTGGTATTCCGAGTACGATAAGCCTCAGCTAACGTACAACTAATGAAAACTCGAAATGATAAATCAACGACACATGCACTTAACTTATGCGAGAGGCCAAAAATGTTATAATTGGTTAACTTCCAGTGAACCTTCTTTCTGTGGAGAAGTTTTTTATCACTGTCATAAGGCATATTATTTAATTGAACCAGATTTTATAGTTAATTTATTTTACATTTGTCAAGGTGATCAAGATAATCGTAGTTATTTTTTCTGGAGAAATGCAAAAATGGAATTGGTCTGCTGACCTTAATGCTTGAATCTCACATGCATCGTTACAGGGTATAAAACATTGATTTAAATATCGTATGCTTTCAATGTGCATTGCATTTCATTTGAAAGGATTTACATGCCACAGAAACGCATTCATTGTCATTCTCAGTGGCCCAATGTTGTCCCACGTCGAGCGAGTGTGATTTGAAATGCATGATTTTATGTGTGAGTATGCGTTTGTGTATATGTATGTATGTATGTATGAGTGTATTGCCCGGAGAGTGGCCACAACAAAAGTACGGCATAACGCCGATGCTTAAATTTGTTCAGAGAATGCATAACAACCATATGAACATGATGAATTCATAAATATAAATAAACCTTTCATTCTATATGCAATGATGCGTACATTGTTCCCGTTGTACGCAAACCAACGGCTATTGTGAATGAGCTGCAATTGTGATTGTCTACAGGTAGTCGGCAAATCGATACCCCTTATGATTATAATTTAATAATATCTTTTTTTGTATTAGATTATACAAGAATGTAATATTTATAGCGCAGAATGACGACAAACTCACACAGCTGTATTTAACAGAATCTGTCCCTTTTACATAGTATTTACATGACGTTTACAGCATTAGTGCAGTGTGGCCAACTGAGTAAAAGGGAAAATGTCCACAAGCAGTGCGATAGTATCTAAGGTGTTTCACTATCGTGATATATATAAATAACTGTATGCTCGTAGGTAGAGGATATTTAATATACCCTATTAAGTCATCGAAGGGTATAAATCGCATATAGTTTACCCACACAGCAGTCAGCAGTCGGCTGGCAGCCGAATCCGAAGCATATCCACAACTGGCAACGGGCAATAACTAAACTTCGCTGTTCATCCAGTGGTGGGGGGAGGGGGAGCCGTAAAGGAAAGGGTGGCAGACATTGGGCAAAGGGGAGAGCAGACATCAAAAGCAAACGAACCAATCAAAATAATGGCGGCAAATGCATACAATGAAAATAATTGCCGGTAATCCTTGGCTACTAATTTGTGCACGCTTCGTTGGTGTTGCTGCTGTTGTTGCTGTTGCTCCTGTTGTTGTTGCTGCCGCTCTGATTATTGCTAGTGTTTTCTGGTGTTGTTAGTGTTTGTTGCTGTTGCTTATTACACACGTTCAGAGTTTTAGCGTTCGCCCGCAGTGCCACTTTTCATTATTTATGAAAGCTTATTTGGCATGAAAACAGCGCTGGTTGTTACGGATTCGAGCAGCCGCAGAGCCACACCACACTACTCACACACACACACTCACATCCTAGCACACACACATACATAGAGTGCATAAGTATAAGTGAATGTTCAGATGTTTTCCCATATATTTAACTTGTAGGTTAGTTTATGTTTATGTAACACAATCTCTTCTCTTCTCTCTCTCCCTCTCTTTTGCTGCCCATTTAGTTCTTTTCCCTTTCTCTTTGCGTGTGTGTGTGATTAAATACGAGTTTGTTTTGTCGGCCGTAATTGGGCGCAATGCATTATGCGCCAAATAAAACACAGTTTGCAAACAAATTTGTTTTGATAATTCCCATTTCTCACTATTTGTGCTATTCTCATTGGCCTCATTATTGTAATAAGTACTGATTTAAATTGGTTTTTTGTTAAAATTTTCAATTCAATGAACGGCAGCACTAACAAGTATGCTAAATTAATTTCTATAAACGTCTCGAACTTATGTTGAAGTCCTCTCCGATAAAAAGCTTGAACATAATCAATAAAGTAGAAGTTTAATATTAAAGTACAGTTGTTAAGTGGATGCCTGTTGAATGGTTAAAAAGGTTAAGTGTTCTGACATCTTGGAATGATGCTCACCATCAGTGGAGTGTCCATCTAATTAAATTTGTAAACTTACATGCCTCTTCAATCGTATGCTGTCGTCGCATTGCTGAAATATGTGTCGCATAAACAAGTTTCCAAAGAGTTGTAAATTAAAACAGTTGGGCAGCAGCGACAACAACGACAACAACAAATACATCAACAACAGCAACAATTTGACAACCACAACGACTACAAGCGACTAATTTTAAATGCAAACGCTCGGCGCACCCAACACAAAAAGGGAAGCAGCTTACAAAAACAACAAAAAAAAAACCAAAATCAGAAAAAAAATTTAAATCAGAATTTGCGGTCCTGCGTAAAACATGCAAGGCTTACACTCACATTCATACATGCACACACACACACATACACGAAGCGTAGAAACTGGAAAGCATGTTTAAATGCAACAATCCAACTTGTGCTGCTAGAACACAATATTCTCTATACAAAACAGCTGGGGATTGAAAATAATTTATTTAAATTGTCCAAAAATTTGTCCTCGAATTAAAAAATGGAAAACTCACATGCATAGATGTCATTATAAATTAGGAAAACCAATAGTGAGCTTTAGAGACCTTTAAAGCTGAATAAGTTGAAAGTCCAAAATTGTTTTTTATTTAAAAGCATATTAAATATCGCTTGTCATAAACTAGCTGTCTAGCAGTAGCATAGCACAAAGTTTATAGCATATTAAATTATATACGGCAAAAACTGTAGATAACCAACAAATGAGATCTATAAAGATTTGGTGTAGTAACTTATTAAAAAGCAGTTAGCGAAAGTAGAAATTCTTCAAAATATTATAAAGCAAAAGTTAAATTAAACTTGGTTATTAACTAAGCCAATTTCTTGGTATGACATCAAAAGTGAGTTTTAACTGAATTCGAAATTGATTTGCATTAAATATAGCCCTTTAGTGGTTGAATTCTATATGGTATGCTCGTTTATAAACACCCGATGCAAAAACGAATCTCGTGTAGATAACAAAAATTTGTTTAGCAACCATTTTTGGTTGTGCGGTACTTTTGCCATGTTATTGTTGCTGTTGTTGTTGCACTTGTTTCGGCTGCTGCTATATCGTTTGGCAACGCTGCCGGGTGTCCACACATACAGGCGGCAGCCTGCCGACATCCACATGAGCATGGACATGGACATGGACTTGCCAACCGGCCCCAGACCCAGAACCAGACGCACAACTAAAAGCAGACTCAGAGCCAGACTTGGATTCCTCGCTCTTCGTCCCTGTTTCTTGCATCTCTGTCGCACTCGATGGCGTGGCGGCGCCATGCGGAGCTGATGTCTAAAATTGTTTACATATATACATATGTGCATACAACATGTGCTGGTGTAAGTATGGGCGACCCCATGGGGCATGCATGGAGAGTCATGTCTGGCGTTTTCTTGTGGCCAACTCTTGTCGCCATTTGGCCAACGGCTAGTGGCAATATTTATCGCACGTCAACTGGACGCTGCGTGTTGCAAATGATTTCAATTTCAGGTTGATTCTTGGATTTAGTTCACAGCATTTGACTGTGTCAGATGCTGTTGTAGTTGTTGTGCTCTCTGTTGTTGTTGTGGCTGCTTCAAGTGTTCTCATTTCAATGGTCCCAAACCACAAAGCCAAATACATAATTCTCAAAACATATAACATAAATTTGCACAAGTTGCCTTTGACTCGGCTGCTGGGCTGCTGGGTTGCTGGGTTGCTAGGCTGCTAAGGGAAATGGGGAAATAGGGAAATGGGCAAAACTGTGTAACTGCGCTTTCACTTTTCGCGTTCAAATTAATCCTTGGAGTGTTGCCTGGCTTGTGCTTTTGCTTTTGCTTTTTTCAAATTATCGTTCCCAAGTTGTGTAGACAAATGTACCAGGTCTCTAAACTACTTGCCATGAAAATTGCGTGCCACACTTTCATCTCGTCTTTCAATTTGTCTCGACTGATTGCAGCAGTTGCATTTACCATGGGCAGCAAATGAATTGAATAAGCCTTACATAATCGTAGCAAAGTCAATTCCAGTTTTATCGCCATTAAATTATTTGCATTTTTTACATATGTCACTTGGCGTCAGCTCACACGGGATTCTCATGACTCATCTGCTAATTGGCAAACAATTCATTTGCTATCATTAAAATTAAACATGTTTGATTTAAGTTCTAAATTGAATGAAAAAATCGCAATGTGTGTTGCATCATTTTTGTAATGAAGCTTTCAAAGCCACAGTTAATTTGAATTCTTTATTGCGAATTAATTCAATTGATCAACATTCATTTCAATAATTGTTGCGAATTACTTATATGTTGTACCATTGACTGAGAATGAATTTAATTAACTCATTGAATTTTTGCCTACTCCATCTTGATTTTGATTTAAGTCAACAAACAAACAAACAAACAAATAAATAAACAAATAAATAAATAAATAAATAAATAAATAAATAAATAAATAAATAAATAAATAAATAAATAAATAAATAAATAAATAAATAAATAAATAAATAAATAAATAAATAAATAAATAAATAAATAAATAAATAAATAAATAAATAAATAAATAAATAAATAAATAAATAAATAAATAAATAAATAAATAAATAAATAAATAAATAAATAAATAAATAAATAAATAAATAAATAAATAAATAAATAAATAAATAAATAAATAAATAAATAAATAAATAAATAAATAAATAAATAAATAAATAAATAAATAAATAAATAAATAAATAAATAAAATCAATTAAATTTAATTAATTGTTAATGTTTGCCTTTATCATTAGTTTCTCCTCTTTGTTTTCCATTGTGCCATCGCTCAATTGACCCAATTGCATTTTGCATGCTTTTCGATATCAGCTACTTTGGTAAAGTTATTTACAAATGTATATCTTATTTAGGTATTCTGCCCCGTGGCGCAGCTTGTGGTAAGGCGGGTGGTTTTCTAATTAAGCCACGTTGACAAAAGTGGCCACCAAATGCGTCTCCGTTGTGTGATTATCGCATAACTTTGTATAAACCTTGGTATATAGCATAAAGAACATACAATGTATTTGTATTTGTGTTGCTGCTGCTGTTGCTAGTGGTGCAGTGAAAACGCCAATAAAAGTCAATTACATGTTTGCAATTTGCTAATGTAAATTAATTAGCAGTTGTAACCCCAGAGTCGGTTTCTGTGGTCGCCAGTTCATTAAGCGTCAAAGTTTTTTTTTTTTGTATTTCTATTTCCCTCGTCGATGTTTTTTTGTGGCAAGCACTAAAAGTTGGACAATGCACTATGGACAAAAAGTCCAGGATTTGTGAACGAAGTCGAAAATATCATATTTTGGAAACGCAAAATTCAATATGTTTTCCCATTATGTATACTCCATATATGTTATTATGAAACTGAGTCTGACAAATATTTAAAGGGTGTGATTTGAAATTGGCCAGCAAACAACAGCTGTCTTTGTTTGTTTTTACAATTTTTATAAATTTAGATAACCACTTCATGCGAGCATTCCGTCAATATTGAAAAATCCCAGACAATATATATTTCTGCTATCATCGACGGGATCTTAAAATACTTATTCACGACTGGCAATTAATGAAATCTTAATTAGTTCGAGTGGGATGATTGGGAGGAAATATCTCAGCAGCAAGAAACAAATTTTATAAACGTGATCGATAATCACACACATGTATTTTATAGAGCTATGGATTCTTCTGAACCATTAATATGCAGCATAAAGTAAAGTGAAACCAATAAAAAAACATTTCCGGCAGAAATTGCAACCATTTCGTTGCAGTTAGAAAATATACATTTGGAATATGGACTCCTGATAGAGTTTAAATATTGTGTTAGATACAGGGGGGAAAAAAAATATGCGCAAAAAAAGCTTAAAAATACCATCAAAATATTTGGTTCTCTTGGATATGGAAGGAGGGGTTGAAAGTGTGGCCTAATTTAAAGAAAAAAATTGAAAACATTATTTAAATATTTCACATGCTTGTGCGAATTTTGGAGCCTGTAGCTTTTAAACTAGACTTTATGCACAAATTCCGTACTTTTTTCCCATAGTGCAATGTAAAATGTTCTGCGCATATATTGAAGTTGGTTTGCATTTTGCATTATCTAATATACATAATGAACAACAACGACAGTGAGAGCGAATATAACAAAAACAACAACAACGAGAATTCATTAGGAAGGTGGTAATCAGAAATCCGAAAATCGCATTAAGTAGACGACACATGTACGAAAATAAATACGCGAAGCGAAGCGAAGTATTCAAGAAGGTGCCGAGGAAGGGCAAACAAAGAACGGAAAGCATGAAATGCAAATAACATTATCACCGGGGGACAGTAATAACAAGAGCGACCACAGGAACACAGACAACATTAAGTCCCATTGTACTTGAAAGGGTTAAAGACATGGACAATATTGTTGTTGTTGTTGTTGTTGTGACACTTGCTGTTATTGTTGCCATTTCCCGTTTTAAGTGACACTTGCGTAATTTCGACAGGTGCTAAGAAAGCAAAAGACGACGGCACTTCACACACAAAAGCGTTAAGGAAAACAAAAGGAAAAACGCCATGAAAAATGCTCGGCTAAGGCACAAGCACAAGCCAAAGCCCAATTCGAAGTCGAAGCTCAAGCAGAAGCAGAAAAAGAAGGAGAAGGAGAAGGCACAAGCCGAAAACGGAATCGAAACCTTGGCAGAAAGCAGCTGCAAAAAAAGCGGAGAAAGGAAAAGTTCCTTGAACAACAATTACAATGAGCGGATGATGGGCAGGCGATGGGCCAACGGGTTGTTCGGTCTGCGAACGGATATTGTGCAGCTGTCGCATTGTTCCAGCAGCAGCAGCAGCAGCAGCGACAAAAATACTTTTCTTATTACACAATACAATAATAATAATAATATAAAAATAATAATAATAGTTACAAGCGTGGCGCACAATGACAGATTTGTCTTTCCCCTTTTCTGTTTTCTGTTTTCCGTTTTCCGTTTCATGTTGTTTTTTTTGTGTTGCTATTATTTGTACTTATTGTTGACGCAACACGTGCGGAAATAAATTGCGACTTTGCCATAACAACTGCGAGAAAAAAAGACAAGAAAATAACCAAAACGAGCGAAATAACCAGCATTTGTTGTAAACAACAACTATGGCAACGGAGGCTGCTTCCAAGCAACTGACAGCAATACAAATTTTTGCAAATTAGTTGCACTTTAGTGTTATTTAGTGCATAAAGCGTCGCGACTCGCAAACTTGCGACTCGCTACTGCATGACAAATTAACAGCATAATAAAGTGGTCCGCTCTACCATACATAAGTATTGTAAGGATAATACGCAGCATTTCATGCTTTATATTCAACATTAAACCACTTGCGATGTTGCCGACTGAATACTCTTGCCGATAGGGCAAAAATAATACATTGAGATTCAAGTGTGCGTAAAACTTTTGGACTGCGTTTTACTAAATATTCAGGATATATTTTCTGCATTCGTATATGTATGTATGTTTACCACGATCCAGGACAGACAAAGATGTGCATACATTAGAGATCAGCATTTCAAATATTATTTTATTTAAAAATATACATATATATTTTTGTATATTCTTTTAAACATGTTGACTACTACCTAGTGTCTTATTTATAAACGGATACATAAAATAACAGGATATCAAGAAAAGTATCTTGTACATTACTTAATTCTGAAAAAGTATTCTATTTAAACTGATTGGATTCTACACTTAATAAATAATACAAAAAATTCTAGTCATGAGTTGCACAGTTAATGCAACTTCTAAAATATCCATTCTGAGGGTATATATGTAAGTATCTACATACATATTTATGTATAGACCAACAACTGTGTATCATTTACACAGATTTAGAGAGCGCACTGCATTTCAGTTGCTTCTGTTGCTGTTCCTGTGTCTATTGCCATGCTGTGCAGTGCTGTGCTGTGCTGCGTAGCAGCGACAGTTGCCAGTCGCCCATTGACACAGTATCTGGCATGTGTGCATGTGTGTTGGTGTGCGTACTTACAGAGCGGCGCCTCTGTATATGCAATATTTTCAGCTTGCGGTTGCCCGCAGTCGTTAGTCGTGTGTCCTGAGTCGTTTTGCCTTTTTTCGACTGTGCTGCTGCTGCTCCTGTTGTTGTTGTTGTCGTTGTTGTTGTTATGTTTTTCTGCGTTTTTTGAGTTTGCCGCAGTTGGCTGCCTGGCAATTGTTTGGCCTAAAAGTATGCTACTTGTTTCAGTGATTTCGTACCCACACACACACACACACACACACACACACCCGTGCGAGATAGCTGTAAAAAGAGAAGAAGAAGAACAAAAAGTGAGCAAGCGTCCGCAGTTGTCGACGTCGAAGTTGCCAACGCAACAGTACAACAACAACTCGAGCAACAAGAGCAACAAGAACAAGCGGCCAAGTCGGGTACACAAAAGTTTGACAAAGTTGCTGCCACAGTCGTTGCATGCCCACAACAACTCCCGAACGTGCTACAAACACACGCTACCCCACAAATACATCCTCGATCTCTCTCTCTCTCGCTGTTCAGATTTCATTATAAGCATCGCTTATGTGCATTCTTGTTAAATATTAATTAAAATATGTCTGTTGTTGTTTTTCGGCATCTCTGTGCGTGCCCGTACCCGGCTCTGCTGTTTGCCTTCGGCCTACATCCAACTTGGAACACCCTGTAAAACTACGTACTTACTTGAGCTGCTACATGCACTGAATACTTCACTATGTGCATAAAAATGTGCGTGTGTGTGTTGGGTGAGAGATAACTTCCCAATTGTTACTGTATTTTGTTGTTGTTTCTTTTCTTCTCTGCAGTAGTTTTTGCTTGCTTGCAAGCAGTGCCAATCATGGCAAGCAGTGCAACCACAATCTGAAATCGTTCTGCCTACTTTTAGGTTGCTGGGTTATTTACCAATCAATTTGCAAGAGATTTGAGCCATTTTTGTTTGTTTCATTTATTTATGTATTTATTTAGACTTTTAAGCTTACATATTAGCATACATAACTTTTAGTTTGCGTAGTGTTAAGGTTTATTTTACTAAATTACATTTGTATTGTTGTTATTTTTCTTGTTTTTGTTCTGTGCTGTGCTGTGTTTGTGTTCGGGTTTGTTGCCAAAACATGACGCACTTTTTGATTGCATTTGCATTCGCAGCCAATTTGTTTAACTTTATTTATTTAAATATTTCATTTTCGTGTGGATTTTAATTTTTATTTTATTTGTTTGCGGGCAAAAACGAAAAAAAAAAACAAAGGCAAGCCAAACAATTGAATATCGTTTTTTGTGCCAAAATTGCAAACTACAAGCGGCAAACTGAATTTAAATTATTTGGAATATTTCGTATTTGTTTAATAAAATTGGGCATAGAAAAAATGCTCATATACATATATATATCTCGATTGTTGAATAATATTTTCAGTTTGCTGCACATCAATCTCGTATCAATGCGGCGGACGCAAGACGCGGGATTAAGGCACAGCAATAAGGACATTAAAAATAGAATTAACTTAATTGCGGGCATTTTGCAGATACGCAAAATAAATTCACTATTAATTGAAAGATTTAACAAAATTTCATAAATGTTTGGCTTACTTAAAACGTGGGCGAGGAGAAGGGCGAGGGGTAGGAGCTGTTCATGGCAGCAGGCGGGGATTGAAGCGACCCATGAACAGGATCATGCCCGTCGGATTGTGGCGCACAAAATAGAGAAATGGCTTGTCGAAGCGCAGCCGAGGCGCATCCGGCACACGGGCCTGGCGAGGACGCAGTGGCAGTGGCAGTTCCAGAAACTTGGGATCCAGCAGATCGTCGTAGAAGCCGCGACCCAATGCCGACTCCTGCACCAGCGAACCGAAGTCAACAACTGCCTCAGACGAATCGAAGCCATCGTCATCGGTGGCATCCACATCCTTGTTGCGCTTGCGCAGCGGCGGTGCCGGATACATTTCGACGTGATGATGGTCGGAAATCTTCTCCTCGCCACAAGTGCTGAATGTGTTGATCTGAGTCATGTCCGACAAGAAGACGTCACGATTGCCGGCACCCGTCAAGCCTCGCAGATCGGCAAAGTCGGACTTGAACAGTCCCTTTAGGCCCATCTTCTGCAAGCCGAGCGAAGCATTCACGAACGATCGATGTGAGAAGCGCGGCAGTTGAACCTCCATGCCCGGGCGATCCATCAGCGAGGTGAGCAGATTGCTCCAGGCGTTCTCCTTGCTGAATGCGTACGCCACGAGCTCACGTTCCAGGCGATCCAGGTTGTCGGTGGCCGCCACCGAGCTCTGATGTCCGGGCATCACATATATGGTGCTAACCGTGTCCTGAATGCGTCCAAACGCCGCAATTGTGGCGTCCAGGAAGGGCTCGTAGCCCGCCGTAAACCCAGAGCGGTAGAGCACCGCGGGAATGGGCACTAGACGCCGCTGACGGACTGTCGGATGCACCTGGAAGAACATCTCACCATCACGATCCGTTGTAGAGCCACGCGAGCAATCCGTCTGGAAGAGATTAGCCGACACGGTGGCCAGTGGGCCATTAACCCACACGCTGTTCGTGCGCAGATATTCCAGCACCTTGCCCATAGTGTGACGCTTCACCAAGAGATTGGTGCGTCGCCTGACAATGTCGTTGACTACATGGAAGTTCACTTCCTCCACATGGCCCGCATACAGTTGCTGAGTCTTCTCCTTGAAGAAGGGCAGAATCTTGCCGTTGGCCCGATCACTAAAGATCTCGCGCACAAACGCCGCCGTTGCAATATCGCCCTCCATCGACTGTTCCACCGAGTTCGTGATGTTGCGGATGATCAGATGGGGATTGAAGGTTACCATATCGTCCAGCTTGAGTATCTCGTTCATCTCACCCGAAGTGCTGCCCCGTGCGCCCAGGAACACCATGGACAACATGGAGGTCAAAGCAAAGGGCGAGATGACCAGACTTCTTGCCGAACTAATCTTCTCCGAGGTGATGGCCTTCCAGTAGCCAAAGGCGAGCTCGTTGCACAGCCGGGCGAAGGAGACGACATCCGCATCCAGATGCACTGTGGACGCCTCCAGACCCTGCGAGCTCTGCGGACTTGGCTCCAGCTTCACGGGCGGACGCGTTGCCTGCGTTGAGGCGGCCATCAGATTGGTCAGCGAGGCGGGACGCAGCATGGGGCGTTGTTGCTGCTGCTGCTGGGAGTTGCTGTTGGCGTTGTAGGGCAGCACCTTGGGAGGCTGCGAGTCCAGCTGTTGCAGATTATTGTAGCCGCCGAGCAGCGAGGGCTGCACATAGTACGAGACGGGCTTCAAGGTGTGCGGACGCTTCGTAGTTGCCGGAGCAGCTGTTGTTGTCGAAGTGGTTGTTGTTTTCGTTGTCGTTGTCGTTGGCGTTGTCGTTGTCGGTGTTGTGCTGCTGCTGGGCAACAGAATGGGCAGCTGATAGTTGGTTTGATCGTCGTCATCCTCCTCGTCCGCCTGCACGTTGCCGTAGCTGATCAGCGGCAAGCTCACCTTGTAGTTCTGCTCCTCCTCCGCCTCTGGCTCCTTCTCGGTCGACAGCTCCGTGGACTTGTCACCGACTTGTGGTCTGACCACAACGCTGGCCGTTGTCTCGCCCAGCTTAACATAGGGGTCTTCGTCATCCAACTGATATTTCTGCGAGCTCGTCGTATCCTCCTCGGTTATGCTGGCCGTCAACTCATCGGATATATCCTCCGTGGATTCCTCGTTCAACTCCAGCGTTTTGACCGTGCTTAACTCCAGTTTTTCCGTCACTTGCTCCGAGCTTAGCGACATGTCCGACTCGGATGATACCACGGACATATCGCCGGGTATTTCCGTAATCTTTTCCTCCGAAGTCGTCTGCTGCTCGCTCCCCTCCTTGCTACTGCTCTCGGTCTGCTCCTCAGCATCGACAGCACCTACACCACCGACAGCATCGGAGTCTGGCTGAGCTGTGTACTGCGGCTGCAACTGGGCTGCATTCGTTACACTATCCTCGACACTTTGCATCGGCTCCAGGTCTGTTTGCGCAGCTTCCTCCTTCTGCTTCTCTATCTGCTCTTGCTCCGTTGATGTTTGCTCTTGTGCGTCCTGGTAAACAATTGTCGCCGTCGCCGCTCCAGTTGTGCTCGTTGTTCTAGTTGTTGTGAGCTCCTCATCGGCCTCCTTTTCCTCCTCCCTCTCAGCTGTTGGCGGCACCTGCGTTTGCGCCTCTTCGTACTTGGCAGTCGTGGACGTTTCGCTGGCTTCCGCGAGGATTTGTTCATTGTAACCATTTGTCAACATTTCGGGCATTTGCTCCTCCTCCTCGCTCTGCACTGCGTCGGGCTTTTCGCTGTCGCTCTGCTCGACGCTGCTCGACGTTGTGGCCTCCTCATTGACGGTGGTCTCTTTGCTCTGCTCCGTCTCCTCCTCCGACAGCTGTTGCTGCTGCTCGGTGGTTGGCTCCGCGTAGACTGTCGTCTCTGTTGTCTGCTCTTGCTCCTGCTCTTGTTCCTTTTCCGACTCTTGCTTTTCCTCCTGCTGCTTGTTGACTTCCTGTTTTAACGGCGCTTCGCTCGGCTTAGCGGCGGACAAGAGCTCTAGTCGCTGCAGCTCAAACTGCTGTTGCTCGTCATCTTCGTCCTGTTGCTGCTGTGCATAGATCTGCGACAGCGACAGCACTGGCACCCTGTATGTGGTGCTCTCCTCCTGCATCTGGTTAGCTGCCATGGTATTAAGATATGCAGCTTCCTGCTTTATGAGCTCCTCGTTGCTGGGTATGATGGTCGTGATTTCCTCAGCTGGCGCATATTCCGTGGTCCTTGTCGTTGTCGTTGATGTTGTCGATGTCGTTGACGTTGTCGTCTTTAGCTTTTGCGTTGGTGGCTTCGGTGGCTGCAGCAGGAACGAGGTGTTGAGCTGAGCAAAGTTCGTCAAGCGATGCGAATCGTCATCAGCGATGTCATCGTGCAGCGCCGCCTGGCTGGGATTGGGATTGTACTGCTCGTTCTGGGTCTGGATCTGCTGGATCACATCGGACATGAGGAACTCCAGCTCATCCTTCGTCTCGTTGGAGTTCATATGGACGTCGGAGACGAGCGTGTTGCTGCCATCGACCAGCGTGGAGGCAACCGTCGCCGCCTGTGTCTGGAAATTGGCCATAGAGATTTGATCGGTCGGCTTGAGTACCTCCAGATTGAGCTGTTGTACCAGATTGGCAATCATGGGCGTTACCTCAGTGCTGTCATCTTCATCGTCCGCTGCCGTGGTGCTCTCCGAGACCGGGAGACGTGCCACCAGCTCGGTGGTTTGCTCCTCGCTCTCCACATCCGTCTGCTGGTAGTAGCCACTGGTCGTTGGTGCCGTCGCCTCCTCCGGCTGCTCGGTTAGCTCGGCAACCACAGCTTCGGGTACTTCCGCATAGAGTGGTTCAAACTTGACCACATGATTGGCCTCCGAAGTGGGTTTTGTGGTGGTGGTGGTGGTGGCAGCTGCGATTGCGGCAAGTTTCTCAGCCTGCTTTTGCGCTTCCAACTCCTTTTGCCTCTCCAACTCCTTCTCCAATTCCTTCTGCGCCTCAAGTTCCTTCTCCAACTGTTTCTCCAACTCCTTCTGCCTCTCCAGCTGCTTCAGCATTTCCATCTCTTTCTCCATCTCCTTCTGCTTCTCCAGTTGCTTCTGCTTCTCTAGTTCCTTCTCCATCTCCTTTTCCCTTTCTATTTCCGCATCGGAGGCATTTTCGGCCTCATCCAGCGGTGCCATGGGCGTGGTCAGCAGGAATTGCGTGTTGTACGGCAGCTCTGTTGTCTCCGGCTCCTCCAGGGGATGCTCCGACTTCGCAGGCTGTTGTGGCAACAGCTCCATTGGCGGTGCACTGGTCGAGGCAAAGTATTGCGGTCTTGCGGTTATCAACACCACCGTTGTCTCCTGCTCTGGCTCCAGTTCAATGATGCTGTGCGTCGTCTCCGATGGCAACTTCTGCTGCTCCAGACTCGTGCTGGCGTCCTCCTCCTCCTCGTCGAGCATTGTGGCCAGCGTGCTGCCGCCGTAGTTGGCTGCCAAAGGTCGCGGCGTATTTATGATGGTTGTGGTGGTCTTGGGAGTTGTCGTGGTGGTTGTTGTAGTAGTCGAAGTCGAAGTTGTTGTGGGAGTTGTGGTGCTAGGTATGGGAACTGTGGTTGAAGTGGTGCTGCTCACTGGGATCTTCTTTTTGTTGGCCAACGTTTGCATCTGCTCGTTGCTCTCCGCACTGTCGTATTTGACGGGCCCTGGGGCCTCGTCCTTTTTGTCACTCGCCATCAGATCTTGAGTCAGACTCTGCACAATCTGATCCATCGAGAGTATTTGATCCGGCGATAATTGTGGTGCAGGCGATGGCGAGCTGTGCTGCAGCTGCAGCTGATGTTGCAGCATTGCCAGCGATGGCAGCGGCAGCGGCGTCTTCTTCAGCTGCGTCGCATCCGCGTCGGTTTGGGCAATCAGCGTCGGCAGCTGCTCGCTGGCCTCTGCATCGTAGCTGGGCACGGGGTAAACGGGTGCATGGGTGGTGCTGGTGGTGCTGGTTGTGGTGCTGGTTGTGGTGCTGGTTGTCTTCGAGGGCACCGCATTCACATAGCCATAGGAGTGAATTGGTTTGTGGCTTGTGGGTTTGTTGCTCACCTCACCCGTTGTCCCATTTGGCTGTTGTGGTTTCAGGTGCAGCTTGTGGTGGTGCTGTTGCGTGGTTGGCCGCTTGGTGGGGCTGGTGGTTGAGTGTGCCGGTTTGCTGTGCAGCTTCTGGTGGTGCAAAGCTGGTCGCCTGCTTGTGGTTGTCGTTGGCTCAGGGGTGGTTGTTGTTGTCGGCGCAGCTGTGGTTGCTTCTGGCTCTGGCTGATGCGGATCTTCTGCTGCTGCTGCTGGTGGCTCACCATGTGGATCCTCCGAAGGATCTTGTGGTGCTGCAGGTGCTGGCTCGGCGGCAGGCGCCTCGGTGGTTGTGGTTGTCGTTGTTGTGGTTGGCTCTGTCGCGGTTGTGGTTGTGGTTGTTGTTGTGGTGGTTGGCTTGGGCTTCTTGTGAGGGCGGTGTGGTCGTGGTGGCTTCACTGTGCTCACTTCCTGTGGGGCAGAGGCGGCTGCAGCGGGATCGGTGGCTACAGCTTGTGGCTTCGGCTTCGTAGTTGGCTTACGCTTTGGCTTGCTGGGTTTGCTGCTGGTGATGGTGGTGCTGCTGCTGCTGCTGATGGTGCTGCTGTGGTGTCCTGGCGTGCGAGTTGGCTTGCGCTTCTTCTTCTTGTGCGTGGTAGAGACTGGCGCTTGGGTGGTTGTTGTCGTCGCCTCTTGAGCAGCAGGATCTTCCTCTGCGGGAGCTGCGACTGGAGTGGTTGTTGGTGCCACCGTTGTGGTTGTGGTTGTTGTCGTGGTGGTTGTCTTCTTCTTGTTCTTCTGCTTGTTGCCGCTGTGATGCGAGCTGCCAGCAGTGGTGCTAATGGTGCTGTTTGCCTGGCCCCCACTGGGTTTCTTCACGCGATGTGGTTGCGTGGGCTTGCGCTGCACGTTGGCGGGTTTCTTGGCCAGCTGATGGTTGTAGACGATCTTCTCGGTGGTGCTGGAAAGACTCGCCGCACTGGTCGACGATGTGGGCGTGTGTATAATCTCCTGGTTGTTGTAGAACACGCGTCGTGTCGTTGTCTCCGGCTTCGCAGGCTTAACGGTGGTGCTGGTGGGTCGCTTCTGATAGATGGGCTGCATGTGCACCACATCGAAGTCATGCATGTTGGCTGCCGACTGTTGATACTGCTCAATGCCCGCGTAAACAGACTCCATGGGGTCGAGTTCCTCCTGCACCACTTGCGGCGTCATCTCCGTGGTGCTTTTGGTAGTGCTCGGCTTGCGTTTGTTCCCCGGCTTGCGCTTCGCCGGCTTCGGTTTCTTCGTCACCCGCTGCGTTGTGGGCACTGCTCGCGTTGAGGTGTCCAGCAGTTCTGATTCGGGTGTCATCACAATCTGTTGTGGCTTCGGAAAGATGTCGCCACCAGTGTTGCCAAAGATGGCTGGCAATATAAGTGACCAGGAGGAGGAGACATCCGGTGTGTCCAGCACGGGCAGCAGTTGCTCGGCGGAGTTGTTTTTCGAAGAGCTGCTGGCCACCTCCTTGTTGAGCACATTCTGCACCCGGTTCACAATGTCCTGCACATTCTTCTCCGGCTCACTTTCCGTCTGGGGCGGCGTGTGTATAATCGAGGGTCCTTCGCCATCGCCGTTCGCCACAATGCTCTGGATCTCCTGCATGGTCATCAGGCGCTTCACCAGCTCGCCGTGCTCATCGAAGGTGTAGAACTCGTAGCGATCGGGATTGAGCAGATCGATTGGACTGGCCACCTGCAGCGAGGGCTGCGGCTTCGGCACCTTGTGGCCCAATGCATCCGTAAATTGCGGCTCATTCCCGTCAAGCACAACGGACACCGCACTAAATGCCACAGACAGAGACAGAAAAAGAGACAGAGAAAATGATGAAAAATACAGAGCATATGTTATCGAGAGTCAGACAATGATTAATGACAAATAAATGCGATTATGTTGAGCTTGCAACAAAAAAACAGGCAAGAAAGCAGCAAGGAGTTGTGCATGACTATAAAATACCCGCTAACCATTTAACCATTTTATTTGAATATTTGGTTAACTTCCAATCATTTTATCCAGCGAATAATTAATGTTTATTAGAATCCTTATTTGAAACGCAAAATTAAGACTGACTTGCGGAGCTTTTTTCCTTATGACCACCTTAGAGAAGAGAAAATAAGAAGCTGTGATGAAGTGGCTGTTGATGCAGGTCTGGAAAATATTTCTGTCTGTTGCAACCAATTACAAATACACCCGTGTATCTGAGCAGTGCCGGGTATAATAGCGAACAGGCAAAAGAAATGTTGAACGCAAGTCATGCTGCATACTTTGCGGCGCATTCGCTTGGCATTTTAATGGAAATTGAATGGTATGCAATCGTTGCAAAAAGTCACAGAGTCACGCTCTGATGATGCTGCCGCCGCATCTCCGTCCGCGTTGCATTGGCAACCATCTCGCGCGGCAGTTAGTTAACATATTTACATGCAGCAGACCCACACACACACACATCTCTCTCTGTGAATGACAGAAAGCACATCATTAACATTTATGCACGTGAGACGAGGCATGCCTCGTTATATGCAGATGCTCTGGCCGTCTTTTTGTTGTACGAGTAGATGTCGGATCTAGCTGAATAGCTAAGTGCATGCCAGAGTTGTGTCTGTCTGTCTGTCTGTCGCTTTTCATTATCCCAGCTCGAATCACAGCTGCCACATGAGTGCCACAAATCTAAATAATTTGCCCAAATTATTTATAATCAGTTGGAAGCAGTTAACAATTGAGGTTTAACGTATTGGACTTTTATCCAGATTTAAATATTTTTGCATGCAATTTCAAATGCTAAAATTATATTCGTTTTATTATTGCAGATTAATACTGATTATTTGTGGAGTTAATTTTATCTATCTTTTTTATACCGAGTTTTTATTGTTATAGTTATTTTTATTGCAATTAGTAATGAAAACTGCTAGTGGCATGAAAATTTGATGTTATTTTGAAAGGGAATACAACAAAATGCAATGCTCGAATAATTCCAAATTTATTTAAGTTGTGTGAACAAACAATAGATAAAGTTTTCAATACACTTCACGAGAGGGTATAAATGTTTGTCCGCGAAAAGAATGGCTGACGAGTTCAGCTGAATTTGCAAAAGAGAAACTTTAACAGGGAAGGAGAAAAAATAACAAGTATAATTTGAATATCAGATTTACATTTGCATTTTTCCCTTTTTTTGGCGTAGCCAAAGGATATTATTTTACGTAAGAATTTGTGCCAACGGCAGTGACAGAAAATGCATTAAATTGCCAATAAATTAAATACAATTTGTTGGCGAAGCCATGTAATTTATGCATTGCATATCCAAGTACTGCATAGCGAGCCCTTGGGTTATAAAACAAATTGCCATCGCTCCGATTTTCACTTAAACATCATCAGTGTTATCAGCGTGGCAGATGCTCGTAATCATTATCAACCGACAGACAGACTGACAGACAGACAGACAGTAAGACTACCATATGCCGCTGGCTGTGAATTTGTTTACGCGCTGAATTAATACGAGTGCGGAAGGAGGAGGAGGAGGTGGAAACCTTGCCCTGAAGGTTAACGAAATTCATAGCGAAAACAAAATATTAATTTTCATTTTCATTTTACTTTTAGCTTTCCTTCGCCTTTTACCACTCAAGCGCTTTGCCTTTGCACTTCAATACTTTTATTTTATGTGCAAAAGTGTTTGGGACAGCCCTGCTGGCTGAGCTGCACTCTCGGGCTCTGCAGTACTTAGTTGCCCCGCCGAAAGCGAAGGCTGCCACACGGCCACACGGCCACTGATTAGCATTGATTTGAAGTTAATGAGCACTCAATTTGTGCCTCGCCTGCTATTTTGTTTATTTTTTTCTACTTGATGTTCGTTCGTTCTTCTATGTTGCCTCCCTTTTGATTCCCCTGTTGTTGTGTTTTAAACACAGCGCCGCAAGGTATGCCACGTGTTTTATTGCTGCTCTGCCGTCAAGTGGCGTGATGCGGCGCGGCGCCTGTTGAGCAAATTAATTAAAATACTGAGGCATTCGCCAACTGACCAGACTTAGACCTTCGGCCACGGCCACGCCCACGATGGCGCCCACAAAAGCAACGCCAGCAAGCAACAAAAGAGAAATTCTATTTCAATTAGTGGGAAAAATTGTAAAAAGCTGTACAAACAAAAGACTTTGCCTAACAACAGCGACAACAACAAGCACAAACAATGCCAAAGCCAATGCGGGGAGGGGCAAGTATTAGAGAGGTTAGAGTGCGGTGAGAGGTGAGTGGGGAAAGGGGAAAGGGAGTCTGAGTCCCTCTGCCCCTTGCAACCCCTCCATGAAAGTTGAAATCGCGCTCACGTCAGCTAAAGCCAAAAGAGTCTGTGCACTCACCTGGAACCGATGACTTTCTTTGATGCCTCATCCGACAATGTGAATGTTGCGGATGTGGATGTGGACGCAGACGTAGATGTGGCATGGGGCAACTTCTCCTCCTGCTTCGGCATAACTGCCTCGTACACAATGGCTGGTTGCATGGCAGCGGCAGAAGTGGCATCATTCCCGTGGCTGGACACACTCGATGTGGTTAGATAGGTGTAGACCGGCTGCTTTGTCTGCTGATGGGCCGGGGTGCTGGTCTGGGTCTTGGTCTTGGGGTAGGCTGCGACGACGGTGACTTCGCCCAGCGCCAGGCACAGCAGCCCGAGCAGCTGTAAACTGCGCAGGGAACGCATTGTTTCCTGCTGTCGTCCTCGCGTCCTCTCGTCCTCTTCTCTGCAATTTTCGCTCTCTCTCCCTCTGTTCTAGTTTCTTGTCGCCTACCCACTAAGCTCCTGTTTTTCTTTTTCGTTCACTTTTTTTGCTTTGCTGTTTTCTGTTTTTATTTGAGCTTGAGTCTTATCTAAAAATTGTTCTTAGCCGTGTGACCTTTTGGGTTCGCTTTGGGTCGCTTCCTCTCGTTGTTGTAGTTGCTGTTGCTGTTTAATGTTGAAGCTCGGACGTCAGCGTCGCTTGCGTAAACACGAAGCGAGAGGCAAATGCTGCAGAGTAAAGTGAAAAATGAAAAACTAATTAATGCAATGTTAATGAAAATGCTATAGAAGAAATATACTGCTAAACAGATAGCGCAGTCAACTCTAGGAATACATTCTCTCATATGTATTGCACATTCCACATTTACATAAAGCTGGCATTAAAGTGCTCGACAAGTTGCAACAAACACCCCTCGCTGTATGTGTGTGTGTGTGTGGCATACTTTTAGACTGTCATAATCAGGCAACCACACAAATTACCCAGGAACCTGATGCCCAAGCCGCAGCTCGCTAATGCGCCTGTAATTATGCTAATAATAACGAGGCAGCCACATGACTCTCTCTCTGTGTGAGTGTGTGTTTTGAAGGGCTTAAACTGCCTTTTGCTGTTGGGAGGCAGCTGCACCGTCTTGCAGCTTGCAGCTTGCAACTCGCAGCGTGCTTTCAATGCACCAAACTAAAGTGCACCACAATTTAGACATAAGACGCAGGAATCTGAACATGCAACATACATAAGTGTGAGTGCGAGTGCGAGTACGTGTACTTGTGATTCTGTGTACATATGTATGTACTATACATATGTGTGTGTCCACCTCCAGCAGCTGTTGCTTATCCAACTACTCAGCTCCAGTGTCTGCATCTGCTGCTGCTCACTGCAACGTGCAGTGGCATTAGTTGGGGGCTTTCAGGCCTCAGCTTGGCTTTAATTAACACTGCTCGCATGGAGTATTCGCAAATCAGCTGACAGAGTTTATCATTCGCACAAATCTTTAGCTGACAGCTCAGTTTTTACATTGATATGCCCTTCAAATATATGACTATATGAATAATCAAAGCACTTTTATGGCATTTTAGTCAGTGCATAATTTTACTTTAGCTTTACATTGTTAGTATTGTAACATAATATTATTATTTATTATTTATAAATAAAAGTTAATATCCGAAAAATCGAAACAATATCACTTGCTATTTAATTAATTTACCTAAACGTTTGTGCACTTAATTAGTTTCGAAAGGAAGTTATGACAGCAGAAAATGCTTGAGATGCTATTGAATTGTGAGTTAATTTTCATTTTAAAATTGATTAACTATATAATATTTGAAGAAATTTAAAATTCAAATTAATGGCTAATCTTGCATCATTTGCAAAATCCCAAAAGCTACTGAACGTAACTTCCTCTTTAATTCATTTACCTAAACTTATTCCCACATTTATGCACTTAAGTAGTTTCTGTAGCAAGTTATCGTGGTTGAAGAGTCTTGACTTGTTGTTGGACTAACATAAATTAATTGACTAAAGTTACCTTAGGGATATAATTAGCAATAATAGGAAAGCAAACAAACAAAATTTGAAAATGTTCCCTTTGCAATCTTTACAGCAAACTTTTGTCGGAATTTTAAATATTAAAGTTTGTGGGAGTAGGATTTGCATCCTTCTCGGAAAGCTCAACATATGCTCATTTATGAATAATTATTTATAATGTTGGTGTCTAAAACAGGAGTCCAAATTACAGGCCATCTCTTCGTCGAGTATTTTGCACAGCTTGTGTGTTAGGCATTTGGGGTATTGTTTTTAGGTTTTGTCACTAAGCTTTCGTGTTTGCGTTTGCTGATAACAAAATGAATTGTCAATGACGCGACGGGCACAAAACAACAATATGTTAATAAGCACAAGCGCTAACAACTACATGCGCAGCAACAGCAACAACAACAGCAGGAATAACACAGCTAATAACAACAACAATAAAATGGCTAAAGAACGCGCTGACAACTTAAAGCCTTTTGCTGTCAAAATGTTAACAGAAAGCCACACATTCTGCTAGTGTGTGTGTATGTGGATGTGGGTGTGTGTGTGTGCACATGTGTGCTCGGATTTGGGTGTGTGTGTGTGTGTGCAATGAACCCCAAAAGTTTTGCCGCAGCACGTACATTTGATATATCCCACAATATAAGCAGCTAAACAATTTCAGTTGAATGCGAAAAAAATCGCGCATAAATATCGAGGAAAGCTATAAAAATATGTTGGCTGTTGGCTGTTGGCAGTTGGCTGGCTGGGAATATCGCTTTGGTCTGATTCTTTTATGGCTAAACTGTGGCCAAATTAACATAAATTGTGCGTAAAAATCTCTTCTTCATTCCTTTTTTTTGGATGTTGTTATTGGGGGCGAAGCATAACGTTTAAGTACAAACGGATGCTGCCATTTCAAGGATATCAACGCATTGACACGCGCTGACAAAACACTAGGCAGGCGAATGGGAAGCAGAAGGGGCGTTGAAGAAGGCGTCATGGACATAACTTGACAATTGATTTTTAACGGTAAATTACTAGTGCCAACATTCCCGAAGAAACCTGCCACCTTCCCAGCCTGACATTGAAAATGTAAATGAAATGCAAGAGCCCCAAAAGATGCCTCTTGGGTGAAGCAGAGCCGAAGCTGGAGAAGGGACACGAGAGCTTTCCAGATTGACGACTGCTGCTCACTGCTGACTGAACTGCCATTGTCTGCATGACAATGACGCTGAGTGACATGACAAGTGGACGACACACACACACACACACACACACACACACACACTCTCACACGCAGTGTTACAAACGAGAACAAACACTAGAAGAAAGTGTGGTCGTTCAGGTTTCGGTTAAGGGCACAACGAGCACAAGATTGAACCTGACAGCTGTAGAGACAAGCAAAGGAAGCCCCATTTGGACGTTTGTTTAAACAAATCAGCCAGACATTTACATAGTATTCACCCCACCACACACACACACTCGTTCTCACACACACATATGCGACACTCTTGCACCGCAAATACTTTGGAGCATACGATAAATCAAATGACAAAAGGAAAAGGTGTATTTAGTCGAAATGACATTTTGGGCCATGTGGTTGACAGTTTTTGTAGAGCACAAGAGGCAACGTTCGAGGGTAGCTCAAATAGTTTGCCATACTTACAAATTTATTTTTAAATGGTTAATTGTTATAGTTCAATTGAAATCAGAAGACAACCTAAAACAAAATTTGCTAGTATTTAAAGAGTTTTTATTGCAACTTTTGTAAGATAAACAATTTTATTTCAAATTTATATTTGAAAATAAATGTCATTTAACTTCAAGTGAAACTTGCAACTTCAGGTTACTGCAGAAATCTTCTGCGGACAGATGCCACATTTGATATTCCAAACAGTCAGTGTTAATTGGTTGAAATGAAAGGTTTAGTTGGAAATTAACCCGAACAACAAATTTGATATTGGCTACTTAAGACATTTGGGCCAAAGTCCCACTTACCTGGAAACAAGCAAAGCAAAACATTCTCCATGTTGCGTGTGATGAAAATACAAAAGAAATTGGTTTTGAGGCTAACCCATCCTGCCGAAACCCAAAAAGCAAAAAGAAGCTCTAACCAATTGAGTCACACACACACACACACACACAGATACTCAATTGTATTTGTGTGTATGTGCTTGTATTCTGTGTAAAGTTACAAAACAGTTTGCCATGCGGTGGCTGCCCGTCTCTGACTAGCGAAAATGTGTCACGTTTCTGTTGTGGAAAATTAAGATTTTCCCCAGAACTTATTTCGGTTTGTTTTTGCTTGTTAGCCATTGACTTTTCAGTCTGCGAACAGAACGGTGGCGAGTGGTGAGAGGCGAGAGGCGTGTGTGGTGGGCGGAATCGTACTTTTATTGGATTGTCTTGAACTTGTACTAAATCAGTCTTCATTTGCGGCTGAAAATTAAAGCAAATTGCATTAGGCTTCGTCGGTCAAAGACTTCTAATGATGGCCGTTTGGCCGTTAAAAGCAAAGCAAAGCACGGCAGATATCACTGCACACTGCACGCCATAAAATGAGTAAAAACTGAAATACACTCGTAATACACACGTCGAGGCGTCTCCTTTAGACTCACACTTGGCCGGGTGCAATTGTGTCTGAGTAACACATAAGCAAGCTGTTGAGTATGTTGCTTGTTTCTTCTGATTTTTCCAACTATTTTCATTCGTTTTTGCTGCTCGCTTTGCTTTTTTCTGTTTTTTTTTTGTTTTTTAGTTCAGGAAACGCAGCCAAGTGTTAGCAGACATTTACACGCTGCTTCTGAGCTGCGTCGCTGCTTCCGTTTGAAGCTGTTTTTGTGCTACTGTCTTAACGGAACACAAAGAGCGAGACGGCGAACAGAACTTGGACGGACTCGACTGTGGTTGCCACTATCGCTGCGATTGGGGCGCACTTTCGCACTTTTACGCTCCCGCGGGCCTCGAGTGTGGATTGCCGCGCTACACTAACAAAAGTTTATCGCTTTGTTTCCGTTTCCGTTACGCTGGCGTTACGTATACGCCATGCCGGCTTCCCTCCCTCCCCCTCACAAAGCGTAACCTCCAGACGCTCATAAGATGTAATTCCAGCGCTTTGTGCGTGGGTGTAGATGCGTTGCCTTAGAGCCAGACTATGGAGCACAGTTTTACCTAAGTTGAGCAGCAAAGGCAAAGTTTTTGCACAGAACATTTGATTTTATTTATTTATTTCGATTTGTGCGCTTCTGCGCTTTTGTGTTTTCCTTTGCAGCGCCTTGGCCTACGTAACAATTTCCTTCCTATCGGTTTGGGCCACCGGCACATTTTGTGTGCCTTTTGGGCTCTGCCTGCTGCCTGCTGCCTTCTGTCTGCTAATGTGCATTTCATTTTCCGTTTTGCGACTGCCACTCAATTCGTTGGCCATTTTCCGTTTGGCCCAGTCAACACACACACACATACACAGTGAGGGAGCAGAGTGTCGTCTGAGAGTGTGTGGGTTGTGTATGACATATATTGTTTTGCAAAAGATTTCTTTTGATTTCCTTGGCGCCGCAGGAGCCACTTAATTTCGGAGTTACATTCCAATCACGTGCATATCTATGCCAATCTTTATTTTGCTGCTTGCAACTTTTGAGCTCGTTTTGCGCGTCCCTTCCCCCTCCTCTCCTGTTGTCTGTCTATCACTTGAGCCTTCTCCTATTAGTTGTTGTTGTTTCTTTCATATTTATTTTGGCCTTTCTCATATTATTTTTTCTCTGTTCCTCTGCTGGCATTGAAGCCTTATTATTGTTTTGCGCGTCAACACAGCGTACGTGAAGCATGTCTATTATAAGAAGGAAGACTCGCCTCTACCATGGTGCTATATATCTTTTTATTGTGCGAATCCGAGTGCGACTATTTTATGGTTGCGATGTCTGATTGTGAGTCAAATGTTGTGGGCGTTGCCAATTGCTGAGCTGGCTTGGCAGCAGCTCCAACTTGGCATGCCGTTGTTGCTTCTTTTTTTGCTCTTTGCTCGCTTTGGTTCGGCTTCCATGAGTCGGCCTGCAACTGACACCTAAACTGTTGCCACAAAAGCGCACACACTTCAACGCAAATCCTCAACGAGATGGCAGGGCTTTCAAGTTTGTTTGGGGCCACAATAAATGCTCAAACTTAAATGTGGCAAGCAATGAAGCTTCAGCTCATATTGTCGCATTGATTTGCGCACAAAGTCGAAACACGTTCAGGCACCAGAGGAGGACGTGGAGGAGGAGGTGGAGGAGCGACTGTCGAAAGTTATGAGGCCAATGCGTGCAGGGGATTAAGCACGTGGCATGAACTTGGATGCAACGTTTTTAATATGTAACATTTTTGACATTAATTAGCAAAAAGTTGCAATGTCTTAGCGGCAGCTGCAGCGCCAATGTGGCGTATACGTGATCTGCGAAGTAACTTGCTCGGAACTTGCAACTTGGCAACGTGGCTGCGTGCAATATACGCACTATAGATTCCACTATGCAAGACGCCATGTAGCATTTTTGATTGCCATCATTTGTGAAAATGGCGCGTGCGCTGCTCATTTGCATTTGTTGCCACTTGCCACTTGCCACACGCCCTTCGCCTTTCGAGCAATTGCTGTTGTTGCTAGTTTTAGTTTGGGATTTGGATTTTTGAGTTGACACAAATCGGGTGTTGTGAATATACCACGCAGCCCAAAATCCATTCAATAATATTGCAATTTTAATTAATTGCGTTCGGGGCCAGAAGCAGCAGCAAGAACGGCAGCAGCAGCAACAGCATCAGCTGCAATCAGTACCGCAGCAGACGCGCTTTAAAAAATATTAATAAATCGCTTCAAATTAAGTAAAAGCGCAAACAGTCCTCGGGGGCCAAACAGTCACTCTTTGTGGCACAGCGCAGGCAGTGGCTTCAACTGCAACAATGGCCTTATGCGTCATGTGGCGTTCGCGGTTGCATTCGCATTTGCATTGATAAAGGCTTAAATAAAACGACAAACAGCAAACGTCAACGCCAACGACAGCGACATCCACATCGACGTCGATGTCGACATCGACATTCGCATCCATATCCATGAATTTGAAGGCAAAAGTGCGGCCCGCATTTAATCCATTATGCAATCGATGCCATTATCACTTCTGTAATATATTTATTGTATACGTAAAAATATGAAAACAGCAGAAATATTATATGACAACGCTGACAACTGCAATGCTGCTTAAAATGTTGCTTTATTTTCCGAGAAAAAACTGCAAGTATTTTTCACATTTTCCCCTTTGAAGGCACACGCTCCCATTAAAAAGAAATTATTATTATAACCACGAAGAGAGCACGTCAAAATGAGACAGTTTCTTTGAATTCCCTGTAACCAACAGTATTGTGGACAACTTTAAAAAATCACAAGTATCACAATATGGAATTGTACACTTTTCTCTCGGCAATAAATGCAATTAATCAACTAATATGACAGAGTACATTAACATAGTAAGGTATATGGATTTAATGGTTCAAATAATATCAAAAAGCTACTGCTTAATAAATTGTTAAATTTGGTAGTTTGAACGATTCTTTACTACATGAGACAAATAATGATTTATGTTAATAATTCAATAGCAAGTGAAAGTGAAGTAAAGTGTTCTTAGTTCTTTGTTAATGACTAGATTCAGATTAGATTTAGTGGCCTGGCAGACAGGAAAGCTTCTCAGTGAGCTCCATCTGGGTTTTGATCATGGTGGAGAGTGTGATGCTCGAAAGCATGTCGCGCACATTGGTATTGAACATTAGGCGAAAGCTCTCGCCATCCATCATGGGCACCGAAGTCAAGGCCTCATGCAGAGCTCGGCCCACATCGTTGTTGGGTCGCCGTTTGCGCTCCAGAACATCGTTGACGTAGCGCAGCACAAGATCCAACTTTACAGCCAGCTCGCGAATGGAGTCCACAACCTGGACCAGCTCGGGCAACATGCGACCCACTTGCTTGGTGGGATGCAGTGCGTACTTCTGCATGGTGCGCAGTGCGACCGATGCGTCACCTTCGGCGTCCATGGTCAGCAGTGGCAGCTGCGTGAACAACAGTCCCTTGGTGCCGCCGGGCACGCCCATCCTGGTGCCGCAATAGAGGCGAGTTGCCATGCGGCCAGCACGCAGCGTGGTGTCCACCAGCAGATGCAGTGGCTGAAAGTCGACGCACTCGCGAGAGTAGAACCTGTGCATGGCGGCGGCTGAGCGAGACAGAGAATTGCCTGTGCCATACCAGCCGATAATCTTCTCCTGGGGATAGGTGACCTGATTCAGCTCGTACATTTCACTGGCATACTGAGTGTCCAGCTTGAATTGCTCCACGTCGCCAACGATTTCCTCCTTGTGCTGCACCGTGAAGCAGTTGGTGATCTCAATCAAGTTGCTGCCCTTGTCTCGCCGACCCAAAAGCGTGCCCACCGACATCTTGGCGGATTTGGGACGACGCTCGTAGGCGGAGATAATTTGGAACAGCACCACGGGATGCAGACGCACATTGGTTTGCAGTTTATAGTTGCAGATCGACATTTTCGAATTATTTTTATAGTGTTTAATTTGCACAAAATTGAATTGAAAATTCGAGTGAAGCGTGTTAAGTTGGCTGCGCTTAAATTCACTGTTTGGCAGTGTTGAAAAGCGGTAACAATGTGAACTTTGGAATAATTGCAGACTTAACGAGTGACATAGCAATCAGCTTCAGCTTTGCATCTGACAGCAAAATGAGTGAAAATATTTGCACGCATAAAAGAAAAAGGAAACGGTATGTTATATTTGGGATTTATTTGTAGGTTTTTTGATTAGCTCTTTCAACCTATTGTATCGAAATATGTTTAAAGATGTACACTTTCAATGGCTGAAGATGGATATCGATTATCCATGGCTGCACACCTTCAGCAAGCAGTATCAGAATGAGAATGGTGTGCGAACTTGAAAGTGTCAAAAACTTTTCTTTTGCTTTTCCTTTCTGTGTGTCGGTTGTCATTGTTGCAAATTTGGTTACTAACAAGCATATCCTTTATGCCTCAACCAAAAGACATGTCCGTTGCCCCCCACACATACCACTTGAGCTGAGCCACCATTTCCACTTGGGTGCTCGGCCTTTGCGCTTGACCGCCTGCTCGGGTTGCGACATATGGAAATGCCATAAAAATTGGGCTGTACAGCAGCAAGAAGAAGAGCAAGAGCGGGAGCGGGAGCAAACTGCCAACTGCCAACTGGCAATGGGCAATGGGCAATGGGCAACGATGAGAAAGAAAGAGAAAAAAATTAGGAAATTCCATGCAAACACTTTGATTTTGTTGAAATTTGCACAACAGCAAATTTTTCAATTTATAATCAAAACAAGTGTGGCACCGGGAAGGCTACAAAATGTCTACGACCAGCTGATTAGTGCTCTGACCCTAACACACAAAGTTTTTCACCCCCATCTCCACAGCCAAACATATCCTTTCTGCTTTCTCTATTTTTTTGTTGATCGGCTTCTTTTCTACGCCTTTTTCTTGTGGGCCTTGGCCCTGGTACATTCATTCATTCAATCATCATGCATTCATGCATTCACTCGGAGTCGCTTCAGCTCGGACTTTATAGAAAAAGAGCTGTAAAAAAGGACTTTGAAAGGTGCGCAAAATCCTTTTAGGTATTCAACAAACAGCAGCAGCAACAGCAGCAACAACAGTGAGAGATACAACAAAAGTCTTCGTATCCTTTCATGCTTAAATGCGTTTTCTTTGGTTAGAGTTAGTGGCCAAGTGTGTGTGTGTTTCAAAGGATTAGGTTCCACAGCATTTTTATGATTATCCATACTTTTGCCCCCTCTGTCCCTCTGTCCCTCTCACAAGGCATTTTGGTGGCCTGCGATGACGCCTCTGAATGATGGCCATAATGCAGACACGCGCTGCCTCCCATTCGCGTCCTGACGAGTTCCCTTTTGAGTTATGACTGGCACAATTTCTCTTTAGCTTTATCAGTGGCGTGTGTGTGTGTCTGTGAGTGTGTGTGTGTGTGCGGTTCACTAAATTGGTTTCTGGTGGGCGTAGGTGAGTGAGTGTGACATGGGCGTGGGTCCTAATAGGCGTAGACGCTGGCGTGGGCGTGGGCATGGGCATGGTACAGCCTGATTAGCCGCTAGCTCATTAGTTAGCGGTTAGTTTAGCATGTTTTTTGCTGGCTGTTTGTTGTTGCTTGTGCTGTGACTCAGCTGCCGCTGGTTAGTGCATTAGTCATGTTAATTAAGCGAATGGCCCAAAAGCTTATCAGACCAACATATAATAATTCATGTAAAGTCGTTGGCCAAATTAAGCACACTAAAAGCGGCGTATTAAATTGGGTTTTAAATTTCAAATATTTCAGCAACACGAGGCATCATCACTTGGCAGTAAAAAATATGCTACACTTGCCCAAGGTGCTTGGTCTGAAACTACTTTTCCAAAGCGGAGACCAGCAAGAGGGAGAGGCGTCTATTAAACATGAGCATACACTTGCACACACATAGTACACACAGTGGCAGGCAAAGCAAGATAAAGTGAAAGGCAGGTGCAGGATGCGGGCACCTGAAGAGACTGCTTCCTGGCACCGCCCTCGCTCGGCACACTATCAAGACAGCAAACGAAACCAAAGCAAAAGGCACACGAGACAGTTGCCCAGCATCAGCATCAGCATCCGCATCCTGGCCAGCCAACCAGCCAAACAACCAACCAGTCGACAACCAGTTGGCCAAGCGAACGTGGCGTGTGAACAGTCAGCAGCTTTCGAGCCAAAGGCGAAAAAGGTATGTGCGAACATTTTTCATGCAGGAATCTGAAATCTGCTGCGCCTTAGCATTCGGCTAAGTTGGTCGGCCAACCGGGTGTCCTCTCCCTGTCCCTGTCCCTGTCCCACTTGTCCGTTGTCCTGGCAATGGCAGTTAAACGCGTGCCACGCAGATAAGATTCTATTTGCTGGGCCACAATTGTTGTCGCTGCTCAGTCGCCATCGTTGGCAACTGTTGACAAATACCCAGAGGAACTCGTTCCATACCGCATATCATTTTCAACCCAGATACGAGGCTACAAAGATGCCAAAAACTGAAAATGTGTGTGTGTGTCTGTGAACAGTTATGAAGAATATTTGTGCACTCTGCAAGAACTTGGCCCTAATGATGCTCTTTAATGCCACAAATATGCCGCTAAGCTGTCGTCCCCAGCCAACTAGTGAACGATTCTTGGCAGCTGCTTAAACATGTTGTCTTTTAATTATGCCATGAATTGCTTGTGATTTGCAATCATCAGAAGGATGTGGCACTCTCATTGTGTCTTGCTACATTTATTTGTGTGGTGTGCTCTTCCTTCAACTCGATAGTCAGTGCTGTGCTGAGTGCAAGTTTCCATTTCTATGTGGCATGCGTCTGCCATAGTTTTTAGCTGCTGCAACTTCTCCTCTCCTCTCCTCTTCTCTCCTGTCCTGTCTGCTGTGCAAGATTGTGCCCTACTTTGCTTTGTGCTGTTGACTCATCGCCGCTGCAGCTGACCCGCATTGACATTGTCGCTTAGGCAGCCACCCAAGCCGGCAACCACCCAACCACTCAACCACCCAGTGCCCACACAATCTCACTCATAATTTACTGCTCGAGGTTGAGTTTCAGTTTCGTGAAAGCTGCTTTACCTATTTAGCATAATTTTTGTTATTTTCAGTGCTGTTGCTGACGTCCATCGCAGGCAGCAACATCAACGACAGCAACAGCAATAGCAGCAACAATGGCAGCAGCAGCAATAGTTGCCCGTGTCCTTCTGGCCACTTTTGTGCATCTCTTTGGACATTTGCCTGCTGTTTAACATTTTGGTTGCAGGTGTCACGGTTTCGTTTTTTCTCCACCTTTTTTTGAGCGGTTTGTTCTGCATGCCAAATTTTTGTGGACGTGCAACGCACAGACTGCAACTGCAGCTGGCACCGCTGTTGACACAGTTAAACAGTTAAACGCTGCTGCCCATTTATTATGCGAATTTATTGCGGCTGACAAAATGCAGTTCCGTTCTGGCCGCAGTTTTGGCAACAACTTTTGAGCCAAAATGTCTTGATAACTTAATTAAGTTGCTACAGTGGCAGTGGCAGGTGAGTGTACAAGTTTATGTACTTTTGGCTAACACAGACACTTACACAGATACCCACTCACGCATGTGTGTGTTTTTCTGTGTGTGTGTGTATGTGTGTGTGTACATACGCCTTGTTAGGCAAACAGACAACGCATTTTCGCACTCGCGTAAATTACCAAATAAGCGACGTGAGAATTCGCATGAGTGTTTGACTACACTCACCAACACATATAAACTCAAGTGTGTGTGTGTGCGTGTGTGTGTATACGCATAGATATGTATGTGCCAGACAAATGTCCGCCACGAGCGTTCAAAGTTTACCTTTGGTTTTTGGTGCAAATTTGATTTGGTTGCGCCTCTGAGGAACTTTAACTTGCATTTTGCAGCTGCATGCGTGATTTCAGCAACGCCAGAGTGGGCGTGTGTGTGTGTGTACATATGTATGTGCTCTATGAACACAGGGACACACACATACACACTGCCAGAAACATTTATATGTATGTAGTTAATTTGCGCAACAATGCGCCTTCTGCTGCTGCTGCTGCTAGTGATGCTGGTCTAACGGCAGACGCACACACTCACTCATCCTGCTCGGCTATAGCTGTGTACGTGTGTGTGTGCGCATCTTTGCCACTAAGTGGCGCAAAGAGCTGCTGTTGCACCGCTAACAGCTACTAAAAACTCAATTACCAGTCAACTCATTTGCCAGCACAAACTCCTCCTCTGCACAGACACTCTCGCCGCACACCATTTTGTGTGTGGACGGGTGTGAGTGTGTGCGTGGGCGCAAATTGAATTTTCGGGTTAAGAAATCTGCAGCAGTTTAATGCGAAATTAAAACAAATTACCATTCATTTTGCGAATAAAGACGCGTACAAATTGTATTTAATTTCAATAAATTGTTGTTGTTCAGCACAAATGCCAAATATTATTCTCTTTTGCTATTGAAATATATATTCATTCATATAAGAATATTCTAAATTAGGATATTTGTGTAGTTTAATTAAATTAATAAAAAATTAATGGTATGCATTATGAGTAAAGCCTAATAATAATAAATAATTTGTTAAAATATTTACTATTTGATAATTAGAATTTTTGTTTTGTAGGTACTAAACAAAATTTGTGAATTAATGATTCATGTCAATTAGTAATAAATAAATTGATCAAATATTATATTTACTATTGGTTGAAATGTTTTAAGCAAATTTTTATTTTTGTTATCAATTATAAATTCCATGTCCACTCACTCTCCTCCATCTTCTATTCTAGCTCTGTTATTTTTCTTTCAAAAAGCTTATATGGCAGATTTTAAAGTTCCTATCACGAGTTCTAAATTTAAGCTCCATTCAGAGATTAGGGTGCGAGGGAGATGCTTGAAGTGCAGCAGCTGGTGACGATGCAACGTGTGCTGCCTGTAACTAATTGCGAATTAACGCCGCCCACATTTTGCATGCGTTCTGTGCCCACAAAATATGTGCTTGTGGTATTAAAATATACATATATGTATATGTATCTGTATGCATGTGTGGAATAAACTTTTTGAGGAACGAATAATATGGGTCCGAGGCTGATATGCAATTGCATTTCAAATTCATATGGCAAAAGTTTTGCTTGTGCTTAACTAAAATTCAAACAGAGACGATTTAAATCGCTATTAAAACGCGCACAACCGACTGACCCACTACACACCCACAGCACACCCTCACACACACACCCTCACACACACACACATGTTTACTCGTTTACACAAAGACGAGGTTGTGCTACTCGTAAGTGAGCATATTTTGGCAACATTTTGGGCGCACATTAATTTATGCAAATAGTTGAAAAATATTAATGGCTTGCTGGCAGTTGCTGCTGGCGAATGAGCCCCAGCGCAGCCTCTTGGGGGCTACTGGAAGGACTGCGGGGGGCGTGGCACTTGTGAAAGTTCAAACAGTAAATTGAACAGAACAGAGCAGAACAGAGCAGAGCAGAGCAGAGCAGCAACAGTTTCGCCTTATGTTTGGGTCAGGGACTTCCTGGGCTGGCATTCTGAACTTGAAGCTAGAAAACTGGGCTGAAACTTGGAAGTTGCAGTGGCAATTTTGGGCCCCGTTGAAAGCGACATTTGAATTAAATATTTATATCTTTAAAAAGTTGAACAATTTCCGTTACATTATGACGTATAAAAGGCAATAAGTGCCGCAAATACAAACTCAGTGCCAACTGTCGAACTTAAAACTAAATGTCCAGTTACGCTTATATTGCTCATGCTCTCTCGCTCTCATTCTCGCTCGGCTCGAAATATGTGTAAACAAAATGGCGCACAAGAAATGAACTTATGGCGCACTTCCGCCAATAGTCAAACATTTTATTTTATTTCATTCCATTTGATTTCGTTTTACATTCTCGGCGCGCCATCCACAATAGTCAAAGCACTTTGAGTATGAAAATTAAAATGAAACACAACGGAAATGCTACAGAAATCAGCCAACTGGCATCAACTCTTGCTCCCGTCCCGACAAAAAACTTCACCCCCAACCCACACCCCTCCTTATCCCACATTAAACTTTCAGCATTTTGGTTATAGGTTCTCAGGAGCTCTGCTCCGGCTTTGGCCGAGAACTGTGAGCTGTGAGCTGTGAGCGAGAGCAAATCAAGTAAAAAAATGTTCTGTTTTGTTGTTGTGGGCTGCGGAAAATGGGCATTTCCTGTGGCAGTCAGTCGAACGGATAAAATGACCAAAAGAAAAAAAAACGAAACCAGAACAGAACAGAACAGATGGGGATGGAAAGGAAAACGTATAGCTTGAACGTTGACTGGTCAATAACAAGGCCAACACTAATAGCTTCATTACCCACAATAACAAACGAAACTCACATTAAGCACGAATAATAGTTATGTACGAAGGAGGATACTGTCGATTTTGATTTTTTCGTCTGATTAATATGCATAGTTGTTCAGTTTGTATGTAAATCTAACAGTTCGTTAGTGCATTTCCCATTTATGCGCACACCTTTTTTTCTCTAAACTTGTATTTGCCCTCTGTCAATAGCGAGACGATGCACCACAAGTGCTTAAATATGCATGCAAAATTCCATTGATTTGTTGTATTAGCTTTGGCATACAAGCGAATAACCGAATAACCGAATAGCTGAACAGCCCAATAAGCGAACAACCGCAATATGCTGAATTTTGGCCCCAAATATGTGGGGATGCAACGCAAAATATGATATACTGCCTCTGCTCTGGTTCGCCCGTCCAGAATTTTAATTAAAAATGGAGCAACGCAATAAAGTTTGGAGCCAACTCGTCAAATCAGTCAGGCATAGTTCGACGTGCATATGTATGAATTGGTTAGCTATTGACTAGCATAAATTGTGATTCAAGTGATTAGAAAATAGTTACAGGATCTGTGTCACGACAAGACCACTTGTTATTTATGTATGTACATTCATACATACATATATATACAAAGCAAATAGAAAACGATTCTATCGGTGCTAATGGATGCAATGGAAGAAAAGAAGACTCATCTGACTGTGCAGTCGCCATAATTAAATTAACAACTAATTATATAAAGTATTTGTATTTGAGTATCAGCATTAATTGTATGTGAACAGGGACTCTCTGTTAATAAGCCGACCATTCACATGCTATTTTCGCGTTTTTCAACACTGAACAATACATATGTATGTATGTACATATATCGATTAAATAGTCTCTTTGTTGGCCATTCAATGTATTTTTTTGGCCCTATATTAAAAAGTCCTTTGCACATTTTATACAATTTATATGTCGAAATCAAAATCACGACCATGAATGGCCGATGTTTTTATATTTATTTTGACTGCGACGCTGCTTGCACATCAAAGTAAAATCAACTGAAAAATGACATGTGCTCGCTGTCATCGCAGTCCGTACTCTGTCCGCATTCGGTATGTGGTACTGAGTACTCAATACTCGGGGTCCGGTACTTATGTAGCTCTTAGCGGCTTAAAAGCTCAATGAACAAAAATTGTTAGATTCTGTAAAAGTTTTTTTTTTCGCCATGGCTGTTGTATCTAGATTCTATGTGAACGGATAGTTGTTTATTTTGTTGTCTCCACGGGCTATTTGAAATAATATTCGTTGGCAGCATTTTTGCTCGTTGCTTTTCAATAAAGGTTCCTAAAACTGTTGCCAACGGTCCAACAACTACCGATAAAATAAATTTGACAAGTGCTAAACTAAAGCTGCAAGCAGTCATCCAATCTCCGAATATATTTAAAATTACATACAGACGAACAAATATTGTAGTTGGGTCTATAAATATATGTAGAGAATAGAGATTTTCCAAATCCTATAAAAAGCTGGCCATATCCGGCTTTGCTCAAGCTTAAGTGACATTTAATTAATCTTTCAGCGTGGAAGAAGTGCAAATTTAATGAATATCGATAAATGACAATCGATTCCTACGAACAGAGCTTTTACTGCGATAGTTAGATATCAGTCAGCATGCGACTCAAAAGCTATCGATAATTGCCCATCGCAATTTCATATTAAAGTAAGAGCATTGGCGCTTCGTCAATTTGTAATTGTAGTGCTTGTTATTTGTGTTCAATATAAACGTCAATTCATATTCACTATTGGCAAATAAACTGTGGTGCATATGCGCATTTGGCAAACATTCAATTTTGGCCAAAATAATTGTCATAAATGTGGGCTAGTTGAAATATGCATCCAGATGTTCATACATACAAATGTATGCACATACATGTACATATGTGTGCTTTCTAATATTGACCCAAGCTTGTGAGTTGATGCTAAGTACAAATTAATTTTCATTGTGTACACTTACCAAATATGGTTAACCGTTAGCAGTTAATTGTTCGATTGACCAAGCATTTCAATTGAAAGTCACATGCAGCTGCAAAATAAAGAAGAGAATAAAGAGAAATGTAATTTCCATAAGTTCACATATGTATGCGTGTATTTAACTTGTAAAGTAATTTGTTACACACAACTAAATGAATTAGCCACAGCACGTGTCAATCAACGCTGACCGCTGCTCTTTATCATGCCAATTAAATTTTAATTGCGACACTTTCCAATAAAATAAAATCAAAATCAAAATCAATACCAAGACGAAAAAAGGAGGAAAAAGTTTCATCTAAACTGCTTGCGGAAATGCGACTGTCGGGCGTAACTAATTGAAGTTCAATGGAAAAATGGCCAAAAGTTAATGATGACATTAAGACCGACTGAAAGATACAGCCGGCCAGCAAGCCAGGCCAGCAGTATACAACAAACACCGGAACGAGCAACAAATCAACACACACAAATCATCGCACTCAGAAAAAGTAAAATCAGAAGATGAAAAAAGGAAGGCGAAGCACAAAAGGTAGGCGTTAATAAAATTGCTGCTGTGCCTTCAGCATTTTAGCTAAAATGAAAGCGTCAAATGTATTATTTAAAATTCCAGCCGGGTACGCGTGCAAAAGACGATCAAAAAATAAAAGAAACCAAAAAATACCCGAACAAGCAAATAAGAATGCTCTAAACCAAAAAGTTAAATTGCCAGACACTCTGTAGTCTGTTGGGTTGATTCACAACTACTTTCTATAACTACATTTATCCTTTCGCTTTTCCATTTTGTTTTTGCATTTCAAAATCAGTTGCAGTTCAATGCTTGACAGCCCTAAAATTCGGAGGAATTGATTTTGATACTCGTAAATCGTGAATCTCTGGCAATAGCAGCTCTGTAATCGACTTTATGACACCCCTTTCTCACCTTCAATTACGTGCAGGGTATAAGTAAAGCATAAAATAAATGAAAAGCAAAAAAAAAATGTACTCAAATTGGGCAGCAAGACCTCGCACACAAGAGCGGACCCGAACGGGAATGTGAATGGGCCAAAGAGAGATTGATTTCATGCCAAAATGAAAGAAGAGAATCGGAAAGCAACACCCGTCACAGAGGCATATAAAAAAAGCAAAAAAAAAAAAACCAAAAACAAAACGAAACAAAACAACAGCAGTAACAAGAAAACTGGATGCCAGTTTGATCTCTGCATCGGCTTTGGCGTTGTTGGCTTGCCGTTTTCTTGAAGACGGAACGAACATCGACAGTTTGGGGCAAATGTCCAAGCCAAATAACTGACGGGAACAGAACATGCCGATGGCAAACACCAAAAACACGGCAGATAAGCAGCTGCTGCTCTCTGACTGCTAACCAAATGTGGGTCACCTGAATGCGTAGCTTTCAATTTTTATAGCGTTACCAAACAAAAAAAAAAAAAACAAAAACAAGTAAGGAACGAACATAATCGTCGTGTGGGTTTTTGGTTGGTATTCTCGGCGTTCTCTTCTTCGCACTAATTTCATGTGGAGATCGTCCAGAAAATGAATGAACTCGTATGTCTCTGATAATTGTCGACTGTCAAATTAACCAGCAGCTGGGAAGCTTATTCCCCACAGCTTGCAATTGGCTGCTTGCATCATTTTGTGGCACACTTGTAATTGCCACACTCGAGTCACTGTTTGAGAATGCTCGGCTCTTCTCGAAGCGCGTCAAAATCCTCAAGAGAGAATACGCAAGAACAACAAAAGCAAACATGACTATTCACTTGAATATTCACTTTGCGGAGAGTGTAGAGCGTCGAGTACTTTAAGCGGACTAAATCAAGTGTGGCACACACACACGCATAAACACAGACATGCTGAGAGATGGCAATAAGCCACATTGGATATGTGCGATACGCTTTTTATTACGGCCAACCATTTGTTTATTGATATTCTGCTCAACAGCAGCAAAAATGAAAGTTGCTAGGCTAGAAAACGAATACAAGAATGAATACGAGTATTACCAACAAGTATACTCATAAATCGTGTTCTTCACATTTTCATGCATTCGTCGCGCAAACTCCAGCGATGTTGCTGTTGTCGTCGGCCTCCGGTAGCCGCAGACATTAGCCGGAGGCAGCTTGTTCATCTGCTCTTCATCCAAGACGAACTTGGTGAAAAGAAATTAATGCCCAAAATTGCAATATCATCTTATTGTCACAAGTGAGAGTGTGCGAGTGTGCGAGTGTGTTTGTCTGGTGCTAATGAAGGCAACTGCCGACAACCTACTGACACTTTGACCGATTTTTAGCATACTAAATATAGTAATTTTGTCATTATAGTATATTATAGCGCCTTTCGCCGCAAACTCCACTTTGCGCCACTCCACTCCAGTCGAGTCATTCAATTTCACACTCATACATACATGGAGAGAGGCATTCACACTGTGGCACCAGGGGCAGAGCAACGCGTGCGCATTTCCAGCTGCATTCCTCACACCTTTGTTGGCTTTAATTAGTTTGTTCTTGTTGTGTCGAGCGGGGACGCATAAATCTGCAGATAAACCGTGTGAAAATCTTCTCATACTCATACAATTTGTCTGCATGTATGTCAGTAGTCGGATTCAAGTCAAGTCTAAGTATATACTTGCAAATTTGGTGGATTACTTCGTTGAGAGATGTGCTAATGAAACGATTCTCCGACTCGTCGATCAATGGGAAACTTTTTGTTGACCCATTTTAGAAATGCTGCTGTAGTAGCGTAGTATGGATGACTCCTCGTATTTTCTTTTGTCAATCGGTCTAAACTGGTTCTGGGTTCGTTTTGGTTTTTGATTTCGGTATTTCGTATCTCGTATTTGGTTCTGGTGCTAAGCATATGCTAATGACACTTGCCCTGCTTCGAGTGAGTTCTTGGATTGCGGTCAAAGTTATCAACTAAAGTGGCATTTTGTTTGCTTGCCCTGGAACTGTAAATACGCCGCTGAGCTTCAAGTTGAGCTGCTGAATTGACGCTGGCTGCAGTCCGCTGTCTCTGCTGCATATCGAACTTCATGATGCCCCCGAAAAAACTTGCCCCAATTTTGTGCTCATTAGGCGTAAACTAAACTGCCAAATGAGACTTCAACTCAAACTCCAAACTCCAACCAAAGTCAAAAGAAACACACGCACATTACTCATGCGTATAATTGAGTCATTTGAGTTGACCTCAGTGGTTGGTTTTGTTTGATGTTTGTCATAAATAGAGCATTAATTGGGCCATGTGCAATGCGTTGGGCAACGAATACTGCGTAAAAGATGGACATCAATACTACGAAGCGTATACTTAATTTAAGACCCAATGTGCCGCAACGCATCTAAAAAGTTTCAAAATCCATAAATAAGTAGCCACCTCGTTTGGCCATTACAAGAGTTTTGAATTCCCCCTTTCATGGCACTTAGCAAATACTCTACGTTTTTCTGCCTTTTTTATGACCTAAACTTTTGGCTTGTGTTATTGTTGGTGTTTTGAAAATAATTTCTGAGCTGTGCTCGCCTAGAAAATGTATGTTTGCTTACTGAGGACGCCGAGGAGAGTCAAGACTTTTGCACTCAGAGTACGCTGCATACTTTGCTGCGCACACTTTGCGGCTTTCATGAATTTTTGCCTTAGCCCAAAGTGCAATAAATCATAATTTGCTTCTTTTTCTAATGGATTATGGACAGCACTCTCCGTTTAGCTTGGCATATTGCCTTCGCCGTTGCTCTTGCTCTTGCTTTTGCTCTTGTCTTCTTCCGGAGATGGTCTCAAGTGCTGATTGAGCTGCTTTGGTCAGTATGGATGTGTGGACTGGCAGACAGAGCCGTTGAGTACTCGGATTATAGCTGGCATTATGTGGCGGGGTCAACAAAATTAATCACTACATTCAGTTTGAGTGTACTCGTATGTTATCGGTGACTTGCATTCGTTGTATGCGCAGTTATTAACTGGCAAATGAAATTGTTAATTAATACTCGAAAGCTGCATTAAACGATAGCATTATAATTTCATTATTATTATTATTATTATTATTATTATTATTAAACATATGCGCAAATATTTAACAATTGAAAATAACAATAGGCAAATCAATTACAATGATTAATTATATTTTAGCGCTGGAAATTCAATTTGTAAATTGTGTTTCTGACCCTTTGATGGATTGTGAAAGTGATTGCATAAAATTAAAAAAAAATAAATGTGGGAGCGAAGAAGAATGCAAAAAGTAGCATAAATAATGCGAGTAGCATATTGTTGAAACTGTTATTATTTTAAGGCAATGAAAATACGCAACGTTTTTTCAATACGTCACAATATAAATATCGAGTGTGGCATCGCGTAAACTGAGCTTCAATTCACTCGTAAATTAAAAATTAAAAATCAATTGTCGTTGGTCAACGCTGCGTCATGGTGTGCGTGTGTCACATGGACACAAACCCACACCAGAGATACTCTCAACAAATCAGTGTGCAAGTGAAAAGTATGTACATATGCTTAAATACTTTACAACATCATCATCGCCAGCTGAAGGTCAGGCCACAACTAAAGGCATTACAAGATTAAATGTAGAAAGAGGAAAGCACTAACAAAAATATCACTTGGTTTCTGGGGCATACAAAATTAATATTCGACTGTCGGGGGAGCTCATGTTTCCATGTATCCCCCATGTTTAAGCCACTGACAAACTATGACAACCGAACTGCCAAATGTGTCAAAAGTTCAAAGTCATGAGCCTACAATTTGCGAACATTCTGACAAGTGACCCGACTCCTTGTCTGTGCTGTATAGGGTTAAAGAAAAGGGTTAAGACGGGCGACAGCTCATGACATTAACACGAGCGATGCGCATGAATTATTTTAAATAAATACTTGCACATATTATATATGTACATACATATGTACATATATTGTGTTAACAGGGTTATTTGCATTGCGTATACGCCATGCAGACAGCAGACAAAATCAGAATTGGTTCGTGTCGCATTCGTCTGTGAGCCCGTTTGTCTGAGTGGCCAAGAGAATAGCTGAGTTGGCTTAAACACGCGATAGAGAAACAAAGTTGTAGCACAAAGCGCCAACGAGTCGTGGACTTTGGAGCCAATGCAATAAATAAATTAAATTAAAAATTCCTCAGTAGCAAGTGCAATGTTGAAGCTGCTGCTGTTGCTGCATGCAAAAATGTAGCTGGGCAAATGTAAAAAAAGATAAAAAAGAAGAGAACTGAAAATCTTTATTAATAAATGTGCAATGGAACGAAGTAAAATATTTCACTCCCATGATTTCACAACTTTTTGGCTTGCAAGCTGCATGAGCGGCGTCTCGCGACGTCTAAAAGTTCCCATGACATGTGGCACATTGACTGACTTCTACTTCTCTGTGGTGTGTGTGAGTGTGTGTGTGTGATGTTTGCCTGCTGCCAGCAACTTGGCCAGAAGTCAACGTCAGCCAACGATGTTCGTGTTTCGCCCCAGACCGAGCTGAACCGAACCGAGCCAAGCTCTGAACACATCAAAAACTTAGATGCTTTCAAATTAACCTGTGCCCAAAACTATGCGCAACCAACTGTTCGCAACAGCTAGAGCAACAACATACTTTCATTGCTGTTGCTGCCGCTGACGGGCAATGAAAATGTGCTGCAATACGAGTTGCTGCAGCTACTTTGATGCCCCTCACTGAGAACAAAGCAACAACATTTATTAAACTAAAGCCATGTCCGAGCTTGTAGCTTTTGCTTCTGCCTTTGACACATCCTGAAATGAGATTGGCTTTCCAGGCAACCTGGGCGAGTATAGTTACTCAATCTTGGCTAATTGCATAAGTACAATAACGATCCTTAAATGGGCAATCAAGTTTGCATTTGAAGAGAACTTCAATTGACTTTACTCAAATGGTGCAATACAACTATTTTGAAGAAGCAATTCTTGAATGGGATTCTGTTTGCTGTTAAGCCAACTCAAGTCTTAAGACTTCCTGAAGACGTTCAAAAATTATCGTAGTCTGAGATGAGTTAAGACATTGTTTCATTGCATAAGCAGCTGATAAACTGGCACATAACAAACTTATGGCAAATGTGCACGCCATGCAGGCTGAGGAGCTGTTGCCATTAAAAGCTGCTGCATTTTAATTAATCAAGTTAACAAACAGCGGCAGCGACAACGGCAACGGCAACGGCAACGACAACAGTGGCAACTGTGGCGGTGGCAACTGCCACGCTCATCTGTCAACAACAATGCGCGCCACAAATTAATTACACCACGTTCCACCACGAGGGGGGAGTAGGAGGACGTGGCAAAAACCTTCTGAACACAGACCAGAAATCCAACAAGCAAATTGAAAATCCCAATTGCAGATGCAGTGCATCATTGCATTCCATGCTCGCTCGGGGCGTGTTTGCATATGCAGGGCGTGCGATTGGCAAATTAGATTTAGTCTAATTATGGCATTGGAAATGCAACAATACTGCCAGAAATTGCTGGCAAATAAACTGGCAGCACAACTTTTTGCGCCAAAAAAGACGAGCTGCAAAACAAATGAATGGAATAAAAACAAAACTCGAGGCAAGAAAACAACCCAAGCCAAGTTAGGCCAGGCCAAAGCCAAGCCGCCTGCAAACTGAGATTCGAGTCCATTTACTCACATTCGTAGAGCGGCGGTCTTCGTCTCAGTTACAGCTCTGGGGGAAGCTGCACTTTATAATAATTAAATAATTTTCGCCAATTATAGAACCAGCACATAGCCATCTTCTGTCTACTGACAGTATCCACTTCCTATCTTCTTATTTCTGCCTCTGTCTCTGTTGCTGTCGCTGTCGCTGTCGACTGGCTCTTGGTCTTTATCGCAATCTGTTTCTGTGTGTGTGGGTCACATACACCAGTGCAGAACACTAATAAATAGAATTGCGTTTAATTAACAAAAAGAAAATTGTTGCAGCCGTCGAAGTTGTTCAGCAAAAGTTGCTCCATTTGCCTTCCTCTCCCAGCCGAAGCAGCAACAACTAGAACGACAACTCGAACGAGGCAGAAACACAATATTTGAGTTGGCTCAGATAATAGAAGTTGGCCGAGTCAAAGGAAGTGCGGCACAGAACAAACTACTTTTACTCGTATTCGTATTCGCTTTGTTAACTTTACACCAATTCCAATCTATATTCATTTGACTTTATTACAAATTATTTTCATGCCACAAAATTCTGACAGTCAAGTCAAGCAGCAAAGACATAAGTACATGTGTTTTAATTTCTAGCAGTTATAATCTACATAGATTGTTGAGAAGTTGCGTCAAGTTACTTTGATTAAATAGAAAACTTATGCTGTTTACCTTGTTGAAGTGCTCCTGACAAAGGGTTTCTGTTTTTAATGTTTTTTAATTAAATTCTGTCATCTCAATTCTATAATGTTTAATTAAAATGCAATTTTATTTCAATTGATTAAATGCTGAATACTTAGCTATCAAAGAGAATTTCTCACAATAAGTAGTTATCAAATGCAGAGATTCACTTTGCCATTTCCGGGATCTAATTGGATTCCACAGCTATTGACTTGACATATATTCAAACCAATTATAGTATGCTGATTAATTTGAAATTTTAAATGTAGATGCAAAATTAATTGTCCCATTATTGAATTTGCTAAACGAAAACGGCAATAAACTTTGACCTATCTGGGGGGAAAACTTAACTGGTTATTATGTCATGAAAGCTGGAAAGGCGGCATCGTTTTTCGGTGTTGCTTGGTCAGTTTGTGTTTGCCTGGGCTGGAATGGTTGGCATTTTGGGTTAAGTCGATAACACTTAGATGCGGCTGCGAATTGTTGCACGTTGCACGTTTTGCCAATAATACAAAATATTACAGCAGCTGCAGTGGCCGTTGCAGTTGCAGTTGCAGTTTCAGGGGCGGGGCAGAGGTAGTGGCAGGGTGCAGCTAAATAGATAGTTAGACTCTTGAGCGAGTATCTGAAATTACAGATGCGCTGCTACGTTGCGGTCATTACATGTTTGACTTGATTCAAGCAAAGCAAATTGACTCATATGTCTGGCTGTCTATCCATCTATCCGTCTGTCTGTCTGTTTGGCAATTAGCAACTGTTGCAGCAGCAGCAGAAGATGTTGCAACGCTACCATTCTTTTAGTGTGCCAAGCTAAAAAGGAAGTGGGCCGGAAAGCGAATAGAACGAGCAGAACGCGTCTATAATTTCTTTTCATTTCATTTGTGCAAGTCACAGCAGCATTAGGTTTGTGCAGTCACAATTTCGTATTTGCTGAGCTGTGTGGCACAAACTATGAGTACGTCGTTGCCTTATTTATTTAACCGCAACATCAACCGCAATAAGAACAACGGGGCAACTGCAGCAGCAGCAGCAACAGTGCACAACAAAACTGCACTAATCTGAGGCGCATTTAGAAAGTATCTCAAACTGAAACTCAAACTGAGATCCAGACTCAGAAACTCTGGTGCTGTCAGCTTAAGTTTGCTACCAAGCTGGCCATAATACCCTCGTGTCGCCCTCGCAGCAGCCCCTTTCTGGCTGACAGTGGACAGACAGTTAGTCCAGGCTTTGCTTGTTAATGCTTGCATAAATATTGCGCATTGTTTGCTGCCTTTTATTGTACGTTTTTGGGAGAAACAAACTAAACAGCAAAAATGTGAAGACGGGAATGAAAAAGAAGCGAGTTGAATAGAATATTATGGCAAAGCCAAGCTAGTTTATGTTTCGACTGGTTGGCCAAGTTCTTAGTAGGTTCATTAAAATCACATTGCTGCCACAAACAACACACACACACACAGACATACACACATACACAGCAGAGGCACAGTCAAAGCTGTTGGGGAACCTGCAGCTCTTGCGTTTTGGACTGTTTGGTTCTGTAAGTCATGTAAACTTGACCAAATGTAGCCGAGGCATTTTAACTTGTTTCCAGTTACACTCACGTGTGTGCGTCCACTGACTGTGTGTGTGTGTGTGTGTGTGTGGTACTTGTTTTGCTGTTGCAGCTCTTGTTGTTGTTGTTAGTGTTGTTTTTTTATGCTTGTTGTGCGCTTTGGCGGCGGCTGCCTCTGCGCTTGCTTTTGCTCCTTTTCTTTAATTAAATACAAGTTTTCATTTCATTCTTTCACCTGTGCGCGTGTGTATGTTTGTGTTTGTGTGAGTGTGTGCGTGCCAGAATCGTTCTTGTCGCTGCTGGTCTTTAACTATTTAGTATTGGGCCACAAAACATACATTGTTGGCAGAACGCGTTGCATGCAGCAGCTGCTGCTCTTTATGTTGCGGGCTATTTGAAAATAAACATGGTATCGGCAACCAGCAAACAAATATAAAAAAGGACATCATATTCACATATCACACACTCACACACACACACTCGCAACCATAATGCAAGGCTTGTAAATTTATGTTTATAGTAATCCGCTTTGTCGGCACTCGCAACCCACAAATACTCCTTCTTCCTGCCTCTGCCTGAGGCCGTTGCCTCAGTTTGCTGCACTTTTGTGGCCCTGGCCATGTTGTCCTCTGCTGTTGTGATTGCCGGACTTTGGTTTGAGTTGGGGATTGGAATTGGGTTTGGGTTCTGGTCTAGCATAGTGTTATCTGGCTGTCGCTTGCGCAGTTTCAACAGTTTAAGCGAAGTTAATCCTTGCTGAATGCGAGGCTTACCTGTTGACGCGCCGCGCTGCTCGTTGTGGCATCAAGCAAGCTGCCACTGCCACTCGTCCTACGTGCTACGTGTTAGAGTGGAAATGCATAAAATAAAATACCAGCAAATCCATAAACAATAACTGACGACAACGGCAACAATTACAACTCGCGAGCCGCAATCTGAAATCAGCAAACGTGCTCAATATGAACGTTTCTTTTTTCCTTTTTCCGTACAATGCAATTCGATTAAATTGTTTCGGGTATTTTATTTTTATACATATGTATATTATTTCGTTTCGTTGTTGGTTTGTACTCGCTTTTATTTGTATTATTTGTTTTAATTGTTCGCTGCTTGTTTGCTGTTATGATTTTTTAATTTTATTCAATTACTGTGTGAGGTGGTGTGGAGGGGCTTGTAATTAAAAAATCTTGTTAGATTTAGCACGCACTTTTGCATGGCACAAAATCAGATGATGATTTAATCCCAGTTATTTTCGTATCCTTTTTCGGACTGTTTATTTACGTATTGTTTTGTTTGATTTGAGTTTTTGAAAAACACTTCCGTTACAACGTACCAAACGCTTGCAGCGCACAAAGCATACTGACTGCTGTTGACTTGGCGCTTCCAAAAGACTTTTAAACATGTTGGCAAGAAAGTCCAAGAAGTTAACCAAGAAAGAAAAGTTGAAGCTTCCAAACGAATACTCTGCTCACAACACGCCGCACACACACACACACACTCGCTGTCGCACTCTCGCACACAAATGGTCAAGATGATCATCATGATCGTTATCATGATCGCGTGACGATGATGACGCAGTGTAACCGGCAGCCACAAGAGCATAACCAAACAAACAGAGAGCGCCAGAGAGCGAGAGCGCCAAGCTTAGCGATCGTCTTTGCCGGCTGCGCATGCGCACAGCTTTCTTGCGCCGCTCTCTCGCTCTCTTCGCGAAGACAGCAAGTACGAGCGAGAGCGAGCGAGAGAGCGCGTCACCACCTGACAGTGTCAGTGTTGGACAGCGGCAGCTGGCATGCAATTACCCAATAGTGTTGTCAATGATGTTTACTAACGATGCGCATAGAATAGAGCTGTAACTAATGAGCTAAGACGATGTGGACGTCGATGCAAACAAGAACCAATTTATTAACAGTGACTGATAAAAGATTACGCAACCCATGTATGCAAATCGCAAGCGAACTTTGACATCCATCGATGCTTAAATATCAACATCATTATATTGAGTCTTGGGCAATAAGCACATGCGGCCAAGATATCAACAACTAGTGCCCGATTGTGAAATGAAAGCACAGTCCGATCCGACTCCGAGTGTGAGTACGAATATGAGTGTATGAGTGCGAGTAATTGTGCCCGGGAGAAATCTAGAACCGAGTCGAGTTTAACCAATCGAAGCCAGCTCTGTGGAGCACTTTCTTTGCCTGTTTTCAATTTAATGCATAGTTACAGGAAGACGACACTTTGCTGGCGCAAAACCAAGCATACACACCCATCCACACACACACACACAGCATCGCATGCATGTGTATCTTATAGATTCATTTCATTTCATTGCATGTGGCAAACGCTTCTTGTTGTTCTTTGTCTATGGCATTTGTCGTCGTCTGCAGCCGTCGTATTTGTATTGCGACGACAATCGAGTCCATGTGCTTAAGAGTCTGGCAAGTCCCTGGCTGGCAATGTACATACTAGGCGCAACAAGGATGCAGCAGCAGATTCAGATACACGAATAGCATGAGCAACAGCAACAGCAACAGCAACAGATACAACCACATCATGGATACAGATACAAATGTTGAGAGACACAGTTAGAAGTACTACATGGCTTTGCTAAATTACTGCCAACTTAAGCGCATCTGCGGTAAATTTAATTAAACAATTTAGCATTGCTGTTGATTTTGTTACCCATAACATCCCCTCTTGGGCTGGCCCTCATCTTCCCCTATTTGGCCAACTGACGAAAATAAGCAACATTTAGCAGATTGCTGCAGCTGCTGCTGTTGCAACTTTTAGCCACATTAAGTGAGAGCACATCTGTGTGGTTCAAAATATGTATGTACATGTTTCTCTCTTTCTGTGTGTGTGTGTGTGTAGTTGCGGGTGGGTGGGTGTGTGAGTGCTGCTTTGGCATTTGCTAAACATGAAGTGTTATGCAAATATTTGTCTATCAACTTTTTTATTTGGCTTTGTTTCAATTTGCTTTGCATCTAGATGAACATTTTCACATCATTTCCACGTATTGCCAACTCGAAGTTAAATCACTTTTTACTCTTAGTTGACAACATACATATATACATATAGATGTATGCTTATATTTTAGCGTAAAGTAATGGAAATCTTTGTTAGTTGTTTACAGAGCTCTTGGCTCAGCGTATGATTTGCCATTCTGGAGAAGCAGTCTGTTAATTATGTAGAAAGTGTTTAGCACACTAAAATACAACTAAAACAATTTCACATATGTAAATAGTTGCAAGTTCACTAATTACAGATGACAAGCAATGGTAGCTCAGCACCTGCATCTGGATTTAGATTGTATTTGCACGTCCTTGCGACCCACAGACAACTTGTACGAGTTTTTAAGATACAACTTACGAAATTTCCCAGTTTAAACAACAATTTTTTGCATGCTTCTTACACCCAGACACGATGTATAGTTAATTGCAATTTCAGTCACAGTGCTTACGAACTTGAAGTACTCTTTTAAAATGGTTTACAAAGTAAGTTAATAGTTTCTTAATATACAATTTTAAACAAAGGCCGGAAGTTAATATGCAATTAATATTTAAAAATATACAATAACGGTATATATTTGTATATATATTTTACAACTTATTGTGACATATAAATATATTTATAGTTTTCATTTTTAAGTTGACAATGAACACTTGACATTAATGTTATTCAATTGAAATTAGTGAATAGAAAACATTAAGGTATCTTATAGTAATGTTTAAAAACAGTTTAAACTGTGTGGTAATAAATGTAAAAGAATTTCTGATTAAATTTGTATAGCTCAATCAGATTTGTCTCTATATTTCCAATGAAGATTAATGTGTTTATTGGAAAACTCAAAGAATAATTTCCTCCCTCATTTCTGCTCCCATAATTATATATCCTCCGGGAAACAGGCTAGAGGACAGTAAATGATTTTGGTATTTTTGCCCAAGGGCAGTGGCAAACTTTATAATTATGTTCTTCAAATGAGCACATAATGAAATCATAATCATGTTAATATGGTTAACAGCACTAACTGATTTGCATAGAGCATAGAAAAGCCATGATATTTGGCAATGGTCCTCAATTAATTTATCATTTATCAAGTGGTTATTGCCACAGCGGAAACTCGACTGCAACAGCAATACAGACACTGGGAGAACGTTGACAGTGGCAAGTGGCAAGTGGCAAGTTGCATTCAAATGTCGCGTCGAGTGTCGACAGGCAGCGCCACCAACGTTGTTGTTATTTGTTGCTGTTATTGTTGCAGCGCCTTTGGTGTTGGCCAGTGTCAATTCGACTGCCCGTTTCATTCGAGCAACGTGCAACGTGCATCGTTTGTTACCATGCATTTTTCGGAGCAACAAATGAAGCAGTGTTGGAAGGGGAGAGCTGCGAGATGAAGGGTAGGGTGTGGCGAGGTGGCACATATTTCTGGCAATTTCGCAGCAATATGATGCTTGTTTTGGCCATTACCTCGAGCTGCTGTTGCCGATGATGTCTCTGTTGTTGCTGCTGTTGTCTGCTGGCGTTTGGTCGCGCGAATTTTGACATTTTCAATTGTCATTGTTGTTGTGTTGTGTTGTGTTGGGCTGTTGATTTTCGGTTAATTTTTCATTCTGACATTTCCATTTGTCAATAATAACATGTTGACCTGACCAGCACTAGCAGCAGCAGCAGTAGCAGCTCTTGCCCAATACCCGCTGATGATGTCTATGATGGTCGCCCCTTGTGGCTGGTAATTGGATTTTTGGCCGAAGGGCATTTGAACTTAATGGATGTGCATTTAATATGCAGTTGTTTTTCAACAACTAACAACTGTGTTTCTCTCTCACTTATAGATAATGCAGCTCCGCCCGCCCACATGCCACATGCCACTTGCCACAAATACGCCCCTGTCACCACAATTATTGGAGCCAAAGTAGTGGCATTTCAATTACGCACCGTTGAATGCACCGTTATGGGGCAGACAATGATTGCGACTGCCAACTGACGACTGCTGACGTTGCAGCTTCAGTTGTATAATAGAACAACGGCAAGTTCTAAGGAAACGCTCAAAACTCGGACCCAAACAGCTTGGTCATCATTATCGGCAACTAAACGCATACACATCTTGTGGCTGGGCCAGCATAATCGGCCAGAAGCACACGGACAGATTCAGATGCACAGATACACAGATACACACATGGGTCACCCACATGCTAATGAGACGTTCAAACAGACAAAGCAGCAGAGGCAGCGGCATCGTTTTGGTAATCATCAGATATATGTATATAGAAGAAGAAATAGAAGCAGAAGCAGACGGAGTGAGAGACTTCCCTGACTCTCACATAAATCGTAAATCGGCTTAAGTTAAATGCTGGTTAAACAGCAGCAGCAGCATCGACAGCAACTACAACAACAATCATCAACGTCAACATCAATATTATCAATGCCGTGGGGCAGCGTTGCAGCCATTTAATTTGCTGCAAGAATACGCGTTCGAGTAGAAGTGAAATGCACTTGTATCGACGCTACACTTCAATCACTATAACAACAGGCAGGCAGACGGATAGACAGACCCACTGGCAGTGATGGGAAGAGCGATAGAGAGAGAGAGAGACAGATTCTCTGGCCACTCAACGACTCGCTGTTGAAGTAGTTGCAGTCAGAGTCAGTTAGCCAGCTGGTTAACAATCTCTAACTCTGCCTGCAGCAAACAGTTAAAGCGAGCAACGTTGTTCTCGTTGTTGTCATCGTTGTTGCTGTTGTTACAGTAAAATACTGCTGCATTGCGACTGCGACTGTGACTGACGATGCCACTTGCCATTGACAGCTAAAAGAGAAAAAAATGAAAAGATGCTGCATGCTGCGCCTGCGCATTGCTTGCCCCGTTCTAAGTGGCAACAACACACGACACGACATCTTCAAGCAACCGAAACAGTTAAATAAGCAAAAGTTTCCATGCAACTTGTCCCGCTTGTGTGACTCGATTTCTTCGCCGAGCCTCAAATGGGATGCAGACTCCCAGTTGCCGGTTGCCAGTTGCCAGTTCCCAGTTCCCCCTTGCCCCATCGTTGCAACTGCATCTGGAGGTCGTCCCATGTGAGCACGCATTTTACCGTTTGAAGAATCATTCGTTTGTTGGTTCTTTGGTTCTTTCATGCAACTGTGGTGCGTGTTTGGGCCGGGCGTTTAATAAGTATTCTCACCATGCCTCTTCAGGCTCCTCTTTTATTTGCTGTTGTTGCTGCTGCGCTTTTGTGCTTTTGTTGCCGCATGTTTAACCGCAATATGTGTGTGCAACAGAACATAACTGAGAAAAAGCAAAAGAAATATGCCAACGTATCATAAGTAAAAATGTGCAACAATTGCATTGAAGTTGTTGTTATACCTCTTATGTTTGTGGTTCTTATTACTCTCCCCACCCCGACGTTGTTGTTTTTCTCTTGTTATTTTACAACACTTTCCGAGAGTCGGGCTGCCACAAAGTGTGTCATGAGAAGGAAACATTGCCGGCTCATGGGGTACTCAATAATTCTGGCATTCTTATTCAGACAACATTCAGACTTTAGTTGGCATAATTAGTAAATGAATTAATGACTGCTGATTGCGATTTATGATGTTTAAGTAATTAATAATTATTCATCAGAGAAGATGTTATCTAATTAGGGCAAACTATTGATGGATTATAAATTATTTGACACAAAAACAAATATATATATTTATTCCATTGCAGTTGGCAATGATTACTTATTGTTAATTAGCTACAGGGTATTTCTATGGCAGCTTAGCAATTTGCTTTTGCTAATTGTGCCTGCAATTGGCTGGGCCATAATTTGATTTATCGCTTCGGAATAGCTTTGTAAACATTTTATGCATTTAGCGCTGAAATTTATTGGCGGCGGCGATAACATCAACAACAACAACAACGAGAATAAGAACAACGATAAAAAATTCAATGACTGCAATGCAACGATGCAATTGTCAACGTTACGCCTATTGTATTGATCAATGGCAAAACAAGAACATCGGCGGCATCGACGATAACTGGAATAACAGCAGTAATAGCAAATATTACAGCCAAGTTAAATGGGAAACATAATGGTCAATAACCTTCTGACCAATAAATCAAAATTTGGCGTTTGGTTTAACTATAAATTAAATGCACAGCGAGTACTGCTTTTAGACATAATCACAGCCAAACTGGCAATTGGTAACTCGCAACTGGCAACTGGCAACTGGCTAAGTGACGTGGGGCAGGCGGTAAGAGAGGGGCGATAAACATGAATGGCAACACAGCCAAACATTCAGCGACAGCGGCCATAAAAACCAACAACTAAAATAATCGCTCGTAAATGCCTAGTGACAATAAAATTGATGATAAACCAAATCAACAGAACCGACAACACAACTGAGCACAAAAAGAACAGAAATCAAAGCAACAGCAAAAGGCAAAAGGCAAATAGCCATCGAAATGCGAAACGAACAAAACGAAATAATGCAAAACGAATTTGCGTTCGGCTTGTCGTCTTTTAGGCTGTAATTCTGCTAAGCAGTTTGTTGTTAATACCCTGTAATGCCCACTTAAGTGATGTATACTCAGAACCGTTTTCGTGAATGCATTTTTAAGTTCTTCTCTCTATTGCCAAGCTTAAGCTTTTAATTTATCAGGGGTGACACAGAAATCGCTTCGGCTCTAAAAACCCTTGAATTCCATTCCGCGGTGACACAGACAATTTAGCTGTCAAATTTTGGGCAGAATGATTCCGCTCTGAAATAGCTTTCATTCCGCTGGAACTTGATGCTGCCACCTATTTTCAATCTGATTTTCGAACTCAGGGTCAGCAATGCCAATTTTTTTTAAGTAAAAGTACCGAACAAGGATTTTATTTGTATATATGTGAAACAACTTTTGTTTTATTTAAATTAAACATTAAAAAATCATTTTTTTTGTGGTAAAACAAGTTGTACTGCAAAAATCATTTATTTATGGTGAAAGCATTTCTGTGCACTTGTCCTTTTGTCAGGTGGCATTGTAAGTTGAGAAAAGAGGAAGAACCAAAATAGTCGTCTGATTGGAAAAATGGATCAGATTCACATCTAAGAATCCTACACTCTATGGTTTCTCTTTTTATTTTTTGCCGCCGGAGCTGTTCGATAAGAAACAATCTCGCTAAAGGCATTTTTCATTAAAATTCAAAAACTTTTTGTTGATTCTATTTAATTGTTTTGCCAGAAACAAAGAGTTACCAGACAATTAGAGATTAATCAGGTAAGAGCTACCAGGCAACTACTAGAGTTGTCGAGTAACGTGTGTAACATGTAACGTGCGCCAACAATTTAAATGTTTTTCTTTTGTTTATTACGTCTAAGAAACCAGATATTTTAATATTTGAATGAAATTAAAAACATCACAAGAAAACGAAATTGAAAACTTATCGTTCTGCAACGAAATGAATAGAAAATTAGCAAATTAAATACTTGGGAAATTTAATCTGGCAAGGTGTCAGCCCTGAACGGCCAAGTTAGAAAGGGTTTAGGAAACTGCTAAAAACCTTAAATTTTTCGAAGCTCTGTGTCACCGCGGAAATTTTCCAGCGGAATTGCTCTCAGCGGAATCAATTCCGCTAGCGATTTCTGTGTCACCCCTGTATGTGCATTCGCATAATGTGTGCGGGACATTAGAGGGTATTACAAGTTCTGGCAGCTTTTAAGTTATGCGATGGCCGTTTGCTGTGGTGATGTGCGATGCGGTGCGGTGCGGTGGTTCTTGTGTATAATGCTACTTGAACGTTAAATGAAATTAAGCTGACGTTCGGCTTGATTGGCTCTCTAGAGGCCAAGCAATGTCGGTTCACAATTGACTTTGTCTTTTTCACTTAATCATTTATAGTACCATCTGAAATCAAACGCGCGCACACACACACACACACACACACACTCACTCATACAATGGGAGAACGAGAGAAGAACCCCTAATCAATCTGCTTCTAATGACACTGCAAGTTCTGGCCAAGTCCCCGCCTCGATGCTGATGCCGTTGCTGTTGCCGTTCCCATTTGATGGCAGCAAGCGCACAAATCAACTGCAATTATGCTGAAAACTCAAAACTGTACTTAATTTTCAATTTTCAATGGTAATCAATTTTGTAATTGAACATTCGGCTAGAGATTTTCATATAATGCTGCCGCTATCGCTGCTGTTGTCGTTGCTGTTGCCGTTGCTGTTGCTGTTGCCGCTGGAGGCTGTCAGTTTGAGAGTACTCTTATTGTCCCTGGAGTGGTCGCATCAGAAGTTCGCTCAATGGACAAATGGAATGCCGAATACTGACTGCTGACTACTGACTACTGGCTACTGAGTGCTGAATAGTGAATGCTTAATATGAAAAAAGTGTATACTAGAGACAGAGGCAGAGGCAAAGACGGAGAACTGAAAATTCAGTTACCCCCAAAATGTTTTCATTTTGAGCAATGTTTTTCCCTTCGCCTTCCATCGCTTTTACTTATCCACGCTTCGTTTCACTCCTCTTAGCATTGCATCTTCATTTAACAGTTTTGTGCTTTTAATTCTTATTTAAAATTGCATGCTCATCTCTTAAGTGGGTATGCTGCATTTAATTTTATTTATTCATGTTTCTTTTATATGCTACAGTGTCTTTTTTCTTCTTTCGATTTTAAAAGCCAAGCGGCTTTGCAGTCGCTGCTTGGCTCGGACATTTTACGTTTTGCTTTTGCTTTTGCTTTTATTGCGGTTGTTGTTGTTGTTGCCTTATTTTTCAAGTGGAGAAAAATATGCTTCTCTAGTATTGCTCTCAGTGTGCACTACGATTGCGACTCGGACTTCGAATGCGACTGCAACGCCTGACTGCGCCCCAGAGCTATTATTTAATTATTTTGTCAATGTGATTTTGTTTTTTTATTTTGTGCAGATTGCTCGACCTCAAAAAACGAAAAAAAGACGGTCGGTCTGCATGGGTCAGAGCTTGGCTTATACAATATATGTATGTATACGATGTGTCCGTATTTTCTGTTCTGTTTTTCTCCTCCTCTTCAACTTAATTTCATATTGATTTCGTTGGCATTCGATTCAATTTGGCACGCTTCGCGCTGCCTTCTGATCAGCTTATTTCATTTTCTATTTACTAAATTCAAGTTACTTGGCATTAATCGCTGCCAAATCTTCCACTTTTTTTGTGTAGGCCAGACTTAGACCTCAGACCCAAGACCAAACACTCCAGACCCCCGCCAGTTTCAATCTATTTTTTTGTAAATTCTATTCAATAAAAACTCACAATGAGTCGGCCTTACAAAGTTAATTATTGCAAAAGTCTTATAACTCATTTCTTTCTCTATGCATAGTTTTCTTTTTATTATTTCTTAGTTTTTTTGCACCCAACCCATTCACATAGCCACCAAAAATCGTTTGACAAAGAAAGTTGGCGAATAAGAAAAAATAAGGAAAAAAAAAAAACAATAAATAATGTGCTAAGAAAAGCCGCTAACAAAGGCGCCCAGCCAAATGCGCTGTATGACGACTATCTATGAGTTTGTTTGTGTCTCTGCCCCGCGAATCGCGCGGTCTCACAAAAAAAGCCAAAAGTGGAAAAAGTTTATTCTGGTCAAACTGCTTCCGTTTGCGGAATTGACCTAGAAAACGCGAAATTAATAAAAAAAAAAATCGCATGGAGCAACAAATAAACTGAATCCGAAGACACAGGCGACAACGTTGAAGCTTAAAGTGTCATCGAGTAATAACAAAGTAATCAAAAAGAAAGAGACAAGCAAGAAGCGCTGAGAAGTGAAGCATCGTGAAGCGGTAAAAAAAATGAAAAATGTCACAACGAAACTGTAATGCTCTTAGAACAATGCAGTAATTTCCTGAATTTAATAAAACAATAATTATTATTACGAAACCTTTGAAAATTTCGTTCGTTAAGTTCAATTTAAGATTACATGAATTCCCTTTAAACTTTTTAATGAAATATATAATTTGATTAAATATTCGTGTTAATTTGATACCCTTTTCTTACTGGCTCGGCACGGAAATTAAAAAGTCGTAAACAAAAGACAAAGAAATGCTAAAAGTAAGGAATAGAAATAGCTACAGCAGCAACAAAAAACAACAAACAACGAACGGAAAGAATCTAAACCGCATGAAAGCTGACGGCCAAAAGCGCAGACTAGTTTACTGTAGTTGTTGTTGATTTTGTATGGCGTTCTAGCCAAGTTTGTCGCCGGCCTGCCAATTCTGTTACTGTTAAATAAATCTTCTTGAGTTCGTTTTATGTCTTCATGGGGCTTTAATGAAGCCAACCCGACTGTTCATGTCGTGCCGTGTACAGGCAGCAGTTGCTGCCGCTCTCCAAGCTCGACTGACCGACAGCCGGACAGGCGGACAGCCGGAAAGATGGTAAGATGGAAAGATGGACTGCCGTAGCGACGGGACGACAACGTCTTTAGCCGCAGGCTGTTGACATGGCGCGCATTTTATGCGATTCGGCATTATGAAAATGTTGTTCGTGTTGCCGTTGTTGTTGGTGTTGGTGTTGGTGTGGAGAGTGAATGTGCGATGGCGGTATCTTGGCCATGTAATTATGTTTTCATTTCAGCAGCAAAACTCAAAGTTAATAGGCGAGCATAGAACTACTTTCGTTTTGCTGAGCCTTTGGAGTTTGATTTTGATGGAGCAGCACTTATAAAGCACTTTTCTTAATTCACACTCACAATCACACACCGACACCACACAGCGTCACAAACACGTTGCGTGTGTGGGCACGAGACAACAAATACCAAATAAAGATTCCTAACTCAAGTTGGCAGTCAAAAAAACTGTCAATATTGCCATTTGGCCATTACGCTGTTTGGCCGTTTGCCTGTCGTTTTGACCATTTTGTCGCTCTTCGTCGTTACTTCTTGTTGTTGTTGTTGCTGTTGCTGTCTTCCACTTTGGCGCTGATTTGATTTCTGTCCGCCCGCCGTCCCGCTGGCCGTTGGTCTGGCTGACCACTGACTTTTCCGTCTTGCCGTCACTTTATGGCCGACTGTATATTTCGGCCAAAATGTCACTTTTTTATTGTCTTTTTATGAGCGCAGCGTGTCGCTGGACTGGCCCTCCACACGGAGTTGTTAAACGTGCGTTGCTACTTTCGATTAACGAAAATTATTTCACTACATTAGTGTTTCAATGTGTGTGCCCAGAGAGAACAAACAAGCAGAAAAGAACCTAACAAAAAAAACAACAAAAAGCTGCAAAAGAGCAACCTAAAAATTGGAATTTCGTTTTTATTGAGATATATTTTCCTTTTTATGACAGGCGTCTTCTTATATGGACATCTGCCGAATTGGCCAAGTTATCTAGTTTTTGTTTTTTTTTTCTTTTTATATAGCTACGCTCCCCGCAGCAGTTTGCAGTACCTTGTTGAAGACAGCAGACCATCATTTGTATACAGTGGACGTAGCTGGCACCTGCAAATAGTATAAAAAGGAATTGCTTTCGGTATTTATACGACTGCAGTTGGAAAATACCAATTGAAGTAGTAAACTAAGGCTAACTGGCTGCCAGAGCCAAAGCCACAGCCACAGCCCATATAACATCACCATTGAAAAACATTTTGGTTCATACTTTGTCTCTAAGAAAGGAGAAATTGAGCGCAGCTTGCATTGTATTATTGTAGTGCAATAATTTTCTAACAACAGGTAATTAAGTCTTATTTAATTTTTAAATTGTCTTATTTAAATTTAATTTTCCAGGTTCACACGGAAAACTGTAATTAAAATACTTCATAGTATTTATACCATATTTCTAAATTTTTTTTATTTAATTTTCATTTCCTAAATTTATAACGGCAAACTGTAATTAAATCTTATATTTGATTTTGTATATTTTGTATTAAATGTTATTTTCCAAATTCATCACGGAAAACGGAAATCGTAATATTTATTCAAATATTTCCTAGTACTTTTATAACTTCTCTATTCGAGAGCCTTGCTTTATTTAAATGTTACTTTCTAAATGTATAAACTGTAATTTAAATCTTGTTTCAAATATTTGCTGGTATCGTCGTTCATCGACTTAGTTTTGTTGGTAAAGGGCTTGCTTCGTAGTGATTCCCAGGGTATATCTTAGTTGGGCAGTAGATGGCTGACTCCAAAGTGTTTCGCTTTATTTAGTATGCGTTGTTTTCTAAGTCAAATGCGTTGGGCATTTCAATTGCAGCTTTTGATAAATGGCCAGCAAGTGTGTTGTTGTCATTGCTGCTTCTTCTCGTCGTTTTGTTGTTGCTTTTGCTGTTGTAGTCAGCGCTTTCATCGTTTAAGCCAGACCAACACTACATTTGACGGCCGTGGGTGAAAATAACCAAAATGGCATACAGCTTTCGCCCATTTCTGTCAAAAATCTTCACACAAAGGCAAACCAAACCAAAGACTCCAGTCAGACTCAGAGAATCGCAGACAGACGTGGAATGTACCTTGCTTCAAGTCACAAAACTCTTTTCGTATTCGTATTCGTATTCGTATTTCTTCTTTCTTTTTAGCGCAAGGTCAGCGCATAGTTCTTGTCATGCTAACACACAAACTCATATTCATAACTAACGTTCGCTTTTTGGGACTTAGTTCCGTAGCTGTTGTCGCAACGAGAGAGGCACGAGGGGGAAGAGGTAAGAGACGGCGCTTCACACTCTGCTCCAGCGACACAAATTACGTGCCCGACGCGTTTGTCATGCGCATTTCAACTTGCCGCATGCAAAAGCTGAAGTTGTTAGTCACTCAGTGTTCATTATACCACAAAATGCTGCACGCCCCACCGAACGAGGCATCAACGAACAACAGCAGGGCTCTGCACAATTTTCACGCCTTCTTCTGCTGCACTTAATTTTACTTTCGGCAACAGCTTCAAGACCCAGACTTCAAGACTTCTGCAGACTTCTCCCAGACGCATGCGCATGTGTCTCACGTAGCCCACCAGCCAGACTGTCTGTCTGTCTATCTGTCGATCTGTCTTTGTGGCCCTGTCTTTCAATTGCGGCTGCTGCTATTGCTGATGGTTTGTAAACTTTCTGTGAAAGTTCTGTGGCTGCATAAGTCTTCCACACACACTTGTGTTCGCATTGTATTTGTTTCTATCAGATTCAATCTTGTCTCTGCTATATCTTTTTCTGACTACTTAGCGGCTTGTGCAGCAATTTTCCCACAGGCCGCGCATTGTTCAGCAACTGCGCCACAACATGGTAATTATTTTAATAACAATAAGAAATCTGGTCGCAAAGTTCTCCACGATTATCAACACTGTCTGTATGGCTGGTCACAATGAATGCCACTTTCAAGCGTTTAATTATTGAGCAGTAATAAAATTAATTATGAATTATTTACACTTGCTGCAAATGTTTGCAAGGGATAGCATTCTTGTGGCCACTTACCGAATATTTGAAAGTAAAATCGAGAGACAGACAATCGAGTCTCTCATGCGAGGTTTGTTTTGTCTATTTATAGCTGCCACACATCTTTATGGGTAATTTGTTTATTTTATAACATTTGTGGATTAATGCGCTACCTTCACGCATCTATGGATGCTGTTGCTGTTGAGTTGATGCTGCTGCGACTCGCATAATGATAATGCCACATTATGAACGCGTTCGTCGTCACATTAAAACAAACATAACAACTACGTGACTAATTATGTTGATATCAAACATGTTTTATTTTTTCCCTTCTTTCTTCATGCTATTAAAGCTGTCTGTGTGTCTTTGTCTGCCTCATTGTATCTGTGTGTGTGTGGAAGAAAGTGAAATTAATGTTAAGTGCGCATATAAACATGTTTGTATTTCAGTTTTGCGAGCATTTTTGCCGTGTTTTGGTTCTACCAAATGCCGTTTGGAACGTGTTTGTATTTTCATTAAAATAAATTAACAATCTGCTGTGAAACTGGCAGTATAAAATTAGCCAGTTATTAGCTCGTTAAATATGCCTCAAACATTCGTGTTTCTTTATCGACTTTCTGACAGTGCCCCGGCTGCAACAAAAAGCAATGGCCAGAACTTGGTCACTGCAAATTGTTCCCATGCCAGAGTTCAGTAACCTCATCTGTTGAAGCTTTCCATTTCTATATGTAGAGTTTGTTCAATTTATTGCCTCAGTTTTGGTCTTTTTCCGTTTTTATATAGTTTTGGAACCCATTCAAATGAAAGTGATAAATTTGGTTGTGATACGTAGTGAGAATTTTCACCAGAAACTGACGCACACAAAATGAAACAAAGCCAACCAAAGTGCGCATAAAAAATAGTTGCACGTAATTTAGTACAACACAACAAACACAACAACAATGACAACGACGACACAGCCAATGACAACTGCTGTGGCTACCTGAAAGAGAGTTAAATGCGACCCGGCAATAAAGCGAAGAATGAAAAAAGTGAAAAACTTAATGCAAATGCGTTGAGTTTGTTGCTGTCGTGGGCCAAGTGCATGAGAAATGTACAAAACACAAAATTAGAGTCTACCAAGTGGACATTGAAACTGAAAGTGCATAATTAATTTCGCTTTTCATCGGCCGAGGGCCCGATGAGAATGCTGAACACGCGCCGACCCTTTTCATTATTTCATTAGCACGTTGCGTTTCCAAGTGTCATTAAAGTTTTTGGCAAATATGATAAACACTTAGCCAAAATGCTAACCGACGATGACGACGTCGCTCATGGGAGCGATTGGGCATCAACTAAACATGTGTGTTTTGCATAGGCTACACAGTGTGTGAGTGCGAGTGTATTTTGTCCAAAAATAATATGGACAAGTGCTAGATTGAATAAAAATCGTATATTTCAAACTGTCAAAGGCAATTTAAGCTGAAACGCAAACAGTCGCACACACAGTACATACACATATAACAACACCCCCCCACACACACACACACACACACTTTGTGGCAGGCAACAGACCAAGCAACAACAACAACAACACACACACACACACCCAGAGCAGAGCTACAGCAGACTGATGTGCGGTTTTGGTTTCATGGCTTACGGTTTTGATTGCTGCCATCGCTCAATTGATTTTCCACTAATGCCATCGATTGGCGCAGCCGAAATAAAAGTGAATGCAAAGTATTAAAAAGCACACACACAGACCGACAAACACCCCCGCAGATAGGCGAGCTGAAACTTAAACATCAAAATAAACAATTTGTCATGCTTGTATTAAAATGAAAGATAAAGAAAAGAAAAATAAATGAAACTGCAAATAAAAATAAACGCAAGTCCATCATTCGACATGAAATTGAATCGCATCAGATTCGCAAATCTCAAATAAGAACAAACACGTCGAACACACATTGAATTTAGGCCAAAGCATTGCAACTTAAATAGGATTAGTGGCGGCAGTGTTAAATAGTGGAATGAGCTCCATTTATTTGTTCAGTCGAGCGATAAGTGAAAATCAGCATATAAAAAAGCCGCAAAAAGATTTGAATTAATTCCAAATAGCGAAACGAAATTCCATTTAGAACAAAATACAAAATTAAATAGTGCATCCAAAAAAGAGGGGCAGAGACGAGCAACAAAGATAACCATCGCGTCATTTAGAAAGCTGTCAAAAATTGTTGGCAGATTGTTTAAATTGATAGCAATTGTTGGCAACAGTCGAATAAATCTTCTAGCCGTAGCTGAATCACCTTACAGACGGCTCTCGATACCCTTGGTGACGGGTTTTATGATTATGTTGCCAGCCGTGTAACAGGTATGCGAACATCCTGACGCAATCTTCAATCCCCTCAGCACCACTTTCTTTTCGAATCTTGCGTCTGTTTTGCGGAATCTCACTCCCACATATTTACTGTAATTTGCTGGCCACAGTTTTGTGGGCTTGTATCTCACCTTTACCTCAAAGCACATAAATGTCAAATGCAATTACAACTATAATTCATTTCATTGCAAAGCGGACTGCATTTGATATGTGTGCTTTCACTTTCTTCATCTTCCCTCTCTCTGCATCTGTTTGAATGCAATTTCCATTCCCATGCTTGCCTTTTGTACTTGTCGCTTGTGCAAATATTAATTACCATATTTTTAGGCAATTCATTTGCATACTTTGTGCAAGTTGTTAATATTTAACCAGTCACATTTGTGCGCTGCATTTTGCATGAAATGCAGAACACAATGCTTAATATATTTATTATTCGATTTTAGCCATATTATAAATACTTAATTCCATCATTTCGAGTTGCATTAAAATTTAAAATTTCAATGCGATTTCCGGCAAGAGCAATTTTTGCTGTGAAGTTTCTGCTGTTGTGGCAGGCAGCTCCTTTTGTACTTTCTCGGCTAATTAGCGTTAGCCAACATTGAGAAACCGCAGAGAAACGTGTGCCGTGTGAGAAATTAACGCAATAAGAAAATGAGAAAAATCTGTGCTAATTTGAAACTTGAAATCACGACTAATGAAGATTTAAGCAGCTGCATCTGTGGTAAATGAATGTGTCTGTGGCAGGCACTGTCAGTGCTGCTGCTCCTCTGCTCCTCTGCTCCTCTTGCTGTTGTTGTAGTTTTGCGGCTGAACGGCAAATCCCAAATGAAAACAAAACGCACACGAAACGGAGCACAAGGAGCATGAAGGCTCCAAGGGGAGTTCGCTTCGCTTGCAGCCTTAGCTTGCAGTGGCAAATGCATTATTAATAAATGAAAACGTTGCGCGTGTAGATTGCAATTTATGCAAGTATGTGTGTGTCTCGTTCACTCTCTTGGACTCTCTCTCTCTCTCTTTGTGGCCCAGTGAGCGCACAGTTCATGGACAATAAGATGTCCTGCCAGCGAACGAGTCAGCGAGCGCGGACATGAGCTGGAGCGTCGTTGCTTTCCGGTGCGAATTAGCGTCGAGTGCCACATGCAATTTCCTGTTGTTGTAAATTGCAGCAGCAACGCGGCAGCAGCAGCAGCAGATGTAGTCAGAGCTTGGGCTGCCTTTAATTGCCGAACACGGCGCTGTTTTATGGTCGATGCTTTAAATTGAACACGTTGCGAGCACTTAACACACATTCAGTGCCAGTTTTGGCCAACTTTCAGTGGCATCGTCGTCGTCGTGATGTTGCTTCGCATCAGCATTCAATTTGCTTGGTTTTTAGCAACACAGTAACTGTGGCGAAGAGTTTCAGCTCAAACTGGAGCTGGAAGCAAGCACAAAGCTGAACTAGCTGCGGAAATTTGCTCAGTTACTTTTGTGCAATCCCCAAATCCCAGTTCAATTTTATCTATGTATCCATCTGAAACTACTTGGCAAATAGCAGCAATGAGAGCAGCAGGAGAAGCAGCTGCAGCAGCTATGGCTTTGACTCGCTAGCTCTTCTCTCACAACTGTATCTGTTTCTACAAATGTATCTGTATCTATATCCGTGTTTGTATCTGTATCTGTATCTGTATCTGTGATTGTGATTGTGTGTTCAGCTTCAATGAAATTGTTGACGTAAATGGACAACAAAGCCCGGCACTCAGTTGCATTTTTCTTTGGCCTGGCCTTCCAGTGGCATCCCTTTCCGCTCCCTTCCTCTGTCCTTTTGGCATTGCTTCGGTCGTTTGGCTCGTCGTGTTATAACTGCTGCGCAAAAATGCATGCTTCGTTTAATGGCAACGGGACTGAAATTCATGTTTATTGCATTTTGCATGCTGGCAAATAAACGCCGACTCTTTTGATTGTATGAAATACAAATACAAAAATGTGAAAAAAATAGAAGAAGGGTAAAAAGGTAGTAGAAGAGATTCTCTAGTCTCAATTCAAAAGCAGCCGCTTGCTAAATTTTTGTATTTTTTTTGCTCTTTGCTTTTCCTCAGCCCCCAATGAGTTAGCTGACCGCAAAGCCGCAGTTGAAATGCCTTGAAATTTACCTTTGCTTAGCCAAACAAACTTGATTGGCTGCTGGACGTGCAGTGTGGAAGGTGGAAGGTGGAAGGTGGAAGAGGGTCAAGGGGGCAGCAATGGGAAGCTGTTGGTGACCTCAACGCTCCATCCATCTATAGTGCTCGTAATTAGTGCATGCTATATGCCATTCAATGTGAATACGAGTAGATGGGTTTATGCTTGCGAGATCTCTCTCCCCCTCCTCTCTGCATATGTGAGCGGGAAGCGCGCTTTTGTTTGCTTGGATTAATACTGGCTGAGCTTTTTATTTAGTTATGCACTGTGATTAGACCAGTTGCAAATATCTAAATATCTGGATGTGCAATTGCAGTAGTAATTGTAAGGCAAGCAAGGAGAAGTGAATGGCAATGGTAAATGGCAATCACTGGTTGCTACGGTGCGTATACGCAATACGTCTTTGTGCCTGTCAATTAAGCGTGCATGTGCATGTGCATGTGCACGTGCTTGTGTGAACTGCCAACTGTTTAAATCAGCTTTCAGGCACATGCAATCGATTTGTATTCCTGTTCCTTTTCTTTTATCTTCAGTAAGCAATTTGCTTAGTTGCTTGCAGCTTGTATCGTTGCTGAGTTACAATCTACTTTTCGCTCCAACTTGTATGTGATCATCTTCAGCGTCATCATCATCGTCGTCGTTATCGTTGTCGTCTTCGTCATAGTTCGTTGGCGTTGTCAGCGTTGCAGTCGCAGTTGCTCCATCGAATGCACATTTCCAGGCCATCCCCAGGGACAAAATGATTCACAAAGCGAGCATTTCTCGCACAGTTTGCCTCATTCACTTGCATCCACTTGCGAGCACGATAATACGAAGACTTTTGTGTATGCTGTCAGTGAATTTATTTAGCATTTGTTTATTTCTGAAGTTCGCAATCATATCACAACACACTTTTTTGTTTTAAATGCAGTAACTGTTCGTTTGTTGGTATAGCACTATATTTCTGTGGCATTTAACGCATTGCCTTTATAGACAAGTCTCTTGTGGAATGTATTTCATCGGCATCCCAGAGAAATACACTCGCATTTTATTTCGAAAATCATTCAGACGGCTTTGTAGGTCGAAGGGTAAATACACAATTGAATTCGGTTGGACGTGGTCAGCAGGCAGAAAATCTATTAACCCAATTGGCATTGGCATTGAGAAGTTGGAAATCAGCCTTTTTTCGTTTGAACACGATCTATGCACCACATACAGCAGCTGAGGCAAATTAGCATTCATTTGTTTTTAAATATACCTTAATTACTAAAAGCTTCTATAAGTAAACGATGTGGAGAAGTAATGAAAAGTATGCAATTCCATCGATGAGATTGCGAGAGAAAGAATGAAAGATAGAGAAAGGACGTGCATAAAGACTGCGTACTGGATATTACTTTCAATTATGGATACCAAGGAATATTGAAGCCGGAATTACGCATTATACTTTCTCATTTCGTTCTGATAAATGGGAAAATGCTTCCTTTGCTGTGGCGGGTCAACAACTGCGAAAGCAGAGGCAACTGAAGAAAAAGCCACAGCAGTTGCAGCAGCAAGAACAGTAAAGCAAAAAAGGAGAGGGGAAGCTTATGGGAGCAATAAAATTAATTTTAAATGTAGTTTGACAGTGGATATGAAAGGCATTTCATATGGGGAATACACCTCAAAGACAATTAAAAATGGAATGGAGAAAACGCTTGCGAAAGTCAAATTATTTCCGATTGTTATCCGTGGTCGAAAAGAATCGTAAAATGGAATTGAGCGAGAATTGTTAACATGGGAATTTCGACAGATAAACTCGGATGGAAATGAACTTGTTTTGTTTTTGATGGCTCCGCCATTAAGCAGCTACTTTTATGTATTATAATTTAGAATTTTATGACTTGACTTGGTATTAAAATACGCTTACGCTTACGCTTACGATTAATCTAAGGTCCAAGCACCAAGGGAAATGGGAAACACAAAAAAACATTGATAAAATGCTTTATAAAAATTAAAACGTTATTCCAAATTTATCATGAAATATTCTTTGAATAGTTTAAACTTATTTTAGTGCTCTGCAAAAACTATTGAGTTTCAAGCCAATTTATAACGAGAAGTGAATCGCAAAAAGTAAAAAAAGAAGCTGAAAGCTATTCGAACGCATATAAATCGATTGAAATGCCAAGAAATAACTCAATAAAAGCCATTGCCTGAATGACAAGAACTTGGCAAACTTTAAGACATATAAATGATTTTCGATTTCAGGACAATAAATTAATAAGGAACGTGCAGAAACAAAGGAGGCAACTGCAGAGTAAAAGCGCAGCCAAGGAATTTAATTTGGAGCGCGTTGTCATTAAAGGAAATGCTAAGGAGCATTTCCCGAATTGCTAAGAAAAGCGCATTCATGAGCAAACAGAACTTTGTGTTACTGCCGTTCCAGCTGCTCCAGCTGCACTCGCATTTTCAATGGAGTTGAACAAGCAAATAAATTCGATGTTGCTACCAAAAAGGCATTCAATCAGGCCACAGTGAGGGGACACTAAACTGACGTGGATGAGGCACGGAGAGAGAGTGTGCTGGGACATGGATTGGGCCAAAGAGTGAGCAGTTAAAAGTCAAATGGCGCGCACAAGAGCAATAACAATGAGCACAGCCGGCAACAACAATGGCAACAACAGCAGCTGCTGCTGTCGTGACCATGACGATGGTTCATTCGACGATGCTACTATTCCCATTGCCAAAACCCATACCAGCAGCCGGACACAGATCCGTTAGTCCTCGGGGCCATTGGGGACATTACACAAAATCGCTTGTAATCAATCAGTAGCAAATTAAATTTCCAAGCGGCGGCAGCGCAGATTAAGTATGAAATTGTACGCCGCATTGCAGTCGCAAGGGGAGATACTTAATGCAGCAATCTCTGTCTCATTGTGTGTGTGTGCTGCTGTTGTTGTTGTTGTTGTTGCTGAGATCTAGTCGCAAACGAACATCTAAATGCCGACGAGCAGTTCGCCTCATTTAGCGCATCTAAATTCAGCTTGAAAATTAATAACTTTAGCCAACGTGCCTCTCGCTGCCTAAGTCTCTGCCTCAGTCGCTGCCTCAGTCGCTGCTGCGTCAGCTGACAGCTATTTCTCACACGCTCCCATAGACGTTGGCATGGCGGCCATCATTGGGAGCACCGAGGCACTCAAGTGTGTGCGTGAGCTGAAAAATTTTTATTGCATACATTTCAGCAGTCAGCATAATTTCTCACTTCTGCCACGAGTCGAGCTTTGTTGAGAGCTGAGCTGTGAGTTGAGTTGAGCTGTGCGTGAAGTTTATTAGGCGTCGGCACGCACCACAAAATGTCGTCAGTCAACACTCCCCTTCCTCTTGCTCTCTTCTCTTTTCTCATTTAGCCAGCTTGTGGCTCAATTTTGACAAATTTCATATGGCACACATCGCGTTGGCGTAGCTTTTTTTCATTGGGCATCACATGATTCAATACAAAGCGATTTATTAAACCATAATCTTTGAAAATTTAATTGATTGGCCAAATAAAAATCTAGAGTATATTTCAATAAAATTTTGAAATATAAAGTGATTTTTAATTTGGAATATACTCGTATCACCAACCATGATAACATATTTAGCAGTTTTTAGTCCAGTTGGAGATGATTTTAAAAACTAGTATTTCGCACCGAGATTTGCACTCTATCGCCAATAGTTTATACTTTATCTATTAAAAACGTTTCTTTCCTGAAAAGATAATTAGATCTCCAAATTTTGATATAAACACACATCAATGTTTGCTATAACAATATTTCAGAATATGTATTTGGTAACAGACGAAATGACCATTTTTCACAATATACTTATTTATTGACTGACCGAAAACTATTTGACTTTATGAATGACATTAATATTATTACACAAAATAATTATTAAAAAGTACCCCGCATACTTATATGCAAAACTTCAGATTTCAACTTTTTCTAGAACAAACAATCTTGTATGCATTATGCATACAATTTTATAATTCTGCAAGGCATTTCTTCATACATGCTATTTCCAGAAGTGAAATAAATATATATTGAAAGGATAAACTAATTAATAAAATAAGCAAAATTGTATGTACATGGATTACAGTGGCTTAATATAACAATATTGACAGAATTTGTAATTGGTAAATATTGTTAAATTTATAAATTCAATTTCATTAATGTTACAAAATTAGTGACTTGTGCCGCGACGTATAACTTAAAGCAGGTAGCACTAAGTTGAATAAAAATAAGATAGCATGAATTTAGATAAATGAATAAATAATGCAATTGTTTTAATTATTTACTTAGAATTATTTTAAATATCTATAAAATCTCTAGTTCAATTTGCCACTTGCTGTTACCGTACAAAACCCTCTAAAATTAAAGATGCCCATTGATATATAGATAGTTCGTAGACACTATCAGAGCTATAGCATTAACCACGCACAGCCTAGATATGATTAACATATGTATAAATAATTACACTATCTTTATCACTGTTTGAAAATGCATAAAAAAAGAACATACGTTTGTATTTGCGCTTAGACGCGTGGCTTGTTGTGATGGTTGTGGATCTGGGGCTAGAGTTGCAAGCTCTAAATCGACAAGTCGACCGAGTTCAACTCACTGCATTTTGTTTTTTTATATGTCAAGTTAAGTACGTTGCAGAATGAAAAGTGCAAATGTTGCATTGAAATACATATGTGTAATGTTATATGGGCAATAACCAATTTTCTTGCATTGAAACTAAAACAAGTAATAAAGCTACAGTCAAGAGTGCTGGACCGTATGACACCCGCAACCCATTTCGAGAGAAAAAAAAAAATTCAAATGATATTTTAACAAAAAATATACCAACAAATATACTGAAATTTGTTTTTTATACCCGCTACCCATAGGGTAGAAGGGTATTATAACTTAGTGCCAACAGATAATGTATGTAACAGGCAGAAGGAGGCATCTCCGACCCCATAAAGAATATATATTCTTAATCAGTGTCAACAGCCGAGACGATATAGGCATGTCCGTCTGTCCGTTTGTCTATCCGTATGAACACCTGGTTCTCAGAGACTAAAAGACATAGAGACACCAAATTTTGCAAAAAGGTTCCTGCATTCCCTACGCAGATCATGTTTATTTCAAAAGTTGGATGCCACGCCCCCTTCGCCCACAGTTAGCAATAATCTAGAAAAAGTCAAGTTTTTTATGTAAATTGCGTATAACTCCAAAAGTTCTTTGTGTAATGATATGTAATTTGGTAACCCATATGTGCTTGACACTCTTACCCTGTAATTTTGCTAAAAATCGGATTCGTAGAAATTCGTTAAATTATTTATCAATATAGTTGTGCCCAATGCATATGGACGTTTTAAGTGTGTGAATGACCTAGAGATATAAAATTTGGTGACATTATTCGTGTAGGTCTTACGCAGATCAAGTTTGTTTTAGATTTTTGCCACGCCCCTTTCCTCTTCCAAAAACTGTAAAAGCCGTAATAATGGCGAGTTGAATTTTGGTATGCTTAATAATAATTATATTCTCAATAATTCCTGTGAATTTGGTTGAGATCGAATGAAAAACAAGGTAGTTATTAAAGAATCAATTTTATATGCAAAATTCACTTGCAGCTGTTCGCGCTTTGTTTGTTTAGTTGACAGAGTGAGCATAACGGTGTTGTGGATTTTTACCCGCTATTTTCAAAAATATACAAAAAAACAACTTTTAGTATATTTGGTATATTTTTTGTTAAATTTAATTTAAATGTAAATTTTTTGTTTTCTCTCGAAATGGGTTGCGGGTATCATACGGTCGAGCACTCTCGACTGTAGCTTTCTTACTTGTTTTTTTTTATTGTTTAGTTTCGCAGAAGACATTTTAAAATTGTTTTTTTTTTTAATAATACAAAATTTCAGTAATGCACAAAAGTTAGTAAACGAAAATTCACTGTGCAATTCTCATTTTGGGAAAAGAGAACAACATAAATTATTTGTATTGAAATTACAATACTATGGTTATGAAATTATTTAATAGTTCCCAATTAATAATAAACAATGCTAGTGTCGTAAGTTTCACACTGAAAACATAGGCAAATATAAAAAGAAATTATGAAATATTTTGTTTTTGAAGAGGGGCAACGTTTTTTTCGCCGTTCTCGATTTACGTTTGCAGTCCAACAAAAACTTCATGAGATTTACAAAGTTGCTCGAGCCCAAATCTCTAGACGTTCTTGTGGGATAATTTAGTTTTAATTTAGTTCCTTATTACAATTAAAGAGTATTTATTTTATTAAACAGTAATCAGAGTTTGCAGTTTTGGGTATATAGTAATAGATTTCGTTGGGCTACCGTATCGTGGGTCGAGTGTCTAGTCTCAATATTGAAGCATAAACAGTTTATTTTAATGCGTGCTCCGGTCGTATTCACGCTTTTACTGTAGCCCATAAATAAAGTCCTGTAGAAGGTCTTCGTACACTTCCTTTTTTCTGCCTCTTCGCCGCGAGATGATGAATTGCGCTGATCACTCATTGGGGAGCATTCTTATTTTTTCGTTTTTTCTCTTCCTTGCCAGTATTGTTTATATTTATTTTGTATTTTTTTTGTTTTTGTGCTCGTCTTTGTTTGTATTTTGTTATCCGTTTTTTTGGGTTCTGGTTTTGGGAGTTCTCTGTCAGCTGGCATGCACAGTTTATTGGGTAATTAGTCTAATTAACGCGCAACTTTCAAAGGCAAAGGCTCCACTGCTAAAACATGTTTTTATTTTAATCCATTACTCGATGGATTCGCGCAGCTGTTGAATGGAAATTCCAAACATTTTCTTCCTTAAGGGCGGAGTGTCCTGCATTTATGTGAAATCATAAGCAACTTGGCTGCTTGAACTGTGCTCGGTTTATGACAATGCCAATGGCATTGGGAAGGAGGTCAGCAGAAAGAATGGAGTCCAGTGAGTAATATCAACCAAAAGCGTTGATTTCTTTTAAAATAGTTGCACAGCACTTCAGTCTGCACTTGATAGAGGGAGATCGAGCGAGTCAGACTTGGCTATCATGTTGCTGAACAATGCAGAAACTAATAAAACTTTGTTTGCAGTGCCACACACACACACACTCACATCTGTAGACATTTAGAGAGTGGAACTAAAAAAGAAGAAGTGACCGTAAAACGTAGTATAACTGCAACTGCAACTCCAACTCGACACTAAATCAAAAGTTAAAGAAAGCAGCTCAACGTCCACGGCAATAACTTGAACTCCTGCCTGCAGCCTGCTGCCTGCAGTAGAAACGTGAGAAAGTAGTGCTAAGAATTTATGCACTCACCGAATGGCAAGGAATGGACACAAACAGAGCCAGGTAAAGCGGAAGTTCGTGGCCCATAATGGCTCAAATCTGAATTATGCGGTAAACAGAGACGGAGGCAGAGGCAGAGGTGATGTGAATGAAGGGCGCCAATGCAAGACTCCGAAGCAAATGGAAATGACATGCGGACATCCGACATCAGGTCAAAAATCTGCATGCTAAGCACTTTGGCGCCAACTCCTGCTCCAGAGAGGAACCTCCTCCGTTTTTTCTTCCCTGTTTGGCCATCCTTTGGCCATCAAGTTTATCAATTATGCAAATGGCAAATTTAACACCTCAGCAATGTGCCACACACACACACACAGACACACACACACACACATGTGATGAGGTGAAACTGGCGAGGACCAATAAAGAGCGGCGACTAGCGACTCCTCGCTGCTGGTTTGGCCATAAATCTTGGACAAGCGAGTTGCAGCGACTCGAAACGACGGCCAAACCAAAAGCCACTGCAATGAATTTAAACTACTTTGAAGCTCGCGAATTTTTTAAGCACCGCCTTCGACCGTTGCCAGTTGACGGTCGTTGTTTAATTTTACAACGCTGTCCGTGGCGTCCGGATATCACGGCAAAGTGGATTTTTCCGTCAAACATAAAAGCAGAGTTCGCACTCGCAATTAAGGGGAAGGGCGCGGAGAAGGGCACGTCGTAATACGCTGAATACTCAAACTGCAGTATTTTGTGCGAAAATGAAACACAAATGCCCGCCAGCCTATTAATTTAAATGTGAAAACGAAAAATGCACAAAACATAAATATGAAAAAAAAGAAAAACGAATGGAACAAAAAAAAGGAGGAGTTGGAATCAGCAGCATTTGCTGTTTTCTTTATTTCAACCATAATTCTTAAACGCTTTCTGCTTGCATAAGCATTTGTTATATTCAAACATATTTATATACACACGTATGGATATACGAGTATATATATTTATGAACATATATGCCTGAACGTAAGGCCAATCGCATGCGATATCTTGCCAAATGACAGACTTCGTCTGTGATTCCAGCTCCGCCTGCGACTTCAAATGCCGTCAGCTGCTGTTGCTGCTGTTGCTGCTTCTGCTGAACTCAGCATGAAATGCCTTTGCTTATAATATTAAAATAGCCGGAAGCGGAAATTCGAAACGCCATTGCATGTGTGTTGGACGCGTATATATACATTTATATTCCATAACCTCCCCACCCCACCCTCTCTGTCCCGCTCTCTCATCTCATTCTCTCTCCCTCTGTCTGTGTGTTTTTGCATATTTGATTCTGGAAGGCAGCTCGCTTGCATGTCACAAAGTATTTGATAAAAGTTGCATGCAACCGCCGCTGGCTACTTGGACTGCGTCCACCACTCAAAAGTCCCCCCACATTTCTATGTGTATGTGTACGTGTACACACACATATACACTCCGTAAATCAGTGTTATTGTTGTTTATTTTCAGACTGTAACAAATTATAAGTGCCGCATGTCGAAGGCTTCCGTCCCTCGCCCTTTGAGCGCTGCCTGCTCTGAATGCTGGCATCTTGTTTGCATAACCAACACGTGGCAAGCCTCAAAAAAACAATATCAAGCAGGTAAACTCGTTCCACGTACTCCTGGCTTGTTTGTTTTATTATAATGAGCAGAGCGAGTGAGGAAAAAGAGCGACAGCAAGTTCAATGACTTTTAATTGGCCAACCAGACGGGAAGCCTCCTCGTCTTGGCCAACTGCATAGGCCAGTCAGACAGAGCCATGGCTCTGGCTAGTGCAAGCCTTTATGGCCCGTTTTGCATTTACAACTAGCTTACAGTCCAGGCAAGGTCATTACAAATGTCGAATGCCACGTCCCGACTTCTGTGCTCTGCTCTGCTCTGCTCTGACATTGATGTTGAATTGATGCCGAGCGTGTCAATTATGTTGCATTGCGACATGTAATCTGCAAATGTAAGCCACACACACACATGCACACACACACTCGCATTACACACTCGCATGCATTGACGGATATGGGTTGCACCCTGGAGACGCTCATTAGTTGACAACGAAGCCAAGTGTGTGTGGATGGAATACAAGTATTCCCAATGTGAGGATGTACCTACAATATCCTGTTCATTAAAATTAATGATTTCGATTTAGCTTGCACACACACACACACACACACACATACACACACACACACACACACACACACATACTCACCCGCACACACAACTATCTGCACTTCCAAGGTTGATGCATTCAACTTGACTCTAATGAGAATTGGATATTATCTAACAAATGCAAGCAGATACGAGCATAAATGCATCCGGCGTAAGCAAATAGTTGCATTATGCATCATTCAGCAAAGCTCTGGGTGCGTTGCCAACTGTTCGCCTTGGCATCGTCTCCTTTTGCAATCATGCTAATTGATCCGAGTATTAATTGAATTAATATTATTTACCTTTCATACAAAGTAAAATTAAACTTAAAGTTGTATTCGTGAGCAGTTGTTGGAATATGTTCTAGGCAAAGAACGTTATGATTGAAAAATGAAGCCATGACAGGCTCCTCTTTTTTTTAAATAACAAAATACAAAATAATATTCACGTACTAAGTGGTCAGTCAGCTGCTTGTCTAGCTCCTTACCGTGATTGTTGTGGTTTTTGACAATGCCAATGGAAAACAAAAATAATAATAATAATAGTAATACAAAAATTTGAGAGATCACTTACATACTCTCATGGGGGAAAGATCTTTCTCCGGCTGCAGATGTGTGTGTGTGTTCTATGAGATATTAACGTACATGTGTATTATTATGCTTCACTTATCTGCAAAATAAAACCGAAAACAAAAAAAAAAGGATTTAAGACCAACGGAATTCATAGTCCAGGCTAAATTATTGTTTTCGAAATATTTTTTGGATTTATTACTTACTTTTCCATATTGTTGTTTTGTTATTTATTGTTTTGCTTTGCACTTTATTAGCAGTTCAGAAAAAAAGAAGCCTTTTAAAAAGTACCAATCACATTTAGTTTTCCACGTGTTAACGTTTTTTTCGAACACAAAAAAGTTCAAAATTAGACGACTAGTCGACTAAATAGTTATGCTTCATTAATCTAAGCCCGCCTAGTCTTGTCCCAGAAAATTGCTTAGCAATATGGTAGAAATGTTGAAATTTATAGTGTCTGCGAGTTTTGATCAAATTAAGGAATACTTTTAACTTTGTGAATGTTTTTGCGTGTGCTTGATATTAAAAAGTACTTTCGCATTAACGTAGTTAAGCTAAAGTTAAAGCCAAAGTCCGCTGCACATGTGTGTTGTGTGTGTTTGTGGCTAACTTTTTTAATTATGCCTGGCGAAATGAAAATGAAAATTCAACTTATTTGTATACTTGCACTTTTTTCGACCTTCAATGCATGTCCACGAGGGCTGTGTGTGTGTGTGTGAGTTGAAGGATACCTTGGGTTGGAGTGCATTACAGCGTTTGGGACGTGATGATGCACTTGCGTTGCACGTTGCGATGCGTTGGCAACGTTGATGATAACTTTTTTCACCACTTGCTCTCAATACACAAATGTGCAATAAAATATGAGCAAAAATATTTCTTCAATGGGATGTCGAGCAGCACGTAAATGGCTTTTGGCTTTATTTTATGGCGTGCAGCTGTGGTTGTTGTTCTTGGTTGTTCATGTTGCCAATGCTGTGCACGGTTGCATCATCAATTATGCTTATCAAAGCACAGAAAAGGGTAAACTTTGGCCACTGACCAACAGCACTGACCCCCGTCCCCCAGTGCAGTTCGACGAGTTGGACAGCGAGTGCAACTGATTTGAGTGCACTCGACAGGTAATAAATATGAAGTGCTAAACACGAGATACGCGCATTTTTCTGCCGCAAAACTTTTTGCCAGGACTCCCGTTCTCACTCCCTCTCTTTCGCTCTCTGTCTGCCACATCAACGAAACATTGTAGCCGCATATTGCAAAAGCTTTTAAACAATTGCTCTGCTTTGGTCTGAGCGGAGAGAAGCGAAAGGGGCAGGCGATGTTTTCCAATCAATTACCACAAATGTGCAGCCCTGTGAAATGACACGCCCACGTGGCATAGATTTCCACAAATGCACAATAATTTCTGGCAGCAAAGAACATGACAGCGACAGCTTAATGCCACCTTCACTTTAGTGACTCCCCCTCCCCGACCTCTACTTCCTTGTGGAGTGTGTCCACGGAGCGTATGGGCAATTTGCGCGCCATTTGAATGATTGTTTTGCGTTATGTTTGTTTGCACGGTCCTCGCCTGCACTTGCCTCTATCTGTGTGCATTTGTGTTGTGTGTGTGCAAGTGTGTTGATTACAGTTATTTTAAGTTATTTGCAATTTATTGCGTGCACTTTTGGCGTCACAACTTTGATTGATGTGCCCCAGCACAGGCAATGGCAATTGTAATCGAATGCTCCGATTGCCACCATGCCACCATGCCACGTTGGCTCCATCCAAAAGCTTTGCATAAGTTTGATTAAACTCAACAGTTGCTTGTGCAGTTTGCATAAGATATTGATTTGAAGTGCACTCTAATTCTGTGCTTATAGAATTGGTTTCAAATGCATTTAAGTTATTAGAAAATCATTAACATTTTAATTGTATAATTTGATTGCGTTGTACGCTTTGGACAATATTGAGGATAATGAAACTCTACACAAATTAACAACAGTGGGGTAAAATGAAGTGTTTGAGATAAGCTAATGCTAATGCGCTCAATCGACACACATTTTATGAAATTATAAATTTTCGATACATTTACATTGCGGCCAAAAACAAAAATATGACAGTATCTAACCAAGAAACGCCTAAATTAAATTGTTTTTCCTTTACCTACATAAATTTTGTAATCGTTTTTGATGGGCGCCATGCACTGGCAGTCCACGTAATGTTATATCATTAAAGTTAATGCATTGGAAAATTCGATTACTCACAATTTTGAAAATGTGCCACAAATTGAAGCGAATGTGGTGTGAGTTTTCACGAATATAAGTTAACTGCTGCCAACGTGGCTTTAATGCGCTGCGCAGGTTGTTTAAATGTTTATTAGTTTGCTGTTTTCAGGTTAAAATTAGTCAGCTATTTGCGTGTTCACAGTGCAGTTAACGTGCCAAACTTTTTAATCAAAACAGCAAATCGAAAATAGAAATCGCAAAGTTTTCAATCTCTCAAATGTCGAAGTATTTCGACACACTCGACTCTGAGCTGTCAACAGCCAATTTTGCCATTTCGGCTGCTTGTGCGAAAATAGAGAAAACTGGAATTGAAAAGCAATGGCAGCAGGACGAAGTGTGAATACTCTTTTGTGAGAAACATTTTTAAATGGGCGAAAGCAAAAAAAGTTAAAAATAAATTGACATTTTTGTAGATTGATTAGGTTGCAAAAATTATCAGAGGATGGGTTAATCTAAAATATTTGATGAATTTGTTTGCTGTCCTACAATACATTCATGCCAACCTCTTTGGCAGGGTATAGAAATAAAGTTTCTGGCCTAAGAAGAGGGAGCTTCATGTCCAAGTTGCCAAAGAGCCGAACCCATCATTGTATGTGTGTGTGTGTGTGGGAGCATGTGTATAGTATAATTTCTTGTTGAAATTTCTCCATTACTTTTGCAGTTGAATGTTTTACTTTTACGCTCTTTGCTGGCTGCTGCTGCTTCGCCTGCCACTTGTGCATGGAAAATTTACTCGGGGTTCATTTGATTTGCCCGAAACTTTGGTGGCCACAAAAGTTTGCTTCTTGGCCCTGGCAGCCGGAGCAATATCAACGCGGCGGAGGCGGAGGCGGCGTCGAAGGCAACAACGTTCAATGCATTTGATTTTGTACGCGATCGAAAGTTTTTCTTCAAGAATTGTGAATTGAATGTGGTGTGGCGTGGTGTGGTGTGGTGGGGGGTGTGGTGCACCCGAAGTGGGGTTTTTGTGTGTGCTTAAGTGCAACATGTTTGCTGATGAAATGAACGGCGGCTCGTTGAATAAAATGTTGACAGAAAGCAAACTGCCAAAGCTTTACGAAGAATGTCAAAATTAATTGGCGCGTAGTTGAAAAATGCTCCTTATAACGGTGTGTGAGTGTGTCTGTGGGTGTGTGTGTGACTATTTTGGATGTGTGTCTGCCTTGCTCCAACAATGGCGTCCAATTATAGCGCGAGTGCGGCACAATGGCCGTCGATTTGACGTCACTTTGAAAGCCTCAATTGCCGCCAGCTGGCTGATTGGCGTCGGCGAAGCCAAAGTAGACACGACGCAATTTGTAGCCTACTTTCAGGCAACACGCCACCACCCGAAACTCAAATGAAAGACTTGCTTGGCAGCTATTTTTAGTTATTTAAATTACATTTATTTTCTCATGATAATCACTTGGTTTATTTCAATGCATTCCATATTGGCTTGGCTTCAATGCAATCTCAATTAATCATTGTATGGCTATTCCGGTTTTTGGTTTCATATCTCTTCGTTTTGCTCATCTTGTTTTTTATGTTGTGAACAAAGTATTAATTGTAATTTTGTTAAATTCATATTCATTCGAAATTGTTGTTAAAGTTAAATTTTACAGTTATTCGCAGGAGCATTTACATTGAAAACTTGTTAAACGAGTTTCTTCCATCGCCCTCTTCCATTAGGTTGTTGTTGTTGTGTTATGTTTCGGATAAAGTACATACTTATATTAATTTCTGGCTTTATTATTTTGCATGTTTTCCATTAATTAGTTAATGGCCATTATCGGCCATTTCAATATGCTTTAATTAAAATATTTACAGTGGAAATGCTTAACAGTGGAAACCAAACGAATATTTGCTCATTTCATTTAATTTCATCCTTTGTATCTCGTTTAAGTTTTTTCGTTTATACGAGTATGTATATAAAATAATATTAAAAGTGCTGGCTTTAAATGGGCTTTAGGCATAGTACACATACACGTTCACATCAATGAAACTGACATTTGGTATTATTGGATTTGTTTTGTTTTTTGTTTTGCTTTCGTTACGCAATGAATTCGGCTTTGTTTTCGTATTATTGATATTATTTTAACTATTATTTTTAATATTAATTTTTTTTATTCTGCTTTTCACACTAATGAATCTATTCAAATATCATGAAAATTTTAACGGTTGTTTATTATGGTTTTTAGTAGTTTTTTTTTGTGTTTTTTCTTTTTGTCTTTGAATGGCAATGAATGTACTTGGATTTTTTTAATTGTTTATTTACGTTGAGTTTTTTTTACTTTTTTTGTAAACTGTTTAACACACAAATATCTTTTTATATTGGATTTATTTTGTTTATATGGATGAGAAACAGTCGAGTCGAATTGTACATTGGATTAAGTAGATGTTTGTCTAATCTTCAGGTGTTTTGTATTGAAGGAAGTTTGGAAATGTCATCATGGTAGCTAGAAATGTTTGAATCTTCAATTTAATTTGAATTACATAGATCTTGCTTGCTCTCTAATGCATAATATTTTCTAAATGATTCAATTTACTAGTTCCATTTTAGTAGAGTTCAAGCAGCAACATCTAAAGTAAGCCTCTTTGCATGTCTCTCTTATTTTCAGATTTGGCTGATTGCTGAAACTTATGCTAGATTCATGGCTACAGCTACAGCTACAATCTGTCTGTCCCGTCTGCTGTCTGCTGTTAATGTTCCAGTTGGGCAATTTATTGCAACTTGCAAATGACAGCTGCCCGCGCTCCTAATACCCTTCATTTTTTGCGCCTTTTTAGCGTTCAGTCCTTTGTGTCTGTTTTGCTTGTTGTTGTGCTATAATGTTTTAATTTTTTGTTTTTATTATTTACACATAATATGAATAATTTTCCATTTTGCATTTCTCTTTGCTGTGGTTGTCGTGTGTGTGCCATGCCATGCAATACAATTTATTTACAAACTTAATAACGCAATTAATTACTATGTATGTTTGTTGGCTTTTGATCTCGCTTTTTTCTTTTTTTTTTCAATTGATAATTGGTAATTGGTAACAGTTGCAATAACGATTGGTACGTACTGAAATTGGCTACTTATGCAAAATGTTCTTACACGATTATATATTCACATCGCATGTTGGATCCATTGAGATTATATCTGGCAGCGATGCAAACATTAACTTTACACTCAAAAGCATATTGACTTGAACACAAATTCTCGCAACGAATGGCCATTGATTGTTTATGTTTTGGCAACTAAATCATTTAAAAGCCATAAACAAACATTTAAATTAAAGTATTACTTCCAACCAATGAATTAACCTGGAATTACAAATTTCAAAGCGATAAAAAACTGTACAGAATTATGTAAAACGATTAGAAACTGAACTTTAACCTACATATGTTTACGAGTATCTAAACAGTACATTGTTTTTATACTTTTGTAGTTGTTGTTGTTGTTGTTGTTGTTGTAAATGCCTTGCATACACACACATACATTAAATAGATTGTGATTCGATTTAATATGATTTTTACACAGTTTCTATTGAACTTAGCCTAAGATTTACACTAAGTTTAGATTTGTTCTCTTCTTGTATTTTGTGTTAATTAATTAATTATTTGTATGTATAAGTATTATTAAATGTTTTGTTTCTTGACTTTATTTAATTTCTAACATTGAAATAGCTTAAATAGGATTTTGTGTTATCATCATATGAGTACTTTACTAAATTTCCATTTTTGTTTCGCTTGCGCCATGATTTTGTATCTGATTTAAGTTGCTTAGGTCAAGAAAATGCGTCTGCAGCAGGAAATTAAAAGAAACCAAGAAAGCCATTTAGGTTTGCAGTTAGTTATGATTGCAGCAGAGGAGGTGCAAGGGCAAAGGGGATGTGCACTTACCTCACCACGACCGTGTTTAGCAGAAGACAGGGCGCCAGCATCGACCTAAATATGTGCGTAATGCGATCGGCCGAGGAGGTTTTGCGACGTGAGATTGCCGCCATATTGTCGCCTGCAAGAGACAGCGAAAATATAACTAGAGGAGAGTATATATAAATTTGAAATTGAATTTGTATAGAATGACAACAAGGAGGGGCAGCGTGAGGAGCGTGCATTTTCATTATCATTTTAATAAGCTGCAGGCGTTGCGCCGCTCACGCAATTTGCATATTTTCATTTACACTTCTTATCGTTGACATCAAGTGTGCGGCGGGATGGCTATTTAAATGCTAAAATCACGAGAAATTCAATTTGGCCGCGAGGTAGCCATGCAAACTGTATGCAACTGTAACGCCCTCGCTGTCGTCGTCGAATGCAACCTCGTAACCCGGAGAGTTTTCTTTGCAATTTGTGCGCTAATGTAAAAGTTGCAGCAGCTGTTTAATCCGTCCAGCAGCCGGCAGCCGGCAGCCAACTGCCAGCGAGATTCTCACCTTTTGATACAAAGACATAAATGCTAGCTGGCTCGGTGTTGCTGGCAGAGCAGGTGTAGTTGCCGGAGTCGGTGATTTGGGGCTCGCGAATGATAAGACGACTCTGCGTGCGCGGCCCCGGTGTGGTCTCGATGGAGATGTCCCGCCTGGAGTCATAGTAGTTGATGAGACGGTCGTTTTTCTGCCAGTACACGTACTGCGGTGGTGTTGGACTCTGTGAACAACGCAAACGGGATGCACATAAATGAGATGCAAATATCACGCATACGCCGTCGAGTACGAGCTTAAATGCAAATTGCTTTCATAACTGTAATTCAGCATTTTTTTGCATGCTGCAACTGCAGCTGCAGCTCTGATTGAATTGCGGCATTGTGCGGCAGCAGTTTTTTTTTCCTCCTTCACTTACCTTCTCAATAATGCAAACCAAATTGATTGTTGAGCCCATGTCGACATGCAGTTCACCGGAGCCCAGTATGAATGCCTCGGGCACAACCACTTGAAGATTCACAAAGTGAGAAATGATTCCAGTCGGTGTCGAGACCTGTGTTGACGAAACGAGCAAATTCAGCAATTCAGTATCAAGTTGGAGTTGCAGTTGTAGTTGGAGTACGAACCCGAACTTGATTCATACTCTCATTCGTTTAAAGCATTCGTCGTAATCAACTCGAATGTTAATGCATGAGTAAGCTCGGTGCAAGGAAGGCGTCCCTCTTCGTATTATATTCCCTTCATCACCCCCTCCCCCCCCCCACATTTACTTGCGGCCCAACGTCTAGAAGCGTTTCGACAGCCAGAAAAGCTGCACTCATTGAAATGCAAATCAAACAATTTCAATTTGGCACGCAAAATGAAACAAAAACGAGTATTTTCTATATAAGTGGAAAAGTGCTCGGCGCTTCCTACACGTTTCACTCCGAAATATCCGGCGGGCAGCAGCTCCAGCAACGACTACGGCAACTGCCAGCAACAGCAATTGCAACTGCAATCCAAAAGGAAAAATAATCATTTTGGCATATTTGCATGCAGTGCTCGTAGCCCGAGTATCCGACTGTCCGACTGTCCGACTGTTCGCCTGTCCGATCATCCGACCGACTTTATATAGCGTTTGCTGGCATGTGGACTCTCCATATTGAAATTGCATGCAAACAATTTTGAAATTGAAGCTACGTTTTTCGTAGCTGCCTTAGTCCTTATCCCCGGTCTGCTCCAGTCTGTAAGTATGAATCCCGGCCATCTGCAGTTCCAGTTGTCTTAGTGACTGCCGCCTGGAGTAGCACTTGTCCTGCTGCTGTTGTTGCTGCTGTTGCTGCTGCACAAGCAGAGTTACTGTCAAATGTTCATTTCAGGCGTTGCTGCAACTTTGTTGCATTTCGGTAAGTTGTCCGGCGTCTGCTTCTGTCGTTCGTATTTCGTCTTGTTGTTGTCGTAACTTGATTGTTTTCTTTTCATTTCCCCTCTTTTTTTATTTTTTTTTGGGCATACGCTCCAAAGTAGTGGCAAACGTATATCAGCATGACTTTTGGCTTTGTCTGGTGTCTGTTGGGTTGTTTTTGCATTACTTGGGATGCATGTCAGCACACACACACGCACACACACACACATTTCCTTAGTCACTGGGGCGTGTGTGTGCAAGTCACTGGCTAAATTTGTCAATGTCCAGTTTATCTGGCAGTCTTGCCGTCTGTGCTTGACAGCCACATGGTTTCGGCTGGCCGGCGAGCCCGTCAACGTCAGCGAGCATGTGACACGGCACACGGTACAAGGAGCGTTGAATGCGAATGCGAATGGAATCTTGCTGGTGAGGCGCAGCAGTTGGCTTGATTCGATGCTTATACTTGTGTATGTAGTGAATGGGCATTTGCATATTACAATTAAATCATACGCCGTGTAAAAATCGACAGTGATGTGAAATCAGCGAAACCGAAAAGCCCCAAAAACCTCAATATTGCGTATACGCCGCATGTGCATACATACACATAGAAGAGGCAGCGAGACGCCCCAAACGTAGCATATGCAAATGCACTTTAGTTCATTTCAACTGCATTGCATGCATAAAATATGGAATTGCCTCCGCATTCCCTTCCCCTTCCCCATTCCTCTTTTCGTACTCACCTGGCACTCGTACATGCCGTGATCCCGGCGCTGCACAAACTTTATCTGCAGTGTCCACATGTTGGAGCCGGGCGTGTGCAATATCGCGAAACGCTCGTCGTTTGTATAGAGCTGGGCGCCCGAGGATAATATATGCCAGTCCCGACGGCGTATCCAAGAAATTTGATTCTGTTGCAAGGTATAAAAATAATGAAATACAAAATACAAACACACACATGCTGTATTATCGATTTCAGGCAGTGCCTAAAGAGAATACATGCATTTTAACATTTATCAGGCAAACAGGCAGCGGAAATGAAATGTTAATTGGGAGAGCGCACAAAAGCAGGGAACACAAAATGGATATAAGTATTATACGTGTTACAAGCGCGTGCAATTAGCGAAGCACATTGTCATCCAATTTTATAACAAAAGTTATTATTAAAAGCACTTCACCAGGCTGTTACAACACAACAACTACGAACATATTACAGGAATGCATTAAAATGACGCTCGTCGCGGGGCATTAAGGTCAAAATGAGTTGTAATTTAATTGTATTTTAATGGCAATGCGTTGACCCCTGCGAGTGAGCTGCATCTTTGATGACAGTTTGAATAGTGCTCTGTTCACACTATTCAAATGAAATGAACTTATGGGGAGAATGTGCTATTGTCTCGGCTTTGATTAATTGATATTTTGGCACATGCCCGGCCCAATTATGGCCTCGTCCGTTGCGTTGTGTTGCGTGTCACATTTTGAGCATTTAATTGCTTGTTAGCAAACGTTGAATGTCAAACAAAGTGTACACAATGTCATGCCGAAAACGTTTTCTGGCTTTCAGCTGCAAATTAAGCTCGCTCGTATTTGTATTTCGTGCTCAGCTCAGCTCAGCTCAGTTCAGCCAAACAAATTGGGCTTTTGCGTGCTCTTCCGATCATTTGCCACGAGGAATAAACTAAACTGCAAATAAGCAAGTACAGAACAGCAAAGCAAAGCAAAGCAGAGTGATTTAACTAAAATGCTATGTAATTAAAAAATAGAAAATGTGCTTAAAATTGCACACAGCTGGAAGTGTACAAATTGTAGCTGTAGCTGTAGCTGTAGCTGCAGCTGTAATATGAAATAAATTCAATTTTCAGCTGCAGAACAAAATGGTTTTGCATTCGCCAGAATGAATATCCCGGCTATGCGATGTGAGACCATTGTTGCATGCATGAAACACTTCTACTCGGTATACGATTACTACGTTTAATAGTGAAGTAAGTGCTAGAGGAATGGGCAAAGCCGCGAGCTGTATGCGGCACAATTAGAGAGACAAAACAAACCCAATTTACACCCACTCTGTCCACGCCGGAGACCTTGCAAACCAGAAAGGCGGTGCCACCCAACTGGACGGTCGTATTGTGCGCCATCAGCTGTTGGAAGAGAATAAAAAAGGGAGAGAGAGAGAGAGAGAAAGAAAAGACAAGACAAAAAGTTAAAAGTTCATTTTTATGTGTTGCCTGCAAAAAGTGCAAATAAAATAGAACTGAATATGCACGCCAAATGCGACCCACGTCGCGCAATTAGTCAGCGAAATAGGAGGACGTCGTGTAATATATATTAGAATATGCTCAATCTGAGGCAACAGCTCCTGCCGGGCTCGGACTGCGTGAGAGGGGGGATGGGTGGAGGGGGGTAGTCAATTGCGGTTGTGGCGCGCCTCTGCTATTTGGATAATTAGATTCAAAGTCGAAGGCGAAGGCAGAAGCCGATGTCGAAGCCAGGGCAAATGAAATATAAATAAGCACTAAAGATTAATTAGACTTGGCTCGACTTCATGTTGAAAGATAATTAGCATTATCCTGGCTCTCTATTTGCATATCCTTCGTGCGTTTTTTGTTTCCAGTTTCCAGTTCCTGGTTTTTGGGTGCCATCAAATTAACATATTGATAAACTAAAAGTTTATTCCTTACTGTCATCTCCGATGCCAATTGTCCTTCGGCTTGGACACTAAAGTGCACTTGGCACACGTACTTGCTGCAATGCTGTCGCTGCTAAAGTGCGACAACGGCTGCTTTCAAGTCAATTCAATTTGAATTTAGAATACTCTTGATTGCACTTCATTGATGCGCCGAGCAGTTGTAGAAATGTTTACCAGTCTGTCAATCTGTCAGTCTGCCGTTTGGGTCGACTTACCTCGCTGTCCTCAAACATGGGACTGTCGCTGGAGTCCAGATTATTATCCAATTTTGAGTCGGCATTTATACCGCCGCGCATCCATAGCTTCTTCCAGTCGTTATCTGTGAGTATTGACTTTTGGTCTGCAATCAAAGAGAGCAGACAAAGACAAAGCGAATGTAAGACAAGATGCATGCTACAAATTGCGTTAAAGGTTGCTCCAAGTTTGCGTTTGAGTTTTAGATGGCCATCGCAATCAGCGAATGCAGGCGGCTCCCTGCCTCCCCCTATAAATCGTAGCTAACCATTTGAAAAGATTGCAATTGCATTGCCCAATATCCGTGTATATCACCTCTTCACCTCAACTATTCATCCCCGCTCAAGAACCCGATACTGTTGAAATAATAAAGCATTTGATTGACATCCCAAACTCAGCGTGTTATTTACGATTATTGCCTCGACATGGCATTTATTGATTTCACTTGTCGCTGGTCACACATACACACACAAACATTTACTCGAATACATGCTCAGCCTTGGAGTGAAGTAAATGCTGTTCATTGTCCTTGTCTATTTGGCTGATCACGCAAAGTCTAGTATTCCTATAATTACATTTAACCGAGTTCGAGCAAACTTGTGCTTTTAATTAATAATCTTATTTGATTTAACAATGAATTTGTTGCTCAAAAGTTTCAGCTTTTTCCCAGAAATATTTTCAATCAATATTTTTTTCTTCAAACAAAATTGTTATTTCTTTGAATTTGTGGTCATGCAGTGGGAATCCTTTGAGAGTCGGAGTTGAATCATAAAGATTATATTGAGCTTTTGCCAGCTGGGGAGTTCCTGTGGGGTGCGTAGTATTTGGTCACGGCTTGTTAATTAAAATCAATAAAAAATAAAGGAAACATGCAATCTTGTGTGAGCAAACAGAACTAAGCAAAGATATCTCGCGTCCTGCAAATCGAAGTTGAAGTTCGATTAGCTTGATTGAAGTAGACTGGAGGAGACAAAGCAATAAACACCAAGAACTAAAGTCAGCTCTACCAGAGAGCCTGCAACTCGGCCGCCAGGCTGAGAAGCAAGACTGCCAAGTACTCAAGCACTTATTCGATGGCCCCGCTGTGCTGGGCCATTAGTTAAAAATTACAGAGCCAAGGGCCAGCAAGGAAATTTATTAAGTATACGCTCCATGCTAATTTTAATCAGGCAACTTAAATGCTGAAGTCGCTACGATGTGTACGTTAATTAGCAAACTTTGATTGCCCTGGCAACTGAGCAACAAGCTCAGAAAGAGTGGCCAGCCCCGAAGCTCGAAATTAAATTTACGCCGTATTTAGCTTTAAATACAAATATAATGTACGTGGATATATTTTTTAATGCGCTGCGTGCTCAAGCAGCTGGAATATGACTAACCGAAAGGCAAGCAGGGCTCTTCATTGGGTTGCCGGGTCGGGTTGTGTTATTAACTCAATGAAAGGATGGTGGGACGTGCAGCTGTGAGCTGTAAAATGGAATTTAATCAATCAATCAATCAGCGGTGCGTAATGCAGGAAAACTTTCAAGCAGAAAACACATGAGCTTGGCCTTGAGCGTTATCCCCTCATACAAGCAACACTCAAACTCACACACTACCCTGGGCCAATTTGTTGTGTGAAAAATCGAAGTAAGTAGAAACAGAAAATGCGCAGCGTCTACTACCAACTACTTGCTCTCTCTCTTTCCCCTAGTGTCTGCTTTCCCTTCCTTTGGCTTCCTGTGAGCCATAAAACACAGCGAAGCGAATTCGCCTCGCACTTTTATTGCCTCGTAAATTTTTATAGTTCATACTTTAGGCATGCGTATGCAATCCGAATCCCTACAAACTCCCTGCTCATGTGTGAGTTCTGTCTGTGTCTGTGTCTCTGTCTGTGTTAACGACTCTGCACTTGTATTTGTTATTGAAAATGTATTTTTGTATATGTGCTTGTGGCTGCGTTTGTGTTTGTGTTTGTTGAGTACATGCGCATTGTTCTTTGTTAGCGCCGTGTAATTTATGCGCTTGATTTGCGGCGCTCACGTCAAAGTTTTTGGTCACGCTGCATTGAGTTTAAATTCGCTGAGATTCATATCTGCTGGGAGTACGAGAATGAGAACGAGAGTATTTATCTGCGCCGGGATATTAAAAGAATGCAGATAATAATAACGCGCCATTAATAACAAACAAAACATGCCAACAGCACAACAAAGGCGGCCACTCAACCACTTGGCCACTTTATGATGGGTCAGGTCGATTTTTTGTGGTCAACAAACAAATAGAAAACAACAACAACGAGCAACAAACAACAAACGAAAAGAAAGCAGAATATGTATAAATAAATATGCTCGTATATCGTATGAGTATAACTGTGATGCGAGGAGCCAAAAATATAAATTCTTTATCTTTTGCATTTGTATGCATGACAGCAACAGACACACACACACACACGCACACACACATGCACACACACATGCACACATGGCACACAACTGACAAGTCAAAATATATTGCGCATGTTAAGAGGAATGTAAATGCTCAGACAAAAACACAAATACAAGCACAAAAGCCAACGTTTGCCCCGCCCAGCTCAGCGTCGGGCAGCGTCTAAGGTCAAGTGCCTGCCTCACTATGAGTCTAATGTGTGTGTGTGCGTGTGGCGAGTGTGTGTGTGTGTGTGTGTAAGTCTAAATGCGATAATAGTAAAAAAACACGCACAACTAATAAAATGGCTAAAGTCGCGTATTTCAACGCGTCGCTTGCTTTCGCTCACAGTTTTCTTTGGCGCTTTTGGCCGCCTTTCTACGTGCGCATGTCAGTTGCCAGCGGCTTAGGCGTGTGAATTATATTATGCCTGAAAGTAGGCAGCAGTAATAAAACTTGTGCAAAAAGCAATAGAAGCTGGTGACCGCCCAGTGACGCCCTACAGCCAACTGGCCACCCGCAAGCGAGCAACCGGATGTCTTGCAAAAATACAGAAATATCGCAATAGCAAAAGCCAAACCCAAAGCCGAAGCCGAAACAAAAATATTGTTGAAGTCGCTTTTCGTTTTTCATTTAATTTCCCTCCCACTTTCTGTAGCCTCTGGCTTCTCTTGACTCATTCTTGACTGGGCTCCTAAAAAGCGATAAATAATGAAGTCAGCAAGTGCGAGTGGCGTGGCTTGCATGTTTATTATTAATAATAAATATTTCTTGTCAATCTTGCGAGCGTTTAAGTTGTATGGCTCCTTGACACGACACATGGCCAGGCTCCAGGCTTCAGGCCTCAGGCTATGGCAGCTGATAACGTTGTTGTTGTAGACCTGCTGCGCACTTGTCATGTTAATTTATCTGTCTTTTACTTGCCAGCAAAATACTCGTACTTTTTCACTTTACTCGCACAGCCTTTGACTACTCTGCCACAACCCATTGGCACCCCATGGCATATGCGTAATATTTTAATGCGCTGCCAATATGTTGGCGTTGTCTGCCGCCAGCTAAGCTCGAAAGCTGCTTAAGTCGACGCTCCTTTGGCAGCGTGGCCAAAGTGCTTAGCAGTTTTTAAGCTGCCTGCCTGATGTCTGCCTAGCCGCCTTACGCTTGCCATCCGCGACCTGTTCAGCTCAAGTCTCAGTCTCAGTCTTCGTCGCTGTCATCGTCGTTTGCTTGGTTATAACCTGAGCTCAACCCCATAAGCTAAAGATCGCGCGTCTAGCGTTACAAATGCCACGAGCTTAATATTAAAACCACTAAGAAAATTTGCAAAATAGCTGAAATTTTAGGACGCATTAGAAGAGCATCTCGGCGAGCAGGAAAGGCAAACTCATTTGCACTTGAAACATGAGCGCGAGTGTAAATACGAGTAAAAGCCAAAGGGCGAAAGAGCACGAGAAACGAAACGAAACGAAACGAAACGAAAAAAACTAAACAAAATATTGCAAATGCGAGTTGTTTATTTGTACAAGCGCGTGTGGTTCGCTGTGAGTGTAGTGTGTGTAGTGTGTGTGCGTGTGAAGCTGCCCTAGCGACCTTGACGCAAATATGCAGAGAGACAGACGAGGGGAGCACTGAGAAGTTGACACGTGTGTTTTCGCTGTAGCTCTTGTTGCCTGTCAGCTGGAAAGAGCTTAGCTGACTTTACTCTTTTTTTATGCTCGTCGTTCTGTCGCATCTGATATTTGTTGCCAGCTAAAATATTTGCCAAACTGAAGTCAAACTCTTGACTTGTTTTTTTGCTGAATGAAAGTTACACATTTAGTTCGCCTTTGCCGCGCTTTTGATTTCATTCTCAAAATTATTTGCATAACTCGCAACGCACTTTAAAAGTCAATTTAAAAAAGTTTTCTTTCTTTTTTGCTGTTTGCTGTTGCTGTTGCCGTCACTGTTTTTGTACAGATTTTTCAGACCACAAGGCGTGGCAATAAATTTTCAATTTCTGTGCTGTCACGCGAGCTGCACTCGCAGTTCGCAGTTCTCAGCGCTCAGCTCCCGGAGGCTGCGTAATGAGCGGCCCGCGACCCGATAAGGTGTCGCCGTTGCTACGTTGATAATTTATGCGTAACGCGTTTGGCCAGCCCACAACAGCAAAAACAACAACAACAACAACAACAACATCAACGAGAACAACTAAAACAGAGAAAAAATGAGTAAGTGGCAACACACTCTGCAACTCCACGTGGGGCTTTTAGGTCAAAACCAAAGCCACAAGGGCAACAGCAACACCACCGACAGCAACAACAACAACAGGAAAAAACATCGAGAAATGGCGGGTCGCCCTTAACGCTAATCTCTCCCCTGTGTATTTTTCATTATCCTTATTATTTGTGAATGTTACGTGTTGGCCATAACTTAGAGGGGCTAACGATGCGTATACGTGACGCTGTAGAGCACTCTCATACATACTCACACTCACACTCACACTCACATTCATCCGAGAAACAAAAGCGTTTGGGAGTGTCATGGTTTTAGGCGCCCTCGTCCATTTAAAGCAAATTAGCAAAAGGTCAAAAACTGTACAATACCGCGAGCAGCGAACTGTGAACTGTGAGCTGAGCGCTGGGAGCTGAGAGCTGAGAGCCCTGAAAGCCCTGAGAGCTGCGTGAAAGCTGCGAACTCTGATGAAAAATTAATAATTGTTTGCCGAGCAATTGCCGTTGCGGCTTTAAAATGTTTACCTGCATTGTTTGGCGCCAGCTTTGCCCACATAAAATGCTAAAAAAAAAGTTTTGGCCAAATATAAAAGATTCTCGAAATACGAAACGAAACGAAAACGAAAATGGAAACGAAAACTCAACAAAACTGAAACGAAGCCACTTGAGATCCCAGAGGCTGCCTGTCTGCTCCGCTGCCTTGCCTCGCTCCCTGCGGGTCTGTCCGTTTTAGCTGTTTGCATGCGCATTCCATTTGCAAAATGAATGGCAAACATTAAAGTATTCTATAATATTTTAACGCAACGTCTTGGTCGCAGCGTCGCTTTCCTATTAATATAAATACGTAGATTTTGAGTGAAAGTTGTAGCCGCAGGTGGATACTTAGCGCTGAAGTAGACTGGAATTTAACGCGCTGCCAGCATAATAAAATGTTCTAGCATAATAAATCCGTAAATTGGTAAAGTTGCTGCTGCCTCCCTCACAGGCCAGGCTGGGATTAGGCTTTTAATTGTAGGGCGCGGCGCTGTGGCGCTGATGGTGTTCAGTTTATTTCAGCATAGAGAGCGCTGCTCGGTGTAAACAACAAAATTAGTGCTGCATACTTTGAGGGGCGGGTGAAAATTTCATTTGCCATTTGCAATTCAATTGCGATGGCACTAAAACCGTCTCGACAATTACTGGGAATAATCAAGTCGATTGTATTGTTAACACTCACCTGGCTCCAATGTGGTGGCCAAGAGCAGCGTTGGCAGGCAGAGTAGCAAGATGCGCAGTTCCATTAAATGCAGCGGCACATGCAGCAGCCGCTGTCGCAGCAGCCGTGGCAGCAACATTTGTGGCAACCCTCTGTTTACGTGTTGAAGCAACTCCTTCGACTACGATTGTGACTTCCTCCTCTATTTGTGTTGTGGCTGGCGTCTTCAACTACAACAACAACTGGAGCAGACAATGTCACATCGATGCCATCCGATGCGTAGTCCTCTGATGATGTTGCTGTTACTGTTGCTGAGTGCAGCAGCAGTTGTTGTTGCTGTTGCTGTTGCTGTTGTGTTGCCTGCTTATTAGGGTTAATGGCTTTTTGAATGAACGCGCTGTTTCCTTTCAGCAATGGCGTGCACAATAGCACAACACCCTAACACACATATGTTGTGTGGTGTGCTGTGCCTGCTTGTCTAGCTGATGCGCTGATAAATGATGCTGTTTCTGTTGTTGCTGTTGTTGCTGTTGCTACTTCTACTTCGATGTGCAGCGCAGCCTTTTCTTTATTTGTGTGTTGCTTTTGTTGTCGCCTGTCAATGTATTGTTGCCAGTTGTGCTCGCTCGTTTATGTGGGACCCACGACAACGACACCACGATGCCACTCTACTTTTCTATATATGTATCAAATTTGCAGCTTGTTGTTCGCCTCTTTCCGCCGCTTTCTTTTGCTATAAGTTGGCTAGTTTGTTCCTTCTGCTGTTGCTGTTCGGCGACAGTGCAAAACTTGCATGTTCTCCATCATTTTTCATGTCACTGCGCATTAGCACATTAAGCTACGAGTATGTATTGTTGCTATTGTGGCAATGTGGCTGCTGCCGTTGCTCCTTCTGTTGCTTTTGCTATTGCCGTTGCTGTTGCTATTGTGTAGCACAGCAAAAAATTAACACTCGCTTTTTATGAAATTACATTCAATTTGCTGTAGTGGCTCTTTTTGCTTTCTTTCACTGCCTTTTTGTTTTTTGCTGCCCTCGCACAACAACAACAATCGCGTCTCCTCGATGATGAATCACTTTCAATGTGTAATGTCTTTTCAAGCAGCAACTTTTTCCGGCTGCTGCCTTGCCTTGGGAGACCTTCTCCTTACTCACTTAGCGATTTCTGTAAATAAATAAAATAAAAGCAATTCACTGATAAGTACATTAAATATCAAATGTTAAATTTTTATATTAAACTGTAATTTAAGAAATTGAGATATTTCCAATAATAATTGGATTTGAATGTAATGTCTTACATGAAATGTTGTTTCTTTAAAGTTTCGTCAGTTTTCAAATTGATACAATTATTAAAAATTATTTTTGACTTGTTTATTATTTAATTATTGGAGCTTCCGAATAATAAGTAATAATTCAAATAAATTTTATCTTCAAGAGTTGTTCATTGTTTTTAGAATTATTTAGAAATAATTTTTATATAAGAATTTATAAATTTTTCTGTTGGCTTTTCGAATTTGAAATGATTTGCTATATGTAATAATTCAAATAAATTGAATTCAATTGAATTTTTCGTCTCTTTTCGTCGCTTTCAGACGAGTTTTTATTTTGCTCCGGAAATTATATTCAAAATTAATGAATCAAATGAGTTTATTACTATCTAAAAATTTAAAAAAAGAAAAAAAAAACTAAACCATAAGCTTTTTGGAAAATACAACTTCAAATAGGGCAGCAATTCCAGATATTTTAAATTCGAAATAGAAAAATGGAAATCTGACTGACGAATAAAAGTAAATGACCAAATTAACTTTTACCCTTAACAGCAAAATTGTTCATTGCCCTTACTAAACAGCATAGCAATCCCGTAAACGAATGTCCTGAGGTACCTAGGAGTACATCTTGATAAAAGACTCACATGGCTCAGGGACACCGAAGCTAACAGAACACAATTGAAACTAAAAGTCAATAGCCTCCATTGCCTCATCAACGCTCGATCTTCCATTATTTTGACTACAAGGTCCTGCTCTACAAATCAGTACTAAAATCTGCCTGGGTATATGTCTTCCAGTTATAGGGGAATGCCAGGAACAACAATATTGTTGTCGAAAGAGTTCACTCTATGATCTTGAGAACCATCATCGAGGCATCATGGTATCTTCGAAATTAAAATATACAGAGAGGTTTAAATATTCAACTAGTCCGAGTGCACAAAAAACAATACTACAGCAAAAATTCTTCGCATCCAGCCGTTTAAGTCTTCGTTGTGGTGACCTGCCAACTAAGCGATAGACTCTAGAGCAGCGCAATCGGTCCATAAGAGTCGTTAGTTTATTTATACGGTTTAATAACTTATTGTTATTCTAAGCTAAAGAGAAGATTCAATAAATAAAAGTGAAGTAATTTGTACAAATTGGAATAATTATTTAAAATGATATAGATTTATTTTGAACATTTAAATTATTTTCTTTTATTACTTAAAGTAGTTATAAACATTTTGTTGCATGCCCTAAGAACAGGAATTCCGCTTCTGATATGCGAATCAATAAATTTTTATTTGCAGCATTTACAGCTGTTTTGCATTGACTGTAAGCTGCCAATTAACCCAATTCGAATGCGACAACAGGACCTCGACTGCGAGCGACTGCGACGACAACTGTGATTGTGATTGTGACATTTTGCGAGTGAGTTGTGCTGGGTCTTTATGAGTTCGTTGAGCGGATTTGTTTCAGCTGAAATTAATTGAATTGCCAGCTGGTCTAAACAGCATTTGTATTGTAATTGGGCATCTTGGACAGTGGCTCTCAGCACACGACGCACAAGTCACAACATAGCATCGACAGCAAAGTCGACGTTGGAGGTCGACCTAATTGTGTATACAAACTGTAAGCTTCGTTCCATTCATTTGCATACAAAATGCCATTTATTTATTGTAGCAGCAAATTTGCCACATTATTTATAGGTCAACAAGAGACACCAGACTTGCCTCGCTTTATGCAAAATAGTCGCAGTTGTTGCTTTCTTCCACTATGTTGACCTACGCTATAATGAATGATACAACAATTGCTCTGACTCCAGTCGCCAATCTCCAGTCTCCCGTTGCTCGGGGAGTTGGTTGATGTGCGATTTCAATTGTTCTTCATAAATTTTTATTATTTGCCCATACGCACGACTGGGTTTAGTGTTGCGGATATTTTTTATGCTTAAACGCATAAAAACACGCTCCATTTTGGTGAAAACTTTTGAGCAAACTCGTAATGTTTATCGGCGCTCAGTGCTCGTTTTTTTATATATTTCGCTCAAACGTTTATACTAGACGAGACTCAAGTTGCAGCTGACGCCAATGAACTCCGAATTGTTGCCATGTGGAGAGGCTTACATTCAAATTTCGCCAGACAGATAAAGCTATGGCATTTAAATTGCAAATTTGCGGACACTTCTCATTTTAATTACATGACAGGATAAGGAGTGTGGTGTAAAAGTATAGCATGATATTTAATTAAGCAGCGCGTCCAAAAGCCAACATTAGCAAATGTCATGCGGCATGAATTTATGACACACTCGTGGGCAATTCATTTAAATTGATAAAAGCAGCTGGTGTTGGATGCAGCAGAAGGGAAGGTGCAGTGATGGTGATGCGGTGTAGTGGTGCGTGGTGCGGTGGTACGGTGGTGCAATGTAGTTGTTCGTTACTTTGCTTGCTTCGTATCAAATGCTGCAGTTTAGAGTTATTCGCTGGCAAGTGTCATGCAAGCGGAATGCTATTTAATGTCTGCTTTCTCCAGCTCTCTCTTTCTCGTTCTCTTTGTGCACAACACAAATATGCACTTAAATGCAGTCACGTACACACACACACACACACACACATATAGTCGCAGTCGTACATATTATTATCTTGACACAATGGTGCCATAAAACTTAAAGACCCCACAGCAGAGGCCCCGCTTCCCTCCACAGTCCCCGGAACTCGGCGACAAGGGCAAGCGTGCTCTCTTTACACCCTGCTTATTCCCCCTTATTCCCCGCCTTTTGCCATCCCCCCTCCGCTGCTCTCGTCCATGCAAGTTCCATGAAGGACAAGGCATTTGGCACTGCCGTAACGCCTTCTACTTGCTGCTGTCCCTTTTACCCTTTCTCCTCTTTCTCTTTCTCTGTTACTATTGCTGGTTCTTGTGCTCATTGTGCTTTCTTTTCATAGCAGCACTCGCAGTGCATATGCACATTTGTTTGCATTTTGCTGGAACGTTCTCGGGGCGGGTGAAATCGGGGCTAGCTGCAGGCTCCTCGGGCGCGTTGGAGGTTATATGGAAATTGTAATAAGTTGAAAACCAAAAAGCTGATGTCATGAGGTTAGTTGCTGTGGCTCAAGTTTCAAGCGACAATCATGTGCTTTTCTTTTGTTGTTTGTTGTTTGTTGTCCTCTCTGCTGCTGCCGTTGTTGTTGTTGTTATTGCTGTTTCGTTTCGCTTTTCATTTATTATTGTTGTTTGTTTGTCTTGTTGTACGCTGACCTCATACTTCATTTTGTAGCTTTTGTTTGTCATGGCATGCGACTGTTGTTACTCTTGTTGCTGTTGCTGTTGCTGTTGTTGCATAATGCACTGAGCATGGGCCGTAGTCGATGTCGTCGTCGGAAATGTAACGGCATGCCACATGGCACACACAGAGAGAGAACACACACTAAGACAGTCATAAATATTTCATATGCAACTGTGCGCCATATTATTGTTGACAGTAATTGAGAGGCCATAGTAAATTATTTAAATGTTTATTTGGGGATTTGCAGATACATTTGGCGCACAGATACACATAAGAAACTGTAGCTGTAACCCGAAAGAAGCGTCTGTCTCAATGTCTGTACGGCAACTGGGCCACAGTGCGTATGATGGATGCCCTGATTGCATTGGGGAGTCGTTAGCTAAAGCCAAGCAAATAGCTTTGCCTTATTTATATTTATTTCGCCAGCTTTCGCAGCAAATGCTCGTTGATTAAAAGCATTTGTTGTTGCAGCAAATTGCTAAGGGCATTTTGTGGCGCACACCCACTGTGTGCACGTGTGTGTGTGTTGGGGGAGGACTTTGGCAGTTAGGTAAACCCGCACATGTGAGTGAGCTTAAAGTTTCTATTGTTAAATGCTGTTACAGAACTTTTCAGTGTTATCAATTTGATACCCGCAGGTGTTGGCTGGCTTTTTAATTAGCCATGCTAAGCACGCAATTACAACTGTCGGTCAAATTAGATAACCACGCTGCATTACCCATAACATACACACACACACACACACAGAGATATAGTTATGTATGGTGAGATTTGTCATTTAGGCCATGTTAAGGCCCTGTCATTAGCCATAAGTTAAATGCAGAACGCATTTCGATTGCAGCAATGCAACTATGGCTATTGGCCCATAAATAAGCAGAGGCCATAACAATGGCCATTTTGTGGCCTATATGCGGATGTGGATGAATACCTCGCCTCTTCTTCATCCTCCCGGTGCCACACGCTGCATATTCTATATGGGAAATTGCGCGTAACGCGTTTTGATTGCACTTGAGTGCCAGCATAAAAATGCCCATTATATAAATTCACTTAAAGTGCTGACCAGTTGTGTATCTTCTTGCTGTTTGCGCTGTTGTAATAGGCTTGTCTGCATGTGTGTGGATGTGTGGGTGTGTGGGCGTGCGATTGTGTATAAGTGTCATCTCTCTCTCATGCTTTGCTTGCGTGCTTGACGCATATTTGCATTTACTTCTGGCCCTCTCCCTCTCACTCTCCCTCTGTCTCTGTCATGCTGCTCACTCGCACGTAATTGTTTTGCGCACATTTCCGTTTCCGGTGCACTGCACTTGAATGGCTTTAATTTGCACCATTTTTATTTACAGTCTTTGGCCACATTTTTATTCGCATTTTGAATAATTGAGCAATTGCGTTGTCGTTGTGGTTGTTGCTGTGTTGCTGTAGACAATTGTCATGCATTTTGCATATACCCCCAATGCGTAACAAATCGACTTTAACGCACGATGTCAATGGATGTTAACAAGCGAAAAGTTTTCTTCAGATTTCAGTTTATTGAGAACAAATTAATTTAATATTTAAAACAGTCAAGTTTGCTAACTATTTGTTGCAAAACTTGTATTGTCTCCGCTTTTTCTTTTCGACTTTGAAACTGAATTAACACATTTTGAATTAATAAGATTTCTCGCGAATCTCAATTAAAAATGAAATTATAATACTACCGATGCTCACAATTTTCCTTTCAAAAGGGTTTCTGTAGCTTTAATGCTTCAATTTCTGTGTTGAATAGAGTTTAATAAAAACATATATTGTTTTGAAATTAGGTGTCGACAATTTGAGAATTCGTCTAACTTGATTTGGGCTTTTCTAGGTTAGATAAATATTGCTTAAATAACCCTAGAATTTTAGTTTGCTCAAATTTGTAATTGATAATTTTAATTAAAAATATATAACTATGAGATACTTTAAAGTTTTTAATTTAATAATCTTGCAAAATATAAAATAATTATTGGAGTATTGAAACCATTCCTGCTTATCCAAATATTATACCATGTATTGAAACTTCGCTTCTGCTTTATTCGCTCTGCTGTGCGGGCATAATTACAAACTGTTGGTTGTGCTTGTCGCGTTAAGTATACGCAGAGTGTTGCGCTTTAAGACCCCTATAAAGGTTCTTAAAACGGTGTGTTGCCATATGCATTTCTTGCACAAAATTGTGTGTACGTGCTGGATTTGTTTGTGTGTGGGAGTGTGGCGAGCTGCAATGAATCCCTGCCAAGTTGTTAGCAGCGTACAACAACGAGAAAAACAAAGATTCCAGAAAAAGAACTTGCAAGTTGCAAAAGTTTTTCAATTTAAACGAGTCCGCCCCGCTTTCCTTCCCCCGCAGCCCAGCTCCGATTGCATGCTGTGCGTGTAGTGCTGGGTGTGTGTGTGGGTGGCTTGGTGTGCGTCACCAGGCGACGCTTGTTAATTTACTACTAAAAAGTACAATGGCATTTGAATTATTCGATGTCATCGCATGCCACCGACGGTTTGTTGAACTTGACTTGAGTCTTGGCCGAAAATTGTGGCGTGCCCGGTCTTAATCCGGCCTAACTGCTAGACGAAGGGCTTTAATTACGTTACGAGTTTAATACGGCCCGAATTTGGTCGCAATGGTTAAAACGTCAACAGCTCATTAAGTTTGCAGTTTACTTGGTGCCTTTGCCGGCGATCCAAAGTGTTTCACCAAAATATTTAAGACGTCGTTTGGTTAAGCTCAGCTCTCTTTATTGCCCCACTCTGTGTTGCTGCGTATCTGTGTGAGTGGCTGTTTCTCTATGTGTTTGTAAAGTGAAATGGTGGCAGTTATAATAAAAATAAAACCATTCTCGGTGTTTATTTAAGTTTAGAAATTGTACAAATTTTCGTAAATTGTTTTGTGCTTTGCCACGCTTGTTACACCAACTTTCGTTTCCCACACACACACACACACCCACTCTCGCTTACCTAGCTAGTCTCGGGGTGTGTGTTGCCACACATACACCACCACCACTGTGGAGCAGTGCTGCTTTTTTTCCGTGACTGCAGTTTTAGTTTGGCAATTTTGCTTTTCCGTTTCTTTTTCCCATTTTTTCTTTTCAAATTTTTATAGTTTTATTTTTGTTGTTGCTGTTTTCGTTTTTGTTTGTTGTTGCCGTGCTCGTTTTGTGCTTTGTTAGTTCCGTTTCCGCTCGGTGTGGGCCATTCGCAGGACCCTCCTCCTGGACTACGTGCACCTCCTCGATGTTCCATTTAGCCAGCTCGCCCTCTTGTTTTTATTATACCCGCTACCCATAGGTTTGAAGGGTATTTTAACTTTGTGCCATCAGAAAATGTATGTAAAAGGTAAAGTTATATACTCTTGATGAGCGTTAATAGCCGAGGCGATATAGCCATATCCGTCTGTCTGTCTACATGAACATCTACGTCTATACAAAAGATAAAGCTAAGAGTTTGTTTAAAACACGTGTTATTGTTACACGCAGATCAAGTTTGTTTTAGAATTTAGCTACGAACACAACCGTCTTAAAAAATAGCAATGAAACTACTTTAAAGCTGTTGCCTTATATCTGAAGCTGCGATCCTTTGCACACTTATTAATAAGTGCAGCGTGGACGTTTTATGATTTTGAGTGAAATCGCGTAATAAACACGGAAGATATAGCCAAAAAAGGAGTAATTTTAATCGCATGTTTATGCCTAAATGTATCAAAACACAAGTTCAAGCTCCGTTTGCGAAGTTATTGAAGTGATTATTATTATCTCCAAAACTAGATACCGGGTAATTTACAGTCGAGCACACTCGATTGTAGCTCTCTTACTTGTTTCATGTGGTGTTGTCAACTTATTTCGGGGGTTCGCTGATTTATTTTCTAAACAATTAAAGAAAAACGACAACAACAAACGGCAAACGTGCATGGCATTCACGTGAGAACACTGAAGCTGAAGAGTGGCATAGAAGATATATAGGACAGGTACGTGGTGCAGCTTTATGAATTTTTCAGTTGAATTATTTACAGGAAAAAGCGGGATAACATTTTGCCGCGTCGGCTGCTGAATTGAAATTGAATTGTAAAAATACTGCAAATATTCTGCACAAAACTGAAAACTTGAAAAAGCAACACGAAAAACGTTCGCTAAATGGCTGGGACATTTATGTGTCAGCTGGATTACAACGAATCGAAAACAAACTACACTTCGAAACTACTGCAAAACAAGTATTGGATTTAGGTGTGAAAGAATGCACTGAAGAACTCTTCTGTGCGGCATGACTAATAGTGCGAGACAGCACTGTTTTCATACAAAATTAATTTCCACCTGGCGTTGTCTCCGGTGCTGTAGCTGTTTTTTTGTTCTTCCTCGCCGTAGTCAACTAGCTCATAAATCCTGGCAGGTATTTCATTAAACTTGCGTCAAGCGCTGTCGCAGCGCATCGTTGCTCATAAATATACACATGCCAGTGACACGCCCCCTTCCACTGCCCACACACCCAGGCATACATATATATATGTATGTATACTTACTCGCATGCTAAGTTATAGTCACCTATAAAGTCATGAAATCGTCTTCATAATTCCGCCAAGACAAACCAGCCAGCTAGCATAATATTTAACGCGGCGCTGCGAACAATAAAGCGCCGCAGCAAGCGAACATTACACACACACACACCCACTCAGGAGCACACTCACACACACAGTGAGAAGCGCAGCGTGCACTACTTCAAGAAAAACTACTGAAATTATGCGCATTTATCAAAGCAACAGCAAATGGGGAAAGAACTGGAGACGACTGCAACAACGACGACGACACACACAACTACAAGCGCAATTATGTTGCACTCTCACACACACGCACACAGAAGTTGAGTGCATGTAATTCTGTGTCAGGAATGGCACAGTGGGCAAGAAGGCGGCAAAAGGTTGAAGTTTCGGGAAGCAGTTGCAGTTGAAATTGTACTTGCAATTGTTGTTGCCATCGCTGTTGCATAATAATAACGCAAAGAATTATTCTCGCGTGGTAAATAAATCAGTGCTGCACAGTTCCACAATTGTGGCAAGTCACGGCGGCGTATACTTGATATTCCTCATGCTTTCTGCGCTGCGCTGCGTTGCGCGCTTTCTTAGCAGCACGAAAATAATCTTTATGGAAATTGTCGCCTTTTGCCGTATGTGTCATAAATGCATGAAATTAATTTTGCCAGGCAAGAGGCTTTTCTCCCTTTCCATTTCCGTATGGCCGCAAGCCCAGAGCACAGTTTCAGCTCGGCATATGCATATTTTGATTGATTGTTTTCACTTTGCGGTAAAAGCTTTGGGCCAAGTTTTTTGGGCCCGAGTTCTTTTGCTTCGTTCGCTCGGCTGAGTCACAGCTGCCATAGAAATGCATTTGAATTTACAATGTGTCAGCTCGAAGCACCATTAATATGCCACTCCGACGCCTGTGTGTATGTGTGTGTGTGTGAGTGTTTGTGTGTGTGTGCAGATGTGTGAAGAGCCTAAATTATGCTACGCTTTTTGGCCTCTGCCGCCTGCCGCATATTTATGACAGGCCGGACCGGGGCCAAGTTTTTGGCAATGCATAAATATATTTTCACACGCCTGGCCAGATAATAATGCCCTGAATTTACGATAAACGGTTTGCCCGCCGGATTTCTTTTTGTTTATGCGTAACGTTTTCAAGGACAATACGCTGTGGCCGCATAATGTGAACCGGTTGCCATTAAAAAGGGTCCATTGCCCGAACCTCCGCCTCCGCCTCCGACTCCGACTCCGTCAAGGACGCGCCACAAAGGTTGTCCGGCCGCAAATGTTTCTCTTTCGTTTTCGATTAAGCGGCGGAAGTCTGTGGCAGCCGTTTTCGCTGGAATTGGAGCTCGAGTTGGAAAAAGAGATGGGGATGGGTATAGGGATAGGGGCGGGGGAAGTTCGCCATGTCCACGACTGGATTGCTGCTTGTGCGTGGTGGACATCATTGCCGCCATTAAGCCCTAATGACCGTAATAAATAATAATTTATTTCACCTGCAGGGTAAAAATCCGTTTTGCCTGCCCCAACGCTTACATACATGCGGCAAGCAACAACGGTGATTTTCAAGTGCCCCGCGGACGCAAGTTCTCTCTCTGTGGCTGCCACTAAAAACAAAAGGTTATTGTTGCATACGGCAATATTAATTGTTTTTCTTTGCCTGCCTGCCTGCCAGGCGGTCACTCGGACTGTGGCGTCTCCAACTCCACCGTTTTCCCTTCGTCTTTCGCCCTTTGTCGTCTGGGTTTAAGTGCCATTTTATAGGCAGCCAAGTACGTGCTAGGGTTTGGCATGTGACAGGGTTTGCCAGCAAAGGCGAACCCTAAAATCTCGTTCGTTTAGATAAACCAAAGACGGCTTCCTGCCGCTGATTTTTTTTTGGTTTTTTGTATTTTTGTTGTTGATAATTGCAAAATACACAGGCTAACTTTTGGGTCGCATTCTGGCTTTGGCTTCGCGTCTAATGCATGCTTATTAAAATTTTGGCTGTCATTACAATAAAGTGAACGGAAATTGGGTCTGTTCTGTTGAGGCCAGAAGCCAGTCGCTTGTTGCGTGCAGGTGTTGAACCTGACCACGCCCTCTCTCCTCTCCGTGCTTCCCTCTTATTAGAATGGCCATTTAATTGCACGCTCGGCGTGTCCTTGGCTTTTGTCAAATTAAATTTGATGGTCATTTGGCATGAGAAAATCATTTAAAAAGCCACATTAATTGCTCGGCACCATTTGTCATTTGGTGTGAAATCGATAAAATGTTCCGGACATCAAAAGAGTGTCCGAAATGGTTGATGCAGCTTCATGTGACGGATTTAATTAAATCAAGTGAGGGTCGCATTTTCTAATAAAAGAAAGCAAAAAGCGAACAGCAAAGCAGAAACAGCAAAAAAATTTTGTTTAAAAAAATTGGCTTCGTTTCTTGCTTAGCCGAACAGGGCTTCAAAAATACATATATAAAATCAATAGACTAGGATGATGCCAACAATGGCAACATATGTGGCATGCCGCCTGCAATAAACATGGGCGTGAAAACCACAAAATTTTATGCAAACTCATAAAATGATTTTTACAACGTTCGACGCGAATGCTTCGCCCGCTCTCCGCCAATGGCTTTTGTTGTTCTTGTTATTGCTTATTGTTGTTGCTGCTGGCAGCTTACACACACACATACAAACACTCATACGCACACAGAGACAAAAACAAACAGGCCATAGATGGGCCTCGTACATAAAACTCCTCAAACAAAAACTGCAGTAAAACATGGGCCAGCATGTTTGCGCTGTTCTGTTCTATTCTTTGCTTTGCTTTGCTTTGGTTGAATTTGGTCTGGTTTCGGTTATTGGTTGGCATTGGTATCGGGCTTGTGTCTAGGCTTGGGGCAGGGCATTGGGCATTGGACTTTTGTATTTGAATTTTGCCAAAAGCGCTGGCGGTGGCATCAATATTTTTCCTAAGGCGATTTCCGCGCGAGCCACAGAAACTCAGGCAAATAACCGCAAAACATTAAACGATTTTGATATTTCCACTCGCAAAAGCGAAAACCGATCGTTGCCATTGCCGTTGCCGTTGCAACCCAAATCAGTGAATAGTTATAAAGTGGCCCCATATGCACTGCGGTTGAACTGAACTCGACTCCATTCGGGTTGAAGCTGGAACTGAAATTGAAGTGCGCTTCAAATAATAGAAGTCCAAGTGGGCCCATATGTGCCTGCGTGTGTTCATTTTGTGGCTGTAAAAAATGATGGCCAACATTTTGGCTGACCTCAAAGGATTTGGCAGCCAGCGAGGACAGTGTGCGGGCTATTGAACTAATATTGCGGCACAAGTGAGCTTGAGGATTTCAGAAACGGAATCGAAATCGGATTCGCATTTGGACTTGGACTCTTGACTGTTGTCTGTTGTCTGAGCATATAAAGTGCTCCCCATGCGCCACAAATTTGTGCATTTTATGAGCAAGCTTTACCTAAGGCCTGTCATATTTTTCTCACAATATTCTTACGTGTCTTATATAGGCTTGGCTGCAAGAAGTAAGCCGGGGACTATGCGACGTCAACAAATTCAGCTTAATTGCAGCTGATATGTTGACTGCTTTCCGTTTTCATTGGACTTATGCTTACGCTAGAGTTACGTAGGTAGCGTCTTGAATGGCTTTCAGACTTCGGGCTGAGAGCACAAGTGCAAGCACCGAAAGTAGATGGCGTCTACGTTAGCTAGCATCAAAGCAATTTGCGGTGCACACATCAAACACATCTGTCAAACAAACATTCATGCCATATGAGACCCTGTCCCTGTCCCTCTTTTGTGCTCTGTCGCTTTCTCTAGAGTATTTGCGTATGTGGGTCACACCCACTTGGGCGCAGCTGTTGCGCCGGCATTTGAGTGCCAGTTTATTGGAGTTGTCATTGAATTTTGTGAAGTGTTTATGCAGAACTTTGAAGTTCAAAGCGCTGGCTGCTGGCTGCTGGCTGCTCTCAGGCATCATAGTCAGCCCATCAGACTATGTGCCACAAATGCGCAAAACAATGCGAAGCAACTGGAAAATATTTGCATTTCATTGATTGACTGACAAGTGGCCACATCCTCAATTTACATGTGCCACAAAAAATCAAGCAAACTGAGAGCGCTTAAAATGAAGATGAAAACGAAAAGCGATGCGAAAATCGAAATCGAAATGAGTTTGCTTAAAGAATGCGCCAAAAGATGTTACGCATATGAAGCGTGTGACGCAATTCCCTAGCCAGCTATAAGCTGACTTGCCGAGTGGCGCTGGGGCATGGGGCATGGGGCATGGGGCATGTTGAGACGTGGTGCTAAAATTAAGCAAATCCCAGCTAAGCAATTCCTCGAAGCATGCAAGCATTTATGAGCCAAGGGCTTCGTTTTAAGCAGGGCCAACTGGATGTAGATGAGGATGTACGGTGGAGGGGCAGGGGAATGGGAAGTGAAAACGGTCTGAGTGTGCAATAGTCGTAATACTTGTAATTCGAGTACTCGTATTCCATGTGCATGCATGCCAAAGTTCATTAAACTCCGAGATGCTCTCGCATACATTTCAATTACCCTCACCTGCTCTTGCCGTCTTGCTTTTTCTCCCTCAAGGAAACTTCCCCCAAAGTATTTGAAAACGTGTATCACACACACTCGCACACACACACACACACACACACACACACACACACACACACACTTGTGTCGTGGCAATGCAAACTTTCAAATTGCTTCTACGCTGCATCGGAATGCGCTGTCAATGCGTCGCTTGAGGATTGCCATTTGCTAAATTTATAATTATTGCATGACAATAAAACAGTGTCGAGCATTCGGCAAGCTTAGTGCTCTCTGCTTTCTGGTTTTTGCAAATAGTTGGTCCAGATACGAGCACCGTCATCGTCATCTCGCATTGGCCGTAAATGTAATTGGCATACAAATGAGATGCCAAACACAAGAAACAAGGTGCAGCTGCAAACTTTAAACTCCATTTCCATTCCCATTCCCATTTCCATTTACATGCTTATTACAAATGCAACATGGTCATATTGGTTGTCTAAGAGGGAACTGCGGATAACGTGGAGCGGAAAGAAGTTGCGAGAGGTGAGGGGGGAATGGCAAATGAGAGCAAAAATATTACATTTCTCGCTAGTCATTGCCGCAACATTATTTTCTTGAGTTAATTGCGACTGGGATCATGATGAGCACAATGGCAGAGACAAACACACGAGACGAGACGGGACGAGGTGCTGCAAACGGCACAAAGCAAGAGTTTCATTTAAAAAATAATGAGTTTTCCGGCAAGGGCGCATGCAAAACAAAGCTCAGCTCAGCGAGGCTGTAGTCAGCAGGGAGGTAAGAGTTGAGAAGGGGGTCACACTATGGCACAGTTGAAAAAAATTAACTTTTGCTTTAATTATAAAGCTGACAAAACGCTCGGGAGCAGCGCATGAAAATTGCGAGTGCGCTAAAGGGGAGAGCCCAAAAGTCACTTGTCAGGACACACACACATTCTCAAAACGCCCACCCAGAAAGTGATAGAGAGAATGCGTTAGAAGGAAGGAAGGAGAAAGTGCTCAGTATCTGAAGGGCCGACTGGGACTAAGACTGACAGCGGTATCTTGCCAAAAAAGAATCCTTTACGCCAGAGCCAAACATTTTTGAAGAGGTCGTTCTCATGGAGCGCAAATCATGATAAACTTCAAGGGTCAGCAATAAAGCGTCCTAAGTGCCCCCGGGACGGCAACTGCGACTACCAAACTGCCAACTGGTAACTGGCAACTGGCAACGGGCAACCATCAGGGCCAGAGCTCACGGAGAAGGCCACGTTACGCATACGCCCTGTTGAGCTTTGCATATATTAATTAATTATGAAGTTCATGCCGCAATCGCAATCGCAATGCAAATGTCTAAACAAACAGCGCAAATAAAAGCTCGACTCGACTCGGTAATTATTTAAATGCAAAAAAAAAGCAAAAAATATTTTAATCCATAAAGCAAACAAACACAAATCATTTCGATTTCGATTGCAACCCCCAGAAGTTTATATCAAAATTCTCATCTGGATTTAATAAATGCTGTTCGGTCAATGCCAAACCGTATCTCTAATAAATAAAAATCAGAATTTACTTATATGAATAAACGAACGAAAGAGCGAACGGAGAAGTGAATGATAAACACAAATTCGAGTATAACAAAAATAAAAAATATGAAATACAAGCATTCGACAATTCTTGCTGTCATGGCAACCGCACACAGAAGTTGCGCGAGCGGCAAAATTGGCACAAGCTTCAACTGTTACATGTTGTCTGAGTGTGCTCTGTATTAGTGTGTGTAAGTGTGTGTGAGAGAGTGTGTTACGGGGTATCCTGCTGGTAAGGATATGCACGATGATGCAGCCAAATACCGAAATTGCGCAACTATTATAAACGGAAATAATCACAAGTCAGTTGTGCTTATATAGCGGAAATTAAATATGTTTTGTTTTGTTTATGTCCCCTGCCCCTTTTTTTATCTCTTTGTCGCACAATGTACTGGACTTTTGTTGAAATTAGTTTGAGCTTAACAAATTCGAAGATTTTGTTCAGTCAATACCATCAATACAAATCAAACTAGAATTGAAAGTAGGACTGTGCCAAACATTAATGTGTCGACCATCGATTTCGTTTGTCGATATGTGCATATATCGATGTTTCCGATGTTTTTGGTGGAATCTATCAATCTTTTGTAAAACTCCCGAAACAATATTAAGACAAATTATCTTTATTAAATTAAGAAATTAATTTTAAAAATAAATAAAAGTTTAAAACCTTATATTACATCAGATATTACGGTTCATCAATCCATCGATGGTTTTTCCCAACATCGTTAATTTATTGTGAAAGCATGGCACTACATCGATATCAACTTTTTAACTACAAAAATAATTTTAAAGAAAACAATCCACTTTTATCAATTTTTATTTATTTTTTTTCGTTTTTATTCGCTTTTGTATTTGTTTTATTTCTTAATGTGGAGCACTGATTGTGCTTTATTTGTTGTTTGGCAATTGTTTAGCAATTTTATCTGTGGCTTATTTTGCAATTGAAATGCTGCTGTCGTTTTATGACCTTTTAAATGTAATTGCGTCACATTATGCAGATGTGTGTGCTCACTCACACTCAAACTTCCATATACTTGTGTGTAGTAGTTATTTGCTTGCCATAAATACTGTAAAGGGGCAATAAATGAATTGCCATTTCATTTGCAGTTCAAGTTTGCTCGTCTTCTAATGCCCATTTAGCATATGTGTTTCAATTCCCTTCTACTGCCTCTCTGGCTCTGTCTTTATGTATTCGCATTTGTAAATTTATCTTTTGTGCATCGTAAATCTTGCTGCCTTTTCAGCATTTTCACAAAATTTATTTCCTTATTAAAACTTTTTTATTTGATTTAATTCAGGCGCATGTGCAGAGCCGAGCCTCGCCTGGCCTGGCCAAGGCAGCCTCAGATCTCGATCCCAATCCCAATCCCAATTTCGACTTTTGGCAGAAGCCAATGCATATGGGCTAGGTAAATGCTCCTCCAAACACACACATACATGTAGAAGTGAATTGTGATATATATAACGAGTGTTTGTGAGCAGTCGAAGCTGGCATCTACCCTTTGCTCAAAGTCAAATAGTTTTTCGAAAAAGCATTCAACTTTATCGTGCGTTTCCTGGGAAATTAACATGCTGCCACATCCGTCCCCTCTCCCTTTGTCTGTGTGTGTAAATCGTTGCTGGTTCGTTTACCTCATCGACAGACGCACACATGCTCCCATAAAAATATCGTTTGTGAACTTAGACCTCTTCTTTTTCTCCCCTCTTCTACTGTGTCTGTGTGTGTGTGTGCTTGAGTATGTGGCCCAACGCACTAAACTTTTATTTTAGATTAAGTCAATTTGCCCAACCCACGGAAAGTATTTTTCATTTGGCTGACTGGCCTTTTTATTAACAAATTCGTTGCCTAGCCAAAAGCTGCGCATCAAACTATGCACGTCTGTTCTGTTTTGTTCTGTCCTGTCCTGTTCTCTTCGGTTGTTTTTTTCTCTCTTTCTTTGGGTTGATGCCATTATTATGTATACGTTACGTTACATTGCGCTACGTATACGCAGCGTGGTCTATTCTGGTCTCGACGGTGTAATCGGCAAAGTTAAATTTCGCACTTTTGCAGCCAAACTTCAACATTTGTGGCTGTCTCTCAGCCTCTTGCTCGTCCTCACCATTTTGGTTTCGGTTTTGATTTTGATTTTTCCAGCCGTATATTATCATCGAATTTTGCTTTTTATACCCGCTACCCATAGGGTAGAAGGGTATTATGACTTAGTGCCAACAGAAAATGTATGTAACAGGCAGAAGGAGGCATCTCCGACCCCATAAAGTATATATATTCTTGATCAGTGTCAACAGCCGAGACGATATAGCCATGTCCGTCTGTCCGTCTGTCCGACTGTCCGTCTGTCCGTCTGTCTGTCCGTATGAACACCTGGATCTCAGAGACTATAAGACATAGAGACACCAAATTTGGCAAAAAGATTCCTTCATACCCTACGCAGATCAAGTTTGTTTCAAAAATTGGATGCCACGCCCCCTTCGCCCACAATAAGCAATAATCTAGAAAAGTCAAGTTTTTTTTATGTAAATCGCGTATAACTCCAAAAGTTCTTTGTTTTTCTTTCATCTGCGCTTGGCACTCTTAATATACTCTGTAATTTTGGTACAAATCAGATAAGTAGAACAAAAGTTATTCGTTAAATTATTTATCAAAATTTTTGTGCCCAGTGCATATGGACGTATTAAGTGTGTGAATGACCTAGAGATATCAAATTTAATGACAGTATTCGTGTAGGTCTTACGCAGATCATGTTTGTTTTAGATTTTTGCCACGCTCCTTTCCGCCCCCAAAAACTTTAAAAGCCGTAATAATAGAGACCTAGAGCATTGAATTTTGGTATGCATAATAATAATTATATTCCCAATGACTCCTGTGAATTTGGTTGAGATCGAATGAAAAACATCGAAGTTATTAAAGAATCAATTTTATATGCAAAATTCAGTTGCAGCTGCTCGCGCTTTGTTTGTTTAGCTGACAGAGTGACCATGTCGGTATTTAATGGATTTAAAAAAAAATATCTATATACAAAAAAACAAATTTTAGTATATTCGGTGGTATATTTTTTGTTAAAATATCATTCAAGCTTTTTGTTTGCTCTCGAAATGGGTTGCGGGTATCATACGGTCGAGAACTCTCGACTGTAGCTTTCTTACTTGTTATTTTTTGTTTTACAAATTTCAGCGTGTTGATTTCTGTTTTGTGTGTGCGTCGGAGAGTAATTTGGGCCAGCAACTTTAAAGCACTTGCCATAAATTATGTGTTCGAAGCTGTCGGCACAGCCCTTTTCGCTCTGATTGCTTGATTTATCAGCTGTCTTTAGGCTAAAGACTTTATTGGAAAAGTTTGATTGGGAGCTCTCCCACTCCAACTGCAACCACATCGACCATGCCGCCTACTGCTTTCACTCTGATTACTTCATTTTGTTTTTTCGCTGTGTTCGATATAAAAATAAAAATGGAAAAAATACGACAACCGCCGAACCTGATTGACGTCAACTCGCCGTGCTCATAAATCAAAAATGCATATGCCAAAAAGGAGCAATTTTGAAATGTTTAAAAATGAATGACCCTACTTCGAGAGCGCTCCATCAGTAACTGAATACTCACATATATAAGCATCATTCGCTTACATATATGAATATTCAGTTCCTTTCCTGAATAAATCTATTATCTCACCATGCCAGCATGGTTTTATGCAATATAGATCTTCTACTATAAACTTTCTGGAGTACACTTCGTTGGTAATAAAAGGTTTCCAACACAAAATGCAAAATGTCGTTATCTATTCTGATTTCAGTAAAGCTTTTGACTCTGTTAACGACATAGTCTTCAAGTTATTTAAGGTTAATTCCGGTGTTCCTCAAGAGGGTCATCTTGGCATGGTCCCTTGTTATTTACATTGTTTATTAATGATCTTTCTGCCGTTATTAGATTTAGTCGCGCCTTAATGAATGCTGGTGATATCAAGCTCTTATCGTTTATCGTCAACTGAATCTTAAGCTGGCCGCAGGTGGCAATCTGATCTCGACAGCTTAAGTTTGAGAAACATATCTTGGCTATAACAAATCGTGCGATAGGTTACCTTAGTTGCATTAAGCGTTGTTTGAAAGAATTTAATGATCCCTTATCACAACACTGAAATTCTTTATACGTTACTTGTTTGTCTTATTCGTGAATATGGCTTTTAGTGCTAGCACTCCATCCTATCGTAGTAAACTTTCACTAATAAGTCTTCCCTTCCTTTCAGATCGTAATCTTTTTAAAAAACATAATTACGTCGTGAGATCGATTACCCTGATTTGGTTAGCCTAATTGATTTTAAGGTCCCAGTCAGAAATACAAGAATCTTTTTACCTCTATTCATAACCCTTTCCCTATTCTATGTACTAACTATAATAATTACTATTTTTAATAAATAATGATTCTTCTATATGTACTCCTTTATATTCATTCGTCTAGTATTTAACTTCTGAAATATATTTATATACATTTTAGCTACATGGTCGAGATCTTCTATTCCACACGCTAAGAGGTGCGCTAAGAATCTGAAGGTACGTTGAATGTTTACCTTAATTGAAGTTTATATATATGTATGTACATTCGAAATTATAATATATTAAAAGGAACGACTAATGAATGTGGCACAATAAATTTGTTGTAATCTCGAAGAACATAATAATCATAGAAGTACCCTGAAGTACTATAAGTGTATTTTTCTGCAAGCAGCTTATCTGATTTCCATTATGGCTTATATCTTCCGTAGAGAACGACAATTGTGTGTGTGTATGGCAAGAAATTGGATTATTAAAAAATGGTGGCAAGCGTCGTTATCGAAACAGCGATAAAATAAATACAACAGCAAATGCAAATGCGGCATGTAGAAACAGGCACGCGTAAATAAATATAAAATAAAAAACATACATAAAACGATAGCAGGATAAATGCAAGAAGAAGATGTGTGGGAGAAAGATCTACGGTGGCATTGTTGAATTTATTATCTGTTGCATAAATCAACGTTTTAATTATGTGGCAGCGCTGGCAGCCTTGGCCCATTCAAAGACAAGGCGCTCAACTGAGAAAAAGTACATAAAAATGTTAATTACCTGCAGACGGCAGAACAGAGACAGCTGTAGGAGCTGCTCCTAGAGGAGTTCTTGTACTCGTCAAAATTAGTGGTAAACAAACGCCGAGACATTGTCTTGGCAAGGGCAATGGAAATGGCGCAACGAGCTCTTTTAATTAGAGAAGCGCAAAAAATACCTAAAAATAACAAATCCTGACTAAGGAGACTCTGAAGCTGAAGCTCTATCTTTAGAAGCAGCTTTGCTACTAAATCTTTTTAATTCTAGCACAATTATCAACGCTTCTGACATATGCAATTGAATGTCTTCGTATTCTGCTTGGCCTTGGGTTCGGTCTTGGTCTTGGTCGTTTGGGGCGTGGCAACAGCTTGTAGCCAAGGCAGTTTTTGGGCCATAAGGTTGCGGTTGCCCCCAACAACACGGCTGGCATACTGTTTACTTGTTACGGCTCTTGTTTTGCTTGTTTACGGCCTTTTGTTGCTAATGATTGCCGCCAGTCGGCTACTGGCATCTGCCCCGCCCCTCGCTGCCTCTCCCACAACTGTGGGTGTGTGCGTGTGTGGGTGTGTGTGTGTGTGGTTGGCAGTTAGCATGTAGATGTCGGTCTATGCCGTGTGGTTTTTATATGAGATTTGCAAATTGCCTTTTATAATATTTAATAGGAGTGAGAGGAGCAAAGGCAGTTGACTTTGCACAGTTTTGTACTTTCATTTTATGATTTTTACAACGCTTTTATTACTTAATATGGCAAAGCAAATACTCTTGGCGCAAATTGTCGCCTTGTATGCCACATGCCACATGCCACATGCCACTTGCCATTTGGCTTCTACCAGCTGCTTACAATGTTTTCCGGGACACACTTTTAATAAAGGAAACTGTTTATAGCATTTTTGGGGACACTCATAGTGTTGGCTAATGTATCCTTAATACGTTTTAATATGCAATTAATGTGCTGTGTGCTTTTTAATGACAGCTCAGCCCATATTTATTTGTTTTCATAAATATAGAGCGACAGTTGCGGCATAAATCATACGCCCCATGTGCCCCAAAAGGCATATAAATCAACATGAATGTCACTGTGTCTTCACTCCAGCACTTTAGCTCTCCAGCAAATGCAATCCTTATCCGTTATTTTTTTCGGTCCTATTTGAGTTATAATTATCACGGACCAATGCCTTTTCTTTTCCCCAGTTCGCTTGAAGTGCCCAACTGTGCTCTCTCTGCTGCTCTGCTGCTCTGATTGAAAGTCTTTGAAGCTTGTGTGTGTGGGTTATTTTCGTGTAGTTGACACATTAATACAGGCAACAGAGTTAGATTTATGGTGCCGAGAAAGAGTACAAAAAAGTTGGGTGCCCAAACTAAACAAAGTCATATAAATAATAGGTCAGTGACAGCTGTTGCCCGGGCCTGACTAAATTACTTTATCAGCCAACCTATCAATACCAAATTGCACTCACTTAAAATGTGGCCCAGCTAAAATCTAAAAAAAGTAAATACTTTTGTATATACTACAACACATATACAAAGAAGGACTGTTGTCAGCTTGATTATCCCGACAAATTGGGGCCCTTTCTTAATGCCAAAGTCAAGCTAATGTGCACTCATTAGAGCCAGTCCACGTCCCAGGCTATTGTCCCTTTTTGCGTTGTCAATGTTCTCTTTAAGTTGTTGTCGTTGTTGCTGTTGTTGCATTGCTTCACGTTTTGTCGATGGGACCGGCAAAATGCTCGTAAAAAGAAAAATGAAAATAAAATAAATTTGAAAAACAGACAGAAAATTATGCAGCGATGCGTATAATTAATCTGTTAGCATTAATTGCGGCAAAGGCTGAAAACCGCAACGCTAGCACGCCAAATTGTGCACAGGGGAGGCGAGTGTAAGAGGGACAGAGGGGAGAAGGAGCGTCAAACGAAAAGAAAGCCTGAAATTATTTTAACGCTCAGCCAGCGATATAAACTAACCGACCGAGAGAGCTTCACTGGCTGCACTCACTCCGCAGGACTCTTCCCGAATCCTGTTGCGCCCCCCCTTGCTGTTGCTGTTTTGCTGTTTGGCTGTAAAGCCCGCACTTAACTGTCATTCGTAGCCAGTGGAGTGTGGCAGGCAAATATAAATCTGCGGCAAGGACAACGGTCTGCTCTCATTGAGAGCTCAGCTCAGCTCGTCCTCGGCTGATTGGCCCAACTAAATTTGCCTTAAATGCGCCTTTAAAGTTGTCCAACGACTGATGAACTGCTGTCGCTCTCCCTCCCCGTCTCTCTCTCTGTCGGAGTGTCAGTCGTTGTGTGTAATTAATTGCTGACCAAGTTGAGCACATGCCAACAGCCAAACACATTCTCATGCACACGGACACCACATCAGCTCACCTGGCAAGGAGCAAATAGCAAAGCTGGCCAGGTAAGAAAAACGACAGCACAATTTATAAAAGTCAACACTTAAGCACGTTTCAGCATTTGAGAGCAAGAGAACTAACGTCTCCGCCATCGCCATCGCCGTTGCCATCGCCTTCTCAGTCGTCTGCGAGAGCTTCACTTCATTTTATTATCAAGCGTATTTCTGCACGTAATTGTTTTGACGTCACTTTGCAAATTGTCCTTTTTTTCGCCAGCGCTGTTTATCTGCGCTATCGCCACGGCCATGTCATGACCTCTCCCCTGGCTGAATTGTGTTTCCATTTTTTATTTACTCATTGTATTATTCCTTTTGCCCAACTAGTTCATTAACAATGGTATTGCAATTAATTGCAAAACGCCCAACCTAATGACAAACAGTGGAAGACAAGGACAGAGAGAGAGAGGGAGAAAACAAGAGTCATTGCATGCAAACGAGCGAATAACACGCGCAGCAAACGACGCAATTCGGACGTGCACCAGACCACCTGGCGTATGGGCAATGTGGCCATGTGGCCATGTGGCAAGCAATTTGTAGCAACCGCAGCCAGATACAATTATCGGGCTATCTGGCATTGTCAATCATGATTTAGATCATTCAACTGACATTTTCATTGGGCCGCTTTGGCTTTAATTTCAACTTCGATTAGCCCGAATGCCTTGCAGGTTGTTGGTGTGAGGCTAATGGTTAATGGTTGTTTGCCAAATAATGGCCAGCTACGGGCTGATTTATTACGAGTAGTACTCACCCTCGGGCTGTTGTCAGTGCTGTCAGCCTTGTCAATGTTGATAATGCTGCAAGGAGGGGGAAATTTTAAAGATATTATTAGCATATTGTCAAAGTATGTATATCAAGTATGCTCGAATGTGAGCATTCAATGGGGCTAGACGGTATTCCCTTTAATTTACTAGAAGTTCAAAGGACCTGAAAACGTAAATAAAAGCCGTGTCCTCTTTACATGTCTGTTTTGTCTGCAGTGGCTGTTTGTTGTGTGTCTCCAGCTGTGCCCACGGGTAGACAGATTCTCACACACTCGCCTTGACTCGCCCCTCCCTCGACTCGCATACGCATCAATTGATATTGAACAGAGAACAGCTCGTTGATTGCCGCCTGCTGAGTCAGCCAAGTTAGCAGCAGCACAACAGCATCAACATCAACAGCAGATCGCATGTTATTGACATTAGCGACGAGAATCTCGGATTCGGAATCCGAATCTGAATGTGAATCTGTTGTGAGCCTTCGCCTTGCGTTGCCTTGCCTTGCCGGGGCTTAAGACCAATCAACGCTGCTAAAGTCACGCGAACACGAGACTAAATCAACGTCACGCCCTCATCATGCCCATCATTCACATCGGTCTCATCATCATCTGCCATCATCCGGGAAACTGGAATAGAGTTTTGCGACGTCATCGGTTTAGCGAGTCTGAGCATAAAGGGTTAATCCCTAAACTCAACCTCAGATTTGGCCTAGATGAACACATCTTTTGAATTCAGCAGCGTTTGGTATTTTAATTAAATATTAACGATTGCTTCTTTCAACCGAGTGTTTCAATAAATTATTGGAAATGTTATAGGCCTAGCAACAGCACCAGCAACAAGAAGAACAAAGCGAGTGTAGGGTGTAGAAAAAATGAAATAAATTAATTATGCTTGCCTGGCTGCCCGAAATGGAAGTGAAGTTTAGCGACAAGCCTTTGCAAATAATTAAAAAGGGACAAGAGCTGGCCAAATCTGAAAAAGTAATTATTTGGACCATTCTCCTGCCTTACTCCGTCTTAGCCCCTACCCACCTCCAACTCCGGCTCCCTCTCAGCTGTGTCCATGTCCGATGTATACAAATGGCGCAGGGGGAACGCAAAAACTTTTGCAGCGAATTAAAATTAATGAAAATAAATTTTCAAAATTGTTTTTCCAACCCCTTTTTTTGTGTGTGCATAGAAGGAAGGCAGGGGGGGGGGGGGGGCGAAGTTGACTCTTGAAAATGATTCGAGTGTAATAAAGCAAAGCAAAGGACGAAGGGTCGTCCTCTGCCCGTCATTCTCAACGGCCATTTGTAGGCATTGCCAATTGAGACTGAGGCGGAGGGAGGGCGAAGGATGCCTGCCGAACTGACTTGGCACATGAAAGCACTTAAGAAATTTAGTTCTTGTTCTCAATCTTGTATTTGAGGTCATTTTGTACCCCGGCGTGGGCCGCATCGACCTATCCCAATAACCGCCGCTGTTGCTGTTATTATTGTTGTTGTTGTTGTTCTCCTTCCTCTTGTCCTTGTTCTTCTTCTGTTCTGTTTCTGTTGCCTTTTCGCTTTGTTTGCCTGCCCGATCTGAGATCTCGGCCATTGGCTTTGTAAACAATTTTGATGCTAATCTTCAAGTTCATTTGCAATCGTATTAAACTAATTAAATATTCGATTAGCAAAAGGCAAAAGGCAATGACAATGGAAATGCTAACGACAAAAACAAAAGTGCAAAGCGCACTTAAACCTACTGATAAATTCAAATCCATTAATATTATGTGTTCACTTTTATTTCTTTTCCATTGTGCAGAAGTCACCACGAACCATGAGATCCACACAGTTTTTCTATACACTAACAAAGGGTAGTCTGAGTGTGTAGCGCATTTTGAAATATATGTTCACATATTTAATTTTATGTTTTCTTTAATTTGTTTATACACTTAAAAAATAATTGAAAGAGAAAACCTAAAGAGACCTTCAAATGAGGACATTTTGAAGAGTATCTTGTGTCCAGCTATAATTCCGCCCACAATTCCATGAGCTAATTGGCACTCTGATAATCCCACGTGTATGTGTGTTTTACCTCAGTATGTGTGGAAATGCGTTTGCTACATATGTATTAGTTTATTTCTCATGAACTTTTAATGCGACTTTGGCAAAAACGCGTTGCCATTTGTTTATTTAATTAAGCTCATTAAATGGGCAACGCTTTCGATAACCCTCCCCTTTGGCTTTTTCCCCTCCTCTCTTCCTCTGTGTTTCTGTCTTTCCGCCTCCTTCTATTTATCTCTCATGCTCGTCTGTCCATATGTTGCCGGGGCGTAGGACACACACTCCGACACTACATATGCATAATTAATGGCCGGCTTTTGTATCTTTCTGTTGATTATGAGCATATTGAGAATTGTGGCCATATTGTAACAGGAGTCGTCGTCGTTGTACTCGGCAATTCTTTTTGGGCTTTTTGGCCACCGACAGCATGCAGCATATGTTGGCATCAGGATTTTTTAGCCAGGCTGACATTTAAAACGCCTAATTAGCTGCGGGCTTCGTTGACCCCAATGCCAAAAGCAATGCCTTTTGTTGGGAGTGCTCGTTGTCAGTGTAATAAAGTTATTGGAGCATGAGACTGTCGCACACACACAGCACACTTGGAAGTGCTTATTATGCCGAGCTGAAGAGAAATTTAATTTATTCAAAATAACACACATTGTGCATCAACATGTCCTTGCCAAACTTTGACCACACACACAAAAATGTGTCCCCTATTCAAGTGAATGTGCCTTCTATGGGCGGCTTCTAATTTCCACGCATGAGCGCACTTTTGAGTATAATGTTATTTAAAAAAGGAACAGTCCGTAGCAGAAAAGACCTGACCAGATCCTTGACCATTCGAAACAGCCACATGCTCAATTTAATTTGAATTGTTACTCCCCCGACTTCTCCTACACCATCAGATAACCAGCAGAGGGGATATTTGATATGCGTGTGATTATCTTATTTATGTCGGCCACGCCCAATGCCACAGCAAAAGGTTAGCCAAAATAGATAGCGGTGAGCGGTGAGCGGTGAGCGGCGAGCGGTTGAAGTCCAAGTGCGAGGCTTATGCCCTGGCTGTGGGTCATAAATTAGTGCACTTCCTGCATGAATTTCATGGCGGGGCAACTCAAAATTATTGTAGCCCAACCGCCAAGCGCAGGCACAGGCACAGCTCAGCTAAGCCTAACTCGGAAATTATTGAACTTTATGAGCTCAGATTACCAGAGGCCCAGCACTGAGGAATGACAACCAGAAGCTTGTGCTTCAGCTTGGGTTCGGGCAGCTGGGCTAATTTATGGGCCTACGTGTGACTGACAAGTTTATGTTTTAATTTTTTGACCTCATAAATTCGCCAATACTTGCAGATTTCAAACTGGGTTATAAATTTTACGTGACCGGACTTTAAGACTCTTCAGACATTTCGGACGTTTCGGACATTTTCAGGCTCCCTTTTTTCCCTTTTGTTGGGATTCTGACTGGACTTTCACTGAGGTTCACGAGTTCCCTGCTGTAATAAACTAGACGCAGCTTTGCATCCTTTTTTCCGGTACAGAGTTATTAGGAATAAAGGCCGTCGAGCTATTAAATGCGAGGCAAATTAAAAATATACCCCTGATCACCCCGCTACACTGTAGAAAGGGCAACCGCAACGCCCACTTTGTGCTATTTATATGTAATCAGCGTCGAGTTAACTTCACATTTTATGCTCGTTTTTGCTCTGTCTCTTTGAAAATTGTTTGTAATGGCATTATGAACACTCGGCTGCATGTTGTATGTATGTTGTGCTGTCCAAAGCCAAAGCGAAAGCCAACGTTAACATTAAAGCCAGTGGCAAAGCCAGCGCAGAACCACTCGGCGTATACACAACATCGATTTTCTATGCTGCTGGCTAGGTATGTGTTAATGTAGCGCTCCTTAGACTGCGACTGCGACTTCCACTCGCCTTTGCTTTAATTTTTATTTATTTTAGAGCTATTTTTTGGACTTTTGTTTACTCTACGTTACAGCCATTAAATGAATTAATGTGTGGCGAGACCAAGAGCATGAGGTGAGAGCCAAAGCGAGAGCGAGAGCGTTGTATGTACACAACATACCATACACACTCCGGCTCCAGTCGCAGCCGGAATCAACACCGGAACGTGGCGAAATGGCCGCGCCAGGAATAGCAACAGTACAGCATCTCAGCATTTCAACTCGCTCTGAAATGTGTTTAAAAAGTTTGTTGGCTTTTTTTGTTTTTTGTATAAATTTGCAGACAGCCGGAAAAAACAGGCAGAGTTGAGTAAAAAGTGCGAGTGTGTTTTGCTTAGCCAACTTTGCTTAACTGAACTTCCATTTAGTTCACTCGCTCGCTCTCAGTCCGTCTGTTTGTCTGTTAAGGCCAAGTAAAAGGCTCTCAGCGACCAAGACCTTAAAGCATAAGGGGGAATTGAATTTGGCGGGGTTGTGTTTTTGTTTTCGAATTCGTACTCGTATTTTTTGTGTTTCCTGCCCTGCACTTTGGTAACATTTATCGTCGCCGGCTGCCAAGTTGCTTTGCTCATTGTGCCGGAATGACCAATTTTTGTGATTTTCAATTAAGTTAACTGAACAAGTGGTCAGTGCGGAGGGAGGGAGAGGGACAGGGCAGCAGACGCCTCCTGTCAGTCGTGCTGTATTTTTGTAACAGTTTAAACAGCTGCCGGCTGCAATTCCCATGTGCAACGTGCAACGTGCAACATGCTCTCTGCCCTCTTGCCACTTAGCCAAATCCCAATCACAGCCGAGGAGGGTCGACGACGACGTCAGTTGCCTGGACTGAGCACGTTGCTTTGCGGCTAGCCGAGAGCTCGGCACCATTAGCTTGGAAATTTATCTACATGCACTTGACAGGTGGCCAGCAGCTAGAAACAAGGCTTGATTTAGTTGGGTTTAGTTGAAGTTGCCCGGCCAAAGCCAAAGCAGCCACATTAAATTGGAGCGCAACAAAACGTCGGCGCCACTTGACGTGCCCCGTGTTCCATGTCGATGTCGATATCGATGCCGATGTCGAGTCCAGCTTCAGTATGCAGTCTGCACACGGACATGCAACATATCCATAGCTCACGGGTAATTGCGCCTGAACTCTGCGGCTCTGTACTCTCACTGTCCGTCTCTGTGACCAGCTAAGTGAGCTCGCTGGCAAATTGGCTAGAATTCAATAAGTTAATGCCCGCCATAGTCGCCTGATTGACAGCTGCAAGCTGGCCCAAACGTGACCCACTGTCAACTTCATTTAGTTTGACTTTGCATGCGCCGAGTGCTGCCATCAGCTCTGATTACATTAACCATTAAAATTTTGTGCTCTCTATGTAAGTTTTCTTCCTCGTTTCGTACGGGGAATGAAAGGACTAGTAAGTGAGCCCACGTTGTGGTAATAATTTCAGTCGGACTGTCGTAAAAAACAGGTTCCACTTCATTTGCCACAATCGGCAGCAAATAAAATCGACTTCAAATGCCATTTGTCCTTGTCAGCACACAATTTACGATTGACAAACGATGTGCGGCACCAGCCTCGCCTCCGCGCCTCCACGCCCGAAGAAAGCAATGCTCGTGTTGTCGTACTCGCAGTAATTCAATGCCAGCTGGAACATAACAAATGAGGGCAGCACTCTCGCCAAGAAGCAGAAGCAGAAGCAGCAACAGCAACAGTCGGCTGGCATCAAAAATAATACAAATTATGCGCGTGTCATAGCAACAGGGGTCGCCTTGTGGCTTTCAGGAGGGGCCAAGTCTATAATGCTTACAAACTGATAGTCACAGACTAAGACTTAGTCTGGGAGATACTTATGCATCGATTCATCAGCAGCCGCTTTAGCTCCTTTAGCTCCGCCTACACATGTGTTTGGCTATGCGCAAGTTGCGTTGACACACGTGTTGTCAGGGCAAGGACAAGGGGAGGGAGCGGAAGAGGGAGCGGGAGATGGGAAACCCTTTTAAGCTGTCAAGTGGAGTTTTTGTTTCCGGTCGCGTCTAATGAACGATGACACCGATTCACAAGGACGAGGCGAGAGCGAGAGCGCTCCACATGGAGTTTTCCCTTAGTCGTTCTCGCGACTCGCATATGATGAGTGAGGGGAGTTCGGAGGGGGAGGCGTCTTGTTCTTTTTTACAACTTGGATTTTTGCTCTGAAGTCGCCTGCGCTTCTGCATGTTTTCATACTCAATTAGCCTTGACAGTGATTAATATTGACTGTAATTTCATTAAATCGCCTTTTGATATGCCCCAAACAGCCAGAAAGCCAGGCAGCTGGGCTGCTGACCACGACTACGGCTGAGATCGTTCGTTCAGGCCATGACATAATTTCGTTACGATTTCGGCCTTTTGTGCTTCAATGCGAATGCATGTAAGTGTAAGCCTGTGTGTGTGTGTGTGTGTGTGTGTGTGCGAGAGAGATATATGAGTATGGCAGGCACTTTTGGGTTAAAAACCACTTGGGCTTGTGCCTGGGGTCATCATTAATTCGCATTGCATGCGCCTCAATTGAGCTCACTTTAAATTCTTATTAATGAGACGCCTTAATTATTTAAACAAAGTAACTATGAATACGGCTGAAATGGTATCTTTAACTTTGTGCTTACTTGTAATAAAGTAATATATTGCCTTGCCTTTTATTTTTAGCATGTAATTGGGCCAGTTCTTGGCATTCTATTCTCACATACCCGCATTCACACTCTGACCTGTCTCTGATGGACGCACTGAGTGTGATATTATAACTGCGACCTGGCTGCATACAAACAGACGGACAGAGGGACAGGCGAGTATTTGCGCTTGTTAGCTGTCAAAATAATTGACATAAATTGGCATGTGTCTTCGCAGTGGTTATTTACGAGCCACACGCATTCACACAGCAAACAAATGCCACGCACACAGAGAGCGATAGTGTTTTTTGGGAGAGTCTAGAGCAAGCGACACGCCTACAACTATAAATAAATAACAAAGGTGCTGATGGCTCCCCTTGCTCCGCTGTCAAATGAAGATAGGCATTTTTTTGTGGCACCCTCCTCACTCACACATACACACACACACACACACACACACACACAATTTATTTGAGGGTTTCTCTTAATGCCGTAAAGAAGCAATTGAAATATGTTGCACACTTCGAGGAGCATGCATAATAAAGTCAAGCATAATATATAGACTAATTTACCAGATATTTGCGCGCTGTCTCCGCTTCTATGAAGAAATTTTCTCGGCCGTATAAACTGGTTGAATTATGCGTTGAAGTTAACCCAACCTTACATGTATTTGCCTACATAAATTATGAATCGAGCGGCTGAAATATTTATTAATGAAATTGCTGGAAGCTGTTAAATATTTAGCTGCTGCTGCTGCTGCCAGCATAAACAAGTTAAAAAATGTGCGAGTGTCGAGAAGTCCCCTTAATTTTCATTATCCTAAATCTGGGAAAAGCTATGGGCAAAAGTCAGCCACCGAACGCAGTGTGTGTTATGAAATTCGCACAGTTCAATGTCATCGGCAATTTTGAGTTCATCAAAAATTTACGCGGCAGACTCAGCGACAAAAGATGCCAAGAATGCCAGGGTGCAAAACTCCGTTAATGGGCATAAATGTGGCAACAGACGCTGACAACGACGGAAGAATGAAGTTTAATGGGCGCACCAGCACAGCGAGGGTCCTTGCTATGGATCAAGGACATGTGTGCGCTTCCAGGAACTTAATGCACTTGGCAAAAAACTTGAGGAATTCAATGTTCGAAATTGGAAAACAAAAAAGAAAAAGCAAAGGACTAACGCGCTTCAGCAACAGCCAAACATTTTTAAAATTTAGGTAAACCGACTGCAGAAATGATCCATTTGCAGAATGGAGTCGAAAAATCTAGTTCCTTTTATCCAAATAATAATTTTTTCAGAGTGTATCTTATTGGCATGTGGTTTTTGTTTCCTGTGAGATACTTGTGTAGTGCTTTTGGGGCGGCTCACAGGCAGCATTATTAATAAGTACAGCGAAGAAACGTTCCGTATACGTGACATTTACGGAAATTTGATTGAAAAATATCGAACATACTTTTCGCCACTTTCTCTGCAAAGCTTTTGACTCTGTCGGCGCATAACATTTTCATTTGATGCGTAAAAAATGCGATGCGCGATATGCCAATTTCTGTCAAATAAGAAAACAGGCGACGCCAGCAGCCACCGTTGCCACAGTTGAGGCATGCCCCCAAGTCACGTAATGCCAGAGACCTCGTCCTGCATGTGTATTTTTTTCGGATTGTCATATTTCAGGGCGCACCTCTTGTGCTTGTATTAACAAATGTCATTGATATGTGCGTGTGTGTCTGGATGTGTGCGAAAATACGAGTTGCAAATGCGAAAAGGGATAACCCAGGGCATCTCTATCCCTGCCTGGAGGTCGGGCAGAGTAAGAGGAAGAGCAGACGTCAATGTCAGTCGATAGTCGACGGTCGACGGTGACAGTGGCTTTTGTTTGGCCAACAAGAGGCAGCTTGACCCACCTGCAACAACGCGTCGCTCGGCGTGCTGACAGTTCACAGATTTGCAGCAGTAGTTGACATTGATTCATCAAAAATTAATCGAATTCCCACTGGCAGCAGACGACTGAAGCTGAAGCTGTAGCTGTAGCTGTAGCTGTAGCTGAAGCGTGCCTCCATCCACCTGTCAATTGTCACGCAACACACTTTACATGTGAATGCGAGTGTGCATGTGTGCGTTGGTGTGTGTGTGACACCTGGACCAAGCGCTTTCACAATAATCGTGCTCCCTTTTGCATAATCCGTTTAAACAACAATTCGAAATGGATTTCGAAGGCCGAGGCAGAGGGACAGAGACGGAGGCAGAGGCAGAGGCAAAGACCCGAATTCATTGGCATTCCAAATAGACCCAATAAAGCCCTGCAGCAACCCACAGCTCCTAACTCCCGCTTCCAGAGGTGCTTCTGCCGCTCTGCATTGTGCAGTACGCATTATTTTGTGGCTTGCGGTTCAAAAGCGTAGCAGGCGGGGATGATTCGGCATTCGGCCGCAATAATATGACCCCTGCCCCATACACACACACACACACACACACACTCTCGGACTTGAATGCAATGCATTTTGCTGGATGGGATGCAATTAACTGCTTGTCCTTTGTGCCACATTCCAGCCGCCTGTTGCCCGACATTGTGACAGCGGCTTTTATATTATGCCATGTTTAAATGTGGCTTTGTAATTTCACTTTTAGAAAAATGAAAGCCTTCCAAGTCTGCCAATGTCCCTGGCCCGATGCCAACCAGGCAACTGACAGCGCTCAAAGCATTCAACAACCAACAAGCCACCCACCCACTCACTTAGTCACTCATTTATCACGGGTTGAAACCCAAGTGCTGCACTTTATTGTACATCAATATAGTCGTTGCCAATCAAAATGAGGATTTAAAACACTTGCAGCGTCGAGCATCTGTTGCCGACAGCAGAAGAGTTATTAAAACCGCAAGCTATGTACAATGAGCAAGCACATCACGGGATAAGATTTGCTTGATTTCGATTTTAAGCAACCACTAAGCTTTGGCCGGCTTTGACGACCGCAGTCGCAGTTGCAGTCTTCACACAAATTGGCCAGCCGTGGCGAATGGGTTTTATGCTCTATTTATTGGTAAATTGCCAAAGTTTGCACCTTGGCTCTATTAAATTGTGGGCGAGAAGGATAAGCAGAAGAAAAGTGTGTGCCTGGTTATGTGTGAAAGTGTGATAAGGTGTGTCCTTGAGCTCGTAAATATTTGTCAAGCTCATTCGCGGCTGGCAGTCATAACCCATAGCCCATAGTCCACATGGCGTATGAGTGTCGCAGTGGCGCTCATAAATTTTTGTCATAAATCCTTCCTCCCTTTCGTCCGCTTGCGGACAGGTGGGCTGAATAAGTGGACAGAGTTAGCAGCGGACCGCAAATGAGCTGTCAGTGCTAACAGTCTGTCTAACAGCCTCTGCCAGCCTCTGCTTCGTTCATCAGTCTCTGTCTCTGTCGGATTTATGCATGCAAAACTTTTGCCACCAGGAGACAGAGAGACAAGCAAATGCGCAGCTAGCGTCCTATGTATCTGTATCTATATAGTATTCCTGTGTGTCCTTTGACGGCTCGGCCCATCATCCTTTGTGCGTGTCAATAAATGAAGCGTGATTGATTACGTGGTAAAGTTTTTGGGCAAATTCCATTCCATGTTTATGACAAGCCAGTCAAAGGCACTGGAAGCGATCCAACTGACAGTCCAACTTCCAGGTGTGCGGGGGGGGATTAGAAGGCAGTGGGGAGTGGGTGGGTGCGAGAAATATGTGAGCTGAAACATTCTGTGAAGGTATATTGTTTGAATTTCGTGTATCTTTTTTTCGTGTGCTTGTTCTGGGCCCTCTTCGGCTATTGTTGGGCTCCTCTTCCCGCACCACCTGCCTGAGCTGCTTTGGGCTAAGCTGGGCGGGCGGGGTTGGTGGTGCGGTGGTGCGGTGGTGCTGCGCTTGCTGTTGTTACTGGCCGTGCCTGTCAAAATATTTTGTCAGCCATTTTTATGCAAATGAAATAAATTTTGCATAAAAAGTCAAACATCAACAGAGATTTATGACTTGTTGAAACTTTGGCATAATTTCATAAATATTTAAACCTTTTCGAGGGCCGCATTTCAGCAAACGGCAAAAATGTGTGCACGAGTGTTGCCCCCTCTTGTTGGATAACGAAAAAAAGGATGATTATGATTATGATTATGTGCAAATATTTGTGCTTATTACGCAGCCTGTCAGCACGACAGGACATCAAATTGTACTCGTAATGCAACAACGGCAACGCAAAAAATCAACAACAGGCTTGTTATGTATTGCCCCCTGCCTAATTAATGGTCAACAAAACGAGGGTTATCGGTTAACAATGTTAGCTACATAAGCACCCATGCAACGCCCCTCTAATTAACTTGATGAAGAAATCCTTTCAATTAGCAGACCAAAAATTCGATGCATCTGCCTACAATAAGTCGGTTTGCCACCCCGCCAAAGACAAAGCAACGTTTCTTGTCACATTTCATAAGATGATAAACTCGAGTTTCCTACTAATTTAAATAATCTGTGTTGCAAAATAGCTTAAATTCTACTGCCTAATTATTCGCTGATTTGCCGGGTCAATACTTGACATTTCGTTACATACAACCGTCTTGGCCTAACGACTTCTCAGAATTGCAAAGTAAACCATTCAATTTCTAGGAAAACAAAAGTCAAGTAAATAATAAATGAATTTTGCTAAAATTGCCATATTGAGGAACTTAATTTAGCATTTGTTGTGCCAGCTTATGGTTCCCAAGTACGAAGCGATGATGAGCTGAACGCAAGAAAAATTTGAACTGTAGTTGGCATGTCAGCATGACTCATTGTCGCAATAAAAAAGGCAGTTAGCGAAAAAGTAGAAAGTTTTTTCACAATTTTTTCATCATCCCATAAATTCTATGCGAACCAACTGATAGAAGCCAACTGCCTTTACTCCTTCACTAACTACGAGTATTGGCACGATTTGGTTTAAATATTAAGTAGCCGTCACGTGCTCGGGGTGTATGCAAGGATGTCACTTCAATTAATGAGCGCGTCGCTAATTGCGCACGGATTGCCAGTTGGCATCGGCATGCAATAACTCAATTGCAGTTGCAGTCAAGACAGGACTTTCAAGACTTTGGCCTTACCTATGTACAGGATTATGCACTCGCTGCTCCCTTGGAGGACACGCCAAAGACATGCGACCAAAAGCAATTGCGACACGCATTCGAGTTGCCGCAGCTGTTGTTCGGAGTCCGCCCCGATAACAGCCACGAAAGCTGCCATGAAGCTTCGCTTATCGGTCGTTAATTTATTTCGCTACTTTGATCCTGCACAGGGAGAGGCAAATTTGGCAGACAGGCAACTAACTTTTCATATAAATTTCACATTTTGAGCGACAGTCAGGAAGACATGGAACATTTATCTGGTCAATAAATTGCGCAACTTGTGATTCAAAATATTTTCCAAAAGAACTGTCAGGCTCAGCAGAAGGACAGGACGCATGTGGTTTCAATGTACGAGCGTTTATTTGTTTTTGTCTTGAACAACAAAGCAATAAGTGCCTTACAAAAAAGCCAAACCCGCGGAGTTTTCTCCTCTCGATTCCTAGAAGTAATAGTGCGGCGATTGCGGATTCGGGGTGGAGCTGGTGCGGCTGGTCAGAGCTTAGCTTCATGACAAGTGATTACATGATTGCCGTTCTGCTGCTTGGCAAAACTTCCTCCATATCCATGGCCAGAAAACAGAAAACAGAAACTGAGAAGCCAAAGTCAAGTCGTTGGTGTTGTTCTTTTCGTTCTGACATCTGATGTCGAGATAAGCATTTTGGGGTAACTACGACAACAGGGATAATTCGAGAACGAGACAACGACTATGCGAAAGTTATTTGAAATACGCTTAGCAACAACTTGTAATACTAAATGAAAATTAATGAATTTACGGCATAAGTACGCAGTTTGTTATAATGGGGATTTTCGTTAAAGTATATGTTAAAAAAAAGATCAAAATGATTGTAATTAATTATGTTGAATTAAAGTCAAAATGATTGTGGCTTAATTTAGAATTTGTCTATGCGTTTTATTAATTTACTTGCCAGCTTAACTTTGCGTCTCACAAAACAAACAACATAATTATTGCAATCAATAGGTGAGTTTCTATCAGGATTACAACAAACTTTCATGGTTGTGTACAAATTTCAGTCTAGTGCTGCCGTATATTTAACAAGAAAGGTACAGTCTAGAGTGCTCGTCTGTGAGATACCTGGGATACCCACCCATTTCGAGAAACCAAAAATATACCAAATAAGGATATTATATGTACAAATATCAATTTAAAAATATCCTAAACATATCAAACACGCCACATTATTACGCGTACCCAAACTGGAGACTTTTTCTGCCCAAATTACTGTTTTTTTTCGATTTGGGGGAGCGGAAGTGTGCCCAAAATATAAAACCCACTTGATCTGCGTGCAACAATAACACGTATGCATATATTTTCTGAAGGCACTACGTTTTATACCTTTAGGTATTCAACACTATTAATTTAAACGCCTGTTTAATTTGATATGAATGTTCAGTGGCAGTTTGAAGCAGTTTATTTAAAAGTTAATAAGAGCCATCTATGTTTTAAAACTGCAACTGGTTCGTATCCGTGTTGAATATTAGTTGCACATGCTGTTGGTTTGGGACTCGGTGAAGTGTATGACCAAAGAACATTCTTTGGTTAGTGGTATTAAATTGATCTTACTTTTAATTTAACAATTTAAATAGTTGGAATACGAATTTTGAAAAATTGCTATAAAAACGTAAAATACATTAACAAATGCTGTTTTATTGGGAATTGGCATATACATGTATGTTAAATAATGTTCAAGAATTTTGTCGACATTTTTCCGCTTAAGTAGCACTCACTAATTTCGTATTTCAACTTTGCAATTTGTGAGACATTTCATTTGCTTTTAGAAATGTTTCCGTACAGCGCCATGAAATTGTTTGGACGGCTTAGTTGCATGACTATGCGGGAGTCTGTGAGTGTGTGTGTGAGTATTTGCACCATTTGCCAATGGCAGCCATTGCTCTGCTTATGCTGCAAATACAAATACACAGCTCTGGCAGTCCTGACAGTCGCCCTGCTTATGCGAATACTTCTGCTTCTACTTAGGCTCCCCTCGACATTCCTTTGCCCCGCTGGCATTACGCTTTGTAGCTGTTGAGATTTTATAGCTTGCATTTGTTTCACGCTCACTCGACGTCAACGGCATTGGCACACATAGAAACAAACACACAAATGCCAACATTTGTGTTACTCACACACAACACTTATACACACTCATCGCACACACACACTTACTTGTGCTCACATGTGCATTCAATTTACGATGCGCTGCAAATGAAATTTTGTTTGTTTGTCGACATTTTGAACTTTCGTTTTGGCCCCGTTTTCAGTCGTTTCAACCACGTTGATGCTGCTGCTGCTGCTGCTGCTGCAATTTGCTGCGAACTTTGTTGGGTACTCGCAATCTTATGCATTATTGTTATGATGGCCCAAACAGCGCTAATGCAATTTTATGGCTCACCAGCAAAGTCAGAAATTATTGTAAATTGTTTATGCCAGATTGGTTCATTAATTTGCACTTACTCGTAACTCTGCAGCAATTTAGCCAAACTACATGGTCCAAAACTAAATAGCAAAGCGATGAAGGCAAAATTCTATTTGCAACTTTAAAGTAAATTGGATATTTTTTAAATGAAATGCTTTCGTGGCCTGTTTTAGTACCGAAAAGAAATAAAAAGGTATAGTAACAAATTAAGAATCAAATGTGACTCTAAAAGTATAACATTCTCTGTGGAAATCTGGAGCTTTGGCTGAATTTATAGCCCCGCTTCTCGTTAAGCTTTATGCTCAACTTCTCGTTTGACTTTTCTCGCACTCGCTGACCGATAAGTGAATGGAGCTCTGCTAATGGAGCGCCGTTAAACACGGCCTTTAAAGGAGCTTGGGTTCATCTCTCTTGACCAACTGCAAGTGCAAAAGTCATGAATAAATTTGAATGGTATGCATAAGTGAGAGCATTCACTTTCTTTCACTTAGACTCTCTCGTTGTGTCGTGGCTTGTGTTTTAGCATTTTATTTGTCATATTTTATACGCTGGGCTGCCACTTTATGCCATCTTTGGTGGCTCTTTAACGGCCGGAGCGCTTTAATTTATTGCTGCACGTCTTCACGTTGGCCCTGAGTGTCGTTTGCTATCATTTTTAGTGCCGACAAAATGCTGACGATGCCAGGCAACAGCATAATTGATGCCAATGCCAATGCCAATCCCATGCCCATACCATACCATACCCCTAATTCGAGTACCAGTCACCGTCTAAGTCTCGGCATGCCTGCTCTGCAGTTGATATATGCGTCGCACCAGCGACGTAATTGAGAGACGAGGCCACCTTCTCATTACTACTATTTTATCTGGTATCTGGTAGCTGGTAGCTGCTGGTGGGTGGGTGCGCTGATGATGGTGCTTGTCATTCTCCGTCAGGAAGTATCTCGTTGCCATTTGCATGGCCTCGCGTACGCATTAATCGCATAATTTACGCAAAGTGTTTGTCGCTGTTTAACCCGATAACTGGAAAATGGCGAAACGCGAAATTCAATTAAAGCTCTGCGACAGATGTCGTTTTTGTTGTTGTTGTTGTTTGTCATTATTGTTGTTGCTGCTCGTGGTACATGTCACTGTCAACCGCAAAGATGTTGATAAATTAAGTGCGGTGCAACGAAAGCCATTAGCAAATCCGAAGGCCTTTTCCGCTGCCTCCAGCGCAATGATAACTTTTTCGCCCCTTCTCGATTTTCTCTTTCTTTTTTGGCTCGCCTTGTCAGCGACACCTGCTGTGTGCGAGTGTGTGTGTCTGCATTTGAGTTATTTATTTTTTTGGCTTTGGCCAAAAATAAACTTACCAACTAAAAGCAAAAATAATTGCCTGCCTAGTTTTCTCGGGGCGAAAATCATCACGTGAGGGCTAAAGACAAATGCCAAGCCACATGCTATGAGTATATGCATGTGTGTATCTGTGTGTGCGTATGGGTTGTCAGTTGTCGGTTGTCAGTTGTCAGCTGGCATGTCCTTGATGTCCTGGCTCTGGCACATCAAAACAATCAAAATAATTACAACAATCATGAGAGCCATGCAGACAGTCATGGCCAGCACAAATATTTGTGAAAATTTTGGGAAACAAAACTTTGCATTTTTCCCCTCTAAACGCACAATTTATTTATTTATGTCGTCCCCGCTAAGGGAGCAAGAAAAACTTTATCAAATATGCAAATGACACATTTGGTGCTGCGAGTAGTTGGAGGGAGTCGGTGACAGAAATTAAGCATCATAAAAACAACACAAAAAAAGTGAAGAGGTTGGGGAGGCCAAGAGGTAGGTTCGCGGAAAAATTAAAAGAAAAATTTGACATGCGAGCGAGGGCGAAGGCAGAAGGTAGAGGCACGCCATCAGCGGCCGTTCGACAAGTCAAGGTGCGTGCCACAACGTAAGGCACAACAACGTTGGCTGCCACACACCTTCCTCGCATAATTGCCGTCGGTTACGGCCTCCTACGCCCCTGCCGAAATTGATCAAAGGAATGCGTGTGGAACGTGGCTGCCTTCCCTCAGCTATGCTGCATACTCTCAGCTTTCATGTGGCTATGTGGCTTTAGCTATTGCCTCCGACTGTGGCTGTGGCTATGGCTGTGTCGCCTCTTCTGAGTTAGACCTACTCGCAAAAGGACAAATAACTTGAGGGCAACTTTAAAACCTGTCTCACACGTGCCACATCTGGTGCAATATAAATGTACGAATATACCAAATAATGTTGTGCCTACGCCCCAAATCCCCGTGGGCTTTCTTTCTGCCCGGTATAATCAATGGCATACAAATAATTTCCGCCCCACGGTTCAATCGCAAAGCGGCAGTAAAATCCTCAAAATCACAACAACACGCGTATGCTGGTGCTTCAACTCCAAAGGAAATACTCCAGACGCAACCTCAACGTGGTTTTTTCAACATGTTGACGCTGCTGCAGCTGTTGTTATTGCTGTTGTTGGGTTTGGTATTTTGTGGGCCTGCGGCCATTTTTATTGAACAATTCTGGACTCTAGATGTGGATAAGTATTTTGCAAAAATAAAAGTACTTGGCAAGGAGAGATGGCAACCGACAGACACCCTAGTCAAGCGGTTTTCAAGTCTTTTCTTGCACTCTTCAACTAATTAAGTTGTCTAGTAATCCAAACATATTCATGATTTATTAAACAGGGTAAGTGGAGTAAGTGTAGTGAGGGACACCATTAAATAAATTTACAGTTCATTCATCGGTTGAGCGTATTTCCACTTCTATCTCTCTTTCAAACAATAGTGCTGTAAAAACATCGATGGAAGCATCGATATCGATGTTTCCTCTATCGATGTTTCTGATGTCCATCAATACTACCCCACATGCAGGGTATACAGAGCAGCTTTAGCTGTTGCTGCCAGGAATTCAATTTTGGCTGTGCAATATTTTTAGAAATTTTCGTGCTCTTCTTGTGCTGGCACATTTTCAATATTTATGCTGTCAAAGTCATGCAAAGAAATAAACAATCTGGGAAAGCTTGGATCCAGCTCCAGGACAATACTCCGACCAAGTGTGTGTCTGTGTGTGTGGATACACTGTATGTGGTATGTATCTTTGGGCGGCTGCATTGTGAATTAATATCTGATGCCGTTTAATGGAACCACTCAAACGTACAACAATTGCTGTTAAATCAAAGGCCGTTTCAGCATTGTTTTTATGCCCGCAGAGCATAAAATCGTGTTGCGGAATATCAATAAATAACACTTTATACAACCTGTAAAAAACCAAAGGAATGAAAAACGCGATCGAAAAAACAAAAGCTGCGGAAATTGCTTAATAAGCAGCGCAGCTGTCAGCACATTGACAGGCCCCAAAAAGAGGCTCCCAAATGCTGACCATCAAAAGTAATGGCCGGCATGCAGCGCTATCAATTTCTAGTTGACTGATCTAAGCAGTCGAAAGTGCTCGGCAAATGGCGAGTGCTATAAACAATAAAAATGGACGAGAGTATAAAGCGCAGCTGGAGAAGCGTCACCACAAGCATCGCCGCCATGAGCACCACTTAAAATGACCCGAAATCAAGGTAAAGCGAATTCATTTTGTTGCGGCTTCAAGCACTCGAGGGGCAGGTAGAGGCAGGCAAATTAATTCGGAGTTGCCTCGAAAAGGCTGCCCCAGGCAACCCTCGACCAACATCTTGATGGTAACGGACTTTTTGTATTATCGCCAACGCAATTTGCGCCTCATGGAAAATTGAATGGCAACCAAGCGACCAACAAGCAGCAGCACCAGACGCACGTCGCTTCCTCGTTTATGTGTCCGCAAATTGCAGCTGCTGCCTCGGGTTCTTGACAATAATCAAAATACAAACAGCAATGCCAGCAACAGCATCGAGCCGACAGGGAGCGGGCAGCAATATGCGACGACAGCAATAGCTACGCTGGGGTTTGAGGCTTGGGGAAGCGTATCTAAAGCCATGTCAGCTGGCTGCTGCCGCTGTTGCCTGGGTCTCATACTAATTGCTTTCAATTTAATGAAAATTTTAATAGAAAAGCGCTTTGGCTGCCAAAAATTGTCGCCATCGCCATCGCCATCGTCGGCGTTGCACGCTCGCCTGCCACATGCCGCATGCCGCATGCCTCGAGTTGGCAGCCCGTGCCTGTGCCTGTGCCGTAAGCTGTTGTCGCTTCCATCGCTGTGGCGTGCACAAAATATATAAAAGACGCAACCTAGGACAATTTCAAGGAGAGAGCGAGAGAGGGAGAGGGTGACAACAATTGCGGCAAAACAATTTGCACTTTATATTGTGCATGGAATTTATTTGGCACACACGCACGCACACTACTGCAGACAGACTCTTACGTGTTGATAATCAAAAGTTTACATTTTCGGGCATGTGAAACTGCATTTCATTTAAGTTTCGTATTTGCATTGGGTGTGCAAAGTTTTGGGCCCTGCCGCATGCCGAATGCCTTAAAGCAGGACAAAACACAGCCAAAAACAGAAACAAAAACAGAATCGAGAAACTAGAAACTGGTAACTGGAAACAACAACGACAACAAGGAGATTGAGCAGAAGAACGACAAGCATTCTGTTGCAGAGCTTATGTCTCGCTTGAGTGTCACAGTGCCTGCTTTTAGGTGCTTAAGCGTGATTGAAGGCAACGCTTTCTGCAGATCCTTCCTGCAGATCCTTCCTTCTCTCTGTTCCTCAGTCTGCGTCACATCAGCGAGCTGCCAAACCGATGGAAACTGCTTTCAAATTGATTTCAATTGCTGCGCAGAGCCGTCTAAAGCAGTTTGAAGTGTGTCTCACAATTCGCCTTCACATTCGCATTCCTCCTCCTCGTCCTCTGCAGCTGGCTCAATCTCTCAAATTACATTGCATACCCGCAGGTGGCATTTTTCGCACCTCTTACAACACCTTGCTCAATTTGCTGCTGCGCTTCAAATCTGACTGACCACTCAGCTAATGAAGAGACAACAACGACAGCAGAGGAGAATGATACCCCAGAATGTACATTGTGATTTGTTATTGTTGATTCTCTCGCAAAGGGCGAGCCAAATTGTCAGCCATAATTCTTTGGCATGGCTCATTCGCGCTTCTACGAAGCCAATAAACAATGACGAATCACTTATAAATTGTTGCCATATTTCTGGAATGACGCAAGATATTTACTATATCGACAGAGCCTCTCCTCTCCTCTGTTGCCCCTTCTCGCAAGTGTGAAAATTGAAATTGATGTTGTTGCTGCTGCTGCTGCTTCGATTGCTTTTGACTTGTCGCAGCTAATGCTAAATGGGTGACTGCCCCGCAACACCCCCTTGAACACCACTCAACTTTGTTGTTTATTTACGAACATTAACAAAATAAATGACATGCAAATAACAAAAAACACAACAAAAGCGACTGCAAAACGCCAAAAGAAAAGTTTAAATAGACAAATTATTGTGCTGGCAACGGAAGCAGAAGCAGAAGCAGAGAAGAAAGAAGCGGCAAGCGGTGAAGAGGGTGTGTCTGAATCGCTAATGGTATTGAGCTTCTGGGCCCACAATTGACAAACGCTTAACGCAATTCATTCTCGAGCGGAGCGGAGAACAAATTGGCTGCCGAGGTATTTTTAATTTTGCACCCAAATGAGTTGAGATTCTTCTTTAATTTTCCGTTGATTGCTTTTTCCAATTCTCTTTACGGCAGCAGCAGTCTGTCATTGAGTCAGTTTTAGCCCAGTTCAGCTTGATTTGATATTGGCTAAATGTTGATGTTGGTCAGGTCACGTAATTAACGACAAGTTTATTAATCGCCGTTCGCTGAATGCTTTTGCTGAGTTCGCAAGCTGCCTAATTAAGTCAAATTGGTGGCACAATTGGAAATGTTATTAAATGAGTTTTTCTTCGCGTTTTTTTTTTGTTTTTTGTCCGTTCTATTTTTAAATATGCGTTGTGGGACGGCTGACGTTGAAGCACGTGCAAATGAGGCAATACCAAACCCAAACAAAGTCAAACCCCTTTGCCCCGCTCCCCGCACTCCTTAGATTCGACACTCAAAGTGAGAATGCGGCAAGTGTTTGCTGGCTGCTGACGTTGGCTTTGCTCTCAGGTTGTGGCAGAGGGACAGGCACAGGGGCGGGGGGAGAGGGAATTGTGATGGCTCGAAGCGAGTTTCCTCTCAATGTTGCCGTTTGGCATTTGGCTTTGTGGTAAAAGTGTTGAAGGCCTGCCGCTGCCGTTGACAGCCATCCAACCAGCCAGCCACGTTCTATGTGGCCCAAGTATTTTCCAAAATTTTATAATAATTATAATTTTGTGTGTATATTTGCATGTTTAGCTGATAGCTGAGACCAGAGGGGAGAGCTGAGAAGCGGTTGCTGGTTTCGGCTTGCGGGTTGCGGGCTGCGGGCTGACTCTGAGTCTGTGGGGCATGGAATGGGAATGTGACTGTAAATTTGTGGATGCTGTGCGTCGCAAGCCAAGTTGTGTCGGGCAAAAAGTTGTGCGAGCGAGCTTTATGAAATATTTGTGGCAGGATGCGTGGCAGGTACCGTTTAGCGTTACCTTTCCCCTTCACTTCCCCCAGTCACTGCTGATTATTCTCAGTGCGTTTCTTTCGGTAACATCATTAAGCTACATGTTCAACAATTTTAATGAAAATTATAACAATTTTAAGTGCGTGTGGTGCGCACTTTCTGCTTGACAAGCTCAATAATTGTACACACACTCGCCTGTTTCGTGAATTATTTATGTTCTGCTTGCCAGCTGATATAATTAAAATTACAAGAAAGCAGCCAAGCACACCACTTGGTTATCGACTTTCACAAGCATATTCATTTCATATTCATGCCTAATCACCAAAAGACTTTTCCCAATTAAATTACAGTTTTCATGTATGCAAGTGTGTATCTCTGACCTTAGGCAAGATTATTTGCAACATGCACTCACACAAACACACTCTGTTCGATGTAACAGTAGTTTGGAAACATTAAAGCAATCTAGATAAATCTGTATAAATTATGTTTTAATAATATATGACACGAAAATACCTTGAAATTCTTGCAACAACAAAAGATTTATTGTTCTAAAATCTGTTTGGATAAAACTTTTGCAGCAAGATGTGGGCATTTTGTACATTTTGTACATTTTTGGGCAGCCAGGCGTGTGCTAAAGATAAAAATTAATCGCAGCTGGCTTCAAGTTTTCACTTGCTCCACTCTTTTGGGATAACATTTTTAAGCTGGCCAAAGTAGGTGCAAGTGTTACGGCAAATAAACCTATTATCTTTGGCTATAATCGCAGTGCAAACTTTGAAACTTGTTTCATATTTTAATCAATAGCCAAGTTTCACTGCGGAGCCTGGAAAATGCTTAAGAAATAGCGTGTCTCAAGAAGCCGAACAATTTCCATTAATGTTGCATAATCTACCAGTGTTGTGAGCTCTCAGCTGGGAGAGAGCAAGTGTTGCTTGCAATTGACATTATGTCAAAGGGCAGCGCACAATGGGGAGACATGTGTGAGAGCATTTTGAACAACTACTACTACTAGCACTACTTATTGTTGTTCTTATTGTTTTAATGCTGAGCGATAAATCGAAAAGTAAGCAAGCGTAAGCAACAATAGCGATAGAGTGAGCCACGAGGGCTGCACGACATTGTAGGCAATGCCAAGGCGACTATCAGTTGCAGACAGTCGTAAATGGGTAAGTTTACAATGCCATCTTTTAAAATACTCGTAGAATACAATAGCAACAGCAATGGCAACAGCAAATCCTTGTCGCACATTTCGCATGGCTTTATGTGGGCAGCTGCGATTGAAAAATGCTCTCGCTTTGTTTCGTTTCATTTCGTTTTTATATTTGTGAAAACTCGTAACCCGGCACACAGCAGCAGCAGCTCAAACACAATGTCACAATGCTCTCTCAGGCATTCGCAGTACTTTTCATTCAATTTTCAACATGCTTACGATGTTGTTAGTTGCCAGTCAACCTCCTCCCTCCGCCGACCTCCCCTTTTTGGCTGGCCGTGTTTAATGTCACGTATTTGATCAGAAAATTAAGGATCAAAAAGGCATTTGTGTAAGCATCTGAAAATGTTGTGATTTATTGCTCTAAAGCGTTTGCAAGTAACTCTCCTGGCCAGCACATACAGTCATATATATTTGTATGTACGTCTGTGTGTGTGTGTAGTGCTGTGTGCACGTGTGTGTGTGTGTGTGTGTGTGTCGTGCCTGCTGCCTGTCCTTATGATGAACGACTCAAAGCAGCTGCTGGCTTGAGCCCTTCTCTGTTGCCGCCTGTTTAGTTTAAAACTGGGACGTGTACAATTTAATTTAATCTTTGGATTTTCTTTTGTGCACTTTCCCCTCTTTTAGCCCCCTCACCCACCGTCTGCTGCTGGGTTTTGCCGACTTGGCCAAGACGACACACATAAATTGTGCACATGACTTGGGCGCCACAGCAACGGCAGCAAAGAACGACAACTATTAGGAAGAAGAGCTCTGAACGAAAAAGGGACATTGCAACTTTTCATTTTAAGCAGCAAAACAAACTTTACTCATACAATATAATAAAATGGCATTTATTATTCATACTCGTTGTGTGATTAATTAAATTACATTTAATTACTTACTCTAGTTTTTCGCTTTGTCACTGCCTGTCACAGCCAATTTGCTAATTATGGAAGTCAACTTACCTGTGGAAAAATGAAACATAGGACGAGATATATTTGTGGATTAGTTTGATATTAGTTGAGCCACAGTCGAATATTTTAATTAGAAAATTAATTTTACAGCTCACACTTATATGCTCGTGCACATGATCGGGGACGAACGCTCTCAACGATGAAAAGTCAATTTAATTTTGCTGAAAGCTATTGCTTTCCCTGGCACGTACAACAATTTGAAATGAGACAAGTTGATACAGCGGCAACAACAACTGTTTCAGATGGCTAAATTTAATAAATGTTCCACGTATCTGACATGAAGCTACGCACTCATGCATTCACATGCGCACATTTATTTCCAAATACTTATATTTAATATGATATCGAACTATGGAGCTTATTAAAAAAAAACGCCTGTCAGCGCAGCGTGGTCCTGTCAGCGAGCACTCAATGCACAATTTATTTGGCATTCGGAAAACTGTTAATGAATTTCGTTCAATTAAATTGCAGCATCAACGCAATATTCACTATTTATGCTAATCGAAAGGGCAATAAAAATTTCATTTCCCTACTTGCCATGCAATGAAATAAACTCCATTACATTTTTCAATTTCACAAAATGTTTTTGTGGTTTGCAATTATATGATTTACACTCTCAGCACCGAAGACATCCCGCAGGCTATAATCAGCAGGAACAGGGTACATTTTGCATATTGGTGTGTGAAATGTATATGGAAAAGTCTAAATGCTGTAAATGTAATTTGTAAGAGCAAAATGTTGTTATATGTGTTATAATTTGCGCTTTGCTTACGCATCATGCACATTATGAGCTCTGACCACAATTCAGCGCACAAATAAAGTGCGAGAGGGGCGCATTAATATGTATATACAAAATAAATACAAATACAGGGCGTATACTTAATCTGCGCAACGGTCACGGCTCTGAACAGTCGCCCAGCCCAGCCCAGCCGCCGCACAAAAGCGCCGTCGGTTATTTTTGCTCTTTATGTCAAATGAAGCGTGCAAATGCCACAAACGCCCCCAAAACGAAGCGCACATTAAATGCGCAGCCCAAAAACATGCGCTGCAGGCGCTCGCCAAGGATCAGGCTAGCACCAAGGACCAAGACACACACACACACACACGCTGTATGTATGTTGTGGCGCTTCATAAGTGACCAGGACAAGCGTTTCTTGATAAAGTCGTCAGCAGCAGCAGCAGCAACAGCGCGGCAAAAGCAAATCGATGAAACGAAGTTAAGGCGCAAAAATAAAAATATAATTTTCGCAGTCACACAAATCGCTTGAGAATGAAATTCTCGCTGCGAGAGCATCCCGAAAACGAGGCGAAATGAAACGGGGTCGTTTATGGCTGAGCATTGCGATTTCCGACTCATTTACCATCCAGCCAGCCAGGGTCTTTCTGTGAATGTAAAATTCATTTACGTTCCTTTGTGTAAATTTCTGGCAGCTGCCTTCGCAGCTTCTCCCCCAACTACTTTTCCCCTGATGCTGGCGCTCGCTTCGATTGTGGTTAATTAATTAGACGCACGTGACGTTCAATTCAGCGTTTATGGATTTCAATTTGAATTTTATTTCAATGCCCCGTCCAGTCATTAAATTTGTAGCTGCACTAAAAATTGATGGGCACCAAGAATATATAATAAGAGCATAAATCAAATTGGGGCTCAGTGTTTAATAACAAAATAATGCGCTAGAACTATTTTTGCTTTTTGTTTATTATTTATTCTTTTTGTGTGATTTATTTCGCGGCAAATGAATTATGCACAAAGCCCGGCAACAGAGCACAGAGCAGAGCAAAGCCAACACTCATGCAATTTAACAATGAGCAATGAACAAAGAGTTGTTGTTGTTGTGCAGTTATTGTTGTTGCTGGTTTTGTTTATGTGCATGTTTAGCATGCGCTGTGGGCGGTCCGCTCATAATCGAATTAGTTGCAATAAAGCAAAAAATTAATTTCCGCACTGCGGGCCGCTAAGCAACAATAATGAAGCGAGAGCCAACAGTGCCAGCTGAAAAGTATGCTACGCCCCAAATGATTTATGCGCCATGCGCCATGGTTGTTGTGGATGTTGTTGTTGCAGTTTATAGCCTCGGCGACTGGCCATTCGACTATTCGGTGTAGTAGCACATTTATCTGCGTGCCTTTTTTCCAGTACATAAAATCAGGTCTGCTAGGTCCACTCTGATGGCAATCAGTTCACGTTGAAAGTGAAAGAGAGATAATAAAATGAAAGCATAAAGAATGCAGCATAAAAGGATAACGGCATAAGCACATGATATACGCTTTTATCTTGAATGAAGTTATTCCCTGGTAAATATGACGACGACTGTGAGAATGTAGACGACAGAGACCACCAGAGGACCGATTGCCAGCCGCCAACCGACGGCTCCCGCAAACTACAAACAACAAACAACAAGCAAACAGACCGCCAGATCAGATAAAAGCGATTTCCTGACTGGGGAATAAAAGCACACAAATACGTTGACGTCTTGCGGTCTGGCTGTGGACCAAAACAATGCTGCTGAAAAGGAGGCAGCTGCAGCAGCATTCAACATATTCACAGCTCCAACTCAGAGCTACTCCTCGCACTTCACACTTTGGCGTAGGCGACGCACACAAATTCAATTTTCTTGGCCTAGTGGCGCACTCTCTGCGTGCAAAGCAAACTCATCCGGCTAAGCTTTTGTCTAAGTGCGCGCGTGTGTGTGTGTGTGTGGGTGTGAGTGAGTGTTTGAAATACTCTGTGCATTATATGGCAGCGTATTTATGCCAAAAAGCTTTGGCATGCCTCGCATACGCTCAATAGCATCTTTATGCCAACGCCAACGCCAACGCCATCGCTTCTCAGGCACAGTTCGCATATTTGCAAAGTTCCACAGCATACTTTCAGGCGGCAGTCGAAATAGCTCTGCAGTAGAAAAGAGACGGCACGAGGGCCATGGCAAATCCGGCAAAGACATCGACATCACGAGCATCAGCATCAGCATTTGGCATCTCGATAACTCGGCTCGACAACTCGTCTGCCGCCTGTTCTCTTGAATTTTGAAAACTTTTGCCGATTGCATGAAGTACGAGTATGCACAATATATGTATGTGTGTGTGTGTTCAGTTTATTTGCTGCATAACGTAACGAAAGCGATGCCGATGCTGATGTTGTGTTGATATTCTCCATTGTGCCTGGTGCACAGACAGCCATGCCAGAGGCACTCAAATGTATTGCCAACAGTAGCCGTAATGTTCTCTATTGCTTCAGCTTAATAGCCAATGCCCCAGCGGGCAACCATTTGCCATATTTCTTAAGCCTTTTGCTTCTGCTTTTGAATGGTTGCTGGCACTCTTACACGATATGGGTGTCTGTTTATCATCGCAGCACCAACAGCAACGCAGATCAGACTCAGTCAGTCAGTGCTCGGTAGTTCACTTACTTTTGAGTCATTCAGCCCAGTGCCGGAGGCTGTAACACACTTTAAAATCCACCAGGCAGCAGTTAAAAACTTTAGGCCAAAGGGGTCTCTTTTAAGCTCCCTATACAAATCCCACATGCCCCAAAGTGCTATTACTGAAATTGAAGACATCTATAAGTTTTTCTTCGCTCCTTTTCGGGTTTCCTTTTGCTCTCCATTCATTTACTTCGCCTTTCGCATTTTTTGCGCCCTTCTTTCCGTTCGTTCATATGTGCGTGCTGTCGCTCTCAGCAACGCTTTTATGGTAATGAGCTCACATTACAAGCGGCAACCAGAAATGGCAAAGAGCGACGAAACATTTTGACATGACGCCTTTTTGATAGACGCAAAAAGTGTCGCCGAGGGTCGTTCGAAGTGTTCAAGGATGCCGCAACTAATTGCCAACAGCAGCCAGTAGAACTGAAAAGACAACCCTCGCGGTAAAGTTTCTCACTTCGCACTTCGCACTCGCCTCGCTTTTAGCCTTATCGCATAACAGCAAATGAATCGCACTCTGCGACGTGGCCGGAACAGAAGCTGGAGCTGGAGCTGGATCCATTGCATATTAAAGGCAGAGCTGCTGCAGCGTGTAAAATGTTTATTTCCGTAATTGAACTTAAGCTTAGCTGTCTCGGCGCTTCTGTTAAATTGTTTAATGGAAAGATGAAGCAACTGAAAGCACACATCTTCAGCTTCAATGCGTCCTGCACTCACACACACATACGCAGTGACAAGAGCGCTTTGCCCCTGGACTGGCAAACAGACACGCCTATTACGCCCAGTCACACCTGCCTGATTGTCGAGTGCTTTAGGCACGAGTACTCGCTTATTCTTTTTGTTTTCCCTCATTCTAGTTTCACTTCTATGCATTTCATTTGTGCCATTTCGCGTGGCAACTTTCTCTATGCCTCTTTTTCCGCTATTGTTGCTGTTGCTGTTGTTGTTGTCGCGTCGCGTCGCTTAAAGCGTGAGAAAAAAGGGGGAAAGCGGCGGAATTTAAAATCTTGATGTTGTGCTCATTTTGGCTCGGCATTGTTTTTATTATTGTTGGCACTTACATGTTTTTATTTGTGTGCGCCTCTCTCTCGCCCAACTTGATCCTTGCGGCACAGGACCTTGAACTCGCTGCGGCGCTAACGAGTTACAACAACAACAGAAGCAACAACAATAAGAGTAGGAGCCATAAAAGCGTGTGGGCTGCAAATATTTCATATTTATTTTACGTACTTTTTTGAGTGCCCATAAAAATGTTGTGCGAGCATGACTGACTGTCTCTGTATATGTATACTGTATCTGTATGTGTGTCTCTTACATTACGCCTGATTTACTTACTAAGTTTTAATTGAATTTGGCAAAACTTTAAATGCCAAAAATTGCTGCCATACGATGCGATGCGAAGAGATCATATTATTGAATTCATTCAACGACAATTGTCAAGTGCCCTGCTTGCTGTTCGGTCAACTCTGTTGTGCTGTAAATTTCAATTTCAATTGAAAATTCAAATTCATTTTTGCAGTATTTTATGCAAAGCACAAACCACCACCCACCAACAAAAAACTAGCAGAGAAACTCGATTACGTACGAGCGAACACGAATAGCTATAAGCCATATTAGACGAGTCATGATCAGCACGCTGCCATTATGTGTGTCCGCTTGGCAAGGCAAAATTAATAATAAAAAATATATAAAGGAATTTATATATACATATACATATAAGCAGAAAATCAGTGTCAATCAGAAAATGTATGTAGCGTAGTGTAGGACTTATTTAAGCATATCCATCTTTATAAGTGTTTGCTTGACTGAACTGGACGCTGAAAACAAAATCCAAGGCACATTTGTATGTAAAACATTATCAGACAACAAAGGAATGAAAAGGGAGATAAGAAACAGGAGCTAAGAGGAAGAAAGGAGGAATAGGAGGTGGAGAAGAGAGACAGTTTCTCAGTTGTTGTGCTGTCGTTTGTTCTGCTTTGCCCCGAAAATAGCTTCAATAAAAACACAAAGTAAACGAAATGCAAAGACACATAGAGAAGTGTTTTGGCCGGGAGTCAGGTTAGGAAAAACAAAAAAGAATACGATGCATATAGATGGCAAATGTATATGTGTGTGTGTGTGTGTGTGTTACATGGGGTAATTCTTAGTTAACGAGCAAGTAGGAACGTATTCACGCTTTGCTTAATCCCCCAGGGAACGCTCTCCGCCTCCTGCCACATTCTATGTTAGGACTTTGTTGCTTTTGCTGTTGTGTGCTTAGGACAACGGCAATGCAGTTAGCTGTCTCTCTATGGCCATACAATTTAAGCCCTAATTGTGGGCAATTACTTTTTGCTCGGCTAATAAAAACGTTAGAGATATTTGCGTATTTTAACTAATGATTTTCTGCTTAAGCGCAAAGCTCAACACCAACTGAGGGACCTCCGCCTGCAACTCTAACGCCTAAATAAACATGCCTAAAGTTTTAGTGCCTTGCCACACACAAAGCAAGTGTGTGTGTGTGTGTCTCTGTTAAAGGTAAGCCCCAAGTTGTCCTGTTGTTTCTATTTTCATGTCTGTCACAGGTTTTAATGACTTTGCACAGTCCGTACACAAGTTTGGATATTACGTATACGCCCCTTTTATGTGCGTAGTCACACACACACACACACACACACGGGCGCACACCTTGTTAGACAGACCACCACTGACACACTTATTAATAATTCATTTTGTGCTAATAGAATGTTCGGATTTCAAGGTACAACACAGAGAGAACGCACACGCAGTTACAGATAGAGATACAGATGGAAATAAATCACATTGAGGCGACGGCGACGGCGACGGCGACACGCTCTTAGCATAATTAGCTGATATTCAATAATTAAGCTGAATCGAAACAAAACTCGACTGTCAAACAAGCCCAACATAACTGGTAAATGTTAAATGGATTAACACACAACACAAACTCTCGCACAGTAGCCTCTTCGACCCGTTCCTGACCCGATCCTGATTGATTACCTGCATTCAATACAGGACAGAGGGCAGCACAAGGCCACTCTGAAGACGATGACCCATTCATCGATTGGACATCATCTCTGCTCTGTGGTACAACTGTCTGTACCATGCATAGTTGATAGCTTGATTACGCCGCGTCCTCAGCACGGGCTTAATTTGTTAAGCGCGATGTAAATTTAATTGCCTCATTATTCTATAAATGTTTACGGCACAGTTGAAATGCTGAGACGAGAGTTTCGCTTCACAAAAGCGAGTCATAAAAGCCTGACAGCCTTCTTACTTGTCTTATATTTTGTAAGCTGCGCACTTTTAATTGACTCGCCGGCTGCGTGGCCTGATGCTAAGTGGACATTACGTATACGCCGCGTTTAAAGCGTGGACTACACGATTATGCTTTCAATTGCGTATAAAAATAAACTATTATTTTGCCGTTTAAAGCGAACATTTATAAACTTGCACGCTCGATAAGTCCGCCAAAAAGAAGAAGCTTTACAAACGGCACCCAATCAAATGGAAAGCATTAAGGGCTGGCGATATATATCTGCCAAAGGATCAGCGCCAAGAGCAGGCACAATGCGGGCACCCAGTTCACAATTCACAATTCACAGTTAGCGTCAGCTGCAACGCACAATGGCACTTTGGCCAAAAGGATGCAGCCCGGCAGATAAGCCCAGCATCAGCTTGCCGAAAGTCACCAAAAAATAAATGGAAATTAAAAGTTGGCAATCGCAATGAACACGAAAAGCGGCAACAGTGAAGCCAAGCCAAACCATGCATATGGAATGGAAATTGAAATTGCAATGGAAATGTGAATGTGAATGGCAATTCGAATGGAAATTGAAAGAATAGCGACGCCTAAAATCAAAGCGTGCAATTGAATAAAATATGATACGAGTACACGAGTCAATGATATGAGATTCATGTGTGATCTTATGCTTAAATGACAAGTCAACCAAGACAGGCCAGAATATCTGGCTAAGCAGAGCTGCGCTGAGACCCATATGCTTAGCATAATAACTGTTTGTACGTGCAGGACGAGAAGCGACGCGACGCGACGCGAGGCGACGCGACTCGACGCGTTGTTAACATGACATCATCTCGTGCAATAAGCGAGCACATTCTAATGAATAAAAATGAATTTAAAAACAGCAAAACAGAAACAATAGCTGAGACAGCGAAGAGATGGAGAAGAAAGAGTGTATAAAATATGCGGCGACATAGACAGACAGGACGCAGCAGGCTGCCAGCCAGTCTACGCACTGGCTATGATACTGCTGCTCGTATTTCCAGACCAGAGAGAGAGAGAGCAAGAAAATGATTCAGATGGAAGGGGGGGGGGGAGTGTGGGACAGGCAGCTGGCCATGGCAAATGAAGCCAAGAAACGACACAGTCATAAGCAATGTCCCAAACGCTTTTCCATTTTCATGTTTTCCTTGAGTTGTTGCCATTGCCGTTGCCGTTGCTGCTGCCATGGATGCTTTTGCTGCAGGCAAAGTTAGTTGGCCTGTCTTGATAATCCTTTATTTAAATATTGTTTGCTTTTTATTTGCCATTGTTATTATGCTTGTAGATATTTTGCATAAATAACTAGACAAGGCAAAAACTGTCAACTGTCCTGAATACACACACACACACACACACACACACACACACACACAGGCGCACACACAATCAAATCAAGACAACTATCTTTGCAGAAGTAGAGCACAAAAAAAGGCTCGTTGTTTATTTTCTTTTTACAGTAGTCAAATTTAAATAGTTACCCAAAGATGTTTAGTCAACTCTGAGCTTTATCTATGACGACGACGAGAACGACGTATAAGGCCATACATCGAATATCACGCATACGCCCAGTGGCCCACTCATTAGCAATTACATGAGCCGACTCGACACACACACACACACACACACATCGAAAGTACATTCCTCCGGCTCCCAATGGGAAACGCTTGGCATGCCACTAGAAATTTGTGTCAACGTCCAGACAGGCACAAAAACAACTGACAACGGTATTCATCCGACATGGCCCAAAGGCGTCGCCATATTTAGCATGTTAACGTAGTGAACCCTCAAGGTGCTGAAGCGCTTTGCTGCTCAGGCAAGCTCTCGAGAGGGGACAGCGGAGAAGCCTTCTCCGTCGACCATTTTCAATGAAAGGTTACTGCATGGCCTCGTTAAATGCCTGACAGTCAAGCGTTGACATAGCCAGGCATCTTGGCAGCCAGCCACGCCTAGACATGTCCCGATCCACCTCCTTCATTGTCCCTCCCCCAGCTGCTTCTGTGCGTGTCCCTGTGCGTGCAGGCTTTCAAATATCAAATTCACATTAATTTTGACATCGAAGCGGAAATATATTTAATTGCTTTCTTGCCACACACACACTCACACATACACACACATACCCACACGGTGCGTAGTCTTGCCACAACTCACACACATCCACACACACTCACATGGCCTATTTGCTCATCGCAACTGTCGCGTTGCCAGCAACGGTCTCGACTTCTCACGTAGTCGCCATCGCCATCGCCATCAACAACGCGACGCGACGCGACGACTTTTGCCATTAGCGTTGTGTCTCCTGGGCATACGCAAATATTTGGCTTTTTCCCAGCGATTTTCCCGTGTTTTCATTTTGTCATTTCATGAAGAAGCCGTCGTTATATAGATGTGTATGTCCCATCTGCATATATGCCTACTGAACCAACCTTCGCCCCTAAATGGCGCTTAGTCGTGCGGTTGTCTCTGCGTTAAGTTGCCATAATCGCATTGGCCTTGTTTATGTCACGTTTCGACCAAAATAATTAAACGCCAAGACAAACGTTGCTGATTTTGATTAAGTCAGCAGGAAACTTCAATAATTCCCACCATTTATCATGCAAAACGCACTCAAAACTCAAGTATCCAAACATCCAAATTATTGCTTGTCTCCCTCTTGCTCATCGTCTTTTTCTTTCTCTCTGCCTCTCAAAATGTATAAGGATGAGGCTGTCTCGCTACCAAAGAGATGACAGATAAAAATATCTCTTATAAATGGCTTACAAATAATGCGAATAATTGGCAAATAATTAGAGTGTAATAACTCAATTTAAGGCTTGTCTCTTCGATCCTATATATATATATATACAAAATCGCGTACTTGGCTTGATTAGAATAAGCTCATCAGCTTTTATTCTAAAGATATTAAATATTTCAACAAAAAAACTTTAGAGAAAAGATATTTTAGGTAGTTTGCAGGACATCAAGGGGCTTCAAAACGTTTAAAAAGAAATGACCATAAATGAGATTTAACTACGAGAAAAAGGACAACAAATAAACAAGAACTGTCAACAAAGGAGGCATGTGTTTACAGCAAATTATTTATAGCTTTTAATGTTCGCCATTGGTTTCGATAGTAAAATAATTACAAATATAAACAATGTGTCTGGCAAAATGGTTAACCAATTTTATTTTGATGGCCCTCAGCTGTTGAGTCTACAATTGGCGTGGCAATGAAAATAAATGATAAGTTACATGCCATATAAGCCAAGCCAGGTGAAGTCACTTATTTATGTTGCCGTAAATGCGAAGCATAAAATGTAAATTGTTAAATGTGAAATGGGAAATGTGTTTTTGTTTTTGTTTGTGGCTGTGGCTGTGGCTGTGGCTATGACAGGTAAGCCAAGTTAACATGCTGCCGTTGGCCATAAACTAACGAATGTCAAACTTTCAAATCTCTCATAAAAATGCTGAAGGATGAGCGAGTGAGAGCAGCAAGGATGGCTGCAAAATAAAAGTCATACATTTTACAGGTGTCAAACTCACATGTGAGAAGCTGCCAACTGCCAACTGAGGACGGACTGTTGTCCTGGTTGCCTTCCTGACTCCTTCGGGCTGAAATGTGGCAGCTGTTTGGATGAAGGAGATGCAGCAACAACTTTGGACACACGCAGTGGAAGTTGATGTAACAGATTTTGTTTAGCTACGTAGTATCCTTTAATCCTTGTTTTCGCCCTATCTCTCTCAAGGATTTCTGCGCTTCTCCGCTGTTTTACGCTTAAGCGCTTGGCGCGACTTTTATCTGTTGTTCACACGGAACTTTGTCACGGCAATGACACCTGCGCTTATCGGTCATGCATTTCACACACTCGCACTCACACTCACAAGCACAAACACACACAAGCACACACGCTCACTAGCACAAAGGTGCGAGACACGCGCGTTGCATGCGATTTGGGTCAAAGTACTAACAAAATAACAATGCAGCAGCAGTAGCAGCTGCTGTCGACGTCGACGCTGCAGTTGCAGTTGCCGCTTGTGACGACGTTGATGCCGTTGCCTTCTGGTCCCTTTCGGCTTCTCTGCGTTTCCGTTTCCGTTTCCGGTAATGCGTTTTGCTTTCGCTTTCGCTTTCACTTTTTGCTGCTGCTGCCAACTGGCAACTTTCCGTTAGTTGCGCTCACAGTTGCCCCGACAATCTTTCGAGCAGCAGCGGCAACATTTACGCTGTTGCAACTACTGTCTCTTAGTTTCTATGTGGCAGATTCGCACACACGCATGGAGGAGATGATAGGAGGGGAAGACGCTCGACGCGTTGACGAATTTTCCGCCTTGTTGGTGGCTTTCACTTGCACAGTAATTTCTCAACGCGCACAAATGCGTTTTCAAGGATAAACAAGGATATTCGCCAGCTCGCATCGACACCACTTTCTCACACAAACACCAACACACACGCACACACACACATGAACTTGGGGCATGAACTTTTGGCGGCTCTATTGAAATTTATTTTCAGCTTTTCTTCGCTTGCCTTTTTTAATTTCGCGTTTTTTATTTCACACCGAATACGAATAAGAATGGAAATTGCCGGCGGCAACAACTCTTGTTATTATTGTGTTGTGGCAAGTGCTTATTTTTGTTTCAAATTGTTGCTGTTGTTATTGTTGTTTTGCTTTCAGCCGTCGTTTTGTTTTAATGGCAACCGTTTTTCTGTTCGTTGAGGGGACAAAAAACCCACGAGGCTTCCGCAACGTGTACAGCTTTCAACGAGTATACGAAGTGAACTGAAAAGGACACGGGCCACACACATCTGACGATGGCCCTAAGGATAACGAAGATGATGACAACCCCGAGTGCCAACGATGAGGGCACCGACGACTCAGACGGTGTACGCCCGTGCGGCAGCCACAAGCTTCGTGTCTGTCTGACAGCTGGAAGCCAGCGTGCGGCATGCGCACTAGCAAGAGAGTGAGCGACCGAGAGAGAAAGCTTTGCAAGCTCTTGAGGTCAGTTTCGTTTTCATTTCGGTCGACAGCTGATACGCGCCCCAAAGTAGGCTACTGATTTCCAGTGCGCACTCGATTCCAGTTCTCTTCCTGTTCCCGGTTCTCTTTGGCCCGCTTTGCGCTCTCTTTTGGGCCTTTAAAATGCGCTTAAACACACTCAAAGTATGTCACAATTCTAAATTGCGTTTACTTTGCTAATGTCACGTGCTTATTGCGTTACCCATTTAATTAAGCCAACAACTGCAGACGGTCCCGCTCAAATGCCGCATGCCCCGCAATTGAAGCTGCCCATTAATGACAGATTTCTGCCTCCATGCGACACACAGCGGGACAGCGGTTATTGCAAGAGTTGCAAACTACGCCAGAGACAGCAAATCAGTGCTCAGAAGAAATTGATCCTGTAATACTGCAGGCAGCAGGCAGGACGAGCAGAGACACGCATCAAAGTAGGGCTATGAAATGACAGCGCCATGCCACAACGCAACTAGCAGCTAAACTTTTGCGGTGACCAAACCCAAACGTGAAGTAAACTTGAACCGCAGAGCTGACAGCGACAACGACAACTATCGCTCGCCAACATCCGGCTACGTGCCAGCAGCGGGCATGGAAGCTAAGAAGATTGCAGCCACTGCGTTGCGTTGCGTTGCGTTGCCAAGGGGCAAGGGAATGGCGAGGAGGGGGAGGGAGAGCGAGAGCAGAGGTCGGCAGAGCGTTTGCCCACATGCCGCTTGTCGTTTTCCATTAGTGTGGCGACCAACCTCAATGATTTCTTACTTACAGCGCGCAATTTGTAAGTTTGAGTATGCGCGCAGGACGCGCCACATCATTCGCACACACACACACACGCACACGGACTCACACACACACGCACGCCCATAGAGCCGCATAATCGCAGTCGTATTGGTTTTCGAATGCTGTCGAGTGTCGTGCAGTCAACGCCATCCAACTTGGCCAATGCGTTTCAAGTGAGGTCGCGTCCTGCGTGCGTACTGTCTGTCTGTCCGTCTGTCTGTGTGCTCATCTGTGTTTTTTTTTTTTTTTTTTGTTTATAACAGGGACGTTGACGCACCGCGGTACGTACAAGTGGCCCCTGTGAAACCAGGACTATGCCTGTTTAAGCTCCTATTTACTTCTCCGCCGGAACGACCGTTAAGTATTACTTCGGCGGAGAGTATGGCCTTATCGGCCGTCTTCAGTTCTCCGGGATCTTTCTACCCGCCGTAGCTCCTTCATGACTGCGTTCGCCATTTCATCTGCAGCTTCCCAGTTATCCATGTTTGCCAACATGTGGTATACGAAATTCGATGGCGTCACCGGTTCTCCATATTTCCGTTCCACTCTTTCTCGTTCATTTCTGAATCTCGGACAGTTAAAAAACACGTGCTCGGCGTCCTCAGGGTACCCTATCCCGCATCTGGGACATAGTGGGTCTGCCTCATGCCCAAAACGGAAGAGGTAGTCTTTAAAGCAGCCGTGTCCGCTCAGAAGTTGCGTCAGGTAGAAGTTCACCTGTCCATGTTTCCTATTCACCCACTCACTCACTCCCGGGATGAGGGTACGTGTCCATGCGCCTTTGTTGGATGTGCTCCACCTGCGCTGCCACTCGCTTAGGGAGATCTGCCTGTTCGCTGCTCTGCTTCCGATGTGGGTGTTACCGTTCCGCACGAGTTCCCGGACGTGGATATCGAAAGGCATCAGACCTGCTAGTACTTCGGCGGCTTCACCCGACACAGTTCGAAACGCACTTGTGATCCTGAGCGCGCACGTCCTGTATACCGCTTGTATATCTCTTGTGAACGTTTTGCGTTCGATTGCACCTACCCAAATTGATGCTGCGTATGTGGTTATCGAACGCACTACCCCACTGATGAGTCTGCGGCGCAACTCCTTCGGACCTCTGGTATTTGGCATTATGCGGGCCAATGCAGAACATGCCACTGATGCCTTGTCGGCTGCTAGCTTTAAGTGTACCCTGAAGGACAATCTGTGGTCTAGTATAACCCCCAGGTACTTGATGTACGGTCGGGAAGTTATAGCTGTACGACCTACCGTGAGGTTAGCAGTTTCCACGGTCTTCCTCGAGCTTATGAGTACCGCCTCCGTTTTGTGTTCTGCTAGGCTCAGTCCTGCATTGGTTAGCCATTCTCGGGCCTGTACAATTGCTCTGTTGGTGGCTATCTCCAGTTCACGTAGGTGCTTGCCTACTGCCACGATTGCCACATCGTCCGCAAACCCGATCATTTTCACCCCTGGTGGAAGTCTCAGCCGTAGAATCCCATCGTACATGAGATTCCAGAGGGTCGGGCCGAGGACCGATCCCTGTGGGACTCCTCCTGTGACTTCATACGTTTTTGTTCCTTCATTAGTTTGGTAGCGAAGAATTCTGCCATTTAGGTAGCTTCTTATTATGCCTGTCAGGTGTGGGTTTATGCTCAGGTTGTTCAGACTTTGCATAATCTTGTCCCAGTTCGCAGAATTGAACGCATTACTGACATCTAGGGTTACTACCAGGCAGTACTCTTTTTCCCCCCACAGCCAGCGTTTGCCTTCTATGGCCTTTTTTGCCAAGTCCGTCACCTCTTGGATTGCGTGCCTTGTTGATCGGGCCTTCCGGAAGCCAAACTGCGACTCAGAGAGACCCCCAACTCTGTCAATCTCTGCATTGAGTCGCGTGCAGATTACTCTCTCGAGAGCCTTGCCTACCGAGTCGAGGAGACAGATGGGTCTGTACCCTGAAGGGTCTTCAGGTGGCTTGTTCCCTTTTGGAATTAGGACCAAGTCCTGTATCTTCCAGGCATTAGGAAACACTCCTTCCAGCATGCATTTGCTGAAGGTGTAGGCAAAACATCTTGGTTGTATTTCGAGTGCCTTTCTAACAACTGAACTCGGTATTCCGTCTGGGCCTGGAGCTTTCCCTGGCTTGATCAAGCATGCTGCCGACAGGACTTCGTCCTCTGTCACGTGGGCGAACGTCGAAGTATCAGTAACCATCCCATTCACCGATCTCGGCTGGCTCGGGAATAGGTGTGCTACTGTTTTCGCCAATAGTTCTGGGCATGATGGGCAAGCTGGTCTGAACGCGTGGAGTTTTTTCATAGCCAGTTTGTAGGCTGAACCCCAGGGGTCCACGTCGGCTTCGTCGCAAAGCTCTAGGAACAGCTTCCTCTTGCTGCTTTTAATTAGTGATTTCAGTACTCGCCTTTTTTCTCTCAGTGTTTGGTGAAGGGCGTCTGCTCTGTGGGATCCAAGTGTAAGGGTCCTCTGGTACCTTCGTCGTGCCTGAAAACAATCCTTGCGGGCCTTGGCGATATCCTGGTTCCACCAGTATACGGGTTGGTGCTTTGCTCCTCGTCCTGCTTTACGCATTGATGCGTCGCATGCCTGGGTTAACCTGGACATGAGTTGCCTCGTGCTGCTTGCTGCCGAGCCGTTGATCTCCAGTCCCTGGAGCATGGCTTCGAAAATCTCTTTGTCGAATGTCTCTATTCTGTATCGTATTGGTCTGTTGGGTACCGAAGGGCAGGGGCGTCTGTGAATTTCCGTAATTATAGCTTGGTGGTCGCTATGAGTGTATTCGCTGCTAACAATCCAGGAGGCTCTCGGGGCTAATGAGCTACTCACAAACGTCAGATCAACCACTGAACCTGCCGTTCCTCTACTAAATGTGTTTGCACCACCTCGATTTAGGAGTACTACATCTAGTAGAGCAACAGAGTCCAGGACTGCCCTACCTCTTGAGTTGGTGCATGTGCTTCCCCATTCGGTCGCCCAAGCGTTAAAGTCTCCAGCAATGAGGCATGGGGTTTTACTTCTCGCATCGTTGACCAGCTTGTCGAGTATGCTGTTGTAGTCTGCCTGGTTGAGTGACGGGGCAAGATAGCAACTGTAAATGTACAGACCATGTACCTTGGCTCGAACAAAGCCGTTTTGGGCCATGACCTCGGTAGCTGGTGGGGCCTGCTGCCCACAACTCCAGACGGCTGCCTTACGCGATTTATCTCCAACCCAAGTGTTGGAGGATTTAATACGATAGGGTTCGCTCAATATAGCCAAGTCTGTCCTTGACTCTCTAATTTTTTGCTTAAGCAGGTCCTGTGCTGCCTCGCAATGATTCAGGTTCAGTTGATAGAACCGTGTCATCTTCCGCTTGTTTTGCTGAGCGCTTTTTTGAGGTATGGGCACCTACTGCTGTTCACCGGGTGGTCTACTGCCTTCTCTCCTTTCCTGCTGCAGAGTATACATTTTGGGGCCTTGTCGCAAAGCTTCGCCTTGTGGCCTGTTTCCCCACAACTGAAGCATGTGTCCTTGAACTCCACTTTTTCCGTGCATCTATTTGCTACATGACCGAAGTCCATGCATTTAAAGCAGCGGACTAGCTGGACCTTCCTTCTTATGCGACAGATAACCCAGCCTACTCGCACTTTGCCAGCTTCTACCATCTTATTAGCCGAATCGACTGGGAGCCTCAGCGTTGCTGTCTGCGTTCCTCCGTAGGCCTTTCGGAGTGAGACAATGCAGGATTTTGTGATCCTCATCTCTCCGAAATGTGTTAACAGTGCCTCCAGAAGTTCCTCCTCTGATGTCACTTCGTCTATGTCCTTCACCTCTATGACTGAAGTCTCCGTCAGTGCTATGACCTCTACACTAGGGCCCAGGAAGTCTTGGACTGCCTTGTGTATACCCTTCGTGATTGGATCTGCTGACTTTTCGAGCTCGAAGAGAAGTTCGCCCTTTGCTGTTTTGCGAATGCCTCTGACATGGTTAGCGAGCTCCTTCAGTTTTGGCTCGGCTTTCACGGATCGCAGTATGTCAGCATACGATACGTCGTTGGACCCTCTCACTATTATTGCGTCCGGCTTAGCTGATTTGGTTCTTCTGGCTCGTTTTGGCACCTTCCTCCACTCTTTGTTCTGGTTGGTATCGACGCCTGGTTGGTGAGTTTGCGGCCTCTCTTGGGGAGCTGTCGCCGGTTTGGGTTTGTGAACCTGCCCTCTCGATTTTTTGGGTGTAGGCGGCGGTGACACCTGGTCGCCTCTCTCCTCTCTAGTTCTCTTGCCTTCTGCAGCCCTTGGCTCCGGGGATGTTTTCCCTGCTCTCTCTTCATCCACTGCCACGTAAAGCTCCATGATGTTATCGATAAGGTTCCTCATTGGTTGATGGATTGTGCGTCTCCCTTCCAACATCTTGCTGAGAGCTCTTATCTTTTCTCCCAACACGTCGAAGCTTCGAGCGCTATCGGTAACTATGCCTTGCGATTCCCTTCCCCTATTCTGTGGGGGCACAGAGCACGTGGGTTCCTCTGCAGACTCCTTGGGGTTTGCCTTTGGAGATCTTGGCGTCTTCTTACTGCCCTGGAAGGGATTAAATATGGGCTCCGAGCTATATCCGCTCTCGCCGTATTTCACTCTCCTGTGTAGGGCGCTTGTCATGGTATCTGCGTCGGTGGCCAAGTTCGCCACCACCGAGGCATTGCGGTCACAGGATTTCGACGACCGGGGGCCCGCTTGCTCACCCCTCGAGATCGCCGGTACTGGGGATCCGACTCCCTGCACCGTAAGGTTGGTTCCTTTAGGACCTTCCATATTGATTTTTATCTTCTGGGAATCACCCATAGCATTGTTTAAGGTCTAACTGCTAGACCGTGATCGCCTTCTCGCTTTTGCTGGCCCTTGGACGAGTGTTCAGAGGGCCACCCGGGCGTTACCTGACCCTAATGGTCGGCGGTAGCGAGCTACTTGTCGGGCTGCGATTGGAATCGATCTGGCCTCTACCAAGTTAGAAGCCGTCAGAGTCTTTCCGCTGTGAGGCGCCAATCGGTCACGACCAACACCGTTTTTTCTCACCCTTTAGTCGCCTCGTACGACAAGCGGGTGTACTGTGGAGGAATTCTGTTGCCCGCCGTCCACACGGGTGTGCTCATCTGTGTGTGTGTGTGTGTGTGTGTGTGGTGAGTAAAAACTTCAGGAAATTGCTTTTGCATGAGCGCTTTGGCGGACACGGAGGGAGACCACAAGGCAGAAGACGGCGTGCACAGCAAAGTAGTCGTAAAAAGGAAGCTGTGGCAATTGCAAAAGAATTGGGCAAAGACGTAAAATGTATTAAGAACTTGCAACATTGATAGTTGCGCCACAGGCAACGAACAACGAACAACGAGCGGGACATCGAGTCTGCTTGACACACAGACAAAATGGGCTGAAATTATAATGGGCATGTAATTTATCAGTCACTCAAAATGCATTTTCATTTGCTTTTCGTTTTATTGAAATTTAATCATTACTGCTGCTCAATAAATAATGCCAACATACAATCAGCTGCAAACAAACTCGCAGATACAAATCCCACCCACACAGACACACCCATCCAGACAGACGGAGAGTTGGCACTGCTTTTGGATCCTCTTTTAGTTGTTGGTGTTGCTGGCGATTGTTGGCTCGCATGTTTGCCAGCCATTCAGTCAACGGTCAATATGCTGGAATCGGATTCATACACTTTGACCTCGTTTAACTTTTGTCGTCAGCTACGTTCAAAATCATTTCATGTCCTATACCTCCTCATCCCTATTCCAATCGCTGCCCTCCGCATTCGCCTTGCTCTCCTCGCCGCCCTCCTCGTCAGAAGACCCCATTCGACACTATCAGTGTAATGTTTTGTTGTAGCTCAATGTAGTTTTTCTTTTCAATTGAAAAATGTTGCCTACTTTTTGTGCAGCCAGGCTACATATACAAATACAGGCGTGTACAACACAAATCCCAATACCAGGAACAGGACCAGCACCAGGACCAAAAGTAATTGTGTACAAACGTGTTAGTGGACAGGAAACAAACTGTCAGGCTTGAAGCAAGCCAACTCTCTAAATGTGTGCGAGATATGCAATAGAAATAAACGAGTGAATAATATGTTGCAGCCAGCTGTCAGTCCAGATTAACTAAAATTAAAGTCAAAGCTCATTTTACTAATGGAATAAATGCATTTAATGCACACACATAAATATATTATCGTTTTTAGTTGTTAGCCACAACAATTTCAGTCCCAAATTGTTAACTTGCCATTTTGTTGCTTAAGAAAACAATTAGTTAAACACAGAAAAGCATATATTCAAAACAAGCCAACAAAGAATGGCACACTGCTGTGCTAATGTGTGTATCACATGATATTTAAAGGCTTAGAAAATGCAGTTCCTTGCAAGTATTTTAAGTTATATATTTCACTTGCTTAGACTGGCAGAAGCATTGATTTTCAGCACAAATTATTTATGCGCAAATTAATTCGTTTCTCATTTATTTGGAATAATTAAGAGGTAGGGCAATTAGAGCGCCTGATATTGAAAATGCTGCAGCTCTTTAAACCTCAATAAAATTGTTCACTTCTTTTTGGAATGCTGTGAAATTCCGCATTAATTAGGCATGCAGCTGAAGTGATCTTAACTCGGGGTATCCATTATTCAACTATGTGACACAATTGTTGGCCATACAATTGAAGTAACAACATATTTATTACGTATACGTAATTTGTCACAGAAAACAAAGACCAGCAATGCAATCCACATGCCAATAAATGAATACCATTTGATGGCATAGAAAGCAACGTGAAATCAAAGTCGTTGATATGGAAATGGAGCAACAAATGAAACAAGTTGATAACTGTGAAAATACATGTCCTGTGTGTATGTGTGTGGTTTTTAAGTGTGCACAAATACATTCACTTGTTGTACAAAAGAGTCAATTAATACGATTTTAATGTAATTTATAATTGTAGAGTTGCTGTTGTATTTGATTTAGTTCAACGAGCAGAAACATATTGACAGGTTGAACAATGATTTCCAAATACTTTTTCTCCCACATGTCATATGGGTTTGCATGCGGCACGAGGCATGAGGCATGGGGCAGGAGGCATTGTTTTACTATACATGTTACCCGCATAATGTAGGTCTATTAAATCAATTTTGTTTGTTGCTCTTTTGTACTACTTTCACTGCTGTCTAAAGCCCAAAGACTGACTGACTGACTGGGTGACTGACTGGCAGACAGAGAAACGGACAGACTGAGAGACGGACTGGCTGATTGAGCGAGCGAATGAGTGAGGTGCGGGCACACTGGCAGCCTTGCAGGCAGCCTGATTGGCAGCCAACACTGAAGCTCAGTCTAAGCATGCAATATTTGCTCAGCAGTCAATGCCCGCCCAGGGCAAATCAGTGCCAGGCTGAGGTGTGCTTGCGAGTGCATGTGTGTGTGCGTGTGTGTGTGTGTTTGTGTGTATTTAATAACTTACAAAATGGTTATGAACTTCAAATATGCGAGAGCGAGTCTGCTGTGTAAATATTGACAGTGCCGAACAAATTACCTGATTACATTTGGGTCAAGCAATTTTTGGCACCACAGCGACACTAAATGTTCATGTTGTTATTTGCTTCTGTGTGTCAAAGGGGAGACATATGCACACACACACACACACACACACACACACTCACATACGTACACTCGCGAGCCGCATAGACGCAGAAATAATTAAAAGTTTGTATGTTGTCTAGCATAATATTGCTGATGTGTGTGCGTGTAGATTTTTATGCGCCACTCTTGTTATTTTTTGTTTGTTTCTCTGTTTGTTTGTTGTTGTTTCTCATGCATATGCGTGTGTGTGCGACCTTGTAGCAAAGTTAACAATTTGGGGCACTCGCTGTCGCAATGTTTACAAATAATAATGGCATTTATGACCCTGGTCTACACTCGCTCTCTCACCCGCACACACACACTAAAATACCCATCTACATATGTTCTGCTGGTGCGTGTGTGCGAGCGAGAGTGTGTGAGTGTGTGTACTTCAGGGTCGCTTGCTGCTTGGGGAATTTCGTTCATCATTTTATTCGCAACACTCACTCACACACTCATACTATGCCGAGGAGTAGTAGCCCACCAAAGTGCATTTATGTTTTTATTTTATTTTATATTTTTCCTCTTTTTCACTTCTCGCAACGTTTAGTCCAAAAAATACAAAAATTAATTTAATGCTTGGCTGCGAAATTATTCTAAGCATTTTGTACATTTGCTCTGCATTATGTAACATTTTATTTTAAGTTTTGTTTTCGCATGCCCCGCTGTAGCTGCAAAACAAAAACAAACTTCAGGAAATTAATGTAATCATGGTATTATATAAATATTTAAAGAAAACATATGTATATACATCTATATTACTTATGATAAAGAAATACAGCTATGGTACTATCAACGCACAGTCCAAACGGCAAAAGCTCCCACTAACTGGCGATTTTCCGAAATCATTACTCTAACAATCTTTAATCACTGTTTAAAAATATAATAATTGACATGTAATTTTTAGTGAAAACATATCGGAATCGATCTTCTTTGATGCTTTTAAAATAAAATATTTATGATAGGCTAAAACTTTGATGTATTGATAATCCGTAAAATTCAAGGTAAGGAAAGTTTTTTGACATACATACATTTCTTAATGTTATACACAAAATTTTCTTAGTTTGTTTTTGCAATTCAAAAAAATTATGTATTTGTAGCGTAACATCGGTATCGGCACATATCGCTATTCAAAATCGTTGCTTGAATCATTTAGGTTTTGCACATTTCTACTTGATTTGATTTTTACATTTCATATGTTTCTATTTATGGATCTTGCACAAAATGTAAAAATGTTGCTGACAATATAGCAAATGTAATGTTGTGTAAGCAACAATTCAATTTATTTAGTTTTACATGATAAAAACTCGGCGAGATAATTTTGTTTTTGATTTTATTTTGTGGTGCTGGGGTTAGAGCGTCTGAATATGTATAATGTGGTTGTAAGTTCGATTCCTGACAGGATCCATTTATCGTTTGAATTTCTTTTTCAAATGGAAATAAATTCATTTTAATGAAAGCAGCAAGAGGCTTCAGCAGGAGGAACAACAAACAAATAATTTAATGTTCCTTGCGAGCGAATCTGCGGGTAAAAGCTGCTATTATTATTGTATATACATACGTATATACATATATACGTATATATGTACATATATGTATGTAAAGTGGGTAATATGTATGCTGCATGCATCCCAGTGTGGCATCGTTGCACTATCGATTACCTCTAGGGATGATAATTGTCGAATAAGATCAGTAGAGAGTGGGCGTCACAGAAGAAGCAATTAGTCGAACAGAGTTATTAAGTTAAACACAATAAATTGTGAAATTGCATTGGGAAATAAAGTTGCGAAATTAATTGAAATGAAATAGAGACAAACAGAATAATCAAAGAAGCGACAATATCAACTAATGTAATTAATTAACCAATAAATATTATTACTTTAATAAACATTTTTACATTTGAAATTTAAAATTTTATAGTATTTCTTTTTTCGTAGCCATGTATTTAAAAGCTGAAAAGTCGTGTGTGAAGAAGACATCCAAAAAGTAGGATCTGCAAATAAAGAGATCATAGAACAACCAAGCACTTCGCAAAGATCAACGGGAGAACCAGAAAAGACAAGTGAAACACATTGAAGTGCATTTTTAAAGGTAGAGCAAACGATAAGGGAACATCAAGTAAACTTGCAGCAGATTATTCAGTTGCTCAGCCTTAAAATACAATCTGATGAAATAAGGCAAAATGAATTATTGAGGGATTCGCTTAAGTCGCATCAGATTTAATGGTGAACCGCAGACTGTTAAAAACTGGATCCCTATTTTGTCAGTATCGTCCGAGCCCGAAACCCGAATCTCAAGTAGAGCTGATGATCACCACAGATGAGCATATTAAACCAATCCGACAATAAGTCAAGTCAACATCCACCGGTAGAATGTCACGCAGTCGGATTCATCATACATAGTCTGCGTTGACTTTCAACAGTTAAATGCTATGATTTTAAAAGATTGTTTTTCCGTACCTATGATGGATGGTGAGATGAGAAGGCTCGTCATTGCCAATGTTGTTCTAGTGTATGGAAAATATGAAATCCAAGGAGACGTGCCATATGGAGCGTGAAATTACAAACAAAGCTTATTGTGCTGGGCACCTAGCAGTTCAGAAGTTGAAAGAAAAGTGTTATCAGTTCATGTATCCCATGCATTATCACCAACAAAAAGCTTGTCGAGCTAGATAGTGCATTGAAAAAGGAAAGAAGCCTTTTCAAATGTTACACGCAGATCACCTTGGATCGATGGACTCTACTAGTAAGCAATATAAATATATTTCAGCTCTAGTCGATGGATCATTAATGTTTGTTTGACTGTTCATCATGAAGACGAATGGGCCGGATGAAGTGCTCAAAAACTGGAAACAATATTCGGCAACTCCAATCGAATAATAACAGACGGAGGATCATATGACGAGCAAAGGAGTCACACTTTTTGAGCGCTAAAGGTGTTGCACGTGGCAATGGACAAGTTGAGCCCATTAACAGGTCTATACTCTAAATATTCGCCAAGTTGTCAGCCTAAGATCCGATGAAGTGGTTTAAGTTTGACATCATTTTAACCATGGAAAAAACGATTTTCGTTCCCTCATAAAACATTATTTTTTGAGTGGCAAAACAGCGACGGAAACTAAACAAAAGTTGGATAAATACTATACGGCTCATGCTCCTTCAGATTACACCGTGAAATATTGGTATCGAAAGTTTCGTGGTGGCCGAAACTCCACTACCGATGAAGTCCTCAGTGGCAGGACCTCCTATGCAGTTACACAGGAAATTGTCCAAAAAAAAAATGAAATGGTGTTGGCTGACCGGAAAGTGAAAGTCCGCGAGCTAGCAGAGGCCACAAGGATTAGTACAGGACATATTTTGGGCGAAATTTTGCATATGAAAAAATGATCCTGCCGTTGGGTGCCGCGTATGCTGACTCCAGACCAAAACCATGGTTTCACAACCATGGCTAAAATCAACGATTTAGGACCTTATTCACACGATTTGACTCCCTCGGACTTTTACCTTTTCCCAAACCTCAAAAGATGGCTCATCAATAAAAATTTCAACTCGCGAGAGGAAATCATCGATGCTGAAGAGGAGTATTTAAGACCTTCCGGAGAATAACTTTTCAGATGAGATCAAAAAGTTGGAAAATCGCTGGAATAAGTGTATCGACCTAAAAGGATACTACATTGATTAAAAGAGAAGAAAAAAAAAATTAAACAATTTTTTTCATTTCAAGGAGCTTACTTTTCAGCCCACCTAGTAAATTTTTCAACAAAGGGGTCACCTCTTGAGATAATGTTTGGAGTCAGAATGCAGAACAAAGATAGTGGCAGGCTGTTATCACTACTGGAGGTAGAATTGTTGGAGGACTTCGGAGCTTAATGGGAAGAACTACGTGAAACGGCTAGGAAACAGATACTACAGGACCAGGCGATTTGGAGGAATTACGATAAGAAGCGCAAAGGAGACTTTGATTATAATATGCGTAATTGGATGGCAATCAAACGCACACAATTTGACGAAAGCTGATAGTCGTTATAACGTACGCAAAACAGCTCAAACAGATGGCCCAATGATCAAGTACACTAGCTCTGACAACATGAAACTAGTGATATATGTATATAGGGAACAACTTTATCATCCTGGACTGATGAGAATGAACTGGATGACCGAATGTAAAGTGTGGTAAAATGGAAGAAATTAAGTTTTGATATAGAGACAAACAGAACTGTCAAAGAAGCGACATTATTCACTAATTTTATTACATAATAATAATAATTCAATATTATTGCTTGGATAAACGTTATTACGTATATTAATATATAAATAAATGTATACACATTTGTATTATATTAGGTTGTCAAAAAAGTCTTGCGGTATTTTCGCTAGTTGGCGCTGAAAGCGCGTAGTTCTAGTTTTATTCGTCGCATCGGGTCATGCTATACCTTTTTGGAAAGCTCATTTCGCACGCTAACACGTGTTTGATTGTCGTTTCTTTTAAGTCGTTCGTGAGTCATAGCGTCGCAAACATGGAGAAAAATAAAGAGAAAATACGGCATATTTTACAGTACTACTTCGATAAAGGCAAAAATGCATCTCAAGCCGCCATTAAAATTTGTGCAGTTTATGGACCCGATACAGTTTCCATTTCTACCGCACAACGATGGTTTCAACTTTTTCGTTCTGGTGTAGAGGTGGTCGAAGATGCGCCACGCTCCGGAAGGGCTGTCGTCGAAAATTGCGATAAAATCGCTGAATTGGTCGAAAGAGACCGGCATAGTAGCAGCCGTAGCATCGGTCAAGAGCTGGCCATGAGTCATCAAACCGTTATAAACCATTTGAAGAAGCTTGGAGTCACCAAGAAGCTAGATGTATGGGTGCCACACGAATTAACGCAAAAATACATTTTTGACCGTATCGACGCATGCGAATCGCTTCTGAATCGCAACAAAATCGACCCGTTTTTGAAGCGTATGGTGACTGGCGATGAAAAGTGGGTCACTTACGATAACGTAAGGCGCAAACGATCGTGGTCAAAAGCGTTGAAGCGGCCCAGACGGTGGCCAAGCCTGGATTGACGGCCAGGAAGGTTCTTCTGTGTGTTTGGTGGGATTGGCAGGGAATAATCCACTATGAGCTGCTCCCCTATGGCCAAACGCTCAATTCAGACCTGTACTGCCAACAACTGGGCCGCTTGAAGGCAGCACTCATGCAGAAGAGGCCATCTTTGATCAACAGAGGCCGAATCGTCTTCCATCAGGACAACGCCAGGCCGCACACATCTTTAGTGACGCGCCAGAAGCTCCGGGATCTCGGATGGGAGGTTCTTTTGCATCCACCGTATAGTCCGGATCTCGCACCAAGTGTTTACCACCTGTTTCTGTCCATGGCGAACGCGCTTGGTAGTCTGAAGTTGGCCACAAGAGAGTCCTGTGAAAATTGGCTCTCCGAGTTTTTTGAAAATAGGCAAGCAAGCTTCTATGAGAGGGGCATTATGAAGTTGGAATCACGTTGGGAACGCGTCATCGAACAAAACGGCGCATATTTGACGTAAATCGCATTATTGTAACCAATTTTATGAACAATTGAAAATTTAATAAAAAAATACCGTAAGACTTTTTTGACAACCTAATAATATTTCACTCTTACGATTTGCAACTGTTAAAACCCTTAGATTCTTTGTTTTTTTTTTGTTGACCTAGTCTTTTTAAGTACATTTCAGTTGATTGTGAATAATTTGCAGCAGCAGCAGTGGAGAGGCAACGTCTGCGACTTCCCGCATTTATTTGGATGAACTCTTTTCGACATGTATGCAAATGCAGACAACTTGTTATCTGCCAGCGATAGAATGGAAATAGAATGCAACTTTGAAGTTTATTTGTGTTGTTGACAATATTTTACCATTTTGAAAACACATAAAAGTTTAAATCAAAGACAAATGTATGAAAAAACAAGTAAGAAAGCTACAGTCGAGAGTGCTCGACCGTATGATACCCGCAACCCATTCCGAGAGAAAACAAAAAACGTAAATGATATTTTAACAAAAAATATACCAAATATACTAAAACTTGTTTTTTTGTATATATTTGAAAATAGCGAATAAAAATCCACAACACCGTTATGGTCACACTGTCAACTAAACAAACAAAGCGCGGGCAGCTGCAAGTGAATTTTCCATATAAAATTGATTCTTTAATAACTTCCTTGTTTTTCATTCGATCTCAATCAAATTCACAGGAATCATAGAAAATCATATCAAAATTCAATGCTCTAGGTCTATTATTACGGCTTTTACAGACTTTTGGGGGCGGAAAGGGGCGTGGCATCCAACATTTGAAATAAACTTGATCTGCGTACGCCCTATAGGAGTACTGTCCCCAAATTTGGTCGCTCTAGCTCTTATAGTCTCTGAGATCTAGGTGTTCATACAGACGGACAGACGGACAGACGGACATGGCTATATCGTCTCGGCTGTTGACACTGATTAAGAATATATATACTTTATGGGGTCGGAGATGCCTCCTTCTAGCTGTTACATACATTTCCTGTTGGCACTAAGTTATAATACCCTTCTACCCTATGGGTAGCGGGTATAAACATTAGCTAATGGTACACAAATGGCTTGGCTTCCAATCTTGCCAGGGTTTTCTCAGAATATAGAGCACTCGATGTTAACTCCATTAATTTGGAGCATATCAAAAACAGATTGACACTTCCCAGAGAGTGGGTCTCTGTAGAGATGCGAACTGGATATCCTTTTAGAGGCAGAGCTTTATGCATTCATGTGTGTGTTGCGTCTGCCGGGCTGTCGTCAGGTGTTTGTCGAGCTGCGAGATGAGAGGAAAGCCGAGTCCCCTGCCTCTTCCCTTGCCCCTCTGGCGCAGATTGAGTATACGCCGAAATGTGTGTAAGCAAGTGCAAACATGTTCGCACAGCTGCGCAGTGTGGCATTAATTTCCGTTAATTAAAATAAATACGTCAAGCGATAATAAATGACTCGCTGATGATATTAAATGCACGCAGTACGTTGCCTGCCGTCACCACGCACATGAAAGGTATAAAAAGACACACGCCAGCCAGCCAGCTGCAATTAGGCAGAGAGAACTGCCAACTGCGAACTGCGAACTGCGAACTGCAGACTCAAGCTGAGCTATGAGAACTGCTGACATATATTTAAAGTAAAGGAGATGGCTGCATTTGGGGAACAACAAATGCCATTTGCACTACATTAAATGGCTTAATTGATTCGCCTCAGCTCGAGCCGAGCCGAGTTGAGTAGAGTCGAGGTCCAAAATTAATTTCTGGTCCAGACAGATGCGGCCAACAAGGGCTGACCGTTCGCCGAAAGCCCCACTTGGTTTATTACACTGCATAAATTCTGTTCAAATTCTATAACACGTCGGCACGTAAGCGGCCCTGTCAGACATAATGTGTGCTGAACCCTATATGTATGTGTGTGTGAACAAATAAGTGAAGCAACAACAGAAATATATGTTGTCCCCGAAACGGCAGCAGCAACAGCAACAGCAGCTCAGCTCGGCATATGCTTACCTGAAGTTGAATGTGAGAGGGAACTGAAGTGTGAGCTGTACAATGGCAAACAAAAGATTATCCTTGCCCTTGCTTCACGCGCTGCTTTGGTCACAACACAATTTCTTTGTGCGCGACGCAGACACACACATGCTCATGCAGGCAGCTGGCTGCTGTTGCCGTTGCTGTTGCTTCTATTGAAACGTTGAAGTAATGAAAAAAAATGTCAACTTCTATACGAAGACAGCTGGAGTGCAAAGAGGAAGAGGTGCTGGAGTTGTTGCAGGATCAACGGCAGCCGGTATAGTAGCAACACTAGAGGTATGAGCAACAGCAACAGCGACAACGACAACAAAACATGTGTCAAACGCCAGACATTCTGAGGAATATTAATAACACTCTGCGAACATATTTTTCATTAAAGCTGCACAGAAATGTCAAGCAGCAGATACTAAAATGCTACACCCACAACACACATGCCACTCACACTCACACTCGTGTATTTATTAGCTTTAAAACTGATTATGCAAAATGGCTGTTCGTTATCATGCTGGCCAAATTTAATAACTGCAGTTGGGAGCGGAGCACAAAAAAAACGGCGAAACTTGAAAGCCAAATGCGAATTTGACTTGGGAGCGATTAGCGTCCATTTCATCATGTTGTATTGTTCGGCAACATAGCATTCCCCCAGGACGACCACGACGACGACGACGACAACAGCCTTGAATATTAGATGGCTGCTAATGATATCAACAGAATGAGAATGAACCTTGGGCCAAGCAGCGCGCACGCCAGAGCCACGCCTTAAAAGTTTATTGGCCGCACATGCAAATGAAATGTTTGGCTCGAAGGCAAAGCGCCGTCGTTGTTTTGAGCACAAAATTGAAAACTTATTTGCCACGATTTAGATGCATATCTAGTGTGCAGTCGGCACACGCTGCGTATAAGTATTTATTCTCTTGGATTTCCTTCTCGTAGTGTGTGTGCGGCACAGTTCACAGTCTCGACAACTTTCCGTTGTGAACATCATTAATGCAGGCCGGAAAACCAACATGTGGAAACACATATGCGTCTTGGAATTTCAACAATCAACAATTAATCGCAGTGCAGCACTAATCAAACTAACTAACCTGCACTTCTCTCCGTTAATTAAACATAAAGGGGCCAAGCGAAACATTTCTCAAGTGAATAATTCAACAGCTTGAAAACTTTTCTGTCCACTCAATTGAAAATTGAAAACTTCAATGAAACCTGCCCAAAAATATCTCTCCTAACCTCTATATAAGTCGCTGGCCGCTTGCTCGACTGCTTCACACACGGATGGAATCCTGGCTAAGATGGTCTTCAAACTCATTAAGCCAGCTCCGCTGACAGAGCAGGTTCACTCAAAGGATGGCTGCATCTACTTGTACCGCGCCATGAAGTTCATTGGCTGGCGACCCCCAAAGTCGGGTATCTGGCGTTACGTCTACCTCAGCTGGACCTTAACGACGTTCATTTGGTGCACTACATATTTGCCACTTGGTTTCCTGGGCAGTTACATGACACAAATCAAGTTGTTCACGCCCGGCGAGTTTCTCACCTCGCTGCAGGTGTGCATCAATGCCTATGGATCGTCGGTGAAGGTGGCCATCACCTACTCCCAGCTCTGGCGTCTCGTCAAGGCGAGGGAATTGCTGGACAAGCTGGACTTGCGCTGCACCAGCGACGAAGAGCGCGAGAAAATCCATCGCGTGGTGGCCAGAAGCAATCATGCATTCCTAATCTTCACTTTTGTCTACTGCGGCTATGCGGGCTCCACGTATCTGAGCTCGGTTTTAAGCGGACGTCCGCCATGGCAGCTGTATAATCCGTTTATCGACTGGCACGATGGCAGGCTGAAGCTATGGATCGCATCGACCCTGGAGTACATGGTGATGTCAGGTGCTGTGCTGCAGGATCAGCTCTCGGACACCTATCCCCTGGTCTACACACTTATTCTGCGCACTCATCTTGACATACTCAAGGAGCGCATTCGCAGACTGCGCACGGACTCCAGCATGACCGAGGAGGAGAACTACGAGGCGCTGGTCAACTGTGTGCTCGATCACAAACTGATCCTGAAGTGAAGCGACCCAATGAGCATAGTACTATAAATGACTTGTACTAAATTGCACTCTCTTGTAGATACTGCGCCTTGATTAGACCCGTCATCTCGGGCACAATATTCACGCAGTTCCTGCTGATTGGCGTTGTGCTGGGCCTCACGCTGATCAACGTGTTCTTCTTCTCGGATATCTGGACGGGCATTGCGTCGTTCATGTTTGTCATCACCATTCTGCTGCAGACGTTCCCCTTCTGCTACACCTGCAACCTCATTATGGATGACTGTGAAGCTCTGGCGCACGCCATCTTTCAGAGTAATTGGATAGATTCCGGCTCTCGATACCAGTCGACTCTATTGTATTTTCTACACAATGTGCAGCAGCCTATCGTCTTCATTGCCGGAGGCATCTTTCAAATCTCAATGAGCAGCAACATAAGCGTAAGTCGCAAACAATGGCCAACCAAACGCCTTTTTATGTATATATAGCTTGCCAAACGATTATTATTATGTGCACTTTAATGTAGGTCGCCAAATTCGCATTCTCGGTCATCACCATTACCAAGCAAATGAATATTGCAGATAAATTTAAAACCGATTAAAATTTATTGGATGTAGTCCTGCTGTTTATTGCTCGGCATTCGAAGAAAGTGATACAAAAGTTACTCTGTGCACGAAGTGTGATAAATTTAATATTCTCATATGCTGACGTCAAACTGTTTTCTAAAATTATTTAAGCAGCTTATGTATTTGTGATAGCAACTATTTAAGTATTTAACAACTACACAACTATAGCGAATAAATGTAGCAAAGCATTTTTCTTGAAAATATGTGTTGCAAACTTTTGGGTGTCTGCTATTAAATATATTATTTGAATTGAAAAATATGAAATTTGATATGGATGTCCAACTGAATTAGGAAATGTCGCAAGTCAATAATTAAGAATATTTCGAATTTATGCCTCATGTGGCTTCGACAGCTTCGCCAGTTTTTCCTCTAAGTCCATATTTTGCACCAAAGTAAATACAGAAAACGAAAATTTACTGGCCTACAAAATAAATGAAGTCGTTCCAAGTTCGAGTTTTCCATTCGTTTTGAGGCTAATTTACTTACGGTTAAATTTGTTGCAACGGAAATGGTGAACACATTTCCGGCCATGAAAACAATTGGCTTTTGCAGATTATGCAAAAAGTGTGTCAATGTTTTTTTGTAGCGCTTCTCCTGCTCAATCCAATTGGATTCGAATAGCGCATCCGCCAGCTTGAGGCTATCGTCTGTAAGATAGTTGCAAAGGGTGCAGAAGGGCGTAGTTTCCAGCAGGACTGCGCCCATGAATGAGAAGGCCGCCACACGAGAGCCGAAGTCTGCGAATTGGAAAATGTTAATGAGAGTGAAGCCCATGACGAGCCCGACAACCAAAAGCTGCACAAAGATGGTGCCCCCAATAACGGGTCGCAGAGTATCGCAAAAACTGCAATAAAAACAAATACACATATGTTGTTGAAATGAGAGGAAGTTCACTGAACACTCTCACCTCAATATGACTTTGTGATCCTTTATGCACTTGACAAGCTTTGCGTAACGCTCGTCGACAGTCTCGTCTGGATCGTTGCCCAAATTACGCAAACGATCCGCAAAGTTGGCCATGTGAGCGCGCAGCGGCAGGACAAAATTTATGGGGTAGCAGTCGACGCAGACGTCCTGGAAGCAGGCGCCCAACATGGCGAAGTACTCGAGGCCCGTCTGCAGCCAATACTGCCATTTGCTGGCCCGCCAATCTAGCCAGGGATAGTAGTTTTGATACAGAGGTCTCCCCATGAAGATGGCGCTGATGAATGTGCTTGTGGCATAGCTGAGGTACACCGTCATGAAGAAGAAGAAAATGCGATTGCTGACAGCGACAGCTTGATGCACTCTCCTTCGCTCGCAGGGCTTTGTTAGCATCTTGTCCATCTCGTCGAATATCTCATTGGCCACGTCGAAGCGCTTGACGAGTATCCAGACAATGACCACTTTCGTGGAGCACGACCAGGCATTGAAGGCCACCTGCAACGAGGTGAGAAACTCACCCGGCGAAAATTCCGACAGATGGCTAATGTAGCCGGTCATAAAGCCAATCGGTTGATAGAATGTGGAGCTGAGGTTCAATGCAAAAGACCACAGACAGTAGAGTACAAAGAATCGCTTTGGCGGCGTTCTTATGCCCATCAAGAAGATGCAGCGCAGCAGGTACAAAGTGGCATTCCTCGACTTGGCTACCAGACTATCGTCTGCCGTGTACATACTCGGAAAGTATTTGCGAGAAACCATCTTGCTGCTAAAGCTGTCAGTTGGCCAATGAAATCCTTTTTTGAGCAGGCATGCTCTTATATAGCACACGAAAATGGGCAAAGGTGTGATTATAAACTCATCAATGTGTTTGTTATGTGCAAAATTCATGAATGACACTTTGAAATCAATTAAGGCTTAAGTTACATCAGGATGGCTGAGAAACGTACGAAAGCTTGCACTTGCCAGCAAAATAATTAATCCATTGCAGTACATTTCTCCTAGTTTACTATTCATTTATTATCTGAGCCATCAAAATTAAATTTTCAATTAATTACGTATACGACGGGTATCACACAACCTTCAGCCAGCAGCTCAATTTGCAATTAAACATCAGTTAAAATAACAACAACAGCAACAACAATAATAACACCAACAACAATGTGTTAAAGCATTGTGTTAAACGTGCGACAGCTCAATGCAAACGTAAAACGCAAAAAGTTAAATAATGGAAGCCTTTTAATTGATAAAATACAAAAATAATAATACATATGTATTTTCTGTTAAAAGACAAAAATGCGATTATTGCGCATTAACCACACCTCTGATTATTGTTGCGCTTTAAACGGATATCATTTAAATCGGATACTCGCATTGATTGTTCCAAGATAATTCCTCTTTCATCTATTTTCACCAACAGTCTATTTAATTTCGTTATTGTAGTCGGCAAAAATGTCTTAACCAGTTGATATTCTGTACAATAAATTTAAATAAATTATGTTACTGTCATGCACAGATTAATTAACTCGTTGCTTAAGGGTTGCTCACATTTAGTTTCAGCAAAGCCACTATTGATATGTAAATACTTTCATGTACATGAAATCAAGCAGAATTGAGCTTTTTTGTTATTCAATTATGGATAATGAATTATAATTGAAAACCAATCCCTCCCATAAATAGACAGATGATTAATTAATTTTTAATCACTTACGTAAGTTATGACATCTGCTTAGCATAGCTTTGAATCCTGTGATAGCATTTTTCGATCAAAATATATATTTAAAGACATGAATTTCTTCATATTGGTTATTTAATTATTCGCACAATTTATTCATACTAATTAAATTTAATTTGATCTGTACTGAATTTCGGCAACCGCTTCAACTTTAACGGCTGACACTTAATTTGTCAATTTGCAATCAATCCTTCTCTGGCTGCTCACCTGTAACAGGTGTATCTCCGGCTTTGATAGACAAGCGAAGGACGAAGGACAGCAATAGGTACTGTCATTGCGTAAATGTTCGCAGCTGCAAATGGGAAACTTTTTAATGAGCCACTTTAAATGCTTGGATTCGTATTCAACTGTCAAATACTTTAAACAAGCTGCAAAAAGCCCAACAAAGTTAATTCAGAGAGCCAATTTTACATTATCAATTCAAGCACCTGAACAGTTAGCCTAAATATCACGTACAATTAAATGATTAAGCCATGTTTGTGTTATATTAGTAGGCTCGGTGGGCCAATTAAGGGAGAGTGGCATTAGAACTTTTTCTAATTGTTTTCTACAATTTGTTTTTTATTGTTTTGGTTATTATTTTTAAAACCAATAAAGCATATATGGTAAGCTAGCTAAAAATTATATTCGTTTGGTTTACGAATTTCATAACTCTGGAAAAACATACCTATATATTCAACAACAAACTTGAAAACCATCCACAAAATATGATCTCAGCTATGAATAGTAATCAATAAATAATTTAATAAATAAAAATCTTAAAAGTGAGTTTTGTATTTAGCAACCCTGAAAACACAACTAGACAACATAAAGGATTTCAAAGAAGACAGATAAATGGAATTAGGATATCAATATAAATCGGAGTTTACTTAATAGCTCTATAAGTATGCCCATAAATAAATATGTCAACTAGGGCTATCAATTGACGTCCTTTGATAAGGGTTCAAATTGCGGCAATAAAAGTCCAACAATAAAAATCAATATGACATTTCGGCTTAATCAGCGGCGATAATTGTATTGTTGTGTCTGTTAGTGCATTTGTGAGTGTGTATTTACGTGTATGTGTGTGGCAGATATAAAATAACATGCATATATTACATTGCGACTACATATCCCCCTTTGCAATTGGATACAGGGTACATGTTGATAAACAAACATGAAAGCTCGCTCTTACTTTTGCTCTTTACTTTATTTTATTTTTGTTCTTTTATATTTAATTTTTTTTTTGTTTTTTCGAGGTTGAGCATGAGCAATCAACATCAAGTCGGGATGTCAGACGCGCAAATATTTAATTTCAGTTGACTGTCATTCTAGCTGTGGCTGTTTTTTTCCTCGTTTTTGCCACAGCTTGTGGGAAGTCTGTCGAGACGGGTCGTGGGGCAACAGGTAGCGCATTTTATTGCCAAAAGCAAACTCATTTGCACTTGAAACCACAGCAACAAGTTTATCAGGAGGCGCAGTCGGAAGCAGTCGATGCCAGGAGGACGTCAGACCAAGAGACAGCCAAGCCGACACCAGCAGCTAGCCAAATGTTGATATTAGCCAACCCGAGTTGGCTCAAATCAACAGTTGGCTTTGGGGTCAATTTCAAAACGGCAGATGCTGCTCTCGAGCATTTGACTTCAAAGTAAATAAACATTGAGTCACATTTCAGTCCTACACATCTGCTTTCAATCCTCAAAACGATTCTGGCAAAAAAAGAGCGAAAGAGGGAGGCAGAGAGAGGCAAAGGAATGGCCAGACTGTTATTCCCATGCTTTCTGCTGAAGGCTAACGCACTAATATTTGCATTAGCCTGTGTCTTTCCCACGGCCAGAACACATGTACCAGAACACATTTTCCCCTATCAAAATCTCCTTTTATCGTGGTAAAAAAAGATGCCATCGATTATATAATACCCAATCACATTATCAAAATGCACCTTTCCTTTTACTTACTCTCGGCCCTCATTTAACACTAGGTTTGAATTCTTAAGGAATGTTTAAAAAAAATAATATATTTATATCGTAGCTTTAGCTCTTAAAGTGTTTGAGATCTAGGTGTTTATACAGACAGACGGACATGGCTATATCCTCTAGGCTGTTGACGCTGATCAAGCATATATACGAGGTATGTTCAAAAAGTAAGGTGACTTTGTATTTTCAAGAAAAACTATTAATTTATTTATCAATATTTATGTTGTCCCCTTCAAAGTAATCCCCCTCAGATACAATACACTTATGCCAACGGTTTTTCCAATCCTCAAAGCACTTCCCATAAGCACTTTTCGGTATAGCCTTGAGCTCTTGCAGCGATGCAGTCTTTATCTCTTCAATCGTTGCAAATCTCCGTCCATTGGGACGATTGGGCTTTGGTTTCGATATCATAACCATATACCCATGATTCGTCACCAGTTATGACCCTTTTGAGTAAATCTGGGTCGTCGTTGACGTCATTCAACAGCTCTTGAGCGATGCTCATGCGGCGGTTCTTTTGGTCAAAATTCAGCAATTTCGGAACAAACTTCGCTTACACACGACTCATACCCAAAACGTTTGAAAAAATTTCATGGCACGAGCCAAGCGATATACCGACATCTTCAGCAACTTCTCTGATAGTGATTCGACGATTTTCCAAAACAATTTTCGTCATGATCCATATTTTTCGATAGCAAAAAATCGCCGAGCTCGCAAAATAACTTGTAACTTTACGCCTCTCACAACCAAACAAAAGAGGATGTTCCATTGAAACTTGGTACAGATGTTAGGGAAGAGTGTACCAATATAACAAAACAAAAAAATCGATAATCGAAAATATGTTGCCCGCGAAATTTGAAAAGTCACCTTACTTTTTGAACACACCTCGTACACATTATGGGGCGAAATACCTCATTCTGCCTGCTGATACTATCGGGTTGCGAGTATATACAGTCATGTTAGATTATGCAATCGTGTTGCAACGAGGGTTTCAGAGTCTTAAAAGAGGGAAAGGGTGCAAATTTGTAACTGTCATGCTAAAAGAATCCATGTTAAGCGAGGGCCGAGTGTATTTATTTTTAACAATTACTATTATAAAATTAAGATTAAGTATTAAAAAAAACTATAATGTATCTTATAGTAAACATTTATTTTATTGTTTTCATTTTAAAGTCGCTGCAGTGGTTGGGAAAACTCAAACGGGTGGAATGAAAGTTTGCTTCATTTATTTTTCAATTGCATTTTTTAGCTTTCCACATTATATAAATAATTTGTATTTAATATCTAAGAATAAACTATTAATTATTAATTTAAAATATTCAAACAAAATTTAAAAAATTTAAAATTGTTGTCTTGTCAATTCCTGGGGCTGAAATAGAAATTGCACATGACAAATAAATAAAATAACGTTTGTCTTTCTTTTTATCACAATGCTTCGTGCTTGTGCTTGTGCACTTGAAGGACTTTGAAAGTCGGATGACGATCCTTATCTGTCCGAGTATGAGGATAAGCAAGCATCCTGCAGTAGCAGCAGCAGCAGTAGTCACCATTGAAGCAGAAGCCATGACACGCATAATAAACTCTGATCCGCACCTAAATAAAATCAGTTGTTTGTCCGTCTTATCCAGCAGGAAGCTGCCTCCTCCCATCCAATATCCCGCAGCCTGAGAGAACTCAGTACTCCGTACTGAGTCCTGACATGGCGGCTATTAGTAGCTTTATTAACGACCCTTGGCGTGCTTTGGCCAATTGAACTTTAATTCAATGTTGATGCCACGCCTCTGACCTGTAAGAGTGTGAGCGAGTGTGTTTGTGAGTGTTTGCCTGCTTGTTGCGCCTCATTAATCGAAGTTAGGAAGGGAGGTCAGCCGGTTGGTAAGGCAACAACGTCGTCCGCCGCGTCTAATGGCCGCACTTAATTAGCTTTCAAAATAAAATGCCCTCAAAATATATTTTAATGGCTTCGATTTGAGCGTGTTTATTGCCTGGATTGAGTTGATTGAGCCGGGTCTAAACAAACGATTATGGTTTTCCTGAATTGTAGTTGAATTTATTTGCGCTTATTCTTTTTATAATTTCCAGCAGCCGCAAACAGTGCGTATGATTAATGTGCGCTCACAAAACTGCAGAGTCGAAAAAACAGCGAAACCAGTAAACGCTTCATTTGACACGTCCATTAGGGGGTAAACTTTAATAGACTTGTTATGCCATAAACACTCGAAACTTTTAAATGGCATCACATCTGAGGCGCATCTGAGTCGGCGAGCAGTATTCTGAGGCCAACAGCCAGCAGCCAGCAGCTAACAGCCAGTGGCTATAAAAATACAAGTTGAAGTACGAGTATTTTCATCAAATGAAATTTTCATGAACTTCTTACGCTCATTCGCATTGGATGTGTGTATGTGTGTGTGTATTTGTGGTGTGTGTGTGCGTGGCTCTTTAAAGGAAATAGTTTTTGCAACTTGCTTTGTCATTTCGTTGCCTCAGCTTGCGGTGGGTCGCTGGATGCTGGCCTGTTGGATCTGGTAGATGGTAGATGGTTGCTGGTTGCATCCGCAGCGGTTTGTCTGAAGGAAGCGCTGCCCAAAAAAAAAGGAACAGCCAAAAAGGAAGCGAAATGTAACGGAAGTGCGCGAAATTCTTGCACATTTTAGCAAACGTCTCTTCTCTCTCGCTCTCTCGCACTCTCGCGCGCACTTTCGCTAGCTACCTTTAATACATATATACAGAAAATAATATATAGTATATCTGTGTGTTGGGTGGGCCGCCCTCACAACTTTATGACATTTTAATGATGTCGACATTTATGACAGTTGGCTTGAAGATTTCGCAATGCTTTGACAGTTTGTCTGGCCTTTTGGTAACTGAGAACTGAGAACGGAGAAATACGAATGCAGTCACAAAATGCGCTACCGCAAATCGAATTTGTTTCTGTGTCTGACAATTGACATGCTCAAAGTTTAATAACTGCAACCGACGAGTAACTGTTTTTATTTAACAAAAAAAAAATTTAAATAAATATTTATTCTGTGTAATACAGTATGTTGAAATTAATTTCGTATAGTGCGTAAATCACAGTCGAATGAATTGTTACCTGTTTGCTTAAGCCACACACAGACAGCAGACACCCAAAGAGTGAGCATATTCATTGCATTGGCTTTGCCAGCAAGTATTGTGACATAAATCAATCACTTTTGCCAGCTCGCTACATGTTGGCGAGCGCTTGACATTTATTAAAATTCGTGTAAATTTGTGCGACGCAATCGCAGCGATATTTATCTTGCCAAGTACAGCTTTGGCTGAATATTAAATAAACACACGCACGCGGAAAGCACTCATAAAGTTAATAGCGAAAATCAGATATTTCATTATAACATATATTATATATGCTGACAAATGCAAAGTTACAGGAACGTATACTTGATGGCAGGCAGCAATTTAACGTATGCAACAGACTTGCAAAAAGTTAAAGGATACTTCATTGGCTGGCCAAGGTCAGGCACAGGCTTATGCTGTCCTTGACAAATGTCAAGCAATGGTTGTCGTCTCCATTTCGCCTTTAATTAAGTTCTGTCACGACAATGGGACGCAACATGCAGCATTAACACACAACAATAACGACAGCAGCAACAATAATAACAACAACAACGCAAAACTTTCTCAGCCTTTTGCCTTTTGCATTTGCATTTCATTTTCATTTTTTGTTTCAGTTTTTTTCGTCCCCGTTGAGTTATGTTCCGCACAGGGCTAAAATTATTGCAGTGCCTCCCCCTCCCCCAACGAAACAACTTGAAATAATTATTTTCATTTTACAGTAAAATACAACTTGATTGTGCAACTTTGCACATAAATAAAACAGCTAACAATGTGGTGTGATAAGAGGGAGGGCACAAAAAAGGTCATCAGAAAACCACTTTTCCAAAACCGTTGTCGACGTTGTCATAGGCATTTTACCTGCCTTTTGCCTGCTCCTCATTTATATTATTTTTGCACAAAAAAATCAGGAAAACTCTGTACATTTAATTCGATATTAGAGTAAAACCAAAACACATTAAATTTTGCATATTTATAAATATAAATGTGCTTCTTTTAAGCTAGACTCCAGTTGGTAATACACAAGAGTATTTTCGGTTGCTTTCAACGAATTCATTTGCAATTTTGTCACCAAACATCTGACAGCGAGTTAAACATCACTTTGGCAGTTCATTTAGGCCTCAAAAGCGGAAGCTGAAGCTACGACCAACAACAACAACGGCAGAAAAAGAAACGCGTAAAAGCAAAGTTGAGCGTTGAATTCTTGTTATTTGACATCAGGAAGTTTTGAGGGGCGAAAGTCGATTAGATGATAAGATTTGCATGTGCGGCATGTCAAACGTATTAGCATCTGAAATGCGACATGCACGCGTGCCACAAGCACACACAACACAAGCACACACAAGCCACACACTCACACACACGCAGACGAGCATTAGCAAATGTATCAGGTGCTTGACGAGGCAAGAATCAAAGTGACATTCGAGCTCTGACAGCTTAAGAAATGATTCACAGCACAGCAGATTGGAATTGAGCTACCGCGGAAAGCCTTCGCAACATATCAGCTATATTTTTACTCATCGATGCTAAGCAATTCACATGCAATATTAATTAACATTGATTTCCAATATTAAAACTACTTATAACTATAAAACTGTCTGTCCTAACTGACTAACTGAACGAATTATCAACGCACAGCCCAACGGTAAGAGTTTGGCAGATAAAGTTTGTGCACATTATTCCTTTCGCCATTCTATCATGAAACAAGTAAAAAAGCTACAGTCGAGAGTGCTCGACTGTATGATACCCGCAACCCATTTCGAGAGAAAACAAAAAACTTAAATGATATTTTAACAAAAAATATACCGAATATACTAAAACTTGTTTTTTGTATATATTTGAAAATAGAGGGTAAAAATCCACAACACCGTTATGGTCATACTGTCAACTACGAGGTGTGTTCAAAAAGTAAGGTGACTTTTCAAACTTCGCGGGCAACATATTTTCGATTATCGATTTTTTTGTTTTGTTATATTGGTACACTCTTCCCTAACATCTGTACCAAGTTTCAATGGAACATCCTCTTTTGTTTGGTTATGAGAGGCGTAAAGTTACAAGTTATTTTGCGAGCTCGGCGATTTTTTGCTATCGAAAAATATGGATCAAAGGATTTGCATCAAATTTTGTGTAAAAAATAAAATTAAGTGCTCTGAAACACTTGAAATGTTGACAGTGGCATACGGTGAAACTGTTCTGAGTAAAAACAAGTGAGAAAGCTACAGTCGAGAGTGCTCGACCGTTTGATACCCGCAACCCATTTCGAGAGAAAAAAAAAATTTTAATGGTATTTTAACAACAAATATACCAAAAATATACTGAATTTTGTGTTTTGTTTGTATATATTTGAAAATAACGGTTAAAAATCCACAACACCGACATGGTCACACACAAACAAAGCGCGAGCAGCTGCAAGTGAATTTTGCATATAAAATTGATTTATTAATAACTACTTTGTTTTTCACTCGATCTCAAATTCACAGGAATCATTGAGAATATAATTATTATTATCCATACCAAAATTCAATGCTCTAGGTCTATTATTACGGCTTTTACAGTTTTTGGGGGCGGAAAGGGGCGTGGCAAAAATCTAAAACAATCTTGATCTGCGTAAGACCTACATGAATACTGTCACCAAATTTGATATCTCTAGGTCATTCACACACTTAATACGTCCATATGCACTGGGCACAAAAATTTTGATAAATAATTTAACGAATAACTTTTGTTCTACTTATCCGATCTGTACCAAAATTACAGGGTATATTAAGAGTGTCAAGCGCAGATAGGTTACCAAATTACACATCATTACACAAAGAACTTTTGGAGTTACACGCGATTTACTAAAAAAAAAACTTGACTTTTTCTAGATTAATGCTTATTGTGGGCGAAGGGGCCGAGACGATATAGCCATGTCCGTCTGTCCGTCTGTCCCTCTGTCCGTCTGTCCGTCTGTATGAACACCTAGATCTCAGAGACTATAAGAGGTAGAGCTACCAAATTTGGGGACAGTACTCCCATAGGTGCTACGCAGATCAAGTTTATTTCAAAAGTTGGATGCCACGCCCCTTTCCGCTCCCACAAGTCTGTAAAAGCCGTAATAATAGACCTAGAGCATTGAATTTTGGTGTACATAATAATAATAATTTCCTCAATGATTTCTGTGAATTTGGTTGAGATCGAATGAAAAACAAGGAAGTTGTTAAAGAATCAATTTTATATGCAAAATTCACTTGCAGCTGCCCGCGCTTTGTTTGTTTAGTTGATAGTATGACCATAACGGTGTTGTGGATTTTTACCCGCTATTTTCAAATATATACAAAAAACAAGTTTTAGTATATTCGGTATATTTTTTGTTAAAATATCATTTAAGTTTTTTGTTTTCTCTCGAAATGGGTTGCGGGTATCATACGGTCGAGCACTCTCGACTGTAGCTTTCTTACTTGTTTTATATATATAATATTTGAAAAAACACTGACATGGTCACACTGTCAACTCAACAAACATAGCATAAGCAGCTATGTATAGTATATGTTAATTTTGCCCTATGAAGTTGATTTTTTAATATCTTCCGTGTTTTTCATTCGATCGTAACCAAATTCACAGGAATCATTGAGACCCTTATGCATACCAAAAGTGAATGCTCTAGTTCTATTATTACGGCTTTTCCAGTTTTACTTTTAATACTGTCATCAAGTTTGATATCTCACACATTAAAAACATTTGCATTGGGCACAACTTTTTTGAGAAATAATTTAACAAACAACTTCTGTTTCAGTAATTGGATTTTTACAGGGTATATTATGAGTATTAAGCACAGATGGCAAATTAAATTACACATCATTACACTAAGAACTTTTTAAGTTATACACGATTTGTATAAAAATAGTGACTTGTTCTTCGATTATAAATCTTGTGGGCGAAGGGGGTATGGTTTAACCCAACATTGATATTTTAGTTTTAAAGCATCGGTCAACATCGATATCGGAAAGTCACTGCTAAGTGGCCGATATTTGGAATAGATATTTAATTTTTTAGTAAGAATAGATATTTAATTTTTGGAATAGATATTTAATTTTGTAGTAAGAATATCGATATCGATGTTGACCGATGCTTTCAAAATAAAATATGTTTAAATCAAGGTTAAGTAACAATTACAGCATCGTATCTTTTGTTTGGCAAAAAACCCTAGATTGGCAAATAAAAAAAAAAAAACAATAAAAATTGTTAAAGCAAAAAGATAGATTTTCTTATTATGTAATTTTATTAAAAGTTTTTGAAAATATTTTTTATATCGACAGCCCTACGTCGGAGTAAATATTCTTAGACATTCCGATCATCCTAAGGAAATATTGTGGAATATTATAACAAAACGTGACAACACTTTCCATGACGCTGCGACGTGAATGTAGTATATTTTTTTTAGGATATGTTTGTCATTTTACTTGAGGTTTAAAATTTAGCTTTAAGTATCAATATTCATTCGATTTCTATTGACGTTTTGATGTTTCACTTCAATTTTCTCTATTCCAATTTGTTCCAAAACTGGAACGATGCATGGTGTTGATTTTTTTAAATATTTCCAACTGAACTGAATAATTTTTGCAGTTCATAATTTTTGCAATTGTACGACCATATAATTTGATACATAAAAAACCCTGAAAACAATACTTCAATTGAAAATAAAGCTAAATAAGTGTCTTCTCGCTGTTTTACAATTTCTCTCGCTATCTCAATTCAAAAAACCTCAAATCTGGGGACAAAACGCTAACGCAACTGGGTCAGTCTCTACGAACTTCTTTATATCTACAGATTATATACAGATTTTCGATAATTACATAGTTATCATAGGAGTTCAAAGGAGTGAATGCGTTTGAGTCTTCATTTTCTTGGTTGGGCTTTTAACTGGCTAGCCCATTATATGTGAATATCACTTCATTTTAAGTAAGGGAAATCAATATATTATACATTTAATACAAATAAATTAAGACACTTGTTTCTCTTCAGTAATATAAATAGTTTTCACTGTGGACAATACATTTCGTTAATTTATTAGACATCAACTCAAAATTCGTTGTGTCATCCAACATTGTATTAACTTTAATTCATTTGTTTGATTTTATCAATTTTGAAGAAAATTTCCAACATGAATTTCGTTTCAATAAATTGCTCGGCAGTCAATTTGAATTCTGAGAAATACATATATTCTTAAGCATGAGATACTGATTGGCTATAAATTCGGCGACCAATTTTACACATTTCAAATTAAAACCCTTGAAGCGAAACAAGTAAGAATTCTACAGTTAAGAGACTGTAAGATACCCGTCAGCCTTTTCAAAAGAACATGATATTTGAGCAACAAATATAGTGTATGTATTTCGAAGAAATCCATAAAACAGCGCACTTGGTCACCCTGTCAACAAAACAAAATAAAAAGGAGCAACTGATTTACTCCCTTAAAAGTTGAATAACTTTTTTCATCCGATCCCAGCCCAATTCTCTGGAATCATTAAGACAATTGTTATTATGCGGACCCATATTCAAAACTCTTGCTTTTTTATTACGGCTTGTTTATTTTTTTTTCGATTTGAGGGGGTAAGAGGCGTGGCTTAAATCTAAAACAAACTCGATCTGCGTAGGTCATACGCGAGTACTGTCACCAAGTTTAAAATCTCTTGTTCTTAGAATATCTAAAATCTACAGACAGATATAGTGGATATGGTAATATTGGCGGCTGTTGACACTGATGCAAAATATATATACTTTATGGGGTCGGAGATGCCTCGTTCTGCCTATCACATATATTTTCTGTTGGTACTAACCGATAAAAGAAGAGTTTTATATCGACGCTTGCGTTGCATTGATTCGTTTAAATTCGGGGAAATCGTTCTTTCACAAGGCCTACAACAGCAAATTTGACATTAAATGTACAAAGTAAACGTGGAAATTCTTGCATGTCACAACGTTTGACTGACTTTTCCACCTGGGGCGTCAAACGTGGCGTATGCGCAACATTTGCATACGCAACGCTTTAACGTTTGCGCTGCTCTCTTTGCAATCTTCGGCGTACGTTCGGCGCGGCTTATGGCAGCTTTTATGTATATAATTTACAAAGTTTACCTCGAAGTTTATTTGAACCGAGACCACATAAAGTTAAATTAATGCCTGGTCTGAGGCTGACATATAAACACACAAACACACAGACACATCCACTTGCATACACTGCTGAGTTTTTGTCGTTTTCAATTACACTTAAACTTTAAGTGTTTAGCTCTTGTAGCTATCTTTTTGTTTTTTTTTTCTCGTTGCTTTTTTTTTGGAAAAAAATATCAACTTTTCGTGGGGTACTTCATAATTTTATTAAGCAACATTTTGTCTGCTTGCTGCTGGGATTCTTGTCACATGTTGCAAATATTTCGCTGTGGTATTTAGCATGATGTGTTGCAGCTTTTGCGCTCTCACACTCGCAAAAGAATAGGCCCACTTTTCACGTCGTTCGAAAACGTGGCTGGCATTTAAATGGCGGATTACTTTATTCTTTCCATCGGACTTATTTTCTTTTCTCTTCTCTCTGTTGCAAAGTTTTGCATTTGGCTTCGACTTCAGCTTCGTTTTTCGGCTTTGCGCTTTTGCTTGAGTTGAGTTCATACACTGGTTAATTTAGTTTTCAGACGTATTCAGAGTTTTTCTTGTTGCCCAGTGTGTCTGTGTCTGGCTCAGTAATTTATCAACAGACGTGCTAGTTTAGCTGTTTTTGCCGCTTTCTTTCCATTATATTTTTTTCTTTTGCTGTTGCCTTGCTGCTAACTAGTTTTTAATTTGAGCAGCATTTGGAAAAGTTCTAATCCACTTAACTTGTCTCGGCTGAGAGCTAAGACCGTCGCAACTGTAAGCTATTAGGTGCAAATCAATTTCAGTTCACTCAGCCACTCAAATTGTTTGTGGTTTTTGTGTTAAATCATGCCCTTCCCCCCATACAGTAAACCTGACCAGAGCAGAGCAGAGGAAACGCATCAAGTTTGTCAGCTGACGATTTGCACACAAATCACAAAATGAGCACTTGATTAAACGATAAGCATTCGACTTAAATGGCCTCAGATCGTTATATGAGTGCGGCCAGCATTAATTATACTCACGCCACTTTGCATTGATTGATTGATTGATTGACTGACTGACCCATCGATAGACCGTTCTACTTAAGGGCAGCAACTGAGCAAACTCTGCCAACCTTTAACCACATTCCATGCTGGGCCGAAATAATGTGGAATAGCTGTCAGAAATACCCCCAAAAACAATATAAAAACATCACCAATCGCATGCAAAAATGCGCTTATTTATAATACGAGCATATATTATTCCTACACAGAGCAGGAACGTGGTCCTGGCACGGCTTCGGCTGCAGCTTCGGCATAGCAAACATTTACATTGTCGGACAGGTGTAGAAGCAAACCTGTCTGCCTGCTGGTTGTGTTGACAACGTAACCAAAAGTGAGCATAACGAGAATAATAATAAAGCAACATATATCTGCTGCACCGTGAAATGCAATAAATGATAACAGTCCTCCGGGAATTCGCAATTGCCATGCACCCAGACAAAGGGACAAGAGAGAAGGGGAGTGAGCGAGCACCTGACTCCGAAAACTGAACTCAATATCAACTGTCGCCAGCCAAACAGGATAGATACAAATCTATGCAGGTACAAAAATACGATATATATGCTGGTGCATGTACGATTCAAATATGTGCCATTATGCATAGCTTTGAGCAAGCATTTGACAATTTGGAATACCAAAGAAAGTAATTGCAGAAATCCGCACTGGCAGCAATTTGGGTTTACGATAAATAGCATTGCGAATTGCAGAATAATTGAATAGCAGCTTGTTAAATATTTTCAATCTTTCTCCAATATCAATTACTATACTTTGAGACATCAATTTCACTCATCACAACTTGTGATGTGAATAATGGATAACCATTATTGTCAGTGAATATTGGGTAAATAATATGGCTATTTGATAATGTCGCTTCTTTGACAGTTCTGTTTGTCTCTATTTCACAACTTCATTTATCAACTTGTTGCGTGTTCAACTTAACAACTCTTTTCGACGTCTTGCTTCTCCTGCGAAGAAGTCTCTCTACTGATCTTATTCGCTAATTATCATCTCTAGTGGTAATCGGTTGTGCAGCGTTGCCACACAGGAATGCATGCACAACCATGTTACCGCACTTTACAAGTTTCAACACATTACTTTGGTGTTGAACTTGTTGTTGTCTGTCTCTCAATAGGATTGTATAGAATAAGCTGCCCTCCGACGTCGTCAGAGGCAGCTTGTCTGTCAGCAAATAGCAAACAAATCGACAAACAATTTCAAGTGTTCAAATGCTAAACACAAAATGCTTAACTTGACCAATAAAAAGTAAATGGCTAACACACACACACAGACGCACACCACAAGTCGGCCGCAAGTTAAGCACAGGCACAAACACAGCACAGTATGTTAGTAGCAATGGAAATGGCCTGAATGAAAGGCAATGGCTTCTGTTAAAAGCGAATCGACAAAGGAATAAAGGGCGAAATCAGTCGAAAGCAAAGCGGTAACAGCAACAGCAATGGCAACAGCAGCCCAGGGCCAACCAAGCGTTTTGCATAGCACTTAAAATAGAAAGACACATTCGAAATAAAAATGGAAAAAAGAAGAAGGAGAAGAAGGAGAAGAAGGAGAAGAAGAAAAAACAAAAGCAAATTCGAAGGTAAAAAGGATGTGCAAATCTGCTGCAGAGGCAGATGCTGACTGATAATTCGACATGAGAGGCTCGTGTACAGACGATGGTAATTGACATTGTTGGTCGACAGGCCAGAGCAATGCTGTTTATCAGCAAATAGTCGTCGTCGTCGCTTGTCTGTCGCTCGCCGGTCGTCTCATCATCAGCAATGCAGCATGTGAAATGGCTTTTACCAAAGGACCCCCTAATAACGTGCATGTCAACGCAGCACAGAAAAAGTGGACAAGATGCATGTGCGTTTGTGTGTGTGTGTGTGTTGCCACCGTTGACAATGACATTTGGCAGCCAAAGTGTTAGTCAGATCCGACAGACTGTTTGTCAATGTGGCAACAGCAGACTCGAGGCCCATATATCTCCGATTGAGAGAACGGGCGAGAATGCGCCACCTCAGTTGTTGAACACACAATGAGCAGCAGCAGCAGCAGCAGCATCAGCTCTGACCTAATTGCCGAGGGACATGCCAGCATCAGCAACGGCATCAGCAACAGCATCAGCAACGGCATCAGCAACGGCAACGGCACACCTGACGTATGCGTAATTCGTGCACGCTGCATTGCATTCCCTAAGGCTGTAACGTAATGCTGTTATTTAACAGCTGTGACAACAACTAATTAACTTTAACAACAATACTGAAATATCGAAACATTGACACGTTGTAAATCAAAGTTTACTCTGTCAGATTTTAAATGCATTGCTCATCAAATTTATGACTTTAAGTTCACACACCTGCAACACGAGATTGTCTGAGCAGCTCAAGTGCGTGTTCAGCAAAGTGTCAAGAGCTGTTGATGCACTTTGTGTATCTAAGATGCTAATGCTGATGGGTGTTAAAGCCACTGGCGCCTTAAGCGCCATAATTAGCGGTTTTGATGTTGCCCAACCAGCCACACACACAAAAGGCGTAATCGCAATCAGCTTGTCATTTCCCTTGCACACAGTGAATTGAATTAACAATTGAGCTTGTGGCGTTTAAAGGCGTTCAACTCATTGTGATGCCAATTAATCAATAAGCTAAAAACATTTATTTATGCAGCTAAATTGGGCATAGCAGTTAGCTATTTTTTGCACACAATTACGTCGAAATAGAAAACAACGAAAGCAACCGCACTCAGCTGCCGTATGTTATGTTGCACTTTTCTGTTGCACACTTTTGAGCTCGCTTATTTATTCGCACGTTACGCATACGACGCGTATGGCAGTGTGCATGTGAGTTAGAGCTGATAATTTTCGTTTTGTGTGCGCGCAATGAAAACAACACTTGGCTGCTGTACACATTTGCTTTTGGTTTCTTCCTTTTCTTTTTATTTGTTTCATTTTGCGTAAAATACGCGCCACGCCTTGATCTACGATGCACGAATGTCAAGCAGCAGGACAGGGGGAAGGGAGCTCGGTTGCAATATCTGCATTTTATTCTTGCCACTGCTGCTGCTTTTTACTCTTTCGTCAGTTTCCGCTCGTCGTCGTCGTCGTCGTCGTCGTTGTCGTTGACGTCGGCGGCGGCATCCGCCGTCATCATTGCTGCCATTTTGTGCGCACTGACCCGCTTTTTGCGCTTTTTCCCCATTACATTTGCTTTGCTATTTCGTTTTATTTTGTTTGTCTTCGTTTTCGCTTCCCTACGAACCATTTTTATTTCTTTTTTTTCGCCCGCTTGCTTACTTATTTATAGTATAACTGTTTCATTGTTGGCTCGCGGACATGAACTATCTGCCCTGCCTCGTGTGTGAGTGTCTGTCCCCACAGCTGCTGGCCAATGTTTGTTCGGGGTGCACGAAATCAGTTGTGCCATGTAGTTTTCATGTTAAACGCGCTCAAAATTAATGGTCACACATAGATGCACTCACACACTCAGAAGCACACTGAATGTTAGTTTGAAATAGAAATGAACGTTATCGTTACAAATGTGCTTTCCGCTGCCTGTCAGCATTGCTACAATTCGCGGCCGCATCCTGGCGCGTCCTTGCCAGTTGCCAGTTGCTGTTGCTGTTGCTGTTGCTGTTGCTGCTGCTTCTCGTTGATTTTAATGTTGTCCCGCTCTGAACTTTGGGCTGTGAACTCGTTGCCCCTCTCTCTCGCACTCAGTATGAAGTGCACATGCATTTAATATTTGCCTGCAGCTAAATCAAATTGTTATTCTGTTTCATTCTTTTTTCTCAGTTTCTGTTGCTGTTGCCGTTTGTTGCCCGTTTTGCCAGTTGGGGAGTCGCATAAAAAATTGAAGATAAATGTCGGTAAATGTAATTTTTAAAAGCTCTAATATCCAGCGTCCATTTTGTGCGCCACACTTGTTATTCCTGCTGTGGCCTTAGAGTTTTGATTGAATGTGGTGCGAATGTAAGTAACGAATAAACAACAACAAAATCAACAACAATATTTCCAACCAGCTGGCAATTAAATATAATCTCTCTCATCATCTCAGTGTGGTCTTCAAGCGTATGAATCAATTTCAGTTGCGTTAAAGTTCACATATCATTTCTCTCCCCTCGTTTATTTCTTACTTGAGGGATAAGTTGTATGTTGTGTGTTGCTTGTTGTGTGCAAGTTGGCAGATGGCAGAGCTTCTTGCCAGCGTCCAACATGGCATTAATATTTAAAAGTCAGCTTTGAAACTTGTTTGACAGGCTGTCAGGACATGTTTACCAGCAAAGGGTTGCAATGTTTTCCAGCTGACGTTAAATTGAAAGCAAAATTAGAAATCGAAAAAATAAATAACACAAATTTGTAAAAATACTGCCATCAAGTTAAATTCGAGGGCTTTAAAATACTGGAGAAGCAGACAAGCATATTCAATACACAATATGGAACACGTTTCGGCTATTTGCGAGACCGCAGACAATGGCAAATGAAGCGCACATTTGGAAGGCTGGTCTCGGCGACAAGTCGCAGTCCTTTAGCTCCCTTTTTCAGTTTTTTTTTTGTTGGGGACTGCACACGTGAGTGGCGCCAATATCCACAACAGCAACAAAAATTACAAAAATCTCGCTTCATATTTTGATATTTGGATATTTTGCATAAATACGAAATACGTTCTTTCTCGTCTTTGTCAGCAATTTTAAATTAATTTTATTTTTCATTTTTTTATATGGCAACCGAGCTTTGGCTTCGCCTACGACTAGAGGCACACCGCAAACAGAGTCAGAGTCAGAGTCACATTCGCTGCCAAAATCAGCTCCTAGTGGGGCCTGGGGTCCCTTCAGTTAGACATCAACATCAGCTCGGGGACTGCCCCCAACTCCATTTCTTTTTGTACCCAAATAAAGTAAAGAAAAAAAGTAAAATACGAAGAGGGAAAACCGCAATCTAGACATGCTCGGGCTTTTATACACACAATGTTTGATGTGACTTGTGATTTTTTGCTCTTTATGCAGATGGATTTGCCTTGGCACAACACACAACACACAGCACACAACACATGAGAGAAGTTGAAGCAGTGAAAAAACACACATAAACATATACACAGACATTCTAAATCACAATCTTCCTGCATGAAGCATATGAAAATTGAGTTTTGCGTAATAAAAAGTCGAGTTTATCTGCGCTGCGTTCGCTCAGAAAACTGATTTACTTTGCAATTTTATGACTTTATTAAGAATTATGCGCTGTTTTGTATATATTTACAATACAGACAGACTGCGAGAGTCAGCAGGAAGTTAAAGTAGCAGGAAACTCAACTTTCTAGGTACATAAGCCAACTGCAAGCCAAGTTTCCGCACACACATAACTGCTGGCTGCATTAGTACTCCGTGTGTGTGTGCTGGGGGTGTGTGTGTGCTTACTGAGAGTCACTTGACCTCTAGTAAATGACATGAAAATCCTTTGATAGAGTTCCACAAATTCATTCATATCAAGCCAAGCTCTGGACACAAGTTATGAGTGCATATTTTTATGCAACAAAATGCGATTCGTCCTAAGGTTTGTGGGAGGGGGAGGGATGTGGGGGCAGAATACAGACAGCATATAGCAGATGTACCTCATAGCCAGTTGAAAATGCATTGCTGAGAGAGAAGAACACTCGTATTTGTTTGCCAGATTTAAATACAAGCCAAGGCTGGGCAGCCCAGGCGCACTCGAGTTGCCATTGTGTCTGGCCAGACAGAGAGGGAGATTAAGTGTAGGATAGAGAGGGAAGAAGTGGGACAAAGAATGCAAGTGCGAAATCTGACAAATGATAATGTTGTGCGATATGTTTGGCATGTTAGTTGCCGGATAATGTGTTCTATTTATGTATGTTTTTATGGCCATGCATTGCGTAAATCAGCATTAGAAGTGTCAGCAACTGCAATCCTTTGGCCAGATTGCCTGGGCTGCTGCCCTTTGTCCTTTTATCCTTCACTTCAACTATTCAACTCTGCACTCGCCTGTCCACCTGGACTTGTCAGCTGCGTAATGGACTTTTATCGCCACTGACCCATCTATGCGAGCATTGTAAAATTTAATTAATTTGATAGAAGAGCCATATAAATTCGCCGGCTTGTTGTGCTATTAATTGTGAAAGGATGTCTGGTCAGGACACGCACTCGACAGCAACAGCAACAGCAACCACTCCAACAGGTACCACAAAATACAACTCGATTTCTTCTTTTATGTTCTTCGTACGTATAATCTCAATTTAATCTCAATCTCATTGTCTGTCCACCACACAGCGCTTACAATTTGGCATTGATGTGGATGGCAACGACGCCATCGCTGGCGGAGCTGCCAATGTTGATGTTGGCACGTCCATCGGAGCCAACCTCAATGGTCTTGCCGGAGCAGCTGGAGCCGTTCTTGGAGCCCGAAATGACATCGCAATAGGTGCCAGCGGGCAGGCCAGTTTGCAGCGAGCTGTTCAGATCGTAGTTGTCGTTGTTGAAGGCAACAAAGCCACGGTTGCCACGGCTGAAGGAGATCTGGTTGCTGCCATTGTCCCACCAGTTCTGCAGCTGGGCATCGCCGACGGCGTTCCTGAAGCCAACCATGTTATAGATTTGACGCCAGCGGTGCTCGCACACCCAGCCACCGCTGCAGGACAGATCGCTGTTGAACGAGGGCGAGGCAATATTGTGGCCATCGGTGGTGGGCGGTCCCTGGTCGGTGTTGTCGAAGGCGAACGAGGACATCACGCGGGGGGTGCCGAAGGGATGCGACAACATGAAGGCGGAGGCCATCTTGTACTGCTTGGGCACCTTGTAGGTGAGCACATCAGCACCGCCAGCGCCATGGCCGCGCTGGTTGTCATGGTTGTCCACAAAGATGAGCGAGCGGTCGGAGGCAGCAAAGCCCCAGGCGGTGCCCCAGTTGGTCAGATAGCGCAGCTGGTCCTTGCCACGGAACACCTTGCCGATGGAGTCGGAGTGACGGAACTCGGTGACGGCGCCCATGCCAGTGTACTCGGACTTGCTGATGGACTCGCCGCCCAAATCGATGACCTCCTGGAAGATGTAGGGCTTGGCGCCCGAGCTGAAGCCATGACCAGTGTTCAGGTTGTTGAGGCGGCCGTAAATGACAGCCAGATCTCCGGGCCACATGTGCTTGGCGGCATCCACGCGGAAACCAGCAACGCCCAGCTCCGTCAAATGGTTGAGGAAATCAACGATCTTGTCGCGCACCCAAGAGTTGCCCTGGTTCAAGTCGCGCAGACCCACGAGCTCGCAGTTGCGCACATTGGTGGGGTTGCTGTAGTCGGTGATGGCACAGGTGGGGTTGAAGTCCAGCGAGGAGAAGGGCACGGCCGGGTAGCTCTTGGAGCCGGGATCGGCAGTGCTGCCGCCAGTGCCAGAGCCGCCACCATTGGCAGACATGTGATTGAACACCACGTCCACATAGGTGCGCACTCCAACGGCATTGCAGCGCTTCACCATGCTGGCGAACTGCTGCTCGTTGCCCGAGCGCGTCGTCAGCTTGTAGGAGACGGGCTGGTAGCGCTCCCACCAGGGACGGCTGCTGATCACGGCATTCTCGTTGACGGGCGACACCTACGAGCAGCCCAATTAGATGCCGTCGAGCACAAGGAGTTGCTGCACTTACCTGCACGCCAGCAAAGCCATAGGGACCCAGGAAGTTCTCGCATTCGGCTGCGATGTCGTCCCATTTCCACTCGAACAAATGCACCATGCCGTTGCGGCCATCCACATAGTTGGGCGAGAACTGGGCGCTGGCCAGCGCCAGAAGGGCGAGAGAGATGAGACCTTTGGTCAGAAACATGTTGTGCTTGTTGAAACTACAGTTCCACACTGAACTCAAACTGCAGCCGGGCGACCTTTTATAACTGGAGAGTGGGAATGAAAACTACTCGAATGATTTGTGATGCAAATTCTTAGCTTATCGAAATATCAATGATTGTGGATGGGGGCGGGGAGCACACAGTGGGGTCTAACGACAGCGGACAGATTAGATACGATACCTGTGGCTGTCGTGTGCTCCCCGCTCGCTTATCGGGAACGTCGTCTACCGGCTCGTTGACACTTTCGATTATCACAAGTGGCCAATAAAATGCCCACACTGATTATGGCCAACTCGTCACCGGGAGGTCTGCTCCGTTGCAAATCATAGCATACAAATCAGCGGACATGTCGCAGATTGTGTTGTTTACAACTCGCGATGCTTGAACACTGATTTCACATAACTGCTTTATAGACAGACAAATACAAATGCATATACTATATAAACAAATATCTCTTAAAGACCGTCATATATATTGGCAGCCGTGGGCAAAATAACAAGAACTTGCTTATCGATTGCGCACTTTGAACGCCAATTACTCGACTCCCACAGTGTGTGCAAAAAAGCAGCGTTTACTACGTATGCTCGCTGTGGTATGTTTAACCTTTTTTTGTATTTCTATTTTTGCTTCTGATTTCCGATTTTGATAATTGTGAAATCGAACGACTTCAAATCACTTTTATTTTTGGAATGCGCATTTGCATTCACACTCATGGCTTAATCGCTGCAATCACTCGCTCGTGTCGTGAACTTTACGATAGCCTCTCAGATTAGGTTCGATTTCAAAAGGTTCTCGAGATAAGAATCAAATTCGTTTTAATTAATTTGACAAGTGTCTCAAAAACTGAATGCCAAATGGACAAGCGATGCAATTTTAACACAATTTACCCACGTGATCTTGCCAATTATTTAGAGGGAGTGTAACCAAAAAGATTACATTGTAACTGAGTAGAAGTAGATTGCCAACTCAAAGATACCATGTTAACAGATAAGTCAGTGATTTTTCTTTTTATTTTTATACATTTTATGATTAAATATGAAGTGCCTTGATTAGTACGAATTACCAAGCAAAAGAACATTCTCATTTAATGAGAAGAGATTTGGCAAAATGCTTTACATATTTGAAATACATTTTTATTTAAATTGCAGATAGGTACTTGTACTAAAACGTATTTTCAAAACTCAATTGCAAAGCAACAAAATGATTTTCTATATTGCATAAAATTTTAATCCTAACGAGTTACTGTTTTTAGTCCGAAGAGATTTGCAAATGTCTTTTATATGCAATCAAATTTTTATTTAAATTGATGATAGATATAGTACTTGTACTAAAGTGTATTCTCAAAACTCAAATACTTTTACTGGAATGGATTCGCAAAACCCACTCCTTGGGGCATTTCCCCGAATACTAAGTAAGCCACACTGAACTAAACATTAAGTAAATATTATATTAATAAAATGTAAAGCGTAAGTCTTGTGAAAGTCGTTCGCTCGTCTGGCTGTGCGACATTAGTTTGGCTGAATTTCCTATCCTCTCTTATTTATTCCAGGGTATTCTAGCAACACACATGCTAAACACTTGAATGATTTTGCAATTCATAAGTGTGAGCAATGCACGCTGTAATGAACAAATTCAACAAATTCAACAAATACTTGTATTCATTTTGCATTTGAATCGGCCAAACTCAAGTGAAACGCAATCTCAGTGGAAAAGGTTTGATAAGTTTTCAATTAAAATTGCACAATGAACTAAAACTGTAATTGTTGTTATTTACAAAGCCAAACAGAAGTTGGTTCTGAGTGCCGCCAGGTAGATAAGAAATAATGCAATATTCTCAGTGCGGTAAGAGCATGTATTCCACTCAACTCGTATGTTATCTCATATGGACTCCTCACAAAATTTACATTGTGCGAACAAAGAAGTCGACTGGTCTAATGCATTTGCAACTGGACAAATTTCAGAACACAAAACAATCTATTTTGGCCTGTGAAAAATCTAAGCAGAAACAAACCTTCGCATACATGCACACATATTCAAATTATATAAAGCCGTGAAAGAACGGTGCAAAAAGTGACACTTGTTCTGAGCCATATTGATTTGCATGCCAAGCAAATTTGCATTTGCATACAGAGCGAGACGGAGAGATAGAGAGAGAGAGAGAACAAGAGAGAGGCAGACAGGCCGTCTAAAAGTCAAGTCAATGTACAAATATTTGCTTTAAAGTACGTAAACGTAGCCCAGAAGACTGAATGTGAGCATTTCCGCACATTACACCTGAAGTTCGCAAACTTTGCTGCAGTCCCGAAACTCGGGGACGCAGACCAAGAAAGATGCTCCACTCTCCGCCTCTGGACTAAAAAGCCAATTTGAATAGTAAGCCAATGCCGGATATGGCAAAGTTCAAAACGGAAACGTTTGCTGCACAGTCAATGCCAAAAAGCGTTGCGTTGCCAACAACTCAGCCGACAGCACTAACTTTTTGCAGCCAGGCTCAAAAGGTGGCCAGCTGACTGCTGGGACTACTCACATAGATATTGCCTAGCATAAGGTCAGCTGACAATCATCTATAACTGCAAAACACGCAGAACAGAACAGACATCGGCGAACTGACTGCGCAGTTTTCATATATTTATACTATATAGTGCAGTAGTTGGATAAGTAAGCTCTACAAACTTTGCAATTCCCGCAGAGTTTACAGTTCGTGCAGCGCGTGCAGCTTCATGTGGGAAAAATTAATTTACATTTAAATGAAATTGATGTCATTGGACAAAAGTTGTTGATTTTCCATAGACAGCGGCGACAGATGGCAAAACATTTGCACAACTAACTTATTATTATTATTATGATTACTTATTATTGCAATGAAATTGAAAAACCCGAACCCGAACGCAGTCCCTAAAGCGAGTGCAGCCCGCAGTCAGTTTGAAATTATGAATACTAATTGAATGAAAGCTCGTTAGACCCTCTTCCACTCTTCGTCAACTTTGTCCAACTCGCTGTGTGGCGTCAGGAGTCATCAAATATGCGGATGCAGATGCGAGTTTATTATCATGACCAGATCCATTAGAAGTCAAAGCAAACTTAACGTGCCCTTTTCTAGCACATTTTTTCATTATTTGCAGGTGGCAAACGAATTACTTGAGCGTGTGAGTATGTGAGTGTGCGAGTGTGTGTGCCATAAACCGTTTACATCCAGCACTTAAATGCATCCTCATCGATTGATACAACATATGCTCCGGCATCCACATGTAGTGTGTCGCCTGTCAGCCACGTAATGCGTTTAACGTAACTTTGTTACATTTTCCATTTTGATTGCAATATGCTAAGCATTCTCTAACTCACACACACTAGTGCGGCATGCGGCATGCGTCACACTTGCCGCTTGTTTGCCGTTGCACGCAGTTTAATAGCATACTTTCAGGCGGCTTTAAGGAATTTGTCACTGCGGAGCCAGCGGCTTTAAGCCGTTTAATAACATAAATCTACCAGCAAAGCTAATAAAATATAATACACTGCCAACTACAGTCTGGCGTCAACAAAGCTGCTGCTGCTGCTGCTGCTCTTAACATTTTTGCTTTCCCGCCAGCAAAATGACCAAAGAGAATGCAAGGCAAGAAACGAGCTAATAAAAACCAACTTTGCCACTGCAAGAGCAGCAGAGGCAGCAGCAGCAACAGCGACAGCAACAGCGACAGCGACTTTGACTTTTCGCTTCCTTTTTAGTGTCACACGAAAATAAAACTGAGAATAACGAGCCAGTTGAAAGCGACTGGCCAAGCCAAGTCGAGCCATAGAAGTGGCAGGAGTGCAGCAGGGCCAGGTCTGTGTCCGGGCCACGCCCCCGTCGCCAAACGCCAACGCCCTCGCACAGTTGCACAATGAAATGTAGTTGAAAATTATGAAAATTATCTGCCACGCCATTTTTATGCCAGAAACTTTGCATCTAAATGTCCATAAAAGCGGAAGCGTCGCGTCACCAAATGGCAAAAAAAATGCTAAAAAAGGAAAACGAAGAACTTTCCATCGCCGTATAAAAATAAAATGGCAAACTGCAGCACCAGCCACGACATTCGTGTGCTACGTGTGGGCATTTGGAGGCGTTGGCGCGAATGGGCGTGTCAGGCTGGCTGGCTGGCTGGCTGGCTAGCGAACAGCCTCGAGGAGTAACTGCCTCACAGACGGCATGTCATCATTATAATAGAAATTAAGTGCAGTTCCAGTTCCAGTTGCAGCATCCACCAGTAGTTTAGAACGTGGCTCCTTCTGCTGCATTTTCTCTTGTAATGGGTAATAGAATTAAAATTACTTGGACGCATGCCACGCCAAAGCCAAAGCCAAGGCAATGACGACGACAACGGCAACGATGTGGAGAGAACTGGCGGCAAGTAGTGCGAGTAAAAGCCAAACAATAGCGTCCAGTCATTAAAAACAAAGAGCCAAAGGCAGAGCCAACCTACTTGCAGAACTGCTGGTAGTGGGCGTGGCACGCCCGAAGAGACCAACTTTAAGCCGATTGCCGTGGTACTCTGAATTAAAGCAAATGCACAGTTTACGGCCGCAGCAGAAATATTGTCGTGTTTATTGACGCGCTTAAAAGTATGCAACACATCATTTGAACTCTTCCCGCCACGCCACGCAGCAATGTTGCACAGCCCTGAGGTAACATCATCAACCGTGGCAGTGTGTGAGTGCAGTGCGGAGTGCAGTGCAACATCCGAGATTACCACCACAATTTTCGCATATGCATATAACATACATATACATGTATGTGAAACCATTTGACAGATGATTTTCCGCATTTCACATTCCGTTTCTTTTGTTATTGCTGTTGTCCACTTGCGAACAATTTTGCACACATTGTATGTGCAATTTATTCAAATAAATTAAAAGGAAAAAATGGTATTTTGTTTATATAGCATTAAAATGTAAAAAGGACCGCAATACAAACGCAAAAGTTTTGCATAAAAAATATAAAAAGCAACTGTAAAGAAAGAAACTTTATCGCAACCAATAAATGCACTTCCGTAGTATTTTATAGTTTTAAATAAATGTTACTACTATTAATTAATAAATGTTTCCTGTTTTTAGTTTTTATTATTTATTATCTATTTATTATTTATTTATTGTTTCTAAATAAAATAACTATATTTTTAATAAAATCTGGTAGATCAATGTAGCGAGTAATTGTTACTATTATTATATTATTTACCCACTCGACCCCAAGTTTTTTCATGTAGAATCGAAAGTTTTAAAAATTTAAAATTTTGACATATTCTAATCAATTTATTAAAAAAAAACCCATTTTTTATTATTGTACTTAATCTGCTTAAACAGTGTAATAAACAAATGTAATTGCTAGTATTCAATTAATATATATAATTTTTTACGATATTATTACAAATTTATTATTTATTTATATACATACATTTCTAATTAATAATTTATGCTCATTTCATTTAATTTTAAGGTTTTATTTTTCTTATCAATGTCGACCGTTCATACTCGTATTTAAATTAAATAAATAAATACATAATATTTAATTACTGAGCTGCATAAAATCTGGTTGAATCTTTTAGGAAACATATTTATTATAATACTTAGAAAAAATAGTTATATAATAAATATAATTTGCTACAAGGCATATGTTCATTATTTATTTACATTTGAACAATATTAAAGATGGTTACATCATTAATATAATATTTGAGGAAGCAAACTAGTTATGAAAAGACAATACTGGGCACATGTATGCAAAAGTAGCATATAAATTTCACAATCACAACAAGAACAGAGCTTAAATTTTAATTAGAATGGCAAGTTAAAGTATCCAAGCTAATGGTCGACCACAAAGTGTAACCAAAAATTGCAATACCTGTAAGCCGAAAGTGCAGTTTACCCGGATGGCACCGAGCGAGACCCAATAAAGAGTCCGACCTGTGACCGCAGCAATGAAAGGTGGTTAGCCACACACGCATGCGAGTAGAGCGATGGCTAGGTCAACAACAAGAGCAGAGTCCGGAAGAGATGAGAGTTGAGGGAGAGAGCGAAAGAGTTGGAGGAAACCATCATCGCATTGGCGATGATGACCATAAAACATGGTAACATTGTGCGTCAACAAAAGCACTCAGACCCCAAATGCGAATATAACTGCGAAAAATTGTATTTACGCACACGAGAAAATTGAAAATTGAGGTGAGAGCGCTGGCAGAAAAAATGGCGAAAAGTATGAACTTGTTTTTGGCTTGCAATTTTGAATGAAGTGCGTGTAATTCAAAACCATGTAGTTGTCGTGAGATCATTTTGGCATTTGAACATCAATGTGCACAGAGGCTGATTTTATGGGCAATGATAACAGGGCCGTAAGCATTCAATTTGTCTTAATATCAAAGCAAATTGCATGTCATAAGTTCAATTGTGACAACGACCAGAATTTTAGTGCCAAGAAACACAAAAAAACGAGAGAAACGAGGAACTATGAATATGAAACTGCAGCCACTGGCTGAACACAAGAAGCGCAAAATCATTGCGAAGACACGACAAAACGAATATATAAAAAACAATATCAAATCAAGGAATTGAGCGCGCGATGCGATGTTGGCTTCTGTCGCAGCAGGACAATCAATTTTATGGCCAAAGCCAAACGCAGCAAGAGCAACGGCAACCATGACAAAGAAAAAGCGCGACCCAGTAGCGTTATGAGCATCAAATAAACATAAAGCCGCGCTCGTTGGCCGATTTAGGTTTATGGCACACAGAGGCATCAGCTTTATATATACGATAGTTACGACAATAGTGCGGCTCTTTGTCTTCCACTTTTGTGACATCTATTGATAGTATTTGCTCTCATTACGGGGCCAACCTCGCCCAGCCCCAACCCCTTTGCACCCTCATCAACTGTTTGTTGTTGTTTTAGTCTGCCGTGTTTCATCAGTTTTTTGGGGTTGACACGTGGACGCCATTTTCAATTTATGACACACTATTCGGACATGGATTTGCTAGGGTCGCCACCCACATCCCTGCTACCATGTCATCATCATTGTCGTCATCATCGTCATGGGCATCGAGGTGGTGGTGGAGGGGCAAAGAGCATTTGTTGGTCAGACATGCATTTCGGTAAATAAATCAAATCAAATCAAATCAAATGAATTCGATTTGTGTGTACAGGAAATTGTCACTAAAAATAAGAAACATAAATGTAATTTCCTGCAAGTCCTGTAAAAGCCTCTTAATGCAGCAAGGAACAAAACAAAAAACAAGGCGAAAAGAAATTCGGATTTAACTACGAGTATCAAGACCAAAATGCCCAAGGTGTTTTATCAACCTTCGCATAAATATAAATCATTTCCGGTCGTTGACCCAGCTGGCCAATAAATCAAATTCATTTCCAAAGACAGTATTCAAAAGCTACAACAAAACGTATATATTAGATTCATCTGCCATGAATAATGGTCCCGAAAGTGAATAGTAATCTACTCATAGTCGCATTGCTAAAGTGTTTAGTCTGGCTTCAATTAAATCACATTTATTGTGCTTATTTTGGCTAAAATAAATGTGTGATGAAGATGGTTCAAAATTAAATTTATACTTCAAATTGTATGACATAATTGCAACGTCTTTTGAAGACCATTTTATGATAAAGATAATCAAGTAAGAAAGCTACAGTCGAGACAGTTCAACCGTAAGACACCCGCTACCCATTTATATGCTGTTTGAACATAAAATATACCAACAAATATACCTAATAGTGCTATTTGTGTATATATTATACTTGAGTTAAATCCATAAAGTAGCGTACATGATCACACTGTTACTACGCTATAGTAAGTGATAATGCCCTTCTATGTGTACCGGGTGAAATAATATAATATTTGCATTGTGGAAAAGAAATATAGAGAATAAAAGGAATAAATCGGATAATCAAGTGATGTGCTATGTCTGTCAAGTGAACCATAACTTCGCTTTTTCTCAGTAATTGCCAAAAACACTTTTAGCACCGCCACAGTAAAAAACCAAATGTGAATCTTGAAAACCATACACACATTCTTAACCCAGTTTATTGCACATTTGAAAAACAAGTCATAGAAATGCACATAAATTACTCAGTGCACTGAATGGAGAACTGCAGAGACTTCCAAGCCTGCAATATGTGCTGACAAATGACGAGCAGTCATCAATAGGTTTTTTTAAGCTAAAATGATTTAGGTCATGTAAGGTGTTTTTCTCGGTCTTGGTTGAGAGTTTGAAATTATCTTAGTGGAGTTTTTATGGGCGATCAATGTCAGGTCGTGTGACATTAAGTTGATTATAATGCAATGCTCGAAATGTTGGCCAAACATTTGTCAATAAAGTGTGATTTATGCATTGGCAGCATGGCAATGGACGCCTGCATTCAAATCACCGAAAATGGCCCAAAAACTCTGCAAAACGAATTATCAAAGCGGCTTCGAGACCATGAATGAAAGTCCCTTCACACAGGAGCGGTATACACTCGTATGCTAACTGGCAATCACTAACCGCCGACTCACTTTTAAACGCAATTGGTCAACAAACGACACACCGGGCTCGCCAGACGTGACAGTTGGAGCAGTTTTTGGGTAAGTTGGGGCAGGCAGGCAGGCAACGCTTCATGAATAAACCATGAGCGTCAACACCAGTTAGCAAAAACAACAGAGCCAAAGGCAGAGGCACCAAGTGAGCCAGCTGCATTCGTATCCTCATCCGCATCCGCATCCTCATCCTCATCCATAACGGTCTGAGCCTACGTCGCACAAAATGCAGAGTTTCGGCTTGCACATGGACCCAGAATCTGGTTGCCGGCCAACTCCTGCCGCCTGAAGCTGCCGCCTGCCGCCTGCCTCCTCTCAGTTGGCACTCAAAAGTGCTTAGCATATTTTGCACTGATGGCGGTTTTGGCACGTAATGGCCAGGCCAGAGTTGCAGTTGCAGCAAGCAGCAAGCAGCAGCCAGCAGCTAGCAGCTGAACGTTGGTTGCAGCAGCACTAAAAGTCTTAATTATTTCAAAGGTATTTGTGCCCCGTTGCGCATACGTCGTGTATGCCAACGTACAAGCTAATGGCTGGGCCAGGCAAAAGTATGAGCATGCCTCGTGTGCTGCAGCCACAATCTTAAACAGTTGCCACAAAAGCTTAAAACTCGAACTGCTGCTGCCGGAGTATGTTTTGTAGCTATCAAACAATTGCATGCATGGCTGCGGCAGCATTGGAAATTATATGTACATAAACTAATATATCGTATATCTATCTTCTTATTTCACTCCAGGGTGGTTGCAGATGAAAAGTTGAATCTTAAACAGCTCTAAGGAGGAAGGGGAAGGAGTGTCAGCTTATCAGCTCAGCCACACTGCAGCTGGCAAGTACAAAGTAAACAGAGTGCACACAAAGGGGCAAAAACAAATTTCGGAAGAGCTGCTGCAGCTCGTTGCTTTTGCTTATCCGCTTGCAACATGCAGCAAATGGCAGCCAGCTTCGCATTGCATTTGACTTGAACATTTTATGAAATTTGAACACAAATTAAAATAAAAAATCGAAAAACGGACAATCGACAACTTCTCCTTCGGTTTAAGCTTCGTATTGTTACTGCCACAACTTTGCAAACAGTTTTAACTGAAATGAGCACTCACACGCCGTGTGGGCTCCAGCTCTGGCGATTCACAGCATACCAAAATTGCAAATACGGCCAATTCTCAAGTCTCGCTTGCACTTTCTCTTCCCCCTTGATTCTATTTAGGTCTCGCCTCAAATTGCCGCGTGCTGCATTTTGTGTTGGAGAAAAAAACAAAAAAGTTGATCGTTAGCAGGAAATTTCTGGTAAAAAGTTCGCAACCAACTTTCCACAGTCTTTTCATGCGCCGGTATAGTTTATCGTTAAAAAGTTGGGCCACCTCCCCCACGCTAAAAATAAACCAGAAATATGAAAGTTGTATTGGGATTTACGCAATACACTTTGTCTCCGCCTCTGTCTCCGCTTCCGCATCCCCCGTCTTGCTGTTTCCCCGTTTCCTCTTCATCGCTTCTCTTTACTTCTCTTCGGCTACTCGTAGGTGAGAGAGTGGCCAATACTTGTAGTTCTCAAAAGCCGATGATGTTGCTAAGCCCCACTTTCGGTTCTCGATGGGTTTTCGGACGATTCCACACACACAAAAATCTTGCACTGCTCTCAAGTGTTAATAATGCACTCTTGTCGTGGCATATTTTCCACGCAGAGTTAAAGTTATTAGCCTACATAGGAGTCATGGAGAGGGGGGGAAGAGAGAACAACGACCTGTAAGCGACCTTGAGGCAGTTGTCGTGCATTAATTTCAAATAGATTGAAGATTGAAGCACCGCCTAACTGTGTTCGTGTGCAATTTATAAGAACGTGCTTCACACGCACACGCACACACACACACACACACACACACTAACACTTACGCACCTTCTCTCACAGTCATTCGGCAGGTATCATTCATTCTAACGATTCCAGCCACCTTTCAACCTAGTCCTCGTCTACTCCAGCTGCCAGACTCCTGCCAATTTCCTCATACACCCAAGCACGCACGACTCACACACACACACACACAGACGCATACACACACACACACACACACACACACACTTGGGCATTTATCTGTGCCAGGAAAACGTTTAATTAAGTCACTTGAATGCGCAGCCAGTTGCTGCGGCATTTATTCTCAATGATGTTGCTAATGCTGATGACGATGATGCCTCTGCCTCTGGCCATACGAAGGGGCACGCTGAAAGAGATGCGGCAACAACAACGACAACAACAACAACACCTACTGAATGTGTGTTGATGTTTTCTTTGCCTTTCGCAAGCTGGCAACCAGCTAAACAGCCAAGCAAGAGCTTGCTCTGGTGACCCTATCAACCGTGTCAAGTTCTCGCATTTCTCCAAACACATTTCAAGTGCGCATTGTGATTTTTATGTGAATTCATTTGTACACACATATGAACACGAGTGTGTCTGTGTATGAGTGCCTGTCTATATTCATTTAGATGAAGCATGAAATCGGGTTAGAGCTCAATATAAAAGTGCCTGAGTCCCTTCAAAAGCACAAATCGAGGTAAGTGCTCCACCACTAGTTCTAGAGATTACATTACTGATATTCCATTAACTATCTTAACCAAATATATTACATTATAATTACATCACAAGCAATCAAGTAAAAGAAACAATTCAACGGATGTTATATAAGGACATTATGATAGAAAATATAAATTGAATGAATTGAGTAAAGATTGAAAACATATTCAATCTTATACCCAAAATAGTTTGCACATAAAAAAAACGCGCATAGTAGTCATAATTAAAACAAGTAAGAAAGCTACAGTCGAGAGTTCTCGACCGTATGATACCCGCAACCCATTTCGAGAGAAAACAAAAAGCTTGAATGATATTTTAACAAAAAATATACCACCGAATATACTAAAATTTGTTTTTTTGTATATAGATATATTTTTTTAAATCCATTAAATACCGACATGGTCACTCTGTCAACTAAACAAACAAAGCGCGAGCAGCTGCAACTGAATTTTGCATATAAAATTGATTCTTTAATAACTTCCTTGTTTTTCACTCGATCTCAACCAAATTCACAGGAATCATTGAGAATATAATTGTTATTATGCATACCAAAATTCAATGCTATTACGGCTTTTACAGTTTTTGGGGGCGGAAATGGGCGTGGCAAAAATCTAAAACAAACTTGATCTGCGTAAGACCTACACGAATACTGTCACCAAATTTGATATCTCTAGGTCATTCACACACTTAATACGTCCATATGCACTGGGCACAAAAATTTTGATAAATAATTTAACGAATAACTTTTGTTCTACTTATCCGATCTGTACCAAAATTACAGGGTATATTAAGAGTGTCAAGCGCAGATGGGTTACCAAATTACACATTATTACACAAAGAACTTTTGGAGTTATACGCGATTTACATAAAAAAAACTTGACTTTTTCTAGATTAATGCTTATTGTGGGCGAAAGGGGCGTGGCATCCAACTTTTGAAATAAACTTGATCTGCGTAGGGTATGAAGGAAACTTTTTGCCAAATTTGGTGTCTCTATGTCTTATAGTCTCTGAGATCCAGGTGTTCATACGGACAGACAGACTCACAGACGGACATGGCTATATCATCTCGGCTGTTGACGCTGATCAAGAATATATATACTTTATGGGGTCGGAGATGCCTCCTTCTGCCTGTTACATACATTTTCTGTTGGCACTAAGTCATAATACCCTTCTACCCTATGGGTAGCGGGTATAAAAATTTCGCTATGTGCGTTTTAGGAGTATTGCCATAAACCTGCACTGCATAACGCAAATATAGAGCTTTACTTTATTTCTAAAATAGAGATTATTACTTGCAAAGTAACTACTTCAAGTTACTTATCCTATTTTTCAACGCAGAAATAATGCTTGAGACACGTTTTCCAAACGCGAGACGCGTTTCCAAATCCACCCCTAAATATAGGTAGGTTATCCCCTAATTCGTCTAGATGAAAGACCCCAGGACAGTGATTGATGCACAACGAATAAACCACATGGGCGCACTTACTTTCGTGGATTCCAATGTTACAGCGATTGCCCATTCCTCATAGTTATGAAGATGCAACATGTCAGTTGCAACTACTTCTAGCAAGGATCGCTGTGTCATCAGCATATATTGCCATGATTATCCAAGGGAATCACAGAACCAGTGCGCAAGCCATGTGTACTTATAGTATAAAGAGTCAGCCCTAAGGCACTGCCTTATGGAAGCTCGGATAGTTTTTACACTGGACTCCTCACCATTAAAAACAACAGTGAAAGTCCTGTCCGCAAGGTCCTTAGCAAGAAGACCATTATGAAAAACTCTATGGAATCCTTCTTTTATTTTTTGTGTCTCTATGCATGGGATTACCTATTTAGTTCTCTCAATTATTTTCTACATAGTTTCGTAATTAGCAGCACTGTTGCTTTGTCGTTGAAGACCTGGTTTAAAATCATGAAAATTCTTGTATTAGCTAAACAAAATCTTTCAAACCGAAAACCATTAGCTTAAACTTAATTTAATGAAATCTAAATGCATTCATTTTTGGGCATATGGAGAAAACGTTGATTCAAATACTGAAACAAATATAAATAAATGTATCAAAGTTGATCGCGGCACACTGAATTGTTTGCTCCATTAAATGATTTTTTTATTCTCTACTCTCGTTTTTTATTTTTTTATTTAACGTCTTTATTCCTTTTAGATATATTTTCTTTTTGCATAATAGTATAAACTGAATCTACCCCAAACTCTGTTCTTAACTGATTACTTTGAATGAATGTAGAGAAAAAAATAGAGCGAATGTTACAATGGGGAATAAAAAAGTAACGCTTGATATAAATTTAACATATACCATTTTATATAATAGTAAATTGCAAGATGTGACACACCCTAAATTATATGACAAGTCAATACAAATTTTCACATTTGAGTCAAAAATATTAGGCATGCTGACGTAAATAAATCAATTCCAACTTTACTACAAAGTGGGTATTATAAATCAGAAAAATACGATATGATTTTCGCATCTAAGCAAAAGATTAAAGTTATTATTAAAACGAATAATTTCAAATTAAAACACAAAAACCACAAATGTACACACGTATAAGTTGTGTACGATTCAAGTAAATAGTTGGTAAACAATTAAAACAAAATTAAAATTCTCGAATAAACAAAAGTTAATTATTTCATTTTATTTCATTTTTAGTTTCAGCAGTTTTAATTCTCATTAATAAGGAGCTTTCCCCGCATTTCGAATTGTTGTGTGAACTGAACTAAGTTCACTTTGTTTGTTGTTTGGTATTATTGTAGTTGCCCTGGGCAAGTGTACTTTTATCTCCAGTCGAAAACACAGTCATTTAACTGTAGTACGGTTATGAATATTATAGCTACATTTAGTGTGCACTCGCATATATTATTTACTACTCATTTGCTGACCTGCTTTGCAGTTGGACGAAACCACAAAAAGACAAGCAACCACAGAGCAAGCACATAAGTAAAATGCATTTTGTGGTCAACGCTTCACAATGCCTACGTCAAGTTGTAAATGTTATGTTGTTTGTGCTGTTTTCATTTGTTGTTTTGGGTGGTGTGTTTTTGAAGTCAGTGCTGTTACTTAGGCTTAACATTATTTATAATAGCACCGATAATTCCCATGATTAATGCCCAACTTGCAGTTTGCTCAGCTTGTAATTAGTGAAGGCAAATGCTCAGATAAGTACATTACCAACCAATCTGCAAGAGTGTACATCTGAGAATATGTTACGAGTGTGTTATGTGTGTTTGTGGCTTATTTATTTTTTGCTATGCGCCATTTATTTACTGCGGCTGCTTCGGATTCAACGGACACTCAAATACGCTTCAGTTAACTGGAGAGGAGCGAGTGTAAACACATTATGTTTAGATTGAGTTACATAATTAAACAACAACCTGACATTTGAGTAAATACAAACAAGCTCTCGCTCTGTCACTCGCTTCATAGAAAGTAAAGCAGTCAGCAAGCAAGAGCAAAAAAAAAAGAACTTGCTCTTGCACACGAGCGAGTGTGAAGAGTGCGACTAGTGCGTCAATAATTCTCAGAAACGGAATTGCACTCATTGGGGAGCCATTAAATTATCTTTTTAAACACAAATGTATATTGAATTTAATTGCCTAATCCACAGAACAGTTAACAGCACATGGCGACAGTTCAATTAAATCAAAACTATTAGAGATGAAACCGCGAGTGTGGAAATTTGCTGAACCTCCAAATCCGGTTAAAACAATTATGTACATTGACGTTTTGGCCGCATTAAAGCAAAAATCATTCAGTCCGCTGTCGGCAGATAAGGGACATGCTGTGCTTTAAAGTGCTTAATGAATTCACTTTGAATTCACGAATGGGTGAGCGAGACAGGGGTGTGGGAAGGCCGTCAACAGGCCAAAAATAGCAACGGGGGCGTCACAGAGCCAACAAGTCAATTTGTCAATTTTAAAACAAACTACAGGAAAAATTCGAGAGCACCCCGCTGCGAACGCTGTTAACTACAAAACCAAACAGTAATAAAAATACAAGAATTTATTTCCACGACTAGCAGATACCCTTTAAGCAAAATGAATTTTTTGGGGATGTGTCAAATATATTGCCGAACCAAATTATAGCTAAAATAAATCTAAATTTCAAAAGGCTATGTCTGATTTTGAGGAACTACTTATTTATGTGTTGGATGTTTCTTTAATTATGGTTTACGCCTATCATACCTGCAATTGCAGGGTATAAAGGGTGAAGTGTAAAATTGTATGTGAGAAAAGCTCACTTGGAGTCCACAAGTGCGTTACCCCCAATACACATGAACATGTATACACATACATGTATGCGTGTGTGTGTTCACAATGTGCAAAATTCAATGTACCAAAAGCCGCACACAAACAATCAGCCAGCAGTTTCATAGAGGGAGAGGGAAGTGGGATATGGAGAGACAGTCAGTCAGGCATGGAAGAGACGGCGACGTCATATCGAATCGCATCGTTTGGTGACGCTCGGTGGAGTTCGAGTGTCGCTTCCGCCGAAAACAAAATCAAAGTTAAGCACTCAATTTTCAATTAAGCTCACAAAATGCACACGAACGTACCATTCAACCACTCATACTTGCACGCATACCTACATACTCACACACACATACTGAGAGAGAGAGAGAGCGAAGCACACACAAAGCTCAGGTCTAACGTCCTCATTCACCCATCGCTGAGCAGAGGCGAAAAGAAGCAACAACAAAAGCAGCAAAAAAATAAAGTGAAAATAAAAAGGTTTGGTGTCAATGAAACACTCACGTACCAGCAGCCGAAGCAGCAGGAGCAGCACCTTCACTAGCAGGACCACCAAGAACACTCAATGCTTCTAGGCTTGCCCTATCCCAAGGGGATATATTAACTTTCTCATGACATCCAAGACAGTTCTATTATTTTCTTAATCACAATATCATTCTTAGTTTAATTTCAAGATAAGACTGCATGCAATGATCCGCCCGCTGCCGATTTGTTTCTTTAATTTTTATTCCCGCTACCCATAGTAGGATAAGTAGAACAAAAGTTATTTGTTAAATTATTTATCAAAATAGTTGTGCCCAATGCATATGGACGTTTTAAGTGTGTGAATGACCTAGAAATATCAAATTCGTATTCGGTATTCGTGTAGGTCTTACGCAGATCAAGTTTGTTTTAGATTTTTGCCACGCCCCTTTCCGCCCCCAAAAACTAGAAAAGCCGTAATAATGGACCTAGAGCATTGAATTTTGGTATTCGTAATAATATGGATAGTCTCAATGACTCCTGTGAATTTGGTCGAATGAAAAACAAGGAAGTTATCAAAGAATCAATTTTATATGCAAAATTCACTTGCAGCTGCTCGCGCTTTGTTTGTTTAGTTGACAGTGTGACCATGTCGGTATGTTATGGATTTTTACCCGCTATTTTCAAATATATAAACAAAAACAAGTTTCGATATATTCTTTGGTATATTTTTTGTTAAAATATCATTTAAGTTTTTTGTTTTCTCTCGAAATGGGTTACGGGTATCATAAGGTCGAGCACTCTCGACTGTAGCTTTCTTACTTGTTTCAATCTACTTACTCAATTGATAGTTACTCACCGGATAAATATTTTCCCTACAATTTGCAAAGATTTAACTTTATTCCAGAACTTGCGATCACTGAAAGCTCCGTTTTAAGCGAACTCATTTAAATTAAACCAGACTGTGCACCTTGATATTGTGCAGAATCTATATATTTACTTTTACATAAATCATTTGTTATGTCTGTTGAGTCTGGCTCTTTCCCTTCTTTAAGGAAGGAATCATTCACTATTAACTAGCATAAAACTGGTTCAAAACAAAGCGTCAATAATTATAGAGGTATTATGGGTGTATGGCTATCTCAATAATTCAAACAGTAATATTTAGATCTATAACTTCTAAATTTGTCTTTGTGTCAAGTTTTCCTAAGGGTAGTATTTTTATTGACGATCTTCCCAATAATATTTTACATTCTAATATTTTAATGTAACTCTCTATTGCAAACTGATCTTGATCGTATATATTCCTGGTGAAGGTGTAATTTACTACCAATAAAGTGTTCGAAAAGTTATGTCGTTTAATAGAAGCACGGTTAGCATTAGTAATTATTCTACTAGATCATAGGCTGAATTTTGACAAACATATTTCAATTACTGTCAACAAAGCGACTCAAGGTCTTGGGTACAAAAAACGATGAGCAAAGGAATTTGATGACCCTTATCAACAAAGCTTTTTTTTGTTTCCCTTGACCAACCCATTCTGGAATACGGTTCTTTCATTTGGTGACCACAATACTTAAATCACAAAAGTCTTATCAAGTCTGTACAAAAGAAATTGTTTTTATTACCCAATTCGTGCAGCGAATGATGGGTTAGATTATTATTAATTTAATTAATTTAACTTAATTTTTTTACTTTTACTCATATAATCATAATAATCGACTGTTATACTAGTTGATTAAATAAATAGATAAATAATTCAAGGAAAACATAATCAAGTAAACATACCGAGAACGTTTGTTCCTGGCAAATTCGCAGAATTCTTCACTATGAAATGTCAATAGTATATATTAACTAGCAACCCTTGACGGCTTTGCAGATCTAACAGAATCTCAAAATACTAAAAGAAAATTAAATATACAAATATTTGTGACCTTTTAATTGACATGTTTTCTACAAATTTTCAAAATATCGATGGTTTTTTAAGCTCTATCAATTGTTCTTACTTTTTATGTGTTGTATTATTTTTCTGTTATTTTATTTGGTGCATTTTTGTTTTTAACAACGAATTATCGAACAAAGTTTCTGTTAACTTCCTTTTTTTGTTATTTTAACCAAAAGCATAAATTTTGCAAATAATTTGTACTTATTTTAAAAAGTGTTGTTCTACATAATGACCCCAAATAAAATAAAATCAACCCACCTAGCCGGCAATTGATTTAAAATATGTTTGTTGTGCTTGATGGAGTATTATCTGTTTTTAATGGGTATGCGTGTTGATAAATATAGTTTTTATTGGCTATAAACCTTTCTAGCAAGGTGCTCTATCACACACAACAAACCGCATTATAATTCGTCGTATTTATAATAATAAAATAATATATATGGAAGATAGATGCATTCTTTGCAAGTAATATCAATCATGGTTAGTAAATAAACAATTAATATCAATGCAGCTATATCAAGATGAAATATAAACAGTACGTATTTAGTAATTACAATAATTTTGCTTCAAGTTTTTTATATTTATTTTTATTTATTCAAAATTGAAGAATTTCTTTTGAGGTGGAAAGTGAGATCAACTTTCATCACACTTAATAACACGTAGTATTGGTATCCCTTATTTCCTTTAAGGCAAAAATAAACACACAAATAGAGGCATATCCTATACACCTATACAGATACACACACGGACACAAAGAGACACAGCCCCAACGATTCACCGTCATCGTCATTGAAATGCTCAAGGCACTTTGTATTAAATTCACTTTGGCTGTCACCTGCCATCCCTCTCCCCCTGCACCCTTGTAAACCTGTCTCGAGCCCTAGTCCCACAGCCAGTGTTGCCTTTAGTGTTGAGTATGGCCAACACATGATACGCATAGATATACAAACACACACACACAGCGACACAGATGTACAGACACAAAGAGCCGCATTTTTACCATTTTCATTCAGTTTTTTTTGCTCTCTGTGTGAAGTAGCTTCTTGATTTCCTTCGTTATGCGGCTCGATGATGTTTCCGTTTGTGTTTCACTTGCTGTATCGCATGTCTGCAAGTGTGAGTGTGTGTATGTGTGAGTCTGTAAGCCTGCTGAAGCTGTGCAGGATGCGAAGCCAAATAACTGGTACAACCTGACTGCGCCTTGTGGTTTAAGTGGCATTCATGCCCGCAGACGTAATTCGTTTGCTTTTCTAATTACGCGAATCTACTTTACGCACATGTTTCTGCATGTGTGTGTGTGTGCGTGGAGGTGTTCCATTGCGTTTGATAGCAGCCGCCATTTACCCATGCGATTAGGTTCAGAAGTAAAATGTTAAATATTTAATCTGTGCTTCATGTTTGTCAGTTATCGTTAACCTGCTCAAAAAAACACAAATGGTTGCTAAGCAATCAGTGAAGACGCCCACACACACATACACACACACACTAGACTCTAGCACATGGAAGAGACGGCAACAAAAAGTCAAGCTAGCCCCAAACAAACGTAATCAACAACATCATCAATGGTAACTGCGGCGTCAATAGTTCAGGGAAAGATAAACCAAGACAGGCAGAAAGTCAGGCAGACAGACAGACGCACAGATGGATGGATGGACGGCCAAGGACTAGTCAAGATACTAACGATTATTTAAAATGGGTGGCAACACCAACGAACATACAAACAAGAGCGAATGCCAAAAAAGCGAGTTGGTCTAGCATCAGATTGCGGTTCACGGGGCGTATACGCAACGCTAAATGGAGTAGGCGCTTGCTTGGCATCGTTGGGCGGTCTTAAAAGTTGCACAAGAACTTCCAAGAAATTTAATTTATATTTTTTGTATTTAATTTTCTTAAACATTTCACTTGTGGCTTACGTTTCGCCCAGGTGAATCTAAGACGCACACCGGTAACAGACGTATACGTAATCTGTGGCATGCCGTAGCCGCGATATTAAGAGGGGAGCTGCTCCACTTGAGATGTTCCTTTTCAAGCCGGCAACAGTTTCAGAGGATGCCAGCCTTGGCAATAAGTAGCCAGCTTCAAGTATTTGTGATTGGCTGCCTGTAACTTAAAACCATTTTCTTTTCGGATATATTTCTTTTATTTTTTGTGATCGAGCTAGTATCTATGTCTGGCATCTGCGTTTAAGCTGCTCTCTAATATTAATTGAAATCTTATCGTTTTTCGGGCATTTTAGAGATGAAGCGTAAACGTTTGCCGTAAATAGAGCCATTTATGGCTAACTTAAACTGTCTACACCGCAACAAACAAATAAATTGTACGAAATTGGCAACACAAATATCAGTTTCAACAGCCTCAATACCTGCTTCCACTGTTCTCTAAGGTTGAGGATTATCCGTGGGGCCAATACAGAAACTTAATTGAAATGAATACAAATTTAAAATGAATTCGCAATTTTAAAAGATTTTACACACTCCAAGTTAAAATCAGCAGCACAAAATCAGACAATTTCTATGATTGGATTTTGTCTTGTTATTTTTGCCACTTGCAATTTAAGCCGATTTCCATTCGTTGCATTCGCACTTTTACATTCCTTATATTTATAGCTTTCTTTAGATTATTAAATTTATAATATTAAATTGAACATCAAAATGATATCATGCCTTCAATTGAATCGCTTATTAGCCTCTATTGCCCCCTATTAAATGCATTTGTGTTATGATGCACGTAAATATGTTCGTGCACCCATACACCCATTGAATACCCCGATGTATTTTGATAGTACATATATATATACATGTACAATTTAAAGTAAATAATTGGGCTTTACTTTTTTGAAATAATCTTCGAAAAAATGTTGCCTTATTTGTATCATTAGTTATCCTTGTCACACTGTTCATCAGTTTCAATTCATATGATTTCCTTTTCAAATTTGAAGTAAATGAAAGCAGAATCACGCATTTACTTGTCGATTATTCTTGAACTAATAAAAATGCAAATTGCAAAAATGATCGACTATTGTAAATCAATTGTTGCTTAAATGCTTATTGTATAAATAAGTCTTTATCTTAAATAATCTGAATAAACTTCTATGTACACTTCCTTATAATTCTCACTTGGTAATTATAATTGTACTGTAATTAGCAAATTTAAATATAATATATAAATAAACAAAACCAATCACTAATTTACAAGTTAAAAACATTTTTCTAGCTATAATTAGCCTCAAGGGCCAACTGCGGTAATTAACGAGTAAGCTCTTCGTGAGCAATTTACTGATAACATTTGTCAATTTCACTTAGATAAAATAAAATCGTAATTACCTATGTTCACTTGCAGTGTATAATAATAATAATAAAATAAAACCAAATAAACACTTTTGTATACAGCAGTCGAATGCAGACTGACAGACTATCACTCAACTGATCTGAGCAACGCATGGAAATGGCATCGCAAATTGAGTGCAGACGTTAAAAAAACACTTAAATGACGAAAAGCACTCAAAGATCTGCTGAGCTCTGAGCGCTTGCTGATTAACACTCGCGGATGGGCAGGCGGACGCAAGCAAAGCGCAACAAGTGTACAAATGACGAAGACCTCTCACACTCTCAACACACGCTCATACTAATTAATGTACTAACGAAAATCTACAGCACCCGGCACTCGCTCGACGCTCTCCCTTTCTCTATCGCTCTCGCTCTGCTCAGCTGGCTGTGGTTCTGCCGTCTCCGTTGCTGCTCTGCGGCCGTCAGTTGAACTTGAAGCGTCGCCAGCGACGAGCGCGTTTGCAACGGTAACAAAGTCCCAAATACGTTCGTATAATAAAAAGGCGGCGTGCTAATGATCTTGAAAATACGCAAATAAGTACGTAATGTATGAACAATAATTGTCAATGCTTGACAAGTAAAACAATGCGAACATCCATTTACGAGTATAAAAAACAAGAGGTGTTATAGCAATACAAATACGTATATTTATACGTAATAAAATATTTAATATTTATATATGCACACGCAATGCAAGAAATATGCCTATATACCGTGACAAATTAAATACCTGGAAAATTGCAGCCCCAACAAGCAAACAAAGAAAAACGAAGTATATAAACAATAAATAGTGAAACAGTGAGAACACCTCGTACACGAAAGTGCTAAATAAACAATATACATATGTATGTAAAATGAAGAGCTGTGTGAAACATAAACAGAAATCACGTGAAATGGGCGACGATCCCATAGAATTAAACAACTTCATTATCGCTGATAACGTTCACATTCTCATTTACTCGCTCTCCCTTTCGCCTGCACAGAGATGAGTAAAAAGCTCACATACGCGCTCAATCGCTCTCGCGATGTTGCTCTTTTCTCTCTCTCTCTTGCCTGACCGGCTTCACGTGCTATGCAACAGACGTTTAAAACGCAGCTTCTGGACTAACGAGAACAACAACAAACTAGTTCGATATATTACAGAGTAAAAACAAAAACCTGTTGATAAGGTCAATGGACAGGCATAATATGCTAACTACGATGCGACACAACGCAACAAATCATTGCGCTGCATCGCTTTGCGGCTGTTCGCTTTAAAAATTCATTCAATAAATGGTATCAACAAATAAAACGCAAAAAGTTATTAAGAGCAATTTCATATTGTTTGTGTGCATATTCTTGAACTTTAAGTGAATAAATGTGGCATTGGGAATTACCTAAATATAGCTGAGATTCAAAAACAAAAGACGTCAAAAGAAGCCCCATACGCAGTGCAGGCACCCATAAATAAACTGATATAAATGGAAATCATTGGGAAGAAGAAGAAAATCAACTGAAACAACAAGAACAACTAAGTGAAGCACACAAATGAACACACACAAATACATATTGTAGATATTGGGAGTGAAAAGAAATCGAACGCTAAATTTGCGCCGCGCTGTCAACAATAAATTCATTTCAAATCAAATTCCTAGACCTTTTCCAGAGTCACAGTCCGAGTCCGTGTGCTCTCTTTGGGGACTGTGCGCCGCCGAGCTAAATGAAAAGTGCCCCAGGCGCACGTACACGTTTATCAATACTCAGCGGGTCTTAGCTACCCATCTACGCTATAAGTGTGTATATATTCTCGATTGATATATACGCATAAATATTTTATACTGACAGCTTATTAAAGACGTAGACGACGGCAACTTTAAATTGTAGATTGTATTTCCCCCGTGGCACACTCCAAACAACAAACAAGGAACAAATTATGGGTGGTGTTATAGATTAGATATCACGATTAAGAAACAAGCTCCAGATACATAGATATTTGTAGCAAATGTTTATCAAGTATTTCGTGTAATTCTGGGCAACTTTAAAATAAGTTTGATTATTATTTTATAATTAGTGCTGATTTTGAATGTACAAATGTATTTCTTATCATTTTATTGAAAAAGCGTACGCTGATTGTGGGACGCTTTATATTCGATATGAATTGTTTCAAATTATGAGCTGATAAAGTTGAACACCCTGTAAATTAATATGTCGCATGTTTTCAGCTCAGTTTATGCGATGCAATCAATGTTTTATCTAATCTAACCACAATTTCAGTTTATCACTTCAGTTTATACAATTTTGCCACAAAGTCCCTCAAAAGTATCAAAGTGAAATAGAAGTAGAGTGGTCAAAAAAAATATGTCAAAAACGTTTATGAATCAAGTGCTAATTGTTGTTCAGTCGTTGCCAAACTACGAATTGAATCAGTTGTGGCATTTCAAGTGTCTACAAGTAGATTGCTTCTGTCAAGTGTGTGAACAATGTGCGTGTGCGTGCGTGTGTGAGTGTGTGTGTGTGAGACGGTTTGGATAAGTTAATCATAGCAGGCAACAACTGAGGCGGTTGCATGGGAACGGCGGCGCTTATCGCAACTTGAGGTCTCCAAGGCAACGACACAATGAATGCGTACAACAGCGCAAAGCGAATGCAAAGATAAAAATAAACAGAAAAAGGAGAACTAAATACTTACAAGCAAACGACATAACTATTAAGATTGTTGCTTTTGTTGTGCTTCTTATTGCTGTTGTTGATAAGAAAACCCACAGAAATAAATGTTGGCCAGAAGACTATGTGACACATCGTATGCGTAAATAAATATGATAGTTTCGAGCGGGAAAAAACGAGCGTAAATTTCTTAGACTTGAGTGCCGATTATTAAATACCCTCATAGTGCAGTACGTGATTTAAGATTAAAAAAAAAACGCACAATGATTCAGAATACTTCCTTGAACAATGATCAAAATTTTGATTCATTTGATTTCACTTTAAGTTCGAAACTATAAAATGCTCTTATAGTATTTCTCTCAAATATGCATAATTGTTGATTTTTTACAAAAAAAAAATTGAAATCATTTAATTCAAGCAAATCAATGAAAAAAAAACAATGACAGAAAAATTAATACCGGGTTCAATTTTAAATACCGAAATCAAAAATAAATAGCTTTTGTGAAGCAATTTAAACTACCAATAAAAGAATTCTTCAATTCATCTTTATATGTGTGTGGTTTGAAGTCAAAAACATTTACCTCAACAAAATGAAAAAATATTAATTTGAATTTATGTTGTTCACCAAGATATTTAAATAAACCCTTTTCATATAGTATACCCTGTGGAATCTGGCACCTGTATTGAAGCTCACAAACTAAGTAAACACACAACTGTTAGCAAATACTACTTAAAAACAAAGTAAGTCAACAACCCAGAACACATTTTGATAACAAAACACACACACATTCGAACACTCACTCACACTCAAGCAAACACACTAATATGAAACAATTTGGAATATCACGCAGAAAGACTTGAGACTCGATTCGATTAAGCCAGCATTCCTAGTTAACTTGACAAGTTCGGTCGTAACCCGTAATGCTCGGGGCCAAGACGCAGCCATTATTATGACGATGATGTCAACTATGAGAATGCTGATGATGATGATAATGATAGTATGATGATAATGACACATGCCAGAGCTCGCGCGCACTAATTATGATAAATGCAATGTAGATGAGCATCAGAAGGGCAACAGCTAAGCTCAAATCGAACACACGCAACACAGCACAACACACCACAGACACAAAGACAAAGACATAGACAAAGGACCTTCGGCGAAGGGAATCCAAACAAAAGAGCAAAAATAGTAAAACAATGTCAAAATATCAAAAACTTGACAGCGCACTGGCACCCACAATGCATGATGATGATTATGACGAAAGTTTTTCACTTTACTTGGACGATAATCGAGAAGAACATGGAGAGCGACAGCCACAGCTTGATGAGACAAGACTGAGTGTTGTGGGTTTAAATCGCAGCACACACCACATGCCAAATGGTCACAATAAATACAGCAACTACACCAACAACAATGCCAACAATATTGGCAACAATAACCTCGGCATTAATTCGACAACGAGAGTCGCCGATGCCATGGAACTGGATGAACAGACGTGGGAAGTTCCCCTCTTGCGCAGCAGCAGCAGCAACAACAGTTGCAGCAATCTGGTGAGTTTCTGATAGTTTCCCATAAACATATACATAAACTATATACATATATCTATAAATAAGGTATATACGTATGTTACGGCTTATATACGTAGGGCTGTAACTGTAACTGTTCAATTAAAGGAGTGCGCTGCAATTGGCGCCCCGTTGTATGCTATGAAAATTGCACTACACTCAGTCCCAGCAGTCATTTATATGCACACACGCACACACACTCACACACACACACACACATAGACAGTCATATTTATAAGGCAATTATTACGTTACTTGCAGCACTTGGAGCATGGACCAGCTGCCGGAGACGGGGCAGCGGGTCAAAGTGCGGCGGGTTGTCGCAGTTTGCAGCCGGGCTTCGGAGCGAACCTTAAAAGCAAATCGGCGCAAGAGGCGAAATTTAAAATTCTGCTCGCAATTTCACTCTGTTGCATATTCATGGTAAGTACAGTGAACACTCTAACATACACACGGGCGCACACTGCATTTAATTATGATAAATTTGAGCAACAATAACAGCAAGTGCACACACACTTTTGTGGCATCCGCAGATCATTGAATTCCTTGGCGGTTATATGGCCGGAAGCCTCGCCATTATGGCAGATGCCGCACATTTAGCATCTGATTGCATTAGCTTCGTCATCGGTCTGGTTGCAATATGGCTGGGCTCTCGACCGCCGGACTCACGCATGTCCTTTGGTTACAAACGCTTCGGTAAGTACCCAATTATGATGGCCAACACTATGCTAATGAGTGCAGAACCAGTTGACAGTCATGACACACACACACACACACATACACACACACACATACTCGCTCAGTAATTGCATTTATACCAAACCAGAGCAACCAGTCTCTATTATTAGGCCACGTCCAGCCTCTGCCTCTGTCTCTGCTTCAGACGTGCGTTCAACCTGACATTTCATTCGGAAAATATCTTCTATATTCTTCTCATTTTTTATTTGTTCCTTTGATAGAGGTTATGGGTGCCTTGGCCTCAATTCTGGGTATTTGGCTGCTTACCGCAATGCTGGTCGTTGTGGCCTTCAAACGCATCTATTCACAGGACTTCGTGCTGGATATTAATGTTATGATGTGCATTTCTGCCATTGGCATTGCCATTAATATTATGTAAGTACACAAATTAGTTACTAATCGCATAACTGAAACCTTAACTGCCTCCGGCGCAAGTCAGACTATTGGGCCTTCAAAGCAATTCCACTTGTCAGTGATGATGATAGCAATCCATATTCCTATGAATGATATGAATTAGGATTCATTGTATTCGAATTTCTTTAAACTGCCAATGTTTTTTCTAGCATTAGAATCAATTTGATATGTGCATAACAATTTTACAATACTTAAATTAAATGTGACCCCACTTAAGGTAATATTTATGCTTACTGCAAATAAATATCAAGCATATCAAATATATTAAAACAATTGATTCCAAATTAAATTTAAATCAATATTAAAAGAATCGAATTGTGGCACATCAAGTCTGCTTCCCAAAATGTTTATTTGACAGCATTTTAAAATTGTTTAAATTTATCAATCTCCAATCATTTATATATTATTGTGGCCTACAGCATGATGTTCGTATTGCACGGATCGTCGTTTATGGGAAACAATGGCCATGGTCACAGCCATAGTCACAGTCACAGCCACCATCACAGTCACAATCACAATCACAATCACAATGAAAATCACAGTCACAGCCATGGATACGGATATGGAGAAGAACACGCGCGGAAGACTTCTGGCTGCAGCAGCGAGGGAGGCCATAATGTTGTTATAACAAATGGCTTAAAGGCAGGCCAGCACAACGGGTAGGTAACACAACATTTCACGTGTTCAACTTAATTTAAATGGCCTGTTGCAGTCTTATGGCCTGCGGTTGGACATCTACTGCAGAAATGAAAAATACAATGCAAAATAATATAAATATAAATATAAATATTTTTAAACAATGACATAAACAAAAACAATAAGCAGAAGTAACAACCGCCTTCTGACTGTAGGCAATTGTTAGTTTGATTACATGTAATTAAAATTTAATTAAGTTGCAAAGTTAATATTGGTTTACGTTTACGCCCCTTATTCCTTCACCTTCAGCAGCCCCACGGAACGCAATTTGAACCTGCGTGCGGCCATGATTCATGTCATCGGCGATCTGGTGCAGAGCATTGGCGTCTTTCTGGCCTCCGTCCTAATCAAATTCTATGTGAGTCTAGACATAGTCGTCTGATAATTCTATTAAATGACCACTGCTCCTTGCTATTGCATTCCCAGCCAAGTGCAAAATACGCGGATCCACTTTGCACACTGCTCTTCTCCGTGATTGTGATTATGACTACAGTGCAGCTCTTCCGAGAATCAATTTCCATTTTGTTGGACGCGGTGCCGCCCCAACTCTGCCTCAAGACGTTGCAGCACGAACTGGCCAGCATAACGGGTGTCAAGTGAGTCGATGAACCGGACTCTCTTAATTGAAAGTTGCAATCACATTTAACTTTCCTACAGATCGGTGCATCATCTGAATGTCTGGCAGCATACGAGCGAATTCAGGGTGCTGATGGCGCATCTGGTTGTGGGTGAGCACTATATTAAACTCCATTCACACATAATATGTAATACGTATCTACGCAGACCTAGCGAGCGATTCAGATGTGGTGCTGGAGAAAGCAACGCAATTGGCCTCCGGCAGCAAGTACAACATTAAACATGCGACCATACAAATCGAACGCTTGACTGAGTGATTTAAATACGAAATTAGCAAATTAGTTTAATACCTTACAAAAACAATTAAAACTTCAAGCAACACAACATGAACATTTTATTCTGAGCGACCAAAGTTTGTGTGCTACGATTATCAACAGCACCGTGATGTGATTATAACTATGTATATAATATTTTTTTATTATTGTATTCGTAAATTTTGTAAATTTATTTTATGACATTTAAGATAAACGTAATTTTTATGATATTTCCCCCTAGTTTTGGCTCTCTCTATTAATTACCTCAGCAATAGAGCTCCAAGTGTGTGAGCGAAAGAAGAAATTGAAATTGAAAATAAAAAATAATTATACATTGTGTTAAGTATGCATATATTTTATTATACTGTGCCATATATTATGATAAATTGCCGCAATCTTAATTACTTATCGGGTGTGCCTCAAACTCGGCGCGATTCTTGAAAATAATTAGAATTTCAATTAGCTGAAGACAATGTAAACATTTTAGTTGTAAAAATTGTGCAGAAAATTGAAACGAAAGCCAAATGTGTATTCTGTGTATCTGTGCATCTGTGTGTGTGCTCGCGAGTCATATGACTGTGTAATTAATTAGAGTTTGCAGCATCAGCGATATAGAGAGCAAGGAAAAGAGAGAGAGAGAGAAAAAGACCGAGAGGTATCTGCGAGTGCCGAATAAGCTGACAGCTGGAAACAAAAACTGTTAGCAGAGTGTAATTGATGTCTTTATCTTTTGCTCCTCATTTTAATTAGAAGGCATTCCGACAGTGTGTCTTCTGCGCATTCATTAACAGGTGCAGCAGCAGCAACAGCAGCCGCTTCAACAGCCAAAGCAGAACGAAAACCATTAACAGAATGAATTTCCATTTAAATCTGATTGGAACTGGTCCGTCCGTCCGTTCGTGTTGTGTATGGGTAATATTTAAGCAAACACAGCTGGCTAATTTCTGTTATTGTAAGTGAATTATTAATAACATTATTTGCAATGGTTTAGTCACAAATCGCGAAGCGACTATATTTATTTATGCATTTCGATCAACGATTATTAGCAATTTACTTGCATTTATGCACAGTTGAGTATATTTTGATTGTATATAATTATTTTTTGGACCAGCTAATTGTTGTTTTAATAATTCATTGCCAGAACGCACACACACACTCGCACACAGTTACTGTCGCACGCACATAGATAAACACATATAGAATGGCTCACAAACATTTTGCAGCACATAACTCATATATATTGGGCAAACACACAAATCCGATTAGAATATCGCAGGCCGGCACATTCGGACACTCACACGCCGACCGGATTTCAATGAACCGGAAATGACCAAATCAAGCATGGCACACACACACACGCACACACCCATATAACGTTCGCCGTATAACGTTAACACATGAATGAAGTCAAGTCTAAGCATCTTAATCAATGGCTGAAACACACATATTCAGTTGAACGATGCCTGGGCATTTGTCAGTTCTTAAGTCGCGTCAACTTGAACAAACTTTTCGATCCTTGAGCCCATTTTTTACGCTATAGAAGCTGGGTATTTTAACTTTATTATGAAAAATGAAACATTGATAGCAAGTTGTTGTTGTGCTCGTAATATAGAGGAAAGTTCGAGTTGTTCTTTTCAGATCGAACATAAATACTCAAAACAATTAGGGTATTAAGACCTTAACATGCTCAAAGCTCATCTTTCCCCCATACTTATTTTTTGGGGTCGCACAGCTCAATACGCTCGGACACGATTAAGTTATTTATAATTTATGAAGCCGAGCAGCAGCGCCAACAACAAGTTAAGGGGGAGGGAAAAATAAAATATGTGTACGAGTATGTATAAAATAAAAGTCAAAACGAAATGGAAATTTCCATTTCACTGCCAAGGAAATTGCGTTAAAATGATGATGATGTTGTGCAGCAGCTGAAAAAGTCCACACACAGGAAACCTTATCCCCTCAAGTTAAATTACCGCCAACCATCGTCTGGCTGTCGCTCTACCATTAAGGTTAATAAATCAAGTAGATCGGCAGCGCAGTGCAATGGTCGATTCTCATTAAATATGCAAATGTATCGAATGCAGGCTCAACTAATTTTATTGCTGACCCAATTGCCTGCTGCAGATGCCGTTTTTAAACTAATTAATAACGTAAAAACAACAAATGGCAAAAAAAAATTCGTGAATCAAATCGTGGAGAATGGGCAGATAAAACTTGCATAAATACTCTCTCAATCTATTTCCCGCTCTCACGAATAAATAACTTTTTTTGCAAGCGCTGAAAGTGCAGCTGCTACACTGTAAAGTACTTGCCCATTTTTTCAAGTGGGCGTGGGCGTGGGCGCTGCGCACTTCAAATGCGCAAATGTAAAATTAATGGCATACTTGACTTGATGCTTTTCTAATTAGAAATGCATATAACAAAAATTGTAGCATACATTCCAGCTGCAGCTGCAGTGGCAGTCAGAGCCACGCTGCAGCTAAGAAGCGCTTAGAAATTGAGTACTTGACTCGACGCAGCTTGACTCAGACTCAGATTGCACTTAACACATTGGCAGACACAGTCGAAGCAAACGCTGAAGCAGCTCCAGAAGCCAGATTAATTGAAGTGGCTTTGCACGTGCGCTGCGCCAACTCAGCATTCGTGAACATGGCCGTGGTCACTCTGACACGAGCAACCCTAAACCCCTAAAAAGAATCCCATTGCAGCAAAAATGAAAGCGCTGAGAATACGTTTTACCTCTTTATTACACAACAGAGCTGTAATATTTAACAAAAGATTTACAAAAGTGTGATTCATTATAAGCGTATTATTATTATTTATATTGTAATTAATAAATTATTGAAATGAGTAAGTTTATAATGATATCTTTTCAGCTTATCTCACAAACCATCAGTCCTATCTTACACTAATTGAACTTAATAAGTCTATGGTATATACATAAAGTGGCAGTAGACATTGACTAAATACCAAATTATTGGATTCATAACTTAACCTGAGTTCTTATTTATGCCTGCTTAAGAATTATTTTACCAGCCGCCTCAATTGACATCAGTTCCTGCAGCATAAACTAGTTGTAGCGGCGCAAATTGCCAGATCTGTTGGGTGAAGTCATCTGTGGATTGCCGTAAACAAAGGACTCGTCGTCCTCGTGCAGACGGCGACTTTGCGAGCGACTCGACATATCTGTAAAACAGTTTAAGCAAACATAATAAAATTGACAAACTAGGTTTCTAGCACCTACCACCGAATGATTTGTTGGGTGAGACATTAAACGCTGTTGAATTCGGCGAAACTTTGCGAGACATACTGGACCTTGGCTGAAAAGCTGCGAAAAAAATAAATATTAAGTAATACTGAAATATGGCTAAGTTTTTAATTTTAATTCTCGCTATCCAAATGCTAGAAGAGTATTATAACTTAGGGTAATCAGAAAATCATTGTAACAGACAGAAGAAGGCATCCCCGACCCTTTGCCAGTGTCAACAGCCGATGCGATACAGTAACGTACTTTTTATGCCAATAACCCAATTGATATGTTTCTAGTTATTGTGATGTTTTTGTAATTTTATGTATCTTCGAGTAATGAAGTCTACTTCAATAAATAGCCTAGTAATAAAAAAAAAGTTAAAATTTGAAAACAAAAAATTGTTCAAAGTAAATCTCGTAATTGCTAAAAAAAAAAATAAACCATACAATTGGTAATCTAACTTGATTCAAGAGATATTAATTTATGCTTATCAAGTTCGTTTTAGATTTTGGCCACGATCCTTTTTCTCTAATCTAAAACAAGTAAGAAAGCTACAGTCGAGAGTTCTCGACCGTATGATACCCGCAACCCATTTCGAGAGAAAACAAAAAGCTTGAATGATATTTTAACAAAAAATATACCACCGAATATACTAAAATTTGTTTTTTGTATATAGATATTTTTGTTTAAATCCATTAAATACCGACATGGTCACTCTGTCAACTAAACAAACAAAGCGCGAGCAGCTGCAACTGAATTTTGCATATAAAATTGATTCTTTAATAACTTCCATATTTTTCATTCGATCTCAACCAAATTCACAGGAGTCATTGAGAATATAATTATTATTATACATACCAAAATTCAATGCTCTAGGTCTATTATTACGGCTTTTACAGTTTTTGGCGGCGGAAAGGGGCGTGGCAAAAATCTAAAACAAACTTGATCTGCGTAAGACCTACACGAATACTGTCACCAAATTTGATATCTCTAGGTCATTCACACACTTAATACGTCCATATGCACTGGGCACAAAAATTTTGATAAATAATTTAACGAATAACTTTTGTTCTACTTATCCGATTTGTACCAAAATTACAGGGTATATTAAGAGTGTCAAACGCAGATGGGTTACCAAATTGCACATTATTACACAAAGAACTTTTGGAGTTATACGCGATTTACATAAAAAAACTTGACTTTTTCTAGATTAATGCTTATTGTGGGCGAAGGGGGCGTGGCATCCAACTTTTGAAATAAACTTGATCTGCGTAGGGTATGAAGGAACCTTTTTGCCAAATTTGGTGTCTCTATGTCTTATAGTCTCTGAGATCCAGGTGTTCATACGGACAGACAGACGGACAGACGGACATGGCTATATCGTCTCGGCTGTTGACGCTGATCAAGAATATATATACTTTATGGGGTCGGAGATGCCTCCTTCTGCCTGTTACATACATTTTCTGTTGGCACTAAGTCATAATACCCTATTGGTAGCGGGTATAAAAAATGATTAAATTGGAACATAGAAAATTAGCTACAGTCCAAATAGTACCGAAAAATTTGGTTTGAGATCCGTTGAAAAATGTATAAGACAAAAATCTGATGCTGCTACTTATTTCGGGCTTAGTTTGTTTTGTTTCCAGTATGACTGTGTTTGGTATCACCGATCATGTTTAAAGTAAAAGATATAGATCTAAGAACCATATATGTAAGTGTTTGTATTCTCAAAATGGTTAGTGGGTATCACACAGCCAAGCACTCTAGAGTGTAGCTTTCTTGATTGTATTCTTTAAGTCTTGTATTTCATTCCATTCGCTTTTGCCCATTTTCTATTGCATAACTGACTTAAAGAACTCTCCAATGATTTCAACGTTTAAATACAATTCAGGCACTTTTGCCAAGGAGGCGTATACCTGTCCAGCTCCTCCATCCTCGACCCGCGGAACCCGTGTTGTAAGTAATTAGTAAAGCGCTCACAGGGCATGAAAAATGAGTGGGCTAAACAAAAACACAGCCAACATTTTTGGACAACACACAGCAGCAAATAATTTAGCTATTAAAATTACTGTAAAAATTACGTGCGGTTGGGCGAGCAAACTTGCTGACCTCGCCAAGAGACAGAGAAAGCTCATTAGGAGTGGGTAGGAAAGAGGAGGCCCACAAATCTTAAGTAATTAGACTAATTTTGTAATTAAGTTAATTTCGCTGTTGCCAAGTTGTGGCCCAATGCTGATAAAATGTTATATGGAGACACGTGCGCTTATCGGCCACCACAACGTCAACAAGATTTGGAGAAAACTTAAAGAAACTGTTGCCAAGTTTAAAGTTTTGTCAAGGTATTTGGTTGTTCCACAAATGCCCAGCGAACTGATGTCCTTGCATATGGATATTTATGGGCTGACAAGTGTGCCCATTCTCGTTGCTTCTGATTGCATATCAAATCAAATCAAATTGATTATCAATTCCATTCTGTCTCGTTATTTATACCTGCCAATAGGCTTGGCGTATTTTAGTTCCTTATCCCTCAGTCTCCCTCTCACTCTCTGCTCTCTCTGATTAGCGTGCAGGGCAAAAGGTAGTTATTGCTGTGTTGAGGTCAGTTTGAAGCTGACGCCACACGTTTTTTACAGTCACATCACGCTCTGTGGAGTCTCCAGAGCTAAAAACTAAAGCCAAATGTCGACAACTGTCGCTAAAAAAAAAAGCAAAATCGTACGCGGCGAGGTAAGGAATGAAGGAGAGAGCTTGAAAAATCAAAGTTTAAGTCATAAATAAGAAATTTTGCTAGTGCGCTGCCTCGAACTGATGATGATAGTGCAAAGACTGCGGCCTGTTATCGCTCCTAAAAGTTTTTGGTATTCATGCACGAAATGACTAAAAACTTAAAACTAATAGAGAGAAGTGTAGCAAAAGTTGTGCGTAGAAGAGATGGCCCCTTATCCTGATACTGCTGCTGCTGTTGCCTCAGGGGGCTGCTGCTGCTGTGCACTCGAAATTATTAATTAAACTTACCCTCGGAGTTGACTTGCACAACGCCCTGTGACTGGAAGAAGGATACATAAACTGCAAGGCAAAAAAAGAAATAAAAACACATATAGTATATATATAAAAAAAACTATGTTCTGCAGGCGAAAGCACACACAAATAGTGGCATATATGGCCAACAGTTGTTGCAATTAATCAAGTTGCACTTGCAACATTCAAGTTGTTTGTGTTGTTGTTCACGTCTACGCAGCGTGTCAGCAGGGTCAGCTTGGGTCTGTATGTGTGTATGTGTGTGTGTGGGTGTGTGGGTGTGTGTGTGTGTGTGTGGGTGTGTGGGTGTGTGGGTGTGTGTGTGTGTGTGTGTGTGTGTGAGAGGATTTGGGTGTATGTGTCGCACGTAGCACAACAAACAGACCAGAGAATACAGAATACAGACAAAGTTCTTATCAGTTTGCGGTTGGCAGGCGAACAAGGTAAACCCTCTAGTTAAGTTTACCTTTCTTTTTTTTTAGTTTTTTATTGGGTGTAAAGTGTTTTTGGAACCGATAACAACCGAACAACCAAACAACCGAGCATCCCGAACCGAACCGAGAGCAACAACATTGAAAAATGGCAAACACACAGAGTTTGGGATGCGCTCACTAAAAACAAAAAATAAACACAAAACTTTTTGCCACCAAACTATGCGATGGCAGAGGATAACTCGGATAGCCTCGATTTTGGCTCTTGCTCTTGGTCCGACTCTGACTCTGACTGCGTGTAAAAATGCAAGAAAATTGCAAAGTTTAACGAAGCGTTGTCCTGAAGCGCAGGTCGCATGAAGCGTCACTAAAAAGGTCTGTGTCAAAGGATAACACTAAGGATGCCGCCAGTCTGCAGGTAGAGCTCGCCTTTCGCATTCGGGATGATTAAAAATTCATGGAATTTGCGATTAACTGCAAACAACAACGAAAACGACAAGAACTGACGGCAAGTCTCGCAGCACTTATGATTTATTGCCTTTGGCACTAACAACATTTTGTGCCTTTCTCTGTTTGGCTTTATGCATGATTTATGTGGCAATTGAATCGTATTAATACTAAACTCAGGTTCAACATGAATAATAATACTCACTCCAGATCGATGAGACAATAATTATCATCATGGTCACGATAAAGTTTAGATTCTCGATCAGCAGTTGTAGCAAAGGGCCTCCTGTGGATTTTGACGAGCACTTCTGCAGCATGGCCGTGTCGCCGACGATTGGTACCTGCAAGGACATGAGCAAGCATAAGGGTTAACGCTGTTAAATACGAAATGAAGAAGCTTAAAAACTTTACTATATTTTGCGAATTGAGTTTGTCGCCTGCCTCAAATGACATAAGAGGTGACCTTGGAGTCTCCACTCTCTCGCTCTTTTTCCCTTTCTCACCCCTTCCCTGTTTCTATGTGTAGACTTCTGTGGGGGTTCTGCACACAAAAATTCTCCTCGGAACTCGAAAGAGACTTTGGCCACTGCCAAAGCCAAGTAAATGCAACAAAACGCACAGAAATCAATTATACGAAATTGGTAAAAGTTTTTGGCCATTTTGACCAACTGTAACTGCGACTGCAACTGCAACGGCAACTAGCCATGCAATTGACATTCACAACTCGGGTGCGAGTCTCACTCTGCCAGTTTGTAGATGAGTTCGCATCCTTAGGCCAAACAGTCAGCGGGGACTGAAGACCGGAAAGTATTCAACTGTACTTACACAATACTTTTGTTGTAAACTCAATTAGTAATTAATTGTTTAACAACATTTTTGAAGTTTCTAAAAGAGATTTTCATTATTACACAGCTTAGTAGCGACATTTATGATGAATAATTTTCGAGGCATAACAAAGAGATGATGTCTAGTTTTAAATGACAACCATGTTTTTGTGCGCTCTTTATTAAATTATTCGTAAATAAATATAATATATAAATAGCAGCTGCAGAATGAAAAAGCAAAAGATGGCAATTAGAAATTGCAAACATCTATTTTCATCTCCCAAAATTCTGTAGACTGCATTATTTAGAGTCAATGCATTTAATATTTTGCAATCCATGCATACGACTAGCTATAATCGCAAGCAATAAAGCTCAATAATTCTAATCAGATAATAGTTAATTAATTATAAAATCATTTAAAGGTGATGTCAAGTACAATTGATTGATCTACATTTTAATATCCAGGATCACAGTTGAATATGTGAAATGAGGCAATTTGCACTATACATTCAAGCAATACGTTGTTTCTTGTATGGACCTAGCTGCAATTTAAACGCTGCCAATAGTGAGTTGGCCAAGGAAACACAAACACTCAACTGCCCTGTGTCGAGGCTCGATGGCTCGCTGGCGGGCTTTGGGCTAATAAATGAGCATTCTGAGCTTGCGAGACGTCGAACAAGCGATCGACTTATGGCACTGAATTTATTGACATGATGTGTGTGTCCCCAAGCGTTGGATGAACGCACCACAGATGAAACAATAGCCATGTAGCCATGTGGAGGGAATGAGGGGTAAGAGTACCCGCAACGAGCACATACTTAACGACTTTGCCTTTGTTTATGTGCAGCTGTATGCCAGATAGCGTTTATAGATGAACCCAGGCCAGGCCAGGCCAGGAGAGAAGAAGAACCAACACCCTTCTCCTTAGTTCACTTCACTCACTCGCTGCCGAAATTTATGCAATTTGGCAAAGGCAAGCGGCGGGTGGGCCAGAGATTGGGCTCATGTAAAGAGTATCCAACTGGCTCGGCAAGGGGCAAGTTGTACGCCATTTTGGTGTTGCCACTGCAACAACGGACAGCTGACCATTCGCATTTGGGACAAGAGAGGAGACAAGGAGACCAGAAAGAGTCGGGTTACATAAAGGAAACTTATTTATGCAATTCCGTTGGCTTTATATGTGCAGCAATTTTTATTTTCCGCCAGCTACTTGCTGCCCTTTTTGGGTGCCTTAAACGCAACAACTTCGACAACGGGGCAACTGCAACAGCACCAACAACTGCAATGGCAAGGGCAACTTTTCTGGCAACGTGCTGTGGATGTTAAATTGCAGGACTTTGGCAGAGACAAGGCACGTTGGGGTGTTGAAACTTTAGCAACAAATTGATACGCGGCTAGCTTCTGGTTGGCTATCAGTCTGTTTGCACTATCTAATGGCATCAGGTAACCAATGAAAAATGCCAATGGAAGCGTATTTACATTTGCGCTTATTGCAGTTGCGTTTTTGTTTGCCTGCACTGTTGTTGTTGTTGTTGCTGCTGTTCCCATTGCAGCTGCAGAGTGAAAATAAACAAAATTTGGCGAAATTGAAAACGCAACCGAAAATGTACACAAAATGTTGCACTCGAAATTCTACTAAAATATTACAGTAAAACGTGTACCCGTCAAACATAACAAACAATCGAAAGAGTATCGAAAATTCCTGAAAATATAAGTAAACTTAATAGATGAGTTTGTAAATATTTAATTTGATAATTAGCAAAGCCAAAAGCGAGAAATATTCATGTGATTTCAATTTAAATGTTTGACGTGGCATGAACTCCAATTGACTTTAGTTTGGTCTATTTAGGTAATGTTAATAATATTTGCATATTTGACTGCTAAATTGACTTGCAACACGGGAAAGTCACTAACCCCAAGATGATGATATTAAGTTAAACGCATTTAATTGCATTCTTTATCTTCATGCAACATTTCGTATGTTTACTCACCTCAAGGCTTTGATTCGTTTCCGGTGAATGGATCAGCACAGAGAAATGCTCATCGAGTGGTAAATCGTTGAGGAAACGTACACGATATTTGCTCACGCCATGAGCCTGTTCAATCAAATCGATGGAAAAGTACTTGTCGTCGGATGATTTGACCTGCAAAGATGTAAATTCAAATAAATTAAATACACATCTACAACTAACCAGAATGATATAATTATGTGGGGCAAATATGCAACCCATTGGCCTAGGATTATTTTCCTGATGCACATGTGGCTGCAACGTCCTGAACATGCCTGATGAACAATCTTTTAATTAAAATGTATGAGACACTTACATTCAGTAGAAGATATAGAAGGTGTTATGTTGCATTGTGCTGTGTGCATTCTGTATATTTTTATTGTAGCAAGCATTTTTGACACGAAACAGAAATTGCACAATTCTCTCATTGTCGCACGACAGCAACTGCTGCCATTTGGAAATTTGTATGCATGTGTGTAGTTGTTGATTTATTCTTAAATGTATTAAATCTTTTTATTTATTTATTTTTGCTGGTATTGCTTGCTTGTTTATTCGACAAACACAAGACTTATTTCCTTTACAAACAGATTTGATTTGAAAGTTAAATTTTACTCAAATTGATTAGCTACAACATTTTGGACGTGAATTTAAATTTCATTTAATTTCACAAAATGCCGCAGCAATGCTCATAAATAATTGCCAGAAAATGTTATGCAATCGAAGCCAGGGGAAATGTTCAAAAGCAAAATGACGAAAACTACAAAAAGTAAAACCATTAACTGTGTTCAAAACACAGTATGAACGACTGTGAGATACCCAGTCTAATGAGCAATGAAACATAGAAAATATTTGACTCAATGAAGGCTTCATTCTTATATATCTTGACTAAATACATATCAGTATTTCAAGTTAATTTAAGTGATAGTCAAGCATGCCATTTTCCCATTCACTTTTTTTGTGGAAATTGTTTGAAAAATTAATGTGAATAACTGCAAAAATAAGTTATTGGATCGGATGCACAGAAAGAGCAACTGCTGACACATCCGAACACATACTCACAAATGGAAATGAAGCACACTTTTGAGATACCCTGTTGGACAACAAGCCCGATATACTTATATGACAACCAGTAATAACCAAAACCGAGCTTGCAAGGTATTCCATTGTGCACCTTATAATAGTTTTAATATATAATATACATACATTAAAAAATAATTGTAAATTGTCTGAACAATGTTAATAAACGGAAGTGTATGCATATCAACGACAGCAACAGCAGCAACAACAACAAGCATTCTTATTAGTCCATCGATAATACACGAAGGATATTTAATTATTAATTGAAAATTATGCAGACCAATGCGCTTTCACCAACCCAAAAAGGTTACCATTAAAATTACATACAGAGCTGTAAAGCGTATACCCAATATACAGACAGACTGAAAGACAGATATATAACTTGATATCTGGCATGCGGTTGAGTTGCTGTCCGTATGAAAGTATTGTGAATTTTATTAAAATTGCCGAGTGCTGTGAAATTGACAGCCGCATAATTTGCCCTTTTGTGGTCTCATATGAGAGTTGGTGCCACTGCAGTAACTTTAAATGATTAATTGTTAATTACCAACAACATATTAATTCTTTAATAATTCATTACTTTCATGTTTAATAGCTCCGAAAATTTAGCCTTAGGCATTGCAAAAACAAACATGCGAATGGCAATCGGAATCGAAATCGGATCGATGCGACACTTCACTTCATTGGACACTCGACTTTGGTTGGATTGGATTCATTTGCTGCATCCATATCGATACGTGTTTGTGGCTTGGGAATCCATTGAATTGAGCAGTCAAGTGTCATGTTCACCATATGATTCGTACTCATGTCCGGCTTGACTTGTTGACATTTGCCGAAAAAGTGTCATTCAGAGTGGTGAGACGGCGAGTTGACCGCATTACTTAATGCTGCTGTTGCTGTTAGCCAAACAGCAAATTTTCAGCTAATGCAAATTATACGGCATATTTCAAATGGCCACTTAACTGTAATTAGAGTTGCTGAAATGCAGCTAATATTTTACTGAAACAGTGGAATGGAAAGACAGAGCAAGTGATTCGTCGAAGTCGGTGTCAGCCTCGGAGCTGGAGACGAAGAAAAGCAAAAGCAAATAATGCCTCGAGCTAGCCGGAAATGGAAGTCAAGCAAAATGCTGTCATTTTGCATTTTTGAGACGCAGCACTGGGCTAACATCTTATGGCCCAAGGAGAGTCCTGGGGGTGAACATTGACATTGCATGGCAGCAGTAGCAGCAGCAGCAGCAGCAACAACAACAGAAGCAGCAGCAGCTGCTACTGTGGCGAGTGGAAGCCACAACTACTTGCGGCGATTCTTGCGGCACAACAACAGCATTGCCAACAATGGCTGGCTCTATGGCCGTCTGGCTGTCTGTCCGACTGGCCAACTGAATGGATGGTCTGATGATGGTGGCTGACTGGCGAAAGACAGACAGTCCATAAGTAAGAACTTTCAAATTCAAGAAATACTCTTCCGTCTGTCGATTCAAGCACACAGCGCACTCTCAACACTTGTCGTACATAATATTGTACTTTGGCCAGAAGCCGCCAGTGGCACTGTGGCACTGTGGCACTGCCACAGCCGCATTGCTGCTGCCAGTGGCTTGAAACAGGAGCGTACATTGTAAAGCAATTTCCTGTATTTTATTACCACATAAAATGTGAAGTCCTTTTGGTATTTTTTTTTTGGTTGCCACTACTCCTACTATCCTATGATTGTCTCTCAAGGCTGGCGAATAAATAGACACAACTCTAAAGTGCAGCTCAAAGGATGACTTTAAAAACGGATATCTTTGAAGCACATAAGGCGTGATCAGGCAAAAATAATCTCGGATGGTCATCAATCTTCGGACAGACAGGATAGTCTAATAGTTTTTGCTACTATTACAAATCTGCCAACTCACCTGCAGCTTTTGAAGTGCCTTATCCAAGCCACTTATTTGCAGTTCCTGCGATTTCAAATCGCGCACTTGGAGCGACTCAACTGACACTTTAATGCCCGGCACCAGTTTCAGCAACATGGTGTCCAGTATGCCATTGGGCATTGAGGCCTGCATGAACAGAACAAAGCAAAAAGTATTAGAATAAATGTGGACTGTTTTAGTCAAGTTGTTGAGCTTACCTCCAGTTCGAGGAACGCATTGTTGGTCTTCAGTGTGGACAACAATTCATTGAATTTGGATGTCAACTGCAGACTGCAAGCGTACTGAGTGCTGGCTGTATCAAATATGGGATGCACTTGATAAAGCTTGAGCAGCTTGAGACCTATCTCATCCTTGGCAACTAGACGGCAGCTAAACGCTTCCACAGCAACCTTATTCAGCTGATTTATGCATTTAGATGCGTTCTGTGCAATCTGCAATTATATCGCATATACGCGTATGTCAGTATGTAAGGATGTTGCATAGTTTGCAGTGTTGCCACAAACACCACTCACCAAATTGCTGTACTTGTCCACTTGTATGTGATTGCGCAACACCAGCTGTGCTCTATACTCCGATCCGCTGAATATATCCAGGGATTTCGCAAACACAATCTGCAACAAACAAATAGCATAAATGGGGTGTCGCTTAAAATAGCGTTGGACGATGGAACGTTGTCCCGAGAATATGAGTTATTGCCCATTTAATATGGGTTAGAAGTGGCTACCCCTCCGTAACGTACCGCATCCGATTCACGCAACTCCAGATCGTACTTGAGGTAACCACCACGCCGCATTTTATCGCCACATGCCACCGCAACCTTCTCGCCCAGCTTGTGCTGATGATTTAATACCCTTGCAATGCCTGAAATAAATAGTGAATCAACATTAAATTCAAAGCTTAATTAAGTCAGCTTAAGCAAAATTTAATTACCCTCCTCGCATTGATAGTGAGGGCTGTTTTAAATGTTTTATAACGCAAACAAAATAGTTCTTGACAAAAATGCAGACTTTATACGGACAAAACTTAAAGCAAAATAATTAAATATACAAAAAAATGGTTAACTTACTGAAAGGTTGTTTTAAAACTATTATGCCTAACTATTCAATAATTGTAAATTAATCTCAAATCAACAAATTTCAAATTCGAAAAAGCTTTCAGACATGTTTCAAGTCGGTCTTCGTTTTGTTGGAAACTTTGCTACATCAATACGTAACTTTTCTTTGATCTGATTCGACATCTGCCCTTTTCGGTTGAACACAGTCTTTTGCTGTCTAGTCAGTTGAACTCACATATACATATATATATATATATACATATATATACATATACATATATATACATATTATATATATATATACATATTTATATGTATACATATTCAAAATTATGAAACGTAAATCGAAGACTTTGGAAAAGTTTATTAAACGAAGAAACGCGCAACGTTAATTTCGTTTAAAGTGAAAATATAAATACGATTTACATTGACTTGTCCGCACACACACACACACAAAACATACAGCCGCACTCACACACACAAAAGGGCAATCATTTTATTCCTTGTTGGCAAGTATTCGGAAATTCTTGAAATATGAGGAAAGGTACCCGAAAATGTCTACGAGAAAGCAGCCTAAAATATGCAAGCAATGTCGTCGACTCTGCGCGACGTTGCCAAACAAACAACGATATTAATATTTGATGGCATTAAATATGCTTCAATGATTTTTTACCTGTACCCCGTACCCCAACCACACTCCACCTCCTTCCTCACCTCTATATTTGTCCATTGGATCCCACAGCTCCACCTATTTGGTGCTGCTCCCCTCTCTCGGCATGTCAGTGCAAATGGTGCGCCGCATTGAATAGTAAATAACATCGCCCAGCAAAGCATAAATGCTGCTCAAATACTTGCGAACAGCGAAGCGCGCTGAGACTTGTTTAAAGTGAACTCTCGACAAGGAAAATGTCACAAAATGGGTCAACTGCTAGGTTACTCAAATGTAGCATAAATGATAAGCGTCAGCTTAGGATAAGAGAAAGATATTAAACGGGGGAATGGAGAACTGGGCTTTAAGTTCCAGTCAGAAACTAAGCGAAACATTTGGTATTAATGCCATGGCATGTTTAATTAATATGACATGACACTTGCCACATCTTAGCATGACTTTGATGACCTTTCGAGTTTTTATGAAACTTCATTTATTGTTCGGTTATTGCATGTAGTTAAATTAATTTTGAAACACTGCAGGCGACATCAGACTAATTGTTTTGGGAATTTTCTTTTGCTGATGCCATGACTCAAAACAGCTTTGATTTTCCACTTTTCCTTTGCACTCACAGCAGCAACAGAAAGAGCAAAAGAAACAGCAAGTAAAACTAATCTGCAGCTTCGAGGAATATTGGCTGTATAAATTGCTTGGGGATTTATTGTTGGTCACACAATGAAGACAATGCCAATTGAAAATCACGTAATAATGCACCAGTAGAGCATACTCGACCTCATAACACTCTCTGCAATACTATCCAAGTGACACTTTAAGAAAATCGAAGAATTTGAATAATTTATTGTCTAATAATGGGACACTTATTTTTAACACCAACTACATGACTCCTATTTGGCAAACGTACAGGGTATATGAATGGGGAATAATAAATAATTGCACACTTTCTTGTCAACACATTGTGTAGACAAAGGGCATTTTTAAAAGGGAGCAGCAATAAGTCAGTTGTAGTGTATGTGAATACTAATACATTCTCATACACAGCCATCGAAGAGTCTGATACGTAAATGATGATACCTAATCTATGATTGATATTTTCATGAGAGCATTCGAGGGTTTGACAGAACAAAAGATAGACTAAGACTTGTAACTTTATGTGTGTCCATTGATGACAAATGGCCTTACCTTCTGACCACAGAACTATCACAGTCTGGTAATTGAAAATTCAGTTTGTTCAGAATTTTAAGCAACTATGTGTGTGTCGGTTTTGACAGCACGCAAAGAGTCGTCATAATTGAAAAGCTATTTCAAGTTGGACGGCCTTTTGCAATTTTCCAAGATACTTAAGACCGAGTTAGAGCAATGCAAGGAGCTTATGGAGGAGCTATGTGCTTGATACTCGTACTTTGTGTCAATTTATTTTCAGTTGTGCTTGCCAAAGTATTTTCGTCATCATCAATCGCCGAAGAACGAAAATTCATGTACATTTCTTTTTTCCGCACAGTAGACACATATTTGTATTGATATTTGGCAAATATACTGATGCGACTCGCACTTTATCTTTATGCTTGGTTGCAGCTTGCCACTCGCAACACGCAGCATGCGACACACCACACAACACGCCGCGCAGTTAAGGGCAACAAATACAAGTACAAAAGTTGCATAATCGCGATGGCTGTTTGCCGCTTGTGTCCTGCCTTTATTTGCTTTATCCTTTTGCCAGCGACGACTCCAAAGTATGCAACGTGCAAAGTGTGAAAAATTGTTTTTCGCCTCTTACATTCTTTTTTTCTGTATTATGTTTTATTTTTTGTATGACTGAAGATTGGGTCTTGTGTCGGATAAGGGGATTGGCGGTGTGCGGTGTGCGGTGAGCGCTGGCGCCACTTTATGAATAATGTATTACGCTTAGTTGCGCTGTGTTGTGCTGTGAATTGCGTTACAAGTTTATTTTGCAATTGCTCAACTTGAAAGGCTGTTGCCTCAACAGCCAAACAAAAAAGATAGTGCGACTGTGTGTGTCTGTGTATGTGTATTCCCTGTCGAACTTAGTCAATGTCTACTGTAGTGTAAGCGTAAGAACACTGTGTGCTGAGCACTTTACACGCCACTCGAAGGCTCAAGGCTCGCACACACTTCAACAACAACTTCCCTGTTAAGCCCAACAAAAGGTAAACAAACGTCCGTGATAAAAGCGTGACCAACTCAGAGCTACTCTACAAAACTTTATCGCTGTTCACAAAAATGGGATATTAAGTAAAATAGTTGAATCCTACGATTCCCTTTCAAATTATTTTGCTTTATTTTAAATTCGAATTTATCCTAGATTAAAATATTATGTAGAGCCAGAGCAACTAAAACAGTTCTATTAAATACGCCCTATTAACGCACAACATATTGAATGATTCCAGAATATTTTATAAAGCATTTTAAGCACTTGACATTGGTAAAGCGTAAAAAGAGTTTCAAGCGCTATATTTTGAAATTCTGTTACAGGATGGAAATCTAATGAATACTCGGAGAGTGGTTGCAAAAATTAATTAATGCAAAAATTATGCACCGAATTGTTGTTGTTGTTGATGTTTAGCAACTATTGGTTGTTGTCATTTCTGGTTTGTTTACAAAGCAGCCTAAAATAAGCTTAATTGGGTTATCAATAAATCGTATGCGAAATATATGCCAATTTACAGGATTTATACTTGAACATACCCCGAGTATGTTAATTGTGTGTTTGACTATGTGTGCGTAATTAAAGTGGGAATAAACAAAACGGCAGATATCAAAGAAAACATCTGTGTGTCTGTGAATTTGCCAAATGCAGAGCATCAATTAGCATTAAAATGCAAAAATGGGAAGTGTTTGGTCATTGCATTATCGAAAGGTTCGCTAATTATAGTAAAATCGTTAACAAATGAACAAATTGCTTTGCCAATCAAACTAATATCTAATTGAGACAAAATTAATAAATGTCCCAGAATAATATTAAATATGCTGACAATTGTAAATACTTTGACTAAATTTTCCATTCAATCATTTCAAACTCAATTAAATCGAAAATCTAACTTATCTGGGTGTACAAATCGAGGTAACCTACTCACCTGTGTTCTGGTTAATCGTTACCAACTGCTCATTGGAGCTGCTCCAAATCGATGACAAAGTTAGTGGTGAATCGAAGCAAATGATGTCACCCACTGACAAAATCGTCTGTGTGAGTGGTTTGGTTTATTGGCCATTTTGGTGGAGATATTTGGTTGACACATGCGAAAAAAGGGAAAGCGGAAAGAATTTGATTAAAGTAATTGCGAATTAAAAAATAATCTGCAACTTAAACATGTCCAAGTCGGACACATAACAATATCATTAATTATAACGTACAATCAAAAAATATCAGAAGCTACATATATGTACATATGTTTGGGTGTGAGCTCACCTTGGTGGGATAAATGAATTGCGAGTCGGATACAGACAGTTTGATATAATCCTCGGCGTGCTTCATTCCAGTTGTATCCTTTAAGCTGATGGCAATCATGTTGCTCGTCTCGCGTGGCAAACTCAACTGTGTGCGAAATGAAAATCTATTTTAGTTTAGTGTTCTCAGTTTTTAGTCTTCGCATTTGAATTTAATGCATGTTTTTGGCCATGCTTCTGCTACTGCATGCAACTGCTGCTGCTCAAGAGTTTTGTGTTTGTGGTCTGCGGTCACTCGACAGCCACAATTTTTAAGAGCCAAAGCTTGCAGCATGTGCGACAACGCATCGTTGCATTTTTATGTGGTGACATCAACGTGCCAAAGCACAGTAAAAACAAAATAAAAAATAACTTTAAAAGACAAAAGTGTCACAGTCGAGTGTGCTCGACTTAAAGTTGCTCACAACACAGATATCACTCGTAACTAGGAAATTGTACCCACTTTAAGCAACTAATGAAATTAAATTTCGAATATCACAAATCGCTTAACAAATCCATGACTAAATTGTTGCTTGCCACGTACAACAACTCCCAGCTAAAACCCCCTTTTCCTTATAGTGTTCACAATGAATACAGGGTATTATACAACGAAAATAGTGCTGGCCAAGCCAAGTGACGTGCATGCTGAGGCCGGACGCTGAGATTTTTCGTTTCTTTTTTGCTTTTTGTGTTCTTACTTCTGTTTTTTTTTAGCGCCGAAAGTTTGAGAGAAAGCTGTGTTGAGCTCAGGTGGGAAAGCAGAGCTCTTTACGAGTGTATTAAAATGCAGCGGTTTTGTTGTTAGCAGGCGCGCAAAACTGAAATTGAAATAACTTGCTCAAAGTTTAAAGTTCATATTTACATATAAACGAGCATGAGCTGGACACGGACTGCATGACTGCACGACTTTTAACATAGCTAAGAACACTTTGTTACCCCGACTAAATATGACAGGCGAAAAGTTTTTAAGTTTTCAACGATGACGTTGAGTGGAACATAAAAATTGCAGAAATTGTAGCCCAGACTCGAAAGTTCGGAGTTCAGTTCAGTCCAAATGCCAAATGGGCACTCACCGCAATTGTCAGATTATTGCCAATCTGTGCATCGACCACATCCTTGGTAGCCAAATCGTAGCGTAGTCCATTCACATCCTCGATGTTGTGGGAGAACTCGTTGCCCAGATTGTCATGCAGCGAGACCTTAAATACGAAATTCATGCCGCGTGGTATTTTATGCTCCAACTGTTTCAATTTAATGTCTGTTTGCAATGTCACCAAAATGTATTGCACATTCTTCACTTCAATGCCAATGGGTAGAGTCTGGTCGACAGTTTTGGCCTGGATGGGATGGATAACACACACACAAAAAGAAAAAAATAATATCAAATCAAATGCAGTGCTTCAATAAGTAGAGTTCGAGGAGGTGGAGGCGATAAGCTGCTTTTGACCAAAAATCTAAAGCAAACACACTCTCACTCTTGCACACGAACAATATGCACACACTTACAATTATCAGATCACGGCCGAGCGTATCCTTTGTATTGACAACACCATCTGGCGACACTCTGACAATGCCGCTGCTCTGACCATCCAATTTATAGACAGCGTCATCCATATTACATTTTAACTGAAGCGTACTTCGCGGCGCTGCCAAAATCCAGTCCATTGTTATGGGCTTTGGCGCGAGCAGTTCCAGTGTTTTGAAAACTGTGATAACAATTTCAATTTGCGGTTACTACTAAAAATTCTGCTAAGCAGCCAATTCCGCCATGCAGCTGGCATAACTCTCCTATCCTATTCAACTTACCAATTAGCTCCACGCTGGTCGATGGCAGCTTAACGCCATCTGCAAGTTGGACGGATGCGGTAATTGTGACCTTGCCGGGATTGAGAGCGCGTATACGAACAGAAATTAAATCGCTGCTCTGGTATTCGATGCCTGCCAAATATACGCAACACAGTTGTATCAACAAGTTTGAAAACAAGATAATTTTGGTTTTCAGTTGATTAGAAAAGCTGGTCAATTTTTAAGTCAATTTGTGTATCAATTGTAATTTTAGAGCATGATATGTAAAAAATATGATCATAATAATTCATTTAAATATTAATTGGAATTTAATATCTATCTAATGTTTTTATAATATTAAACATGAATACCTATCATTAACAAAAAGTATTCTAAAAAACTCTATTTAATTTGTAGTTAACTGAAAATATGTTGTTTAAGAAACAATTTATCAACAATTAATCTCTCTCACTGTTGAATTAATTTGGGTACATTGGAATATATATTGATAAAACAACTTTAAAGATTTATATTGCAATTAAACTACAGATGAAAGTGCACAACATCTTTGTTAGTCACAACGACCGCACAATATTTGTGCTGATCCAAATAAATGGGCCACCTTAAAGAGTTTTTGCCTCCAAAATAATGCAATAATCCGAAATTAACATTTGAGTTAATCGTACACCTTATAGAGGTTTGCTTGTTTGTTCCGTATCTGTTCCAGCACTGAAACTCAACCGTGCCAGCTCATCGAAGAACAATTAATATGCGTGCACTTGGTGGACATTGAGCTGAATTCTCTGCGCAACAATGCGGTATCTGTGCACACTTAATTAGCAGTCTAAGTCAAACCTCAACTCACCTGCTGCGGAAAATACATTAAAGATCTCGACAACATCCGGATGATTGACTGTCCAGGTGGTGCGCATATTCTCCAATGTGCCCAGCACCATTGGCGACAGGTCAGGTTGGCCCCAAAGTGTGGCAGGCATCACCGCACCGCTGCGTATACGAACAAGAGGCGTGCGTATTTGCATCGCAGTGAGGGCGACGACGCGAATTTCCACCGAATCCTCAGAGACGACATCATCCTTGCCGCTAATTGGGTTCTTAAGCAAACATCTGCCAGTAATTTTCGTTACGCCCAGTTTGTGTGCCGTAACAATGGCCGAGCTCATGGCTGTGGGGAATATATGAAATAGGATTAGGTTCGCTATTTTGATATCGTGGGATATTTCAACTTACTGGCCACTTGATGCTTCTGCACGGTATACACAATATTGGTGTTTGGCTGTGGTCCGCCGAGATAATAAATCTGTATGCTGGAGCCGACGACAAGCGTTGAGTTACGTGGATACAGACGCAGCGGAGCAAAGACCTGAATGTTAAGTGGTTCACTGGTCACCAGCAGATCCCCCTTGCCGGTCTGAAAAAGTATCTTCGTCTCTCCAATATTATTACCTGTGATGGTGTAACGTATTTTGCCAATACTCAAATTGTGCTGCTCATCAAGCTTAATGCTCAGTATGGTTGGATCGTAGACAAGCTCCGTCAATTTATAGACGCTGAGCATATTAGAATCGATGTGCAGCAGATTGTCATTAGTATCATAGAGTCGTACAATAGCCTCAATGGAATTGGTACGCTCAACGCGATCCAATGAATCCACCCTGATGGCACCAATGCCAACCACAGATATGGACAAATAGGCTGGGTCATTCATAAGACATCGGTCGGTTACCTCCAAACGCACATGACCAAAGCGCAATGGTGTCAACACCAACTGTTGATGCTTCTCATCGTGGCTGACCTGAACAATGCCCTGTTCAGAGAGCTCCAGCTGGAAGTAGCCACTGCCCTGGGCTATGGGCAAGCGTTCGCTGTGCGCGGGTGCTAGGAAAATGCTCACATGATCCAGCGGCAACAATGTGCTATTAACGGTGTGAAAACGTATCTCATTCTCAATATCAGGTTTAGTTACTTCACCCGTCTTTTGCTGCAAAGTCAATGCAAATATTTATAGTTAACTATGGGATCTGATGATGGACTACTCACGTTCTTGACGCCAAAGGGAGGACGTTCTTGGGTAATGCCCAACCTTGCCAGCAGCTTGTCATCATAGTGAGCAACCGTGCCCTTGATGCGAAAGTTGGGCGCCACTTCGCCGAGTGTCAACACCAGTACATCTCGTGTAGGCAACCTGAGCCCCTGGACCTGCTCCACCTCGGCCTGTTGTTGATGAGGAATGCTGTCCGTGTGATAGCGTTCGTCGCCAGCGGCAAACTCCCAGTCAATAATCAGCGAAGTAATGTTCATCAGCTTACGATTCTTGACATCCTGCACCTCTATCTCCACATCAAATTTGTTGTCGTCATCCTTCAGATACAGAAGCGAGGAACGCATCTCAATGGGACACGATTGTCGCAGCTGCTGGCGAGCATAAAGCTTTAGAAAGCGAGGACGCACACAGTGCACCTTGGTGGTCACATGCGCATTGTATGCAGCAAAGTTGGGTGTGTTCAATGTGTTGTGCACCATGTAAGTAAAATCCGTCTCGCCCAATCCCACACACAGAATAGTGAAGGCGGTGATTGAATTCTGTGTATCAAATTCAATTTCCGACACTTGCACAACTTTCCCATTGAATTCCGTTGCCTTGGTGAGCTCAGCTTCCAGCGTAAATATGCGTTGTGGTCCATGCGAATAAATAACATTGCGAGATGATCCGATGGGCAACACAACCTCGTTCTCCAAAGGGCTCAGAACACTTAGCGGCTCGAAGACATGCAGATCTACAGAGTCGTGCAATACCTTCTCCTGAAAGGTATATGAGATTCGCAGCGAGGTGCTGCCCACTGCTGTGCTCCGTAGCTTTAGCACATGACAAGCGTCCGAGGCCAAGGCATCGTTTGGTTCCATTGCCGCGGCAGTCTCCAACTGCAGTATCGAATGTGTAAAATCCAATTGAAAGTGTAGATTATCGCATTTGGAGTAGGGCACATAGCTGCCATTGACGTGGGCATAGACGGCAACATGCAGCTGCACATAATCCCTAAGAGCAGTCTCAAAATTATACTGTTTGATCTCCAGGCGTTGGGGTGGCAGAAAGTAGATTTGTGCCTGGCGAGATATCTTCTGGTTTTTGGTCAGCGCTACGCGAACCGTTGTATGTGCCGCAAGATCGATCCCAGAGTCAAGCAACTCCTGTGAGCTGGCTGGCAAGCGGACATCACGAATCTCGGTCGTAGCCAAGCCCTGGCCATCGATTTGCAGAATTTGCGGATTCCCAGAGAACCACACATAGTTGTTATCGCCGCCGGATGCATGAAATTGAAACTTTTGTGATTTGATGGTGTTCGGATCGAAGGGCAGAATAACTTTGGCGGGTTGTAAGTTCAATGCTTCAAAGATTTGCATCTCCGCCTGCACCGAGAACTGCACAGAAAAAGGAAATTCTATAGGTAAGCCCAATTAAGTCAATTCCTTTCATTTTGCACTTACATCCTTATAGTGGCCATAGACCGGAGTGACGCCCTCTCTGATTGCTTCGCCGTACAGACGACTGCCATTGTTCGTCTTCTTGTGAACGGTGAACAAGGCGTCGTTCAGCTCGGAACCAATGGCATAGCGAGTGCCAAGCGTAATCTTTTGGCCATCGCTGGCGTACAGATCAAAGGCCACTTCATGGCGCTCGCCCTGCACGGTCACCCAGTTGTTGTGGGGCAGCAAACTGATACCCAATTTGAGTGGCTCCGCCACAGTGAGCAACGCACTTGGTCCCTTCGGTTTGTCGAGTACATTGTCGCTGTTGTGCGGCATATTGCGATCTCTTAGAAACACCTGAGTGCGTCCCAAGCGCGAGCCTGTGGCACTGTTGCCCTTGAGGTAGGCCACGTCCGTATCCTCAACCTCCAGATAGTACTGCTGATTGGAAGTTATTTCATACAGCCTGTCCATTTTGAGCTGTAGAATGCGGAATTTGATGGTGTCTCCGGCCAACACTGTAACCTCGGATGGTTCAATAATGATGTTGGCCAGCACACTGATGTACACCTCAATTGGAGGCACATGGCGGTACTCTGGCTGTGGCATACTGATGGCCACCTTCGAAGTGCCCGTGTTGATGCCCTCCAGCAGTATCATGTAGCCCTTGATTCCAGCGGCTTCGAATTTCTCCAGTGCTGGCGGCACAACATGAAACGGACTGTCCGAGAATGTGAGAAAATGTAATGCTGCTGGCATGTTGCTGCTGGACGCCGATATCTCCCAATTGAACTCAATGCCCTCCAAGGTAAAAAACTCATTGCCCTGTGAGTCGAAGGCATGCAACTCAAACGTGGCCGGTGCTTCCTCCAGGTACAATTGGCGCGTGGCAGTACGCACATTTAGACGAGCAATCGTATCCACAATAACATCGCAACGCAGTGTGGCTCCAGTGGCCACTTCCTCGGCAAACACAATTGCCGTGTTCCGACGCTTTTCGCGCGTCTGCACTGTGACTACAGCTTGGCTGGCGCATTCGCTAAATCCCTTGTATATGGGTGTCACAGTTATTAGGTCTTGACGTGACGAAGTCCTAAAAACAGAATTTAATCAACAACAATGCACAATTTAAGGTTATAAGGTCGCCAGTGGCGGCAAAAGCCGGCAAAACGCACCATTTGTAGCAATTGGGATCGACCACTTCCAGAGTGAAGTTGACAGATTTGTCTTGGAATATGGGTAGTAGAACACGCGGGTGGTTTAATTTCGCCGATTCAACGACATTTTTAAACACCAAAATAAGTAAAAACAAACAAAATACGCGTTTCATCGTGACATGTGCTAAGCGTGCTTGCAATTGTCGCAAATTTCAGTGCTAAACTAGAGATGGTGAAGTAATATCGATACATTGAAATTATAATTATTCGCTGCGATGTTAGCGTCGCGTGTCGATATGCTCAGTTGTCGCTTGATTTGCAATCGTTGCGCTATCGATAGCCTGTTCATCGGCGTCTGTGACGAAAATCGAAATGCTCATTGCCGCCAAGTTCGTAATTTTATTCAAAATATTAACAATGTTTTATCAAGAATCAAGAATTTAAAAAATATTAAAAAACAATAATATACACCAACAAAAAATTACAACTTTGCAAATGGACCTCCATCGTCCAAAAATATATCCAATTGCAAATTGTGCATATTCTCCGGATAGCAGGCGTACTTGCTAAAGTCCCTCACACCAACGTCTAACAAAACTTCATCATCGATAAAGAAGTTACCCGTATACTCTCGCGCATTTCGACATATAATAGCATACGCCGCATCCGCCATCACTTCCGGTTTTCGGGAATGCAAAGCACCTTCCGGACCTGACAGCATATCAACAGCAGCAGTGTGAACCGTTGTTCTCGGCCATAGAGCATTTACAGCAACACCCCGATCACGGAACTCCTCAGCCATGCCCAACACACACATGGACATGCCATATTTAGCTATAGTATAGGCGCTATGATTAGAGAACCAGTGTGGCTTCATATTCAACGGTGGCGATAGGTTCAGAATGTGAGGATTGTCACTCTTGAGTAGATATGGTAAGCAGGTTTTCGACCTGTGGCGCATTGATAAGCATTGATTAATTAATCTATTTGAAAACTTAAGATTATAGCTCAACACTTACACCAAGAAAGTGCCCCTTGTATTGATGTTTTGCATCAGATCATAGCGTTTCATTTCCGTTTCCAATGTGGGTGTTATCGAAATGGCGCTTGCATTGTTGATTACAATATCGATGCCACCAAATTTGGCCACCGCAGCTTCAACAGCCTGTTGCACCTGCCTCTCATCGCGCACATCCACAATGCAGGGCAACGCCTTGCCTCCGGCCTTTTCAACTAAAAGTAAAAGTCAAGATAAGCAACACACTATCAAAGTTCAGTCGATTCAAATACAAAGTGCAATACTAACTCTCCTCTGCGGCCGTATAGATTGTGCCAGGTAGTTTTGGATGTGGCTCAGCTGTTTTGGCCGCAATAACGACATTAGCACCATCGCGAGCTGCTTTTAAGGCGATCGCCTTTCCAATGCCACGAGATGCACCCGTTATAAAGAGTGTTTTACCTTGCAGTTTTCTGCAGACAGTTACTGTATTATAAACTTAATTTCGTTTATTAACATGCGTCTTTTACCCAGTATTCTTCATAGCTGCTTACTCCGCTGTTGATCTTCGTCTAAACTAAACAACTGAACATTGGCACTAGAGATGTGAGTGGGCACACTTGTTGTAATCGCTTGAGCAACCATCACTGTTTACTGGTATTTATCAACAAGCATGTTATCGAACTTTAATGAAAGCATAATTTTCCCGCACTGAAGTAACTCTTGGAGCCGTTTAATATTAAAATATTTATTTAAAATTTGTACATCACAATTTTGCTATTGAACATTCATCGTCCATGTATATAGCATATTTCAAGTTGTGTTTATTTTCAGGGTGGCAAGCGTACTTGCCCAGATCCTTGACTCCAGAGTCTAATAAAACGTCCTCATCAATAAAGAAATTTCCAGTGCAAAGCTTAGCATTGCGGCTTAATATAGCGTATGCTGCATCTGCCATCACCTCTGGCTTATAGGAATGTAATGCACCTGCCGCACCATATAGCATATCAACTGCTGCAGTGTGAACGGTTCTACGAGGCCAAAGAGCATTCACAGCAACGCCATGATCACAAAACTCCTCAGACATGCCCAGAACACACATGGACATGCCGTACTTGGCAATGGTATAGGCAGTATGAATGGAAAAATGTTTCGCTTTCATATTCAACGGCGGTGAAATCGTCAAAATATGAGGATTTTCGCTCTTTAGCAGATGTGGTAAACAAATTTTGGAGCTGTAAATAACAGACTTATTATGCTTCAATTTAAATCAGAAGAGCTTACATACACTAAGAAAGTGCCTCTTGCGTTAATATTCTGCATAAGATCATAGCGCTTCATATCGGTTTGTAGAGTTTGAGTTTTCGAAATGGCGCTCGCATTGTTGACTACAATATCGATACCTCCAAATTTATCGATGGCTTCTGCGACTGCCCGTTGAATTTGTAGCTCATCACGAACATCAACAATACAGGGCAACGCTTTGCCGCCAGCTTCTGTGACTATTTGATAAGAGAGATAACAATCTCGTAAAGTGCAAACTCCAATTAATTTATAATGCAATACCGACTCTCCGCGGCGACCGTATAAATTGTGCCAGGTAGTTTTGGATGGGGCTCAACGGTTTTGGCTGCTATAACGACATTTGCACCATCCCGAGCTGCTTTTAAAGCAATCGCTTTGCCAATGCCCCGAGATGCACCAGTTATAAAGAGGGTTTTGCCTTGCAATTTGCTGCAGACAGTAAATGTATTATTAACTGAATTAATTTTATTAATATACATATGTATTTTACCCTGAGTTCTTCATGGTTGCCAGCTTCTCCTCACTCAATATCTCAAGAACAATTGGACATAGGCACTAGAGATGTGAGTTGTCACACTTGGTGCAATCGTTTGAGCAACCATCATTATCAACTGATACATTTTCCAGCACTGAAATAAAATTAGTCCACTTTGGATTACAGATCGCGTAGGTTGATCAAAGTATTTCCTATTTGCCTTAATTACTGGGACATGCATACAATATATGAGCTAAACAAATACAATTTATAATACTAACAATATGCTTTAAATACAATTAACGCTGCTGCAGTCCATGAATCCCAAATTCTTCGTAATCCTCCCTCGTAAAAACAAACTCATCAAAGTTTGGACTGGTGGCCACTTCTCTGCCGCCATACCAAGCATAACGCACTGGATCTTCGGGACAAATAAGGGACACCTCCAGGTCGTCGGGAACAAGGGCGCGCAGATCACGTTTAAGGCGCGGTAGGAATCCAGGAAATTGCGAACTGCCGCCAACAATAAGAATATTGAGCAAGAGTTCGCGATGCGCCTCCCATGGACATGCCTTGAGGGCATCTGCTACGGCCTCCGGTATGCCCACCTGCGAGATGCCAATGTCCGAGGGATTGAAGAGCACTTCGGGCACAGTGAAGCGCTCATTGCACAACGGCACCATTTGTTGTTGCTCCTCATCTTCGCGTGGCTGGCCAGGCACACGTACGTAGCCACGCTTCACAGTCGTAAAGTCGGGCAGCACATACTCCACGGCGACTTGTTCCCGCTTCGCCTCGTTGTGATGCACACTCATCATGTCTTTGAAATCCTCAGCGACAAAACAAACATCCTCCTTGATTTGATTCACCACGTGGCTCTCGTCCATAACGTTTAAATGGCGATAAGAAATGAGCTCCTTAAGATGGTTGGTCAACGCCTTCCCACCCACATCGATCCGCCTAATCCCCTCCAGCACTCGGCGGCCCAGCACAAATGGAACGATATGCGTAAAGCTGTAGCCAACGTCGATGATTATGCAGTTAAGCGTTTGCATTGTGGTGCGCTCCTCGCTGTCGGCTACGTAGTTGAATGCCGCCAGATCGGCGGCTGTGGCTTTGTACATGCCCGCCACCCGATACTCTTCGAAGAGCATCTCGAGCATCGCCTCCTGAACGCTCTGGAAGTTCATCTGTGGCTCCGTAATGACAATGTTGCGATTCTCCAGCGTGCAGCCGATGCCTTCCTTGCTAAATATGTAATCCCACACGGTCTTCTGGGTGTCCCAGTTGAGCAGATAGCCACGCTGGAATGCCAGGATGTAATAAAGCGCTGATGTATCGCGGCATTCGTCGATTTGATTGCCCACAAAGGCGCGACGTCGTTCGCTCTTCGCCTTCATGATGCAGTTGGGCACCACTTGGGGCTCGTCCTGTGTGGCCAGACCGACTTTGGCTGTGTACGCTCCATTGTCTAGTACAACAACAGACATTTGATTTGTTTGTAGATTATTCACTGAGAGCGGCGCAAACACTTTTCCAATAACAGCTGTTTTCGATAGGCGACGGACTGCGTGCTATCGACAGTCGATAACAGGGACTGTTGCTTGAATGTCAACTGATGTTATCAGTACTTATATTCGTGCTTTATAAATCAAAGTAAGCTTTATATTTTATATGCTAAAAGAAACAACGCTAACGCATAACTTATAAATGATTTAAGTCAAGCGGAAACAAAGCTATAATTTGAGTTTAATTGCCACTATCAATAAATAATAACAGAGCAGCTTGAGCCAACAGCACCAAATGAGCAAACGGTTACACACACAACTTTCAGTTACATAATTGTTGTATTTGTTTCTTACTTTTTTCGGAACATTTATCGACACTATCGAATTGTGATGAACCTTTCGCACGTCGAGGCCAAAGGTGGAGGTGTGTAATCCTTTGCGCTGGCCTATGAAAGACAGCATTGGACGTGGATTGGGCTACTGAGACTCTGAGATGGCCATGTTGACGCGCCTAACTAGTAACGGCACAACCACAGTGGCTCCAGGCTCGCCAAAGGGATTGCAACGCTTTCAAAACTACCTCAGTGCGTTTCTTTGGCCAGGAACGTCGCAGCGTCAGCATCGCAAGGCCTCGACTCAACTGGATGCCATTGACTCCTTTACCGAAGAGCTGGTTAGCCGTAAGACCCAAAAGTGGGAGGAGCTACGTGACAATCTAATAAAGAAACCCGTTGTGACCGAGGAGTCTCAGAGTTTCGGTCAAAACGTGGGCTTGATGTCCAAGGGCATGATGAACGACTTGAAGCAGTTGCGCTCGCCCCAGCTCGGGCTAGACATTCGATCGCTTTCACAGCCACAGCTGGACAATCTGCTGCTGGCCACGTTGGAGATCAAGAACAAAGTGGATTTCCTTTACCTGATCCGACAATGTGTGCGCTGGCATCTGTTGCCCTGCAACGAGGTGTTCATCGCATGCCTGAAATACTTGAGCACATTGGGCCGCATGCAGCAGCTCGAATCGCTGGCCGAGACATGCCGCCAGCTGAAGCATCCGTTTGCCAACACCTATTCGGACTTGGCGCCTTTTAAGGCAATCGCCTTGTGGCACAATGGCAACGCGGATGTGGCGCTGATGACGCTGCATCGCGGCTATAGCGCCGCATACAAATTTGACGAGGGCAAACGCTTGATGCGCTCGGCGTTTCGCACTATTGCCGAGGAGACTTTGGCGCAAAAGTCAGAGGCAGTCTTGATCTCGCTCACGGAGGTGGCCCGCGCCATTCACCGTGAGCACAATGACGTCTTTGTGGTGGCATGCGTGTGGAAGCAGTGCTTCATCAGCAGCTGGTTCAGCGATCAAAAGTATGCCGGCGAACTGTTTGAGAACTTTGAGGATCTGCAGGGTTTGGTGTCGCGCCGAGCAGATGGGCTTTGTGAGTCGTTTCTGGGTCATCACAATGTGGATGCAGTGCATCGTTTAATTGAAGTATTTTTGGAGCACAATCAGCGCGACGCTTGCGCGCTCAGCCTTCGCATGCTCTTCACCTATCAATGTATGACTATTCATTTCATTTAAATATCTATATGATTTAATTTCTAATATGTTGGCTGTTCTTTTAATTCTAGATAATCGCAAAGATTTGCGCGCCTGCGCTGAGATTGTGAAGTCCTGTAGCGAACTGGAAATGCCATTGAGAGAAGAGCAAAACGAACAGTTCCTCAGTCTGTTCCTCGACAGTTCCGATCCCTTCGAGGCTGGCAGCAAGGTTAACAAAAGCAGCAGCAACAGCAACACGATTGCATCTAACAAATATAAGCCCAAATCATTTCAGTACAAATTTTAAGCGGCGCTTATTGTTGCCCAATTATGTTGTAGTTGTTGTATTTTGCCTCCGGCAGGAGGGATTCGCTGTAGCACGAACTCTTTACCATTTACCACTTCAAAATAAATGTTGTGCATCTTAAGGTAGCAACCACTGTTGGTCAAATCCACCGCGTTTTTCATTGCAAGGAAACTCTCAATTGTCCTTGATGTTGCCCTCGGGCAGCTGAGTTTCGGTCACGCCCATGCACTCGTAGCAGCGCGAAATTAGATGATTGCCGCAACGATGCGCCTGACACTGCTGGCAACGCGTGCGCGCTTTAGTCTCGCGTTTGTTCCGCGCACACGGCTTGCAGCGACGATGCTTCTCGCCGTAGCGACTGACCAAGGTGACATCTTCAGACAGCATGGCACGCCCCAGGCTGATGACTCCGACGCCTTGGCGCTGCTTTGCATCCCCAGCAGCTTCACTCAAAAGCCGCTGATGGGATTGACCTAGAATCTCGCAGATTTGAAGCCGCATGACCAGTGTTGTCGCTGTGGAGCGACGCTGCAAACGGCGCTGCAAACGCTGCTGGGTTAGAAACAGTCCCAACTGTCGCTGGAAATCGCGCTGCTCGATGCTTGCACTGCCCCTTGGCGATAGACGCAGCAACACCCAAGCATTGACTGCAGCCATATTGAGCAGCAGATGTAACAACTGCAGGAATGGATGCTGCTCCTCTGCCGCCTGGGGACTGGGTAGCGAATAAGCTGTACTATATCGCAGCGACAGTTCTTGGAACTGGGCGCAGGTCTGTGATGTATACTGATGGAGTTTAAAGGCATCTAGCTGTCTGCTCAAGCCACAGCTGAGCAAGGCAACATTAGCTCGCTGTGACAATCTCTTGGCGCCGCTTATTAGCGTTCCTGATGCCCAGTTCCTGGGATAATCTGCAGAAGTTGCATGCAGTCTGCAAAGACTGCTTAAATTGCACTGCAGCAGCTGGTCGCCATGTTTGACTGAGGCATAACGAGATCCAAGCGTAATATTACGTACCGTCGTCTTATAATCACAAACGAGTTGCATCAACTCCTTGCTGGGCGTTGTTGACTCCTTCACCAGCAAGGCGTTGGTCATGTACTGTGTCTTGGCATCGCAGCAAATCATTAGCTGCATGCCATCCAAGGCTGCAATTTCGTCCACGCACAGCCAGCCACTGGGACCATAATAGGAACGGCAATTGATCAGAAACTTTTGCCACAGACGTTGGCTATCTTTACCACTGCCATCTGGCTGACTGCCAAGCATCTCACTAATAAAGGCGAAGCGTGCCAGCGACATTGTTGCGCGAAAGATCGCATTCCCCAACTCTAGAGTCCAGAGCTCCTCTAGATGAAGAAAAGAAGCTAAAGTTTTTGCTTAACTGTGTGATGATGGCAACTATACCGAGTGGTCCATTGTGCTGTGCATTGCGAAAGACGCCACACAGATAATTTAAACCCAACCAGGAGCGCAGCTCTGTGAGATCTGTGAGTCGCTCAGCATTATTTCTGCAGCGTCTTTTGCGTATTTGCTCATTAACAATGCGCTGCAGCATGCGCAACATGTCATCGTCGAACAGTAGCATCCATGACTCGACTGCATTGGCCACGGATCTGACGGGTCCTTTTCCACAGGCTTGTTGCTTGGCCAGCGGCAAGTCCTCTGTGGTGATCGGAGTTTCACGTTCCAAAATCCATGTGTGACCATCGCTGGAAATATAACTGTCACTTGTGCTAGGAGGTCGTCCACGCTTGCTGCGACTTTTGCCTGTTAGCAGCGACACCTTAGGCATCGTTTCGTCATACAACATAATGTCCTCATCTTTGAATAGCCATGGAAAGTTGGAAGAGGCTAAATTAGTTTCTTGCAGCGGATCAGCATACACTTCAGCGTCGTCAATGACGTGCACTTTTAGATCCATATCTTGTTCCTCCATTCGTTCATCGCACATAAGTTCATCGTCGCTGCATTTCATATTGGACAACAGCTGTTCATCTTGCACATACTCCGTTTTACTGCTGTCATTCATTGTTTACAATATTTTGTTTACTATTTTTGTATTACGTGAAGTTGGCTGTGCGCAGACTTTAGTCTCGCGCAAGGTTGGCCCCAAACGCAAATTTTTGCTCATTTCAGTGTGTACAGCATATGCAGAAACAAATGCATGATTAAAATTGCAGCAAAACAAAACATTGCTAATTGTAATAGTGGTGAAACTGTAATAGCAGTGTAATTTATTGAACATATAAAGTGAAACTGTGCTTGCGGCGTCGCCAAGTCGAACATTTGCATATTCACATCGGCATTATGCATAAGTACGCGTAAAACACTGCGCAGAAAACAAACCAAGTACAGCAACCTCGCAGAGGTTAGACGGCAGCAAAATATGTCATATAAATTTAAATGATAAATAAAAAAACGTTAGTGTGACAAAAGTGTTTACATTGTGTGAAATCTGCGCGCGTATTAAGCCATTTGTCAAAAATTCTTCTTCGCAATGTCAATTTGACATGTTATACTGTCACGTCTTGCAAAGTCTTATACTACAAGTTCTCGATAAGCGATAATTCTACACACATACTCGATTTTCGATAACGACCCATTCGTAAGGCGAAAAATTTCAAAAAGAAATATACATATAATGTGCAATAGGAGGCTGCGCTAGAACTGTGTCGCCAGAAAAAAAGTCGTGCAGTGAAAGTTAGTCAAATCTCAAAGCTTGTGCTGTGAACACGAATATTTGGAAAATAGAAAATATATACTTCAATTTTATTTTCTGTTGCATTTCTTTTTCTTGTCAAAAGGAAAAACTTTTGAAGGAGCTGCAAGTCATTGTCTGCTTGTGCTCCTATATATTTTATTTTTGAGTTTCACTCTACTCGACAAAGTCCAAAATGATATCGCCTGAGCAACACGAAGTTGATATGGTGCTGGATAGCCAAGTGCGACAGAATATACAGGACATGATGCGCGAGGCGGATGTGCAGGCGAACCTTCTAGAAAGTGAAGGTAAATTGCAGCATACTAGAATATTATATGGGTAAGTTATTGTATTACACTGTTGTATTTTATTTAGCTGTGGCAGCACGAGACCGTTACAACTCTGAGTCGAGCATTGAACAGGATCATTTGCAACAGGATGCCATGGGAGTGCTGGGCACTTTATCCGCAGATGAGATTGTCGAGGAGGATCGAGACTCGGAGCAGGCAGTTCACGAGATACAAAACTATCATGACATACTCGTGGACACGCACATCGATATCAATGGATCGCTGCGCAAGCGCCGTGGCAATTTGCCTAAGCATTCGGTCAAAATCTTAAAGCGTTGGCTCTACGAACATCGCTACAATGCATATCCCAGTGATGCCGAGAAGTTTGCGCTGTCTCAGGAGGCGAACTTGACGGTGCTGCAGGTCTGCAATTGGTTCATAAATGCCCGACGACGGATACTGCCGGAGATGATACGACGCGAGGGCAACGATCCCTTGCACTTCACAATATCACGTCGCGGCAAGAAGATTAGTCCCAACACGACGAGCTCCATCGGAATGACAGCTGGCGGTACTCCCAATCCTATAACGGGCAGTCCTGCCTCCGAAGTGGTGCGAAATTTATAACTTGTACTTGAATGTGCACATTTTAAAAAAATATTCCTTTGCAGGTTGTTGGCGCCACCGAGGAAGTTCACAGTGCTGCCGAAATGCATGAGGGCATCGCCAATGTACTGACCAACTTCGACCAGTATGTGCGAGCACCAAATGGCCAAATGATGAAAATGGAATCCGAGTGCGACGAGAGTGTTATTTATAGGTAATGCCTCAACCGGTGTTCTAGTTGTTAAGACTTTGCAACCTGTAGTTAAACATCCCTTCCTTTCAAAGTTGGCAACAAGCAATTGCAAACAATCCGCTGGGATTTCAGAGGCTACACGCCTCGTTGCAAGACACCATTATCAATAAGATACAAAGCTTTCAGTTGCGTAAATCCACTGTCGAGGGTGCGAGCAACAGCAGTTGTCGGAGGACCAGCAGCAGTAGTAGCAGTACCTGCTCCAATGAAGCTAGTGAATCTCGAAATTCATGTGGCCAGTTGTCACTCGAATTTGAAGAAGAAAAGCCAAGGAAGCGTGAACGCAAACGGCATAACGAACAGATGAATGAGTCGGTTGTCCCAGAGAAAGTTATTATTCATAACCAAGAAGTGGCACAACAGCAATGTATGTCACAACCGGAAGGGTATTTTGAACAGAACGATTACAATGCGCTTAGGTCAATTCAATACACAAAAGTAGCGACAGCTTTACTTATTGTGTTATTTCTTCATCCACAGATCGGAAGGCGAAGAAAGCGTACAAGACTATGAATCGTGCGAACAGGGCAGCGAAGAAGAGGTACGTTTTGAGACCTCTGATGATTGGCAAAGTGTTATCAAGTAAGTTGCCAACAATAACTGAAATCCTTGAACATCTTTACAATTTTCTGATTGCTTTCTAGGACCGTTTTTACTACTGAGGAAGTCACGACCACAAAAAAGAATGCCAATGCCAGTTTGTCCAATCAAATGACAAAGCCTGAAGGTAAAATTAATTAATTATACTATCAATTATATTTGGTACTGATCGCTTACGGGAGTTACAGGCAATCAGCATTTGTTGGATCACATATTGGGCGCCGAGGCAACCGTTATGACCTCTGCCGACGAAGTAGATGTTCCATGTGTGCAGCAGGAACAAAGCTCTACAATGACTGAACATATTCAACCGCCGCAGACTCCTCCGCGACCAGGTGCGTTAATGTAATGTATTCAAATTTATAAAAGTAACTATAAATCGATCAAATTTTCTAGCTTTAACTCGTGAGGAACGCGAAAAATTCAAATGTTTTTATTATCTCGTGGAAACGGCAGTGGCAGTGCGTCAAAACGATTGCGATCAAGATGAGGATCTGTCCTACATGGGAAACTATTTGAATAACTAATCAAACACGAATATCTTAAGGATTGTACATATTTATCAAGTGTATAATTGGCAATATTTAGCGAGTATCATTGTTGTTATTTGAATCAGTTCAAATATACATTTCCAGAGGATGTCCATATGGAAACGGAAGTAAACTAACTTTCAAAAAAATTAGAAAATTAAAAATTAGTAATCTAGTGCGACAATTGAATTGGCGATAATAAATTATATATTATATTATTATTTTATTATAAGGTTAATATTGTAATTACACATGTGCAAATATTTAACTCAAGGCTAACGGTGAATTCAAATCGTAACGCTTAAGCGGTTTTCGAAAACTATCGATTGTTTTTTAGGGGCACATTGTTCTGCTGGGCAAATCAGTAACTACTTCGATGTTAAGCAAAGTATATTTTCGGTATTTTTTCAACAAAGACGGTTCCAAAAATAATTGCTTTTCAGATTATTTACTTTTTTATTTTAATCGCCACGAGTTGGTTAGTGAAAAAGAATAAACAATGAGCTTATCAAAAAGTATTATTTTTCAATGTTATCAAGCTAGCATGGAATGGTCATATTTCTTGTAGTGTGTGCTGGTATATTTATGAAAAAAGCTTATAGCCAAATGGTATATTTGAAAGTTCATTTTGCGGTCACGCTGGCACAGACAAAATGTGTAATTTTAGTGTAAATAATAATGAAAACCAATAAAAATGTAATGCTATAATTAGTTACTCAGTGAGCGCCTTACACACACACACGCACAAAGCCGCAAAACGTCAACAAAACGCACTGCAATATTGTGTCTAAACTGCTTTTACACCCGCCCTCACCGTCACTACCGCCGTCGAACTCTTAACCTGTCGCGCTACCTCCACCACCACCGCTTGCCTAGCACAAAAACAAAACTTACACTTTTGGGATTGCGGCTCAGCCGAGAAGCACTGGCATCGGTGCCATAGACAACAAAATCAGGACATGCAAAGAGCATTTCAGATTGCGGTGTGGGTAAGTATCTTGAATTGTTAGCTATGCTGCTGTTTTGCCTTTTCCTCAAGTAATTGTGTTGTTTGTACGTTTGACTATCATTCTCTATAGCTTTTCAGGCTAATCGTAATTTCATTTTTAGTTTCACATTTTTTTCGTTTCTTTTATGCTTGGGCTTGCGTCACATCTAAGCTGTACTTGTTATGATAATCTACACACACAAACACACAAGCGTTGTACTCCATACGAGTGTGTATGTGTAACTACACTCAGCTGTTGTTTTTGTTCAAGCAACTGTTGTTTAATCTGCTGTCGCTTTGGTTACACACAATCACAGTTACTCCAACGGTTACTGTTTCTTTTTGATATTGTTTGTTGTTTTCTGATAAATAATCTTACCTGCCGGCAATGTGCAATTTTAATGAATAACATATTTCAAATTGGTGTTTTGTTGCTGTTCTGGAACTGCTCGCCAAAATGAGTTAAGTGCAATTTCTGTCAATTTGAAAGTAAGTAATACAGGAAAGGAACGCGTTTTGGTTTGTTAGAGTATTCCAACAGTTCGTAGTAATTTTGTCTATTGTTTTTCTCTCAATTTACGGGTCACAACTTTTGTCGCTTGGTTGTTGTTGCTGCTCCCCTTCCAACAACAACCATTGGCTATTTTTAAACAAGTCCCGTTGTCACTCTCCGACCTCTTTAATGTTTTGGCCACACTCTACACTTACGTACCCACTCACACTCACATACACACAGAGCTAAATCACCCATTTGAGTCGAAATTGGTTTTTGTTGAACATTTCTTTGCAACACGGCAATTGGCAGCAATTAAAAATGGCACAACGCTCAGTGCACTTATGTGTGCGGGAATGGGGGGATGCGTCTGCCATATTACAGAAACTGTATTAATAGCGTAGTAATCGAAGCGGCAGAAGAGGAAGCAAGAGAATGTGGCAGGCAGTTGGGCAACCCCAGATTGTCAAAGTGACAGAGGGTCAAATGGTTGTCGATGCCGCTGCGCAGTTAGTGGCGCCGTCTCATGCCGTCACTCGATTCATACTTGCTACACATAAACACACACACACACACCCGCTTATATATATATATGTATGTACATATATGTATATATAGAGGCCCCAAGTCGACGCTCTATTTTGTCTAGGTTGCATATTAGCACCGACGCCGTTGTTGCTCTTCTCTCGCTCTCTCTCTTTGTGTGATGTTGCTCTGTGTGGCTGTTTGAATGCCTCACTTGTTGTGCCACCAACGCAACGCTTCATTTTCAGTTGCAATTATAAGCTACGCGCGTTCCAACTGAATATTATGTGCATTTCTGTCAACAACACGTTCTAAATACATCCCAAAATCACAATCAAAATATTACAAAATAGAAAAAGATATTAAATGTATAAATGTTGAAATGTTGCTGTTTCGACGGTATGTTGTTAATGGTCTTCAACAATCGATTCTAAATAAGTTTTCCTGCGTGCAATTTATTTTTGTTCGTCAGCAGATCTGTTATTGAACAACTGCAAATAGAATTGCGCATTCGTTTGCCATTTGGGTTAAGCATGCGTCCTGTTAGCACATGGATAATCCATCTATGCTCCAAGTGCCGCATTGTCAGCTCTATGGGCATGAGATCATAAGCCGCCAAACCAAATCGAATGGAGCCTAGATGACAAATGGTCATTGGGGTTGTCGGCATTTGGTATTCCTATTTTTAGAAAAAAAAATATGAAAAGTGAACATAAAATGAAAATCGAATTAAACGAAAAAATGTTTTGAATGCGTTTCGCGAGCAATAAATCTGGGGGATCATATATGGGTCATTCTAAATTTGATAAGAGTCAAACAAGAATAAGTGTGCGTCATCAAAACAGGCACAAAATGTTTCTTCTTATTAATCTAAATATTCCCGTGGATCGTTGGGTAAAAAGCCAAGCAAAAATGAATTGTATAACACGTTAGATTGTGCTTCGCAGTTCATGCATAATTACATTCATGCCATATTACCACAGTCATTCTCTGTTTTTCTTGCCTCAGCCCCTCTGTGCTGGCCAATTCAAGGTTGCGTTCTGAGCGAACCCTTTTTTGAATAGACCATAAAAATGAAATGCGAAGAAGGTTTCAAGCGAGCTTGCCCAACTAGCAAATATGCGGCTTGTGTGGAACAAAATGGCATATGCGCAAATGATGAGAGCTACTAACAAGTTGCTGGTTACCATATTGTTTAAGTGTTATGCGGGCGAAACGGCCTCTAGTCTAAGCCCGGTTTGTTTGCGGTCCTTTATTCTGTTTGTCGCACTCGTGGGACAAACTATCTATCATGGCAGACACAAAACATTCGATTATCAGTGAGTGTGTGTGTGCGTGCAACTACTCACGCAGATCGCGGAATAGGAGTATTCTTGGGCTAAGTACTTGTCGCCATTTAGCTTGACAGTTGGCATGTCACAATCGATTCCGCTTTCACTTTTAATACAAAATCAATCGGATTGCCTTTGACGATGCGTGAACAGCGTATTAAGGTTAAGGCAAGCGAAGGTTCGAGCATATTTCATTTATTTATATTTCTCGATTGTTTTTTTTAGGATTTTGTTTTGTTTTACTTATAACTCGGTTGGAACAAACATTGACAAACATATATATATACATATATATTTTTTTTAGAATTCGGAGATGGGGAGGATATGTAAGCTTATGACTAGCAGCTAAAATTAAAAATATTCCATATTTTTGTGGGTTGAATCAATCTGTTTCCACCCGAGATCTATGTTGTTGCTTTTAAGGCAGTTGCGATTTGATTAACAGAAGGAAAATTACCTGCTCTGGGGCATCAACAACAACTCTTTGCTCGCCTGCTCTTAATGACTTTGGTTTCGTTTAAGGTTTTGTAAAATAAAGCACATTCGTGATAGATGTATCATATGGTTAATTTGTGAACCTATCAGTCATTTCTGACATTTTCACGTTAACATTTGTCTGCTTGCTGTTGCTGATGCTTTAGGGGACCGTCTCTTAGACATAACCACTCGACTCGAGCTTCAGCGCTCCTTCATATGTGGGCAGCCCCGATACGTCAATGATTTTGCTCATGTCCAGACTGATGATGCCATTCTCGTTGATGTTGTTAATATCCAGGGTGGCAGCAGCTTCGTCTGCCTCAGCAGCAGTTGCTGATGTTCCTGTTGTCATCTGTGCTGCATTGTCATTTTCGTCTATGTCAGCCGTTGCTTCAATAGCTGCAGTTGCAGCTTCTGCTGGGCCGTCCACCACATTTCCATTTGCAGCATCAGCATCAGCTTCAGTTGCAACCTCGGCTGCAGAATCAATTTGATTGCCATTTAGGCAAGTCAAAGTCATTTGCGGAAACTGTTGCTGCTGCTCCTCAACACTTGCGTCACTTGGTACATTGTCATCGCCCTCAACATCACACTGTTCCAGGCCGCTCTCGACGGATGCCGCCAACATTTCGTCCTCGACCGCATAGCGAAACTTGCCACACAAAGGACAGCCACGCCTATAGTGACTGTGCTGTTGCATGTGATGCTGACTCTGTTGCAAATAGCGTCGCCCAAAGCTATTCAGTCGCAGCGCTGCCTGTGCATTCTTGCGCGCCTGCACCGCCAATGATAATGACGGCGATGGCGACGTCATATACATCTCCAGTTCCTGGCAGTTGCCGTTGCGTGCCACAACCGCCGCAGCCGCCGCATTCCACATGTTCTCCACTTCGGCGCGTTGCAGCGAGCAGCAAGATTGGGCGTTCAGTGTGCGATGCAGTTGCTTGTGCACCAAGGCATCGCCGCCGCCAGCTGCACCAGAGCTGTAGCTCCCACTGCCGCCTGGAATTGCTTCAGCACTGCCGGAGGCACTTGCCACTGCCGCAGCCTGAGCCTGCGTTTGCTGCATTGCTGCATAGCTGCTGATATCGAGCGTGGAGCGATAGCCAGGTGGCGGCGAGACGCGTTGTAATAGCAATTGCTGTTGCTGCAGCTGCAACTGCTGCTCCTCCAGTTGCTGTTGCTGCTGCTGCAGCAACTGCTGCTCGTGCAACACGACGGCGTCATACGAAGGCGGCGGCTCGTGATGCAACGCTGGCAACGCAGCCAATCCATCCGTCGAGACGCCCAGAAATAGACCCGAGGTCTCATAACACTGCAATGGGAATAGGCAAAGTAAAAGTCAATTTGTATTGTTTGGCAGCTAATTGTGTATTGGGCGAACGCTAACGGGGAGAAAACAAGGAAATGCCATTACAGTGAAGTTGGCCTAGAACACACCCCGAAAAGCAGTTAGATAAATAAGCGAGGAAAGCAATACATTGTGCTTATTTAGTCCGAGAAGTGAAATTAACGCTGCACAAATAAAAAAGTTTAAATTGCACACATAATAAATTTATTTATATTGTGAAAGAACGATACCGTCTATGGCTGTGGCTGCTGCTTGTTGTGGCACTTCTAATCCACCCAACCCAACCGCTTACCACCGTTGACAACATTGGCTGACATGGGCCAGGCTAACGTTGATTTACGCCCGAGCCGGTTGTGTTAACGCTACCGTTTTCCCATTGGGCCAACAAACAACAATAAGAAACGGTGTGTTTAATGTAAGTGTGGGCCAACAACTTAGCAGCAAGCTAAAGCCAAGTGATGTGCCCTCTAATGTCCGTTTCCTACAGTTGAGGCAACCATCAGCCTCAATTGTGGCCGCCTTTTGTGTCCTTAGCCTTATGCTCTGTGTTATTTATTCATTCATTTTTGCTTCTATCACACCGGTTTAATGCATAAATTTTCATTAACAGTGCTATGGCAATGCTTCAATTTGCTTGCTTTAATTTTTGTAAATCAATTGGCTACAAACTAACCTTCAAACTATTCTCACTTTCTATAATTAAAAAACAATGCTGTACCCAATTTGTAGTCGAATTGATAAAATTCACAAAACATAAAAATTACTGTGATTTGTGCTTCCATTTTAGTGTTCTACAAGAAAAATTCTCACAACAGATAGCGCTATAAGTACAACACAGAGTTCAATGAGTTGTAATTATCTTTGGAGCAAACAACATTAATTAACTTTGATATCAGACTGCTTCGAATTGCGAATGGTCTATTAAAGATGAACTTTACAAGTAAGAAAGCTACAGTCGAGTGTGCTCGACTGTGAAATACTCGCTACCCATTTTGAGGGAATACCAAGCACTTACATGACATTTGTACAAAAAATATACCAAACAATTATACCAATTTTTTTTTGGTACTCTCACAAATAAAGCGCGCGCATCTGCATTTGAATTTATTAAGATGTTTCTTGAATAACTTCTATGTTATTCATACAATCACAATCAAATTCACAGGAATCATTAAGACCATATGCATACCATAATTCAAGGCTCTACCTTTATTATTACCTCTTGTACTTTCAATTTGAGGAGTGTGGCAAAAATCTAAAACAAATTTTATCTGCGAGCAAGCATAACAAGTGTTTTAAAAATTTCGTAGCTCTAACTCAGAGATCTAGGTGTACATACGGACAGAGGGACATGGATATATCGTCTCGGCTGTTGACATTGATCAAGAATATATATACTTTATAGGGTCGAAGATGTCTCCGTCTGCCTGTTACATAAATTTTTTGTTGGCACTAAGTTATAATACCCTTCTAGCCTATGGGTAGCAGGTATAGAAGCCTTAGAGTTTATATTAAAAGTTGTTTATTCAAATAAAACATAAGTAAATGTCTCTACTGTGTTCGCTAATTTTTTAATACAAATTCTACATTGAATATTAGAATTAGAATTAATAATGCACGCTTACCTGTTCTACGCTGTAGATTTCCATGTTGGGGTCGTTTTCCAGCCATTGATGCTGCTGCTGCCTGTAGGCAGCTTCAGTTCGCTTTTTGATATTGCGATGACAACAATAACAAACTACACATAAAATTGTAGTCACCAGACACAGCATTGACCTGCAATAAATAAAAACAAAATTTGTGTTGCGAGTGAACTACAAAATACCCAGCAAATACACATACATCAAATCCAAATTGAATAATTATTTGAACAGAAAGCTGCAACTCGATTTCAATGTAATCAAACACTGGCAGAAATGAAATGTTTTTAAAGTGTGATTCCAGGGTATACTAAACGAGCGCATAGTTGTATGTCTAAGTGACCCCAGCAATCGAATTGATTGCGAAATATAATTCCGACTTGGCTCTTATTAATTTTTGTTTAACAACTGACTGAAGGGAATATACTATAGTATATGTGAATACGTTTGAATGTATAGCGGGCTCATTTCATTGTGTTTGCCCTGAAGGCAGCCGCTCGACAATATTGGCCAAAAATAGATAAATGGAATGCATAACACGAAATGTTGTTTATTGTGTCTGAATTTTTGTTGTTGCTTCTGTTTGTGATATCAGACAACAATACGCTTTAAATATAATTTTAGCTGTTCTCCGAAATGTCAGCAACTGCTACAATCACAGTTATACTATAGACAGCCAAGTTGTCTTAATTAATAAAATGTTGGCAACAAACATTCTTATAAGACTGCCTAATTCAACGTTAACCGACAAATGGGGTAGACGTTAAATTCTATTTCTGATTATCGCATTTAATATTGCATTATATACAAAGTGATTTGCTTGACAATTTAATTAAAGTGTTTCATGGAAATACTGTGAGTGAAATCAATTGCAATTGATCATGTAAATGAAACATTGTTGCCTGAATTTGCGAACACTCAAAACGTCCTTCAACTCGTGAACATTTATTTCTCGCTGCAATAATAGATTATTAGAGCATAACATGCAATTTTCTTTAATCAAATAAATTGAGAGCGTTCACAGCACAGCATTGCCCATGTTCTTGTATTCACTACTGCCCGAAAAAGTATGCTATACATATTTAAAATTATTTGAATCATTTCTTGCAACTCTATTATTAAATTCGATGAAAGTGCTTTCTTCAATTCCCTCATAATAATAATAAGAATGATAATAACAATTTTGAAGCGTCGTAACCTCGTTTTGTGAGCTCCTCAAATCTGTTACACGTTACACAAATCAATGATGTCACTTAATCCGCTTTAAATGCAACATAATGCGGCACTTGTCGTCCTGAGCCTGTGTCCTCTATCCTTTGTCCCTTGGCCTTTTGCCTTCTCGCTCGCTTGGCTATTTTTTTTTGTTTTTTTTTCCCCTTTATCCAACCATTTTCCTGTGCTCGCTTTGCTCATTTTCCATGGCGCCTCACGCAATTTCTTGCATGTCAACGGTTCATTAAAGGCCCAAAAAAAACAAAGTTCAATGATGGGCAAGGGGTGTTGGGGGTCGAGGGAGGCGTGTCTAAAACTATCAACGAATGATGGGGAAAATTCATTGACATGCTATAGACGATCGATAAAAATGTAGTTATAATAAAGTTACGAGATTCGAAGCGCACGCTGTTTACAGATATCAACATTTTGTTTTTGTCAATTTCGGCGTTTATTTCGGTTAACCCATTTTTTAGTCCTGCTTTCGTTCACTCCCGTCTCTTCTTCGTTTTCGTCCTCTTTTGCTGCTGGAGCTCGTGTTGCATGCACACAAATAAATTTTAATAAGCAAACCATGACACATTCTTACCCCAAAGGGTGTCTCTGAGAACGAGCGCGAAATGTAACAAAAAGACAAAGACGCGCAATTATAAATATGTTTACTTTATTATATGTCTGCTCCTGCTCCTCCCTGCTGTGAAGTGCAGAATAAAAAAGGACTTCCCCAGAAGACTTGTATGAATTTTTGATGTTATTAATTTGCAGCTGGCTAATAAATCATCCCAAACGGCACCAAATTGTGCATGATCTATGGCAGAGAGCAGAGCTGAACGGAGCATCTTCCACAATGATGATGGATATTATAACATTCGCAAATGTCAAGAAATTATGCACAATTAGGGAAATTACGAAAAGCCATTTCATTTAATTTATGTGCAACTTACAAGCAACTTGGCCTGTCAGTCGATAAAGTACAAGTTAAGGCAATTACCGATTTGAATTGCTTAAATGTTATGGTCCGAGAGATTGAGGATAATTCGATTTGTTACAAAATTGAACAGTTTTAGCATGTCAGTATATTCATAAAAAACCGTGAATTTGAACACAACTAATACTTTCCCTAAGCTGAATTCCTTCACACATTCGCTAACATCTAATTAGAAACTTTTTGAAGTTGTTCCTTCGTAATTGGGTCGAGAAGAATGACTATTACATTAAGTAGAACTTCATTTGAATGGCTATCTGTAATTCAGGAGTAAATTCCTCTTGGGCATATCGGAAACTGCTCATTTATATTTTATATAAGTTTATAAGTTTGCCACTGGCTGAGTTTCGAGTGTGTGTGTGTGAGTGCAAGTTCCAATTCGAATTCGAATTCGAGTGTGAGTGATTGCATGTGTGAGTGCACGTCATGGAAAGTTGGCTAACTGCACAGCTTATAAATTAATCATTGCAAATTAATAAAGCAGCTGCTGCCTTGAAATGAAATAACATGAAATGTTGGCAGCACCAGCAGCCAACAGCATGTCAGACGCTTGGCGTCACTCACCCGCCGAGCAGCAGATTCACGCTGCCATTGACAACGTGAGCGTAACTCTGCGAACCGCTACCGCCAGCTGCTCCTCCATGGTTGATACCACTACCACTGCCACTGCCAGAACTAGTGCCAGCGGCAGCATTATCCTGTGATATGCCTCCTGCTCCTGCTGCCGTTCCTGCTATGCCATTGCCAAGTTGCTGATAATAGAGACCAATGCCGCCCTGATAGTAGGTGGAATGCAGCGGCGGCTCCTCCTCCTCCAGCACCTCATCCTCGCTACTGCTGGCGGGCGAAGATGTTGGGCCCATTGTTGTTGCTATTGCTGATGGCGTTGTTGTCGCCGCTTTTGCTGTTGCTGTTGACATGACTGTTGCATTGTATGCCAGATGCGGCAGCTGCTGCTGCAGTTGCTGTCTTGGCTGCTGGTGCTGACTGACCGCCTCGAGGATTGCATAACGTTTCAAAGACATTGCCACTTATGGCTTAAAGTTAGACGATTGCATAACGATTAGCCGACGCGTATTCGAATGCCAATAGTATGTCCTAGCATTAAGCACACCTCTGCAGCTTTGTTTAACACACTGCGAGTCACGCACACACAGTGAGATAGACACTCAAAGGATACACGCTACGCCGACATTACCGTTACCGTTGCCGTTGCCTTTGCCATACGCTGCAAGTGCTAGACTAAACCAAGGACAACGTCCTTAGTCCTTAGTTCGTAGTTCGTAGTTCGTAGTTGGTAGTTAGCAGTGTCGTATACGCTACGTACGTCAGGCTGACACGCTAACCTCGCGAACACACTGCGATCGATGGCCAAGGTAACCAGCTAACAGTAGCACTAACACAGCCACTGCAAGTGTTACTATTTCTATTTCTGTTTCTGCTTCTGTTGGCTATTTAGTGGCTTGTTTTGGCCGCGTCGCAACGTATGCCACAATCGAGTCGAGTCGAGTCGCGTCGCGTACGTCTTGGCAAATGCGTAGTGCTGTTGCAACTGAAGTCCCGGCTTGGCTTGCTGGCTAGCTGGCAGTCTGTTTGCGCCTGGTCTGGCCTGCTCTGGCTGACTTGGCTTATCCTTTTGTTGTGCGCTCTGTTGCTGTTTTGCTGTGGCATGCCGCTCACGACGAAGTTGTTAGGCAACCCGACTGCCGATTGCGTTCCATTTGCTTCGTTGCTCACTCGGCTCTCGTCCAGCGACCAAGCAAACTTGCTTCGGCTTTTGGCTGATGTTGCTGCTGTTGCCGTTTGCTGTGCGCCTGTTACAAGTTTTGCCGCCATTTTGCTGTTGCTTTTCTAACACAAGCAGCTTTCCCTTTTCAACGGCAATAACAAAGGCCAAGCACAGCTATTTGTATTGAGCTTCCTTTTCCCTCAAGTGTGTGAGTCGCATACTCATATGTGTGCGGTTCCTGCGCGTTTCACATCAAATTGAGCGCCAACTGCTTTTGCTATCCTGCTGCCGTAGTTTACCTGAATGGGGTAGAGCAAACTGCGGAATATTTATGCAACAGGCAAGACATTACCACTTTGATCGAACTTTTGCACATACTCTATTCAACACAGTCGCGCCTATAACTTTCAATTCAAACTTCTCTCTGTGCAATTGTTCAAAATGTAGCGCAAATTACATTGTAGTATTTTTAAGCGAGGGTATGATTCTGGTTGTCACCTTCGTCTCATTGTGCTCCTATTTGTTTTGTATACGTGGTTGTTGTTGTTGTGGCAACCGTGCATGCCGTTTGAACAACAGTTGTCGTCAACTGTCGTTTTTCACGGCATGCGACCATAAATAATAATGCGACTCGAAGCAACAGTCGATGCACTGTATATTGAGCCATGAATACACTTATTGAATGAAAGTTGCAAAAATCATTTCCATGAACATCTCTACAACAGATTTTATAATAAAAAAGTAAACATAAATACACAATGTTTATTGATTTATTTAAAATAATTTTCAATGGAAATAACTTACTGTAAATACGCAAATAGTGCTTTGTTTAGTAATCAGTTTAACACAAAACGCTTACAATTCATAAACATAATTATTTTATTAAGTGATACCGAAACTTGTTGCCACATATTGAATTGAAACACTCGATGCTCATCGCTTTTACTGTGAATTCAATTTATAAATTGCGCATTTCTCATAAAACAGCTGGCAATTATGTATAATTAACGTGAAATTAATTGATATGCATGTCGAATAGTAGAATAAACATGAGCGCACCAGGTGTGAACAATATTTTGGACGCGCACTGTGAACGCGTCCAGCAGCTCAGGAACAATGGCAGCTGGTTCAAGAACATATGTAAATGCCTGCACGCCATTTTTGGGACCAGCATTTGTTTGTGCTCTCCATGTCAACTCAGGCAGCCAAACAGTCTGCCTGCCTAGCTAGGGAAATCTTTGGGAAAAAATAAAATAACTAGCAGAAAGAAAATCCGTGCTAGGCTCGGCAGTTTGGGCTGATAGTAGTTACTGTTACTTACACCTCGAGAGTTGCGCGCGCCCTGAAAGTGCACGATTTACATTCCACAAAGCTCTTCACCGTTTTTTAGTTTATTTTTTCTCATTTCTTTCCAATGCTTACATGTGTGTGCGTATGTGATTGGCTTAATTTAACAATTGTGCGGCTCTAAAGCAAGAGAAATAGTCAATTCGAGGGCAGCTGCTGCCGTTTTTCTCTTGGAGCTGGAGATAAGACTGCCCCGGGAACTGGGACAGCTGCCTTTCAACAGTTGTTCGGCTTCATTTGTCGTCCTCGTCGTCCTCTTTGTGTCATCATTGAGACAGATGAGGCTCGTACCCTTCGATGATGGATAGTTTTTGGCCACTAAGCGCAACTCTGCGCACGCGCTACGGGTAAGAGTTGAATTTGAACGGAATTCTGTTGCGCTTCGAAGTATGCTACACGTTTTTGTTCACTGTCGCTCACTCGCAATTAGTTTAGTGCAAGCTTAAAGTACATACGAGTAACTAATGACCCAGAGAAGTTGCCAATACTGCTAACGCTTTTTGTTGTGGTTTCTTTGCTGACATTAATTATGCAAACGCGCTCTTGATTTATTATGCACACAGACTATCAACCGTATGGTCAAAAGGACCTATCCTAGTAATAACACGTATTTTACTTCTCTCATTTCTATTTTTTGTTGGTGTTGACCATTTGGTATTGACAGGGCGCAACAAATTGTAGACGTGTTACGGCATCTGCCACGTGCATTTCATATTTTCAAAATGTAACTCAATGTTGGCGCGGCGCGGCGAGGCTCACGCAAGGCTTGCAACACCGTAGGGTGTGTCTATGTGGACTGTTACTACACCTACACCTCGAGCAATTGCTAGTGTGTGCACAGCGAGAGCATTAGTCACCAGTTCGCAAACCTGTCCCTGAATGTGCTCATATGTGGGCGGGGTTTCTCGCGCTCTCGCCTGTAATTGACACACTTTAAAGGCGGCAATGTTAACTTAATTTAGCCAACAAATCGATACGTAAACAATGTCAGAGCCGCAGCATTTGTTTGCTTGTGTCACGCGTATAATATGCACTATTACAGCGAAGCAAATTGAGTTATAAGCGGGCTATTTAATTGTATTTCGCATTAATATTGTGTATTATTCTACTTGTTAACCTAGCATTCCGAATAGTTGTCAAGTTTACAACATAGATAAATTCCAGCAGAAATATCCTTTTAAAGTATACATTTTGTGGTACACGCTACAATGAAATCAATTGTTATATTGGTGGCCAACATGCAATATAAGTTGCAATACAATATCCATCAACTTGGTCAAGCGCATCTTGGGTAACTATAACCAAGCACATATTTTGCTGCTCTCCTTAATGGGGCCAAGTGGGCAAGTTCATGCAAGCAACCATATTGATATTTTAGCAACATTATGCGCCGCCAAGCAGGACAAACAAACAAAAGGGATATCCGCGGCCAGCTTCAGTTCAGTTCTGAGCATTGCGTGTCAGGATTTATATGAAAAACAAACAATTTTCATATGCGCTTTATGTGTCATAAATGCCAGCCAAAAAAAGGCGAGTCCAGAGTCCTGGGGGGAAATAGGTTTCCTTAAGATTTTATCGGCTGTTAAGCTCAAGCTCAAGTCATCCAAATCGCAGGCATTGATTTAAGTTCGATGCGTGTGTCGTTCTCGTAATTTCGAGGGAGTTCCTCGATGTTGTTGTTGCTGGTCCCTTTTGTGGGTCACCCGCATTGGACGTCGACGCGACAACTGGCTAAAGTCAGTCCATTGTTGGTTGTGGTGTGTGTTGACTTGATTGTTGTTTTTGTGTACATTATTGTTTACTTAACTGTTTAATTTATTTGAGCCTAGTTGGCCAACTTTCTATCAACGCTCTCTTTTGATGATGTCAACTTTTGCTGATAACAAGGCATTATAAAATAATACTTTCTGTTTCCTCGTGCTTGCAGCCTACGGTACCTCTATAAGATGTCGCTGGCCGTCTCACTGCGACGTGCTCTGCTCGTGCTGCTCTCGGGTGCCGTATTCATACTGACAGTGCTCTATTGGAATCAGGGCGTGATCAAAACACAGGCATACAGCGATGCCCAGCTGCGGCCACACAATCACAAGGATCGCAATCACCTGTCCATGCAAGTAGCAGATCAGACATTCAATAGAATCCAATCCAATTAAATCCATTTACAGTCCTGTGGAAAAATCGTGGACATACAAATGTGAGAACGATAGATGCGTACGCTCGGCTTATCGCAAGAATGCGAGCAACACGAAGCGCATCTCGTTCATCAGCTGCTCCATGACCTGTGGCGACATCAACATTTGGCCACATCCCACAACCAAATCGCTGATCAGTGCTCACACGTTGCGCTTCTCGGTAGAGGATGTGCAACTGCGTTTGGATACGCCGCATCGTGAGGTGTCCAAGCTGTTGAAGGTAGCGTTCGACTGGTTTGTCAAGGATCTGCGGCAAATACAACGCTTGGATTACGCGTCACATGCAGCAGAATCAGCAGTAGTAGTCAGCGAGCCATCGTTCAGAATACGACGCCACAACAGCGATGCTGATGCGGCTGAAACGCCGCCAGCTGCCTCGTTGTTTGGTTCCACCTTTGGCCTGCAACGTGCCGGCGACTTGGACAGTCTGCAGGTGAAGCTATCGGTACACGAGTCCAGTGAGCTGAACTTTAACCTGGACAACAATGAGAGCTACCATTTAAGCACGACCTGTAAGTGAAACAAAGGTTTCAACTCCACTAATTAATTCTATAATTAATATCCTATCGGTTATTTAGTTGAGCATCGACGGCTGGTTGTGCACATCACAGCGCACTCGTTCTTTGGCGCACGCCATGGTCTGTCCACGCTGCAGCAGCTCATCTGGTATGACGACGAGGATCGATTGCTGCACACCTACGCCAGTTCGCTGATCAACGATGTGCCCAAGTTTCGCTATCGTGGCCTTATGTTGGACACCTCACGGCACTTCTTTTCCGTGGACGCAATCAAACGCACAATTGCCGCCATGGGGTTGTCCAAGCTGAATCGTTTCCATTGGCACATTACCGATGCGCAGAGTTTCCCATATGTCTCGCGGCATTATCCCGAACTGGCCGAGCATGGCGCCTATTCAGAGAGCGAGACGTACAGCGATCAGGATGTGCGCGAGGTGGTTGATTTCGCCAAGATCTATGGTGTTCAAGTTCTCTTGGAGTTGGATGCGCCTGCGCATGCGGGCAATGGCTGGGACTGGGGACCCAAACGTGGCCTTGGCGAACTATCGCTGTGCATCAATCAGCAGCCATGGAGTTTTTACTGTGGCGAGCCGCCATGCGGCCAATTGAATCCAAAAAATAACCACACCTACCTCATACTGCAGCGCCTTTACGAGGAGTTTCTTCAGCTGTCGGGGCCCACGGATATTTTTCACCTGGGCGGCGATGAAGTGAATCTTGACTGCTGGGCACAGTATTTCAACGACACGGATTTGCGTGGTCTGTGGTGTGATTTTATACTCCAGTCCAATGCAAGGTAAGTTCACCACTGACAATGTGAGCTAAAACTAATGTTCTGGTATATACTTAGACTGAAAATGGCCAATGGCAATGTGGCACCCAAGCATGTGGTTGTCTGGTCCAGCGCGCTCACGAACACCAAGTGTCTTCCGAACAGTCAGTTCGTAGTACAGGTCTGGGGCGGCAGCACGTGGCAGGAGAACTACGACCTTTTGGATAATGGCTACAACGTCATCTTCTCACATGTAGATGCTTGGTACTTGGACTGCGGCTTTGGCAGCTGGCGGGCAACCGGCGAGGCTGCCTGCTCGCCGTATCGCACGTGGCAGAATGTCTACAAGCATCGGCCCTGGGAGCGTATGCGTCTCGACAAGAAGCGGCGTAAACAGGTAAATTAATTAAATGTAGCTTGTTTTCAAATTTAAAAGTAAATGTTTGCTTTACAGGTGCTGGGCGGTGAGGCTTGCATGTGGACGGAGCAGGTGGATGAGAATCAATTGGACAATCGGTTATGGCCTCGGGCGGCAGCACTCGCCGAACGCCTGTGGTCAGATCCAAATGACGACCATGATTTTGATGTAGTGCAGCCGGATGTATTTCGACGAATCTCACTGTTCCGCAATCGTCTGGTCGAGTTGGGCATAAAGGCTGAAGCGCTGTTCCCCAAGTACTGTGCACAGAATCCCGGCGAGTGCATTTGATATTATTATTAAGCGAAGCAAAGTGAGGATGAGCAGATAATTTACGGAGCAGCGGAAGCATCCCAGCCAAGCTAAAGCCAGACACCGCCCCTCCTCCCTCCCCCTCTGTGCGTTAATTAGTTAATAGTATAATTGTTATTTTTTAAATATTACTGTGTATTAACAATACATACTGATCGTTAAGCGTCCACTGAAACAAAACAAAGCAACCCAAAAACAATTGCGAAAGAAGAGGCAACAGAGCCGCCTTTTACACCACACAAACTTCAATCTTTTTGTAGACCAAATGGTTTCCGGCCGACCAGCCCCTCTGTGTAAACTTGTAAACTTGCAATTTTAATCTCATTTGGATTTGTTTTTTTTTTTATATATACGATATGATATACATTGTACATGCCTAACTTAGTTGAAGTATAATTCGCTCAGATATACACACATACACGCGCACACATTCACACTCAGACATACAGCATACACATACGAGTACATATAAAATAATTACCGAATATTTAAAGTAACAATGTAGGGACAAATTCAGAGATAGAGACGATGCCGATGCAGATGCAGATGCCGAAGCCAATGCCAATGCCAAAAGCTAAGTGCTTTTGTGGCGTTGACAGTGATAGCTTTAGTTAGTAGATAAATAATGTATTTGCAGATTTCAAACTCATGCACACGACAGGTTTATTATTTGTAAGGCCTAATATTGATAAATCTGATAGATATCTGATGACAATTTTGATATTATTAAAGCTTTATTCGCAAAGTATATGATATTTGTTTATTAAACATACATATGCATATTTGTGTGAGAGTAAATTGTTTTGTTTTGCTTTTTATTTTTCATTTCCTATTCTGTTTAGTTTATTTTTATTTTTTTGATTAATTAAATTACATTTATCAGTGATACAAACAATGTGACCTTATGAGAAAATAAATTAATAGCAAGCGAAAACAAAAGAAAAAATTATAAATGACAAATGAAAAAATCCTAGGGTTAAAAATATACAAATGTAATTGTAATAAACATTTTTGCACGCATTGGCACATTATCGACTAAACAAAACGTAAACGTAAAATTAAAACCTAGCAAATCTATAGCTAATTTTTAATAATATTTATAGTCGTAGTGTGCACAGTGCAACTGAATACGGAACATGGAACAATTGCGATTTGTTTCTTTTGATCTTATCAGGTTGGTTGCGCTCTGCACAATCCTAATGTTAGTTTATCCAAAATAAATTATAAATTATGTTTCCATTTTTTCGTTGTGTACTTAAAAATTAAATGAGAGATTACGAGCATAATACAAATACGTTAGTTTTAAACATTTTTCCTGTAACTTCAAGTCTCTTTCAACAAGAATAAACTTTAAAGTCGAGTCTAAGCAAAAAAGCGCTTTTAATTTGGCCTTTGGTACTGTACTACAATCTGCAATGATTTAATTTAATACCTTAATATCGTACAATATTTTAAACAAAGTCAGTTAGATCAACGCTGTGATAGCGTTTCAATGAGCCCAAACGTGTATGCGGCGAAGGACGCAAGCAGATGACACATTCCTCGGTACTGCAAGAGATCGAGATGCATTTCAAATTCAGACAGATTCAGATGGATTCCAGTATGAAAATAATACTTTAATAATGTATGCGGTACTTATATACAAATTGGTATGTTTAACATATATGTATGTATAAAAATCAAATCTCGGTGGAATTTTAAAACTATAATAATCATTCATAGTGTCCAGTAGGCACGGGACTTGTCGAAGTCAGTCTATAATTGGGAAAAGAAGAACGTAAAATAATAATCATAATTAAATCAGTCTAATCAAAATTAAGATCATGCAGTTGTTCGTCGTTAAGTTAGTTCGAACGAGACGTGGGAGACGTGTTAGGAATTTAAGGCGACAACTGCAGTTGCATGAGGAGTAGCATTGCGTATACGCACCGTAGACTTTCAGTACGCGAGCGTTGCGAGTAGTCTTTGGATGCGCGATGTCTGAAATGGAAATTAATTTGGTTAAATGACAACACCGAGCCGCAGCAGCAACTATAACAATAATAATATGAATACACAAGGATAACACTAACAATAACGATCAAATGCTTAAGCCACAAAAACATAAACAATATTACATATGTATGTATAAGTAAACCCGGTAAAATGCTCGCATATTAGACGCACCTGCGATTCTTTAGAGAACTGCTTCGATGTATATTTCTATTCTCGCGCCATCTGATGAAACGATGCCGCAACGTCTGTCGTACTTCGGAGTTTAGAAAGCAGTAAAACAATGCCACGAAGAAGCCCTAAGTTTAAGTAGAAATATTAGGCAAAAATTCACCAATGTAAAATAAAGAGAGTTTTTCTTGCCTGTGTGCTGAGCAGAATGGCTCGCATGGCCTCAAAGAGATTCCGACTGATGCCCTGCTCGGGCCCGGTTAATACCAACAGATACGTAATGCCAAAGAGCGGTATTAGCACCAATAGCGCCTTGGATGCCTTGTAATACTGGCGCGTCTCCAGCGTATGAGCCGAACGCAATTTGGTAATCAGTACCTGCAGAAGCAGAAGTTATGATTTTGATTAGGCGATGAAGATGTTTGTATTGAAGCGAAATCAGAGCTAGAGCAAACTTACCCACATGATGCGTATCAAGAAAACTAAATTAATTAGAAGCGCAAATGAGGCGGGCCCCTGGAATATCCAATCAATTTGAGATTCACGCATCCAACCGCATTCAATTTCCAGCTAAATTCATAAATAAGTTATCAACAATTACACCAGATTGAGCCAAAGGCCAAAACTGATGACGCACTTACGCCATTGAAATGCTCATTCTCGCGATGCGGGGCAAATACTTTGGCAATGGACCACACCAATATACAGACAGCCGGACAGCCCCAGCCAATCAAGGCGTAGATAAGAAAGCTGATGTTCTCACTGGAGAATGTTTGCACCACAAGCGTATAGAGATAGAGACCTGCGAAATAATTAAACTCGAAAATCTATATTTGTTTTGTAATCAAAAAGGCGATACTTTTGATTGGCCAGCAAGATAGAAAATGAATATAGACGGCAATCTTAAGTGTCAATTTTATCTATTACTTTTTATATATTTGACATAAGTTTTCAGCTTACCCTCCACGAACATCCAGAAGAAGTTGGTCAGGTAAAAGTATTGAAACATAATGACCAGCGTTATGCAGCCAGCCTGACTAGATTCGGTGGTTATCTGAATACAATCTAGGGATTATCACAATGTCAAATAAATATATTTCCAAATGCTTACCACTTGCAGAAAGAGTGTGAGAATCCACAGCAGTGCAAATGTGATGAATGTTAGGAACAGATTCGCATGAATTGTGTTTCGCAGACAGCGCAAATCTCTGCCAATTAAATGGTAGTTGAAGTTAGTGCAATATTGAAAGGTCGTCAGGGAAACTTACTTGAAGCTTAGAAATATAATAAGAGCCACAATCAATGTGGCCAGACTTATGAAGTAACCGCAAGCATAGATAATCGCCGGCAGTTCGACGCTGGCCGAGAAGTCTGGTACAACGGGCACAGAGCATCTGCTATAATTGGAATAATGATTCCAAGTGCCATTCGCATGACAGAACCGCGTTGCATTCTCTGTAAACAATTGAGAATTGAGCTGCAGTAGTTCCATATGCCACAACCATTCCATTCCATACGCACCTGTTGTGTCGTAGCGCACACCCTTGAACTCCTCGAAGCAGGGCAGGATTGCCCAACTGCCAGCACTTGTGCGGGGCCAGCAGAGCACAGAATCGAATGACGCAGGACAGAACAAGCTCTGCGGGCCATAGAGCAAATATTGCAGAATACACAGAACAAATTTATAAACATAAATAAATTAATTTATTATTCGATGGCGTTCAACTGAACTTGAACAGCATTTCGTACGTGCTTTACTTTTAAATTCACTTTTCTTTTAATATCATCGTGAATTCAAATAAATGTATTACAACAAAAACATTCTTTGATTCTTTTTGTTTTTTTTTTTTTATATCAACATTTATAAATGTTTACTAGCATTGAACTTGATGAAATTTCATTGTTTTATAGCTATAACAAATAGCAGACAGAAGGACCAATCTTGACAATATCGAAAACGCTAGTAGTAATAGTAGTTAGTTTTATGAAATTACTATTTGTTTTCATCGGACTTGAGTTATAGCGACATATTAAAGTCCAAGAGACTTGAAGGATTTTCAAGAAATTTATATTGTTTTAAATCAGTTATAATTCTATTATATTTGTACTTGCTATTAGGAAAAATGAAATACGAATAACAAAGATCAGTTGGCCTTGCTACTTGATTTCGATACATTATGTCATATTTTTTGCATTCATAAAAAACCACACTATTCAGATAACAATCGGCTAGACGCTGCACAATGTAAGTATAGGAGTGTTATCAATTTAATTTATAATTTGTAATATCTTTATAGTAGTACATATGTACATGACGACAAGGGTTTTCCCCATAGACTACTTCATTCCGTTTCATGCCACTGATAGTCATAAATAATTGAACATTGATGTTAGGAGTTGTTTGTTAAATTATTGAATGCAAACTGTTCAACCACTCAGCATGGATTCAAATTCGAAGAAAGTTGGGGCAACTTAAAGATGATTTTGAATTCTGATGCAACGCCAAGATTAAGTTGGCCAATCAAACACGGATAAAACTCAGACTCACCGATGATGTTCTGCTGCCACTGCTGTGCAGGTCGGAGACTTTTTGAGTGGCGTCTGCCTGATGCTTGCACTGCTCCTCCAGGGTGCGATTGATGGGCAGATCGCCGCTGTGCGGCTGCTGGGCGCCAATTAGTGCGCTGGCACGCTGCAGCATGTCCAAAGAGAAGTTGGCGAACATATTGGCACTGTTCTCAGCTGGTGTCTCATCCAGCATCTCCACCAGGGCCCGCAAATCGTCGTCAGCCATGGCCGAAGGAATGTTGTAACTTGTTAGTAATTAACTTGGCTGTCTCTCGCTGTGTGTGTGTTTGTTGGTGTGTCGATTATTCCCTTTCAGCCTACTATTATGAGATGCTGCGTGCCACAATGTTGCATTGATGCGTTGCACATTTGTTGTCGTGCCCTGACGCTTGTCTTGTTACCAGCTGATAGTTCCAAGTATACGACGCACTTTTTATGACACGCTTCCTGTCACTGTCTCTCCATGTATCTCCAACGGGGCACATGTCAACGGGACGTCATCTGTGTGGGACTTGAGTGTGGACAGGGTACGGCTGCCGCTGAACCCGAGACACACTTTCGCATTCCCTCTGCGATGCGAGGCGATGCGCAATTAAACGGATCACCTCAGACACAAGACACAAATTGCGCAAATATGTGTGTTGACAAGCTGGAAATGGAAAAAATGTTGATAACTCTGCTGCTTTATCTGATATAAAAAAACCGGCTATGAACTTGTTCACGCAATGTCCAAGCCCCGAAAAAAATTAAGAATACGCAAGGTCGCTAGGCCCCAGTGGCAGATATTGTGCTTATTCAGTGATATATGTATAGTATACTCGCACATATCTAGATGTGCCGCTGAGTTGTGCCAGATACTCGCACATAGAACTTATAAAAAATCTGTACAAATAATACATGCTTAAATCACGTGGATTTCCCGCTCCCTTCTGCACTGGCTGTTTGTGTAGATAATATGCAGATAAATAATAAACAACAATCTTTATGGCCCCTACACTTTGGGGCGGGGTTACTGTGTTGCCTGTCAGTCGTGGAACTGGCAACAAGCCTAAATACACTTCGAAAACAATTGTTAATTGCAAATCATTGATTACCTGATCCACATTACAATTGCAATGCCGATTGAATAGTTCTGTTAACATGCCAACAATTGACTGCAAATAAAACACGTTTCACATCATCAGAAGAGTTTAGTGTATAATTAGAAGGTGTGTATAACTAAATGTCGTTCGTGTTCCACTTTGAATGTAATAGAAATAGCATAAAAAGATATTCCCCAAAATTGCTGACTTTTGACATGTCTATAAAATCTATATTTATAATATATTATGAACAAAATGTGCTCAGAGAGGTGAGTTTATTTTGGGTCAATTTATGGTGATGTGAAGTCTTAAAGAAAGAGATGTGGCGATTAAGTTCGAGCGGTATCATCTGACTCAAACGCTACACGATACGATAAGTAATTGCTAACAACAGAATAATCTGCGCATACGCACTGTAGGCCAGGAAGTTGTTGTCGGAAATATCTCAGTTATTATTTACAAATCATATGCTGCCAGTCAGCAATCTCCATCGCTTTCAGTTTCAATTGTTTGACGAGCTATAAAGATAAATCTACAGAGAGACATTTACCATTATTACGTATACGCATTAGATGTCAGTAGTTATTATACAAGTTTATGAAATTGACAAAGATACGCATTTCTATATTTCTTTTATTCTGCAGTTTTTCTCTATTTATAACTAAGAATCACGCATAGCAAATTGAAAATGTAGACATGTTAATTATTTTTGTTTTCAGTTACTTTTGTTCAGCGAACTATCTAGATTATACTACTATATTATAGACTATATTACGCCAACGCAGTGTATGCGCTAGTTCACTTCTGCTGTTCCTCTTTCGGATAGAACTACTATAATCGCTAGAAATGATTCGTCACTCTCAACAGTTTTGATTCGGCCAATCATTATCATCTACATATATCTATATCCAAGTCGAGTTCGTCGAGAGCGAATGGCCGAAACTACTTTCAGTTGATTGAGATAAAAAGATGCTTCAGGTAGCTAATGCGAGTGTCTGTGTTGAGTGCGCGTACTTAATTATACATTTGTATGTGTGAGTGTGTGTACGTGTGTCTGTGCCTTATTCTTATTTACGCTCGGCAACGACATTGACTCAAACGTGAGGACAAAAGCAACTGAAGCTGACTGAAGACAACAACAAACGAGAGTAAAACAAATAAGAGTTTCGCTTTTCGCTGTATACGGTGATTAAAACAAAGAGTGTCAAGTTATTTATTAATGAATAAATACCAGCGAAATACATCTACACACACATACACACAGTTTGTCACTGTCATACTGAAGGTACTCGGATGTATGGGATGTGTACTTGCTGTTTATGGTGATGTCCTGGGCGGAGCTGATGTCAAAGGGCGCATGTCGAAATAACAAAGCTGTTGTTTGTGCTTTTCGCCCAACATGGTTGTTAAACAAGGTAATGATGCCACAGACAAGTCAACAACTCAAACAAGCCAGCCGTTAATGAGAATGTCAGAATTAAAGATGTTCTCGGCTCACAAACGTAAAATCAATTGTCAAAGAGATTGATGAGCTCATGATTACTTGTGTTTGCTTAAATATTTATGTTTAATGAAGACTGATCCAATAATAAAATGGACGCCAAATAACATTTGCATCCGTCTAAATACGCAAAATGGCCAAGCATATTGGCTAATGCTAATATTTGATGGGCTTAGTAAGGTGCTCCCTTGGGGACCAATTGACTATGATCTTGGCCAACTTGATGGGCATGGTCCCAAAAATAGCCATGCATTATTTAAACGGTCATGCATTTCCTGCTGTCCACAAGTCCTCCGACTCAGCCTCAGCCTTAGACTCAGACGTGGCAACTGGGGGCAATGGGGGCAAGCAAGTCGCCGACCAAGTCACAGACGGACAAGTGCCACCAAGTGGCGCATGCCGTGCTCAAATATTTGGCCAGCAGCGATTTATTTATGTGATGCTCGGTCTGGTGGCAAACAAACGCAATATTTGCACCGGGTGCGTTAGATTATGACTTTTTCTTGCTGCCTGTTGCTCGATTGTGCTTTGCTTTGCTTGGTGTTTGTGGCCCTGTGTGCTACCAATTCCATTAAAGAAGCGGCTAATTTGCCTGCTAATGCGCACAATTAGCAACTAAAGCTAAAGCCAAATAAACAGACAGTCTCGGCTGCTGGCGTTCAATGTAAATACTGCCAAAACGATTCTGCAGCTCTTGCGTTGCAGCGCAGCGTATACTTGATATTTATATTTATATTTACCAGACTGCTGCGTCTGCTGGCGATCTATAATTGATTTATTAAGTATCGAAACAAATGGAAAAAGCGCAAATTCAATCGAAAACTATACACAATATTCTTCCTACTCATGTACATATGTCTAATCACTGTATGGTTTATGAGGCATGCAGGCATATGGGACAGCCGTATAATGCGGGGAGCTTACGATAAAGATATTCGCTATCATATGAGACCCTATCAATTATATGTCTTTCTGCGGCTATTAACGGCCAATGTGCTGCCGCCTGCCTGCCATATGTGTAACGTCTGAGTGTATGTCAACTGCAGGCGTGATAAAAGCCACGTAAAAGCCACACAGACCCCCACACACAACAACACACAGGCACACACCACAAGAGAGTACACAGAATTTTATGAATGAATGCATGAAGCGTGATGGTGATGCAATGTGATGCGAAAGCAATGGCAATAGCTGGAGCTGGAAAAGGGCCGAAATCAAAAGCCAGATGCAGTCAGGCGCTATGATGATCGATATTTATGGACGCCGGAAAGCAAATAAATAGCTTGTTTGCACACAGACTGGACAGGCGACCGTCCAACAATCCAAATGTTCTGCCTTCCTGCCTTCCTCAACGCTTTGTCCAGAGCCGATTGCCCATTGCCGATTGCCGATTGCCAATTGCGAGGTCGAACCAGACAAACAACGTTAAGGCATACAAACACTGCTGTGATTGTGCTTGCGTGTATTTGCTTTTATAGCCACAAGTTTACAAATTAAAAGCGTAAAATACATATACTCGCATGCTGTAACTTCAGGTTCTGTTGTGTGCGTCCCACACGTCGTATGTGCAACGGTGGCAAACGAATTAATTTCATATGCGACAGCATAACAAATCTTTAAAATATGCTTTGAACTTGCAGAACCTGGCGACCTACACAACTACCCGGCAACCCAGCCTGCCAACCAGCAGGACTTTGCTGCTCTGCTCCGAGCATCTTGCCCGTGTAAAGTTGTTTTATGCGAAACAAAAAAAGTGAAGGAAGTGAAAAAGTGCGGGCGAAGCAAAAATTTCATTTGCAATTATTATATAAATTTCAGAAGAATAAATTACAGAAGATGCTGCAGACATTTTATGGCCTGCTGACTGTTCACACACACGCGCTTCGATACCAAAGTCAAAGTTAAGTCCCAAAAAAGGAAGAAAAAAAGGAATCCATAAGCAAACGAAAATTTCTTAAACAAAGTTTGTATTTTATTTCAGTCGTAATACTTGTGTGAGCACTTGTTGTTGTTGCTGTCGTTTTGCCTGCGTATTGTGTGTAGGCCGAGAGCAACCTCTTGTCGCCTAAGCAACGACTTCAATTCCGAGCTATTAACAGTGACGCAGCTAATGGAGTATCAATTAGCTAACTAAGGGGCGTGCTGCGAACATGACAACTGCACTTCAGTTGGCAATTGGCAACTTTGGCTACCGGCAAAGTGTTTTCACTAATTGCACTTCAAGCCAAAGTGAATTGCAGTTAACGAGCACTTCACAGTGAAGGCCAACTAAATTAGGCACTAGAACTGAAAACAAGGCTGAGAATAAACGATACAGTTCAGAATGTAATCCTTAAAATTACATCTTCAGTTAACTTCATTTACGGATTATTTGGTCCAATTTTATAAACAACATTTTAAAACTTATCGGAGTGGAACAAAGCCAAGCTGTCGAAGCTGTCTAGTTGAAGAACTATTGTTTTAATAATAAAGATGTATATATATTTTGTTTATCTACATCACTCTTATATTGCATATACTTAAAATGTAATCAAGATTTTGCATTGCATTGAACAAATTAGTATTATTATTTAACATGAAATTTCCATATAATAGTTGCACCTAATAGGAACATAATATAATTACAAGGCAGAGAATATCTAATCAAGCAATTGCCCAATAATATATTATGAGACGCATCCCAGACATGTTATTATGGGGTTAAAACCCTCGAAAACATTCTAAAAGTGTTTAATGTTTATTTAAATAATTTGCATGACAACTTCACGAGTCTCGGAGTACTGCATTGTACTTAAATGGATTTATCGTAATTTGTGTAGAGTAACTTACAGTCGAGACGAGTGCTGGCCTTCGGCTTTTCAATAATATTAATGTTGTTGTTTTTTCTTTATTTTATTATTGTTGGGGTTGTGTATTTCGACTCTTGTCTATTTTTTATTTCATGTTTATTTTCAACCAGTGCTGAAGGCAAAATGTAACAATGTTTATATTTGGTCAACAACAAAAGCAACAAACAGCTGAACTGCAATCTAACGGGTGGTCTGGCCGATCCAGTAGATAGATAAATCTATATGCATATGTAATTGCATATATGTATGTATGTATGTATAATTGGATGAGTAAGGTGCTCACTTGAAGCTGCAGAATTCGTGGAATCTCAAAAGGATTGATCAGGCTGACAACGGTAAATGAACTGACGAGCATGAAAGAGCAAAGATCTTGAAATTGTTTATGCCTTTTGTGTGCGTGTGTGTGTGTGTTTTTTTTTTATTCAATTTATTTAAGCGCAGAGCACACCTATTTAGTCGCAATCAAATGCTTATTCTTCAATTTAATAGTCTCATTGTGTGCCAATGGAGCGAGCTGCTAAGTGATCAGCCCCCTGCCTCGGAATTCGCTATTTTTAAGAAAAGACCATTTTTATCGGCCTGCTTATTCGCGCATTGTGTTATGCAGACTATATCCAGCTTTAGGGCAATTTATTTTCATCGTTGATATGTTTTTTTCGACTGCGATTTGAACCCCACCTCCACGACGAGGAGGGGCTGGGTGCTCCCTTGCTCTTTTTATAATTTATAATTTAAGTGTGAAACCAGTCACATAGTTCCACTTGAAGAGCGAGAAGTCAGAAGCGTGTCGTGGGTGTAACAAATATTGAAATTATCGTCTCACCCATCTCTCTTGTACACATGGCCCTGGCCGTAGCCAAATGTCAGCATTGCCCGCTTTTGAATGTTTATCGCCTTTATCATTTTTATTACTTAGCTCACACACACACACAAACACACACTCTTAGAGGAACACACGCACATTTGACTTTTGATCACACGCTAGCCAAGTAGTACATATATGTAATTCTTGATTATAGATAATAAATGCAAAATTATAAAATACATTCTGAATATGTACCTAGAAAATGAATTTTCCAAACGAAAATAATCAAAATGCCTTCAGAAATATCTCAATTTGTTTGTTGTTCCTTTTCCTTTTCCTGTTGTTGTTATTGCTGCGGTTATTTTGATTCTATAAATTTATTAAGATTGCGGAGGCTGCGACAACACGACAACGACTACGACAACGACTACGACAACGACAACGACGTATCTCGCTGTAGAGATAATGAATCAAAACACGACGTCGCGATTCACGTCTAATAACGGCAAATGACAGCGCTAAACTACGACCGGGAGGAGAGCTTTTTCCCAGCGTTGAGTTGCCTGTGCTTAGCGCGCCAGAGAGTGACAGAGACAGCGAGAGTGAGAGCAAAGTCCCACACAGAACAACAGCAACAGCAACAGTTACACTGACGACGCCCACAAACAACACAGGATACTTTGGACCACGCGTCGCATCGCTGGCGGCAACTTGTAGCTATGGCCACCTGCGTATGTGTTTGTGTATGCGTATGTGCGAACGTAAGCATTGCAGAGAGCCGAGAGAGAAAGAGAGTACAGTAAAGTAAAAGAGCTTTCGCTTTGCTGAGACCGGCATTCTTGTCGTTGCATTCAATTGGCACTCGGGCGATAGCACGACGATGTCGTTGTCGTTGACTGCACGTGTACCTGTCAACTGCAATTGACATTCAATTTGAATGGGCCGTTAAATACATTTTATTTCTTTGAAAATATATGAACAGTAGTAATTCCATACCCTGCGATAATGGTGAACTTATTGAAATACTCAAAATGATATTTCAAAGAATCATAAGCATTTTCGAGCAGTTATTGTTAAAATTATACTATACCTTTTTTTCTAATAATTTTTTAAAATTCTGGAGTGGAGTTTATTTAGTAATATTTATTTAATACTCCAAAATTTGAATTTTCTCGAATATAGCCATATGTCCTTTATCAATGCAAAATTAACAAATCATAATTAAATGTTTTTCTGTGATTACAAAAAGAATTTTTATTTAAATGGTATAATAATTACAGTAGACGTATATAATTGGCCATTGCCTTACAAATTAAATGAAATACCTTTTTTAGTGCTTCTTACAAAAATATGTATGTTTTATGGTTCAATACCAGAATAGTTATTACAATAGACACCATTAATGTACCTTTTCGTCAAAAACTTGCGACCAAATGTACCGAAAAATAGTCTGAGCACAAATATACCACAAATGTGTTATACTGTCCGCAGGGTATATTAATGTTGAGCACTTGCACTCTTACTTTTTATTGCGCGATGGGTCGCCACATTTCACAGCCCATCGACTGCGACGACGCCGTCGGCTGCCGGCACTTCAAATCGATGGCAAATTGATGCAAATTCCTCTCAGCTTCATTGACTCGCACGTCGTCCATGTCATGGCCAATGGCCGGCGGCAGTCTGCCGCAGAAGAACTGAGCAAAGTTCAAATGGAACAGCTGTGGAGCCACAAACTCCCTGTCGAAGTCATATGGCCGATAGACCAACTGTTGCGAGTTATGATTCAGACCAAAAAATGCATCATACGCCAGCTGAAGGCCATTGAAATCAGCCAAGCGCTCCTTAAGTGAAGCTGTCCTCGTTTGCTGCGCACATTTTATAGCAGCTTGAAAAGCGACCAGCTGGCGAATACGTAATCCAATGGGAGATTCATTGCCAGCTGCATCGAAGATTATGCCTTCCTGTTCGAAGGCGTGACTCATCTCGTGGCCAAGTATAAAACCCATCAAGCTGCTTCGAAAGATCGAGTGCTGACGATAATCGTAGAGCGGGAACTGCATGAATATCATTGGCACAGTCAGCGTATTCCGCTCGGGCTCAAAGTACGGCGCATTGCGGGCTTGAAACACATCGTCATTCACATAATAGCGTTCCACGGCCAACGGTGTGGCTGGCTGCATCAATGGGGCATGTTGCAGTTGCGTGCGCAGACGCAATGCTTGCCACAAGTTGTGCTGGAAGTCCATGCTCGAGAAGTTGGCACTCTCATAGTGGCTGTCATAGAACTCTGCAGGCGTTGCTGCGTCGGGCAAGTTGCCAATCTTCAGTTTAATGCCCATCAATTTGGCACGCACGTAGTCCAACTGCTCAGCGCTCAATTGCAAGCGATTTGCCGTCAAATACTTGCCAAACATGCCGCGCAAGCTGGCGAAGATTTCGTTCAGCTGCGGCATATCCAGTGTCCTGCTGCTATACGCAAGTTGATCGTAAATGTAGTTCATGCCAAGTGGCAACAAGGTGCGCATGTGATGTATGCAAGGAGCTGCAGTTGCCGCTCTGGGTCTGGCTTCGCGCTCCAAGCTGACGAGGCGAGCACATAGATGCTCCTCCAATTGAGTTTTATTGCTGCGCTGCAGCAGCTCCCCAATGGCACGCAGGTAATCCACATCGCTAACTTCCAGACGCAGGGCGGTATCATTTAACTCTGTTTCGAGCAGTACATTGAAGTAGTTTTGCCAATTGACTTGTGGTATTTGTTGCTTTAGTTCCCGAAGTGTCCAGGACTCCACTTTAGACTCCTCCTTGCGATACCTGGAGCTCAGTGCGAACAGCTCTCTTTCGAATTGGGTCGTTGGTTTCATAGCTGAGCTGCTCTCCGGCATCTTGAGTTGCACCACAGAACGCAAGGAGTCATTGTAGGCCACATCCACGGTCTGCTCGAAGAGTACCCCATTCAGTCCGTATTTGCGCAGCTTTGCTACAGCTCCTGTCCATTCGGAGTTACTTGAACGCAGCTCTTGGGGCAGCTCCACAACTTTGGGCTGATCTCGTACACAAGCCTTGAAATAATCGGTCATCTTCTGCATCAATCGTGGAGCCTTCATTCGGTCCACACTAAAATTGCCAGACAACAGCGGAATCATCGCACGAACGTAGCGTTCCTCGGCCAGCTGAAAGTTATCCACATAGCTGGATGACCAATTGCCACAGGAATAGCCCCAGAAATTTGTGCAAGGCAAAATCCGGCGATTCATATTTGAACGAATCGAGCGTATCGTCAGCATATTAATCTCTCTTTCCGATAGACCCGTGACGAGCACAATGCTCAGCGAAAACAAAATTAAACCGTTCATTTTAGCTTCACTTCTCTTACTGACCATCGAGCGTGGCATTCATTTCGCCCAAACTTGGATAAGTTTTATCTTCATGCGTGAATGATCTTGAATAACTCGGCTTAGCTCACTCTGGATTTAATGAGCTACAGTCGAACAGCTCTAAAAATATATTCACTATAATGAGAATATAAATTAATATATTTAACTTAGTTGAATATTAACAAATTGTCCATCTCCTCATTGTTACACTTATACAAAATTATTTTACCAGAAAATTACCATTATTTTTCTTATAAAGAATACTTGCTGTACTGCTTCATTATAGATTATTGTAGCACTGTGAATTTTATTTGTAAGATAAAAAATATTTTTAATGTTGCATTGCTCCAAAAGAGTCATGAAAATACTTATTAAATTCTCATCCAAATAAATTAAAACACCATTTTAGTCGTTGAATATAACTATATTTAGAATTCAAGCGTTGAATTATCATAAAAGACTAAATAATTGGTTACGCATTGTTATGCACAGATGATATTGATGCTAAGCTTAATTAGTTTCAGCTCTAAAACGTATCCAACAATTTATTTTAGTAAAATCCTATATACTAATTGGGGATTTGCTGCATTTACTTTTTAAACTTTTGTTTTTTACCCGCTGCATTGGGTTTGGATTTCTTTAATTGACCAATCTGCTTGGACTTATTTTTAAGGTTGTTTTGCTTCTTAATGGGCTTGCCCTCCAGGAGCGGTACGTCATCCACATCCACGCGCTTCGCCTTGGCCAGTTTTTCGGTTAGTTTAGTTGCAGGTTTCGACTGTGGAGGAGTTTTTTTGTTGGAATTTTTACCATTCTTTTTGGGCTCAACTTGTACCACTTTTTTGGATTGCTTCTCTGGTTTCTTCCCGTTAGTTGTCGTATCTTCGGCAGCGGGCGTTGGATTGTCGGCCCTTGGCTTCTTGGGCACTTTCACGGGCTTCTCAAACACTTTGGCCACATATTTTGTCTTGCTCTGTTCTAGCTTCTTTTTCTTCAGATCCTGTTCCACATCGGTCAGAGTAGGCTTTCCTGCTCGCTTACCAAGTGTCTTCCGTGCTGCGTCTGGTGCAGCTTCCTTATCTTCCTCCATGTCCTCCTCGTTGTCTGTTGCTTTGTTTGACTCGGGCTGATCAGCTGCAATGGCCTCATCCAGCTGTTTCTCATCAGCTTCCTGTTCCTCCTTGGTTATGGGTATGGTGTTGGAGAACTTCTTCAGTTTGGCCACATAGAAGCCATCCATGTTGTTGGTGTGTGGATAGAAGCGCTTGCTTAAATTCAAGCTGGGATGATAGCGATGCTGACGGAACTTGGTGAAACCAGGTTCTCCAAAATCAATGCCCAGTGGCACGAGCTTAACGTTGCGTTTTTTCAGCGCATAGTCCACTACCCATTCGTTCTCCTCCGGCAGCACTGAGCAAGTGGAATAGACAATATATCCGCCAGTTGAGGACTTGGCATCCACACAATCGATGGCAGTTAGCAAAAGTTTGCGCTGCAAATTGTAACAACGTTGCACATCAATCTCCGATTTCGTGGTCTTCACACTGGGATCCTTTGACACAACACCAGTGCCTGTGCAGGGTGCATCGAGGAGCACACGATCAAAGCCAGTCATTATGTTACGGAATTTGGTGGCATCTTCGCAGCTGACCACTGCATTTACAATGCCCAAGCGATGGAAATTGGCCACAACTGCCTTGATACGATCACGGTTGGAATCGTTGGCAAACAACACACCCGTATTTTTCATTACGGCCGCAATGTGTGATCCCTTGCCACCTGGAGCAGAGCACATATCCAAAACACGTTCATTCTCCTGCGGAGCAAGCGCAATGACTGGCAGCATGGAAGATGCACCCTGAATCATGTATTGTCCAGCCAGATACTCAGGTGTGGCGCCCAATGGCACTGTCGAGTTGAATATGACGAGGCCCACATTAGTCCACTTGCCCAAGGGATCCAGATTGACACCACGATTTATCAAGGCACCAGCCAGATCACGACGACGAGTCTTTAATGAATTTGTGCGTATGGTCAGAGGACGAGCCACCTAAAATTATAATTACAAATAATATATAAGATTCGATACATTGATAGTTTGCCGACAACTCACCTCAGACGCCTCCAGATATTCCAGCAGATCGCTCAATTTGAAGATGTCCATTAGCTTTTCCATGAGAAACTCGTTGTAGCTGTAGTACAAGCAGAGATCTCGTCGCAGCTGGTCCACATACTCACTTCGGGAGCGTCCCTCCTGACGATACTTGGCAAAGTCGGTGAGCACCTGTGTAATATCCTTAATGCGTTGCTGCACATCCTGCAGCGACATTTCGGCATCTAACTCTTCGCCGGGCTCTGGCAGCGTAAAGACTTCTGACTGATCGACGGTCATTTGCATCTCTTCATCGGCCAATTTGGCTTCCTTGGCCAGGCGTTTCTTGAGCTTCTTGTTGGCCAGCTCAATGGGCAGCTTCTCATCATTCTCGTCGTCGTCGTCATCGTCATCGTCATCACTGCCATCTTCATCTTCGTCATCACTCGATGCATCGTCTTCTGAGCCGGCTTCATCATCGTCATCATCCTCATCAAATAAATCATCTAATTTGCCGACCTGCGCCTCATCTTCATCTTCATTATCGTCATCGCTATCTTCTTCGTCTACCTCTTCTTCCTCGCCATCCACTTCCTCTTGGTCATCAGAGTCGGCTTCTATTTCATTATCAGACTCATCATCCTCTTCTTCTGGATCCTCATCAGATTCTGGCTTTTGCTGTTTCTTTTGCTTTTTCGATTTCACTGTTAACCATTTACTATTATCATCCGTAATCCCGTTGGTTTTTTGTTTCTTAATTGGCACTAGCTGTGGCACTTCCTCGTCTGATGATTCCGCCTGTTGCTTCTCCTCATCTTCTGGTTCACTGTCGCTATTGTATTTCTTTTGCTTTTGCTTAAGCGGCTGTTTGGCTCGTTTTTCCTTTAGTTTAGCCTTTTGTACCACCTTCTTTTGCTCACGTTTAACCATACGTTGCTTCTGACGATGAGTTAACTTTTTGTCTTCTTCCTCCAGTGGAGCTGAAAAGAAAAGCAATTTAAAATATGCTTCAAATGTTGCATATTAACGGCGACTTACCAAACGATGTCTTTCGAAACGTAGGTGGCCCCTGTTTTCGTGCCTTGCGACCGGGTCCCTTCTTTTCCTTCTCATTGTAATCTGCCTTACGTCCCATTTTTTAAGGTAACTTAACACAAGTTTTGCTGGCAGAAAAAATGTTTTTAAAATGTGTGTGCCTCCTCCACGTGCGGCGACTTCGGTGGTGTTGGTTAACTTTAACAAGTTAATAGCAGTGCGAACAGCGATATTGTCACAGCAACTTAATCGAAATCGATAACAAATTTTTGGCTACAAAATCGGTTTTTTCTTAAAAAGAATATATGCAGATGAGCAGCACAAACTAAATTAAACCCTTTGATTGCTGCAATTAATTCGTTTTATTAAACAAAATTCGAATATTTCGAACTTTCAAGCGGACGTTAATCGATTACCAATTCGATTTAAATCTGTGTGGCTGGTTGCTGATCTTTTACAACACTGGCTCTAATTGGCCGAGGTGTCGATGAAAATAATACAAAAAAGAAAACAATAACACGAAAAATGTAAAGTCCTCGGGAAATTGGCGGAAATCACAATAACTATCTGTGTACAATGGATATTGGCCACATTGAGTTGAGCGTGGAGGCGCTAATTGGCTCGCTCGTTGCTCTTAGCGTTCTTTTTCTATTTTGTCGCAGCATTCTGGCCGAAGATATTGTTATTTGCATATCGGGCAAAACACGTCACAGTTGGAAATCAATAAAAATTCTCGAACAAGTATGCTCATCCCTCGCTGTGGCATCACCTGTTACTCACACACACTCTCTCTCTGTCTCTTGTCTGTCAGGCATGCTTCTGCAATGTGTGTGAAATTTTGTTAACACCTTCGGCGGGTCTCGTCTGCGACTGTTGTGGTCTTTGCACGCACTCTGCGCCGGCGTGTCAGAAGCAAGCAGACGCCAGTTTTCACTGCAAGGACAAGTGGTTGCGCAATGCGGATGCAGTGCGTCATTTGTGGGTGCGCGGCAATTTGCCAATGAGCTACAGCTGCGCCGAATGTGGCCAGGAAGCTGAACCGGATCATCACACCAGCTCCGCCGGTCCAGGGCTCTATGGCTGGCGTTGTGCTTGGTGTCAGCGTTGCTATCACGACAGCTGCTACAAAGATGTGGACACCAAGGCCGACTGTGACTTTGGCGAGTTTCGCGACATGATCTATCCGCCATACTGCATTGTGGCCGCAAGAACCCGTGAATCCATGCGCCTGCACTTGGCTGGCATTAAGCCTCCCAACATTGACAACTGGGAGCCTTTGATCGTGATTGCCAACACCAAATCGGGCAGCAGCACCGGCTCGAATGTGTTGTCGCTGCTGCGTGGCTTCTTGCATCCAATGCAGGTCATGGAAATGGGAGCACGTGGTCCCCAAGATGCCCTCCAATGGGTGGCCAAAACAAGTCCGCGTCCGTGTCGCATTTTGGTCGCCGGCGGCGATGGCACCATTGGCTGGGTGCTCAATACCATCTACACGCTGAACATCAAGCCTCAGCCTTCGGTGGCCATAATACCTCTGGGCACTGGCAACGATTTGTCACGTGTGCTCGGCTGGGGCGCTGAACCACCCTCTGTGCTTGATCCGTTGCAGATACTGCGCAGCATTCGACGCGCTCGATCCGTGAATCTCGATCGCTACGATCTACAAATTGAGAAGCTACACTATCGCCTGCCAATACAAAGACATCCCACAAAGACCATACATGTTTACAACTACTTCAGCGTGGGCGTGGATGCCTACATCACGTATAATTTCCACAAGACGCGCGAATCTCGTTTCTATCTGCTTAGCAGTCGTATATTCAACAAGGTAAATATCTGAATCCTTAGTGGATTTCTCCCAATCCACATATTTTCACTTCTTTTGCAGTTGCTGTACTTTACATTTGGCACACAGCAAGTTATGCAGCCGGATTGCGAACGCATTGAGCAGAAACTAATCCTCCATCTCGATAATAAGCTGGTCGAACTGCCAGAATTGCAGTCGCTGGTGTTTCTCAACATTGATTCGTGGGGGGCTGGTTGCAAATTATGCGAGCTCAGCAACTCCAATGGCGAGAAGCGCATCATCAATTCCATATCCGATGGCATGATGGAGGTCTTTGGCATTGTGTCGTCCTTTCACATTGCCCAGTTGCAGTGCAATATCAGCAAACCCGTGCGCATTGGTCAAGCCAAACAGATAAGGGTAAAATTTTCAACATAATTAATATACGTTTCATATTAATTTCTCTATCTTTGTTTCAGCTGCAAGTGAATGCGACGGTGCCCATGCAAGCTGATGGCGAACCCTGGATGCAGGCACCGGCAGATATTCGTCTACAGTCACGAAGCCAGGCTCGAGTGCTCAAGATCGAGCCAACAAGTCACAGCAGCCAGCAGTAGGTGACAGCATTACTAGTCCTTCAAATTGTACACGCTGTGGCCACAATGCTGGTCAACATCGTAGGTTAACAATGTACTTAACTCTCGCTAGGACCACAATTCTTCCGTTGTCCCAATCGAATTTATTATTACGTTTCGAAAGCTGTTTCTATGTAGATTATAGTTAGCAAATCCCCAAAAATTACATGGTATCCATTCAACTTATCTCTGCCCACCCACTTCTCATTGGAGAATAGCTAGAGAGATGAAATGAATTAGCCCATAACAAATATATTAAAATTGTGCAATTGAAATTAGCCAAATCTATCAGATAAAAATGTACAAAAAACGAAAACAGAAAGTTCGGCTAATTTATAAAGTTTATGTCACTTTATTCTTCTCCTGATAAATTGTTAAATGTTCGACTGGTGTACTGAACATGCAGAGATGCATGCGTATCAACATTTTGTGGGACTTGGGGGCATCTTTGTTTGTTTATTTGTTGGTTGTAATATTGTATCGAAAGGCGGGTAATCAACGAAAGCAACGATGTTCCTCGGCGCGCTGCTTTAGAGCATTGTCAGCTCCATGATGGCGTTGACAATGTCGTTGCTGTTGTTCTTCAGCGCCTTGATGGCCTTGGCACGCGTCGTATTCGCCTGTGCTATGACCAGCTCAACGTCCTTTTCATCCACTCCAGTTTCATCGATTTCCTCCTCATCCTCCTCGGCGATTGGGGCCACAGATGTGGTGGCGCCCACGCTGTCGGAAGCACCAGCAGCCTCTGGAGCCTTGAACTTCTCGGCAGCGGCAACCTGCGCTTGCTGCGACAGATCCTCGATCTTGGCCTCACCGAACACAATATATGTGTCGCTGTGGGGGTTCTTGTACACATCTGGGTTGTTGATGACAAACAGAATGTTCTTCGACTTGCGAATTGTGACGCGATTGACGCCCTGGATTTGCTTGAGACCCAGCTTCAGCATGATTTTGCGTGCCTTCTTCTCGCCACGCGACTGCTTGGCCTTGGACACTACATCGATGGGCAGGCCGGTTTGGCCACCGCCCAGCTGTGTGGTGCCAGTGTCGGCTTCCTCCAATTCGGGAATTTCCGAATCGCTCTCGCTGCCATCATCCTCGACGCGAACGTCATCCTCGGTCTGCTTCGCCTCAGCGGAGGTCGAGGGTGCCTCGTTTTTGATTTCAGTCAGCTCTGGCATGTTTACCTGTTAGATAGAAAAAAAAAGCAAACGAAAATGCAACATTAGAGTATGTTCTAGAAAATGCCGCAGATGGGGGTCTTATTTTCAATCGATTTTCCAACAACAATTTGTCGTTGAATAATTGTCTGTTCGATGGCAATATATGAAAAATATTTTATGCCAAGGCGACAACTACATTATATAATACTCCTTTTCTACCTTAAAAGCGTGATGTTAACGTAAAATACAAATTATATTTACCTAAGAATAGCGGCTGTAGCACGGAATCGCAAAACGTTTTTTGTGAAAAGAGAGTGTTGCCACCTGGTGCAAACTAGGGATGGAAGTTGGTATGAGCAACGAGTCAAATTTTTCAAATACTAAACAGATACATCGATTACTCAATCGTGGTACCCTGTTGTTGGCCACTGTTGTTAGCTAAATGCTATGACACTTGGGCTTCTGATTCAAATGGTTAAATTATCATGCATCTAGCGCTTGGTATAATATAGATAGATTACCTATTGGACTGCCCCTACCTAAATACGTCCCATTAATTAGTAAATAATCCATGGCTGCACATAGCAAACAGTCGTGTAACTGACAACTATAATTACTTTCCAATTTCCTTTTTAAATTGTATAAACAACTGGTGAACTAGGCTTAATTACAGCCTTGACTAACAAGGCAATCGAGCTTGGGCTTGGGACAGGTAGAAAGGGTTAAAATGACACAATTATGGCCAACAGCAGCATGAGCTGTGACCGCGCACAGTCCTGCCTGTAAATTGTGAAGGGGGCGTGTCCATTGTTGGTTAAACATTGGACAGTTTTCGTTGTGCGTTGCGGTCAACACTGAACACATGTTCCACTTCGCATTTCGTTCTTGGTTGTACGTAATGATTATTAAATTTTTATTAGCTGAACGATATAATTTAGGGGCTGGTGAGCAAAGACAATGTAAAAAATATCTGGCAAACGTATTTGGCTGTCATCATATTGGATATCGATGCACACTCATGCTGATGCTCGCTGCAGCTTTAATTATTTTTATTTTATTTTGTGCGCATTTTTAAATGCTGCAAACGAGTCGCAAACTATGCGAAACATTTGCAACAATTTGTCAGTAAATAATTTCGATTTGAGTGCGCGACGCTCTGTTCTTTATCGTCAGCTACAGATGTATCTGTATCTGCTTCTGTGTCTGCAAATGTATCTGTAGCTGTATCTGGGACCCTCTGTATGTAGACGTCTTGGTTGGGCCACATCCCGGGTGTCAACAGCGCTCTGATTTATTTGAGCGCATGAAACGCTTCGTTGGCTTTCGTTAATTTGTCCGTTTTCCGCTGGGGAGACTGGTAAACCAAATTTATACACTATATCTATAGAGATGGATGTACAACAACTACAACAACAACAACAAATGAAATACAAATTGAAAATTTCTTTTGTACAAGTTATTGCCAAGTATAATTGACACAGCGCCAAAAACTGACATGCTTTTATCATCATAACAATAATCGCCGACAAGGCGCATAATTATATCGTAATTTATGCCCAAGGCGAATAATACAATAAAAACGTAGGGAAAGAAACTTAAAATTACTCGTATTGAAATTTAAAATGCTCGTAAAATATTTTAAACACCCAAACGTGACCGAATGCCATTTAATTGCTAATAAGTGTTTGCGGATGAATAAAACGAATACAAACAATATTATTGATTGCCAAAAATGTGCCCAATTACGGCCAAATTAAGCCATACACACCATATACCAATGCAAATTGGCAAAAGTGTGAAGAGTGTGCGGCGTAATAAAAGTTGCAGCTTTATGATCCATTCGTTTTTAAATGGGCAGCCATTTATTTATTTTATAGAATACGAAGTCTAAAATTAAAGCTTTCTACCGTTTGTTCTATTATAATATTCAAATAGTCAAATATGTTTGTAAAACAATTCAAATTCCTTCTGAGCTGTGAGTAATCATAAATAAAAACTTGTACTCGGATTCCAAATGTAAATATAGGTAAATTGCATATGTTTAAACAGTTTTTGTTATCCTGCTAAAAATAAATAAAAGATGAAATTAGTAGAATATATTCAATTGAACTTCAATGTAAAGAAAGCTTAATTTATTTAATGTAATTACTTTAAATCATATCATATATTGGCTTAAATAATATTCAATGTAAAAAGATAAATGGCGTTTAAAACTTCACGCTTGCCGACGGAGAATTTGTAGGAGTAGCCTATAAAAACTTTCCTGCACTTTCATGCTGAAAATATATTCATTCACATTTAGGGTTTTAACATAAATATATGTTTAAAGCGAAGCGTTTGCTAATGATGCAAAACTGAAGCAAGTGTAGAGCCCCTTTGCACTAATGTTTGAATTTAAATTGGTCTGTAATATGCCACGCGAGACCAAGCAGGACAAATCCCCTCGCTCCCAGTCCCCCAGACCCCATCAACTCATCATGAAGCGAACAGCAACGGCGAAGGCGGCACATTAATGGTAGTGCTGTGGTTAGTCTGAGTCTGATTGCTGCATGACTCGAGGAGAAAGCAATTAGGGAGCTGCTCTAACTTCAGACACACACACACACACACTCGTGTTGTGTTGGCTCCAAGAACAACCCTAATACAAACAGAAGACAGACAAGTGCAACCGGTTTAGCAGCAATTAAGCTTCAGCCAATGAGCGACGCTCGCGAGACAAACACTTGCACGCCATATTGGCCATTAACGAGGCGGAGCTAGCGTCCGCTCTCTTTCGCTCTCGCTCTCTCCGCTGCTGTCGTTTTGTCTTGTGCTCTTCGCCCAGGGTGTGAGTGTGTGCGTGTGTGTGTGTGGTGGTTGTTTCTGGTGTGACAGTCTTTGGGTGCAATTCGTTGGTCGTTGGCTGTTGTGTGTGCTGTGTCCGCTGTGTCTGCCTTTTGGGTTTCATTTGCGCGCAGATCTTTGAACGGTTCACTGCGTCAACGTCGTGTCGTGCGCCGTATTTTAAGCCGAAGCGAGTTATTGAATTGGTGTCTCCAAGCTATGCAAAACGAGCACATGGCGCTGCTGCCGCCGGCGGATAACAGCACCAAGCTGGTCAGCAAGCCGTTCCCCAAGCCCTTCTCCATCGAGAGTCTGATTGCCAACCAAACGCCAGCCGTTGTTCAGGAACAGCCGGACCTGGAGCGGGAACACGATCGTGAACGGGAACGGGAGCGAGACTGCGATCGGGGGCTTAATGCACGTGCCATTGTGGCCAGCTCGGCGCTGGGCCTCACACAGTTCCCGCTCTACAATCCCTGGCTGCATGGCTACTTTGCTCAGAATCATGAGCGGCTGTCACATTTAATTGCCGGCGGTTGTTACCTCGGCCCCCCATTCGCTGGCAAGGAGCCGGAAGCCCAGGTTGCACCACCAGCTCCTCCGCCACCGCCGCCGCCGCCGTCCCAACCGCCACATGCCTTGGATAACCTCAGCCTCAGTTCGTCGAAGCCCAACGATGCCGAACTAGCCCATCGCCTGCCATTGCCCCATCCGTTGGACACCCGTTTCCTGCCCTTCAATGCCGCCGCTCCATCGGATCTGAGCTATCGCCGCCTTGCCGAGCTCATGAGCCAGGATTATGTCCACAATCTGAGCATGCATTCGCGTCTCCAGCACATGGCCGCAACTCGTGCTCATGATGAGAATCAGCACCAGGCGCTGGCATCGCTGCAGCAGCAGCCATCGCCACCACAGTCATCGCCCTCGAAGTCGCACAGTCCCATAGAGCCGGCGGTGGATGTGGGCATGGATGAGGATTACGAGTGCAGCGGCGATTCGTGCAGCGACATCAGTCTAACCATGTCGCCGAGAAACTACACTGCGGAGCTGGACAAAAGCCGTAATGGAGGTAGGTTCACATACCCAATGTAGTGAAGATATTTGTTCTTCAGTTGATCGCTAGTGCAATCGCAAGCGAAATAATATACATATACATATATGACTTAGTTGGGTGAGATAACCGCAATGAAATACTTAGTATTAGATGAAAGCAGGTAATGGGTTATGTTTGTTATTTACAAAAATACTATCTAAGGGTACACGATTTCTAAATTCACCAGATAGTGTTTCAAATTCCCTGTTTTAATGATAAGTTATTAGGTGGGATTCATTGGTAAAGCATATAACTTATTTTAATGTTCTTAAATCGCATAAGAAATCAAACATATGTTATTATATTTTGATAGAAACTGGGAAAAGACATCTTTCCAAAACCAGCAGCATTGATTTCGCCAGGTATTCGAATTTACGTTAAAGTAGTTACCCGATATAGACAAGAAAAAAATTAAGGTTAGAGCCAAGAAAATGTTTTGATAGTTTTTTGCACAGGACTTGAAAGTCTTTTCGACCACTCCGACTTGCGGATTGCGGATCCTTTTGCTCTCCACGCTAAAGTGCTTCTGTCATGGTAATTAAAATGACACTGCCGAGTCATAGACAGAATTAACATAAAACGCATTAAGACCCAATGTTTGGTGTCAATCAAAGCTGCAAAGTTCTCAACTCTTGCTCCATAGAAAAACCTAATGAGAAAGCGAGAGGGAGAATGGGTGTGAGCGAAATAGAGCACAAGAGAGAACGCCTGTCAGCAAAATATGAGCTGACGTTTTGACAAACGTATCAATTTAGCTACTGGACTGAAAAGCGAGAAAGAAGAACTCTTAACAAACCGCATTTTAATGAGTGCTCAGCGTGTCCTCATGGTCTGCTCTACGACAAGGACTCCAGCTCCTTCTGAAATCAATTGGACAACTGAAAAGGCACAACGAATTTTCTACTAATGTATTCATAACTGAAAACTTGATGATGTTGTTGTTGTTGATGTGTTGGGGGTGTGCAAAATTATGCGAGCTACCCCCGCAGTGAGGGGTGGCAATAAAGCGAAGCCAGACGATGTGATGAGGACACAAATAAATCAGTGACAGGGCTGGCAATAGGCAACTGAATCTCGGATCTGAAGCGTGTAAGTGTTAAAAAAGCGCTTAAGCGTTACCCAAAATGATCAGAAGTATTCGCATTAGGCAGAAGAGGGGATGAACGTGCCATCTCGTTCTCAGTCCTCTTTTGGGAATGGAACGTTTAACATTCACACTCAAGTTGGGTCATCATGAACCGCAGACGCGTATTAAGTTTCAAGTGATGTCTTGTTGCTCCGAATGGAGTGGGAATGAGAATGGGAATGGGGCGTCAAGGAGCTGGGCGAAGTCAAGTGTGACTGGCAATTGGACACATGTATCCAGTTATAAATAAATATGTTTGCCACAACTTATGACACAGCCCATTTGCGCCAGAAGCACAAGCTGAGGGTCGACTCGAGTGTGCCACAGGATATGCGGCAACTTGATAACGTGTTAGCTCATTTAATCGACAACAAACATTCGCAATCCCTGTCACTTTGCAGCCTATACCAACTCAGACAGCGAGGATTGCAGCGACGACGAAGGAGGCCATTCGCGGCATGAAGCCGGCGGCAAGGAGTCCCAAGGTGGCAGCAGCAGCAGCTCCAAGTCGCGTCGGCGTCGCACGGCATTCACGTCGGAGCAGCTGCTCGAGCTGGAGCGCGAGTTCCACGCCAAAAAGTATCTGAGTCTCACGGAGCGTAGTCAAATCGCCACAAGTCTGAAATTGAGTGAAGTGCAGGTGAGTTTCACTTGCCATACTTGTCCACTAACCGCTCACTCTCCCTCCCCCCTTCTACCGACTTTGTTTTAGGTCAAAATCTGGTTTCAAAATCGACGCGCCAAGTGGAAACGCGTCAAGGCGGGACTCACGTCGCACGGCTTGGGCCGCAACGGCAGCGCGAGTGGCACGAAGATTGTGGTGCCCATACCGGTGCATGTGAATCGGTTCGCGGTACGCTCGCAGCACCAGCAGCTGGAGAAAATGTGCCTCAGCGGGCCCAAACCGGATCTGCGCAAGAAGCTATCGACGGAAGCGATTAGCAGTTTCGAGAAGTTTAACGCTAGCGCTGCCGCCTCAGGGGGCGTCGGTGTGGGTGTGGGCGTGGCCATGGGAGTGGGCATGCCACCAATCGGAGCAATGGCACCCAGTCCAGCTGCCTCGCTCGCATTGGCGCGCAGTATTTATTAAGCTCCAACAAGAATTGATGTTTTTCGCGCAGTTATCTTTGTATATAAGCATGCCCCCACACACACACACCGACACACTCAATATGCATTAAGTGTAGAAAAAGCGTTTTGTAAATAAACAGAAATTGAATTCAATCAAGCATTCGACTTCATCCCGGTGCAAACAAACTGCAGCAAAGACAAGTAGATGAGCTGAAATGCTGTCAATTATTTAGTGGTCACCACGACAATAAATTTGTGCATTGTTCACGCCTCCCAAGTGCCAACATCAGCTCTCGGATTGCCCATTTATTTTGGGCCACTCGAGGGGCACACACACACACATCTCGTCGGTGTCAATTGGAACGATTAAACTGCCAATTTGTACGATTTAACACGCAGGCCCTGGAGGCAAATGTCGCAGCAGCGCTGCCACTGCCCGAGCAGTGTGACCAATTTTTGTAATTTAACGCACCAAATTGTCGCAAATACTGCGAAAGGGCGCATGAGAGAGACGAAGTCTGGGCACATCAACATTCAGCAGCAATCACTCCAGGTGTCTCACGTGTCACGCCTCTTGGCAGGGACAGGGCGCACAAATGGTAAGTTATTAAGGGACTCTCGTTCGCTTTCGGCTCCCCCTGCCCCCGTCGACTGTTTGTGTGTGAATTGTTAATTGCATTACCGACTTATTGGCTACGACAATTGACTTTTGTTTGTAGCACAAAAAAACCTTTAATTGTGTGTGTGTTTTGTGCACGAAACCACCCTGTGAATGCTGCCCGACGCTTGTCCCTCACCCTTGTGGATCCTGCAATCCTCAGCTCGTTTCGTTTGCAGTTTTATGTTGGGACACGCCTCCAAGCATGAGTTTTTATTATTGTAACACTTTGCAGGCAATTTGCTGCCGGCTGCCGCGTTGCTCTTTTCCTTGCCTTCTGCTTTTGTATTTGAATCTGAATCTGAATTGCGGCAACTGAACAAAGTGCCACACTGTATGCTGGGATGCTGATGCTGAGGCGGATGATGCTGCCAGCTCCTGAAGGGTCGATTTTCGATCGGTTACGTCGACTACAAAATGCGCTTCTAATTTCATACAAATAAAAATTAAGTGAAATTCCGAAAGTAATCAAAATTTCCATGTATCTGTGCACATGCACAGTTTATCCTATATATTGATTTTCCGATGCGGTGCAGCGCATTCACATGTTGCTGGCCCAAGCATTTTGAGCAGTGCATGAAAAACTGAGTCTCATTGGCAAAAGATGTGGCCGAGCGTTGCCTTTGTTGTAAATTTTATTGCCATTAATTATGCGCGGATTTGTGCATGTCGCTGTATGTTAAGCTGTTAAACAGTCATAATGGAGGACGTTAAAAATCACTTTAAAATCATTAAAAGTTTTGAGCAGAAAGGTTGGGATAACCGGAAGGATAATGTCCTTGTGGATTACAGATGCTAAGCTGAGGTTTCTACAAATGCCGCGTATACATATTTTCAATTATCATTACTGTAAACTACCTCATAATGTCCTTACACCCTGAAGTTGGAATATTTGCAAATCCAAAAAAAAAAAAAACAACCAAGGAGAGCAAAAGTTTTGCATTCGCGGCAAACAGGAAATCTGTTAGCACAGTCAACAAAAGGGGGTCATAGCTGAATGCAAGAGCTCATAAATCAAATGGGTAATGCTTGCTGTCATAATTTGTCATGAGGCGTGGCCACGCCCTCCATTTGCCAGTGGCCTCTCTTTAGTGAAATTACTTGAGCCCAGTCTGAGAAGCGCTCTAGCGACACATGTGGCAAGTTCAGCACTAAACCGAAGCAGATTTGTTGGCAAATTTGTTGTGTGTGTGTTGCTGCTGCCCGAGCTTGATGTTATATCAAAGAGTCCGAGGCCGACTCATTATCCGATGCACTTGTCACTGTGTGGCATGCCAACTGCAGAGGTGATCTGAGGAGGGGCATTGGGCAGAAACAGTGAACAGTCAAAACACAAGCGACAACCGACAGCAGACAACAGACAATCAAACGAGTAGCCATCGCAAACCTATGTAAATCGTCTTGTAAATGAAGGGGCCGCCCTGGCAATCGCATTTGCTCGTACTCATATTGTGGCATGCGATCTGTCAATTGACGACAGTCGGTAGCGATATTCAGCCACTTCGCTTCCCTGCGTCGCGTCTCATCGCTGCATCGATCGATCGATCGAGCACCCAAGGCTCGGTCGGTTGCTTGGCTCTGTCACGGTCGCCGTTGAAATTCTTCTGAAAACCGAAAAATGCACTCACGCACCTGAATCCCTAATCAGACGACAATCGATGTCCAGTCGCAAACGCAGTTCCAATCCCAATCTCAGTCCCCCACGACACTCAGGCGGCAATGCATTTGTTTTTTATCTTTTCGTTTTTTTTGTGTGTGCTTCTGTCTTGTGAATTAATTAATTACATATTTATGATTTTATTAATTTCCAAACAAATATGAGTACACGAGTCGTCTGCGGTCTGCTGCGAATGTTCGGTGGCGACTCCGTCTGACTCCAGGCTGGCTCCGGTCTCGACTTCTCCGCCATTCTCCCTGATTTCGTTGCAGCCAGCCATCCATATTCCAATTCCCATGGCTTATGGGCACGTACGATGAGCTCGTAATAATAATGAATGTAAATTGCCTCAATGAACGATTTAATGTCTTAATACATTATTTACAAATGCATTTGCATTATTGTTCGACTGCCGCCGATGCACTTATGCTCTGCCACGCCCCCACTCCCACTGCACGCCCACTTCGCGTCAACTGACAGTTGCACAAACAATTTGAATACAATTATTATTAACTACGGGTGCGCATTTGTTTGTTGTCAACCGAGCAGCAAGAACTAAAGGGCCGACTGCATGTGCCCAGTTTAATAATGCAAAATCAAAAACTATTAGAAAAGAATTTTGTTCGAAACTTGAGAAAATATTCAAATAACTCGCTTTTCACAGCTGAACTGCACGGCTGCACTTCTGACTCAGTTCGCTTTTTGGTCACGCAGACGAAGGGGAAGGCATTTATCAACATTTGTCAGCTATTTCGTGCAAGCTAATTAAATATAAATATATTTATTTTTCGAGGGCTTGGGCAATTTAATTATCATAATTCATACTCGAAATTTTGATAATGATTTTCTCTTTGTCTCCGCACTGCAATGCCGACTGCACTTGGAGCTATTGTCGCTGGTCTGGCATTTTTTATGGGACTGACTTTTTGAAGAAGTCGAGGTGCGATGCATCCCCAATCCCCTTACGTCAACTGAACCAGAAATGCACAAGCAATGACCTATTGTTGTAAGCCTAACAAGATGTTAACATACGGACAACATTTGAAGTCTTGACAAATTTTTTTCATCAATTTTGTGAAAATTTTAAATAAATTTTCTAATTTATCTAAAGTATATAACAGTTCTCAGAATGAAAACTATATATATTGCTTTAAAAAAGACACAGGTCTAAAGTATATACGTCTGTACATCTACCATTAATCAGTCGATTGCGAAGTACAGTAAAATTCGGTTATAGCGAATTACAAAGGACCAACGATTTTACGTCGTTACGCCCTGAAGACGCACTCACCGAAAGGAGTTTGTGTGGGGCTAAGTTTATATGGGGACCTACGAAGTCATCAAGGACTGAGGTTATGAGCAGTCGTTATAACCGGATTCTACTGTAAATTCTGAAAGTTACTCTATACATTTACTATTAGATTTCCTGAATTATAAAATCACTTCCTTGTTTCATTTAAGTTGATCCTCGATCTAATCCTCCTTCATTTTGCATAACTTGGCATGCCCACAATTTATTATTCGGAATCACTTCCGTCGCTGGCCTACCACAGACTGAGGAGAGGCGAGTAGGTCACATGATCATGACCGCATAATAAAGTAAATCTGGTCGTGTGCACGTAGTTCACTAAATCGTTGGGTTGCTTTCGCTGTGTGCGGTCTCTGCTCTGCCCTGAGAGATCGTTTAGGATGAGTTACGAGGCCAAACGTTGAATTTACGTGTCCGCCGAAATGTTTATAGACTGTTGTTGTTGCTTGCTGTGCTTGTTGGCCAAAAGGACACGTGCAGATGTCAGATAATTGATAAAACAGTTTAGATAAGATGAGGAATTGTTGGCCAAGTAATTGATATTCCTCTCGATAGGCTGGCTACCCAACTACTTCACTACCCGGCTACCCGCTGTGCACTGGGCGCAAAAGCAATCAGCAATCAGCAGCTAGGATGTGGCGACTAAAAAACCGACGGACAATTTGTGACACAGCATACGGAAACGGGCAACACCCCCATAGCAATAAAGGCCGCGTGTGAGGGAGATGGCAGCACCACAAGTATGTGAATATCTATGTACATGCATACATACATATATGGTGAGTTGGCAAAAAAAAAACTAGCAAAAATTTGAGCGTAATAAAAAAAGGTTGTTTGCAGCACAAAAAGCGCATCATTGTCATCTCCTGGAGCAGACTTCATTGTAACGCCCACCACACACACACACACATACACACCGCTCGTTGGTCGTTGTCTCAGTCTGTGTCTGTCTGGACGCGCTCTAGTTCCGCCCACAGGCTTCCGGTCACATAAGTGCCGAATTCTCTGCCGGTCTTCGATATTTTTTGCTGTTGTTGTTATAATTTCCACAAGCTGTCGTCGTTGCAAACCGCTAAATGTGCTGAAATGTGCCGGAATGGGTGGCGCATGTCCATAATTACAAAACCACCCACCGAGCGAGCGCCATCGACATCGCCACTGGCCCCTCGGGCCGTAAAAAAGTGATGACGTAGTTTGTGCCACAACTGAATTGTTTGGCAACGCCCACCGCACAGCGGGCGCTCAAATTTTGCGGTAATCATTGCCACGTAAAATAGTTAAGTGCTGCCGGCCGTTTGGGGCTGGACAGCAGCCAAGAGACTCATAAAAAAATGTACAAACAAACAGACAAAACAAACAATCATTCATGATGCAGTAGAGAATTAGAAGTCAATTTTGAAATGCAAACGGCACACGCCATGGCAGCCAGCTCTTGTGAGGCAGCATGGTGCTATCGATAACTGACAGTAAGATTTCTTTCCAATAGATGGCGCTGGAGCTAATTTCAATGAATATATTTCGTATTGCGCGCGTAATTATCTGCGGCAATTTTCTTGAGATGTTTTACAGTGAGCGGATCACTTTGGTTGACCAGCTTGAGTAGTGCACCATCCTTGATTTGCAGCAGTTCGTGCGGAGGTCCAAATTCGATCATTTTGCCCGCATCCATCACCAGAACACTATCATTGTCCATGACCGTGTGAAGCCGATGGGCAATTGTGAGCACCGTGCACTCGGCAAACTTCGTTTGAATTGTCTCCTGTATCAGTTTATCGGTGCTGCAACAGGTCAGAAGGGAAAATGCCACGTCAATTACGTATTTAATTGTAGGTGTTGCCAACACTTACTCGGCATCCACATTGGCCGTCGCCTCGTCCATGATGAGTATTCGATTATTGCGAAGTATTGCGCGAGCCAAGCAAACCAATTGCCTTTGGCCCATGCTGAAGTTGGAGCCACCCTCTTGCATATGGCAGGATAGTCCGCCCTCAAGGCTGCCCACATAATCCTTCAGCTTAACATCCTGCAGAGCTCCCCACAGCGCCTCGTCGCTCTTCTCACTGAACGGATCAAGATTGAAGCGGAGAGTACCCGAGAACAAGACGGATTCTTGTGGAATAATTGAGATGTGACTGCGTAGATCATGAAGGCCCAGCTGATCAATGTTCTGGCCATCGATCTCGATGAGTCCCTCGTTCTCCGCCAGCCGAAACAACGCTTGTATAATGGACGATTTGCCAGCTCCTGTGCGTCCCACGATCCCAATTTTTTCCATGGGCCGCGTCTCCAGATTTAAGCCCTTTAATATCTCGGTGCCACCCGGAGAGTAGCGCATGTGCAGTTCGTTCAATCGCAGATGTCCCTGATGCGGCCATTCGGCAGGCAGATTCAACTGCTTTGGCGTCTCCAGCGCCGGCTCCGATGGTGTTTTGGCATACTCCAAGATGCGTTCCACGCTGGTCATTTTGTTCTCCAACTCGGCAGTCTGTCGCATGCCCCACTGGCACATGAGCACCAGCGTCATGGACTGTGTGATGGCCAGGCCCACATCGCCGCTGTAGAAGGTCTGATGTATGACCAGGAAACTAAAACTCACGGCAAATATGTAGACCACACAAATGAGATCGGTCCAAAAGGAGAATGCGCGATTGGCGCTGGTGTAGAGGAATAGGGCCGACGAATTGATGTTCTGGTGGCCATGGAAGGTATGCTCCAGCTGCGGCATGGCGTCCAGGGCACGTATGGTGGTCAAACCTTGGAAGGTCTGATTGGCATGCGAGTAAACCGGACTGCGAGCTGTCAAGGAGAAGTAAAGAGGGTAACATAAGGATAAGGATAAGGATAAGGATAAGGATTCTTGCCTCACTTACTCAAGCTCTCAATGCGTTTCAGACTGCGGCTGGCGCCGATGTAGAAGGCCCGGCAGAGGTACATGAGTAGCGCCATTATGGCCGCCGGAATGAGCAGCCAATAGTTGGCAATGGCTACAATCACGAGTACAGCAATCACATCCACAAAGAACTGCAATGTACAATCAATGTTGATGGCAAAGGTCGAAATAATTCCCACTTTTGGCTTACCTGCAGTGAGTCCATCATGGCTTGGGGCAGCGCCACATCCACGTTCTCAATGTCGCTGGAGAAGCGATTCAAGACTCGTCCCGAGGGATTTGTGTTGAAGAAGAACATGCGAGCGCGAATGATGCCGCCAAAGAGCAAATTGTGCAGACGGAGAGAGATGCGCAGACACAGCAGGAAGAAGCCAAAGGTGCGCAGCAGGTAAAGAGCCAAGGTGCACACCAGCAGTACCGAGTACCAGGTGACCATGCTGGCACGTGTTGCCTCAAACTCTTCAATGGTGTCGTAGTTGCGATTCTCCTCCAAGGTGGCCCAGCGCGAGATGAAGATGTCCATCAAGGCCTGACAAGCGCGCGCGACCACAAAGAGCACGAGCACCAAGCACACCAAGGTGGGTGCTCCCAGGGCCCGGAAATACTCTTTGTAGGTCTCGTAGCTAACAGCTCCCTGACCTTGTCCCTCGGCAAAGGCGTTCTCTGGTGTTTGCTGCTCACTCGCCGAGGTGGCCGTGTCCTGGAACTGCTTAGAGTTGCGATCCACTTGGCTGAGCACACGCTTCACCTCCTGCTTGTCCGCCTCGATGGCTTCCAGGTCGGGCGCCGCATGCTTCTCGATCACATCCCGCAGCTGGGTGTAGCTGCCGTGCTGTGTAATGCGTCCGGACTCGAGCAGGAGCAAGTGATCCATCTGCTGCAGCAGCTGCACATGATGCGTCACCAGGATGCGCAGCTTGTCGCCCAGAAATCGGTAGAAGCATTTGTCCATCAGCAGCTTACCTACTCGGGAATCAACTGCGGCGAGAGGATCGTCGAACAAGTAGATGTCCGCCTGGCGGTAGACGGCACGCGCCAGACTAATCCTGGCCTTCTGGCCGCCACTCAGGCTTATGCCCCGCTCACCCACCACAGTGGCATCGCCCTGGGGCAGCAGCGAGAGATCGCAGTCCAGCTGGCAGGCGTGCACCACAGCACGATAGCGCTGCTCGTCGTAGGGCTCCACGAAGAGTATGTTGTCCCGTATGCTGGCCTGGAAGATCCAGGGCTCTTGGGGCGCATAGCTCAGCCTGCCATGCAACTCGAGGCGTCCCTGCATCAGCTCCACTTCGCCGAGGATCACATTGAGCAGCGTACTCTTGCCGGAGCCGACTTTGCCCACAATGCCTATCATTAGGTTGGATTGCAGCTCGAAGCTGATGTTGTCCACATGCACACGACGCTGCTGCTGTGCTCTGGGCTTGTCCCAGCTGGCGCTGACCTGGCTGAGGATGAGTCCCTTTGTAGCACTCTCCAGGCAGTGCACCCGTCCCGCTTGCACTTGTTTCTCCGGCTTGAGGATATCCAGCTGCAAGGTGGGATTGTCGTGGCAACTGGCGCACTCTTTGCCAGAGGGAATTTCGGTTTGCTGCAGGAAATCCACCACACGTCTGGCGCTGACCACAGTCTGGGCCCAGGTGGTGATGGCCATGGGCCAGAAGTGCAGCAGGGAGTCGTTCAACAGGCTGTAGTACGAGGAAAGGATGAAGACCTTCTGGGCAGTGACCACGTCCCCCGTATAGACGTAAGCGATGAGGCTGAGGAAGAGCGACACCTTCGAAATCATGTTAGTGCACTGCAGCGCCGCATAGATGCTCATGGAGCCCCTTATGGCTCGTACTTCGCTCTGGCGCACAGCGGCAATCAGCTTGGCAAAGGACTGCTCCCAGGCATACATCTTGATCACCTGTATGGCACTGATGATTTCGTTCATCAGCTTGACACGTTCATCCCGATGTGTCGCTGACCTTGTGCGGAACTGTGTCGCCGCTTTGGCCGCCCAGGCCTGCAGTGGAATAAGAAGCAAAATGAAAGCGATGCCGATGAGGGCTGTCCAGCCGATCTCTGTGTACATTATGTAGCCAAAGATGCACGCCTCCACAGGGCCCTTCCACAGGTCGTGAAAGAAATAGAAGGTCAGATCGAACTGCGGCAGATCAATCGACATCACAGATATGGCCTGGGCGCCCAATCCTTCACCAGCGTTCATGGCTGCCCGCAGACACTTGCGATAGATCAGTCCGGCGCAGGCGAGCCGTATCCTTGTGCCCACGGCGAACACGTAAAACATGAAGGGATGGAACACCAATGAGTTGACCAGCGAGCACAGCACTATGCCCATGGCATACAAGTAAGCGCTCCCCTTGCTGATGGTTGTCTGTCCCTCGGCAAAGTACGAGATCAAGCCACCCAAGAATATGGGTTGAAAGGCGCTGTGGGAGAGAAGTGGTGAGTGTCACATGGAGTAGCAATCAATTGCTACTCACTGTATCGCGATTTCCAAGGCGGAGTAGAGAACACAGATGGGCACAAACTGGCAGCCATAGAAGCTGAAGATTAAATGCAGCAAGCTAGGCTGCTTGCGCTGAGATTCACGTGTCCAAGGCTGCTGCAAATCCTCCGTCAGCTGCTCGCTGTCGAAGCTGGGCAGATGAGCACAGAGATCGTTCTCGGACAGTTCTTCGCGACGTCCTTTGCGAAACACATGACGCATCCAACTAAAGAAAGAGAGCAAGTGTTGATTTGATTTCGAACGTATCTTATCATACGAGCTTTAGATTGACGTATCCAATAGATTTAAATGGAGCCGTGCCGTTTTTCAGGCATGCATATGGACAGTTATCACTCGAAAAATAGTTTATAACTGCCCTCTATCAATGCATTGATCTGACTGACCACTTTATCTAGACAGGCAGACGACGCGCGCAACTTAGGTGAGCTTTAACAATCACTCGATCGATATGGAAACTCACACGAAAAACCACTTTGATAGAATGTTTGCCTCCAGAAAGGGATTCGTTTTGCGTTTTATGCTTATATTGGCATGGGTATTCATTCTGTCTCCATTCACAAACTTTTACTGCCCGCGTCGGCTGATAATTCTATAATGAATCGCGCTGTTCCAGGTCTGTTGCTTTTAAACAATTGCCCAGGTTTCGGTTTGTGGAGTAGAACATAGCGCTCTTTTTGCACTTGGCACATTAAATGACTGATTAAAATGAAAATGGCCAATGAACGTGTGCTCAAGTTGTTGACTAATACGTAATCAATAGGCCATATTAACAAGCAATTCGTCGGCCATTGGTTGATGCCATACATTGCAGATTGCATTTCTCATTTTGTGGTAGGCTAAGTTCAATAAATCTTTGGGATTTCAGAGTAAGACACAGAATTAGAGGGGTTAGTCTAAGCTGCTTGGATATCAGATAGCTAGATAACTTATTCTTGGTGTTTCAAGAGCATCGCCCTAAGCAGTTCGAGGTTGCGGAAGTCTTATCTTATAGTTCGTCTAGCGTCGTCACAGATAACTACTTGTGTACAATTAATGATAACAATTGATTTGTGTTTGTATTAATCGTTAACATTTAAAATTGATACATGAAACGGGCACAGCCAGTGAACAAGGCAATAAATACAATCAAGCATTTGGAATGCAATAAATGGGTAAATAAATAGACAAAAAACACACGTGAAATTATAATAATGACCTAGGGCTTAGCGCATAGCTTTAGCTTTGCATACATAAATAGATTCTAAGGCAAGTTGTGCAGTTCATGCAATGAGTAGAGCTCGTTTGTGCGATCGTAAGCTGAGCGCATCTGCTGCAACATCTCCGGCAGCAGTTGCAGGGCTCGTGCAATATCCACATTGTTGCAGACACGTCGCAGGAGATCGCCACGCGTGGGAATCGTATACATGGCCACCTGGGCACCCTTGCGTATGAGAAACGGATGATGCTTGGCCAGCGTATCATTATAGGCAGCTTTGCAGACAGTGTGCGCTTTCTCATCATCTGCTACACTCTGCAGTCGATTCAGAAACTCGTAGACAAACTCTGCAATAACGCCAAACGTTGAGATAACAATGACAATCTAATCTAAGCAAATGGTGCAACCAACCCAGACCACGATGTAGTCGTAACAAGGTACGACTGCCAGACACGTAGCCCTTCTGCAGCAGCAGACTTCCATCCTTCTCAAATAGCAACATCGTTTTGATGGTATCAAAGTGTTTCAGCTCCTCGACATCGTTCTTGCGAAACTCGTACAATATGTCCAATTTGTTGCGCACATCGCTGCTCACAAAGGTAAATACGCTGCCCATTAGCAGGAAGAACCTGCAAGAACACGGTTGCAATTAATTATCATGAAAAACTCTGCGCACTGCACTTACTTCATGATTTCCTCATACGCCTCCAGATAGTCGTCCATGCGAACGTCGTCCTCAGCGATAAGACTTCTTTCAAATATTTTCGTCACCTGCTCAATATCAAAGCAGTCCTCAGCAGCAGCCGCATCGCTGTTGCTAGCTGACATTGTTAATAATTTTTGTTTTGGTAATTTCCACTAAGTGCTCTCTGTTGGGTGGTGGTGGTCCTACTTTTGTCCACGACGAATATTGTTTGTTCAATAGGTGGCAGCCTAGTTATCGATTAATCGACATACCAATATGGCGGTAGCTAAACAATTGTGTAGTATCGATAGTCGGCTATCAAGCAAGAAATAAATTTTAAAACTACAGCATGGAATCGGAAACAACGCTCAAGACTCCATTAACTGCGGCACAACTTGAAAGAATACTAAATGAGATTCCCGTTGCATATGTGAAGCCAACAGCTTCCCAATGCTGCACAGCAATTCGCCCTGCTTTTCAGAAACTTGGTGTTCTGGTAGACTTGGATGAGATTACAGCAGCTGCCACCGAATCAAAGGATAAAAAGCAAAATCTTGGCAAAATCAAAGTGAATGCAAAGACGGCACAGTCACAGTCCTTCAATTGCATCCAGTGTCGACGCCAATTGCCCACGGCACACCTGTTGGATCTACACATCACAGAGCAGCATGATCTGTATTTCGCAGCGAGCGTCGAGCGAGGTGACAAGCCCATGTTTGACTGCTACATCGAGGAGTGCACATCCAAATTCTCGGGTCCAAAGGAACGCAAGGATCATTGCATTTCGGTGCACAAGTTCCCGACCAACTATCGTTTTGACCAGGCAAAGGCTCCGAAAAACAAGAGTCAGAAGCACCAGCCTGCCGAAGACTCAATGGAGGTGGACGGTGGTCAATTGCCCTACATCAAGGCTTTTAGTTTTGGGCATTTAACACAGCGCACCTTTAACACACGCAAGGAGTCTGGTGCTGGAAGAGCATTACTCGATGTCCAGGCAATGAAAGACGCGCTTGAAGAGATGAACTAATTTTAGGATACCATTTTATTACATTTACTCGAATGCCGTTTTCTATATGATAGATGAATTAATTTATTTGTGGAAACCTTAGGGATCATTTGGTTTTGATGCTCGACCTGAAATTGGAAATAAATAAATGTTGAATTGTTTATATACGAATTTGTTGTTTACTCACTTTCCGGTGTTAGCATTAATGTAATGATAGGCGACAACGAGCAGGAACAGAAATACACCCAACACGTTCGAGAAAATTGCCAATTGGACGTCGGTAATCATTTTGGAGCGTCTAAGTTTCAATAAAACATGATAATTGTTAGAATTTTTTCCATGGGCGTTCGTGACACGTCATGCGTTAAGAATTTACTGCTTAACGCTTATTTTTCTTGCAATTTCAATGTTAACTTAATTACATATCATAGAGGGTGCTATTATTTAAGGGAATTCAGTTTGAAAATCACAGATTTTATGGACAAATTTACCTTTTTTATTAAGCAAATACAAGCCGGCTTGTTGTGTATTTAATAGAGATATATTGACGGCACTAACTATCGATACATCGATAAATTCGAAATTTATTTAAACATCGATTTTTTGGTTATGCTATAACTAGATGTGTTTTGAAGCCAAAAAAAATAAATTAATATATTATTGAATAATTTGTATTCTTATCAATGAGATCCAAATTTTTTAATTTAAAATGAGAGCTTTCATACAGGTGAGTGAATCGGGGTGTGACCATGCACAAAAATTTTAAAATATACCTATTAAGGCCGATAAGATGTACTAAAATTCATATGCCCCGATAATAGCAACTGGCTGCATTGCTACAGAGATTTCGATAAATTTGCCAAACGCTTCAGTGTTTTTCCAAAAATCTAGACGCAGTCTTGAAAATATATTTGTTGATAATGAAGTGTCTTTTATTCAATGTTCAGATTTCCTATACATATTTTTTTCGAAACAATGCGATATAAAACACTTTTTTCATGGTACTTCTTTTACACCGTTTACTGTCTCACTATGTTCTCATGTGAATTAAATAATTATGTTCTTATGTTTGCTTTAAAATATTTATGTTTCTCAACATCAATATATTTAAGAATTATTCTGTATTATCGTTTACTAAGTCGATAGATAAATGTTGAATGGAGCATTGGATTTCAGTGCTAGAAACGTCACAGAAAAAAATAATAAGAATTATTTAAAATAATATAGATTTTTGAATAAATGTTTTTTTCAATTTCAGCCATAACTGTGCTGTTTGTTAAACTTTTTATACGTTCATAGTATCATTATTATGCAGCCCTTTGTAGCATACATCAAACTGTTGAGTTGAGTTTAGTGATTAACCATTATTTAAAACCCCCATTTTATTGTTGTTTAATTATAATAAATAGACACAACCAGTTATAATGTTAATTATTCTAATTATTGCAAACTGTTAAATGTAAAAGGTATAAATGTATTTCACATATAATCCATATAAATATTCATTTATAACAATATATTAAGAAGTATTCTCAATTGATTTAACAATTTAATTAATTAAATTGACTTTTTAAAATTAAATTATAACTTATAAATGTAACTAAAATAATCATTTAACATAATACTTATTGTCGATAAGACTGATTTAGCTAGTCAAATCGTGTATATTTTTAAGGTCACTTTAGTGAGTTTATAGTCATCAGTATTAAGTAAATAATATTGCGGTGATGCAATTTTAAATATATTTTAAATTATGTGTATTATTATAATTTTACAATTAATATGCTAAATAATTAAAATGTTATCAAGCAATATCTTGTTAACCTATAATTAACTATAAATTTAACGTAAGCTTCGCTTTGATTTAAACAACTGTTTTGAAAGATCCCTGTTTGCCTTATAAATCATGGAATTTGTGATCTAAACAACTACTTAAACGGTAATTCCAATTAACTGTGGGCTAATTCGTTGTTACAACAACCGTTGACTGTGTTTGACTCACGTCCTGCGAACTCCGAGGCAAATATGGCTTCGTACGGGTCTCTCGGGGGAACAAATCGGATACGCAATTTGCCTGCAAATTAAGCGAAAATAACGAAAAGTTTTAGTCGAATTAAGAAATAAAAATGAAAATGGTTTCGAATAAGAATTGCCCCTAAAAGTATGATATTGTTTTTGGAAATTCTTGTGGAGGAGTAAAAAGCAAGTGAGGAAGAAATGTTCTGATCAAAGCTTTGATTCTTTCTTCTTACGCCCCAATTAGTTGATGCATCTTCCACTCTATTTTAAGCATTAAAACTAATGAAGCCACAAATGTAGCCTGCAGTAGGTGATTTGTGTTGCAGTTGCGTGCCAGTTGCAACTTGACTAGACTAGAACATGCGACCAAGTGGCACGATTGTTAATTTGTAACTCAGGGCTGGTGTAGACTTAAGAGAAACGCCATGTTGTGAATGTCATTGATGCAAATATGTTACTTTAATAGCTAAACTTGAGTTGACTTTACAATCTCAGGGTTGAAGAAGCAGTAAAATCTTTGTTTAAGTCGCTGCTTTAGTCTTTGATTCTTGGCATGTATAATCACTGAGTCTTGCCATCTTTGGTGGGCCAAACGGTTTCAAAGTTGAACCAATTTTTGGGCAAAAAGTAGCTCTAGAAAGATGATCAATTGATGTAAATGTGACTAAAGCAATCAGCAATGGATGTAGAATTGCGATTAAAGTAGAATTTTAAACTCTCAGTAAACTTACCACAACCAAAGCGCAGGTAGCACCAATTGTTGAGCCGGCCAGCACATCAGACCAATGATGCTTGTAGTCAGAGATGCGGCTGAGTGCCGTGTACCAGGCGATCATAATGAATAGGAACTGCAGAAAATGACGCAACAGCTTCCAGGTGTTCCAAGTCATGCGAGACTGCAGATACAGCTGCAAGTTTGCAAAAGATTGTCAATGTAGTCAGTGCGACTTGCAACAGTTAAGCTATTAAAAAATCGACTTACCGCCACATAGACCATGGTGTAGAAGGTAAAACTGGAGTGGCCACTGGGGAACGAGAGTCTCATCTCCTTCAGCATGCGTGCTGTTGAGCCAGCTCCTATACACTTGAAATCCGTTATGTAAGTGCCAAAGTTGCTTGGGTCCGAGCAGTTTGTGCCATCTGGCATGACCGGCTGACACACCTGCAGATCAGATCAGACGCAAACAAAGTATGCTGTTATTGACCTATTCAACATAAGCTGATCGACTACTGAAGTTGTCGGGAAAGCAGCATAGTTCCCCCTTTCGATCTGCGCAACATGTGCTACAAATTTGCAAAACTGCTACGCATTTTATGCTCATTTTAGCGCGCTGTTGCCGCGCTTCACCAAACAATAGGGCGGCTCTGTGCGCCACTCCATCCGAGGGGGAATCTTAACAAGCACAACAAGCAGCCTCATAGGTCGCTGCGTCTTTTGGAGTAGTTGCCAACCATAGGGCTAGCGGGTATGCGAGTGTTGCGCAACAAGTTATATGGCAAAACTAAAAAGGTACTATATTGCTAATATTATTTCTATTTAATTGCAGCACTTCTTCGAGCAGCTCTCGCAGGCACAACAGCCTGACAAACCGTCAGAATGATTTAAATAACAATAAATAAATGAAAATGACAACATAAGTAAGAAACCAGCAGCAGAGTGTGCGCGACTAGAAGATACCCGTTACACGTTCAATTTCTGAGCGTTATCTCATTACGATAATTACTACGTATTGAAAAGTTCTTTAGCCAGCGAATATATCTGCATTATGGGGTCGCATTCATTTTGCGTTGATTGTATTTTAATAAACCCTTCTATCCGATAGACGCGAGGGTATACGAATTGTCATTCGGAGCGACAATAAACTCGAAATGGCTATAAAGCCCGCTCGACTGCGCCTGTCAAACCGCGAATCGGATGCATTTATTAATAGGCCTTGGCTTTAGCTTGCCTGACGTCGTGTGTGTCGCTGTCGATGTCAGTGTTGCATTTGCAGAGACAGAGACTTGCATATGTTGCACATGTTGCATATTAAAATTAATTGGCAATGTCATGTCTAACGGTAAGCCCATCATTTGCTTTGCTTTCATTTCCAGTTCTCCTGTTCTCTGCTCTTATTGAGATTTAATTACATACAACAGATAGCTGCAGACTTACCTTCAGGAAATGCGGACGCAGTCGTCCAATCGAATACTTGGCAATATCCGTTGTCATCTGACTGATGGCGGCTCCAAAGGCGAATGCGCCCATCTTCTTATAGCACTCCACGAGCCATTCGGGAATCCGATATCCCTGGTAAATATATCGACGAGATGCGCCCGACGCGTTCAGATCTTTATCCTGTGAACGCAGTATTTCCACGATAAGCATCTGTTGAAGAGTTCAAGAAAACTGAAATTAGGAAGTGCACATTTGCATTTCACACCTCGAGGCAAGTTTATTTTTCCGATGAACAGCAGCGCATTTAACGAGCAAAAGGTAAGCAAATGCTTGAAGTTGGCTTGGGCGCAGCATACCCTGTAATTCTCAGGAATTAGGGGCACGGATTTACGAGCCACATGTTGCTCAGGCACTGCGCACAATTCCCGCATCTGGCCAGCAGAGCAACCAGACCAGATGACTCGTGTCATTGCGTCACGAGCACCACATTAAGAGCGTTGTTGTTTTCAAATGTTTATCAACAATTTGTGAACTTGAAATGATTGTGCAATTGCTTGCGCATGCTGTCTCTGGGGAGTTGTAATGTGGGAGATGCCAACTGACAGATGCTTGACATGCTTTTGCCTGGGTGGCCACTTGGGAGCTGCTCCATCAGCCATCAGCCATCAGCCTTCAACTCCACCCACAAAAGCCCGCAGCTCATAACGAAAGCAATTCAATTCAATTGGCTGCAATTCAATCGCATTCAATTCAACGCAATTTTATTGCCCAAAAATGTCAATTACTTCGATACTTACAACACCCACTGGAATAACCAGTCCAATGAAGTAGAGCATCCAGTTCTTCACGGTGGACTCCTTGAAGGGATGCATCAGCGATTCATCGTCACAGAAGAAGCCTCTCTCGTAGGCAGTTCCCATCAGAAAGAATAAAAGTATGGGAAGGCCGGCTAAAAGTGGAAAACAGGAACAAAGGAGATTATTAATAAAAGTTGTTTAAGTAGAAAATCAGCTTAAAACACTCAAAAGAGTTATTGTGATCCCAGTTTATCGCATTTGAAAAGTAAAAGGCACTTTTCCCGGCAACACAAAGAATAATTGTAATGTTTTCAATATTCTGTAGTTGTAGCAGCGACGATTTATCAATATTTCATTAGTAGGTCATTGGGACTAGCGTGGAGCATTATGTGGCATTATCATTGATTTCTCCCCTCTAACAAACACCAAAAATTGGTATAAATGACACTGTTGACTTACGATATGTCTAAGCTATTGATAAGATTACGCTATGCAGACGGATTGTCGTCGAACGTGTGCGGCGTTGAAAACACTGAGAGTGGAGTGTGGAAGGAGTTGGAGGCACAGTCAAATGAAGCATGCCTCCAACTATTTTGGGCACGGCAGCTGCACACAGTACTCGTGCAGAGTGTAGATAGGAGGAGCGAGGGGCGGGAAGGAGGGGCAAGTAATGTCTCGGACCTCTCGGCAAGAAAAGTCACTATACTCTCTCAACGCTCAACGCTGTCTAATTAAAAATGCAATGCCATTAATAATAAGAACTACGGGGCATACAAATTGGAGTCGGACGAATGCTAGACAAATGGGCATGTGCAGCGCGTCTTTTGATCGATTGATTGATTAATCAAATGCTGCAACCCTGCCTCATCAATCAAACAGTTGCAACTGCAAATGGCCATCGAAAGTGTCACTGACACTTGAAATATGTTTGTTTTCCAAACAGACCACGGCTTGCAACGCCATGCTGACGAGTGCGTTGCAAGTTGCAAGTGCGAGTATCTAATTAAAAGTGCATTAAGTTGCAATGTCATTACGGCCAGGTCGGGGTTCCAGTTACAGTTTCAGTTTGCCTAATTGCTATTGCAATCGCGCGTAGTACCTGCCCAAGAGATGCGATGCGATGCGATGCCTGGCGATTTGCCGGTCAACGATGCGTTTGAATTTAGAAAGTCGGAGGCCTTGAAGCACTATCGTTAGCAAGCAGCATTGCGAGGCGAGGGCAGGAACCGAAGGGCTGCGACTCATTAAATGGATGCTATCTTTGAAATTAAATGCTGAAAGTTTTCTTGCAACTGAGTCATGAGCAGTAGTTGACTGTATAAGCTAAGTATCTCTATGCAGCGAAGCAACTGGCAGATGCTCCTAGAAGATCTAGAAATGCTGCAAATCTACTTCCGAGTAACTATCTAATTTCCTCAGACCCAACAGATTTTGTGTGAATTGAACGCTCTCTTTAAATATAAATATAGAGACACAGCTGATTATTTAATTATAAGCTGTAGATATCAATAGCATTTGCGGGTAATTGTGCAATGTGACCCAAGTATCTGTTGAGCATAAAAGTATCTTAGAAAAACACTTTACACACTTCCGAGTTATTTATCTCAATCACATTGCATATCTCAGACATAGTAGTGAGTATAACTGCGACCCTGAGTACAAGTGGTTGCCACATTCCGGAATCAGAGCATTTGAAGTGCCTTGGTGACGCGACGAAGTTCCTACTGCACTTGAGGCAGACAGACTTGAGATCTTTAGCAATCGATGCGGAGCACTGGTAACAAACTTTCACAATTACCAAATAAAAGGGACATACAGAGAGCTGGGCGACATGGGAATTGAGAAATTGGAAAAAGCAAATGCGTCTATTCTTTGCAATGTGGCAGCTGCAATGGGAAACAGGTTCGATCGCCCCAAAGAGCATCTTAACTACTCGTATCTGTGTGCTGAGCTGGGAAAGTAGGAGCCATTGTTGCAAAGATTAGCGTCATATTACAAACAGCAAGTGGTCTTTGTATGCGGGCGACTAATCCTGCCAACAAAAAAACGGTAGCTCCTATCTATAGCATCTCTCCCTCGACCGATGGGATCGCTGTCCTCTAGTTGGTGGTTAGTTTTATGACTTTTTGTTGTTTCGAAAACGAAAGTATCTATTGGTTTTTAAAGAGCACAGTGCCCGAACCCAGACTGGCAATAAAAAGTGATGCTAGATTGGAGCTCATAAGCCGATATTAACTAGCTGCAGCTGAAAAATCTAGATTGTAAATTGCGTTTTGTAGGGTGCCATTGAAATTATAGCATGCGGGTGAGTGCGTGTGTTTTAGCGCTAGTCGAGTTCGAAAAGAGGTTTTGGGGCTGGGGATCCACCTGGGGCGGAAGTGGTTCATTTAAAGGCAGCGAGAGTCACCGAAAAATGTCGCATTTTGATATCATTGAAATGGGTTTGCGTCCATTTGGTGTCAAGTTCGTTTCAATAATACTTTAAGCGACGCCGCGGCGATGCAATAGAACAGAATGGAAAGATGCCCCCACTTTAAATAAACAAATTTGTTTGATAAACAAAGAGGTAAATGCTTTGTCTCGAGGACGCAAGAGCTCCCATCCCCCCTTACGCCTTAGGCACTTTTCCAGTTGAGGCACAAAGGAAAGCCGCTGTTGCCACCGGCCTACGCCACACTCCAAAACTTCACTTCTCTGCCCATACCTATAACTGTATCTGAATCTGGAGCTGCAACTGCAATCCGTATCTCTGGGATGCTGGTTTTGGATTGAGGCGCACACTTTCAAGTAATTTGTTTATATTTACAAACACTTTGTGGGCCACACAAACAATGCGAGCGGCTCGTTAGAAACATGCAAGTATCTTTATCTCGAAGTCTTTACCTTAGACGCAATGTGCAACAATAAGCTGCAACTACGAGTATGTAAATGGAAAATCTGATCTCATAGTTTGCTCTGCAGGGCAAGATGAACTGCAACGTCGGCTAATTAAAAGCGACGACCGTCTGGCAGTTAAATTCTAACAGCATTAATTAAACAAGACGGAAGTTAAATTAAAGACAATTAATGCCAAAGATTTGCACTCTCAACCTCTGGCTTCAAGCTGCAGACTCCAGACTCCGTCAACTCATCAACAGTGGTCAATCTACGGCCAGCAGTCTTCAATCTTTCAGCTCGAAGTATGAGTATGAGTGACGGGCATTAAATTGATTCAGCAAAACAAAGGACACAGCTAACTGGAGCAAGAAACATTCCTTTCACATAACGAGGAAGGCAGGTTTAGAAATCTGGATGCAACAATAGCCCCAGATAGACCGACTCTTTGGGAGGCGACACATTAATTGCAATGTGCAATGCACATGTGCCTCAGTACCAGGAATTCCCAGAGACCGAGACACCGCAAAGGTGTCTGCCCCGATCGCTGTTGGTGTCACACAGGTAGACATCGCACAGCCACAACGCACCCTATAAGTCATGACGGGGCACGTCGAAGCTGAAGACGAACGAGGCATAGCCGATAGCTCACAATCAGACACAGTTTGAACTTGCCAGGTAATTACACATTTCCGAGACATTTCGAAATTGTAGCGGGAAACAAGAGCATGTAGTGGGGTGGACTAGCAAATACCCTAGCGCAGATAAGTTCATATATGTATATACTATACTATAATACTATATATGTTTGTGACGAAATTTTAAGGATAGTAAGAAAACTGTTGAATACTTAAATTCCGTATGAATTAATACCATTTTAATACACCCTACACTGAGGTAACTTAAGGTATAAAGATGAGAGTCATCAATTGCCTGCGGACTCCTGTATGTGCCTCCTCGCTGTACGTGTTTGTTATTGTGCCCGTTTCGGGTAGAAAATAAACAAAAGTAATGAAAGAAACAATTGTAAAATGACAAGAAACCAAATGCGTTACATAAATATTTCTTTTTCTACTTCTAGTAGTTGTTGCTTGTGCGCATCGTGAATTCAACTCCACCCACACTCACGCATAATAAATTATTGAAGTGCGTGCACTTTTTCCATCTTTTATGAGTTTAATGACTCCACGAAGTCCCCACCGAAAACTTGAAGTCAGATTTTTCAGCTCGTTCGCATTCAATTAACATCAGACACAAGTTGAGTTCGGATTGACTCAGCCTAACTCAGAACAAGTCCTATAGTTAGGTAGGTGCCACTGACAAACCCCTCCGGTCTTCTTGAAATTCTTGTGCAGATACCACAGTCGAGTGAGTGCTTCAATATCTTGGTATATATCACTCTATCAGCGACTTGTGTCAGAACTAATTTCCACACAAATTAGTCGGCAACAGCAGACACAACAGAAGTCCATCAGATCGACGAAACAGAAATGCCACAACAATTTTAATAGGTGTTCGTTACACTCTTAAAAGGCCTCACACATGAATCTGGATCTGTATCTCAAGCAGTATTCCTATTTTCCTACAAATTTAAACTAATTGGAATTTATTTGGAAAGAACATTTTGTGTTTTTACATATTTGATTAAGTGTGCAGCTGATAGAAGTTTTGTATTTCCATTCGTTGGGGACTTTAATTTATGCAGAGACCCATTTATAGATGGGGTAATTTCACTTTCATTGGGGCTAACAAATCGATATAGCTTTTTGATAGAGACTGTATTATCAGTCCGTCATCAAATATGCAAGACGCATTTATGTAAGGCCATTTCAATGACATAAAATACATGCATACATACATATACATATATATACATATATAATTTAAGGTCACTTGAGTTTAAAGTCGAAGTGCGATTATTAGTGCTATAAGAACAATCTGCATGGTTATAAAATCTTGAATTTAAGAGCAAGTGAAAGTCGTAAACTTTTTTTTTTTTTTTTTTAATAACCGAATCGATACCTTATCGGCAAGATCTTTGCGATCTTGCAATCTTCACTTCAGAGCAAATTTACTTGCACTAATAAACTACAATTGGGGCATTGTATAAAAGACCGGCATGTTGTTAGATGATTACATTTATGGCAAATTTGATAAGCACCCGCAGTTTCACAGGCTGATTCATCAAGGATTTAAGTTTACGGAGATTACGCACAGCGAAAGCTTGGGGTTTGACCTAACAATCAAGTGAGTCAACCTTTAAGTTGCCTCTTACCTGATCCCAATCTACAGTTATTTATGTGAAGACAGAAGTGTGGGTAAGTCGATGAGATTGACAGTGTGTGAGTGCGGCAGCTGGAACCCAAGTAAAACGACTAGCGTGACATTCAGGTAACCACGCAGCTATTGCTTACGATTGAAAACTTAAACGTAGTAACATTTTAAATAAGCACTGCAGTAAATTAAGCTTTAGCTCAAAAGCTACAGATATGGCGATGTTCTTCGCCTTAGACAAAATGTGTTGTTGTCAATACGAGTGTTTCAGTTGTTAATTGACCAGACGTATATAGAAACAGGTAACGCATATTGACTTGATGGAGTGACTCACTTTTTGGGAGAGCATTGCGAGTTAACAATGGGATTGAAAAGCAACCCGACTGGGTGTAGCAAGTTAAAACATGCGATCCGGTTCGACAGTTATAGAATATATATAGAAATGTCAGGGACTTATACTTAAATATCATATTTTGATAACGAGTGAAACCCGATTCTCCCCAATATATTTCAATAAATTGCCGAATACAGGGTGTGTTCGTGTGCCTTTTGGGTGACACAGTTTAGCCACTGTTGAAACTGAAAAGTAAATAAAGTGCAATGCTAATATTGACTTGAAGCGCAGGTAAGATAAACGAAAGAATAATGGAAATTTAAGGCGGCGTCAGCTTTTAGGTTTGGTCAACAGGAAATTGCTTATGCGGGAGTCCCATATATCTAGTTATTGTAACACCAGCATGCACATAATGTTTGTTATTTAGGTAATACCAAAATTAATTAAGCTATTTAGAATTGCTCATATGTACGTTGATAACAATATTGTTTTTGAATATGATTAATAACCCTGCGGCTGCTAGCAACAAATCGCGCGAAGACTGATAAATTCCGTTCGAATTTGCGATTATCAAATTTTAACTCGTTGTAGCTGAGTGCGTTCAGCTGTTTGAGAGCGCCACGCTGAGAGAGAGCAAAGCGCAAGAGAGCGTAAAGCTTCATTGAGAGCGCGCGCTACGCTATTGTACGCACACAGATGTCGAAAATTACATAAAATGCACCAACACAAAACAAACATTGCAACAACAAATAAGCGGCAGGCGTTGTACACAACCACACCGAAACTTATAAATGTGTCTTTTGAGCGTATTATTCTTAGTATGCACATTTAAATTACAATTACAGTTGCAAGCTGCACTTACCACATAGCAATATCAAAATATCGAATCCCACACGGAATAAAATTCGTCTATTTGTGTCCATGTCTATAGTTTGTTGTTTTTGCTGCTGCTGCTGAGCTTGTCGAGCTTGCTGGTTGTTGTCGTTGTGCAGACGCTCTCCAACGTGGGAATTGGTCAAGTTGTGAGGATGATTACTGTTGCTGCTGGGTATATCCAACGCAGTCTGTCCAGTGTTTAAGTTGCTTCTGTCGACGTGGTTGTTGTTCGTAGCCACGTTAGTGCCTGAATTCGCACTTGACTGACTGTCTGGTCGACGCAGCGGTGTTGTCTCGCTCGCTGACGATTCGTTACTCATTTCCAATATGTTTTCGTGCTTTTAGGTGAGTTTAAACGATGCAAAAGCTTAAGAAAAGCTTTTTCACTCTCTCTCTCTCACGCTTTGGCTCTCACTTAGTCGGATGCCCACTTGGCAATGAACTTGGGCTTAAGCTTTCGGAGCGACCAGCAAATCAGATTGCTCTGTTCACCTTTTCTCTCTTGTTTTTATGTTGAGTTTAAGATTTGAAGTTTGAAATACGTCACTCCTGAAAAGGTTCAGTAAATTACAATAAGATCAAAAAATGTATTTTCAAAAAATGTTGATTAATGCGGCGGGTGAGTAACGCTGCGGATTCCCTAATGATAAAACGAAAAAAAGACATCCACGACGACTTCACTTGGAAGTCCTCAAAATGTGATTCACTCACACATCGTTTATCATAACGTCGATTTATGCCGATTTCCGGAATGCAAAGAATTTCAACATTGGCTAGCCAATAGAAGACTTATTTTCCTTTCGATTATCGGTTAAGTATTCCTTCAATTTCAAGGCTTGTTTGATTATAACTGAGTTGCATTTGCGGAACACAACCTATCATTCTTCGAAGTTGGCTTGGCTAGGTTCTTGGCCGTGGCTCTGCTATAATTTTATGCAATTTCGTTAACTCGTTTGACCATAAAGGGGCGTCGTAATAAGCAGCCACGACGAAGCTTATTGAAGTGATCCAAGATTTGCAGAAGAACAATCCTCGTGAGTAGCATGGATGACTGACTACTTGAACTACGAGTGCAGGCGTGTGTGCAGGAATGCTCGGCAAATACTACAGCCTATTTGGGATGACTAATTGGTCTGGATGACAGAGGTAGAGTTGTTGACGGTCTGCCCAAGTTTGGTGTCATTGCCTCCATTGTGTAAGGATCAGCTCGTTGAATCAAACTTGGCAGTCAGGGCGGAGTTGCAATCACCCCAGCGCTGTACATTTCATCTGACAAGACCTATTTATAGATGGCAAAACTAGATTCGCAAACCGACAGTGTTGTCGCGTGCTCCATTTTCTAGATATTCTTTCTAAAATTAGCGGAGGTTTTTTCTTCTACGTGACTAGATATTTATTACCATAAACAATTTTTAATTTATTTAGATTGGCTAACTTTTATTATAGAAAGATTCATTACATTGCTCAATTTCAATATGCAGAAGTTTACAAACTGATTTTTTCATTATTTATTTCCGACAAATAGTTGGCAACATTGTTAGGTGTCTGGTTTGTTGACCAACGTTTTTAACTAGATCCTTACTCGCAGTGCTAATCACTTCGCCTGTCTGTTGCATTGCCGATGATCAATTCCCTCTTGGGGAGTGTTGTAGATGTTGTAATGACACAGCATTGAATTAATTAAAAGCCGAACAAATACTTGTTCGATTGTATCTTAATGGATGTGCTGTCACATTGCATACAACGAGTCTTTATTTTCTTAATTGCTTAGAAGCCGGTTACTTTCAAATGGGGACGCAATAAAGCCAAACCTTTGAAATCGCTTTGATTCATCAGCCACAATAACCAAATACTAGGTACTTGCTGTTTGTTATGACTAACTTATCGATCAATTTTGTCTACTTATCTTATCGTGCGTAATGTTTATAGTACAGTGGTTATTCGGAAATTACGAATTTAAATTTTTCAGAAAATAACATTAATCTAAATTAAAAGAGTTTCTTCAATGTAGAATATTATTGAAATGTATCTCTCGCTAATTGCATATTTAGTTCGAAGAATGAACGCAGCGATAAATTAGTTTATCTCTAGAACTAAAACAACATGAGTCTCGTATTTAACAACGCTAACGATTAAGACCACAAACAAATATCCAAACTAAGTAATGACATAATTGTTATCAGTGTAACTTGGAAGTGAATTATATTATGTCTGTTCACGGCTCACGATTATTCATACGAATTTCGCATGAAAATTAAATGTGAAATCCTCCACAGGTTGACTTTCTGTTAAACGGATGTTAATAAGCTCTGCGCTCTCTTTGCATAAGTGTCAAGTTCAAGCTTCAGACACAATCGAGAAGGACACTCTCTTTCTCTCTGAATGCGCTTAAATGCAATCGCTTTGAACTTTGCGGCAGTTTATCGATTAACTTTGGGGCGGACAACGACCACAAGCTGCGTTGACCTCGCTCTTTCTCTCTTTCCAGACAGTATTCGCCACCCCCCCGCCGCAGAGTGTCTTCGCTTTTAGCAATCAAGTGTCATACTGAAGTCTTGATTTTTGTTTTGTTTTATTGGAGAATGCACATGCTGCGAAATAAGGTCAACACGCTGTGTCTGCTTCCCATTGCGTGTGGAAGGGGATTGGGGGAAATGCATATTCAAATTAACAAAAATAAATTTGTGCATAAATAACGATACATGGAATGTAAATAAATTATATATATACAGCATGCATTGGCGGTCGCGGCGCCAAGCGATAGTAACGAAAAAAAACCAAATATGAGCCGCCTAACAGGGTGTGCTCGACTCCGCTATACCTCGCCATGCCCTTTCATAATGCGACATGCCTCCTTCGACCAGTGGCCTGTATATACCCTTCTCGCTATCGCATCGAATTTCACAGGCCCCATAAGGGGCCGACTGCAGACTGCAGACTGGGGGCTGGTAATGGCAGTGTTAAGAGCCGAGTCCAGACATGTTGACGACGACACCGACAACGGAAGGCGAAATGACACCCAAAACATATCCATGTGCGGTCGTTGTACTTATATAAAACGATTGCTTGTTTTACTTGTGTATTACTTTTTAATGCTTTGGCCTGCAGTCAGCAATTTGAAGGAGCTCACACGCGTCTGACATTGAAATCCAATATGAGCAAAGAAACCAAATGCGGCATAGGGAACAACGGATATGCTACAAGTCGAGCATGCCGATTTTTATACCCGGTACCCATAGGGTAGAAGATATTATAACTTAGTGCCAACAGTAAATGTACAGGCAGAATAAGCCATCTCCGACCCCATAAAGTATATATAATATATTATTGATCAGTGTCAACAGCCGAGGCGATATATCCATGTCCGTCTGTCAGTCTGACTGTCTGTATGAACACCTAGATCTCAGAGACTATAAGATCTAGAGACTCTAAATTGGATATATAGGCTCCTGCATTACGCAGATCAAGTTTATTTCAAAGTTCAAGTTTATTCATAAATGTAGAACAAGTCAGGTTTTTTTCTGTAAATCGCGTATAACTTGAATAGTTATTAGTGTATTGATGTGTAATTTGGTAAGCCATCTGTGCTTATTTCTCTTAATCTAATTAATAGAACAAAAGTTATTATTAAATTATTTATTTGTTTGTTTAGTTGACAGTGTGATCATGTCGTTATATTATGGATTTTTTCAAATATGTACAAAAAAAAACAAATTTCAGTATAATTCTTTGGTATATTTTTTGTTCAAATATAATTTAAGTTTTTTGCTTTCTCTCGAAATGGGTTACGGGTATCTTACAGTCGAGCACTCTCAACTGTAGCTTTCTTACTTGATTTTGTATGTGCTTGAGAAAAGCAATTGGAATTTGGTTAATGCCAAGTTTGTTATGAACCATAAAAGAGTACTTTTAAAATATTGCGCTTCGGCCAAACCCTGACGCATTAGGGGCCAAGTAAAATCACGATGAGATGCAATTGTTTGAACGTGGAAAATTGTGATTTATGAAGCGTGGCTAATGATAAGCAGCCCAGCCTACCACCTGCTCTGATAAGCCGAGTGATTCAATTGTGTGTAAGAGCTGCGCCACAATTAATCAGCTATTTTCCAGCCCAACTGGTTGAGAATAACAATGTTAAGAGCCACATTAACGGGTCTAACAATAAGCTGGTAAACGACCTTGACCCTGCTTCATTGCGAACATCCTTCACATGCGAAAATCGATTTTCCGATATGTGGTTATTTCAATATGTACACCAATAATGGCAGCTGCCTTCCGTTTTGGATAATTTGCGCGTATAGGTGTAAATTTAGCAGTTGTATTTGTTCATTTTGTTTGTTTACATTGCAATAAATTTCTATATTTCCACAGGTATTTTGGGAATCTCACCTCGCTGCCTTCAAGTGCTGAGCTTTGATAAAAGAAAAGAATCGACAGACAGCTAATATATTTATTATCTGCTGATTCCAGACAGGCAAAAACACTCACGCACACCCACACTCACACACATTTACACAGTATATTATTGTGCGAATAATTTACCTTTTGCCAAAAATGAATAGAATTCAAATGTTTGTGTGGTAACTTTATCGCTTTTTGATATCTTTCCGTTGTTGTTGTACGCAGATGTGAGAAATCTCTCGGCCACTTTGCAGCTTTGTTTATCACGTCACAGCACACAAATAGTATTAATTATTTTTTTATGCATAAACAAATACGAATATCCGAATTGTTTCAACGCAACCAATTGTCTTTGCAGCCGGCAGACCAAGCAACCGAACGCGTCCACTGTGTAAATCGCACTGAATGTAAAAAGGCAACACGACAGATAAGTCTTTTGACAAACATCGAGTGGCGGAGAGCGAGAGAGTGTGTTTGTAAGAATGAGAGACCATTGGCTGCTCTTGTCAAATGTTCTGAGAGCAATACAGAAGTTGCGCGCTCGCGCCTCCCACTCACACATGACTCCCAATGCATGCGCATATGCTAAAGATAGATAGGAATTGTCAAGGAATTAAAGTGATTTTGGGTAGAACGATAAACGCCATTGCAGAAAGCAAATATATGAAAACCATATGAAATTATTGTTCTAAATTGTTTTTCTATTTGGGCTATTATGGGCTGAGCACAGCGCTAACTAGAGCTTTAACTTCAGCTTAAAGAAACTCTCATGTAGCGCATTGGAGTTGCGTTAAGCATGTTTATGTCGCTCAACATTTCGTTTGTGTTCTGATCCAAAGATATAGAGCGGATAGATCACATAAAGCAGAGAGAAAGTAAACACGCACGCACACACACACACACAAGCATGCATTGCTCTCTTGCGCTCAACAGAACGGTGCATCGAAAGGTAGCGTTATTCCATGTTGGCTGTTGGCCCGCCAAGTCAGTTCTTCGGGGTCTGCTGAGAGCGTCGGACGCATTCGTTTGTTCGTGTTGTCGTTGTTGAGCGTCGCAATCGGCGGTGCGCATGCGAAGTCAATGCGCGTAAATAAACGGGCAGAAAGTGCACGTATAAAAGTGCGACAAATGAAAGAATTGAAACAGTAAACAAAATAAAAAGAAATAAGAAGCAGAACTAGCATTATGGCCAATTAAGCAACCTCGAGCCCAACAAACAAAGTGCTGTGTGTGTCGAAGGTAGAAACGCAAACTCAAATGAAAGCAATGCAAGTGCAAATATTAAAGACAAATTGAAGAAATTTAATGTGCGGTGCCAGCAAAATATTTGTCCAACATTTTTGTGACTCCTCACTTGCGCAATTTCCCAATTTTCCATTCCGCGCCCGAAACCAATTCGTTTTGTTTATTTTACATTATCGATGCTCGGCCTCGGCATTTATTTACGCAACTCGGCCGGCCACCAACGCCGACGCTTATCACAACTGCCAGCGACGCGGAGAAAGGCGCATTCGTAACACATAACATACATTGTACAAATACCCAGCACAGCCAACAACGAAGTTACAGCACTCAGCAGCTAATCCCGTGTCCATCTATCCATTAGCATATGGCCAAAAAGCGAGCATTGCCTCATTTATTACCTACGCGCACACTACAAATATTTGGACTGATAACAATGCCCACACAGTGTGCTCGCAAGGTGCAATAGAGAGCCACGCCTTCTAGCTTTTCAGCCTTCCAGCCTTCAACGCCCCACCATAAACCATAAAGAGATCGAGCAACCAAAATGAGTAGCCTGCGGCCCGCGAGTGTCTGCGACACGACGCCGCTGCAACGCTTCGAGAGTCAGAGCAGTTCCAGCGAGGAACCTTCGTCGCCGACGGCAGCCAGCATCATAGCAGCCGCCGCTGCCGTCGCGGCCAACTCTACTGCCCAACAGCATCCACAACTTCCACAACATCCACAACTCCCACAACAGCACTACAACAACAATACCATTAACAACAATGTCAAAGTCGACTTACAGCTGCCGCCATTTGTTGGGGTGACCGCAGGAAGCGCTGGCGATGGAGGTGGAGTAGTGGGAGCACTCGTCCCCAAGCCGACGGCACGCGGCACTGCGCACATCTGCGGACGCATCGTTGTGGATCTGAGTTTGCTCAGTTGCGGTGAGTCGCGATCTTTAATTGAAGTGAATGCAGAATGGCAAAAGAGTGCAAAAGAGCACGCCTTCCAACGCCAGTTTGTTATGGGAAATTTAAGCAACGCCTGGAAGTAGCAGTTCAGTAAATTAGCAAGAGATGGTCACTCTAATAAGTGTCACACTTCCAGCGCCTTCTCTTGGATCTTGCCTTTGGGTTTACGATCTCTTATCACTTTGTAACAATTGAACTCTTGCACTTCAACACATGCTTCATGCTCCCATTGTGGAGTGGCAAGTGGATTCTTTAACGGCCCAAGTGCACATGGAATTCGTGTAGAATGTGCCATATCAGCGTTTCACTATGGGCACAAGGTAGTGTGTGCGGCTATGGCCATTATCTGGCCCCCAGTTGGGCGCCTCTTGTTCGCGCTCTTGTACTCGTATCATTTCATTGTTCGCATATTTTTCATTAAATTAATGAAAACATTCTGTTGTTGTTTTCTTTAAATAATGAATAACATTTTCCATTGCTGTTGACTGTTAAATGTTGAATGTTGAAGGGGAGGCTGCTAAATTGTAGCCTCAATCAGCGCCCAAATATTCGCGCAATCGAGTGTTGTGTGATTTATACACGGCATTTGACTTAATTTACACAAATGTTTGTGGGGTGAATTTATTTATTGTCGCTCGTTTAACAAAAAAGCAACGAAATCAACAACACAACAATACAGCATTGAAGAGAATTTATCATCAATCCGAAGCAGCATGGCTTTTTCAACTGGAACTGGAACTGCCACCGTTTGTTTACCCACATCCAATTTAGGCATCATCAGCAGACCTTCAGTCTTCCGATGCGCCTGTCCCATCAGCTAGAATCTGAATCTGACACTCGAGCCCCACAACATTGTTGCTGATCATCACCGTGGAAATTATCACCATCATCATCATCATTCTGCACTGGGCCACCCTTGGTTACGTCCAGAGTGCAACTGACCCACTTGTCTTGGACTCTGATGCTTTGAAGTTGCCTATAATGAATGCAAATATTGATGATCTTAGAAGGTTTAGAGAAATAGATTTAATATCTTCTCAGCAGCGTTGTGAGACTCAGAAATATCTCACTTCAGTGTAGACTTTGAAGCTTTACTCCTCTCAAGGTTATGACTCATTTCAATATTCCAATCAGGAAAATACAATTTACAAAATCAGTTCTCAGCAGAAAATCTATGATTTGTAATGGATTGATTTCGAGACTCTGTACTGTGAAATCTTCAACCTTTTGTCCCCTCAAGGTTACGACTCATTTCAATGTTCCCTTTAGTTACCCTTTCTTTTTCGAACCGGTTCATTTTGAAGATCTGTTTATTTTCTTACATTACTCTTTATCCTAGTTATGCATTTGATTCACATAGTTCGGAGCCGCTTTTGATCTCATTGTTACGGTTCAGTTCAAAGTTCTATTGAGTCAAGCAACAAGTCTAGAATTCCATTCTTGAAACGGTTCACATACCGGTTTACCCGACTTTGCGCCAATTATGCTCTTGTTTCATTGTTGTTTTCCCCTTCGACAGTTGGCCTGACCATGCTGGGTTTCTCGGTCTGGGGTGAGCCCAACAAGCAGGGCTTCTTCTGCGATGATCTCTCCCTGAAGCATCCCTACAAGGCCTCGACCATACGCAGCTGGATGTTGTATCTGCTCTGCGCAGCGCTGCCCGTATCCCTGGTAAGTCGAAGATAATAGGCAACCCAGCCCATATCCCTCTAAGCGATCTTACATTGCAGATCTTGCTGGTGGAATTCTTCAGGTCGCAGGACAAACATAGTAAAAAGCAGTTCCATCATTACCATAGCCAGCAGGAGGGCAGCGGTTACTATTTGTGCCACATGGAGTTGCCCCACTGGCTGCTGGAATGCTATCGCAAGATCGGCTCCTTTGTGTTCGGCCTGGGCATCGAACAGTTGACCACGGATATAGCCAAGTACGCTATTGGCCGATTGCGACCGCACTTCTTAACGGTTGGTACAACACGTGCGCAATAAGCTGCAATTTCTAAGCTGCTTCCTGAATTGCAGCTCTGTCAACCCGTGCTCCCGGACGGCAGCAACTGCAGTGATCCCTCGAATGCAGGTCGCTACATCGATCAGTTCACCTGCTCGACGGCCAATTTGAGTGCCAAGATGCTGAAGGACATGCGCTTATCCTTTCCCAGCGGACACGCCAGTTTCGCCTGCTACTCGATGATTTTTGTGGTGGTGCGTTAACCTAATAAATGTGGAGTTACCTTTAATTGATGAGCACTGCTCTGTCTAGATCTACTTGCAGCGTCGCATGCGCTGGCCACGTCTGCGCATGTTTCGCCATCTGCTGCAGTTCCTCCTCCTGATGTTCGCCTGGTATACGGCGCTGAGTCGCATCTCGGACTACAAACATCACTGGTCGGACGTCTTGGCCGGCTCGGCAATTGGGTTCACCTACGCGGTTGTTGTGGTCAGTATCTCATTGAACTTTTATCTTACTCCCGTGCTGATTTATTTTTCTTATTCCAGACATCTACTATTTGGTAGCTCGATCCCAGCGACCCAACTTCAAACACAACGCTTCAATCCCCACCGTTGCGGTCATCGCTTTAATTTTCCTGTGCATGAAGTTTCAGTTTTTAATTCTTAACTTATTTTTAGCTTCTACTTGTACGACTATATACTTACCTACAAATGTATACATATATATCTATATATCGTTGTATAGTATATTCTTATATATACGCGTATTTTCTACGTTACGTTTTACGTCTTGTGCTCTACTTTAGTTATTCTTAATAAACTTTTAATAGTGTTTATATTCGAAGTCTATGGCTTACTCATTACTGAAATGGGTTGGCGATTCGGAAGAATATAATACTGTTTATGTAGTCTATTTAATTGTGCGGAATTTAATTTTTGATAGATATTTCCAATTTGACCACAGGGTATCTTTTGGTTTTTCATTTGCTCCATTTCGAAATGGTCTATGTCAAATCTATTCTAACATTTGTATAAATTGTCGATGTCCAATAGGATGAAATAGGAATTGTTTCTCTATGTTAATTGCAGAGTATTTGCTAGTCACTTTAGAATGTCAAATCTCTACGGAGATAATTAAGACAGTTTATAGAGTAACTACCGGTTATGTGACTTATAGCGTAACCAAATGTTAACTCAATTTGGGGGCGATCCTTGGCGCTGATTTGATTCGAGTGAACATACGACCTGCATTGACAAAAGCTGTTGACTGAAACTGGAAACTTGCCTCAAACTGGCTGGCTGAGAGTGAAGTGGCCAAAATGCGTTTGGCAGTTGCCGTTAGCTGGCAGTTTGGCGTCAGATAGGCGCATGACTTATGGACAACCCGTTGGCCATTTGGACAGTTGACCACTTGGCTATTTGCTCAGTTTAGACAAGGCCAATGGCTAATGGCTAATTAACAATTAGCCACAGTGGCTACCCAAGGGGCAGACGCACTCAGTTCGTGACTTTTAATTAGTTGCACCTCCCTCCCGCTCTCTGCTTCAATGAAATTTGCATATTAATCGAATTCATTGCCGGAGTTGCAGGGCGCAGGAATGGATAATGGAGGCGGAGTCGGCGCATCACTCAATCAAGTAGGAGCTGCAGTCTGGACACGTCGCTTTATGTGGTTAAGTCAACTATCAGCACTCAGGCAAACAGTCTTTTACACTGGAGATTGATGAGTTTGTTAAATGTTAGTGTTGCCACAGATGCCACTCGAAATGATGATGCCACAATTGCGTAGATGCTTGTTCTATATTTTGGCTCGCCAAGTCTTTTGGCAATTAACACAATTTTTTATTTCGCTTTTATCAGCAACAATTACATTTCACTATCTTCTCCCCCATTTGCCAGCGTTTTTCAGCATTTCCCCCATTTCTTTTTGTGGCTTTTCTTGTGGCTTTTCAATTGCCTCGCCTGCATCTGGCACTGTCAATTGGCCGTTTTCGTGTCTGTCAATAGCTTCAAGTTTATGTCCCAAGCTATCGCCAGCTGTTGATAGAATCAAACCGAGCAGAGCATGGAAAAGAACTTCTTTTTTATGACTATTAAAAATGCCGGAGGGAGTTGAGTTTCCATCTCCATCTCCATTTCTTTTCCCTCCCATCAAATTGGCAATTTCAATTCAGGCGCTAAAATTAATTTGAAGCATGAAAATGATGTCGGAACATTAAGGTAACAGCTAGACACACTCCGCTTTTTATTTATGACGAAAACTGTGGAAAATTGCATTTTAGGGGAGGTAGCGCATCAGCCATGTTCGCACCATTAAAATCCCAATCCGAACTTCAATCCGAGCTCGTACAATGCAATCTCGATTCATATCGGCAGCTCGTGATAGAAGTTATTATTGCCTGTCATTCCTTCAAATACCCTGTAATGTCGCGTGCTTTGGTATTTGTTGAACTGTTCAAATTTAATGGAATGATTTTATGTAGTCTGCTTACTTGAGCCTACTTGAATACATCATTTCATTGTTCCTTTTTATGGCTGCTAGAAAATAGAATAATTGAATTGAGCATTCGAAAAAATATAGTATGTATATAAGTTAACATTACTTAAAAATTGCTCAAAACATTTAGACATGCAGAATGGCTGAATAGCAATTTATAGATTAAGCCACATTAAGTTGACAACAATTCACAACTGGGTACAGGGTAAGCGCAGGTTGAGTTGACTATTCTTTTTATTAAACATGTAATCGTGAATTTTGAAACTATTTTCCATTTTAGCTAAATTAGTTTGTGCTTCAGCTGACTAGTTTGTTTATACACCGCAGTTACAGGATGCGTCACTGTCGAGCAGCCTGTTGAAATTATGATGGCAGAGTTCTATGCGGCTTCGTGTCGCTGTGAGGCATGACCACATTTCATGCCACAATGTCCAACAGCAACACAGCAAGCGTTAAATTTTCCACATGCAGCGACTGCGGACGTGTAACAAGCAGGCGCTGCCAAAGGCAGGGGTGAGGGTGTCCATGAGGACGAGACAGCGACAGGGACAGGGAAACTGCACAGTCATAGGTCGTTATGGGGAACGTGGGCCAAGACTTGCGTGGGTAACGCTTTATTTTTATTTTTATTTTCCAGCCCGCGACGCAGAACTTGCAGCCTTTTGTCTAGGGAACGTGTCTGCTGCTGGGATTCTGTGGCCAGCCACACACAACGAGATGGAGCAGCGTGTTATAACATGGTCCGTGTCCTGTGGCATCCCAGCCAATGTATGTGGGCCGCTTTTGTGGAGTGTGGCACAGCAATTAGTTGGGCCTCTGCAATTTGTGTGCTGGCCCTAAACGCGTATTAATGAGTCCAAGTCAATTTTCAGATATGCGCATTATTTATGGCGCCTGCTCAGTGCCTGCAAGTGAAATCTATAAATCTTGACCAGGCTTTGAAAGTTAGCGGCCAAGACTAAGAGAATTACGTTTGAGGCTGGCGGCAGATGCAGATCATGGATTCTGCAGCGAATTTATGAGCACATTACATAAAATTCAGGTAACGCCTTAGATAACCCTCGTCTCTTGCCCGTCTTGCCTGTCTGGTGCAAATCTACGCTATTATCCACTTGAATGAGTTTCGAATGCGGCTAGAGTTGTTTTCCTGTTTAGAAATGTCACATAAATAACTTGCAACTGGCACCCCTTTCAGTGCCCTGTCTTGGCTTCAATGTTGCAACTCTGTTGCACCCCTGACACCGCACAGCAGGACGTGGCAGAGTGGCATTGAAGGCAGGCGCCTCTGTTGACACCTCTTTGGATGCTGACTGAATGATCTATGAACACTCGTTCTGCCTTTTGCTGCGGCTTCAGTTGCTTTCAACTTTTGCTAACAAACTCTTAATGTTTTCACTTTGGACAGGCGACAACGTTGGGAATGTCGTCTGCCCGTCTTCGACTCTCACCTGGGTGGACATTACAGTTGGTCTTAGCACGAATTGAACTGGGCGTGGCACTTCCCCTGACAAAGCTGTTAACTTTTCGAGCTGATCTCGCTGCAGCTGGCCGCATTTCCTGACGGCTGCTTAAGCTGCAACTCAAATACAAACTTGCAGCTCGGACAATGCACAGCTTGTTCTCATTGGATGCATGCATACGCAGACAGGTAATTGAAGTTGACTGTTTTGCCTATTTATTTTTTGATGAACTGTTGAGTATGTGGGCGTGGCGGATTAATGCAATAATGTAATCCCGACTGCAAATTGCTCATCAGCCTTAACAACATCGCCCAAATGGCCAGATTGCTAGACAGTCATTGGGGTAATCACAAAAGCGAATTTCTTGGCGGAATCTACAACGTGACTGCAATTTGTAGTAGCTCAGTTGAGTTCAATCAAATCAGTACGCTTAATTGAATAAACGCTGCAGTTATAAATGTTTACATTAAGTGTGTGCGTAGTCTTGCCCTCCCCTGGCATCTCCACCTCGATCTGCATGAGCTCTAATTAGCAGCAACAAGTCGAGACAAGGCAACTAAATGAACAACGGATGCGTTCAATTACGGCCAACATGTGGCAGGAGGCAGAGGCACAGGCAGCGTGTCGGCGCCATGTCTAAGCAACACTCCAGTCTCGAGCAGCGACTCCAACTCCAACCCCATCACGATCTGGAGCTGGAGCACGCGATGGTGTCGGAAAAATTGTCACTGGCCTGCGGGCAACACCTTTTTCGCTATATTAAATTTGCATATGTAATTTGCATATGGCCAATTTGCGGCAGGTCGCCGTTAGCCAAGTTTAAGCTGATCAACGAGTCGTCAGTCTGACTTTCAATGCTCACTTGTCACTCATCGAGACAAAGCGACGATTGTATCGACCGGCGACGCGTGTCGCATATGCATAAATTTAATGACTCAGTTGCGTGTGTCTGTAGCTGTTTTTATTATCGCTGCTGCACAGTCATATACATTTATATTTCAAATAGCTATTGCTATTGCTCAAAATGTTGTAAAACTTAAGTGATCAGTTTTTTATTTAAATGCGCTTAACAGCGCTGTAAATGCGCGCCAAGATAAATGGTTTTGCTGTTAACCCAGTGCTGCCAGACAAGCAAAGCGCACCCTGTTAACTCAAAGTGGCAATGTTAAACTACATATTCGATCGTAGCTGGTCACACTATTTAACACTCCTACGCTCAGATGTTATGCCATTCACAGGGAAACAATTTGCAAATATTAACGACACAACTAAATATGTGGAGCATGTATGGCATTTTTAAACCGTTACCAAGTTTTCGTTATTCCATTATAGGACAAATTTATTATTTCAGCAAGTATCTATACGAACTTTAATAACTTATGTAAAATAATGCCAAACGCTCTATATGTTTTGTAATAATACTAGCAATTTTTTTTGGTATATTTTTGGAACCACAATGGTATATTTTGAAATCTAACTTGCGGTCACGCTACACCTGAAGTCGCGTTCGCGTTGTCATCATCGCTCCAAAACCTCCGCTGTTGACCAATTTGTGCCGTTTTTACATATGCAAACGTGTGTTTTATTGCTTAAAATACATATAAAATTTGCTAAAAAATCCTGTGACAGTTGCACTCAGGTGTTCGGGTTGATAAAAATTTGTGCAACAAGTGGTTTTCAACTCGCTTTTAACTTGCCATCCAAAGTGCCTTACACACACCGACGCGCGCACACAGACTTAGTTCTTACCTGCTAGCCAGCCTGCACACACGCATACTCGCACACTCGCGCATACGTAAGCAACAACAAGTTGTGAGCTGTCGTCTGCTTTCGTCTTCGGATCCAATAAGATAATTACGCCGAAAAAATGCTAAACGCATGCACATAACTTAATTAAAGAGCTTAGTCTCTCAGTGAATTCAACGAGCAAATCAATTGAGAGTGAGAAAGTGCTAACCGAAAACTGTCAAAATCCCCAACGCGAGGATCAGTATCGTGTGTGTGTGAGTGTATGTGAAAGAGGTGAGGTAGAGAGTGAGAGAGAAGGAAATAGAGAGTGAGAGAGAGATAGCTATCGAGAGCACTTAATAAAAGTTTCTGTGTCCGTGTGCGTGAGCTCCTTTACAATAAAAAGCATTATACAAATTGATACAAGTGTATTTTAAATATAGATTACAAAGTCCACTTAAGTAAATACTACAACAACGCAGGTAATTGTAATTACATATTACTTGCATTTTTCACTTTTGCTTTTGCATACTCACATAAGTATGCACATTGTACTTACATTCACACTTACAAATAAGCTAACATACTCACTCACTACTATATAACGCTCATTTCTTTCATTGACATTGTTTTTGCCATTTGCTTTGCTAGTTGTATCTTAGCGTGTGTGTGTGTGTGTGTGTGTGTGTGTGTGTTTTTGCGCGTTTTCTCTGCCGCGGATTGCAAAATATTTTGTATGCTATTTTCTTTTTATCATTTCGCATTGCCCTCCGCTCTTTTTTTTTATTGTTTTTACCTTTCTACACTGAACAGTCACCAAGAGTTTGCACTTGTTTCAAAATGTTGCCATCTCTTTTTAGTCAAAGAAACAGCAACAGTGCTAACAGCGGGTCTAATAAGAAATTTTTATCGGTGTTGGCTGAAGTTTCTTGTTTGGATACTCATACATTCGCAAGAGCGGCCACTGAGCACACCAACACTAACTCAACACAATACATACAAGCACACTCACACACATACATGTATGTAAACTAGCCAATAAGTGCCGCTGCTTTGGAATGTTCGCTGTTGTTGTTGGTGTTGCTGGCGTTTTTGTTGCGGGGTTCGCCGTTGTTGTTCCAGTTCTCAATACATTTTGTATTAGCTGTATGCGGTCGTTGTCAACGGTTTTCGGTTATCAACAGAAGACACATACACATATACATTCGTACGTACTTGCGGGCTTAGAAAATGAATTTCGATAAACAAACCGTAGGCTGTGTAGTCAGGTTATATCCGTTGCTTGTCCATCTTTTTCTGTGTCACTCACCTGTTTTTCACACGCCAACCAACAATCAAAGCGTGAAGAACAAAAACAACACCACACAATGAGTACGCAATGAATTCGCCGCGATTTTCAAACCGCTGTCCTTGTCTGCCATACCCATCAGCTGTTGTCGCCTTTGTTTATGTCTGTACCAGAGTGCGGAGAGAGCGCTGTTAAACTAAAGGACCATAGAGCACGAGTTAACAGACGAAATTCTTCTAAGCCCTCGTCAATATTGTAATGAGCAATCAGTAACCAATTAATGAATATTTTAATTTGAGCTTTAGCAAACAACAAGAAACAAAGTTCGTCTTTACCTAGAATGCAGATACAATGTTTTGATGTCAGCACACATCTATTTTTGGTGAGAGTAGCGGCGACATTCCTTAGCGTGGGTCAGCATTACTCAGCCTCTGTTAGTTAACAGAGTACTTTAGAGCTGCGGCAGCGACAGCGCTGTTAGGCTCAGTTGCTTTTCAACATTCGTGCGCGACGCAAGGATACTTGCAGAAGGATAACAACTCAACGAGAAAGAGAGAGAGAGCGACAGTCGAAACATAAACACGTTGCAGCGAACAGAGCAATATTTACGTGGCGGCTTTTCAATTATTCAAGCCGCAAAGCCGACGTGCAAGTCGGGTTTATGACTTTGCACGCTCAGTGCAAGACTCAATGCTAGCTGATGAGACTGAGACTGTGGCGGAGGCACAGGCAGAGACAGAGAGATAAAGATAGAAATGAAGGAGCAAAAGCACAAGAATGCAATAACATAAAAGCACCAGCGACACAAGTAGAAAAGTGGATGTGTACTCGTATTAAATAAGTAAAGAAAGAAAGACGTTGCAAAAAAAGTGACTGACTAACGTACGTAAATATATTCTATATACCCTACTAAGTATATAGTTTTATACTATACCTCAAAGATAGATATTTTATTGTCAATATGTGTGACTGCGGTTTGCTTTGCGTTTGCGTTTACTTTGCTTAATGTGCATTGCATAAGGTTTTTGTTGTTTGTTGATATTATTGTTGCTGTTGTTCTTGACATTATCAAAAGCTCGACAGCTAGTGAAACTTTTCAACGTTCTTTCTAATTGCAGATAGCAACTAAAGACTATCAGTAAAAAACGTGACGAACTTTGGTATTAATATTTAAATAGATTAACTAACTAAGGCAACTGCTAAACGGAATATGGAGTCCATGGAGTATGAAATGGCACGCAACATGACGTTGCTGTTCTTCCTTGAGCGACTGCTGGACAAGGGGGAACCCCGCACCGTTCACGATCTCTCCTGTCAGTTCGGCAACAAGGAGTTCACCAAGGAAATGCGACAAATAGCCGGCGGTAGTCAGTCCGGTAAGTGCATACCTCATTTTACCGTTTCCATAGCTTAGATTGGTAAATGTCTTGGGATATCGCTCTGTGGGTAATATGAAACTGGTACAGTGAAAACTAATACTGAACAAACAAACACAGACATGCTAGATACACATTTGTGCACCTGCGGGTTTGTTTTTGTAGTGATTGTTGTCGATGCTGGTTAAGTGGTTGACTTGTCCAAGTGCACATGTCATTGCCATTGTCATTGCCAGTCCACAGTCGGCAGTCCACAGTCGACAGTCGCCAATTGAAGCTGCAGCTCAACCGCAAAAGAAATCGATAGTAGGCGAGATTGTAGCGACTAGCAGATATGCTCTAACAGAAAGGGATAGGGTCAGGTGGATACTAAAACTTATTAATTTTTAAAGTACAGGGTATTGTTGTCGAATCAAAAGCCTTTCGGTGGCAAGCGCTGTTATTGTTAGCACTCAAAAACCGCGTGGTTTTGTTTACAAATCACTGTCGATTTCCCCCACATGAAAAATAACACGAAATACTCGATTTGTGCGTCCGCTCTTTCACAAAAAACAAACTGAAACTCAACAATTCAACAGCTCAACAACAATTCAAGTCACAAGTAAACAAGTTCATCATCATCAATATGCAGGCGTTTCAAAAATAGCAATTCCCAACTCTTCAAATATTTTAAAAATAAACCTCTTCTCTCGGCTAGAGCAATGCACTTTCCACTATCCTATGCTATAGACTATACTATATGTTACTTATGGGAAAATGTCTTGATAGTGTGCTCGGAAATCCATTAGCGTATAATTAGAAGCTTTTGCCTAAGGCGATTTGTACAGGAAACAGTGACAGTTTTGTTTGTGTGTGTTCCGAGATTAATATCAGTCATTAAGTTTGTGTTAAACAATGAAAAATGCATTTCATACCCTGTTCATGAGACAATGTGCGACAGCTGAAAGAGAAAAATTGGCAGATTTGCATTGAGTTTAATCTCAGTTCTTGGCAGTTTGTTGGTTACATTTGTTTGTTTGTTTGTTGTTTTGCCTGGAACGAGACAAGAATTCTTATCGTATTTTCATAGTTGAGTTGTTGTTTAATTTGGCATGCTCTGCTAATTATTCCTCATTTATAACACATTTTTATTACCTGCATTTTTCACACCTTGTGGTTGCATTAATTGCATTAATCAAATGTGTGCAACACAAATGCTTTCAACAAATGTTTATCACACTTCAAATACATATGTCTTTTAGACTTTACCTCGTGACGTGTGCTGCAACTTTAATAATTATCGCTACTATCGCTATTGTTATGATTATGAATAATGACAGCTTAAAGGAGCTTCCAAAGCAAAGCTCACAAACCCACCGAGTTTTGCTTCGAGAATATTTGTAACAAACACGCATAGTCGTGTCGTGTCTCGAAAGACATAAAGGCAACATAATAAACATATTAAAATACGCAATGTCAAGGTTCAGTTTATAAATAGAACTGAATTAACTTTATACTATAAGCATGAAAAGAGAGAAAGTTGTGAATTCTGCCCTAAATCGAACCTAAAACTGGTTGGCAATGCTTGTATAGAAGCTAGTCTTTAATGTGCTTAACCAACTAAAGCTTTCGGACTATTGCTAAGCCGTAAGCTCAAGAACTTTTGCAGTGCCAAGTCCGAGCTGAGGTCCCACAAGCTTCACGATGGACACCCGGTTATCCGATAAACATATTTTATGCGTCACCTTTTCTTGTCAACGTTTTTGCTTATACCACTTATAAACCGTTAAGGGCGCTCTGTTGCCAACTTGCCAACAGCACAGCAATACCTTAGATATTTTCAAAACGCCCAGGCTAACACCCGAAGTTCAGCAAAGTCTAAGCCCCACAACCAAACCCCAAGCCCGAATCCAAATGATGATGTGGGTAAATTTGCTTTTCTTGTTTGGTTTGTAATAGAAAAGTGTCGATTACGTGACAAAAATGTTCAATTGAATTTCAAATAATATAGCTTACTATTCTAGTGAGAAACAGGGAGAGAGTGAGAGAGTGGGCTGCCCATTTGTTGCTTCAATAATGCATGTATGAGTGTGTATGTGTAGTTCTCAATTCCCTAGCGATTGATGAGGGTTTTACTGGCAAACAAGAAAACATTTACGAAATTAATGTCGCTAGCAATTTTGTGTCAGCTTAAAAGTGTTGAAAGCATCGAGGAGAGCGTCGTTAGAACCAACGACAAACGACCGACGATTGACGCTCTGCAGCCATCAGCATTTCTCTAAGCTTTTAAGTTATTAACCAAAATATGCTAATGGCTTAAACAAACTGTTACCAAATCGCAGCGTGCCCATTTCACTGCTAATTTGACAAGCGATCGCCAAACAAAAAACAAGTTTTGCATGCATTTTGTGCCAATCATTCAACCAAACATCAACAGAAAACCATAAAACTACAAGTATCGCTGTATCTGTATCTATAGCTCTGTGTTTGTTTCTGTATCTGTATCTGTGTGTGTTGCCCAAACCGTCGACTGCGTCCAATAATTGAACGCTTAAACACATACAAATGTTCCATATTAGCGCGTCTTATGAAGGTCTCTCACCTGCCCCCCAGCGATCCAAAGCACCCCCTGACTGATAGACAAAGTGTGTTTGTTTTGCGTAATCGATTGACAATGCGAAGGTGGAACGCATTTGTCAACTTGCACTCAAAATGGCAAGTGAGAGGGTTGCCCAATGAGTAGTGGAATACCCTGTAAATATGGGCCGCCATTGCCAGATGATTGATCGGGACTGCACACAGATGTAAAAGCCAAACAGCTTTAAGTAATTCCCCTTCATTTGGCATTGCTTATCCGTTACACATTTCAATTTTGACTTGCGCCCTTTTGATTCGCAGCCAGCCAGAGGACATAAAGTTAACGATTTTATGCCGACAGCACTCGGTTGCCCCATTTCGAATCCTTTGGCACCCTCAGACGCACCCTGCCCACTTTACCTCCCACCCGCCTTGTGTCTAGAGGCTTTGGAATTGCGTGTCGGGCATTGTGCGTCTGACTGGAGTTGAGTTGAGTCAAGTCAAGTCGAGTTGTGTTTTCCTGCCAGCTGTCAAGGTTTATGTTATTGTTGTTAACTTGTGTAGCAGGCAAATGGAAATGCAAGCGGAGATGGAGATGGAGATGAAGATGGAAATGGAAATGGCTCTAGATTTCATTCGGCATTGATTTTCCTTTTGTTTTCGTTGCAAAGACTTTAACTAGAAGCGAATTTGACGTTTATTAATTCTGCCCCTTGCGCCTAATGGGGCCAAATGCCTCAATTAATGTGCCTATAATGAAGTCATGCTGCTAGGCATCCCCTATCCCAATCCCAATCCTAATCCCAATCCCCCTCATTCGATTGGCATGGCTTGGCCACATCATCAGCGAAATGCGCGCAAACTTAAGACACATGTGTAAGGTGAACGTTTCACTTTCGTTACACCTCGCATAAGACATAAAATCTTGAATTTATTGCCGCATAACCCTTTTTACCTGGCTCGGCTTTTTGCCGCACCGCAGCCTTACCGTCTGGGGTTATAGTCGTATTTCAATAAGAATACATAAATATACATATATTTATAGCGTATGTTTTCGGTGCATTTGAAAATTGCCCACAAAATTGTGTCCAATATGTGAATGCGGCAAGCGGCAGGCGGCAAAACGGCGACTGACCGTAAAATGTGCCACAGCCGACACCTGCTCCTCGAATGGTAGCTGGCGAAGGCGGAGAGGTCGTGGGTGGACAGGGGGGAGGAGTCTTTATGCCCACCGCTCCGCCCAGCCCCAATATGCTTGTTTGCCAGCCAAGAAATTCCGATCTGCTTGTGGGCAAATATTGTCTCTGTTCCGCAAATACTTGTATTGTACAATATTTTGCTTGGCACTAGAAAAGAGTAAGAAATATCTGGGCGAGGGTGTATTGAAATGTTTGTCGAAAAGGAGGCCACGCTGAAAAATATTTTAATCTAGGAATTCAAAACTAGAATTTTGATAGAGCAAATAAAGGAAGTTCCCAAAAATGATTAAAGCATTTTACGAATCGCTGTGTAAGAAAATATCAGATGATCCCAAGTTGCCTTCTCTTCAGAACTCGAATATAACAGTATCCAACAATGTGATCGGCATTAAGTTCGATTCCGGCGTCATTATCGCTGCCGATAATCTAATCTGCTTCAATAACATAAATTTAAGTCATGCTATAAATCGGGTTTTCAAAATTAACGAGCAAGTGCTGTTTAGCGGTATCGGCGATATTCCAGATTTTCTGTCGATCAAGAAGGCTCTGGAAGAGATAGTATTGCAGGACATGTGTTGGAGCGATGGCATCACATTGAAACCCGAGAGCGCCCTCAATTGGCTGCAAAACCTCAACCGTGCCCGTCAAGCGGAATGCAGTCCACTCTTTGTTGAACTGGTCGTGGGCGGGATTCGGGGCAATGGTTTGCCCATCTTGGGTAGAATGGATATATTCGGGCGAGTAAAGTATATGGAGTATGCTGCCATCAAGTCCTTTAACAAGAGGTTGGTGCAGGCTTTGGTGAAAGCAGCCAAGCCCAAACATCGCGATTTCACATTGGCTGAGGCCACCCAGCTGATAGCCCGCTGCATGAAGGCCCTTTATTATCGGAATAGCAAAAGTGTTTGCCATTATACTGTTGGCATTTGCACTGCTTGCGAATGCATCGTTAAGGGGCCCTTTAAGGTCGATGAGAACTGGGATTACGCCAGTCGAATTTCTGGCTTTTATTAGTTGAGTATATGTAATTATCAAAATGTTAAATATTTATTAAAACAATCCTTATAATTATTAAACGAATTAAAAGAATGAGTTCGAGGAAATTCAAATTGAAACATTTGGTTTCATTTTCGAATCTTTTGGACAGCCCTCGCAGCCACGTTTACGACAGCTCGGAAATATACATATGTATATGTATGTGTGCTAAGTGGCCGGACTCTTGTCTCCAGGCTAGGGTATATCGGATAAATATTAATGCATATCGTCCGTTTGTACTGCGAGTGTTTTTTGCGGTTCGCTTCACAATTTTCATGAAGTTCACTCTGCGTCACCTGTAAATTTCAATTTCAATTTGTGTAATGCATAAGGGAGCATAAAAATTGAATTATGCACCAGTTGCTTGGTCCATTTAGTGTTGGCATTGCCTGTTGGCGTTGGCGTTGGCCAGCAGGAGGCACATGCTTAATGCTGAGCAATTTTTCATTTGCTTTTCTCTCCTTTTTACTTGGCAAGAGAGCGGGCAGAGAGCGTAGGCCGAGGAGGTCGACGAGGGGAGGTCGCTAGCCATTTGTCAGTTTTGTGGCTCATTGAGCATATGGAACAGGAATCCCTTGGATTACATTGTCAGTTGGAAATCTGTGCGGCACTTGGAAAACGATTACATAATGCTTGACAATTTACTTACAACTCGATTAATCAAGAGTTCATTTACATTTTGTGAGCTTGTGTTAAAAAATTGCAATTGGATTAATTTGGGCAACGATTTTGAGCCAAGCATGTTACAAATTCAGTTTGACAACAATGCCAAGTCGAGGTAGAAGCTGTTGCTGCCCCCCTCGACACGCAACAATAAAAACAATTTCTCCTCGCCGCCCTCCTCGTCGGCTCATGCAGATGAGCTGCGCGTTTGTCATGTCACGTCATATTACACACACAATAGACGCGAGACGAGACGAGACGAGGCGAGGCGGGTGAGGTGAAGTTGCCCCTCCCGTCTCTCGCCTCTCTAGCAACCTTTATCCGTTGCTAGCAAATGTTGACGTTTGCCGTTTCCCTAGGCCGTTGACGGCAGTCAGTCAGCCACTATGACCTGATTTATCAAATAAATAGCTCGCGATGCTCGGCTTGAGTGCATTCACTTTTCATTTGACTGGAGTTGACTGCACTTCAAACAATGTTCAAGCAATGGTGAATTTAACTACAGTCATATCGCAGTAAGCATTTAGATACATATATCGTGAATATTGAAATAAAGTTGAAAGCACTAAAAACAATGCTGTTTCAATTCGGAATCCAAGTACAACATCACTATTTAATGACAATAGTTTCTAGAATACAATGAATAAATATTAACCCTTTAATTTTAAGTCTCTTTCAAAAGTGACATTTACCGGATTAATTTTCCAATTCAATTACGCAGCCAATATAACTATTGTTTTGGTATAATATTTGAATAAACAAATAGCTTTCAATCCCTATTCAATGGCAATGATGTCTATAACAATGAATTAAAATTAAAACTTATTCAGTTTCCAATTCAACTACAAAGGAATTAATTATTTAGCACAACGAATGATGTTTTAGATAAATGGCCCTTTAATTTGGAGTCGTGTAAAATATTTGTGTAAAGTTGAATAATTTCCAAACTGTAACTTTCACGTATCCATTTGGAGTTTAGGCACAAACTATTTCGACTTCAATCTTTGATGGCATATCTTTAATTTTGAGCTGTGTAGAACAAGTTGAAGTCCTGACTTCTTACTCGCATTCGCACAATTGCAACTTGTATGGGGGTAAACACATTTGCCCTGCAACAATCGCTGTTTCAGGCCATTTCTAGCAAAACTTTAACCAACTTCAGAGGCAGGCAAAGCAGCAGAAGGCGCAACAATTGTATCGCATAGCAAATATGTGCATATGTATCTCAGTTAGTGTTTACAATAACGTTAATTATGGGAAGCCAGGCATATGTGGCAACCTGATAGCAAAGTTATACAATGCGGCTCAACTTGTCTCTGCTCGTCTAGCGTCGCGTCGCTTGGAGTCGTGTCGCATCGTCTCGAAATTAATCAACTAACATATTATAAGTACGGACGGAGCACACAATGTACATTAAGTACTTTCCCAGTTAGCAACCACAAAGAAATGTCTTACGAGGCAGCGCAGCTCCGCAAGAGGGAATTAATTAAGTTTAACACTTTTACTGCATTAACTGCAGGAGAAAAGAAAGAAAGGCAGCAACAATGGAGTGATAAACTGATTGAGATTGAGTAATACAAGGAGGGAGAAGGAACTAATGGCTTGGATTACTACTAATTGTAATTGACATCTTTGGCAGGTCTCAAGAAATTTCTCGCCCAATACCCATCGATATTCCTGGTCGACGGTGACTACGTGCAGGTGAATGCCTATCAGCACAGCAGTTCCGACGATGGCAACAGCGGCGGCAAGCGCGACTACATCCAAGAGGCTAAAGACTACTTCAAGAACAAGATGCTGCAGTATGGCGCCGCTGCTGAGGTTCCAGTGCGCAGTCTGCTCGGCCATCGGTCGCAAGCATCGCCCCAAGTGCGCCACATATCGGGTGAGTAGCATTAGTACAATCATTAGTAAATAACCATAAGTAACCTGAACCTTGTTGCAGGTCAGCACATCAAGGAGTTCACCGACTTTCTGATGAAGCACACAGACGTCTTCAAGGTAGTCGATGACTATGTGATGCTTGTGGGCTGCGAAAACATGACGGATTTGCCGGCCAGGGACCGTCTGCACTTGCCGCAATCGAACATCGATACGCGTGGCACGCAGCAGATGCTCGACTTCTTCGCACAGTGCATCGAGATGAAGGGACCGCTGCTGGTGGATCAATTGTTCCATCTGCTGACGCTTAACTTTCCGCAGGATCAATGGCTGCGCATGTTCAAGACGCCCGGTGATCTGAGCTCGTTTCTGAAACTCTTTGGCGACTGCTTCCACATACAGGCGAATCTAGTCACGCTGCTGCAGAAGCCCAAGCTGAACGACTCGCACATCCAGCAGGCCCAGGCCCGTTCCCGCGAGCAGTTCAATGCGCTGAACAACAATCAGAATCCTCGCAAAGCGGATCAGAACGTGAGTTCGGTGCAGCAGCGTCTGCAGTCGCCGGCAATGCGCAGCAACGGACTCACTAGCAATGTGAACAACAATGTGAATAACAACAATAATAATATTGTGTCGCCGAACTTCAAGCTAAATGCCCCTGTCTCGAATATGACGGGCGGCAATGGCTTTGGGCAAGGCCAGAATAAATCGGAGCCAAATTCAGGCTTTGATAGCTATGTGCCAATGTCGGAGCTGAAGCTGGAGAATCTCTGTGAGAACAACTATCCCAGTTCGACGGTCAGCTATGGTCCCATAGCTGCAGCAGCCCAGCAGCAGCAACAGGTGCAACAGCAGCAGCAACCAGCAACTGTTGCTGCGGTGCCCACGGAGCGTTTGAATAGCGTCAACCAAACGCTGAAGCAGCGCATCAATACGCTGGTCATTCGCACGCTGGCTGAGAATCTGGAAAAGGACAAGCAATCGCTGGCCAATCAGAATTCGCACTCGAGTCCAGTGCATGCGAAGGCAGCTGGCAATGTAGCGACCACAACAGCAACAGCAACAGTTGCTGGTGGAACAGCAGCAACAGGAGCTCAGAACAATGCCAATCCCTCACCTAGTCATAGTTATTTTGTTGGCGACACCTGGAAAATTAAAGTGCTGCAAAACACGACAGTCATTGCCAACGTGAAGCACTCAACGTTTGTCACCGAGGCACTGTTAGACCTGGCCAAAGACGAGAACAACATTGCGGTCTCACTGGATTGCGAGGGCATCAATCTGGGCATTAAGGGCGAGATAACGCTCATCGAGATCGGCACAGCGCGTGGCGAGGCGTTTCTATTCGATGTGCAATCCTGCCCGGCCATGGTCACGGATGGCGGTCTCAAGACCCTGCTGGAGCACGATCAGGTCATTAAAGTAATACACGATTGCCGCAATGATGCGGTCAATTTATATCTGCAATTTGGCATTCTGTTACGCAATGTCTTCGACACGCAGGCGGCTCACGCCATCTTGCAGTATCAGGAGAACGGAAAGCAGGTCTACAAGGCCAAATACATATCGCTGAACTCGCTGTGCGAGCAATACAATGCACCCTGTAATCCCATCAAGGATCAGCTCAAGCAAATTTATCGCAGAGATCAAAAGTTCTGGGCCAAACGACCGTTAACCCGTGAAATGATGCTCTACGCGGCCGGAGATGTTCTTGTGCTGATTCATGATCAACTCTTCAGTAATCTGGCTCAGCAGATTCAGCCCGAGAATCGGCAGCTCTTCTCTGAGCTATGTACGGAGCAAATACTCATGCAGATCAAGCCGAATGAGGTGAAAATACGCAAGAAGCAGCGCAAGGTTAGCACTGAAGTGTCGGATCTCAAACAAAAACTGGGTCAGACCAGCAAGAGCATTGTGCTGTCCAATCGCGAGATTAGACTGCTACGGTAAGCTGAAGTTAAACTTGATTGCGGCTAATCGTATTATAATATATTTTAATCTTGTGATTTTCATTGCAGTTACATGGACTTGACGGAGGATGAGAAGGAGCGACTCAAGGGCTACTACAAAGTGGCCAAGAAGCTGGAGAAAATGGAATCTGCCGGCAATCCGAACAAGTTCGTAATCTCAATCTAAATACTCCTCAGGTCAAATAACTTACAAGTGTACTACTTACAGAGATCAAAGTGATTCTGAGGACGATGCAGAGCCCAATGAGAACGACTTCTTCCCCAGCTTGGATTCTGTGCCATCAGATAATTCACTATCGGGCACATTCTCACCGCGCTTTAGCTCTGAACCGCCGAGTTTGACGGAGTCAATGCAAATGCTGGAGGAGATACTGCAGAACAAATCAATGGATCGAATAGCGCGCATTGATAAACTCGAGGCCATATTGACGACTGCGACAACATTGCCATGCGATCAAGTAAGTACTGCAAATAAAGTAAAGTATTATGAACACTCACGCTTGACGATTCATTGCCTTACAGATTATTACTTCCAATGCCATGCAGGAACAGTTGGGGTCCAGCATTGCAACCACTGAGAATCTGCAAATCATACGCGAAAAGACAAGAAAGTAAGTTGCAGTTGTCGCATGAGAAGCTTAATTGCTTGCAATATAACTAATGACTCTGCGATTTCAGCATGAAGAACTGCAATTGCCATGGGGAGCGCAGTATTACGCCCATCTTGAGATCGACGAATGACAAGCGAGTGGTCAAACTAGTCGATGCGGAATCACAAACGCTGAGCACTGGCGATGTTGTCATTACGAAGATATTCTTCCAAGACGAGCACGAGCGTGTCAAGGATGCGTTGTTGACCAACAGCAATACCAATTCGCCGAAGCGTGTGGCTTCAACTTGAACAAGTTTTTGATAACATATGATAAATGATTCCTAACAAGCCAAGCGCCGACATTATATGTATTATTTTTTATTATGATTACAATGAGACTCCACTGAAAAAAGGGAAAAGCGAAAGGAAAATGAAACAAAAGTAAAAGTAAAAGACGGAGTGCTCAACTCTATTAAATATGCAATAATTATTATCTATCTAATTGAAAAGCAATATATTTTGTGCCTAAATGTTGAACATTGCAATAACAATAAATTCTATAATTATTTACTACACTATACTCCAATTGTGTTAACATATACAAATATATATTATGATCATTTTGCTCACTCATTTAACAATTTGAACATTTTATTAGGCCGAATCGCACTTCTCATCAATAAATGATTGAGAATTTGTGTTGTATTCTGATTTTTATATTTACTTATTTTTGTTGAAGCTTTACATTAACTATACTCCTAATATATTAAATGAAAACATAGCAAAACAATAGATTCAATGTTTGTATTAAATTTGACCTGTAAACAAGCTTTGCTATTTATTTGAGATGTATAAAGAAAAAGTGAAACTTAAAATAAGAAGCGTTGGACCAATCTGTGTAGAAACAAAAGTCGTTTTCTTTATTTACACAATTACAAATAACAAAATCATTCACACAAACATAGATTGATCGATTTTGTGAAGGTTTCCAATATCCATATCGCCATATCAAAAGTGAACTATGTATTTTAACCATATCACAATCGTCAATCGAACACGTTTATCCAACCTAATTTTAGTTTAACCCAATTACATAATCAAATTTCTTAATTATTAACAAAATGCATAGTCAATCTAAGTAAATATTTAATTGTAAAGAGAAACCTATTGAAATTGTATGATTATAAACAAACTATGCTTAATTAAATAAAGTAAATTGTACATAGATGCCTATGTAACCAGACGGCAATTGAAGAAATTCGTAAATGAAATTCAGCAACACTTTTCATTAACTCTCTTCGATTCTTATTGAAAACTTTACAGATGGAGAATATCCTGTAACTGATTAAATAAAAGACAATTTTAAACCTATTTGAAATGAACTTTTTTACAATTTTGCGGTTTTGTTTTTTATTTAACACCAAACATCAAAAGGCTTAAAACATTGATAATTTGTGATTAGTTGTATACTAGTAAAGTTGTAAACATTTATAAAGATATACTGCGGTTATATTCGATATCAATAGTACTGTCGACAAGTGGTAAAGCATTGAAATCGTCAAGAATTTTTTAAACTTTTGACAAATTCAGTCGTGCTCCCAAATATACGTATGTAGTAGATACATGTTCACAAGGTTTTTAATGTATTTTAATATAAATTTACTTAACAAGCGTGTTCATTTGCGTAATATGTTATAGTCTATAAATTATCAAATTCATAATTTGTTTTTATTATTCTCATCAGAAATTTAAGACTTTAAAATGTAACATATTTCTTTATTTATTTGATTGTTATGTTAGACATCAAGTTGAGTAGTGTAAAATATATGAACTCCGAATTCAAATTCAGTCTCCAAATTGAATATGTAATGAGACTTTGCCATTTTTACTTTTCTTTAGTATTAATATTGTTGCTTATTGACAAATTGAAATTCGTAATTTACGTTTGCATTTATTATCTATTTGATGTCTAATAATATATTCGCCTTAGCACACAATGTGGCTTTACGGCAAAACACTAAAATTAATAATAACAGCCATCGCGCACATTTTGAGCATATTTAAAAGATACTAAAGTACATAATATTTAGATGGATCTAAGAGCAAATTTCACCCATGAGTTGCACTCTTCGTTTCATTTATGCAAAAACACAAAAAAATATCGAACTGATTAATCCTAGATATATGGTACATACACACATACATATGCAAAAAACACGTTGGTATCTAAATATGTTTGTGAAATATATACACCCTTTTCTGTATAACTATATGTGCAAAGGTATACTTTTAGGTATATATATTTATTAAAATCACATCTTTGAATGCTATATAGCGTGTTAGCTGTATGTACAATTGGTGCTAACTCGCCTTTTATAACGCAATATTTATATTCTATATCATTATTCTCCAAATTACAGTTACTTAATTATTCGTTATCTAGAAACCTGTTTAAAACATTTGTTTTCGTTTTTATACACTTATATAAACTCATCTACGGTCAATTATCCAGCAAGATTATTGTTTATTGGTGACAATAAGTTTTTGTAGTTGTCAGTAAGGTTTATTTAGACATTTTTGAGTTTTAAAAGGTTGAGATTAGTCTTAGACAATGAAAGTCATATGGCAAGAATTAATTCACATCGATGCAATATATTTCTATATTTAAATTTGTTTCAGCAATTTCTGATATTTTATTCTAAAGTCATATACTTTTGTTGACTTCATAATTTAAGTTCAAATCATATATCTACTTTAATGAAATTATTATATTTTTCAACATTCAGTTTCACTTTGAGATAGACTTACATGACTAAATATACGACATCAAACATTAAAAGTATGTGTTATAAGAAATATATTTGTATATGAGTAACTTTACTTTGACTTAACGTCGTTAGTTATAGTAATATACATATTTTGAGTGTATATATTATTCTATAACAAGAATATGCAGTAATAACTCAGGTTTAGGCAAGCTTATATTTTAAATACAACCAGCAACTGATACGTAATGAAATTGAAGAAAATTTTTAAAAAACTTCTATTCTATTTTTATTAATACACCTATTTTGCAAGTTAATCATTTGAATATATTCTCTCCTTATATTGAAATATTTTCACAACATTTCTGTATACGTACCTCTTGAAACGGATAAAAATAAAATGTTATCCCAGTTCTTTGACATTGAATGCCTTCACTTAAAGATTTTTAGATGCGCATTTTCACATTACAGTCCAGTATATGTACTATATACTATATATTTTTATATTTGTTTTTTGTTTTTCATGTTATATATATATTATCAAAATATAATATTCGTTTATGTCTTTAGAAGAAAAGCTCCGAGATTTATAGTTCACCATTTTGATTTCGATTGTTTCTAGAAGCTCAAATATTGAAAATTAAGAAACAAATAGAAGTTATAAAATTAAAACAAAACGTAATTAAATTAAAAATGTGTTTATTTCACTAAAATATTTTAACAAAACATAATACATATGTACAGTTATTGTTGCAAGCATTTTAAAAGAAACAGAAATCATAAAGAAATCTTGTAGTTCGGTTACATAAATATTGGATTCTAAAAGGGCAACTGGTATCTGATTATGATGCAAGTGTCACACATTTAATATCATAGACATAGACTATTGTATTGTATTAAGACTGGACATAGATAATTTCTGTTTTTGGTTTTTGTTTTCTTGTTTTCTGATTATACTGTGGCTGGTCAATCAATAGACATTGAACAAATTCAAGAAGCTCCTATTTCAACTGCTGTTTAACTGTTTTTAATTCTGCTCTGTTGATGCTCATTCAAAATTACAAAGGTTTTCGTCAGCTCAGCTAAGTAATTGATATATATTGAAATATGTATATATATATATATTTATGTAATGTATTGTATATTATATATTATATGTTGTGTGTTGTATATATAGTTATATTAATCACTTAATGAGATCAAGTCATATAGCGCATTATCTCGCGCAAAGCATAGAGTAGTTCGGCCTGATTACGGGCCTCCATTATCATTAGATTGACATGAACCTGCAAAAAGTAGGAACAAATGAATTACATATTTAAAATCTATCGATTTTGGAAGTCAGTTTGTTGAGCTTACCTTTTCACTGTCCTGCAGCTCGACGAGCACACTATCGTAATCCTTGGTGGTAATGCGCTCCGGAAAACAGCAGACTGTCTTTATGAACATTTTTAAGGGCCGCACAAGCAACTGCAAGAGTTCCATGCTTTATTAATGGCTCTAGTCATCGAGAATAGCGAGAACAACGAATATACCTGATTGACTTCACCGTAGTCGTAGTCATCGTGTCGTATGCCGAAAATGCATTGAATATAGTTCCAAATGGCACGCCGAAACTTCGATGTATCCACATTCTTGATGCCGCCCATTGTGAAATACGTCAGATTATAGGCAGCCCGAAATTTGGCATCCAGAAAAGTGCCCACATCGTTGTACAAACTGAGTAAATGGGGGCACGGTATGAGGGGTAAAGTGAGGTATTAAAAAAGCAGGTATTGAAAGCAGCTTACCCATCCACGAGAGAATAGCCGTGATCCTCCCACGAATAGTCCTGTATGCGAAATGTGTTTATATTCTCGGCACCACGTCGCGCGAAGTCCTCATACGTGAAATTCGGATCGTCCACATAGTGCGAAATGATGGGCGGCAAGGCAACAGTCCCCTCTGGTGTGACGGCCGCCAGCTCGGCCGTCTGCAACTCGACGCTCTTGAAGCGATTGCTTAGCTCGGCCTCGCTGCACTCGTCCTGGTTCTGGGACAGCACCTTCATGCGCTCCATCAAGGCCTCCACGGAGATGCCGTGCTGCTGCGGCTGCTGCTGTGCCGTGGCTGCAATCAAACATTTTTCACTTAATTAAGTACGAGTCGCGTCGAGTGTTGCGTGTGTTTTATACGCTTACTTACCCAAATAATGCTGGCCGAAGCCGTTGCTAGCTGCGTTCCCTTTGCTGTTATTATTATCTGTTCCACCACCGCCAATGCCAACTCCAATGCCGACTCCAGCTCCGACTCCAGTGCTGCAGCCACTGCCATTGTTCAGTGATATTTCGCCGAGCACATTTTTCTGCTGTAGGAGTTGCTGCTGCTGCTGTTGTACATGTTGCTGCAGCTGCGGCTGCTGCTGCTGTTGCTGCTGTTGGTGTTGCAGTTGTAGCTGGGGGTGGATGGGACTGGTGGTCGTCTGGCGAGTCGCCTCGTCGAGCGACACGGGCGCACCTTTCAATTTGGGACTAGACAAACCGTCGAGCTTCTGTGTAAGACCGCAGGAGAACACAAATGAGGATAGCGAATGGAAATGCGATATTAAGACCATCGCATGCACCACCTCCGACAATGACCAACTATTTTTGCCTTTGGTCAGACGCTGCAAAATACGAACGAAAAGCGAAATGCGAATGCGAAATGTGAATTGTGAAATGCGAAATGGAAGTCCATTCATTAAAGATTCATGCAGCTTGTAAGTGCATCCATTCATTGTCCTTACCTCGATATGCTCCTTCCGCAACAGCCAGGGTCGGTGTGCTAATATTTTATTTATATCATATATGGCACGTAATTTGGCGGGTATATAGTCCACTCCGTTCAGCCATTCCCTGTTGCCACCCTGATTGAGGAACTCCTTCTCGTAGCGCTTCACCAGGTACGGGCATTGATGGCGTGCGGCAGCCTGTAATGCGAGAGATATCGGCCAATTATTATAACTGCAATCAATAATTAAGTAGTTGTACCATTAAACCTGACGACTATCTTTTGTTGTGATCGCCAACAATTTAGCTTTGTTCTACACAAAGCCAGGCTATAAATAAGTAATCTGAAGACTACTTCTGAATTATGATAATTTCCATCTCTCAATTTTATTCATTAAATTAGTGTATAATACTGAATAAAGACCACAATTTTGTACTTGGCCATAGCCGCCAAATGTGACAGGCAAGGGTTCAATTATGAGGCATCAAGTGCCGAGCTAAGGCACCAGAAGTAGTTGGTTGTGAAGCATTACGCAATGTGAATCGGTTGTGTTGTTTGGGCTTTAGCCTTGAACTTTTTCGTACTTGACATATCAGAGGGCGCTCAATAAAAGCAATTTATTGTAGTTCACGCTGCTCAACAACAAACAACATTTCGAGCCGCAATCAAAAGCGAGCATCACAGACGACAATGAAACGATCCCATGCCGCGTTCTACATGAAGCTATTCATCTATTCATCTACATAGTATGAGTAGTACCCGTAGTATCATGGGCCGCGGTCCCCCATTAAAAACCCCTGGGAGAGCATCTCATCCACACCTGAAAATGCGCTAAAAATATGTTTGAATATTTTTCTGTATTTTTTCCGTATCATTGCAAGTGTGAGTGTGAGTGCGAGTGTGAATGCGAGTGTGAGTGTGCGACCCAAAATACGACAAACATGAATATTCAAAAGCGTTGGCCATTGTTTTGATTTCTATCATTGCGTTGTTGTTGTGTTGCCTTTATTATTGTTTGTGTTGTCGTTGTCGTTCCTGGGCCTCTATGCAATGATAGCTTATTAATTTTGTACATTTGAATCTTATGCGTTGACCTGCTTTCCCAATGTAAAGCACTGCCAGCGACGAACTGCGAGCACACTTTATAGATCAGCTTGTAACGGACAAGTTCTACTTGAGAACACATATGCGGCACTCCGTAGCGCATTCGGCTGCTATGAATAACTTGTGGCAAAACGTAGGCGAGGCGCAAATCGTCGCCAATTTGCTGGCATGAGTTAAATGAATGTGTTTATTGTATTCACGAATATATAAAGTCAAAGACCCAAAACCAAAATACGCATATCTTATCTAGTTTATGATTATTGCACATAAATATGCACACACTTATTATGAGCGACTGTCCAAGTGTGTGTGCGTGTGCGTATATGTATGAAATACATAACAATAATTTATTTAAACAAAACGACACTGAGCAGCCCCTGCAAAGTGCGTGCTTTTCGGGTTGAGGCAGCTCATGACTGATTAACTTTCAATGATTGCACACAAGCATACCCTGCAAGCAGCGAATACACGCTGTGGTATCTACAGGGTATACGCACGTCGGACATGCCCGCTTTCCGCCATTAATGCTTTTGCGCCAATGCAATAGTTGAAGATTAAGAAACAGAAAACGATCAACAAATAAGAATTATTGCAATTACCCTTTAAATATCTCGCAACCCGTTTCGAGTGTGTGAGTGTGAGTGAGTGTATGTGTGAGTGTGAATGGGTGTGTGCCCATTGATGGGCATTAAATTCACACTGCCACCCCCGCAGCCGCCTCTTGGCCTCCCCAACCCCATTCGCATTGTTATTGCAGTCGGAGAAAAGATGAAATTAACTGCGCCATAAATAAAATTTAATTACGATGTTGTTCAATAAATATGCCTATTTTTGAGTTTTTCGCTATTTTCATGTGCTATGTGTGTGTGCGTCAGTATTTTGTGTTCATTAAATAAAACAAATTAATTGTTGCTCTTTTTTTAGTTTCCGGTGTGTAATCCCAATTGCTGCCAATGATATTGTTTGCAGCTGCAACTTATCACGAAAAAAGTGTTTTCTTTTCACACTACATATTTTTACTTTGACAATGGGAAATGTACAGAGATTATTTCGTAGATACAAAAGGAGCTAAAATCAATATCGGTATCCCATTTAAGAGCGTGGCAATAATTGTAGCCTATATCAACTTATTTATCACATAAGTGTATGTACATATGATTACTTAAGCAGTTGTGTAGATGGCAATCAAAAAGTTCAGGTAATAGAAGTGCATTAATAATTCAGCATCTTCGAAATTAAATGGCCGTGTTGTTGTCAGTTGAAATGGAATTTATAATTTCCGCATTTTGCAAGTTGCAACTCCAACGTGGAGTGGAGTGAAGTGGAGTGAAGTGAAGTGAAGTTCAGCTGTAGAAATGTCAACATAAATTGTCTGACATCTTGACAGTATTAATATCTGAGTATTTATCCTGAGCAAGGAGATTTCTTCTTGTTGTCGTTGTCGTTGTTATTTCGTTTGTTGCCCTTGTTGTGGATGGAAATGTGGAAAATATGAAATGCTGTCAGTTGTAATTAAGAAACTTGTTTAGCTGCAACACTTCTATTGTTCTACATGCCCCTGGTTGTGTGTTCTCTGTACTCTGTACTCTGTTCACCTACCCAAACAATTTCTATATGCATCTGATGTGTGCGGTTCGGTTCGGTGTTTGTTGCAGTTTGTTGTAGCTGAGGGCGAAAAGTCTTTTATTCTGTATTGCAGAGAACCCAGAACAGTGGAAATAATATGCTGCTGCTGTTGTTGTTGTCGTTGTCGTTGTCGTTGTAGTTGTTGATGTGTTGTTGATTCCCCAATGTATAATCTGCTGCAGTACTCGCCATGCGAGTGTGGGTGTGAATGCGGTTATTTTCTGGGAATGTGGAGGGAGGCTGCTGTCATTGATAGGGCATCAACAAGCAACAACTAAACTGGCTGCAAATGTGATCCGACAGCGTCAGTCGGCGAGAGCTAATGTGCTTAAATTTGCCACTGGCAACAATGCATCCAATGCACAATGCACACACACACACAGCTGACAATACAAATACTGACACTGTCAGATGCATGATGAAAACTGAGGAGGACAGTTGGCTCCTGGTTGAAAGACAAAAGCCTGAATCTCACACACTTACTCTTTCCCTCCGTTGATTCTCGCAAAAGCCTCACGGGAAAAAACTCAGCAGCTGTCGCTCTCAAGAGCGCTTAATGCCTGACTATCTGAGTACACTCATGCACATTGGGTACTCACAATTATGGCCAAATAGTATCTATAAGCATAGGGCAGCGGTCCATCGCCCTTCATGATGAAGTTCTGCGTTCGCAGAAAGTGATCACGATAGCGCGGATGATAACCAATCACTTGTGTAACTTGATCACATTCGTCGAGATCATCCATATCAAGATCTGCTGAGGAACACTGCAAAGAAATAAGCAAAGGCCGCATTGGCATATGAGCAAATCATGCGTATACTTAATGTACATATTGCGCATACGCACAGAATTCATAAATACAAAAAGGCAGCTAAATGAAAAACTGCATTTGATGTCGACAAACACAAGACGATTGCATTCATTAAATGAAAAATACGAAATACGAAATGCAATTTTGATTTGTTTTTAAATAATAGTCTAACAGTCGTTATTAAATTTCACTTTTGAGCATTCCATATGCTTTATGCTTGCGCTGTCAAAGGGACGAAAAAACTCTTTTATGGCCAGCTGCACATCCTGCTTACCATTCAATATTTATGGTTGCTGGTCAGTTGTCATGGCAAATTTATGCCTAGCTGAATGGAATGCATTCCAACTACGGTTCCATATTTATGCAACGCCAAATGCGCTTTTCATTTGCCAACACAGAAGATGAGGGGCAGCTATTGAGATGCTCTTTGATAAGGGCGAGCGCTTAGCTCTCAGCTACTCAATCTGATTGGCAACGCACAGACTCATAGACTATTAATAGCTGGGGACGAGATGGGAGGCGGGTCGGACAGACGGACAGATGGACAGATGGGCAGACAGTCGCATGGATCGCAGCACTTTGAAGTTGCCTCGCACACAAACAATACAAGAGCGACTATTGTTGTATCTTTGTTGTTGTCTTCTTCACGCATCCACGACAGAGTGTGTACTATAAACTTGATCATTAAACACACACCAACACTCGCACATACGCACAACACATGTTTACGCGCTGCGAGAACAACATTTTCTATATTTTTATCAGAGTCTGCAGCTCCACTGACTGACTGACTGACTGACTGACTGGCTGAATGAATGAATGACTGACTAACTGCCTAAGTGACTGTAAAATTTTAATCAAAGTTGTTTTGTTGTTGGCGTTTTTTATTATTTTATTTGTTTCTTTTGCTGCTGCTGCTGCTGTGCCTGCCTACTAAACTGGGGCGATGTTATTAAACGTTCAATGACTTTTTTGTTGTTTTTCTTTTACTACTTCTTGTTTGCTTCTCGTTGCTTTGTAGTCGGACTTGTCTGCCGTTTAATACTCAAGATAGCGCAATAGTAGCTCTTCTAGAGCGTACGACTATACCCATAATCAGCAGTAGCCACAGCCACCACAGCAGAGTAAGCTTCACATGAACGCCTCGCCTATCAGGCATGAGGCATGATAATGGCCTGGCCAGCTGCAGAGTGGATAAAGACATAAGAAAGCTTCAGACGAATCGAACGAATGCTCTCAATATTAGCACAGCTCATTAAAATAGTTAATATATGTCGCTGACCTTAATACACACGCCCACAGGCAATCACGCCTTTTTGGGCAGGCGGTTCAATCAAATAGAAACTCGGACTTTGTGGCTCTGACATTGAGACACCCACACTCGGGCCGAGATGAACAGTCTCTAATAAATATGTTTATTTGCCAAACAACAACTAAAAATAGTACGTGCTGCGTTTATCAGATAAATCATATTTACCCGTAACATCATTAACAAGCCATGTTTACGCCACACACAGTCATAATTCTTGTGCTACAGAACTTGTGATCAAGCGACTATAAAATGCCATCACTTTCTCGCTTGCAATTAATTAAATTGAATTTGGAATGATAAATAGAAAGATAGATTTTGGTAGCCAGCCGACTGAATTAACAAGAGGCCGAACAAAACAGCTACGAGATAGCATTCGATTAATCAATCTGATTTATGGCCCAAACTATTCACATGCAAATGGGCATGGCTGAAGCTGCACAAAGCGTTGCCATAAATTAATATGTAAATTGTTTGCCTAACTCTGCTTTTCTAATTTGCAAAATCAAGTATTTTTTTAGGAGCTCTAAACGGCACAGCATAAACAGTTGTTGATCGCTGAGGAAAAAAACAGGAAAACAGCCGTGTCAGTTGTCGCACTCCAAATACTCTACACATTTTACAAGTTTAATAATTGTTTCGTTCTGCGTCCAAGCGTCGCATAGACCCTGTGAAAGGGTATCCGCAAATACACTTAAGTAATTGTCACAGCTACCAGTTGCAAAGTCAGCTCTCTGTTATTGTCGTCTCCGGTTGCTTCATATAATTTATTTTGTTATTTTTATACATATTTTGTATTAAGTTTTTGTTTTTGGTGTTTCGGTTGAGTATTTCAATTGGCAGCACTTTGTTATGTGGCGCCTGGGCAAATGAGCGTGTCGAAAAAACTTGACAGACTTTTTAGCGCTTAATTTGAATGAAGACAAAAGACTTTGACAAACTGTGTAACGTGCAGATTATAATTAATAATTAACAAGCCAGCGTTTTAATTACAAATTGGCAAACAAAAACTATTTATAGAGTCACACGCTTGTATATATAGATAAATATATGGAAAACAGACACACACAACAAACACTAGCTGCAAAGTCAGCTGGCTGCGAAACCCGTTTTGTTCAGCAAACTGCTGTGACTTTGGCATACAACTTACAACTTACACTTACACGACCAGCGAGAGAGCGACCAGATAGTTCCATAAACTTGGCTGAAAGGCAGGAGATGGGGATGGGGATAGGGGCACGGTCGAGGGTGCTCAGGCCAAGTTTAATGGATATGTGCGAGCATTGAGCACGAACCGATCATGTGTACTGGTTTCAATACCAAGCTGTTCATTTATTTTGTGTACACCGGGTATGCCGAGTCCATAGCCAACTTGCGACGTTTCCTGTTGCCCGGCTTTAGTTTCGCTCGGCTACAGGGTATCTGCAGCGTGGTCAGCTCGTTGTTTGCTTTGCTGTTTTGTTTTCGTTTTACATGGCTCGAGTCGAAAACTCGTTCGTCAACGCGACGTATACGTGATATGAGGAGGTTTCTGTCTCTGTTCGCCGTTGCATGCGGGCTGCGGATGGCACGCTTTATTCACCGCTGCACAATGCCGTAATACCCTATGAATGGCGTGGGCGGACTCTCGACTAATCAACAAATCGCATGCACGTGGCCGATGATCATTTATTGCGCTGCTCTAAGCCGAGCTGCTATTGTGCGCTTGTGGTCTCGGCCGGCCAACTAATTGCAAAGGCTCAACTCGATAATTAACTACTTGAATGCAATTTCGAAATTCAATTTCAAAGATTAATCAAACAAAGCCCAAGATACAAACAATAGTGTATACTATACACACACACAACAGAAACAGACAGCAGACAACAACACAAGAATATCAAATCCAAAAATTTAAATGGAGGTCAGACGTTATAGGAAGCACAGTTCTGCCTATATACGACAAGTATGCGCAAAATTGTGAGTGTGTGAATCGTGATTGAGCATAATTTATCGCCAGTCCAAACCTCTAAGCCGAAGCTCAAGCCCATGCCCAAACTCAAGCCCATGCCCATGCCCATGCCCATGCATTCATGCATAAATTTGAGCATAATTGAGTAGACTCGAAGTAATGGCAGCTTAGAGGCGAAGCAACTGATACTTTTGGGTAAGGACAGGCAACAAGTTTGGGGCCAATTTTCAACTTGCCTTGACGATAGACTTGCTCGTACTTGCCTTTTAATTCCCAAGTAAGCACTTAGTGAACACACACACAACAATTCTTACTACTAACATGGTCGAATAACAATAGTTAAAATGACCGCGAATGCCAAATTTATGATTTACTACCAATTGTAAACAAATTCTAAACCAATGTCAATAAAACTTCGGTTAATTTCGCGATTCCAATAAAAAAGAATTTCAAAACATCTATAAAATAACTGAAAACTTTCGTTAATTTTGAGCAACTTACTGAAACATTCTTAAGTTAATGGGGTTGCTTTATTTAAAATGAGCACAAATCTCTTCGGCATTGTCTGATAACTTTTAACGCACACTGTATCGCTCGTTGTTTACGTGCAAAATCATAAGGCGTAAAGATTTAAATTGTTAGATAGTGTCAAATTTTGGGAGGGGTTAACAAAGGAACCCAGCTCAAGTCGTCTACAGTGTCTGTCAGTTGCACTCTGCTCTTCTATTTGCTGAAGGTGGGGAGCAGAAAAATAAGAATAAGAGTAAAAAATTATTTAATGAAGGCCCTGCTTACAAATGCGTATTAAAGTTACGCGTTATTCGAGCTTATGTTAATGCGTGTAATTAATTATTGTAAGCTAATTTTGATTTCCTCCCTAAAGCGCATTTAATGGGCGGATGAAGTACGAAAATAAAGCAAATTAAATATAAATTAACATAATTAGCACATCAAGTCGACAGTAGACAGATTTGAATCAAGCACACACATATTCCCTCTTGTCTGGCAATTTGATTAACTTGGCTCAGTCCCCTCCCCTCTGACCCTGAATCTCAGTTACATGTGGTTTTCCTGTTAATGTTACATTGTTTTCGTGTTGTTTTGTTTATGTTATTGTTGTTGTTGTTGTTGCTTGGCTTGTTTTTTGTGAGTGGGCGCACAGTTATTATAAAAAGCCGCAGTTCTCGTCGTCGGATTCGCTTCAAATGTCAACAGAAGTGGCCTCAACAAATTAAAACAAAAGCTGGTAAACAAGCAAATAAATTAGCATAAATGGTAGACGGCGAAAAGAGAAATAGCAAACAATAAGTAAGTATAGCAATAGTAGGAATGACGGCAGATATATGTACATATGTATAGTATGTAGATATGAAGCTGGAGGATAGCAGTGAGTAGAGGTAAACAACTAAAGTGGAAAAAACGGCAGGTGTTAAAAATGCAAACTAAATAAATAACTAGATGAAAAACAAATAATACTAAAAATATTAGTAATAGTAAAAATACCGAAGAAGCAGTGAGCTACTTAGTAGTTGTGTATGATTCAAATGGAGAGCCCTCGACGAGCAGATGCCCTTCCACAGAAGTTAAGTCAATTGTTGCAATTTCAATACATATATTATTTAAATTTATTAATTGAGAAAACTGGGCAGGCTTCCATTGTTATGCTTACTGTCAAATCATTTTTACCGAAAAGTCTAACAATACTGTCAAACATATTATGACAGCCTTCGTGAAGGGTATAACACTTTGAAGGGTATAACAAAAAGAAGAAAACTTGAAAACATTTTTATAAAATGCACACACATTTACACGCACACGCACACGTCTGCAAGTACTCGTGGTGGCTGGGCAAGTGTGTGTGTTGCCTATTAGCAACAGCAGGGCTTGCATTATAAACTATTTGTATTACACACGCCCCTATCTGTGTGTGCGAGTGTGCGAGTGTGTGTGTGTGTAGCTAATAAAGACTCGCGTCTAGACGTGATAAACTATCAACTGAGAAGTCTATTACTTGAGTGGATTCGCAGTGTACTAATGAGTGGACTTTTAAGTTTGCATTCGCAGTGCCGCATATTAATTTAGGTTTATCAACATATTTATTTGTATAGTCTACAATAAGTATGCAAATGCATATACATATGTACATATGTATGCATGTACAGTCAACTTGATGTCTATGCAAATGATCGTAATAAAAAAATGAAATTGAATAAAACAATTGCAGCTGCTTTGTGACACACATTTTGTTTGCCTTACAATTATAATATTATTATCCCTTTCAACATATTAATTTAATCAACTCTAGTTGTCGTTGTTGTTGTTCTTGCGTTTTGTGCTTGTTAAATACAAAGTTGATTCATTTTATTATTTTATGGCTCTGTTTGCACAGTTTGTTGTATCAGTTTTCTTACATCAAATTATATAAAAAGCATTTTTAGTCAGAGAGAATAAACACAAATTTCACTCATCTGTATTCTGTGTTCTGTGTTCTGCAGTGGCTTTTGTTTCGCTTTCGAGCATGTTTAATATGTATTTATCTTTTGTGGTTGTTGTTCTTGTTGTTGTTGTTGTTAACTGCTATGGGATTGTCTCATTGTTTGACTTGGTGTTTTCTCTATTTCTCTCTCTCTCTGTCTCTGTCTTTGACTCTGACTCTGACTCTGACTCCACTCCGTGAGTTGTGTGTGTGTGAGTGTGTGAGTGAATTCGCGAGTGCACATATTTGCAAGTGCCTATCAAGTGGCTGTATTGACTAACCTCAGAGCGAGTCTGTGTGTGTAGGTGTTCGGGTGCTGGCGTGACTCTTTGGCTGGACTCTGGTGCCCTGACTGCACAGACTGGCACTCGGTGCGACACTTTGTCTACTGATATAATGCAAACAATTGAGGGCAAAACAAAGAAAGGCAAATGCAAACACAAAGGCATGACAGCTCCCTCTTTCTCTTTCTCTTTCTGCTTCTCTCTGTCACTCTATCAACTGACAAGTGTGGCAAATTATTAGGTGCACATTATCGCTTGTAATAGGAGCAGTAACAATAAGAACTACAGACTATAAACGAACTATAAAGCAGCAGACAGACAAGCTCCTTGGCCTGATAACACTTGGTGATAAGCAGGTGAGACGCAGAGTCCATAATTGTCATTTCCTACTAGCCCTGGCAACAGCAGTAGCTCTCTCTCTCTCTCTCTCTCTTACTCTCTATATCTCCATTTCTCTCCCTCTAACACTTGGCGTGAATTGCTAAATATAAATCACACAGTGAGTTGAATGAACTCGAGTTGCAAATTCAATTCAATTTACTAATTGCAATTACAATTATTATTTCCTTTGCCTTTTGGACATTGCTACAAAAATGCAATTTGTAAATACAATATGAATTATAATACAAATGGAAATTACACAGAAAAAGCTCTCTTCTATAGTTATAAAATCAAAAAAATTGCACACGCTTGTGTGTGTTCATAATATTGTTTTAAATAATTAATTGTCTTGACTTCCGCATCTTTTAAGTGCTGTCAATTAAGTTTTCCTCAATTGAGTGAAATGCTGAATCGTTTTTAATGCCAAACAGCAAACTTATTCCCTCAATCACTCAGTCTTTCAATCAGTGAGTCAGTCAGTGTGTCATGTGGTAATTTTGTCACGCAATCAATAAGGCGAATGCCTCTTGGACACTTGCCAGCACCAGAATGGCGCACATCTGTTTATTTGATATTGATGCGCAGCTTTGCATGTACATACATTTGTACATATATATTTTTATACCGATTTCCCTAAAATCACCACGAATTTCCACACTAGCTAAAATAACTACATACATAAATAATATGCAAATTGCAGCCATGTTTACTGAGTCCGATTCGAAATGAAATTCAAATCGCAAACCTCGGCAGCTGCAACAAAACAAAAACATTTAATTTGTCATTTGCAATTGAAATTAAAAATTGCATTTATTGAATATGCACACATTTATGGCATTTATTGACAACAACTCGTATTTGAATACAGTATATTTGAATCACTTTATTGTTGATTGTTCAGATGTGTGACTGTGTATTGCACAAGCCGATTAGGTGACCTAGTTTGCCAGCTATTTTTAAGCAAGCATAAATAAATAAGAATACTTTATTCTAAAGTTAATTCCCCCAACGCTAATTCTGAAATGTTTCGTTATCGTTTTTATTGTTTTATATAAATAATTAATTATGTAGTTGTAGATGTAGTTGTTGTTGTAGATGTAGTTGTAGTTGTAGTTGTAGAATGATTATGTAGTTTTTGTTGGCTTATCAAATCCTTATCAAGCCACCCCAAAAAAGTACGTGTATATTTCCAGCAGAGACCAGCAAACAACACGGAAATTGCGCATTATTAATCTGGTTACCAAGCTGCTTCCCTACTTACTAGATTACTGTTTGTATTCTCATATCTGGTTTTAAGTCGCTTCAGGGATATTATTTTATGTAAAATTCAGCAATCTCTTTGAATGTCTGCAATTAAAAGCATCCTTTATTCTGCTTTTATTCTTTACCCCACATTACGTGTGCAAGAGTTTGGTCTGTACGCTTTACACCACTCGACATTTAGTTAGCATCAAGTGAACAATATGAAATCTGTGGGCACATTAAACAGGCTTTCAGCGTGTGACAATGTGACACTTTACTGGATACCAGGACCCGTTGGAATATCAGGTAATGCAGTCGTGGACACAATCGTCGAACAGTGGGCCTGAACCCCTCTGCGGAATTGTCAATCATAGTCTCAAATCCGATCTGCAGGACATGTGCTGTGCGCACTGGAGAAACTCTTGCAACCTGAGCAAAAACTCACTCAGAATAGTGACAGCATTTCTAGTCTGTCGACTACGCAGGCATCTGTATTATCTTCGAGTAGCAGAGGATCCGACTTGCAGACTCTGCTCGAGGACGAACAGACCCCAGAGCATGTCCTGACAAACTGTCCAACAATTAATACAGTGAGGCACCATTACTTTGGCAATCACCAGCTGAACCTATTAGACCTGAGAGGCATGAAACCCCAAGCATTAATGCATTCTTGCAATAGCTGGGCCTGAGGGAGGTGCTAAATCTAAGAATTCAGAGAGCTGCTTTTATGCCATATCTTTATAATAATAATAACGATAATATCAAATTGAAAATTGTGGTAAAATATTTAAATTAAACATTAATACATAATTCATGCGATTCATTTAATGAGAATAAATTACTAATAAATCAATTGACACAATTACAAAATTCAACAACAACTGCCTTAACTGGTGCTGTACTGATGACTCGGAGTGTGCGCAATTTGAGTGCTGAGAGCTGAAAGTTATAAATGAATGTTTTCATTTCAAAACTGCAAATGGTAAATATGCGAAACATAAATACCTGGAAACTCTACAAAAGGATTCAGATATATTAATTTTCCAACTTTAGTTGGCAGACAAGAGAATGCAACTATTATTAGCATACATTTAGATAAGTAATTCGAATTCAAGTGAAATAATTACGGGCAACTTTAGTGCAGCTCTCTACCAATAATTGCCCTGGGATTTCGAAATAGTTGGAAGGAACTTCAACGGGCTGTCCTCTGGGCGATGAGCGAAAATTCAATTAGCAAATGAATTCTACTGAAGGAGAGAAACAAGCAAAATGCAACAAACAATAAGAGTGTGTATCAGAAAGATTTGCTTCTAAGCGTTTAAATCGTTTTACACGTGCCTGTAACGTGCTGTGGCACTTAAATAAACGAACTCCCGAAAACATTTATCGACTTATAGATTAAAGAGCAACATTACGAAGCCTCAATCGAATAACGCTATCGTTATATTACAATCGAGCGCGAAAACTATGTATTTATAGTATTTGGTATTACTTTTGTATGGCATTACAAATTAGATTTTGTTTACTTACATCTTGAGAGATTTGTCCCATTTCCGGGTAATAATCAACAGTCGAGTACATTTGTGTGTATATGTTTCAGAGTGTGTGGCTGATGGCGATAATATAATGAAGAGAAATACCAGTTGCTGCTTCTGCTTTCGACTCAAAGGAAACGTGTAAGCCAAGTTGCTGTTTTTGTAGCTGACCAACAACTGAAGGAGTTGGCTCTTTGTCACTCACAATCTAGATTTGGCTTGATGCTTTTGTCTCTCTCACTCTCGCTCTCACTGTCACTCTCGCTCTTTCTCTCTTTGATTCAGCTGGCTTTTCCGTAAGTTTTCACTTTCTGGATTTTTGTTTTCGGTTGGTTTATAGCGTCGTCACTTGATTGCTGCTGTTGCTGCTGCCGCTGTCAGGGCAATTAAGGTAGCTGCTTTGGCAGTGAGTCTGAAACGTTAACAAAAACAACAACAACAACAAACAGCGTGCAACGGTGACGTTGTTGTAGTTGCAGTTGTTGTTCGGTGGGTGTGCTGCGCTTTCGTTGCCAAAAACAACAAATCAAGGCAGAAGCAAAGAGAAAAGACGTCAACAACAACTTGAGCTTGCGTCTCTCTGCTCAGCGCGGCAGTCAAATATTCAGATTCGTATTCGTATACGGATGCGAATTCAACTGCTGCTTTTGAATCCACGTCGTTGGCACATTAATGCGTCACGAATTCAGATCCAATTTTGGATTTGTTATTAGCGGATTATGATTGAGACACTTGTACGTATGACTGCGAGGTCGACACTTCTTCAATTGTTCCTCAGCAATCGACTTATGGTTAAAATTGCAGTTGTACTCGTTGTTGTTGCTGCTGTTGTTTTTCTTGGTTTTCATTTGTATTCGCAATTAATGCACTTGGCTCCTTGCCCAAATTCAACTCAAAATTCCTTTAAAGCTTCAGCACAAACTGCAAAGACAAAAAACACAACTTTTCGTTAGCCTTTAAAATAGTATCGGAACAGCGACTAATTGTTGAATATTACAACAGCCAATGAATGCTATCGAATATCGCATTTAATTGGTGTGAATAAATGCGAAAATTCGACCCAAAATTCATATCGAAAACATCGCAGCCGTCGAGCCTAGTTCAATTTGTGGTTTGCAGCCTTGTTGTGCCTCATTTCAATTAACAATTGACTAAACAAATTCAATATTGATATTTTGCATTATCAATATATCAGATCCATCACCCAACCGTGTAGCCCACAATGCGAAAGTGTGGCCAAATAATAATAAATAAATATGCAAAAAGGGAAACCAAAAACAACAAATTCAATTAGCAAATGCTTGCCAGTCAAAATATTTAATACAAATTTGCAAAGTCCACAAATAAAGCCGACAATCTCGCTCCGCAGTCCAAATAAAAGAGGTAACCCCAAAATATACATACATACGTACATATATAGGGATGTATAAAAATAAACAAAATATTGCCTACAGATAAATAATCGAAAAGCGCCAAGCTAAATATTGGCAGGAAAAAGTGAAGCAGTGAAATCGGAACAATAAACAACAAAGTTACAAAACCATTTTGCAAATGAAATGAAAACACATGAAATTTACAATTTTATTTAACCATTGAGATAAAAGTAACATAAATACGACAGACCTTGTTCCATAATTGCTTACATACTTGCATATATATATATGACTATATACTGTATATAATTGCAATTAATAAATGCAAACTCGATATTTAATCATTGTAAATGAATAACAATTTTGCAGTTAGCTTTAACGGGTTTCTGTCAACAATCAAATGTGGGAGTAAACATGTGAATACATGTATGCCATTATTTGCATGTTATCATGACTTTTGTGCCCGCAATGCCACAAACAAAAGAGCGAGAGAGAGATTACAAAGTGAATTGAAAAGCAAACGCAAAACATCAATTAAACGAAGAACATGCAAATCGTAGGACGGTGGCTCAGGTCCAGGCTCAAAGCTGAGGGGCAACAAATTATTGCTGCCATGCAACGCAGATGTTTACGATGCGTATACGTGATTAAATTACGCATACGCCAGTCAGCCAGTCAGCAGAGAAGCTGTCTGTTGCCCATTCACCGTTGTCTATTGTCCATTGCCCGTTGTCCGACGTTCGTTGTAAGCCAGTTTTGGCTCAAAGCTCAATGCCGGCATACACATGGATTTGTTGCTATATTTTACACAATATGTTTATGCTTAACGCAAGCCACATTTGCATTGTGTGTAATACTGTGCGTGTGCGTGTGTGATTGTGTATAAACAAGATGCATGTGCTTGTTTGATAAACAATACGAAAAGTTGTCTCTGCTTAAGGCAGCTGTTGTCGAATGTCGTCTGTTGGCTGTTGGCTGTTGTCTGCTGTCTGTTGCCTGCTGGCCCGATGGCCTGTGGATGCCATTATAATTCATTTCTTTGCTAATTAATAGGGTAAACCAATAAACAACCAACAACAGTCACAGCAGCAGCAGCAACAACAACAGTAACAACAATAATCAGTCAACAGTCGCCGCAAGTCAAAATTTAATATTGTTTTCATGTGGTTTTGGGCGCGCATCTGTCAACAGCCGCAGCTGTGACTGACTGAGCGACTGAGGGGTACAGAGGGGAGCAGAGGGGTGAAGGCAAGGCCGGGTATTAACTCTGGCTCTGGGGTTGGGCTATAGCTTCATTAGCTGATCTAAGGCGCTGCTGTGGCTGGCACTGAGTAAATCGCTGAAGCGTTTAGCATGCACAATGTGGGCTATAAAAAGACCATAAATTTATTAATTTTACAATAACAAAGTCACAAAGTCAACAAAAACCAGCAGCAGCAGCAGCAGCAGCAACAGCAATATGCCAAATGAAATAGAAAACTTTGTTGAGCGCTTCATTTTTGTCATTTGAGTGCGCGGCAAGTTGCTTAAGTTACAGCCATCAAATGTTGTTGTTTTTGTTGTTGTTTTGTTGTTGTTACTTGTTATTGTGGATGTGGATGTTGTTGTTGTGGATGTTGTTTTTCATATTAGCTCTCATCGCTGTTGTGGCTATGATGCCGCCTACAAAGTCACGTTCGCTGTCCATGTTTTGGATCTGCCTTTGTGTAATATATTTGTTGACATTGCTGTTCCTGTTCAGTCTCTGTTTCTGTCTCTTATTCTCCCCCCTCTCCTTCTCTGTCTCCGATTGAACCGCAACACACCAAATCATATAATCAAGATATGAGATAAATTACAAGTCAACAACGAAACGCTGTAATCGTTATTATATAAGCAAAAAGAATATAATACAATGTTGTCCAGCATACCAATGTGCCTCGCATCGCAACTACCTCTTTCCCTGCAATGCAGGGTATTCATAGCTCTCACAGCTTGATGCGTAGGCTCTTTCAAAGCTCTCTCCATGTCTGTCGCGTTGCCTTTGAGGCGTCATGGCGAGCTCCAATCCAGAGAATTGAATAGCAGCTGAAATTCAGCTCCCACTGGGCACTGCAAATTGTGAATAGCAAACAATGCAAGTCCAAATCAAATCAAAAGTCTAATAAAAATTGTCAATTTTATGCGTTCGTTGACAATTCATTCATTTATTTTTAGCATGCCAATTGAAAATCAAATATTAACAGCATTTGGGTTTGAATTTGAATTTCAATTTCCAGCGGGTACTCGGTGAAAATGTGCAATCGAGATTGTTGCGCCATGAAGACCGCGCTCCAGTTGCGCGATCTAAAAAAGATGCTGCTGAAACAGATGCAGGAGGAACTCGAGAACCCGCCCAAGAAAATCGTGACGCCGCAATCCCTGCTCTTTACCTACGAAGACGCCGAAGTGATGGCCAACTTTATCATCAACAAGACGAATGTTAAGCCCAAATTTGGTCTGGTCTGCGGCTCCAATCTGAGTATGCTGGTCAATCTGATTGAGAGCCCCGTCGTAATTGATTATGCGGACATTCCCATGTTTCCCAAATGCACAACACTCGGCCACAACGGCAAACTGTACGTGGGCACTGTGAGGGGCGCCGCAGTGATTGTGATGCAGGGTCGCTTCCATTACTACGAAGGCCACGAACTGGCCGGCTGTTCGATGCACATGCGCGTCATGAAGTTGTGCGGCGTCGAGTATGTATTCCTCTCGTGCTCGTCGAGCAGTGTCAATGTCCACCACAAAGTCGGCGACGTTTTGCTAATTAAGGATCACGTCAACATGTTCGGCCTCTTCGGCAACTCGCCCCTCAGGGGACCCAATGACGAACGCTTTGGCGAGCGACACGTCGACATGGTCGACGCCTATGATCCCATTCTGCTGAAGAAGGCGCAGGAGATTGGCCACGAGCTTGGCTATGAGCAGCACACGCACACGGGCGTCTACGCCTGCTTCGGTGGTCCGGGTTACGAGACAGCTGCCGAGCAGCTGCTCCTGAGAACAATCGGCGTTGATGCCGTGGGAATGTCGCAGGTCCATGAGGTAAATTCGTGGCTGAATTGCACCTTGATTCCCCCACTCACTGTTCGTCGCATTTCAGGTGATTGTTGCCCGCCACTGTGGCCTCAGAGTGTTTGCCTTCAGCCTAATCACCGTGCCCTGCGCGGAGAACGCCAAGCTTGCCCACAGAAGTCTGGCCCCAGGACAACAGTTCTGCATGGAGCTGCTCCCTCGCATGATTCACGCCATTGAGAACGGGCTGATTAAGACCCCCCTTGGCACCGACAAGCTGCTTGCTGCTCAAACGGGATACCCGGCGAATGGCTTTTGCCCAGATGCGGATGCCCCAATACTGCCAAATCGAAAATCAGATGTGTAATTGAAATTGATAGCAAAAGAACATGCATACATATTTATCATTCGATTGACTCGATGACTGAGGCAGCATCGCGTATACGCAATATGCACGCCATGTAAGATCACACACACACACTGATGAAAAACACGCGCTGTTTTTCCTGCTAGTTTTGCTTATTACTTATTACGAGAACCCGCATTGTTGTTGCTGCTGTGCTTCGTTTTAATTGCATTTCAGATTTGAGTCTGTGTTGATTGCGTTTACCTTGTGCTAAGTTCATTGACCCCGAAATGCAACGCCCACTGCAACTTGTGAAGCAAAATGCACCGCTTAAAAACTTATTAAACTAAACGAAATGCTCGCTAATTAACAGGCAGTACGACGACACACAGTCTGATGAAACTATAGTGCCCGGTGAGTAAGTGTATAAAAATAAAATCAAAGCATTTGTGGCATTTGCGGCATTTATGCGTGCATTTCAGCGTGCCAAACAATTGAAAGGCCCAGGCAGTATCACCAGATTTTCAGGATATATGTACATATAGTATGTGCATGCCTATATACTATATATTTATTTATATGTGTTCGAGTGTATGCAACTGTGCTAAGCACATGCACCAAATAGTGTTGGCATTTCAATTGCTTTACTATACGTGCAGTGCACATCTGTCGATGCTTTGTACATTTATTTATTGACAGTGGGACGAGCACTGAGCACAGTGTGTGGACAGGTAGGCAAATGGGGGCGGGGGAGATGGGTGTTCTTTTTACATTTTAAATGGCAGCACAGCTGCGCACTCTAAATAGCAGTGCGAATTAAAATAGAATGCGTGATTCAAATGCAAGACAAATGTTTCGATAGCTAATCAACTGACAAGAGGAACATAAAATGTTAATTGACTATTTACACTGGCAACTGGCAACTGGCAATGGCACCAGCTGAAAGTCGCAATTAATTATACTTACTGTGTGTGAGCGATATTCTGACAATTTAATTTCATTGCATCAGCTTTTCTATTGCACTTTTGGCTTTCCCCCTTCAGTTCAGTTATTCGAAATGCAGCAAATGTCATTTGCAGCTCTCGAAATGAATTCATTAAGTTTTCAGGCCCGCCTCCTTTTGTGCTGTCGGCATTTGGATAGTTTTGCAACAAAGTTGACACATTTCAGTTGTAACAAACAGCTTATAGAATACGAGTACTTTCTGACAAGGGGCAACAATTCATATTACTTTTCCCTCGTCCAGCTCAACGCTGCTCTACAGATATCTCTCTGCTGCGTCTAAGTAATTTGAGAGTGGAATGTTGTACTCATCTGGTCAACGGGGTGGAAAATTCAATTGAATTAAATATAATTTGTTTGTGTGTCGTTGTGTGAGTGCCTGACGCTTGATGCAGATACTCGTAACTCGTAAGGCATAAACAACTAGTTAGTCACACATATCCGAAATAGAATCGCCAACTGTATCAGTATCTACGATATGCGTATGTGTTTGTATCACAAAAACAAAGCAAAAGTTGCCAAATAGTCTCGTTTAGCAAGCACTTACATATGCCAAGAGTTTTATTTATATATCTACATATCTATTTTCCCCCTTTTTTTCGTTCTGATTGAGTTGCCATCTGCTACCTGCCACCTGCCACATGCCACTTGCCACATGGGCCGCATGCCACCTGCCACAAATGCCACCAAAGTGGGCTAGTTGAAATCCCGTTTCAACATTACAACATTAATGTTTCAATTAGCTGCGCAATCAACTCATTCGGCCTCGATAATTACATGTTTGTGGTCGTCAAAATCAATTAGCTATAAGACAATCATTAATTAGTTATTAGCTTAATTAAATGCATTTGAATATAGCCAACGAACTAGTTTCAAGATGCATCACTTTCAATCCACAAAAAATGGAATACTTAGCAATTGCAATGTATTAATTAACATCAATAAAAACACCAGACAAAGTATATAATAAAAACAAAAACAGTATATAGTTGAATCCCCGCTTATCAGTCAGACAAACTGTTTGACGTCATTTGTCTAGTTATTATGATAAACAGCAAAAAGTTGTAACACAAACAAACGAACGCAAACAAACAAATACATTGTTATTGTATATCTATTGCTCGTAATTATCGGGGTTGAGGGCTTGAGGCAAACGGAAAAGACAAATGAAAGTAGTGCGATGCTTAATTCCAGTCTAACTTCCGACATAATTAATAGACAATATTTAATATTTCATGAATTTCTTAATTTCAGCACTTTTACTAGACTTGGCTGTTGGCTGTTGGTTGTTAGTTGTTGCCAGGCGTCAATAATTAATTGATTAGATTAACAATAGTCGTATAGTCGGAGACTTTATGGCTCTTACTGGTTTCTCAATCAATCTTGATTAGACGTATCAAGTTCGTTAGCCAAATCGAACTTATTAGTCACACATCTAACATAGATATATTGGCCTTTTTGCATGGCAATTAGCTGATCTTTCTACACAGAATTTCACACCTTGTTTTTTATTGTCCGCCTGGCTGTGAAGCTGAAGCTGAAGCTGAAGCTGAACATGAACACGATAACAAAGTTGGGAAACTTTTATTGAAAATCTATGGACTTTATAATTAAATACCTCAAAGTTACAGGAATCAAAGGCGAAGCCGCCAAAAGCACCAAATGGCCAACAAAAAATCAACGAAAATTGTAATACGAGTACGTAAGCTGAAAATGGAGTAATTAAAAGCAAACTTTTTAAGCAGAAAAACCTGAAACAACACCAACAACAACAGCGACAACTTCAACAGGAACAGTAACAGCAACAGCAACAACAACAGCAACCGAAACAACAACAATGTCCAAAATAGCAACGTAGATTAAGCGTCCCATGTTGCACTCACCAGGGAAAATAACAATGCCACAAAACAAGAACAATGGAAAACAGTAAAATGGAAAACGAGCTTTTTTGTTTACCCTTCGAAACATTAAGGTGGAAAATGTGTTCAACTGTGGAACTTTTTTCCATTTCCTTCGATTAATTCGCAGACTCCTCATAAGTTAAAGTTGCTGCAGAGTCTGCTTAATTACACTACTCCATTTGATTAGTAAAATATAATATAGAATATAGTGGATAGATTTCGATACTGATATAAGTACGTCTACTTGCGTAGTAGCCAATAAAAGTAGAGAAGCCCTTTACCTCTTCACTACCATAGCTATTATACCCTTTTTGAGTCTATCAAACGACTACTTTGAACAGCTTTTTGGTCTTAAGTGTGCGAAACGGCAAACATGGGCAAAATGGGGAAAATTGTGGTGCAAATAACTGGCAACCGGCTGCTGCCAACTCTCGTTGCTGTTGCTGTTGCTGTTGTTGCAAGTTCACTCACCTCAATTTGCGACCACAGAAGTGATGGTAATGTAAGAAAAGAGCTGCCTGCCGCTGCTGTTTTTGCAACCATTGTGCGTGCTAAACGTTGCACAGAGCTCTAGAAATGGGTATCAATTTTCGTTATCACAAAGTGAGAGAGAAAATAATTAATACTGCGAGTGTGCGCCAAGAGTCTATGCATATTCTAGAGCTGCTGTTGTTGCTTTTATGGTTGTTAAATCAATCTATTGCCTGATGTGCGATCCATCTAATAAATAAGTTCAAGCTCCACTTAATAATCGTTTAAAATTGATTGCAACATTCAATGAAATACACTCGTAGCTCGTTCCTCGTCAAAGACACTTCAAGCACTTTGCGCACATCATCGCATGCACGCGCACACACTCACAGGCACACACACACACATACAGACCCACACACACACACAAGCATGGGTTCTAAGCGCGCTTGACGACAAGAAGAGACGACGACAAAACAGTTATTCAACTGCAGTAGTACAATAAGTTTACTCGTACTCGCCGTTTATTAGTGTGAGCTTACAATACTTTGTTGCTGCTATACCCGCTACCCGTTGAGTAAACTGGCATTTTAATTTAACGCCAATCGCAAAAGGTACTTTTTATATTTAACATTTTATTAAGTTCACTTTTGCACATCAGCAATGCATGTAACAGACGAAAATCAATGCATTTCAAACATAATTAATAATAATAATAGTGATTACAATCATATACTCGAGAAACAATTTGGATTGTTTTGTAGCTGCTACAATGAAGTAACGGGTATCGCACAGTTGAGCTGACTCGACTGTGGCTTTCTTCACTGTTTTGCTATTGACATAGCAACAATTGATATCATTGATAATTGGCATAAACTTAGCATTTTTTGGCTGAAGCTCGCAGTTTCGTTACGTATACGCAAATGTAGCCAATTGCAAAAAGTTGCACATACGTACATACGTACGTACATATGTATGTGTGTGTAGTTATTGGCCATAAAACAATCGCCAATCGACTAAATCAACTGATTATGGCTTTTATTCATTATTTATGATTTTGCATATTTTTTGTTTCATTTTGCGCAGCCATAAACCTATCGATTAACGTATTCACTTTGCCAGTTTTAAACGATATCTGTCAGATAGAGCAGAAGGCGTAGACTAACAAGAATTTGGGTCAAAAAAGTGACTTGTGGAATGCTTAAACGCATACATCAAATTAGAGGTCAAGACAGCAGCAACCGCAACAACGAGAGAAAAGAACAAAAGCCACACAAATCAAAAACATATGAGATGCGGAAATGCTGAGAAATGATTAACTTATGCATACCCTACTTGAAATATCCTCACTAAACACTCTTCTTTAGCGTCCATACCTTTTGGTGCGACTGTTTGAACAGGGTATGCGAAGTGCTTGTTACATTCACTTGCTCACTTGATTAAAATAAATTACATGAAAACGTAAAAGCAGCCAAGAAGAGCAAAAGAAAACTCGCAAGAAACTCACTCGGAAAATAATTGTGCACACACAGCGAGTGTACAAATGGCACACACACAAAAATACATTTATGTATACCTATGTATGTATGTATTTGCTTATAATATAGTTTCAGTACGAGCAACATATCGAGAGAAATATACGTACATACATAAAAAATTGTTGCTTTATTTAGATTTCCGTGTGGTAGGTCAAGTGGCAATATTCTCAAGAAATTTAAAGTACATGCTCGTGAATCTGTGTGTGAGTGTGTGTGAGAATGTTTTTGAGGTTTTCTATGCTCAAAATATATTAACAATTTACTGCGTTAACCGTTGAACAGAATCCAAACTGAAACTGCAACTGCAGTTGACATGTGGCCTACAGGCAATCAGCGTTGGAAAATCACATTTTGGGTTTAGCCAAACGTTGCAAGGTTTTCGAATTACGCACTCGGTATTATAGCCATGGCCAATGCAAATGGTAACACACACGCGCACGCACACGCACACGCACAGAAAGCCAGTCCTTTCACAAAAACTGAATTTTACATCCTGCAGTTGTCAATCAATTGCAAATGCTGTCTATCCAACTTTTAGCCTTTGATTTCATTTAAGCCAACTCTATGGCATTTTGCGCAGGTTCTTGTCGCAATTTCATTTCACGTCTACAACATGTTGCTATAAACCCATCAAAGGCTGCTCAAAATCTGTTAATGTTTTTAAGCTAGCAAAGCAAAGCATTAATGAACCATTCAGAATGTTTTATACAGACTAGATTATTTCCCATAGAGCTCTATCATACTTTTTATTTTGCATAGTTCCCTCGTTACAGGGTATTGATAATTATGTCACTTTTCGAATTCAAACCGATTTAATGCAACGTTAATGAACGGCGCTGTGTTCCTTGCCATCGAATTGAAGCAATATCCATAACAGGTAAAAATAATTATAAACTTACCCACAGAACCAATGGCTTCGTCTGTCAATTCCAGATTGTTGTCGATGCTGTAGCTATTTTTGTTGTAGTTGATGCTGTTGCTGTTCCTGTTGCTGTTGCTGTTGATGTTGCTTTTACTGTTGTTGCTGTTGCTTTTGCTTTTGCTGTTGTTGGTGACAACTACGCTGGAAGTCATCGGCATAACAACAACGCTGCGCCCCTTTATTTTTCTTTTGAGGTCGCTTCTGACTTTCTGTTTTTTTGTTGTTGTTTTTTGTTCGTTGTCTGATAACGCGGACACACGTTGTTGCTTCTCTTGCTCTTGAGTGTGTGTGTGTATATGCAGGTCTATAATCGTCAGCGTCTGATAACCAATGCAGCTTTTTTCTTTTCTTCTCTTTCCTTTGCTTTCTTTTTTCAGTATTTATTCTCTTCTTTTTTGTTAAGCATTAACTTTCGCGCTTGTTTTTTACCGTATGTTACAAGAGAGCGTTGATAACGTGAAAACGGAAGAATGGGCTCAAAACAAAGGTGGGAATACTGTGGAGCGAAGGGGTTTCGTTAAATTTTAATACAAATAAAGTTCACCGAACACTCGAACTTCAAACTCTAATGTCCAATTAGCAAACCACGTTCTTAAAATTCAATTTCCAATTTCCACACGCAAAAATGTAAAGACATTTGAACATTATTATCAAACTTTTCTATATTTAAAACTACTTTTTTAATCAAGTTTATTGCGTTTTTTGATCAAGTTTTCTGTTGCATTTCAGATTATTTTGAAATTTTCAACAGATACGTCCAGAATTCATTCAAGTTTGTCGATTTGTGTAGATATAAATATGTGTGTGTTTATGTATGTGTGTTTCCAATTTATACTTTTTCACAATTTTTGTTTTTAGAAAATCTGTATGTGTGTGCGTGTGTCTGTAAAATGACATGAGTGTTTGTGCTTGTGTTTGTGTTTGCGTTGCCTAAGATTATAAATTTATCACTTGGTTTCTGTTGTTGGTTTTTAAGTTTTTTTGAAGGTGTCTGGCACCTTTTTGATATTTTTGAATTTATAATGCGGCCGATTCTTTACATACACGCACACAAACATAAACACATACTTACAGTATAAACATTCACACAGAAATCAAACTCGAACTTGAATGCATTTGGCGCGAAAACAGCTCAATAATAATCGTATATTTAAATTATGCCACAGCCACAAAAACAACGCATAAATTCATACATACATACAAACATGCTGTTCGCTTATGTGTGTGTGTGTGTGTGTGTGTATGTGTGGATCTACATAAAAACAATACTGCCGGTCATTTAATTTGCTTGTATGGCCAAACCAATTTATACATTTTGTTGTTATTTCTGTTGGTTTTCTTTAGCTTTTTTCTGTTTTTGTGTTTTCGCTTTTTGGAGCTGCGTTGAACAAGAAATTTCTGTAGTAATTTTCCATGCAGTAACAATGATTTTTAGCTTCATTTTTTTGAGCATTTATGTGTTTTGTTTTTCTGTTATTCGAATTTTGATTTGTTTTATTTCGTGTTATTATCTTCCTTACATTAAGACATTTATTGTAAAATGTTAAAATTAACATATTCAATTTACCAGAAATAAACCATAACACAAACAACTAAAAACTTGAACGAAACAAATGAAACACTTTTATCGCTGCTACTGTTCTTGTATATATTGTGAGCTTGTTGTTCGCGACTTAAGTAAAAGCTAGGCTTTGTGGCCTTTTAAACGGCTCTCGTTGGGCGCGCCGTTAACTCGCCGACAACCGAACGCGGCCACTGTAAAAATCAAACTGAAAATCGGCCCCAGCTGCTGCTGCCTGCCTGCCTGACTGGCTGGCTGGTTGGTTGGCTGGTCTGTTGCTGTTCGTAAACAAGCAACAACAATTGCACGAAAGCTAAACGAAACACGTATGTGTGAGTGTACGAACTGCGCTACACATACACCCACACACTTGCAGTAAGCTTATTACGTGCAGCCGAAGAAGCGAGACAGCAGACTATAGGCAAATGAGAGAAGAGCAGCAACAGGCAGTCGACAGACGATGGTAGCAACAACAACAATGCGAAGAACAGCAACGACAACAAAAACAACAGGCTGGCGCATATGAAAAGAGTTCAGCTCGACTATTTGTTGCTGTTGCCATTAGTTACTCTGCATCAAAGTGCACTCTACATACATCTCAAAACTAGCAATTAACATTTTCAAAGCGGAATGTGCACAGTAGCAATTTTTGTTTGTCTGTTAACATTGTAAAGAGCGAGCGAGAGGGAGAAAAATAAAAAGATAGAGAGAGAGTTGTAGAAACTTCTGTAGAGTGTACAGAGATCGTTAAAGCGTATGCCAAACTTGATAGTCTTTGCCATTTCTTATTACATATTTTGTTGTTATTGTTTTTATTGTACTTATGCATGTACAAATTTACCTTAGTATGTGTGTGTAAGCAGTGTACATGTAAAACCGTCAACAAAAACAACATCCAAAAAAGGTGGTGCGAGCATACGAGCACAGCATTGACACGGCGCGACAAAAATCGACGCTTGATATGATTGAACTCTTAAATGGTCCCACTCCTCTGCCCCCAGCAATTTGCCGCTATCCTCTCCATCGCCCGCCACCATTCAATTTACGCACACTTTCATATATTTGTATGTACGTACATATACATATGTATGCCTAGGCCTACAACACACACATGTGTGTGCCTAGCTCCCATGCAGTATACGCCAGTATGTATGCATGTATGTGTGTATTGTGCTTGTGAGTGCTTTGCAACGTTCGCGTTCTCCGCGTCTGCTCAATTATCAACAGTTTGTTTGTTTCGCCGCTTTGTCTCCTTGTCTCCGTTGTGTGTACATAAAGCAAAGTGCCAAAGCAAAGCTAAAAGCAACAATTGCTGTTGTTGCCTATCACAACAATAGCAACCAGCAATAGAACGGCAAACAGCAAAGGGCACGGCGACGACGAAGAAGATCTCGTCGCAGGTCAGCAGCAATTATTGCGTTAAAGTTCTTTGACGAGATTAACCAGTTGACCTGCTAAATTATGATACACGTACAAATGTATGTATCTTATATGCCACTTCGGATATAAATAATATAATTTAGTACGAGCAATTTAGTTGCATTTCTATGTCAAGCTCTCATTTATTGCTCAAGCCTTGAAATGTGCAATAAATTAATAAAGAATTAAATAATTTAACAATAATATGTACGACAATCGAGTGCAAAGTTCTGTATGGAAACTATTAAAATGATTGTCAGCTGGAGCTAGACATTTGCGTTATACGAGTAAGTATGCACACACAAATAGACACACATACATACATCTACATACATACATTTCCACTAATACTCTACATTGTTCTGTCAGTTGCTAGATTTTATTATCAGTTCATTTGATAACAACACTCACGCAGGCAGAACAAATACAGACACAATCATACGCATACATATGTACATATATAATACATACATATGAACCTACGTAGTATATCTGTACACATACAAACAAAGAGCAATATTGATTAATAAACAATTTTCGCACTGTATAGTTATATGTACTTATTTAAGTTATCTCTGCAGCAGCCCCCCACACACCAACACATATATATACATATGTATGTGTACTTACTTTGCTGTAGTTATTGTGTATGTGTTGGGGTCGTTGTTTTTAAGTATTGGTGCTAAGGCGTCGCGACGCCTGATAAGAATTGACCGATTTAGTTCTATAGTATGTATGCACAAATACACTTACAAATACTAGTACATGGCGACTATAAATGATAACTAGCGACCCACGATGCCAAGAAGGCAACATACATATGTACATATCTATGTATGATGTATACGTACATATGTATGCACACACAAATGTACATATGTATGTATAAAATCATAAAAATAGAATTTAAGTTGATACGCACATATAAGAGAGTAAATATTGATTCGATTATTAAGCAATCATCAGTTTCAGTACGCCGATGTTGAGGAAGGCACAAATGGAGTGAAAGTTGCTTGTTAACTTTATAAAATTCATATGAAATACAATAACAAAAATTGGAATCGCAAGCAAGTCGGCGAAGACTTTAATGCACTACCGTACGACAGGTATCCTGCATAATCAGCTCAAAAGTACAATTCTACCTAAAATAAAATTTACAGAGTGCTAAGAATATCTTGCTTCACCACTTCAAATGTTGAAGAACAATGCTGATAATATCTTAATTTACTTATATCCTACCTTAATTTAATATTCCAACAAAGGTTGCATTAAAAAAGAAAGAAAGCTACAGTCGAGAGTGCTCGACCGTATGATACCCGTAGCCCATTTCGAGAGAAAACAAAAAGCTTGAATGATATTTTAACAAAAAATATACCACCGAATATACTAAAATTTGTTTTTTTTGTATAAACATATTTTTAAGAAATCCATTGAATACCGACATGGTCACACTGTCAACTAAACAAACAAAGCCCGAGCAGCTGCAAGTGAATTTTGCATATAAAATTGATTCATTAATAACTTTCTTATTTTTCATTCGATCTCAACCAAATTCACAGGAATCATTGAGAATATAATTATTATTATGCATACCAAAATAAGTGCTCTAGGTCTATTATTACGGCTTTTCCAGTTTTTGGGGGCGGAAAGGGGCGTGGCGAAAATCTAAAACAAACTTAATCTGCATAAGAGCTACATGAATACTGACACCAAATTTGATATCTCTAGGTCATTCACACACTTCAAACGTTCATATGCATTGGCCACAAGAATTTTGATAAATAATTTAACGAATAACTTTTGTTCTACTTATCAGATTTTTACCAAAATTACAGGGTATATTCAGAGTGTCAAGCGCAGATGGGTTACCAAATTACACATCATTACACCAATAACTTTTGGAGTTATATGCAATTTACATAAAAAATAACTTGACTTTTTCCAGATTAATGCTTATTGTGGACGAAGGGGGCGTGGCATCCAACTTTTAAAATAAACTTGATCTGCGTAGGGTATGAAGGAACCTTTTTGCCAAATTTGGTCTCTATGTCTCTATGTCTTATAGTCTCTGAGATCCAGGTGTTCATACGGACAGACAGACGGACAGACAGACAGACGCACATGGCTATATCGTCTCGGCTGTTGACGCTGATCAAGAATATATTAACTTTATGGGGTTGGAGATGCCTCCTTCTGCCTGTTACATACATTTTCTGTTGACACTAAGTCATAATACCCTTCTACCCTATGGGTAGCGGGTATAAAAACAAAGTTGTAATAAAATTAAATTGAAATTAACTATTGAATCTCTTAATCATCATTAAGTAAAGAATCTGGAAACTTTTGAAAAGAATACTATGGTAAGTGAAACAGAAATTCCGAGATAATTAAAATCAATCAGAATTTATGCAACAAGTATGAAATGGAATTCCAATTGAATTTTTGCCTGTTTACCATATATTGAAATTCGTTGGAAACTTTTATTGCATCCCGGACACACGTTGCATGTGGTCTATCCAAAAATGTTGTAAAATGGAATTGTCAGCCATACGTCCTTCCATCTATCCATCCAGCCAGCCAGCTTGCAATTGACCAAATGGCTTCAGGCATCACATACTATAATTGCAGCCATTTGAGCAGTTCACCAGTGGACATGGGAGCAGCTTGCATGCCATTTGTCAACTTTTTTGCGAATACACGGCGCACTGGGCACAATTAGTGCACGTGTATTCCAGCAAGAACAACGAAAAAAAAGTATACACACCCACACATACATATATACACACATAGGCAAACGGGTGGAGGAGATATAAAGGAACACGGTGAAAATCTGAAAAACATCCACATCCGCAGGTTGTCAATTAATTGCGCTTAAAAACCTTTACCTGTAGGGTGCACACACAACAAAAATGGTTTTACAGAGTTCGAGAATGCTTGCAACTTTAAAAACGGCCAACATTTACATGGCATGACCTTCCCTTTCCTGTTAGTTAGACCCGCCACATCCTTTCGCCGAGATATCCTCGCTCTCGTATGCTGTTACCGTATAGCTGTCAGCGATGCGATAAACCGCCGTCACCACCGCTCGTTACGCATCAATAGATTGATATCCCGTAGATGAGGATGTGTACGGTAAATTAGTGAATTGTCAACGCCCAACCGAATTGATGCACAAATTGGCCACAAGTAGATTGACTTTCATTTTCAGGATAATGTCCTTAGATCCAGTCAGCGAGTACAGGTTTCACTTAAGCAAATGCAACTTTCTTGTTAGCTTACAATGTGATCCAGCTCGAGTCATTTTTGAGGGGTATTCCGTATGACAATAAATTCAATTATTTGCCCATTTCTATTAAGCTGTGTGTTTTTTATTAAGCTTATTATATGCTCCAGCTTGAGAGAGTTTGTATATAAACGAAATAGTTTTAAGATGTATTCCATCTAATAACAAATAATAACTAACAGTCCGTTAAAAAGGACTAACATATTTTATTATTTAAATCGCTGCCTGAAAGCATGCTATGCTTATTCAAAATGTTATCGATTGGCGCCAACAATTGCTCTGCAAAACTGTCATCGCTATACCGCTTGAACAGCTGTTGGACATGTCACTTTCCTTAGATGTGCATGTGTTTGTGTGTTCTTCAACTACCAAAATATTTAATTAATTTGTGACAGAAATGGCACCGCCAAGAGCTAACAATCGTCCCTTAGCTAGACGCAAAAAGTCATCCAATCTGTTCCAAAGATCGCTGGATAAATATGTGAACTGGAACTTTGTAAAATATTTAATATTCGAGCCGGCTGCATTGCCCATCGTTGCAGTGCTTATTGTTTTGGCCGAAGCACTCATCAACGTGTTTGTAATTAACCGTGTGCCTTACACCGAGATCGATTGGGTGGCCTACATGCAGGTAAACTAACCTTATACTTTTGTTCATAGATGTACATTAAAGAGTTGCTTTTGCAGGAATGCGAGGGCTTTCTAAACGGCACCACAAATTATGCGCTGCTGCGGGGTAAGTTAAGTTGTCGTGTTGCCATCGCCTAGTTTTCTTGGGTTTATTTTTGGACGTTAGGCAGCCAGAGAGACCGGCTAAAGTGAGCAAAAAGTTTACACGTGCTAGAAATCGCAATCAAGCATATGCCAGGTTCTTACGGTGAATTTTGTCATTTATATATTTTTCGTATTTTTGTTTCCATAGTATTTCTTTTTTTGTTTGTTGGAATAGCCCCAAGATTACACAAGACTTAAAGGCAAACTTATCAGAAAAAACAAAAACATTGATTAACAAAACACATTTCAACTTAGTTGAACATGGATTTAATTTTGTTCAAGAAGCCTCCGCTTCCACTTTCGCCTCCGGCTCTGCCTTCGCTTTGGTGTCCTGATTTCGACTCCTCCTCTTCGACTTTTGACCTGATCGTGTCTTGACTTGAGCTGCTGCTATCAGCTGCGGCTGCTGCTCCTGCTGATCCTTTGGTGTCTTCACTCGCACCTGCGCTGCAACAGTTGCAAAGAAAACGAATTTAGTTACAATCTGATAAGGAACATAATTGGCTTCATTAGGAACTATCAACATATTGTTGTCCAGTACTATGATAATTAGCTGAGCAATGTTGCAATTAAGTGGATAACAAATACTAATTATGGCACAACAAATTGAAATAGGTAATTGCTATTTAATGTACAACTAAATGAATATTTATAAACAGAGCACACACACTCTCTGGGGCTCGACACACAAGAGTTAAAAATAATAATAATGTATTTACGTTGCTTTCTTACTGCCATCTTTTCGCTGCGCCATGCCATGAATCTGTCCCGGCGTATCCTCCTCCAGTTCAGCATACGCTTCGAGAAGCGCCCGCTGCTCCTTGCTTAGCTTCTTGGGTATGTCGATTTTAATGTGTATGTAATGATCGCCATGTCCATGCGCGTTCACACGCTTCAGTCCCTTGCCGCGCAGTGCAATCTTCCGATGCGACGACGTCCCTGGCTCAATGTTGATCCACTGATCCTCATAGACGCCCTGGACACGCACTGTGCCGCCCAACACTGCCTGCGAAAGCGAGATTGGCGTGTCCGTGTGCACGTCGGCGCCATCACGACGAAAGTAATCGCTGCGCTCCACACGGAACGTCACAAACAGCTCCTTGCTGCCCACTTGCATGCGCACCGTTTGCCCATTCTCGATGCCCGCAGGCACCGGCACCGTCACCTTGCGTCGCTGTACTGTCTTGCCCTTGCCATCGCACTCGGCACACGGATACTTGATGTACTGCCGTGTGCCCTGGCAGTATCGGCACGTCGAACGCATCACAAATGGTCCCGTCGAGATGGTCTCAAAGCCAGTGCCATTGCAGTATTGACAGCGACCGGGTTTTGTGCCGGGCTCGCACTTGGAGCCGGCACATTTTGGACACTGATCGACTACATTGATGTTGACGTCTTTGTTGACGCCACGTGCCGCCTGTGCGAAGCTCAGGTCCATCACCAGCTCTTGGGCCTGGCCAAAGCCAAACTTGGAATCGGCAAAGTCATCGAAATTATTTGTACGGAAATTGCCCTCGCCAAAGATCTTGCGGAACAGCTCCTCTGGATCAATGGTCGAACGGAATTGCCAATTCTGTGAGAAGCCATCTGGACCAAAAGGTCCAGCTCCGCCAAATCCAGCTCCACCTCCGCCGCCCTGACGATTCATGTGCTCCGTTGTCTGGCCATAGGTATCGTACTCCCGTCGTTTTTGATCGTCGCTCAGCACCTCGTAAGCCTCACTGACTTCCTGAAACTTTTTGCTGGCATCGGGATCATCCTTGTTAGTGTCCGGATGGTATTTCTTGGCAAGCTGATAGTATGCCTTCTTGATGTCCTTGGCATTTGCATTTTTCGCCACGCCCAGCGTCGTATAGTAATCCTTGGCATGCAGATGGCTCGTGGTGTATATGCTGCGCCGTTGCTGTTGCTGTTGTTGCATGCTAGTTCTGCATTGCCAAAGATCAGCTGTTGTTGCAGCAGCCGCAGCCACAGTCGAATTCGGCTTCCATTTCAATGCTTTGCTGGAAAGCAGTGCGGTGTTTAGTTGAATTGCATTGTATTGGCGGCAGCAACCTTTGTATGGCAGTTTGCGCAACACACATAAATTTTTACACGAAATCATTTTGTCCATTAATTGTTGTAACTATCGAATATCCTCTCTCTATATTTTGGCAGACACAGCTCTAACAACATGCCGTAATAACCTCCATGCTGCCTTTCATACAAAGTGTTCTCTCTCTTTCTAACTCTCACTCTCTAATTTTTCTATTCACTTTGACATTTTGACAGTCACTGCGTTGCGTAAACAGTTCGCTCATTTCGTTCACCTGTTCATTTTGTAGTTCCAAACTTAAGCGGCAAAATTGTAAAATTTGTAATTCAATTATTCATGGTATTATTGTAACATGATTATTAGAATTTGTCAAGAATTAGGATGTTATATTTGCCTACAATCGATGAAAGATACCCACTGACCTCAGTATTTAAAAATAAGTCGTTGATCGTTACGTGTGGTATGTTTTGAAATTAAAACTAAGGCCACGCAGTATTTATCAGCTGCAGTTGCATTCAAACTTGGAATGCGAATATCCATATACCAATATTATATTTTTATTTCATGTTCACAGGCGACACAGGTCCACTGGTGTATCCAGCTGCATTTGTGTACATCTACTCCGGGCTCTACTACATCACATCGCACGGTAGTAATGTGCGTCTCGCCCAGTACATCTTTGGCTGCATTTACTTGCTCCAAATGTGCCTCGTGCTGCGTCTCTACGCCAAGAGTCGCAAGGTGCCACCCTATGTGCTGGTCTTGAGTGCCTTCACCTCCTACCGCATCCACTCGATCTACGTGTTGAGGCTTTTCAATGATCCCGTGGCCATTTTACTGTTCTATGCATCACTCAACCTCTTTGTGGACCGCCGCTGGACGCTGGGGAGCATATTCTTTAGCTTGGCTGTTGGTGTCAAAATGAATATCTTGTTGTTTGCGCCTGCCTTGCTATTGTTCTACCTGGCCAACCTGGGGCTGCTGAAGACGATGGTCCAGCTTAGCATTTGCGCTGGAATTCAACTGTTGCTGGGAGCTCCTTTTCTGCTCACACATCCAGTGGAATACCTGCGCGGAAGTTTCGACTTGGGACGCATCTTCGAGCACAAGTGGACGGTGAACTATCGTTTCCTTAGCAGAGAGTGGTTTGAGCAGCGCGAGTTCCACTTGTGCCTGTTGGGGTTGCAGCTGCTGTTGCTGCTCTGCTTTGCCAAGCCCACCTGGACCTTCTTCATGAGCTACGTGCGATTGCGCAAAGTGCAGGATCAGCTGTTGCCGCAAATCGAGCGCAAGAATCGTGAACAGCAAAAGGAGAGCCTGAGGAAACCCACCCCGTTCCCCAAAGAGGTGGCAGATGAGAATCTGACGGGCGAGCAAAAGTCCTTCCTCAAGGCATTTGAGAAGGGTCTGCAGCAGTCAACGGGCAAGAAGGCGCCACAAGCTCCAGCAGCAGCGGAGCCGCAATCCGAACACTATGGCATCAACTTTGATCAATGCATCCAGCTGGCCTTGTTGCCCTTCTTCCTCAGCAACTTCATTGGCGTCGCCTGCGCCCGTTCGCTGCACTATCAGTTTTATGTCTGGTATTTTCATACGCTGCCCTATTTGGTCTGGTCGACACCATATTCGCTGGGCGTACGCTATCTCCTGCTGGGCATCATTGAGTACTGCTGGAACACTTATCCCAGCACGAATGTGTCGAGCATTGCCCTGCATCTTTGCCACCTGGTGCTGCTCGTGGGCGTGTCACGGCAAATCTTCAGTACGATGAGATTGAATGCGACAGTGAAGCGTCAGGAGACGACTGTTCAAAATGGACAGCCCACAACGATGAGCAAGAAAGTGCAATAAAGCAATCGACAGACTTATTTCAAATAAAATGATTTTTAAATGAGAAATTCTTTTTTTTTCGCGTTCAATTTAGATTTATTAAAATGGTATCGTAAATTACGCATTTAAATATAATATCATACATCGTTATATATGTATGTACATAAATGTCAATAATGAAAACCCTTTTGATTCTTGATTTAGAAGAGAAAACTTTATTTAAATTCACAGAACAAGTTATAATGAATCCTTAATGTTTTTATTTACTAAACTAACACTTAATATTTACAATCCGGTTCATGTTCAGATGGTCGTCTATTTACAATTATATTAAAACGTCGAACCGAATCCGCTAAAAACTGTCCAAATGTTCATTTAAATAGCATTTCAGTTTTATTGTCAATTTTGTGTTGTTGTTGTGGTTGACCCAGCCAAGAAGCACATGCATGTCATAGGATAACTTAAACATATGGATCGTATATTTAATATATCTATACATAAGTGTAATCATTATATTTAGTCTTTTGTATTAGCGCTGTACAAAGGCGGACTTAAAAACTAAACTAAACTAGAAGCTGACGAAAAGGGAAAAAAATCGACTTAGCGAATACATAAAGAATAATAACTTATAGTGTGGTCCAGTTAGCAGCCAATTGCAAATGGGAGGATGCATGCAGGATTAACAGCAACGGCGACACCGGCTGCATAGCGTCAGTCGTTGCCCACCGTTGTCGTAGGCGTGTGCAACATTAAAGTCGTCGTTGCCGGCGGCGATATGGCCTGTAACTCCAGCGCCACAGCGTCCTCAACGGCTGGAGCATCGTTGTGACTGCTCTCGCTAACGTTGTTGCGTTGCACGCTAAAGAAACGCAGCAGCGTCGTTTCGCTGTTGCGACGGCTTGACGTTGGCGTTCGCAAATGCGCCGCATTGCCATCGTTGTGGGAGATGCGTCGCCGGGGCGTCGCCTGCAGCCGGGGACTGCACTCTGAGTTGCGCAGACTCTGCAGCCGTGGCGAGGCCAAGACATCCAGTGACGTTGTCTCCTCGCAGGCCATCTTCTCACTGAGCGTGACCGGCGAACGGCTACTCGACATGAGCTTCTGTTTGCGTATTTTGGTCAGCCAATCTACCTTCTCTTTGGCCTTTCGCTTGGGCGACATGATGCCCAGATGCGGCGCTTCGCCATCCAGCACATAGTTGGGTAGATTGGATGTGGGCGAGTAGATAAGTGACGACAGCGCCACTGTTGCTGGCGGGGTTGTGTTGAGACTATTGCTAACCACAGACGATGTAACTGCAGCAGCAGCTGCTGCTTGGGCTGATGTAGTGGGTGGAGAGGTGTAAGGAATGTGATTCAAGTGATGCTCGCTCAAAGGCGACGCCTGCTGCAACTTAACAGCTGTGCTGCAGGGCAGCGGCGAGGTGTCCTTGCTGTTCTCTTGATTGCATCGATCGGACATCGGACTTTCCTCCTCGCCAATGGCAGCCAAAGGTGCCGACTGTTGACTGGCCGTGCATGTTGGTCCAAAGAGGCGACGGCCCCGCGACTCAAGCGCCTTGATCCGTTTCTGTTGCGGCTGCTCGATGATTGCATCGCTGCTTGCCATTCCCAGCATATCCAGAAATGAACGCTTCGTGCTGAGTTTTTCCACGGAGTTGGGCGTGCGCTCGTTCTGATCCATTAGACGCTTTAGGGAACGTGGCGTTGACTCCAGATCGCGCAGATTGTATTTGTGCTGTTGTTGTTGCTGCTGCTGTGTAGACTTTGGCTGCTTGGAGAGCTGAGGCACAAACTTGGCCTGGCCGCGATACCGTTCCGCAATGTCCGTGGAGCTCAAGGACTCGGGATTGGGTCCAATGCGCCAGATCTTGTGTCTGGCATCGTCGCTGCAAGTCACAATGGGACGATCGTGTGTGGCGCCCCAAGCAACGCATGTGACCTCCACCGTATGACCCGAGAGCTCCACCAGTGGCTCAGCCGCATGATCCAAATTCCAGATATAGGCACGTTCATCGCTGCTGCCGCTGAGCAGATATTTGCCGTCGGGACTCAGGCAACTTTTAATGTAGAATGTCGAGTTGAGCAGTCCTTTGTAGCAGGCCAACGGCTTGGGTGCATACGACACCAGATTGTAGCAATAGATGGTGTTGTCCATGCAGTTGGCATACAGACGCGTGCCCGATGCATCCACAATGAGATTCGTGAAACCCTTGAAGGTGGATTGCCCGGCATAGGGCAAACTTTGACGTGGCAACGGATCCTTCTTGTAGGCGCTGTAATTGCGCCGCAGATCCCAGACCTTGATGATGCCATCGCCGGCACCGCAAGAAATGAGAGTATCATTGTCCTGGAAAGCCAAGCCCGTAATGCTGCTCGACGTGTTGTTACAACACGCCATCTTGGGCGTCCGTGTGCGCTGCTTGCGCTGCGATTGTGGTGTACCCGGACCGCCGGTGTGGCCACTGTAGATGCAGTTGTCCACACGCGACGTCAGATCCATGTTAAGGTTGGCTCTGATGTCCCAAATTAAGATGGCGCCATCGCGTCCGCCCGTCGCAAACACGGCAGGATCGGTGCGCTTGAAGGCGGCCGTCTTCACGGAGCGCGTGTGTCCCACATAGTTGTTGAGCCCGCGTATACCGGAGCCAGCCACTTCCCAGAGACGGGCTGTATGGTCACCCGACGCTGAAACAAAGCGCATCTGGCCAGGCGCCCATTCCAGATCGAAGACGGCATTGTAGTGGCACTGTGGTGCACTCAACGATTGCTCCTCGAGCTCCTGGTTCCGCTGTGTGGTGTCCTGCAGCGCAATCTTGCCGTCCTCATTGGCAATGGCCAGAATGTGTCGGTATCCATCGCAATTGGCAAACTTAGCCGAAAAAATGGGGGGCTCTGGGTTGTAGTCTGGGCTGTAGTTGGCTGGCGCAATGCCACGCCAACTGTCCTCCTTGGCGACACAGAGACGGGGCAGGGCAAAGTCATAGGTCCAATCTTGGGCTGCACCAACATGCGGATGGAAAACAGAAGGTACACACATGCACATATAAACAAATTAATGTCAATTGTTGATGGATTGGATTTGTTTACGTTCTAGTTTTCTCTTCTTTCCATTTTTCGCTAACTCAGCGCATTTGCCGAATTTAAAGAATTGAAAGTCGTTGTACCCCAAAGTGGATGATGCACCACTTAAACTTCACAAATTACATGTATGTAAATCACAAATTACACGTAATCTTCATTAATAATTTTGGCGCTCGAATTACCCGCGAAAGGAAAGGGAGCGCGCTCTTGGATATTTCGAGCGCCAAATTTCATGAATCTCCCGCGCAACGCAATGTTTATTACTTACCCAGTCCGTGCTCTCGGCGACGCAATTTATTATATATATTCATTATCAATACTACAGGCTTCAATCCTCTCCTCTCCACAAACGATTTTAACTATTTTATTTGGTATTACAGCTATTTTTAACTATTCGCGCAGTTAACACATAATTTTCGCTATCGACGCAGCTGGACGTTGTTTGGAATTTGACAGTAGCGTGACCGCAAATTCTTTTTCAAAATTTCCCATAAACTTTGTTTCTTTGATTTTAGTATTTTTATTACCATGGTAGTGGTCACACTGTTTTACCATCGATTCGATTAACTGGTTCTTTCCACTGAATAACATTTGCCTGTTATTAACAGTTTAATAGGAAATCAAATCTCCAAGAAATTTTTCCTACAACAAATACTTTATAATTTTTCAAATTCATAGTAAATGTAATTGTGAGCTTCTTATACTGAATATATGTTTTAAGTACGACGCAGTAACATTTGAATTTAACAGATGTTAATGACAAAGCTTATCGATATCACAGACTAAACGATAACCAAATTTAAGCAAATAGTATATTTTCTGAAGTTAAGTTTATTTATAGATTTCAATTATCTTAAATATTCTTAAAATTTATTAACAGGTTTCATTTACCAGGGTTTGTTCTCGTCAGTCTCGATTGCATTGTAGCAAGCAAGTTAAAGGCCGTTAGAACGTTGTTCGGCTGTTCCAAAATCATAGCACCAAAATGATCGATAATTTTAAAAAATAAATCAGCTGTGATTGCTGTTATTAATTTGCTAGAGACAAGTTTTCGCTAAAAGGTGCTTTCTGTTAATAACATTGTAGCAAAATGTAAAGTATGTAAATAAATGTTAGTTAGTCGCTCGTGTGTGGTGGGTCGGAAAAACATCACTGGCAGAAAGTTCTTTTTCGCTATTTGTCTTCGATAAGTCGGAGGTCGGTAATAAAAAGAAAAAAGTATTGGTACCGACGACAACCTGACTGTTCTAAGAAAGTGAAAGTTTAAACCAATGCAAATAATGTAAAAACACACGACAACTTGCACATATCTATTAACGCATATTAATGTATTAAAGAGTGTAAGTGAATTAATTATTTTCACTGTGGCGTGTCAGCACCCGGCTTATCAAGGTTTTCATTTTTTGCGGAGGCTGCGCCGGCATTACCGTGCCCGTTTATTCCGAAAGAACACGCACCAATCAACAACAACAACAAAGACGGCGCCAACTACGAAAGCGCCAACAAGCGAGCACGCCTGCCCATCATTGAAAATAGTGGGCGCCTTTCGTTAAGCGCCACTGAAATTGCACTCTCAACAATAAACCGCTATCATTTGCATTTGCATATGATATTCGGCAAAGGCACAGGCCTCTGCTCGCCTTCTACTCTCGTATTATTCGCGGCCACTCTTGTCTGGCTGTCCGCCATAAAATCATAACACGCAATGGTGAATACGGTAAACATCGGTGTAGACTGCAATGCCCAAGTTGGCGAGTATTTAATACGAATTGTGAAGATTGGCGCACACAATTAAATTACTCTGTTAGATAGTATGCCACTCCTTGGCATTTATCATTTATCAGTGTGGTAATAATGATTACTCACGGCTTGTGAGACACTTACTGATGTGGTTCACTGTTTGACTGTTGCGAACTGTAAAAATATGTACATATGTGAAACAAGTGCCAGCATGTGCATACATGTATTTATCTACGTGCATATGTACATATATTTATGTATAGTATGTACATAGATGTAGTACATTTGTTTATCCGCATTCAAAAGAATTCAAATTTGTGCTTTGTTGTTGTGCTGCTCTTGAACTGTATTTTTGTATACACTGTTTGCACACATATATAAATTGTGCATCGTTGTTTTGATTCGCAGGCAGAACAACAAATGTTCGCAACCATGTGAACAAGGAGAGAGAGAGAGAAATCAATCAAAAGTATAATTCAATAATTAAAAACAATAAGCGACAATTAGAAGCAACGAGGGACAAGAGCAAACAAGTTAACAATTAAACTAAAATGGTTTGCACATGTTCTACAATCGAACGGTACTGTAATTACTTGTGCTGATATCTAACTTTCGGTTCGGTTTGCAAAAGAAGCGCGCGAGAGAGAGAGAGAGGAAGAAGAATCGGCCATCAGACTGGAGGCGTCACTCACACTAAAGCGCATTTTTGCCCGCAAAATTGCCTACAAAAAGAAATCGAAATCTATTTTAGCGGCCATGCGAACTAAACATTTGATACTAATATTAATCGGTGTGATAGTCGCAACGATCGTATTCATCGCATTCGGACCCGCCGGGGAACCGAACGATTCCTTCAAACACATTGTGGTGCAGACGCATCAACAGCTGAAAGAGTTTCAGGTGAGTCAACTCGAACACACAACACTTCAACTCACACTCTCAACCATTGAACTCACTCAAGGGCTAGGGTTATTAAATGCCTACTATCTGCACTCAGCCATTTAAGGTCTAGACAATAAATCGTTTGCCTTGCGATAACATTGTTCTTATCAAGCCAAATACGTGTCACTTTTTGACGTCGCGCTTTCTTTTGGTGCCGCTCGCCGTGTCGGCAAACATTTCCATTGCACATTAATTTGATTTCCATTCAAAAATATTAAAAATTTATTATCTAGGCCTAATCTTTATAATACGTTGTCAAGTGTTTTTTTATCGTTAAATTGCCATCGCCTAATGATTCATTTGTTAAAAGGGCAGCTAATAATTCTTTTTGTTTATTATAGGTTTTGATTAATACTGAGCGGTAAATTGACGAATCTTATCAGTGTATTTGCAAACATTATCCGCCTATGATTCATAATGTCCTAGACCGCTGTTGATTAAGAGCCACGCCCCCAAGCGTTTAAACTCTCGTCACATATCTATATGGTAGGAGCATTTATGCTTATTTTCCGCTCGTTTTCCAGAGGCTTTTAGTCAAATTGAAATACGTCTCCGTGCCTGGGTGAAGAGCTGCCAAGAGGTAGAATGAAAGATGGAGGTTTTACTGGGCAGAGCCCATTGCCAAGGCAAACAAGTAAATGACCCAAAAGATATCATCATTTGGCTAGCATGCCAATGCCTATTTGTTTATCCTACTGTCTCTTCCACACCCCCTGCCGCTGGCCTGTCCTTGAGCACCCACGTCTGTAAGTTCCGGGCATTGAGTTGAGTTGAGTTGAGTGTGGCTAAAATAAGTCGAAACCAGCCAGAACGGCGACCCCTTTAAGTTTGCTGTTTAAATACAAAATTCGAAATCAAATTTTCTTTATCCGCCGCTGTCGAATACACAAAACATATGCTGCTGTACAAGTTGATACTTTGTACTGTATATATAGACATTTATGTATATACACGCCTATTAGGTCCACTTCGCTTGCTGTTTACTTTAATTTTGTGTGGCCAAAACGTTTACTGTTTGCTTTAATTAGATTGCGGGCAGGTGACTATTGAGTTACACGTTTTTCAGTGGCTTGGCATTAGGCAACTTTGCGGGTCAGCTTGGAGCTTGGTATTGGATTACTGGATTACGATATAACACGCAATTGAGCAATCGAATTTGCAACTAAGTTGAATATTATTTGTGAAATTGGGTGAAAAATGTAAACTTGTTGTTTGTCGAATTCAAATATCAGTTGACAATGTTTTGCAGTGCAGCGCAGTGGCGGCTTATTTCCTTCCCTGTCAGTCTGTCGTAGATAAAACCGGCTTAAATATTTGTTTATATTATCTACATCTTATCAAGAGTCCACGCTGATAATATACGCGTATCACGTGAATAAGTCATAGACGAAGAGGAAGTTGTTTCAAACCCAGACCAGACCAGACCCCCCAGTAAATAAAACAAAAGCGATTGAAAGCCAGCGATACTCGTTGTGTGAATTTGCCCGGCTGTTCCACGAGCGCGAGTCTATTCACTTTTTAGACGTGCTTAAAAATTCCATTATAATGACTAATAGCCTCACTGTTTTTGGGTGGAGGTTCAGTGCCAGTCAAGTGCACTAATATATAAATAGCAACTATATGGGGGCAGTTAACTCTTCACAGAATGCCCATAAAACAATAAACGAACATAATTTAATGCAAAAGTAAGAAACGTATACGCGATATTCGAAAAATACTCATACTACAAGCCTGCTTTTCCACACAACGTCTCGTTTGTTGTGAGACAAAACAACAAGACTGTTTTGTGATTGATGTGTGGTGTTAGTAAGTTGATAAACTAGTACCTACTGTTTTAAGCCAAAAGCCGCAAGCAAAGAGAGCCCATTGTATTGAGCAACATGCAGGTGTATCTATAACGATTCAATGCATCTATAACTGGTTTGAACAAGGCACTTGGATGTGACTGTGGATGGTTCTTGTTACAGTTTGTACACCAGCTGTTTGCAGGTGATTGAAGAGCTCTTATAAATTCAATATTTTATATTCAATTCTATTGCTGTTGCTGTTGCACACTGCAAATGAAGCTCGTCCCTCTTCTCTCGTCGCGCTATATTACTTCGAATTATTGGCAAATGCATTCAAGTGAAGGTGTTCGTAATGCTCGCCAGTACTAGCATTCAACTTTCAAGCATTGAAAGTCTGTAAGCTACTCACGCACCATCATCATGATGATGACTAAAGAACACAATTCAATGACTGTTAACATCGCGTCGCTGTAAACTGCATCAAAAGTGACGTCAAGGGCTTTAAAGCCACGGGTTGCCCCCCGTTTTTAGAGAACTTTGTTCGCCGAGCAGCTGAATTATTTATTCTACAATACAATTCTCAGCATGTCGGCAATTATTATACTGGGCGTCATTGTAAGCAATCTAAATATAAGTATGTGAGAAAGTGCCTCACATTATATACAGTAGTATAGCGACTTTGATTTTAAACGCTATTGTCAGACTGGATGCCTCTTTACAAATATAGTACTTTCGAGTGCATGAAGTGTTTGTCACAATAACCGACTCATAAGTTGTAGATAAACGTTTTATTACTCGGTTTATCGATTCAGAACATTCAATAAACATGGCTTTCAGTTGTGCCATCATAGGTCAGTTATAGTATCCCCAATAAAAGAATGGTTATTGTTATACTCCATTTTGACTCGATTATGAAGAGATTGCGATGTCGCGATTGGATCCATCGTCTCGCATATAGGCAACTGTAAAGTGACGTGGCGTCGTTTCAATGAACATTTCTAGCTCACCATCTAGTTGAATTGATATCCGGTGTCATCTAGTCCACCCACACTTAAATAGTGTCTCTCTCAGCGAATAAGCAACTCACCCATCAGCTCATCAACTACAACTACTGACCCCAGGCAAGTGACAACAATTAATTGCATAGCCCCGTACGCTTAGCTTAAGTTGACTCCGTGTCAATTCATAGACTCACAGTGTACGCTTTATATTGTTTAATAATTGAATATAATATAGCACAAATGAGCTTCTGATGACCTAGCAAAAAAGAAAGGTTAAACAGAAAGAGCCAACTGGTCAGGGTCCTAAAGACAGTGTCTACAAACAGTTGATGTCCTACCTGGGCCGCAGAGAACTGGCCAGAGTAAGGACAGTGAGGCATAAGCGTCCTTTGAAGGACGTTGTCAACTCAATAGACCGCAATTTAATGACTGTCGCCCATCAACGGGTTTATTGAAAATAACCTCTCAGCAATGCATTTGTGCCGTTGGCTTTGTCTTCAGTTGCAATGGAAGCTCGGTATAAGGCTTGACAAAGTGTTTTAATTAACCACCATTGCAATGCCGTAGTTTTTAGCGAGCAAGCACTGTATGTGGTATAATTGGTTATAAATGTGATTCGATCGCAAGTTGAGTCCAAGGCAAACGATAGCTCGTTGTTTAAATATTTAAATTATCGCAATCAGACTGAAGTTTTCTTCTGTTGACACAATTGCTGACCAAGTAGCTGTGGGTCTGCCCATGTGTAATGACACGTTCCTTTTCCTCTCCCTCTCCCTCTGCCTTGGCCACTCCACTTCTCTTGGTCGCCATTAGGAACATGGCAACATTTTGAGTCACGCGCCGCGGCCGAAAACAAACTCAAATTGTCGTATTCAAATTGTTGCTCACGTGCCGCGTTTGTTTCAGTGAAAGGAGAGAAAAAGAAGAAATTATAGTGCCGACTTTTAGGCGCTGCGTGTGCCATGGTTTCACGAGGAATGTGGCATGTGGCAAGCAGCACGTAGCATATGGCTAATAGGCGGCGTTGTCCTGAGTGCGACCAATTAGAATAACTGTTTAGATCTCTATCGTGGGTAGCTTTCATTTAATTTAGCTTTTATAAATTTGATTTAACTTAATTCTTAAGGCCATTCACAAACTCCTGAAAACTGAGCTTGCCATCATTATCCAGATCGATTTCCTTCATCATATCATTGAATTCCTCTTCAGTGCATCGCTCCCCCAGATTATACATGACGTTGCGCAGCTCAATCGGTGATATAAAGCCATCTTCGTCGCGATCAAACAGCTTGAATGCCACCATCAGATTCTCCTCCTTTGTCAAATACTCCGTGTGCGAGGCCATCATCTGGGCAAATTCAAAAAAGTCGATTTCTCCATCGCCATCCAAATCGATCTCATCAATCATGTCATACAGCTCCGCTTCGGTTGGGAAATGTCCAAGACTTTGCATTACTTTAGCCATCTGTTTGCTGGTGATCTTGCCTGTGTTGTGGGGATCAAAGAGCTGAAATGCTGTACGTATTTCTTGAATCAGGTCATCATTCAAGCCGCCTTCCATTCTAAAATTCGGACTTCGAAACCCTTTTTTTAAATATAGTAAAAACACGAATAATGTAAGCGGGTGAAATGTTAAGCTCGTAATGCTTCTGATTTATGTTTGTGGAACATAAAAGTTCACTTCAAGGATCACTTGATTAAGATTTTAAGGTTTTTAGACTTGGATTCGTGTTTCACAGGTATACAAATGAAGCCATGCGTGAGCAAGGAATGAATATGCAAACAAAGGTGACCATTTGCGTGACTATCAGAGACAATGTTTGCGTTTTGATGAAATTAAAAGGCTTTCATAATTAACCTACAACTCTCACAATACGGCTCACTCTAGTTTAGGTGACTTTATTTTTTTTTTTCTAAATAATTTGCAGTGTTTCACAAGTTTTGTTGTTGTGCGATTTTTAAATCATACATTTAGAGCTAATGTCTCGATATTAAGTTGCACAATAATATGCTAAGATATTGTCTCTAAATGTACGCCACATAAGAAGGATCTGGGATAATTTTGAGACTAGACAGACCCGGTCATCATGTTTATGAACTCGTCCAAAGAAACTACGCCATCCCCATCTTCATCAGCCTCGCGAATCATGTCGTCCATTTCGTCTTCAGTCACTTTCGAGCCCAAACTGATGTAAAGGGTACGCAGCTCTGCTGTCGAGATGAAACCATTTTTGTCTTTGTCGATTATATGATACGCATCACGCAACTCATCAGGATTTGCAATTTGGGACATCTTCAGCAACAACACTTCCACAAACTCCTTGAACTCGATTGATCCATTGCCATCAGTGTCAGCCTCGTTGATCATGGACTGCAGCTGGGATTCAGTTAGTGAAGCACCCATCGCGTTACAGATTTCTCCCAATTCCTTGTAGGTGATACTATCATCACCTGAGTCCTGAGCCGCATCTTTGTTTATGAGTAAAAACAGTTCCCTAAAATAGCCCAATTGTTCTTTATTTAATTCATCCATTCTTATGTGAGTTAGATAATTTTTGTTTTTTTGTTAAGCTATCCTATTTATTAATTATGTTGATCTTAGATTAAGTGTTTTTCTTTTAAATATTTTTTTGTGAAGTGTTTTTTAAAAATATTAATTTTTTTGTGTGTTTCCTGTTCAGTGTTTGTAAGTGTTTGAACTGAAAATTTTGTGCCATGACTTTGAACGCATATCCCACTATGGAAAGTTGTGAAAGTTAAACGAATATGAATATTACCATTGAAACCTTTCTGACTTATCATAATTTCATTTAACTGCCATATATTGGTTATTTTTCTATCTGCTTGCAATAAATTGTCGTTTTGCATTGTGGTTGCAATTGTCAACAGACTTAGACCCTGACACACTGAATGTTGGATGTTGAATTTTGGATGAGTAGCTGGCCAGGGGGCAAAGGAGACATGTCAAGCTGTCATGCGATTTGCGGCGACGACATTCATTGCATATGGGATGTGGGATTCTGTCTGTAGGGCTGAGTGAGGCCCGAGCTTAGGTTCAGCACCAGCACAGACGCGAAGCAATTGTAGTTTGACACAGAACTCGTTTGGTAGGCCAAACCCTTTTTATCGGCATGTGACACGCCTCCGTTGGCACTGGGAAATTTTGACAGGCACACGGAAAACATTCCGTTGTAAACAACTGTTTGTGGGGTACCCAATGGGACCAATTTGGTCGACCCTCCAAGTAGCTACAAACAAATATTCAGTGTCATGCCCAGCGAGCGAGAGGAGTAGAGAAATATATAGATTTTTCAAAAATGCTGGCAGCAGCAGAATATTGTTAATATTTATGTGTTGTTTGCGCCATGGTCAACAAGTTTGTTTAGTCGAAACTCACAGTTATTGATTAACATCCATTTAAGTTTGCTAAACTTCGAGCTGTTTATTATTATATTTGTAGGAAAATTTACGCGTGGGCCTGGAACGCAAGAAGCTCCAACTAGAGCCAAAGTATCTGCTGCTCTTGGGCTACACATCGCCGCTGGGCGCAAACAACGATGACAGCCATCTGTCGCCCCATGCACAACACACAGTCAAGCCCGTGCTGGACGAGAGAACGGCGCTGGAACATGACGATGGCCTGGCGATAGCAGCACCGGATCAGCAGCTGGAACAGAGAAATCAACGAAAACGGGTCACGACTCCGTACAGCGGCATCAAATCGAACTTCACCATCGTGACCTATGTGCAGGAGGGCCAAGCAGCCTCGGCTATATTGTTGGCCCAGAATATTGCAGCCAAGCTGCCGGGTGAATATTTGCTCATCTACGATCTGGGCGTATCCGAGGAGCAGTTGCGCTCCTTGAACGCCTACTGCAATAGCAGTCGCTGCACAGTGATCACCTACGATCTGTCCGAGTTTCCCTCGTTTGTCACCGATCAGCGAACGCACGCGTATCGCCCGATTGTGATTAAGGATGCGCTGAGGCGGGCCCGATCGGTGCTGTTCACAGAGAACTATATGCGCATACGCGGCGGTTATCGGGAGCTGCAGACGTTGCAGCGACGTGTCAATGTTACCGGCGTACTCGGATGGAATACGCCAACGGCGGTGTCATCACGTACACATCCAAAGATGTTCGATTACTTTGAATCGGACGCGGAAGATTTCATATTCCTGCGTATGGTTGATCTCGACGCGGTTTTCTTTATAGACAGCACATTTGTCACCGACAAGATCATGTTGCCATGGCTAAAGTGTGCCCTAACACTGGAATGCATCGATCCAATTGGTAAGTAACCCAAGCAGAGGCAATTATGTGCCCACACATGATGTGTGTCATTTTCTGACCACCAACTACTTCTACTGTTGGTTGGGGCGTCTATTAGTGCTCACCTCATCATGCCGCTGTTCAATCAAAATCACATTCATAACCTCAGCACCACCTCTGGGCAACCAAGTGGGGCCCCTAACGGACCGCTAAGACCGAACTAATGACCACCATTTGCAGCGCATTTGCCTGATGATAGCCAAGCATGCCAGATAATTGGCGGGGGATAAACTTTTATGGGGCATTCCGCAACTCCCCAAATAACATGTCATTGCTTTTAAAGCGTATGTTAGCTTATATTAACTAACATAGTTGGCATTTTTCCATTAGGTCGCCGTTTCTAGAACACCTCATACACCATTCAACTTTATTTCACATCGAAAACTTATAGATTACTTAGCAAATATGATTCGTACGCGAACGACGCAGTCCGTTAATGAAAGCCCTTACAGGGCCGAAGACAAAATGTCTGATGATTATCCATAAAAATTTGGGTAAATCAGCATGTATATTGCCAGCAGCATATATATGCTCGTCGGGTTGAAGATTATAGCCATGAACCCCGCATAGCATTAGACGTGTATCGTATATGATGTACCATGCCTCTAAAGTGACCGCATAGAAGTAGAGTATCTGCAGGAACCCCTTTAAGAAAAAAAAATAGGCCAGCAACACGATCAATCCATAGATCAAAAATATTATAAACACACCGATGGCATGAGTAAATTTGATTCGTTGCTGTTTGGTGTACAAGACGAGCACGGCCAGCTCTATGATGATCATCAATGGATATGCATGAACCTGTAAATAAGGTCCACGAAATCAATTACTGTACGAACTTTTGGAGATTTACGCACCCAACGAGTCTGATCGATATGAATCAAATATAAGCTCGTACTTATTGGCGTTGTGATCGATGTCAGCAAATAAATCAGGTAGTTGAAAGGCGTTGACCGTCGCCATGTACGATAAATATACAGCCAGGTGTACAATGCGATAAGAAAAACGAAATATATTGATCGTAGAGGCAGCTCTATTAGTATATTGGCATAAGGAAGACATATCTCCAAGCAGGGCATGACCAGCCCAATCTGCAACTGAGACATGAAAAGGGTTATAAGCTGAGAATGAATCGGTTTTATCCAAAAAAGATTATTCAAAGGCAATTATATAAATATTTAACACTTGAACAAAATTTTCCAATTTACTAAAAAATCAATTTTGGCTTTGGGTTGCAAAATGAAAATTAATTTTGCGATATTTTTACACAGCAAGTTAGAAAAAATTATTGTACAAAATAAAATTCTGTTGCAAAGAAGACCACATTACTGATCTCCAATAAAGCAATTTTCTCAAACTGACCAAACACAGGAAATTTCTACGCTCCTAGATTCCATTTAAAAACACAACAATAATCTACAAATTGAAAATATTTATACTATCAATAATTTTAAAACATTCTTTTCACGATATTTTTCTATTTAAAACAATTTTAATCTTATTGTTGTTAATATCTTTAAGTTTGAGATTCAGTATTTAACTTTTTTTTGCCTGACGGAAAAAGTATGTTTAGTGTTATTTTTTTTTTTTTAATTTTTTTTATTTTACAACCAGCACTCTTATAAGACCATTTTTATATCTATTCAGATTAACAAAAAATTGTTATTGAAAGGAAAAAAAAACGAAATTTTGTAAACGAGTATGATGGAGGCTTTCAAACATTTTAGATAGTGTTAAACGAATTCAAGTTGGGATAAGTGTACTCCTATCTTACCATTAGCGAGCCATAAAAACGACGTACAAATCTGCGCCTCGGGCCCACATCGGTAATATCGAACTCGTGAGTGGGACCATGTAAATTGTCCAGCAATAATTCACACTGTATGGCGACATCTTGAGCTAATAATAGAAAATATTATATTTCGAAAAAAAAAAAAATGAAAAATACCTGATGTAGACTGACACTCAGTTGAGCCCATTGTTGTTTACTAATCGCCTGGAAGCTAACTGAGTTGTGCATCATTTAAAAGCCCAAACTGTAACTAAATGGTAAATAACCCGATAAAATATCGAAACATTTAGCCAGAATTCAATATGATTAATGCAGTTTGTGTGTTATCTATACTCGGCAGTAATTGACAGATTGTCTGATAACATCAGCTCAATCTGAATTTTAATTGTCATCGATCGCTTTAGAATAATTGAATTAGCCCGATTATACCAAATAATTGCTCTTGGCCCACTCTGGAACTCTCTCGCCCATGGCTGTTAAACCCTAACTAACTTTTTCCTTTTTGTTCTCCCGCCAGGTGCTCAATCGAATGGCTGTAAATTCAACAAAAAGCCGCTTTATCGCTACTCTGGCTGCCATGGCTATGATGCATCTGCTTTTAACATTGTGCTGGGATTGACTCTGCGCCTGGACCACTCCAAGTATTCCTTGCCCAGCAATTCTGCGGAGAACATGTTCTACAAGGAGACGCTGGAGCAGGCGACGAAAATATTGGAGAATCGACGCAGGAACGCCAGCGATACATCGGATCATCCATTCACGGAGGACTAAAGGAATGCATAGTTCAATCTTTTTCCATATTGGTAAAACACACACTCAGGAGCCGCTGGATCAAAGCAATCAAATTTGCTAAACACTATAATTTCATCAACATGTAGTCTTTATTAATTAGGCAAGCGAATACTTGAAGCATATACACCATTTCATCACACACAAGCAACATTAAAACATATTCATAAATACATACATAAAATATGAATCATATCGATATTCGTTGTCTGAAGAGTTACCGCGTACTTAGATCAAATTAATTAATTGACAAAAAAATGTTCTAATATTTATTAATGGTAGAGTGTCATGACACATCGACCACAGCCAGGCCATAGAGCTTCTATCCAGAAATGAAAACACTTCTTGGGCCACTTATTTATAATTTTTCTGTATCAATTGAAATATGTAGGAATTTTATAATAAGGGCTCTCCTGCTACTCTTAAATATAACAAATTTGAATTAGCATGTAAATACTACTATGACAACAATAGCAGCAGCAAACAAACAAAAATAAACATAAAATATTTTTTTGTGATTGTATTTTGATAGTAACACCATATTCATATATATTCGATACAAATAAATAAAGTTAATGACTAAATGTACTATATAGGAAATGAGCCAAAAAAAAAAAAAATATAGTTTAATAAAGTAAGAGGTACAAGAAAAATATCTTAAATGCTTGGTTTTATTTTACTCTTGTTCGACACATAGTATGTAATACTTATAATATTTTTGTGTAATATAAAAGTAAAAAAATATATTTAATCATAAACAAATTCAAAGGTTCATATATGTCTAGGTATACGTATATAAAAATATAAGCACAAAACACGAACATTAGTCTGATTAAGCAGATAAGTATCAAATCATTAAATGAGAATTTGATGTTTATCTGAAATATTGGCATACCATTGAATGGTCAAAGAGTTTTAACTGGCTTCTCTGAAGAAGTTTTTGCTCACAATTATTTGAGCCTTGTCGTTTGAGATTTTCATTGTTTACTTTTTAATAAAAAATGGTTATTAGTGTAAAAATCGATATACAAATAGTATAATCAAAATATAATTAATATATAATTCGATTCATAGTCCGGCATTGATGACGAGGTTTCAAGTAAGCAGCGGTTTACCGTTTCATCGCACGTAATATGTACAAAAATATGCGCACACAGTCGACGTATAATGTTAATGCCGCAAATATATATTCCTCCGGGCTAAACTGATACTTGTGCGTGCCGCCAAGTATCAATTGGGTATCATAGATTAGCAGCAAGCTGGCAATCAAGGCACCAAAAATTGACACTGCCGCCTCGCCGAAAATGTTCCGCAGAAATACTCCAGCAAATCCAAGCAGCAGCAAGCAGATAACAACAGCAATCATAACCCCACCACAAGCAGTAAAATCATACTTGGTTTGTACGGCGAATATGGACAAGCCGATGACTAACACTGCAGTAAATCCCACAGCCATTAGCACCAGGCTCGCATCAAGTGTGCTGGATATTGCGCCTAACATCAGGGACATAGTAAATGTGAATAGACCCAGGCACACGAAATTAGTTGGATAGGAGCGACGGGCTGTTTCACAGCAAGCCATCGATAACAGGACGACCAGATTAACGAGCATAGCAACGATCAGCAATTCTTGGTTCTTAAAGACAAACCTTTTGGTTGGCTCATGGAACAAAAAGATGCAGATAACGCCACAGGTGAACAATAATTGTATCTGTAAAAGTAAAAGTTAATAGATTATTTTTACATTGGATAATAAAATACACAAACAACCAAGTATCTATTGGGTACTTACCACAAGAATCATATAGACTTTTCGGATGAACCCCTTGCGTATACTCTCCTCGCTAAAGCTGAAATTTTTCGCATCTAGTCCAGTAGTATCGTCCATTCCAGGACTGGCAATAATAAGTCCAGGCGTATTTCGCATTATCATGTCGCCTGACTCCAAAATAGGGGCGACATGCATAGCATTAAATCCAGTTGCGTTTGATGTATTCGAATTGTCTGTCGACTTTGTTTCTGTTCCGCTTTCTGGAGCAGGCAATGCGATGGGTGGAAAACGTTCGCCATTGTTGAGTGGTTCTAAAATGTGATTATTTTGTTTCATTTACTTTTGTCGAATACGAAAGCGCCATTTTTCATGTCTAGACGTTTGTATCTGAAGTTCGAATAAATAGTGCGTCATTCGCGCCGGGCAGAAAACATACACATCCATACATGCATTAGAGAGATACATTTGTATCGACACATAATGTAAGCAAAAATAAGTCTGGAGAATAACTAGGTATTCCGGCATTTGTGCTAAGAATTATGCTTGCTTAATTTGAATTAATGTCATCATCACGGCGCTATTATTTATGGAAATCCAGTTGCCGGTTGTAGATAAATACGTATGTTTGTGTGTATGTACATATTCGAAAACATTTATGCTAAACATTCGAAGAATGATGTGAAAGTTTTAATATTTGTTTGCAACTTACTGGGCAGGCTGTTCAAATCCACTGGATCTGTTATCCGATTGTATGACATCTTTTTTGTATTCTTAGTTTGTAGATAGCCCCTGTTTAATGAATTCGATAACGCCACTAATGCCCCGCATCAGTGCACAAACAACCGCTGTTATCTCAGTCAGTACCTTGCTCTTTTTAAATGGACCAATTCGCTGAATTCTTAGAGATGGCACAGATGCGTGCTTTTTTCGATAAAAAGCGCCGACTCACGAGCCCAGTATGGGCGATAACATTAAATTTGTATTGCATCGTATTTTGTTTCTGTAAAGTTGCCAGAAATGGAGCTTGAACGGCTTTCCTAATGCTCAATTTGGCATATGTATAGGCATATTTGAACTCACTCATACGCATATTAAATATCAAGTACCGTGTATTTATCGGAATTGAACTTTGCCATTCACAAGAATATTGTGAACTGTACTGCCCACTTGGTTTGAAAAACAGCTCGAACGCAATTTGAAAACTTTTGGTCACGTTGCAATACAATGCTGAATTTTTGTTATTTAAAAACATTTTATTTTTGGAAATCATAAACAATTCACAATGACCATTCCGAATTAAACCGTAGTTTAAAGCATATTATTTTTATTTCCTGGGTATAAAACGTTTATATTTTATTCAGCAAAGTTAGTCTTGTCGCTTTAGTTATTTTTGTTGACATTCTGTACGTCGTTGTGTGGTAATCCCTGAGTAAATTATATATATTTGTTAAGATAAAATAAAACTAATCGAGCTCTACCAAACTCGACATCTGATCTTTAGAAACAACCAGAACCGGGGTTCGTTTTGCACCCAATCTCACGAAGTGAATAACAAATGTCAAGCTTTCCAAATATAAAGTTAAAGCGCCAAGAATACATTCCTCCGGCTTAAATTCATAAATATGCCAGCCGGATACCATACACTTTGTATCGAAAATTACCTGGCAGCAAGCACCCGTAGCAACAAAAATAGCAATCGCTGATACCCAGTAGTTCTCCTCAACAAATATAGCAGACAATGCATATGCCGGCAAAGAAATGATCATGACTAGCCCAGCACATCTCCAAGCCGTAAATTCATATTTAGTTTGTATTAGGAATATCATCATTGCAAAAACCATCAATGTGATTACTCCGTAAATCATTAATATGAAATAATGATTAAATTTACTGGTCGCTACGCCTAGTAACAGTGACATAACACCAGTAAATAGTACAAGAACCACTAAATTAATGGGGTATTTGCGACGCACTGTTTCATTGCACGAAATGATCACCACGAAGATCGCATTAACGAGCACAGCAGCAACTATTACTTCAGTGTGCGCCTTTACAAATTGTTTTGTAGCCTCATGGTAATAGAAGAAGCACATAACGCCCACGGAAAAAAGTAACTGTGTCTGCAAGCAGTAAATCAAATATTAATTCATTTGCACACTTCAGATTAGTGTAGACTTACCAAAAGAACCAAGTAGACATTCCAAATGAACATCTTTTGTATTCTTTCGTCACAAAGTCCCAAGCTACCTGGATGTAAGCCTGAGGCTACAAAATATCCAAGCCAAGTTTCCGAAAAAATTGTCACTGTGCCTGTATTTTCTGATGCTACAATGTATTTAGAGCGCAAGGCCGTTTCTTGTTTGTTCCCTGTGTCATTTCGTTGGGACTCCTGCGAAATTGGGGCAGTATTATCATCATTGTTGAGTGGTCCTGAAATTTAATTACCTTTAGCACTTTGGTCTTTAGTTACTGTCAAGACCTACTGTATCTGCATTTTGAGAAAATAGTGCGTCGTTGAAGTCACACAATGCCAATTGTTTCAGATACATTCGTCAGACAGGCTACTTCAAATTAGCATAGAATGCCATAGATACATACCTCGAAAAAGCGACTTTTTAGCACTTTCGCTAAGAAATTGATTTTCGATTTCTGACTAATCTTATATCGAAAGTTAGAAGCTGGTTATTAACACTAAAGTGGTACGTGATGCTTATAGAACATATACACACATACTCATATGTAAGTAAAAACGCATTGTTTACGTCGAAGATGTCAACAACTTACTTGGAATACTGTTGTGTTCATCTTCAATCATCCGGTTATAATTCATTTTTAAGTTTTGCTTTAGATCTAAGGTCAGATCAAAACGTTTTTCTTAGGTCTTGAGGTTTTTAATAGACTAGTTGAGTTTGGGTCGTTTTGCCGATCTTTTTCACAAACGAAAGCAGACTGAGCGAAACATCGAAATTCGCAAATATATTCTTGACACTCACATGTAGTTTGTAGGCAGTGCTGCCAAATTTGTTGAAAGAGAGCGCGCAATTTTGAGCATTAAAAAGCTTTTAGTTGAAAGGCACACGATCGAACTTCAAGCAAGTGCTGCAGTAGAGTAGAGCAGCGAAGAGCGAAGTAGTATAGCCCAGTTAGTATAGTTTCTGTCACAAAGCTGAAACAAGCTTTGATTCGCATACGAAACGGGTTTTGCCTTCGAAGCATTAATCAGTTATTGTACACGAAAAGGAAAAGTGAGCTGTGCTGCGATGTTTGTAATTACGAAATATTTAAGTATGGCTATGCTCTTTGTGTGCGTACATAACCAGCTAACTAATGTGACTGCATATGATCCAAATGATACTAAGATAGTTGAATGTTGCCTTCCCCCTGAAGGAATGTTTGAGGCATTTTATCCTCGTGAAGTGGCGGGCATTCCAAACAGCGCTTCTCGACCCGCTCATGGGCACGGCAGCTTTTTTAAGCATCGAAATCCTGCTCTAGTGGACACGAAAAACGCTGCTGCATATGGCTATCGCTTTGATGGAAAGAGGCGCTTCAATTTTGATTGATCAATATTTGAACTTTTACCACAAAATATCACAAAAATTGTAAATAAAATGTAAAATAAACCTTACCATTCAATGTTGTTTGAATATTTTGCCGCCGACTTATCGATAATTTTAATTGCAGCCTTGGGCTGTTTGCTTTTAAATTGGAATTGACAGTCGACAAGAAGAAGAACATTTTCTTTTTGTCGAAAATATGTCTTTGAAACTAATTTCTTGAACGCAACAAAATTCAACATTTGAAATTGTAAATATATCGTTGAAAACGCTCAAGGCCAGATCAAAATCACCTGCAAATCATGAATGTGCGCAGCTTCAGTATGCTGAGGACACTTAAAAACTCTTGGCGCACGTAAGCATCGGGCTTTGACAAAGAAAAAAAAATAACGATGCCCGGTAAATGCAATTTCTTCTATTGTTATTTAACTAGATTTCCGCGACGATTTGCAACAAAAGTGACAACAGTTAGTGGCGATGAAATCGGCAGTGGCACGGGCATTGGACAAATCACCGGCCGCGTGCGCAGTCAAGAAGGTGGACCACATAAAATAAACACGCCGTCGAAAGAGGTTGTTACGCATTTGCCACCACTAACCGATCCACTGCCCCATTTGCCAGAAGCGGTCTATGCCGAGCCGTTGGCCGAAAGTGCAACGACCAAAGTGACAAAGCTTGCAAACGGATTGCGCATTGCATCGGAGCCGCGTTATGGCCAATTTTGTACTGTGGGCCTCGTGCTGGACTCTGGACCACGCTACGAGGTAGCCTATCCCAGTGGTGTATCACATTTTCTCGAAAAGCTTGCGTTCAATGTAAGTGTGGTGTAATTTCACTCAGCTTATATTGCGACCACGTTTTATGCTGTTGTACCTTAAAATTTTCAGTCGACAGTTAATTTTCCCAACAAGGATGCCATACTCAAGGAGCTGGAGAAGAATGGAGGCATCTGCGACTGCCAGAGCTCGCGTGATACGCTGATCTATGCGGCCAGCATTGACAGTCGAGCACTTGAGTCTGTGACACGTCTATTGGCTGATGTCACTTTGCGTCCAATTCTCAGCGAGCAGGAAGTTAACTTAGCGCGTCGTGCTGTCAGCTTCGAACTGGAGACGCTGGGAATGCGTCCCGAACAGGAGCCAATTCTTATGGATATGATTCACGCGGCTGCTTACCGAGATAATACTCTGGGATTACCGAAGCTTTGCCCTCCACAGCATCTGGAGAATATTGATCGCAATGTACTGATGAATTACTTGAAGTATCATCACTCGCCGGATCGCATGGTCATTGCTGGCGTGGGCGTAAGTTGTTGTTTACAAGCCGGTATTCTAGCATTTATATTAATTCAACTGCAAACAGGTGGATCACGATGAGCTTGTGGATCACGTGAACAAATATTTTGTGGAAAATGAAGCTATTTGGGTGAAAGAAAATGCACAAAACATGGGTCCCAAAGAAGTGGACACTTCTGTGGCGCAATACACGGGCGGCTTAGTCAAGGTGAGTGCCGATAGATGAAAAACTATTTGAATCTAGCTTCTGTATTTTGTAAATAGGAACACTGTGAAATTCCAATTTATGCGGCAGCCGGGCTTCCTGAGCTGGCACATGTAGTGCTCGGCTTTGAGGGCTGCTCCCATCAAGATCGCGACTTTGTGCCACTGTGTGTGCTGAATATCATGATGGGTGGCGGTGGGTCCTTCTCGGCCGGTGGCCCTGGCAAGGGCATGTACTCTCGCCTCTATACCAGAGTGTTGAATCGCTACCATTGGATGTACAGTGCTACGGCGTACAATCATGCATATGTGGACACTGGTCTCTTTTGCATACATGGCAGTGCACCACCTCAGCATCTGCGCGACATGGTGGAGGTATTGACGCGTGAGCTCATGAACATGGCCACTGAACCCGGCCGTGAGGAGCTGATGCGTTCCAAAATACAATTGCAATCGATGCTGCTGATGAATCTGGAGTCACGACCCGTTGTGTTTGAGGATGTGGGACGACAGGTGCTGGTCACAGGGTATCGCAAGCGCCCTGAGCATTTCATCAATGAAATCGGTAAGATAACTTAACGAAATCAAACATACAAGAATAAAATAATGAAATTATTGCAGATAAGGTAACTGCTACGGACATACAGCGAGTGGCACAAAGACTGCTAAGCTCCGTGCCATCGGTGGCTGCCCGCGGTGATATTCAAAATCTGCCAGAAATGTCGCATATAACCAGTGCTCTCAGCAGCGGTGGGCGTTCGCTTGGGCGCCGCTTATCGCTCTTCAAGTAGTGATGAAACTAATCCAATCGAGGCGTTATTTAATTCGTATTGCATTTTGTAGCATAGGCATTCAAATCGACTTGATTTTGTTAAAATCTGAAACCGTTATGCAAAATCTAAATTGATCCTTACACTTTCGTTCCTATCGATTTGTTATTTGATCAGATAATTTTGGTTAAAGGAAATACATTTATTTTTTGAATGCAAACGATGTTCAATAAAATTGAACTTAACCCAGCCAATGAAATAAGTGCAATTAATCTATAAATTAACTAAAAATTTTTTGTTTCCATTTATTGCCGTTGAAGTGAGCACTGATTTAACTGAATTTTGAACTTCAGCTGAAGAAAGTGTATATTTCGGTAAGTTACAAACATAAAACAAGTGTTACTCAGGAGAAAAATAATTCTTAGAATTAAAAAGCCATTTACTTGGACAATTATTTAATGATTTATAAAATTCAATTACATTTATAAAAGAAAAAAGGTTTTTTCTTAGACTTATTTGCTGTAATTCTTTCCTTTGAATTTTATATAAAAAACTTGTCACATTCTCATTCGTCATTGACGGCAAAGAAGGCGATGTGTTAGATAAAGCAATGCTGCAGCAGAAGGAGCACATTGAGCAGTTACAACCTACTCAGAGGTTAAAATACACATATCTGTATCACGGATAGTATTGCCAATTTGTCAGGCTTGTTTGACATTTCGTACAAAAAGGAAAAATGTAAGAAAAAATTAAAAGCAAATCATAATAAAATTGGATCACAAAACTTAATCTTAACAAATGTATTGACGACACTTTGATATATAAATTGATGCAAACTCAAAGAAATAAGAAAGCTATAGTCGAGAGTGCTCGACTGTGGGATAGCGATACTATCCACTTTGACACAATACAAAACACTATAAATATAAAGTAAAAAATTTACCCAAAATTATATTTTATATCAATATATACCTTTACCTTAAACGAACAATGCAAATGCAGATGCAACTAATTTTTGTGATATACATATGTATTTCTTGAATAACTTAGATCGCAATACAAGTTTTAGGAATCATGTGAACTCTATCTTCAACATAAAAGTGTTTAAAAAAAATTTGACAGCTCTAGCTTTTATGGCTCTGAGATTTAGGGGTTCACACAGATAGACAGACAGACATGGCTACATCTCGGCTGTTGACACTAATCAAGAATAATAATAATAAAAAAAATTATATTCACAATAGTCATATCTCTCTTAGCGAAAACAACCAATATTAAAAATAATACATGTGCAAGTTATTTATACCATAACATTGGCATTTATAAAGATTGGCTATAGGATTTTAAGACATTTTAGCTTAGCTATATACTGGATTTATGTTTCAGGATAATGTCGGTGACACGGGCGAGGCTGAGCACCTGTCAACGCGCGATCTTCTTGACGGTCCACTGCAACTGTCGCTATCACTGCTGCTGCTGCTGCTACTGCTACTAGAGCCGCTGCTTCGACTCCTCTGTAGAGGAAGAGGCGCTAGAAATAAAAGGGTCATTAGTTTAACTATAGAAGATCTCAAAGACTTACAAGTGCGTTTGGTACACATGTCGTCATCATCGTCGGGTAATTCATCGCTGGATATATTCTCATGCATGCGATATTGCTTGGGCAAGTGTGATTCATCCTCCAGGGGAGCCGCATACTTTGGTTTTTTGGCTTTGCCGTCTTGGAGCTGCTTATTCGCATCTGTATCCATTTCGTTGCCTGTTTGCTTCTTGATGCTCTTCGCAATGACACGCTTTTGATGATCCAGCTGCGGAAAGAGATCGCGAGAATTCTCCAGCGCCTGCTTGGCTGCATTCATCTCGGCTTGCTGAATGGACGAACCACTCGCGGTGGCCAAACGCTTGGAGCGAAAGTAAACAGCTACCTTGTAGACTCGCGTATTTGTCGGTCCACTGGACTCGACCACCTTGTAATAGGGTATATCGGGTTCACCGCCATCCATGGTGCGCAATGTGAGGCAACATTGCTGCAATTTTGACTTAGGATCGTTCCAGTCCTGATTCATAATGAACAACTGGAGGCGAGGAAAGAGACAGACATGGCAGAACTGTTCGCAAAACAACAGACCTTTGTCCACATACAAAGCACCCAAGAATGCTTCGAGCAAATCGGCGCGATCTTTGGTCTTCAAGTCGGCCTTGGGATTCGCATAGACCGCATACTGCGGCATGCCCAGATCGTCACAGACCACAGCCTGTGTACGATTGTTGACGAGGGAGGAGCGCAGCAGCGACAAATGACCCTCGTGATGCTCGGGAAAGTGGCGATACAAGTACTCCGAGCATATCAATTGCAGCACAGTGTCGCCAAGGAATTCCAGACGCTGATTCGAGCCCAGGGTTAGGTGAGTGAACCCAATAGAGCGATCAGTAAATGCGCGAGCCAGCAAACGAATATGCTTAAATTTGATGCCAATAGAATCCTCAAATCTCGTGAGATCTTTGAGCACACGATATGAACCAATACAGCTACGATCGCCAAGCGGTTCCTGTTCCTGCAAGGGATGCTCAGGGAGATTTTTCCAAATCTTGAGCAGCTTGTCCTCCCGTCGAAAGAGCGCATCGGTAAAGACTTCATCGGCCACCTTGATGCCGCCATCCAGCAGCAAGGCGCCCATCAAAGCCTCAAAGCAATTCGCCATCGCATGCCGCAGCTCCAGTTCGTGACACAAATCCGAACCGTGCGCATACAACATGAACTCCTCGAGCTGTAGTTTTTTGGCTAGTAACGCCAAATGCTGATTCTGTACGATGGCAGCACGATAGGTAGCCAATCCGCCTTCTTCCAGCTCCGGAAACATAAAGAACAAATGTATCGAGCTGAGAAATTCGACAACAGCATCGCCCAGAAACTCCAGACGCTCGTTGTGCGTTATATTCGAAACGGTCTCGTGATCCTTCCCAAACCGTGACATTATGCTGACCAGAGTATTGATGCCACGCTTCCGTGTGTTCATGTAATGAATCTTGCGATCTCCATACTCTGGCTGCCGGATGCCACAGTTTGTTAGTGAATTGCGTGCATGATCTGGATTGGTGCCGTAGTTCTCTTTGTACGATGGATGCGTCAATGCCAGTTGCAAGAGGTAACGATTCTTAAATTTGTAGCCAATACTCTCCTCTAGCAGATCCAATGATTTGTGAAAACGCAGGTGTCCAGTGAGCACTGGTATAAGCATCGCATGCTGCACCATATCGCACATAATGCCCGTTCGATAGAAGCCCTCTGAGCTAATGGCCACCGTAATATTACGTTTCATGCGACCCTGTGTGCGCATTTCTTGCAGCCGTTGCTCCTTGTCCTCGAGCTTTCGTTTGTCCTTGAACGATGGCTTCGACATGTTTGCCATCAAATGACGAAACTTGACGTATTCTCGCCAAGCCTTCTGGTACTCTGGATTACCCGCATAGCTAAGCTGTGGCGGACGTATGCCAAAGTGCACAATTGCTGGATGCGAGATGCCCGTCTCATGGTCCAGGCATTCGGGCAGATCTGAATTGTTGCGATCCAATTGATCCACACGCAGTGAGCACGGCTTATGACCTGGTTTCGTAACCAGCATGCCCTTTATGAAGTCCACATACTTTTGCCACTCGTGCTGACTAATTTTGTTTAAGTGTAGCAGTTGTTGGCGCTCCACCAGCTGCGCTGAGTTATCCAGCAGATACTTGAGAACCTCGCACATGGCGAGCACCTCCTTTCCGTTGTCAGGCAGCTCGCGCACAAAGCGAGGCAAGAAATGAAAGGCTGGACAGGATTCCTCCACATTTGTGGCGCCGTTGGGCATCAAGTTAAAGTCGACTAGCTCCAGCAGTTCATGAAACATGTACTCAACTAAAAGTTAGACAAAGATTAGATACAAAATTTAGTAGAGAAAGTAGCTAACTCACAGAACAAGTCCAATTCGCGAATTGTAAAGTTCTCGGGCATCTGCTCCTCATCGTACTCTATGGTGTACTCAATATTGAAGCGAATCACCTTGCAGACGGGCAAATCCGTCAGACGTACATGCGACAGCAGGGAGAATCCCTCAAAGAGAAACTCGTGCTCATCATGCTTGATGATGGTCGGCGTTTTGGTTAGAAAGTTTGTGGGCGGCGAAATGGTGATGCGATAATGATACAAATTGGGTGCATTGTTGGTTTCCTTGTCGCAAATCTCATAACCTTTTTCGCCCGGATAGATGCCATGCCGTATGCCGATGCGACGCGACTTGGCCGAGCAACGACACAGCGGACCATCGTTCATTTCACCGGCATCGTTGTGCCACAAGTCGGCGTGGACGCGCTGTGGATGCTGCACCTTGCGCGACAGCTCTTCCATACAGCAATCCTGCTCGATCTTGAAGGCATCGTCATCCGAATCTGAGTCTGAGCTGGAGGAGCATGCCTCCGACTTGTGCTTGTGCTTGCAAACGCGTCGTCGCGCTTTTCTTGGCGGTGGCACATAAGCTGGCAACGTTTCGCGCACACGATTTGCACGCTGGATGAGCTCATCGTCAAAGAGGGCGCACAGTTTGTGCAATCGTGTCTTAGCCTTCACTTCACGCTCGTTCTTTGTACGCTCGTAGTACAGCTCGGCGGGTGAGGAACGCACCCAAGACTCGACTGGTGTCTCAGTCTCGTTTAGCGCATTCATTTTCTTCACATAGTCCTCAGATTTCTCACAATAGTTGGAGCACCACTGACGCAACAAACGATCGCGTTCCGTTTCCATCTTCGGTTGGCTTTGACTTGATTCGCTGCGTTCCCGATAACTACGAGAGTCATCGCTGCCCTTGGAGCTGCTTCTACTGGGAGCATAATAGGAGGATGGGTGACGTGGTTGTCGGGGCCCATTGTAACGCTGCTCATGGCGACTGTTGTACCCATAACCTCCACCATAATTGCTCTGCTGTTGCTGTTGTTGATAGTTGTGATTGTTGTAGTTGAAGTATCGTTGATTCGGGGATCGATAATTGGGCGTGTACTCATAGCGCTCTCTTTCCTGGTATTTGTACGCATAGGACGAATTGGGGGCAAAGGACTCGTAATTACTGTAGGAACTCGCCACCGGCTGATGTGCATAGTTTGGGGGAGCAACATATCCTTCCTGGTATGGGTAACTTTCGTACGTATATAAAGTGGAATTTGAGCTGTAGCCTGGATTCGCTGCGGCTGGGGGTGGTGCATATTTAAAATAGGATGAGGTCGAGTTTTGATTACCGTAAGAATTGTTTCCAATCGGCGGAGGAGGGTAACTGTAAGCTGCAGCTGGAGCGGTGTCAATTGCAATTGGAGATTCTTGAACGCCGGGCGGTGATATATCTTCGCTTTCTGGTGGTGGTGGCGGCGGAGGGGGTTGTGCTGGAAAGTCCTGCGGGGGAGGCAATGGTGGCTGATACATTTTTATTTAAGCGATTCGCGGAAACGGAAGAATAACTCGAAAAAAACAACTGTTTGTTGACCTATCTTGATGCTGCAATCCACGAACTTATCACTGCGTGACCACAAGTTGCATTTCAAAATATACCAACAAGAATATACCAGAAATGGTCACATTGATCGATATCGATAGTAACAACTTAAATAGCTGCTATCAATTCGATTGAACAGCTGTTTATTATTAAGCCATATAGCAGCAACAAAATAAACACCGTAATAACATTTAATTATTACCAATTGTTAAATTAAAGAAACATAAATATGGACGCCGAGGAACAACAGCAACCCGCAGAAATCACTCTCAGTACCTGTCCAGGCACAACGCCCTGCACACCGTTGAGCAAAAACCAATTGAAAAAACAGCGGAAACACGCCGAAAGGATTGAATTGCGAAAGGTGCGCCGACAAAAGGAGCGCGAGCGCCGCAAGGAGAAGAAAGCAGAGGCTAAGGCCTTGGGACTGCCTTCGACTGTGGGACCATCGCGCAAGGAGTTGAAACGTCGCCAGGTGTCGGTCAGCAATCAAAATGCTGCAAACGCCGTCAACGTGGCCATTGATCTAAATTACGACGATCTTATGCACGAGCGTGATATTGCGAAATGTGTTAAGCAATGCTTGCGTATTTATACAATTAATCGTCGATCCGCACAGCCATTGCGTCTCCACTTTACGGGAATCAAGCGTGACGGCAACATACACGAGAGTTTCAAAAAGAACGACGGTTGGGAAAACTGGCATGTCGAATATCATTTTGATCGCACGCACACTGATATTTTCGAAAAAACTAAGTTGGTATATCTCACCTGCGAATCGGACACTGTGCTGAAGAAGCCGCTGCCTGGCTACACCTATGTGATTGGCGGTCTTGTTGATCACAATCATTTCAAAGGACTATGTCATCAGCGCGCTACTGCTGATACTTTGTCAACGGCACGCCTTCCGCTCAGCGAGCATGTAGATATGAAGACCCGATCTGTGTTGAGCACGTTTCATGTGTTTGAACTGTTGACGCGCGTGGTGGCTGGCCAGGATTGGACACAAGCCATTCTCGAAACTATTCCACAGCGAAAAGGCGCAAAGGCAAAAGGGGCAAAGGATTCGGATACATTAAATGAGCCACAGGAGGAGAGTAAAGATTCAGTAGAGAAAGAGAAAGAGTGCATAAGAGATCAAGACGTAACAGAAAGTTGACCTTTTCGTTACGTGCTTACTGTTTACCTAACAAATAAAGATTTTTTTTTTTTTAATTTTATTTATTTATTTACAATCTGTTTATTTAAACAATAAGTAAATTTTATGAGGAATGTTAAGTTAACAGAAATAGCAGTTTTCCAATGAGCCCCGCTATTATATATTACATATTTACAGTATTTTGAATTTATCTATCGGGGAGATCGAGGATGTGGTATCTTTTCAGTCTTCTTACTGTTAAGCTATTGTCTACTAGATTTAAGGCTAAATTGTTTTCATGATTATGGAGTCTGTCGATGTATTTCTTACTGATTTTATTTATTTCTTTAATGGTTGGGATGTTGAGATCTCTGTGAATGTTTGCGTTAGATACGTAGAAGGGAGCATTGACAATTTGTCTCAAAGTTTTGGATTGGTAACGCTGAAGTATTTCAATATTCGAGTTGCTAGCAGTTCCCCAGAGCTGTATAGCGTAGGTCCAGACAGGCTTTTCGACTTAACAACCAGGACATTTTCAGTGTTTTAAGTCTCAGCTGTTGACACTTTGCTTTTATATCATTTTTCCAAGTTAATCTGCGGTCGAGATGCAACCCGAAGTACTTCACACATGTAGTTTGTGGAATTGGTGAGCCGTTAAGTGTAACATTTGGGCAGCTGCCTGGTCTTAATGAAAAAGTGATTTGGACGGACTTCAGGGAGTTGATTCTAATTTTCCATCGAAGAAACCAGTCTTCAATTAAGTTTAGCTCACGCTGCAGGAGCTCGGACGCTTCATTTTTGGATGAGCTGGTGGCCAGAACAGCTGTATCATCAGCATATGTTGCAACAGTGCATATGTTGGAAACTGGCATGTCAGCCGTATATATGGTGTACAGAATTGGCCCCAGTACGCTTCCTTAATGCAACTTAGTGCTGATGTTTCGTTTTTCTGCTGCACGTAAAAGCATCTTTTAGTCAGATATGACTTGATTAATAAATAGTATGGAGCAGGTAGCCAGTTCTTTATCTTGTACAATAAACCATTGTGCCAGACTCGATCGAACGCTTGTTGTACATCAAGAAATGCAGCAGTGCAATATTTTTTGTTTTGAAATGCAGATACTATGTCATTAATGACCCTGTGACATTGCTCAGGTGTCCCGTGTCCTCTCCTGAAACCAAATTGATATTCGGGAATGATGGAAAGTTCGTCCAAAATTGGCAACATTCTCTTCAATAGTAATTTTTCAAATACTTTCGAGAATATTGTCAGCAGACTAATAGGACGGTATGATGTCAATTCTGTTTCTGTTTTGTGTGGCTTTAGGATCATAATGATCTCTGCGCATTTCCATTGACTTGGGAAGTGTTCTAGTCTGAGAATTGCGTTAAATATGAGGGTGAGAATCGAATGCATTTTGTTGGTAAAGTTTTTAGGGTGATGCTTTTTTGTTGTTCAAGCATTTGATTTCTGTCACAACTTCTTCATACTTGATGCTTTTAATAGGCAAGCTCATTTGACAGGGTGACTCAAGGAAGTTTTCTACTTCAGTCTCTGCTATTGGATTAATTACATCGTTTGGCTGAAACACAGAATGCAGATGTTGTGCAAATGCTTCCGCTTGTTCATTGTCAGACCTGCACCAAGTTCCATTGCTTTTACGAATGTTTACGTTTCTTTTAGTTGGTCTCTTTAGGTATTTGGTCGCCCTCCACAGGTTGTATTCGTTGTTTCAGGAATTAGGGTCTAAGTTTCTCAGATACGCAGCTAGAGATTCATTACGTAAATACGACAGCAGTTGTCTAAGTTCAGATGCAGCCTTGTTGTATAATCTTTTGTCAGCAGGGTAGTGAGTTTCTTGCCAGCGTTTTCGCAGATTCCTTTTGTTTTGTATAAAGATTAAATGAATAATTTTGTAGTTTTGATTCTTTACTCACTTGAAACACAACTTTTCGATTCTACAGGTTTAAAACGTGTTCGAAACGTGGCGCCTTTTTACACGCGTTTTCTGTAACGGAAGAAGTGTGACCAAGCTTGTAACTGTGGAAGTACCAGTAAATTTGGTAGATTTTATCGACATTTAATAGACTATGTTTAAATCCAATTTTACGGTCACATTACAAATGATGTTTGGTCTATTGCGTTCTCAACTCCGGCCTAATGTTGTGAAGTTATTTGAACGCACCATGGCATTCTACGCAGTAGCGAAAGGACGCAAAGTGGGCATCTATGGAAGCTGGGCAGAATGTCAGGAACAGGTGAACGGGTTTAAGGGAGCCGTCTTTAAGAAGTTTAATCTTCGCCAGGAGGCTGAAGATTTCATTGGTGCAAAATCAACCCATGGAAGTTATACACCAGATGAATTCGCAGTGCCGCTCGGAAGGAAGCAGCCGCCGCCAGTAAGTTGGGTTGCAAAAGAAAAGCACACAAGTAAAAGTGAGGACTATTGGCCGGAAGATGTGCAAGAAGACGGCATTGTGACAGAGAATGAAATGGTAAACAACATCAACAGGAAATTTTCTTTGTTCATCTTAAATTCAAATTTACTGACAGATGGCAGCTATGGATGAAGTGGAAGGCTTCCCTGCACCGTCCAGCAGTCTCAAACGAAAGACACAGGCAGACAGAGATCCTGCAGTGATGTCTAAGATACCTCGACATGCCTCGAATGTGGAGGAAGGCATTGCACTAAAGCAGTTCGGTGCCTTTGAGTTCACCATCGACTCTGATGGCTTTGTTATTGTATACACGGATGGTTCTTGTCTGGGCAATGGTCGAGCAGATGCTTGTGCAGGATTTGGAGTTTACTTTGGCGATGATCACCCACTGTAAGTTGTCATAGATATATGCGAGATAAATCGTAGTTAGTTATTGATATATTCTAGTAATGCAGCCAAACCGGTGCTCGGGCGAGTAACAAACAATGTGGGGGAAATACAGGCAGCGATATATGCCATTAAAACTGCACTGGATTTAGGCATTAGGAAGCTTGGCATAAGCACAGATTCACAATTCTTAATAAACTCCATCACAATGTGGGTTCCGGGCTGGAAGAGACGTGGTTGGCGTTTAAAAAACAATGAACCCGTAAAGAATGTTGCTGATTTTAAGGAATTGGATGAACTGCTGCAAAATGATGACATTCAAGTTAAATGGGTGCGTTTATTGAATTTGTGTTCATTGTAGCCCAAATTAACTTATCATGTTCTCCAAAGAATTACGTCGTGGCTCACAAAGGAATCAAAGGCAACGAAATGGCTGATAAATTGGCTCGACAAGGCTCACAGTTGTACAGAGAACTGAACCGCAGAAAATAAGTAATGCAATAGTTTAGTATGTAATATAAATCAAAAACATGCATTTGTTTCAAATTGCCTACGCAATTGTAATCATAAGTTGGCATCCCTCTGAATTTGACGTTGTCACCTTTAAGCGAGTTGGCAGCTCGTGATTTTGTTTACAATCGCATTTCCATGCGTGAACACTTGTTTTAAGAATTTAATTAAATTTAAGACGATGAATTATACATCAAATGTTTTATTATTATGTAGTTTTATTACATTGTTAATATGTAGTATCTACTGCCAATCGGAGCAGCAGCAACCAATTGTGAGCATGGAAATGGAAAAAGAAGGCATGCATCGGTGCGTTTAAATCAATTACATTTACAATTCGCGGGGAATTAAATGCATTTTTCTCAATATAGAAAGTTGCAGTATAACGTGCAGTTTGCTGATTCAATTGTTAATTTTAAGTGCGAGTATGCACTTTTACAATCGTTACCTGCAGCTGTTTTCATAAGCACCGACGAGCTGGACGATCTGCAGCGCTTGAAAATGGTTAGATTGGCTTGAGTACTATTAGCTTTGATAATCATAATTAATCTTGTTTATTTGCAGCTTAATGCTATATACCCAAAATTCGTAGACATTGAAATAATCACAGAAAAGGCGACACCTTTCACTGTACTGCTACGTGGAACACCGAGCACGGAGGAGACCCTAACGTTGCCCATACACTTTCGGTATCATGCCGCCAGCGATAAACAGTGAGTAGTGGCGATTCTTCAGGTATTGTCACAATTAATGCCCTTGCTTGCTCTACAGCACTACAGTCACTGTGGAAATTAACGCACCCGAGCTTTATCTCAACTGTCCTACAAACGATAACAAACCCATTGACACTGAATCGCCGATCAGAAAAGATAAGCTGCACTGCCTGAATAAAAGCAAATGTAATCTTGAAATGCACAATGCCGAAATGCAGTCGCAAGAAGATTGCAACTGGCAGCAGGTTGCTGTGGACTATCAGCCAAAGAAGCCACTTCAGGCAGAGATTCCCGTAGGCAATGCCAAGGGTTTCACTCCCATTCTGTATGCCACAATTATTCTCAGTTGGGCCATGTCCATTTGGACTGTGCTGGACACACAGTCGGTGCCGCGTCGAATCAATAGAAGTGTAAATGAACTTAATCAAAAGGTTAAGGTCAATTGACGATGGCTCAAAGCATATACAAATTTGAGTCTGGCTAGACTAGTAGTTATCATAGCTCACTTTCATTATCTTGGCTCGTGCAGCAGATAAGCCCAGTAAATATTTTACTAGACGACACGACCCATAAATGCCTCAAAGCAGTGATTTCAAGGACCATGCCATAATTAGTTTCAATGAAATGATAATGTTTTGTGATCTTTTAGATTGTGAAGCGTTTAGATGATACATTTTATACTATGTAAATCAACACTATTAAATCTGGAAGCATAAAATAATAAAACTCCAACCATAAAAGTTGTCATTCATCGGCTAAGTTTGAATTTCCATTAACTTGAAGGATTTGCAGCTGATGCAGTAAATGTGCTCGAACTTGATATGCTGGGAACATCATTCCAAGGCTGCACTTCAGCCTTACCTATTAGAACGAAAAGTGCATTGCATACCAAGTATACGCCACTTGTCACAAAAAAGACCACACGCCATTCCGTCGGATCCTCCTCGTCCGTTAAGATAGCACCAACCAGCAAAGGAGACAGAATTGATATTAAACTTGCTACTGCATTCGTAATTCCCATCATTGTTCCTGCGAAATTGGGCGACAAGTCCATGTGATTGACGAGATAGCCACAACAACAGGCAGCATTAATGGCCACAGAAAAAGTCAACAGCACAATGGCTTCGGTTTTCTGATCTGCAGTCATGTACCCCAAAGCGATGAGACAGGCCATGGGCACCCATTGTCCAATGGAGTTGAAGAGCTTGCGTGCTGTGGTTATGGACATGGTGCCACGATTGATGAGCAGATCGGAGATGGGACTAACCACAAAGCAGAGCACACCCATGGCGAAGTAGGGCAGCGAGGAGAGCAGCGCATTACTACGTACATTTAACTGAAGCACGTTGTTCATATAGGATGGCATCTCAGTAAGCAGCATATAGAATCCAAAGTTAAAGCCGCAGTGAGCTGCGACTAAGCCAAGGAAAGCGGGTGAGCTGAGCAGCGACATCCACGGCACAGCCAAAGACTGGTAGAGTAGAGGGATCATTGCACATTTCCTTTACTAACAAAGTTAAGGGTTGGCACTCACCTGACTATTGTTGTTGCTGCCCGTCAAGCATTCGATGTACTCCCGTTCACCTTTGCTGATGCAGCGACATGCTGCCGGCTCATTGGCGCCCAGCCAGACATAGAGCAGTGCCCAAGCCAAGCTCGCCGCGCCTGTAATGTAAAAGAGCCCCGGCCAGCCCATGCTGGACTCAAATACAAATCCACTAGTTAGCATTAAAAGGGCTGTGCCAAATTGTGCTCCCGAGTAGATGCCTGTGGTCAGGAATCCTCGCTCGGTGCGTGGCACCCACTTGGCCACCAGCGTGTGCAGGCACGGATAAATGGCACCTTGGACTAAGCCAGTTAAAATGCGAAGCACACACACTGTTACCCATCCATTCTTGGCAGCCATGGGATAAAATATTGCCACAACACCACCAAAGCCCGTGGCTAATATGACCACCAGCTTGGGACCAAAACGTTTCGCCAGCAAACCTGACAAACAAAAAATCAAATTGAAATTGAAACACAACTGAATACTATTTACCTGCTGGCACTGCGGATAATGCATAACCCCAGAGGTAGCTGCTCAGAATAAATCCCTTCGCGGACACATCCCAGTCGTAGTAAGGAGCACCAGCTGTATCTTGAGTCATCGGGACAATAGCGGCTGAGATGCCGACTCGTTGAAAGAAATTAATGACAACGCTTAGAAATAGCATTATCACGTGCCAATGACGGGCTCCGAAGTAATTATCTGTTCAACGAATGAAATATTGTATTTTATTCAAAAGCTTTTACTGGTTACTCAAGAATCCCTTTACATGTTATCTGGTAATCAAACAGTCTGAAAGTTAAAGTATTCAACCGTTTTACTTACATTTTTCTGTCTTACCAAAACCCATTATGCTGCCTAAATGTGAATTTTAAAATGTTCTAGTGAGATTGAGTGTGTTAGTATGATATCGCGCTTATCAATGCCATGGATCGTGGAGCGTTAGGACGGGATGTCGATCGACGACTGAATCTGAGCGTGTTTTGGCCAAATTTCCACAAATTGCCCTACACCGAACTCTATTATCTCGCCCAGCATTGTGAGGACTATAATAAAGTAATGTCGAAAATTTGGGAATTATCTTTCGGAAAGAGGAAGACTTTGGCAAATATAGACTTAATATGGATATAGATATGTTAATATTAACAGATGTAGATATAGTCAGATATATAATTGTGTCTACAATTATGGACTATAAATAAATATTTATCAGTATTTTGTAGAATTCCCAAATGGAAACAGGCCACGCTTTTGAAACATGTGCAATGGTTTGTTTACCTATGGTTATCTATACAAGGTTTATTGGATGGCTTTCACTTCTTAGATTTGACGTTTATCTAAGAAGAAACGTTTGCGAACTCGGTTAGTGTTTTGCTGAAGTGTTATCAACTTGTGACATACATATATAAATAGACGACTTTATACGATTCTGGTCTATCGTAACAGATCTAGAATTTGTATTTATTAGAATTATCACGCCATAAAATAACAATTAATTTAACAATTAGCTTAAACGATTAACACCATTTTAATTTAAACTTAACGAGATTATCGACGAACGACTGTCGTTCTTGATTCCGTCTGTATGTTGTAGCGTAATGTCATGGTACTGGACATGCTTGGTGGATCATTCCAAGGCTGCACTGTTGCCTTGCCGAAGATCACAAAGAGTAAATTGCACAACAAGTAAATGGCGCCGGTGATGAAGAAAACCAGACGCCATTGAGTGGGATCCTCCTCATCGGAGAGTATGACGCCAACAATCAACGGAGCAATAATGGAAGTCACCCCCGCAAGACCATTCGTCACACCCATCATGGGACCGGCGAAATTGGGCGACAAATCCATGTGATTAACTAAATAGCCACAGAAGCAGGCAGCGTTGATGCCCACAGCCAAAGTGAGTAGAACAATTGCTCCAGTCTTTTCATCCGCCGTCATGTAGCCTAATCCGATAAGGCAGCCCATGGGCACCCATTGTCCAATGGAGTTGAAGAGCTTGCGTGCTGTGGTTATGGAGAAGGTGCCTCGATTGATGAGCAGATCGGAGATGGGACTGACCACAAAGCAGAGCACACCCATGGCGAAGTAAGGCAGCGAGGAGAGCACGGCATTCGACTTGACATCCAGTTTGAGCACGCTACTCATGTAGGTGGGCATCTCGGTGAGCAGCGTGTAGAAACCCCAGGTGAAGCCACAGTGGGCGGCGAGTAGACCATAGAAGGCACTTGAGCTGAAGATTGCCTTCCAAGGAATGGCCAAGGACTGAAAAAAAAACTAAGACATTAATTTCATTGCTTAAAAAAAGACTAGATGTCAACTCACCTGGCTGCTGTTGTTGCTGCCTGTCAAGCTCTCGATATAATCCCTTTCGAGCTTGCTGATGCTAGTGGAGGTCGCAGGCTCATTGGCGCCTTGCCAAAAGAAGAGCAGCGCCCAAGCCAAGCCCAGTCCTCCAGCGATGTAGAACAGTCCCGGCCAGCTCATGCTTGACTCGAATATATTGCCACTGCTGATCAGAATAACGGCTGTGCCAAACTGTGCTCCGGAGTATACGAATGTGGTGAGGAATCCGCGTTCTGTGCGTGGCACCCACTTGGACAACAAGGTGTGGAAGCACGGATAAACACTGCCCTGGACCAAGCCCGTTAGCACGCGTAGTACACAAATATTAATCCAGCCACCATTAGCCGCCATGGGATGAAAGAAGCACATTACTCCGCCAGCCGATGTGGCCAAGCAGATCACATATTTGGCACCAAAGCGCTTGGCCAATAAACCTGAGCCATAAATGAAATATATAATGGAACTTTAACAGCTCAAACAGTTCACCGACTCACCTGCGGGCACTTGCGAGACGACGTAGCCCCAGAAGAAGCTGCTCAGTATTAGGGACTTCTGCGACACATCCCAGTTGTAGTAAGGAGCGTCTAAGGTTGGAGTCGTCATGGGCACAATGGCAGCCGAGATGTTGACGCGCTGGAAGTAGTTGATCATCATGCCTACAAAAAGTAGAATCGCCTGCCAATGACGAACGCCAAATCTGCTTGCTGCAAATTTAGAAAAGAGTTAGGATATGGAGTATTAATAGTTGATGATGAAATTTACTGGCTAGGTTTCCAAGCTGCCCTCCTAGCAAAAGAGGCGTCCTTTCACTGTTCGTTAAATAGACCATTTTGAGATGCACTTGGATCGTTTAAAATGCTAATGAAGTCTGTCGATTCTCGACAGTGAGATCGGTTTGCCAAGCGTATGATCATTTTGTAGGACTATATTGATTCATTAACAACTAATAATTGTACTCAGATAGTACGCTTTATATTGGTATTGTATTAAATCATATTGAGTCATTATCATTAACACATGCCAATGTCGAAAACAATGGAAAAGTTTGCGTCGTGTTGCAGTGGAGTACCCATAAAGGGGTAGAGAGATCTGCGGAACAGAGACCAAAACACTAACTAATTCTATCGCTGTGTAAATATTTAATTTATTTATCACTCGTCTGCATTGCTCATTACATGGATAAACAGAATTTGCCTTCGAAAAACTATTTTACTTATCTGGCTCTGGCTTTCAGTTCAGTTCAGTCATTGTCATAATAGATTTAGGGGCATTTATAAAAGTTATTAGCACTTACAAATGCATTATTATTTAGAAGGTGGCAATCTCAATTATCACTCATATTGTGCAGGTCTGGCCGGCTACAAGTCTTATAATCTTGTGCAAGCCTTATACGCGTACTCGAGAAAATTGTAGAAGTGGGCGACATAATAAGTGTAAAAAGTGATTTAATATATAATCAGATTAAAAGTATCAGCAGCATTGTATGCTCCAGTAAGTATTGTTGCAATTTGCCGTATTTTTATAGTCAATCGACGAGTGCTTCGTTCTCGAACTCGTACTTCAGTTGTAGACATTGTCGCGTTGGTATCAATAACCTCTTGGAGCAGATTATAAGAACCAATGTGCAGGAAAAGTTTTTAAGTGTATTGTAAACTCTATATATATATATATATATATATATATATATATATATATATATTATATCTGCATTAGTTCTATAAACATCTAAGATATTCAATGTGTTAAAGCCTAGATAGTCGGCTCTAGGTTTGAAGAGAGAGTATTCCCAGACTGATTAATTAATATATGTAATATATTTTTTATCAACTTAAATGGCTTTTCTTATTTATATTCAAGTACTGAAGCACTCGACATGTTTACTTACGGTTTTGTGGCTTTTCCGTCATGCTGTCAAAAACCATTGCAAAGATTAAATATTAACTTTATAGCGCCCGAAGAGCTGTTCAACCGTCTGTGCTTCAAGAGTTCCTTCTTCTGCCTCGAGTTTATATGCGACTGAAACGCGAAATGCCTTCACCTGTTGCTTTTATTCAAGAATCCATACGCCTAGATTATCTCTGGTTGGCTCGATTTGAGATATACGCGAGTTGTCGACCAGAGACGACAGTTAGTTGTTAAATGTTAGTCATTATCAGGTCCCAGGCAAGAGTCGTATATTCATAAAATCTCTGGCAAAAATGTTGCGATTTATCTTGTTACTAATATGAATTAGATTTATTACTTTTGGTTTGTTGGCCATATTTTTACGCTTAATATTATTAAAGAGATGAATAATTTATTTTATGCCAATTAACGTATCAATTACAATGCCCAAGCTTATCTGTAGATTATGTTCCAAGTATACTTAGTTATTATCAAAGTTTTTAGTCGGCTACCCTTAAAGCTAATTCCGTAAACAATCAGTGTCTGATTGTTATTTGTAATTCGTCAGAAGTGTGTCATTTAATTTACAAGGCTTTACCTCAAATTCTTATTTGTGGAATGAGCCATAATTAAAAGAATTTTATTTGGAGGTAACACCGTGTGGATAGTTGTTATTAGTATAATTATTATTGTAATAATTATGCTAACAACAACTATCCACACGATGTTGTATTATATATAAAATGATTCAAAAAGCGAAAATCGATTTAAAAGCAGTTGAAGCGCGTAATTTGATTTTGACAGTTAACCTTGGATATTTTCCAGCACAGTGTCTTCATAGTGCATTGTTCAGCACTTGCGTGCCAAAGGGGGTAAACAGAATTTTACAACACTTTTTTATTTGTTTTGTGTTAAATTTGTTCAAAATATGTCGACTCGTTTAAGTTTTGACGATGGTGATCAGAATAATAAGCCCAGAATTATGACATTTCGTCCCAGCTATGAAGAGTTCAAAAACTTTGCCGATTACATAGCGTACATGGAATCACGTGGGGCCCATAAGGCCGGCCTCGTTAAAATTATTCCTCCCGCGGAGTGGATTCCGCGTAAATCGGGCTACGATATTGAGAACATAAATATGACAATCCCAGCTCCGATTAATCAGGTCGTTACGGGGTAAGGGCCGTTCATCCTGCTTGCATATATTCAAATATATAATCTTTTGAGTACAATTCTGCCAGCAGAGCCCATGGAGTTTATCAGCAAATCAATATACAACAGCGCCGCCAAATGACATTACGCCAATTTCGAGACAAGGCGAATTCGGAGATGTTTCAAACGCCACGACACATCGACTACGACGATTTGGAGCGCAAGTTCTGGAAGAATATCACCTATATATCGCCAGATTACGCCGCCGATGTCAAAGGCTCGCTCAGTGATGACGATTTGGATGTATGGAATATTGGACGACTGGATACTATACTGAATTTGGTTAATACTGATTATGGCATTGAAATCGATGGCGTTAATACAGCATATTTGTACTTTGGTATGTGGAAGAGCTCCTTTGCCTGGCACACCGAGGATATGGACTTATACTCCATCAATTATTTACATTTCGGTGCGCCAAAAACGTGGTACGCCATACCGCCAGCCCATGGCAGACGTTTGGAAAAGTTGGCCAACAGCATTTTCACTGAAAATTATCAGGAATGCAATGCGTACTTACGTCACAAGATGACCGTGATCAGTCCTAAGGTCTTGCGTCAGCACAATATACCGTACAATAAGATTACACAGGAGGCGGGCGAAATTATGATCACGTTTCCTTTTGGTTACCATGCTGGATTCAACCATGGCTTCAACGGCGCCGAGTCCACAAACTTTGCGTCGAAACGCTGGATTGAATATGGGAAACGTGCAAGCATTTGTAAATGTCGCAGTGATATGGTTAAAATATCAATGGAGACTTTTGTGCGTCGCTTTCAGCCAGAGCGCTATCAGAACTGGCTAAGGGGCGAAGATTTCGGCAACCATCCTGAGGAGCCAGGGAAAATATGCGCAGCTGCGCCACCCACCATTAATGAGTACAAACTGATTGAAGATGAGTAAGCAACAATGAGTGAACATTCATTTCTAAACTCACGATTGACATATTTCAAACTCTTTTAGCTCTCATCCATCGAAATTAAAGGGCAACTCAGCTCAGAAGCGTGGCTGCTCAATGCCCAACGATATTGAAGAAGCGGATGATGAAGATGACAGAGAGAGTATGGCTAGTAGTAGTGTGAACATGAAGCAAGTGATGGTCAAGTTGCGGAAAATGCCTCTCCTTACTCCAACTCCAACTGCTTCAGCGGCCGGCGAAGCAGCTGCGCCTTCAAGTTCAGCCGCCATAACCAAAGAGAAATATGATTTCAACTCGATTGCAGTTGTGCGAGTAAAGCGGCTATGGAATGCTTTACCTTGCACAGAGAAAGGCACAAATCTACTCCCCAATGGAGTAATCAAAAATACAAAACGTATGCGCTTTCAGACAAAGGTGCTTACACTGGACGACGATGAATAGGTATGCCAGAAAATCGGCATGCTCCTTTTAAATCATATCGATCTCCGTTGTAGTAGCTTTATAACTAAATCAAAGATATTCTTACATAAGTATGTAAATAAGTTAACATCTAGCTAAATGACAAGGGCAAACGTGGATGTTGCCATATTTTAATAGATTTATATACAAATCACATGACCCTGAAAGAAACCCTTAAAATAAAATGAACATTAATCATTTTAGGTGCTTGCATTTAATTTATTCAAGCGGTTACCTTCCTGCAAGCATTATCCAAATTACAGATGCGACTGCTCGGTCGTCATTTAAGACATATTGTCGGATTGTCAAAATACCTCCCCTTGAAATGATTGTATACGGCGTACTACACATTAAGTACGATGTTTATTTAACTTGAAACGCAGCTCGTCAAGTTCGCATATGCAAGTTTTACATATAAACAGTAGGTATCCCAAACGTTTCGATATCACTGTGAAATGATTGAATACAGACAGAGGCTAAGAAAAGCCGGCTTAAACGTACAATGATATTAATAACTGCTTCAAACTTGTATATTTTTTTGTTTTGTTTTATGAACTTAACATTGTCTTCCTCGGTATTGTATGTATGCATTATATAATATGTATGTATGTATATGAATAAAATTATGAACAGAAAAATAAACTAGTAAAATTTGATCGAAATACAAAAAAGCTACATGAATTCATTTCTGTGCTTGCACATTTTTCATGTTGGATGAATTAGTATTATTCTTTTCCATTTTTTTTGTTTATTCCTGACTCGCTAAGCAAATTTCATGTTTTGAATTCGCACAGATTGCACAAAAGAGTTTTACGTTTGTCTTGCTTCAAAAGAGTCGTGTGAAAAGAAGTCAAATGCACGGCAGGATGGGAGAACGCGCATTCTAAATGCGCGCAATGATGTATGAGAGCGTGTATGCAGCTAATCCGTAATCGTTCGATGAAAACTGGCGCAACAGGATTTCATAATTGTTTTACTTATATGTTGTTGGGAAGGGAGGGAGGTTAAAGGGATGAATTGGTAGGCGCTAGTTGATATCCGGGCGATATCTCTAGTGGCAGGCAAATTATAAAATTTTGGAACGATAATGTTTATATTAAACACGGACTTAGGCGAGATAGCTATAAGTGTCCTTGTGTCCCTCCATGCGCTCTAGATACTCCTTCTCAATCAAAATGTCGATGCACTTCTTAATGACGGGCACGCTGGGCTTAAATCGAGTCGACAGCTGGTTGAGCACCTCAGATATGAGATTCGTATGATTGAGGCGCTTGCGCATCTTCATGATGCGAACAATCGCTGCCTGTATCAATAGCTTTCGATCCTCCTCAATGTGTTTAGTGACAGTTTCCTGTTCCACCTTAAGCTCAGTCTTCAACGGATGATTGATGTTAATCCGACGCTTCTTGCTCTTGTAATCCAAAAACAATTCCACAGTCGAGTCGGGCGTCAATGCACTTTCGCTGTCAGTAGAAGTCAGCACTTTGGCTTTAAGCAAGATTTGCAATACCTTTTCACATAAAAAAAGAAAGACGAAGAAGAGAAAATGACCAAAAGTCGGTCAATCAAGCAAGATAATCATAGCAAATCAAAGTGCAAATCACCTGTATCAAGTTCTCTAGTTGCGACTGTGTGTTGTCGCGCAGCTGTTGCACGGTAAAGCTGAGCTGATCGTTGAACTGCAACAGCACTGACATCTGGAACGTGCTCACCTGCAGCGTATAGACATTGGTGCGATTCACGTTCATTATAAGTTCGCCCTTGCACTTGTGGTACAGCCAATTCAGTTTGCGACCCGAATGACGCGCCGAGTAAAATATGGTGAACTGTTGCACGGAACGTTCCAGTTCTGAGGGTAGCAGAAAGTTGTTGTTCTGGGTAAAAGGCCAGGAGTTGGTTGACAGCACCTCGATGCCAAAATCAATATCGGACGTTATGCTTTGGGTCTTCAGGTACTCCTTGAAGTTCGAATTCAAATCCTTTGACAATCCAATATCCTGGAACATACGCTGGAGCTTAACAGTGTATTCATAACCGCAAGTTTGCTTCAGCTTGGAGATCATCATTGCCTCAGCATCATCCGATGCCGATGTATGACTGACTAAACGCTTGGCCAGCATATTAGAGTAGTATTTCTGGAAGACATCTTTGTCCTCAATGTATTTGAAGACGACCATCACTTGATTCAGATTATCCTCAAGCTCCTTATCCTCGGGATTTTTCGATGATTTCTTGAGCAACAGATCGCAGTATTTGGCCAACAATTCTGGCGATTTGCTGGCATTGTTCGGCTTCGTAACCACATTTGAATTAATAAATTTGCCACAAGCTTTGTCCAGCGAGGCAACAAATCCATTGTCATTATCAAAGGCGGTCAAGACGAGCGCATTATACTTTTTGTGTGTATCGAGTATGGTTTGTACATAGGTTTTTGGATCGTTGGCCGCATCGCTGGTGCAGCATTTCTCAATGGCTTCCGTGCCCTGTTGCAGTATGTGATCCTCGAGTATTTTCTTCAACTGATCCAGATTTTTGGGGGATAGAGCGACCAGTGAGTACATGCGCTTCAGATCATCATTTCTGTCGGCGTTCAACAGATTTTGGAACTCGGCATGGAATAATCTCAGATGCTTCTCAATCAATACCTGCAAGACGAAAGCAACTTATTAGTATATGTTACAAAATTTTATTTGTATTTTTATAGAAATTGCCTACCAACCTGTTCGCAAGTCAATTTTAAGACATCTGCCGTTGTCTCATGTAGGTAGGACAATGCGTTCTTTGAGCTGCGACCACGCACACGCTGCTTTTCCTCCTCCAAACGGTTCTCGACATGCTTCAAGTACTCAGTCACCGTGTTAGTCGATAGGAACGCATCAGACTCTTTCTCGTAGAAAGCGTATGTGTCGGCAATGAATTTCACCTCGAAATTGTCTTTATAAACCGACAGCTTTTGTTCGGTGGCATCGGCGTCCTCTTCATTGAAACTCAACTCCACATAGCATTCAATGACATCGCGTACGAGGGCGCGATTGATGAGTTTTCCATGGCGTTCCTCTTCGATGGACTTGAGAATCGCTTTGGTCACGGGCTCATTGAGCACCTGGAATAGATGACCCTTCCATGCGACTAGGGCCAGGCGATAAATCTTATAGATGCCCTTCTGACCCTCCTCGCACTCGCGTTTCACCCAGTTGCGATTGAGATAATTGCAAATGCCATTGAGCACTTTGCTTGAGAACTGATACAACTTCCATTGCTTAGTGTAACGCGAGAGGAGGACTTCTTCGCCACTGATCGACTGGAACTTGGTCAACAAATCCCTCAGGTAATCCTTCAGGAATAGCTCCAACCGATCGTACAGTTTTTTTCCGACCAACTGTGCACCTCCAGCCTTGCCACTGCTGCGTCCACTTGGGGCAGCACTCACGCTTGTGCAATAGTCATACACATGAGTATAAAAACGCATATATTGCTTGCGAGTCAGCGACTTCTCATGATCGTATATCTGCAATATACCCTCGACTAACTCCTTCCAGATGTCATCCAAGTTGACGGGTCTCTGTGTCGTCTGTGCATTGCTCGAGCGATTCATTTCGGTAGCCGGTGGCAAATCTCGTTTGCCTTCTACCCGATCGTGTGGTTGTTGCTGTGGTGGTTGTTGTTGTTGCTGCTGCTGTTGCGTTGAGAGAACAACTGATGACGTTGTTTGACTATCCTGAAGTCGTCGCTTAGCTCCTGATCTCGTCTTGAGTATTTTGGTCGGAATTTTGGCAAATTGAAATGTTACAATTTTTGGGAGGAATAAAATATATTTCTACTATTTTTTAATCTGCAATTACATTTCAAAGAGAGAAATGTCAATAAAGTAGGCCCCGCTCCGACTCGAATTGTCAAAATTCAATGTCATATTATATTATTTGTATATAACAATCTGTTATCATATTGAAATTGTGTGAGCAATTACCACAGCTTTGCTTGTGTATGTATATGTAATAACAGTAAAGCTTGCGCTTACATAGCCTTGCAGCATACATTCACATACATTCGCGCACACACACACACACCTACATGAGCGAGAGCTGGCATGTGCATGGGTGTGTGTAAGTCCGCTAAGAAGAAAAAGTGGCAAGTTGTGCATGTTTGTTTGTATGTATGCACGAGCATAATTTAACTTCCTGATTAAATAAACACACCAACAAACACACAGACACCTCACGAATAGAGATTGATGACGAACCAGCAAAAAAATACAAATGCATATGAGGGTTTAGTCTATTGCATTAGCATTTACAACATTTTCGTTGTAAATATTTTCGAGCCACTTGTATGTGGGTTGGGTACAAAAAAAAGTCTTCATTTTTACTGGCTTTAAATCTGTGACGACGTGATTTCCCTTTTGGAGCACACGTATTTTTTCTTTTGTTCGCCATTTTCACATCACTGACACAAACACCCAGCGCATTAAAATGGGCATTGCGACAAGTTGAAACACCAATTTACCTGTTGCGAGATATTGTTTAATTTTACGCATAAAATGTATGCAATTTTTAGTCATTTTCAACTTTAATTTAACTATATAGATGTTTTTTATTAGCGCTTGCACAAATCACTCTTTTTCATCTAAAAGGAAGTACAATGCTGCCAAATCGGTTTATCAAATGACAGTCATGATTTCGATAATATGGCAGCACTGTTTCTCGTAAGTTGGCAGAGTCACACACGATATCGATAACACGATAGATTGACTAAAGGCAGTAGGCAACTAAAAAGAAACGATAACAATATTGTTATGTTCGTAGCCCTAGTCAGTGTAAATAAATAGAAATAACAAAGCCGACTATTTTTGAAAACGTCACAAATACGTGTAACCATTTAACGCTCAACGTAGTAAAATCCTACAAAATTACTAATGGAGCAAGGCTCACGCGGTTGTCAACTGCTAACTGTTGTACTGTTGCTGTTAGTACTGCAAATGCAGCAAAAACAAATCTATGCTGCGGCTGCAGCTAAAAATGAAACAGACCCCAATGCTGCTAAGGGAAATTCCGTGAAAAAAGAACGACCGCTATCGCCACCATCTCATCCAGAAATTGCAGCTATATTGCCAACTCTACAATCAAAGGCAGCGGCACTGGGAACAGACAAAACAGTGGAGATAAATGAATCGCAACAGCACCTCCAAACGGTGGGCGATGAAAAAGTGCATTCCACAGCTGAGGATGTCGTCATGCCCGTGGATACTGTGCACATTGAGCACGCGAACCCAAAGAACGATGACATGGACTTCGCCGACTCATTCACACCCGTCTATTACGTTCTTGTGGCAATAACAAGCTCAGCCATTTTGCTCTTGGTTGCTCGCGTTTATCGGTAGGCAGTGCATACGTGCTGCGTGTGTGTGTGTCTGATCAGCAAAATAGATTTCATCATTGCACACGCGCACATTTGCATATTTATATTGTAGTTGATAACGTCGAAATTGTATTAAACTGCTTTCTTTTCTTTCGCGCTTGATTGCAGCCTTCGCTTGTCACGCGCTGAGCGCAAGTATGGAGTCCAAGGGGATAGGGCAAATCAGGAGCTAACACCCCTGCCCATGGCCATTGAGGATGTGAACAGTGATGAGGACGAGGATCATACGCTCTTCGAGGTCAATCGTCAGAGCATACGCATATTATGAAATAACAATGACAGCTTGCTGATAGCCTAATTGCCTAACACACAACGCACGCACCATGTAAACCACTTTACACGATTCTCAGTTAAGAAACTCGCCTTCTCAGTTGCTCAGTGTGACAACGATTGTAATTGTAATTTTGTAGTAGTGTATCATTGTAGTCGGTACTAACCTAACCAAGCCTAACTGTATAATTGCCTTAAGATTTACATATACGCAATGTTCTCTCACAAACAAAATGCAAAACAAAAACAGTTGAAGTTCATGTTGAATGCAAACAAAAAACATTTGTGATAACAATAATAAATATGTATGTATGTATGAAATGTACGAGTTACAATGCTTTTATCTAATTTTGTACACTTACCTTACTTAAAAATAAGTTGTACAAGTATATTGAATATTGCTTGTAACATGTACAACGTGAATAAATGTTCAATCGAAGATTTCAAGGCGTTTCATTTATTCTCGACTCTTGCTTTATTTATCGACATTCAACTTATCAATTAATACAATACAAACATTATGATAGATATCCTTCTGGTGGACTTATACAAAAATGCACTGACAACTTAACAGCTAAGATCACATAAATAATTTATTAACAATACTGCGGCTTCGGCTGCCAAACCAAACACAACAAACAATCTAATGCCTAAGGACTAAGACTTCAAATTAGTTATCTGTTTTCATTTGCTAACCGCCATTTCAAATTTGTTATTGGTAATTGTAATTATAATCGTTATTGTTATTGTTATTGTTTTTGTTGTTGCTGATTTCTATGAATTACTACGGCACTTAAATTTTGTTTACAATCTCCTTAATTTTTCTCATAAGTTTACAACATAATTACATGATATTTAGTCAGCTAGTTAGTCATTATTATTACACTATACATACATATGTGATAGATAGATTAGTTAAGTGTTTGCTTTGTTCCGTTCTTTCGGTTTGGGCTAAATCATGCTGCCAAACATGCGTTTGCCGCGCGTTAAAACCAAACTGACAACCATAACGGTCAACAGAAAAAATACCAGACTTAGAAACGTGGTGATGAAGCGACATCTTTGGCGGAACTTTTTCTCCTTTTCCATTTTGAGGCGCAGCTGCTCGGCGCGCGGCAAGTCGAGCGTGAAATCAGATTCGGGTCGAGACGATGGCTGCACGATAAGAAATAATTATTGTTATATTAAATATCGAAATATTGCTTTATAACCAACTATAACAATTATTCCCTCCCTATGCTTTTATTGGTTTTCGATCCATAGAAAATGGGAATGAATACTTCTGCTGTTTTTTACATAAGTTTTCGCAATTTGGTTAATTGATGTTTTTTGTTGAAAATTTCGAGCTTGGCTTGACGCTTTTTATCGATAATCGATTATGCAGATGCTAATTAGATTGTAGGGTTTGTACGGGCCAGAGGAAGACAGCGCGATGAAGAAGCAGATATGAAGATCATCGTCGAGATGAGCATCAAAGCGGAGCATATCTCAAGTTGGCCATCAGAGTCAGAGTGAACCGAGTAGCGATCAGCGACCAGAGACTGACGATTGCTTTGACATTGATGCCTCAACTGCTGTCCAAGTTGATCTATTGATCTTGTTTTATGTCTGCATCTATATATGTACATATGTATGGGCTTACATATTTTAGGCTAAGGTTTCGCTGCGTTTAACTCCCGTTTGACTGCCCTTCTCTCTGCGTAAACATTTCTTGATTTATTTGTTAAAAATTAGAGGCTCAGTCACACAAATTGTTTGGCATAAATCACGACATAAGTAATGCCCATTATCGTATGAACATTTTTTGCATTTTAACCGTGAGGCGTGGCACAGAGCCCACACACACATACACACGCACACACACAAACTCCCTCACACACGCACGCACACAGACAGAGTATAAACACATGCAAAAAAGGGCGCAACGCAGAAAAATTTGACCCACTAAGCGGTCTTTTGGTTGTTGTTTTCTTTTTCGCATCATCTTTTTGAAATTTTAGCGACACAACCTTGAAATCAGTTCGACAAAAAATAATACACACACAGAGGCATGCAGATAATATGTGTAGTGTATGTGTGTTGACAGGTTGTTTGTTGCCTTTTGTTGATTCTCGCAAAACTCGTTGAATTGTTATGCAATTTATGTAACATTTACATTGTGAAATAATAAAACAGTCGACAAGTAAAGGAACAGAAACAGTATGTAGAATGCGGACTTTTGACAGTCAACAAATATTATAATTAACTCGACTTGTAACAAAAAATAAAAATCTCCCCAGGGGAGATGTTGTGTTTTACAAGCAGCCAAAATTTAAGAATTATAAATCGATGAATGATTCATTCATTCATTATTTGAAATAGGTTCACTGAACGAATGTTCCCAAGAAGACAAAAACAACAACAATGCAGCCATGGGGATGGGGGCCCGATTAAATATGAAGCAATCGAGTCGAGTAGTGAAGAGAAGAAGAATTGTGGGGATCTAAAGAGCAATTAACAAGCCCACGGTGGGCAGCCGGATGCTCAATTCAAATTCTGTAAAAAGTTAATGATATGTATCATATGCCATTTATTGTTTCCAAGATCCGCATTTATCCAATTATCCAAAAATATCAGCGAGTGAAAGTTACGCATATGCAATAGTCATTAAAGGGCATTCAAGTGTAATTTTCATGTGTTTTTGTGTTCAAAGTGTTTTTGGCACACTCACACATTCACATACATGCATACGCGGCGAGCGGTTTTAAGGTGTGCGTACAGCAGTCAATTCGCATTTTTTTGCACTTCATTGTAAGAGCGTATTTATTTATTTATCTTTGTACCCTGTAAGCGGTTAAAGATCTTGGAAGGGGTATGCCAGACTTGGCAGTTAGTAATACAGCATAAACTGAGAGAACTTTAAAAATGCAGTGCTTGCTCTTCTATCTTCATGACAAAATTAAGCAGTGCAATGACTGTACGTATGTGGGAACTACAGGCTATCAGCTAGCCTGCCACTTTCTACCTTTTCATTTTTGTTTTTATACCCGTTACCCATAGGGTAAATGGGTATTCTTAGTCCCAACAGAATATGTATGTAAGTGGCAGAAGAAGTATCTCCGACCCCATAAAGTATATATATTCAGTGTCAAAAAACGAGATGATAAGCCATGTCCGTCTGTCGGTATGAACACCTTCATATGTATATAGATCTCAGAGACTATAAATCCTAGAAGAATTTTTTTGAAACACTTGTTATTGCTGCACGAAAGTGTGTTTTAGATTTTTGCCACTCCCCTTTTCGCACCTCAAATCGAAAGTAAAAGTCGTAATAATAAAGCTAGAGCCTTGAATTTTGGTATGCATAATAATAACTATGGTCTTAATGATTTCTATGATCTTGGTTATGATGGTATCAAAAACTTATAAGTTATTCAAGAAGCAACTTAATATGGCAAAGTTCCAATGCAGCTGTGTGGTCTTTTTTGTGATAGTGAATGTACATTTATAACAAATTTTCTTTAAATATATAAGAAACAAAATCGGTAAATTCGTTTGGTATATTTTTGTTCAAATATCCTATAAGGATTTTAAATTCTTTCGAAATGGGTATCGGGTATTTCACAGTCGAGCACACTCGACTGTAGCTTTCTTACTTGTTTTAGCTGTCTTCGCTTCGTTTTGGGTGATCATTTTTGTGCCTTGTCCGATTATTTTTTTTAGCTTGAGTTTCAGTTTCGGTTTGTTGTCAATGGGTTACACACACACACACACATAGACACACTCACTCTTTGAAGACAAATGTGTGAGATATGAAATGAGAAATGAAAATGAAAACAATTTTACGGTATCTTTTTGCCTTCCGGCTTCTTTTCGCTTCTTCCCAAGACATTCCCCTCTCTCCGGCAGTAGATTGGCTTTTGCTTTTGCGTTTGTATTTGCTATTGCGTTTGCTTGTCTGAGGTTAGTGATGCCTTTGGCTGCTGCTTTTGTTATTGTTGTTGTCGTTGTCGTTGTTATTATTGCTGCTGTTTATCAGTCAAAGTACTTTGAAAAGACGACGTAATCGAAGCGTCGACGTTGACGGGAAAATTACCGCATTGCTTTGCCTATGTGTGTTTGCGTGTGTATTCGTGTATAACGGTTTTATTAGCCCGGCAAGCAATTCAGGTGCACGTGTGTGCGTAACGCGAGGAACGCACAGAGCACAGACACTTAAATTAACTTGGAATTGGAATTTGGATGGGGAGAGTGATTGCTGATTGAGAGCTGTCAAGAGGCGTGAAATGTAAGTGAGTAAATATGTTTGTACATATGTATGTATGTTTGTGTGCATTTGCATACTACAAAAGATAAAAGAGACATTGACGATTTTGTCTGAGAATCGAATGAATGTCAATCAGATGGGCGCACGCATTAAGGGAGACAGAACTGAGAGTGACTCTCTGCCCACCACAGCGAGAGGCGATGGTTCGTCCTCAGTTGCCGATCACTCGGACCATGATACAATAAGACAAGGTAGTCTCGTCGGCTGTCAAAACGTTCGGGTTTTCGTCAGTACGTGTTCGTTTTTTGACGCAAGAGGTTGTCTGCGGACAAAATTTTCTCGACATTAACCCTTATGCAAAATGACTCTTGTGTGGTTGGGTTTCTTTTTATTTACTGATATTCTTAATTTCTTAATCAGCCAAGAATACCGAATTGCTGTCAAGCAATGGTAACGTGGAAGAAGATAACACGGATAATTGGCTTAATATAGATTTTTCAAAAATAAATCATAAATAAAAATGTTTTATTTCAAGATTAGAATATATTTTAGAATTAAGAATCTCAACAAAATATTGTCTTTAAAATAAAAAAGAAACAACTATTCATTTCGAATTCAAAACTATTTAAAAGTAAATTATGAAAACAAATATAACTCCTGTTATTATTAAAGGAAAATTAAAACCCCTAGAACCATCTAAGGGTTAATCCACACATTCTATTGCCGTTTCGCTCGCACTTACTAGGCTGCGCCCCTTTCACTCGCACTCATTGTTATGATTGTAGAGGGACCAAATTTTGCCGACGAGACTACCTTGTCTTATTGTATCATGACTCGGACATTTAGTAATGAGCAAGCATAAGCCGAGAGCAGACATATATGTACATACATATATCTTACAATACAACTAAGAGTTTAACTAACTATAATAATCAATAATTACACTAAGTAGTATGGGCTATTTGTCAAACCACCCTCGGCAGGGAATGGCAACTTGTTGGACCCCGCCCTAAAGTCAGACATGTGACGCGGCTAATTTGCAAATGATGCCACACGCATGCGGTAATAAATTATAAATAAATAAATAACATACAAATATGCATATGACAATGTATTTGATATTGATTTGCTAAATATACTCACACAAACACAAACACCAACACTCACACACACACAGATATGGATATATGTATTTATTGGGCTGATGCTGATGCTGTAAATTCCCCCAAAAACCAGCCGCAGCCTTGAAATGAATTCGAGAGTGCCCGGTTTATTTGATTTGCCAAGACGCTTAGCAATAGGCAGCAGGTTCAAAAGAAAATCCATAGTTATACGAATTAGGTGTAACCGTACATTGTATATTGTTGTTGCTGCAGCTACTTTTAATTTGCAACACACGTTTTTCACTGACATTGAAACCAATATTGTACATACATTTTGTTTTATTATTGTTGTTGCTGCTTTTTATTTTGGCTGGAAGTTGGCCAAGTTTAAATGTTGTTATTACCACATACGAGAGTGCATAAAGTTGAAAAATCGCTTGAAGTGAAAACAAATTTTAACACGTACTCATGCTAAGTACTTTTATGCATATGAGTCTCTCCATACTATGCATGTGTGTGTGTGTGTTTGTACTCGCATAATAAGAGTATATTTATGGTATGGTATCTGTGGGAAATCCATGTGAACAAAGCACGTTTCGACATGCATGTCCGTCCGTCTGTCTGGTCGTCTGTCTGCTACATGCACACATACAGATAAGCCCGCTTGTTATTGGATTTGGGCAATGCAGCATCTTCCAGTAATTGTATCAGTGCCCATAGAAAGAAGCGTATTTTTGGGTTGCACAAAGGCTTGTGGGCGGCAGAAGAAGAAAGCCCAAGTAGCTCAATAAGTCAAGTTTACACATACATTCATACATATGTAAATATGTCTATGACTACTAGGATGTTAGCCAACTTTATCTTTGGAAGAAATGTTTCTAGAATGACAGGTAAAGTTATGGTAACTTTCTTGAAACACTTTCAACTCTTCGAAATATGTTCTTAATTACTCATAACTACTATATACAAATGCAAAGTATGTGAAATTGGTATAGAAAATGCATTAGAGAGTTTAGACCATTGTTGCTTCAGTGTAAACTTTATAAGCTCAACTCGTGAAGCGTTAAAATAACCAAAGAATTCTTAATTCAGTAGTTATATTTGCTACACATATTTTATTTGGTTATATTCACTTGAATGCTATTATTTTTGGATATTATCAGGACACTTACGAAGGTGATATTTCCCATTTTAAAATGTTGTATTTAAACTGGCAAAGCGCTCGGCAGCAAGGTCCAAAGTAAACTAACTCAATGTGCGATAACTTTGTTTGAACATCTAACAATAAAGTAAAAACTTCTGCAAAAGATTTTGCAGTCATAACAAATTAGCGGTTGGCTGTAAATTGAACTGAAGTGTGGCAATAGGCAGCGTGGTTTACTGTTGGCTAATTGACAGAGATTGTCATACTGAGGCTATAAACCTATTTGATTATATTACATTGTGAGATCGTAAAGATGATATGATAAATGGCTGATCAATAGAGCCGCGGTTTAAAAGATGAGCTGCGCAAATTACAGCAAATGTTAAGTTTACACTCGGTATTAAATTATATTATTAAATAATTATGCTATTATGAGTTGGACAAATATGCAATTGGCGTTTTCCACAACTTTTTCCAGATATTTTTCTTGCAGCATTGAAAACGCGTTCAACAGTAACAACGAAATGTTGCACAAAAGAAAAGCCGCAAAAAAACAATAACAATAACGCTAACGCTAACGGCAAAATAAAAGCAAACGGGCCGCCGGAAAATGTATCGCAAAAAACAACAACAAAATCGACTACGCTTGAAAAGGCGGACAACTGAGAAGGGGCAGGGGCGAAGGGGACAAACGCATTTGGCATTTGGCAGCTGGCGGCAGTTGCAACGGTAGCGACAGTTACACGAAATGCGTCAGTGTGTCAGTGAGTCAATCAACTTGAGATAGGCGAGTGTGTGAGTGGGCGTGGCAGGATTACAACACTTTTATTTACCACATAATTAGCCGAGTATTTAGCGAGCATGTTTTGCATTTGCACTGCACACGTGGCGTATGAGTAATCAACTGAAATCTGAGCATCTATCAACCCAGTGGGAATTACAATGCAACTCCTTCCTGATTTGATTTTGCTGGCCAATGCTCATGTTATATAAGACCTGCAGCCTGCCGTGCGCCAATCATCAAAACTTTAACCCCAGGCGGCTCCAAAGGGAACATTTCACAAATTGTTCGTCTGCGGAATTGCATCGCTGCCTTTGCTTTGCCTTGGCCAACTGCCCGTTGCGAGGGTTGCCACGCGAGTGCAGCTTTTAAGTTTGCAACAGGCAGACGAAACATTTAATGACTGTTTTAGAATAGGAATCGTGATAAAACCAAGAGAGAAACTATAAGAACTAGTATTACCAAATTTAAGTTGATAATACTACATATATTATTTATTTATTTGATAATTTAGATTCGCTCCCTTTCCTTTCCATAACTCTAAATCATATATTAATCATACTTTTTAATTTAGAGATTGTAATAATAACGTGATTTTAATAATAATTGAAAACTTCATTACGATTGGATAATAAACATGAAGAAATAACCTCATAACGTATATATATTCTTGAAGAGCGTCAAAAGCCGTGACTTTTCAAATTTCGCGGGCAACATATTTTCGATTATCGATTTTTTTGTTTTGTTATATTGGTACACTCTTCCCTAACATCTGTACCAAGTTTCAATGGAACATCCTCTTTTGTTTGGTTGTGAGAGGCGTAAAGTTACAAGTTATTTTGCGAGCTCGGCGATTTTTTGCTATCGAAAAATATGGATCAAAGGATTTGCATCAACTTTTGTGTAAAAAATAAAATTAAGTGCTCTGAAACACTTGAAATGTTGACAGTGGCATACGGTGAAACTGTTCTGAGTAAAAAAAATGTGTACAAGTGGTACAAACTCTTCCAAGATGGCCGGGAAGATGCCAATGACCAGCCTCGCTCTGGACGCCCAAGCACGTCAACAACTGATGAAAACGTTCAAGCAGTGACGAAAATTGTTTTGGAAAATCGTCGAATCACTATCAGAGAAGTTGCTGAAGATGTCGGTATATCGCTTGGCTCGTGCCATGAAATTTTTTCAAACGTTTTGGGTATGAGTCGTGTGTCAGCGAAGTTTGTTCCGAAATTGCTGAATTTTGACCAAAAGAACCGTCGCATGAGCATCGATCAAGAGCTGTTGAATGACGTCAACGACGACCCAGATTTACTCAAAAGGGTCATAACTGGTGACGAATCATGGGTATATGGTTATGATATCGAAACCAAAGCCCAATCGTCCCAATGGACGGAGATTTGCAACGATTGAAGAGATAAAGACTGCATCGCTGCAAGAGCTCAAGGCTATACCGAAAAGTGCATATGGGAAGTGCTTTGAGGATTGGAAAAACCGTTGGCATAAGTGTATTGTATCTGAGGGGGATTACTTTGAAGGGGACAACATAAATATTGATAAATAAATTAATAGTTTTTCTTGAAAATACAAAGTCACCTTACTTTTTGAACACACCTCGTATAGCCATCTCCGCGTGTATATCCGACTGTTTGTACGCCCAGATCTCGAAGATGTCGTGTGTGTACGCAGATCATGTTTATTTTAGATTTTGGCTGCACCCGAGACAAAAATAAAGAGCGTAATTCTAAAGCCAGTCTCTTAAATTGGTACACATAATAATAAATGTAGTCTAAATGTTTCCGGAAAATTTAGTTGTCATCAGATGAAAAACATACAGCAAAAAACAGACGCAGCTGAACGGGCTTAGATGAGTTCTTTGCCTTGTATATTATGGTATATTTTTCGTATATCAAATATGAATTTTGGTATATTTTGGAGGTGTTTCAGGTGTTTCGCATGCTCTGAAACTGTTAAATGGGTAAGTCACAGTTGAGCTTTCGCGAATCTTTCTTTATAATTTTTTCTAATAGCATTTGCGTAGAGTAGATTTACAGATGAAGCAGCCCTCGTGCTGCCAGAGGAACTACTATATAGCGAGCTACGAACGGGGCTGACAATTGAGGAGCTCGTAATTTTTGGTGCGTCGACTGGCGACATTTTCATGTCCACGTCCACATCCAGTTGGCTGGTTGTTGTTTTTGGGCTTTGCTTTTAGTTTGCTCTTGGCCAAATGGAAATTGCCATAACACCCAGATTGCTGTGTCTGTTTAACTGCATTTGATGGGTGGCTGCAACGACGACGACGACGACGATGGTGATTGCAACACTTTGCGGCAGCCACTTCTAAATAGTAAAAACTGCTGCGGCTGCAACTTTGTCGACCAGATCGCCTTACATTTTGTCGTCTTTTTCGCGCATTTTCGTTTTTCGTATTCGTTTTCAGTTTTCAGTTTTCGGTTTTCTGTTTTCGTTTTTATTTTGGCATTCATGACAGCAAACGAGTTATACACCGGCCAATTTGCCGTGGGACGAGTTTCATTTTCGCGGCCCGTCAACTGAGAACTTGCCCAGCACTCGCGGGAATTAACTGACGAGCAGAGGAGATGAGAGGGGAGTGGTTGAGGGTGAGGGTAGAGAAGAGAGGAGAGAGGAGCTTGGAGTGTGGTGGGTTTGCTCTTAGCCTGTTTTGTTGCGAATTTAGGGGCCAGCATCCCTGGCTTAATTGTGGCAACGTCCTTAAAGGTCATTCAAGTTGTAGGGCAACAATGTGGATTGCATCGCACCGGTTTTGTCTGCCACTTGCCACTTGTGGCATGCCATGCTTTTGTGGTGTTGCTTTTTATCTGGGTCTCCATCGATGGCGGTCAGTTGGTCAGCCAGATAAGCAGGTAGCCGCTGCTACCTGTTCCACAAGATGCTGCAGGCCTGCTGCATTTTTAACGGAATTTTAAGGTTAACCAGTACAGTTGCTGACGCTTCGCTCTCTGCCGTTGTCATAATTGTTGTTGCAGTTGCTGTTGTTGGATTGCAGCCAGCCACCATTATAACCAGCTTACAGAGCTTACAAGCGATCGCGATGAGCGCGGAAGCTTCAAGTTCACAACCCACACATTAACCTGCATATTAATAAGCAAATGTAGCAGAAAATAGTGCAGACTGCGGTGGTAAATGTGTGTTAGCTAGACGGGAGTACACCCTGTAGATTGTTAAAAACAAAGTGGAAATGCCAATAGATAAGTTGGAATCAGTATCTACAAATTAAAGCTGAGCGCCCTGCATAATTCACAATATTTGAATAGATTAAACACATGAAATATATAACGAGGAATTGTAATAGTAGATATTTCTACTTAATATCCTGCATCCTCTAAGCATATCTTTCTGTCCGTCTCTGTTAGTTTAACTCGGTCAATTTTAGATAATCTTCCTTCCACATTGGCTGTGGGTGATATTTCTCTGCTGCAGGGTATCTGAAGTCATGCCAGTAAGGTGAATAAACTGACGTCGTGCGCTTTTTGCCAAGTGCTGTTTTTCGAGCTGAGTCAACACAACAAATAGGGAAAACAACAAAAGCGACTACTGTATATTGGCATTGAAAGTGAAAACTCATTGAGATTCTCCATGCATTGGCCAAGAGAACAAACAAGGCCCGCACGAAGTTGGCTTGATTACTCGCTCTATTCGATGTGTGTGTGTTTGGGTGTGTAGAGCGGATATTGCACAATCCAGAACGGAAAGGAAGTCAACATGGGGCGAAGAACAAACGTTCGTTCGCTCTGTTTGCCAAACACTTAGACAAACGTGGCCGAGTTTAATTAAACGTTTTGCGCTTTACAAGCCGCAATTGAAATGCGGCTTTAAGCAAATACTGCATAAAACGCACTTAATACCGCAAGTGTCTCAGTTTCTACAGCTGCAGCAAAGAACAGTCAAAGGGGTCCAGCCCATATCGTGTCAAGATTTGTATCTGCAACTGCAACTGCAACTGCAAATGATAATTGGGCTTAGTTTCTTGGTGGCTTTAGCGATAGCAATCGCTTGACAGTCATTAGTTGTAATTGTGATCCCTTAGAATGGCTTAAACAGTAGCCTCCTCTGTGGCACGCACATCATTAATCATAATGCTAATAATACGAATCCAATCGAGACTCGAGTCGAGTCTGCTACCAAATCGAACATTGGCCATGACAGCGATAATATCGCGAGTCGCCTGCTGCATAATAAAACAAACATCAGCATTGGCTGCCATAGTATGTGTGCCTGTGTGTGTGTGTGTGTCAGTGAGAATGCTTAACAATAATAATAATAATGATGGCGTCAATGCTGATGACGTCCGGTGATGGCGTTGTCGACGCATCCGTTGATATTGCTGCTACTGCTGCTGCTGCTGTTAGTGTTGCTGCTGTGGCTGTGCGGGTGGAAGCGGCAATCACGATAGCTGCGGCTGCAGCCGACAAGTAGCTGCAACATTGCTACCAAAATCGGTCACATTGCGGCCAAGGATGAAATTAATAAAAGGTTGCACGAGCCAATCCATCGAACGTACGCGACTTAAGCACGAAATTGATGCCATTTACATTGGAAAATTAATGAGTCAATGATTCGCTCTTCGAATTGATGAATAACGCCTTTGAATATGCAGCAGCAGCAGCAGCAGCAACTTTTGATATGCTCAAGCCAACTGCCACTATATTTGCGTGGCCCAATCGCAAAACGCTTGCTTAATTGTCTTTACCTCGACTCTTGCTGCAGATATTAATCATATGGCTCGTAAGTCGGACACTGGCTTTAATTATGCTGCAGGCTCGGCAAAATTGTCAATTGAGCATAAACAGCAATTACGCTCAGCTATCTATTGATTAGACTGCCTTCTCCTTGTACGCTCTGGCTTTAATTGCTTCTTGAGCTTTGTTGAATTTAATACCTGATGCTAAGTTCCCCATTAATCTTATAATATTAATCATAGGCCTAGTTAAGCATACGCCCCGTAGGCTGATTGGCTTGCATGTGTATTTAACAGAGCTAAAATATTATTATTGTCCCCCTTTCTACTCACATATGACAGCGTTGGATGGGCGCTGCTGATGACCAGCTCGTTGCCATGTCGCTGCTTGCCCAGCAGCGATTGGTGCAGTCGATTGGTGCCGTAGTACATCTCCCAGATGCTCGGCTTCTTGCGATGCCACTCCGCAATGCTGTCCGCCTTGTCGGCGCTGCCGTTGCCCAGCCGCGATCCTGAGCTCTCCGGTCCCAGGACGGGCTTGTGAAAGTTGAGATTGCGCTGCATTTGCGTGACCATTGTCGTCGTCGTCTTCAGCTCCAGCGGCGGCGAGGGCGTACTGGATGGAGTTGTTGTGGGCGTCGGTGTCGCTATCGCCGTGTTGGAGAGTGTCAGTGTGGGCGTGGCACTGCACGACGGCTCGACGGACTCCACGTAGCACTCGGCGACGGGAAAGACTTCGCTGATGGACTTGCGCTTCATCTTGAAGTTGGGATCGGTGGCACAGCGAATGGTCATGATCTGCTCGCGTATGCTCAGCGGTCGTCCATTGGCCGAGATGAGGACACCGTCGCGCACTGACTCGTAGGCATTGAGCTGGACGTCTCCGGCATAGCTGCGTCGTCGCTCGAAGGCGTTCTGCAGGCGCAGCACATGCTGCTGCCGTCCCAGGCCGCTGCACAGCTGCCGCAGCTCCAGTTCGCTGTGCTGATTCATGCGCTGCAAGTAGGACTCGAGCTCGTCCTTGAGCGTCTGTATCATGCCCTCCAGCTCCTGCGGAATGTCGGTGGTGGGCGTCGGTTGCAGAAGGCGTATCTTGTCCCGCACGTCCTCGAGCAGCTCGCGTGTGTTCTGGAAATGCAGCTGGTCCTCGTAGCGCTTGGCATAGGAGGCGTTCGCGTTCGAAGAATCGTCCAGGCGATAGGCGTCCTCGGGGCAGGAGTTGATGTATTTGGCACACTTGTAGTTGTTCTCCTCCAGCTGCTCGTCACTGAGGAAACTCGGATTGTCAATGCCCGCAAACAGTTGTTGGCGGATTTGCTGTTGTTGCTGGGAATGTGGCTGTGGCTGTGGCTGTGCCTGCTGTTGCTTGGGTTGCAGCAGAAAGGCATCCAAATCAATGTCCAGCAGTGAGTCATCAATCTGCTCCAATTGTTGCTGTTGCTGTCGCTGCGAGTCGTAGCCCTCGATGATGGTGGGCAACTGGTTGTAGGCGCGCAGCTTTTCGCCAATGTCCAGAGTCGTTGCTGCTGCTGCTGCTGTCGTTGCACGCTCCTTGCTGCCGCCATCGTGTTGCATAAAGGACACAATGTGCTGCTGGGCATAGAGGCAGGGAAAGGTCTTCAAGTGACGGTCCAAGTTCTCGATGCTAGTTTCCAAAATGCGCAGCTTATCGCTGTAATGTGGCAACAGTTGCTGTTGATGCTGCTCCTGGCTGTTGTTGGCAATCGTCCCATTGCCATTTGTGCCGTCTGCCGTGGCCAGCGACTGGACAGCGTCGGTAGCCGCATCTTGCATTGCCAAATGCTGACTAATCGTCGCCTGGGCCACACCAGCTCCATGGCCGGTCGTCACTTTCGTTGGCAGCTGCAGCGGTGGCCGCTGTTTGGCAGCAACACTTTTGTTGCCGCTCTTTTCGTTGTCGCTTGTCTCTAGGATATCTATGACCGGTTCGCAGTAGATGTGCTCGTCCAGTGAGTATGTGGAGCAAACATGGGAGCTATAGTAACCGGACGAGCCACTTTTATCCGTTGAATAGTGTGAACCGCTGCCAGCACGAGCTGTTGCCGCTGCTGCTGCTGCTGTGGTTGTTGTTGCTCCTATTGCTGTCGCTGCTGCTGCTGCTGCTGCTGCTGATGTGTTGTTGCTGGTGTTGCTGGTGTTGCCCAGGCCAGAGTCTGTGGTATGTGTGCTGCTGGCATTGGATGCAATCGAGCGTTTCTTGTTTCTCGTTTGAGCTGGTATCGCTGCTGTTGCCGTTGCCGTTGCCGTTGCTGTTGATGCCACTGGCATTTCATTTACTGTCTTTGCTCTGGCCATAGATGTGCCAGTCTGGCATTCGAGTCCAGTCGAACTATTCGCGTGGATCATCGAGAGCGACGCCGTCAATGGCATTGAAGTCACCACATGGCCGCCAACACTGCCATGGAGAAAGAGATAGCAAGAGAAAAAGAGAAAAACAAAAATGAGTGCAAGTAAAATCATGGAAAATTTGTCGACTCTCTGTTGAAAGGGAAACTTAAAGCTGGCCGCATTGCAATGAAAGTGGTTTCTGGTCGTCGAGTCTCCGTCTTTTTATATCTGATGTGGGTTAGTAGTTTTTTTCACGACGACGTTTATTTTTAGCAGCGTTTTCGCTCTCAGTGTTCGTTTGTGCCACAAATCAGTGCAGCAGTCGGTGGCAGCAGTGGCTGCAAGCAGTCAATTCAATAAATCTTTGGCTCAGCCAAACTTATTTAATAGCTCGTTAATGTGTCTGGAATTCTTGAGCTCCACTTTGTATGGAATATTTACATTTTTAGTCTTCTATAATACTGGCGAAACCGTAACCGAAATTGAAACCGAAACCAAAACTGAAAACTCAAAAGAAGTAAAAAATCACATTTGCCATGCAACATCAAAATTCAATTCCGAACCAAAAAGAAACTCGTTCTTAACAGGATTTCAGCTTGAGTAACTGTTGCAATTCCGTTTTTCTTTTCTTTATTATTTTTGTTGCTGCTTTTTTGGCAATCTTTTAGTGTGTTTTTTTGCTACAACTTAAACAGTTTGGAGGCAGCTTATGCTTTTTATCGATTCTAAATTTATCGTTTAAATATTGGAGAGTACTTTTGAGTAGTTACTATCATTTGTCATACAAGGTATTATTTATGTTTAACACTCCTTATTCAGAAAAAGCGTTGCATTTGGAAAATATAATTTTATTCCGTGTCATTTTATAAGACTTTGCTACTTCCACTACAATATAGTATAATATGGAGAACGAGAAGTTGTCTTGAATTTAGAACCAGAGGCGCCGCTGTTATGGCTTTATTTGAAGGAGTCCGCCTCTGTCTCTAACTTGGGGCATTGGGTCAGATGCAACATTGAGGCATTGGGGCACGTTATAAATTCAAATTGGTCAATTGCGTAATAAAGGTGTTGGTTGTTAGGCGACCATGTTGCAGCTCTGTGCGTAATGCCACAAAATTGATAAGTTGCCACCAGTTTTATGTTATTTTCTTTTTTATTTTTTGGGTATGGACTTGGACTTGGTTTTGGGCCTGGGATTGGTTTGCATTGGCAGTGGAGTGGGGGCTATGCAACGGTTATTAAGACCAGCTTGTTTATCGATGCGTTTAGTTTGGTTTGTTGAATGTTTTTTCCATTTTTTCTTCACTTTTTTGGGCTCAATATGTAATCGACAAGGTTAACGTTCCATCGCGGCTCGGCGCATGAAATATTTTGCAATAGATTTGCGTATTTATTTGTGAGCAGTGTTAATTAAAATGTTCAGCCTCGTTTGCATGTCGGAACATGGGCCGTTAGCTTCGTTACTAGAAGCAAATAAAACTAAAAAACACACACACACGCACACACACTAAGTAGAAGCCGTATGTGAGTTGTGTGTGTCCGCTAATTATTGTTGACTTCGAGTGCCACAACAAATTAGAGTTTGGTCCAACAACAACTTTGACTTAGTTTTTTTTTCATTGTGGTCAAGTAAAAAATGCAAAATTAGCCAACGTCCTTCTCACTAACTAGTTAACTATGACAACTAAAAATATGAGTATGGTTTGAGTACAACTCTGAATATTAGTGTGAATATAAGTAACAGGCGGCTGCTGCACGGCAAATCAATCAAACTAATCGCACATTTACATTGTTGCGATTATTCGCACATGCTTAGCCAGAAATATTTAATATGTTATGGGCAGCTAGATGAATAGATGGCTAAGCCGTGTTTGAGCCAAGCCAAGTGGAGCCGAGACATTGGCCCTGGCATAGCTGCGACTGCGACTACGAATTGACTACAATATTGAATACAAATTATCGACGATCGGTCGAAACTACTTAATAGCGGTATTAATGGCCAAATTGACCGTCGCGTCGCGTCGCGTCGCGTCGACTAACTGCATCCACCGACCTGTAGTAGTTGCCTGTTGATACTCTGGCTACTTAAACATCGACTACAAGTGCGAGAATGAGTATAATAAAAATAATTCGCATTGCTCGATCGACCTTCTCGGCACGCTCATTGTGCAAACAGTTGATACGAATCAACACCTTCGCCGCTGTTGTGCCACATTGATAGCACAAACACAAACACAGACACACACACACACACACACATACACACACACATGAATGTTCTTAAACATGGTTCGGAATAACTCCTCCTTAATCAAATTCGGTGTTTAACATGCGACTCGTCGCAGCTCAATGCCTCGCCATTAAGTCAGCTTGCGAAAGGGAAGCGATGCATCCAATAGTAAACATGTCCGTGTAGAAGTAGAAGTATGTTGTTGTTATGTTGTTTTGTAGATACAAAACTTGTGATATTCGCACTAGTTCAAATTATAATATATCAGAATCAAGAGCAAGTATGACTAAGCTAACTAACTGCGTGAGTTTAGAAGTGTGGTTTAGAAGTAGTCGAAGGTAGCTTATACCTTAATGACTATTCTTGTACCCGCCACTCATTGAAAAGAAGGTTATTATAACATAGCTTAAAGCCAACGAAACATGTATGTAACAGGCAGAAGGAGGCATGTCCGAGACGATATCTCCATATCCGTCTGTCCGTCTGTTTGTATGAACACCTATGTAGATCTCAGAAACTATAAAGAAACAAGCCATTATAGTCTCAATTATTCCTGTGAATTTGGTTGAGATCGAATGAAAAACATAGATGTTATTTAAGAAACCACTTTATAGGGCAGAATTCACATGCAGCTTTGTTTGTTTAGTTGACAGTGTGACCATATATGTAGGTAATTTATGGATTTACACAAAAAACAAATTTCGGTATATTTGTTTAGTATACTTTCTGTTGTTAAAAAACAAGGTTTGTGTATTCTCTCGAAATAGGATGCGGGTATTTTACAGTCAGGCACTCTCGAGTGTAACTTTCTTACTTTTTTTCTTCAACAATAATGATTTATTATGAGTAATATAATAAATAATATGCCATAGTTTAAGTAAATAAATATAAATTACTAATTATTTATTTTGCTCGCTCATTACAAAAATCTAGTAAGTTTATAGAATTGACAAATGTGATTCGGACTTAAAAAATCGACATTAAGGGCATTCCTTTGCGTAACCATCTTTAAAAAATTTTTAAACAAAAATATCAAAATTAATCAAATTGAAAATTTTTTTGGTTTTTTAAATAGAAAATGAATAAATATTTTTTTAAAATTTTTGTTTAATAACTCATTAAAATTACCAACTCCCGGTAGTTATCCTAACTTCTTGTGTAAAATGTTTGGCGTATATGTGGAGAAAAGGTCGGAATTCCTCGACATGCGATAGGAAGAGACGGCTGATCAAGCTTCAAACAAGATTTATATCATTCTAGAAGGGTCCTTTACTAATGTCTTACTAATAAATAAGATCTATACCTTAAGTAACAAGTCTTATTTAACTAGTAGTTAAATAATATTATTACTTTTCTTTATTATTATTATGAATTTGTTTAAAGTGTATTTGATTTGTTAACGGTTTCCGTTTCATGCTTGATATTATATTTGTTTTTGCTAGCGCGTAAACAAGTCCGTGCTGGGCCACTTGATGCCTAACGGCAGTACGTCAACATCCAAATAAATAAAACAAATGTTTACAACATAACTGCATGAGATTAGTATTAACACTTATTGGCAATCCCTGATATCAACAGTAATAGGAGTAAGAAAATAGTTAACTAGGAAAAACTTGTAACAGTTGTGGCAACAATAGTTGCAACAATACTAATGAAAGGACAACAGCTGTAACGCGATTGAATAAGAATTCACTTCAGTAGCAGAGTTCGCAGTAGTAATAATATTGGCGGCACTTGTGCTTTAAATTGCCTTGACCTTGCGGTGGCATTAAAGTGGAAGGATTTCTGAAGGCGAAGGCAAGTCGAATGTGAATCGTGATTCGCGAGAGCCTGTGGAATGCATTTCAAAACAAAACAAAACAAAATCAAAGTCGAAATCGAAATCTGCGTAATTGGCATTGGCCTGACTGCAGGCCACTTATGGTAAATTGGGCTTATCTGTGAATGCCATGAATAGCAGTGAGTAGAATGAATGTAACTAAAATGGGTAAAGAGCTTTAAATGAAATGCAGGCAAATATTTGTCTGTCAAAAATCATTTGAAATAAATTGCACGATTTGATTGCGCTCATGTAAATGTTTCAGCTGCCGTGTCGTTTTCGTTTTCACTTGCGATGTGCAAATGTGTGCATGCCTGTGCATGTGTGTGCATGCAGGCTAACATGTATGGGTGTGCATCGATAATTCCAAACCAAAACTGGCTGTGACCTCCAGCAGAAAAGCTGAGAAGCAGCCGCATATGTGGCTTCTTTAATTTCAATTAATAAACGTAATTGTTGCAGCTGGCTGTTGTTGCAGTTGCTGTTGCTGTTGCTGTTGTTGTTGCTGTTGCTGTTGACCGGCATCAAGTGTTTGGCAAGTCAAGTGGCTTCTGCTGCCGCCGATACTGTGGCTGAAAAGAGGTGAAGGCTGACGACAGGCGCCAAAAACCGCATTGCTTGCGCCAACTTGCCACTTGCCACTTGCAACTTGAACTTCGTTCGCTGTGACGCCGCAACTGCAACTGCATCTGCAGCATTGCCACAATTTACATAGTTGTGGCAAGACAAACAGCTGCGCCATGTTGCAGTTTCATTCATTTGATGTGCCCGATTGACAATGCGGCACACTCGCCGTATGCGCAATTTTTAACACAATTTCGTTGATCAATTATATTTATAGCCCCCAAAAGATCATAGATCTCTACCAGTCTAATGCTCGGCTAATTGCCAATGCAAAGCAGCGTGCAGCGTTGCATGAACTCCAAAAATTGAATGGAGATTGAATTAAGTTGAGTCGAGTTGAGTTGAAGAGTTTTGGGAGCTGAGGTTGAGACACGATCATAATTAAATTGCAGCTACGATCATAGCAAAGGGCACTTTATGGTCGTTGTCTGTCTGTCTGTCTGTCTGTTTTGTTGTTGTTCCCTATTCAATGCCAACGACGAAGGTCATCGCGACTGGTTGCTGCAGCATTATGCAGCACATTTGACGCTAATTGTCCCAGCGATATGTCGAAGGTAACCACGAAGCCAACGTGCAACACTCACCTCTGATACTGATACTTCAGCATGGCGCGAGGCAGCAAAAAGTTGTCGTTACTTTGCCCAGCAGTCGCTGCACTGGTCGCAGCTGGCGTCGACGCAACTCCGGCCTGTTCGTGCCCCTCTGCTGCTGGCGATGCAGCTACTCCATCCGACGCTGATTTATGACCAAAGAATGCGCCCAATCGCTGCAGGTATGCAAACTTTGTGATTGCAGCCGCATTGCTGTTGCCATTGCTGTGACTGTGGCTGTGGCTGTTGCTGTTGAATTTGCTGTGACTATTGCTGTTGGCCCCCGAATATCGGCCGCTGCTGCTGCGGCTATGCGGCACTGCCTCATCGTCGTCCTCGTCGTAGGGCAGCACCTCGATTGCATCAAAGTCGTAGGAGTTGAAGTAGGCCTGCTCCCGGGTGCGCTTCACCTGGGCTGCCTCCGTCACGTGATCGGCGGATATGTCTGTGGCGGTCTTCTTGCTCGACGCCGTGGCCGGCGAGCTCTTGCAAATGGGCATGGTTCAACGCCCTCGCAAACACATTCAGCTCACGCTCTGCCCGCGGCTCTCGACTCTCACTCAGTCTTTTCGATTAACTGCAATTGAAACCAGGCAGAAGAAAAAGGTTATATAAATATATGCGCTTATTTATGTATGTTTTTAAATGCTTTACAATTCTGCTCATTTGCAAATGGAAACGTTTTAATCTAAATGAATTTGCCTCTATATTCTGAGGCAGCAATAAGTGCATTGGTTAAAAGCTGGAGTCAACAATTAAGCCAAGTAACAAATATTGTTAACTGTGCCACAGTTGTTACTCACTGTCACATCGTGTCTATATGGAAGCGTGAAAAGTGTTTGCGCATGCTGTTGCATTAATTAGTTGGCTGGCAACGCAATGAGGCAACGGCGAAAACAAGCAAAAAGGTTCAGATTGCATAATGCAGTCGAGCCACGTTGTCGTCCTCCTTCCAACCCCATAATTTATGGCCAAAAATGTTGCGCGCTTTTGCCAAAATTGTTCGGCTGATAACTGACCCACGATGAGCAGGCACATTTCAAAACTCTCTTCTCATCCTCCACAGTCGTCATATCGGCGCATAATTCGAAAATTGAAAATTCACTAGACAAGTGCCCGGCGATTTATGTAAAAGCCTACTACCTGTTCCCTCCCCTGCAGCCGGCGGCTATAAACGTATTTAAGCGATAGACAGTTAAGTATAGTGAGGTGGCTAAGAGCGGGGGCTACGTAATGCAGACAGCACGCTGACAGCTTCATCATTTGTCAGCAGCTCTTGGCCAGAAAGGGGCAGCAGGGAAAAGAGAGAAGAGTGCAAGAAAATGTTGCCATTGATGAGACGTGCTTGCATCGTGCTCTTGTGGGTGGAAACCAGTTTTATTTTATGCTTTTGCCTAGCCAAAACTTATCGCGGTTGTTGTTTTGCCAAAAAGCCAAGCTCAAACCTCAGTTGAGTTAAGCCGCATTCTTGTACCTTTATAATTAGTGGCCAGTCATCGAGACGTGCCGCATTTGGTTGCTTTCTGTGTCAGCTGTGTTGAGAATACTTGATAATATTAATAATAATAAGTGTAAATTAATCATCGAGCGATGCACATTTATGCCATGGTCAACACATGATGGAAACTCGTAAAGTTTTTCCAGTCCTCTTTCGAGTTGTGACAACTCAAAGTTACAGCGCGTTGTCTCTTCCAATGTGTTGACAGCTTCTGGCAAAAACAAAACAACAGAAACAACAGTAACGACCAACAAACAACAACCAACAACAGCAGAAACAAAAACAATACACGCAAACAAATCAAGTGAGAAGTGCTTCACTGAGTGAGCGTGCTAGACAGCGAGACATGCTGTAGACAACAAACCAGATTCATTTGTATTTCCACAGTCCGAGTCAGTCAGATCAAGCGTAGGAATAAAATATTTTTGTATTGCAAATACCCGATTACTCGTTTCATACATCTACAGGGTAAGCGACGAACTTGTCAAAACAGTTGCCGACATTTCTGCCCATTTCTTTGAACAACTTCAAACGTTTTGCTGATTTCCTTTGTCGCTGTCGTCGCGAAACTGCAACAAACTGGAGCACTGAGTCAATGGTTCAATGTGAGCTGTGTACTCGTTGTTGGACATGGACTTGGACATGAACTGTCCCATCAATCTTCATTTGGCGGCTGGCCCTTAATGATGTGGCACACTGGGGCAAGGCATTAGTCCCAGTCAGAGGCACAGTTCTTTAACCTCGCCGTGTTGCGTTGGCACGCGACCGAAGAAAGCTAGCAAAAAATATGCGAATATTGCATACAAAAAATATGCCGAGCCAGGTAACAGCTCAGCTACTTATAAGCACATATTCGCCACAAATATATGTACAATATGTATATATAGATTGCTATACTTTGCTGGCAACCGAATGAGAATACAAAATGTGCTGTCATGAGTTTGTGCTATTCGACAAATATGAAAATCGATTTTTGTCTTATTTCATGGTGATGATGATCTTCATGATGATGTGCAAACACTCACATTGCTCTGGCAGCCACTTGAAATAACACACAGAACTATGGTTTATCGAGAGACGTGAGGTTTTTATTTATAGTATATCGCGGCTTGGTTTTAGTCTCAGCCTCAGTTCCAGTCTCCATCTCCGTCTCCGCCTGCGGCTGCTTTTGATATTTAGTTTGATGATTCAATTGCTGGGCAAACAGAGACATCAAGTCGACTGCTATCGTGGCGCAGACGTCACACTGTGCTCTGCCCCCATAATAAGAAAAGAAGCGTGCAAATTGATCAATTCAATTCGAATTTCGAATGCGGTTGCCAAGTGCCTGCTGCCAGCTGCCAGCTGCCTCTGCGTCTTCCATCACGTCTTCGTCGCGGGCTTCTTTCACTACCTTGACTTTTATTTGACGTGCATTGAATTGATCGAAAAAGGCAGTAAGCGACCGTCCGGCAGCAGACAGACAGTTGGAATTGACAGCAGGCGGCGGCCTAAAACAAAAGACTTGGGCGACAAACTCTGCTGTCGATCAACAGCGATCTGCATAAACCACGATAATAACAATAACAATAACAATAAATACATGGATATGTTTGTATAATCTGAGCTGTATGTATCCATGGTTCACTGTGCAGATTGCGAAAATGGTGTCGCGAGCAAATGCAAAGCTTAAACTTTACAAAAGCAACGCCTCCCTTTGGCACGCACAGTGGGACGAAGCATGCGGCTGATTGAAAGTTGAAAATTGCAAGTTTCTCAGGAAATTCATTAGTTTTTGGCCACAGTGGTTGAGAGACATGTCACTTGCCTCCGAGCAGGCCACAGCAGGCGGCGGCATACTATAAGACAATGAGCTCTTTGGCTAAGTGGCAAGTTAACGCGCAGTTGCTGTTGTTGTTGCAATTACTGAAGATGCAACAGTGTCCGCAACCGCAGACTACACAATACCAATCCGAGCCAACGGTCAACGGAAAAGGTCAAAGATATCCATAATCAAAAAAAAGCAAAAACAAACAAACTTCAAAAAAAGCAGGCGAATTATGCAAGTATCTTTTTGTTGGCCTTTTCTGGGCTTTGGGTTGCAAATGACTCACCATGAGGTTTATGGCCAGATTATATATTCACAACACTTATTTTTCATTTAACCCAAAAGTGTAGCTGTTAAATGTCCAAACGCCTCTTTTCTCGTTGTAGTTTTCGTTGTGCGTTGTGTTCACTTTGGACTGACGATGTGAGAATTGGTGGCAAGTTTATGGCTCGTTGCACCCACATGGCAGCCCCCTGCTGCTGCAGCTGCTTCTGCTGCTGCCTGTGGCGCTGTCATTGAGGTGTTCACCACATTTGGGCTCGGGCCCAGTGGCCGCAATTAGTGCGCGGCAAAACCTTTAATTAGTTGGCCTAAGCCAAGACTCAAAGAGACTCATTTTGCAATGATTATTGCGACAAAGTAAGCAACTACGACGACGACGCTTGAATTTTGCAATTAATGCGACTGAACTTAGCTAATGCCATATTATTATGTATGTATAAAAGTTTGAGTGTTTGAATGAATAGAGTGAGTGGGCTAATGTGATTTGTGGCGCGTACTCTACTCGGAATTTTCTTTTGTGCCCGACTAATTGCAGCTTTGGCTTCGAGATGCATGTGAAAAGCGATTATCATTTCTATTTTCCAGCTGCCACAAGATTTTCCCTTTTCAACCTGCAGGTGGTTGCCATAATAAACTCTTAATCTACTTGTGGCCAGCTCAAGCGCAGCTCGAACTAACTGAATTGTGGCACGTACGAGTGCAACAACTGCTAAGATTTTTTTCGTGCAGCATGCCACAAATTCTGGCAGTCAGCAGCACTCGCTACCAGCATAGACAATTACGAGCAGGAGACGACGATTTGTGGCCAGACAACAAACACTCAAAAGTATAAGCAACTGAACGGGGAGCAAGTGGCACTTGCTGGCAGGCTTGTGGCATGTGGCAAGTACTCGTCTGAGCAGCAGCAGCAGCAACATGAGTGCAATATGAGAGGAAGCAGAATGCGCAACATTCATATCCTCATGCACTTCAGTGCCACTTAGACGTACTAAGCTACAGCTACAGCCATAAAAACGCACTAAATGCATGTTGCATGTCCTTTATATTTGACCATTTGAATACCCTGTAAGTCAGAAAAGAGGTAGATTTGGGTATCTATCTACATATAGTTAAGCTCTTAAGCTATTTGGGCTTGACCATTTGAATGACCAGTAAATCAGGGAGGAGAGTTTCATTCGCTCTGTCAGCTTGACCATTTGGATACCCTGTACATCCTGGAAGGGGATGTTGCTTGCATACCCTATAAATGAGAAAAGCGCATATGTTACGCTCTACATCCATGTCTGTATAACCATACATATGTGTGCATGTATCTGTGTTTTTATCTCTATCTGAATCCGCATCTTTTCACATTTTTGCTTTGCCATTTGACGAAAAAAATAGTAAAATTTTATGCATATGAAAAACTCGTTTTGCTTTTACTTTTGTGCAAGTTGTTGTCGTAAATTTCTATTTTCATGATATGTACAAAATAAATGAAATTTTCATTCTAATGCAAAAATTTTTGTATAAATTGTTTCAATTTTTCAAAGTATCACATTGCACTTTGAAGTGAGCTAAAACGCATAAATTGGGGAATCTTGGAGAGAAAATAAATATTTTTAGAGACAAAGAAAGAGGTTGTTGAACGGAGATTACACTAATGTCGTTGTAGATGAGATAGGTGGATTAAGTATCTTCACACTGAGTACATATCTAATGAGTTTGCCTGCAATTTTAAGTAAACACAGCTGCAGAGCATACTCATACTCAAATGAATACTCGCATTTGAATATGTTATGTATGCTTGGCCATTCTATTTTTAGGCGAATGCTTCTGCCTTTCAGAGTGTTATTGATGGACAGCAGCAGTGGCCACAAGGTTAATTGGTATTTCGAATTGGTAGCATCCATTCTCTAGCCGAACTGAACTTCGGAGGCATTACAGAAAAGACGTATGAATATAAAAGAATTATGTTTTAAATACAAGAGAATCTGAGGGTTTTGTTTGCCTCCTCAAGGGCAAGGCGAGACTCTGATTGTGGCTTTGGCTTTGGCTTTGGCTGTGGCTTTGCATAATTTTCCTGCTCTATCAGCAAACAGTTCTATTCGTTTGTTTGAAGTGAAGTGAAGCCCCCACTTAGAAGACTGCACATGGAAGGCAGAACGAGGCGGAGACGGAGACTGAGACTGAGAATGAGCTTCTATGATAATTTCCATGTTGCCCCGTGGCCATTTACATAATCTTCGACTTCGAGCTCAGCTCGGCGGCAGCTGTTGCGATTTATTGGCTACCAGTTTGGGTTTGCCCGCTGGCCTGCTGGTCTGCTGTTTCACCGTTGGCCAGGGCTCAATCTATTGGCTCTTGGCCATATTTATAACCTGCACTTAATAAAGCTCGTTTAATTTTATAACTTATTTACACGCTGTCGTTGTGGGCAGCCGCGAATTGACTACGACTATTTGTGTGTTTTACGGTCACTGCAAACCAAGAAATCTCTTGGCTAATTTATACATATTTACTAATTTAATGGCAGGCAGCCGAACAAATCATAATTTAATGATCAAGCATGAAATACGCCATATTTAAGGGCCGATTCACATATCCATAATGGCGCAGACTTTTGACTAATCAAAGACATAACAATCAGTTAGCTTGCTCATTTGATTTTATCCATAAATAAGAATTGCTCTATTATTGAAATTGCTGTGCTAATGGAGCAAACATCCATTAAATAGATTCTATTTATCTATTCAAAATCATGGCACATGAAACAAAAACAAATTGAGAAATTTGAACTTGAAGCGTTTGGCAATTGAGGGGCCCTTTTTTTAGAGCAGCATAAAAATATCACTTGACATTGTGGATTAAAAGACAAGCAACGAAACTAATAATAAACAACAATAAAGTCAAGAATCATCGTGTAAACAAGACAAGAAGAAGTCGAAGAAGAGGCAACGCAATCAATAGAAATTATGAAAATGAAGGCAGCTCCATTTAATGAAGAGATACGAGTATGCTCTGTCTGTCTGTGTGTGTGTTTGTGTGTGTCATTGTAAATACTCCAAATTATTCACATACATGTATTCATCGCATTCGGCCATATTCATATCGTTCAGAGCCAAGGTCAATATCAGTGGCAAAGTCAACGACGTCACAGCCGCTCCAAATATGAAGCTCGCATTCAAAGTAAATCACACTCATACTCACACTGTACTCGTGCGAGTGTATTCACATATTCACATACATCATCGGCCCATCACATTTGACATTTCATTTTGATTTTCGGTTCATTTTATGACTCAAAGGCCCAGCTGGAGCCAAAGACCCCAAAAAGAGACCCCCAGCCAAGTAGCCGATGAAACGCTGAGCGCTGAACGACGAAAGCCGCAAGATTAAAGACCTCAGATTGTTGAAGTCGCAACAAGTGTTGCGAGTTGCCAGTTGCCAGTTGCCAGTTGCCAGTTGCCAGCTGGCAGCTGCCAGTTGCGATTCAGTAGCAACAGGTGTAATTTATTGCCCTGCTGCTCGTTATTGTTATTGCTTTTGTTTTTCGGCTGGGCCTTTCTTTGTTGTGTTGGGCCTGCTGAACTTGAATTCAAATTGTGTAATGCTATTAAACAATAAGCAATAAGCAACCAGCTCCAAAGCCGGCCGGACATCCGCGTTTTTGGGTCACACAAAGCCCATATATAATGCATACACACGACGATATGATAATCATAATGTGCATATCTGCATCTGTATTCGTATATCTGATGAATGTTTTGTTTTGTTGTGTGCATTTGCGCCACTCCAAATTGGATTCCAATTCCAATTCCAGCTCCATTCAAGTCAATGCATCTAATCAATATCGGATAAAGTCAATCAAATTCGGCTGTCAATTAGTGAGACTTTTGTCTTGTTTACGCTTTGCTTTGCATTGTGTCGTGGCGCCTCCAGCGAGTCAATGTTGCAGCAGTTGCCCCAAGAAGAGGTAGAGCGGTAAACCGCTTCTTGCTGTTGAACAGGTTGAAGAGTAATTACTTCAACAAGTAATTTATTTGTATTTTTATTTCACTGCCTGATGAACATTTAAATTTATCAATTACTAAGAACGACTATTATGCAAGCCACTTTGAACAAAAGTTACGTATGCATGCAAATCTATTTATAAAAAGAGTCAGCTTATATTAATTATTTATGTATTCTCTGCAATTCTGTGAAGAACACACATATGTAGTATATAGACTTCTGTTGAAAGAATGTAAATGATGAAACACAATCGACTGCTGCGATTAGCAATTATTTGTGGTACGGGTATCCGTTTAGTCGAGCCCCCATTCATCTCATTTGCCGCATCGACTGCAACAATGCAATATCCAACATCCAAGATGAATGCGAGAAAGAGTGCAGCTTTTGCATGCAACGCATTGATGCCTTTGTTGGCTGCTTGGAGTGGAGACTCATTAAGTCTTGTCGGTTGATACTACACACACTCACACACACACACACACGCACACAGACATACAGCTTGGCCTGTAAGCTGCGTGCTTTTGTCTTTGGTTGTCAACATGCTAATGTCTTGAAACTGAAACTGGTTTAATGCCGTTGTTATCTATTTAGCGCTATTATCGGAGCTTTTCATGCCAATTTGAGTGTTTGACTCGTTTTTTATGATGAAAATTAGCTGCACACATACACACACACACACGCACACGCACACCCAGTCATGCATATTAGTGGGTTTCTGGTTCAAGTCTGTGTCCCATTGTCCCATTGTTGGCAATTGATTAAACGGCGACAAACAATTAAAATCTATTTAAATCAATTGAAAGCAAATATTTATTGATGTCATCGGGGTCCTCTGAACTTGACTTATGCTAATTTCGATATCGATTTGTATTGTGTTGAATTCTATGCGAACTTCGATCTACGATCTCCGCACTTCGACACGCTTTTAAAAGGCTAATGACTATCGTTTAACGCTATAAACTCGTTTCCAGAATTGAAATTTAATTCAACAATTTTTAGTTAATCACTTGACACGATTCCTAATTTATTGCCCCATGTGTGTTTCTGCTGTTCTTGTGCGGTTCTTGCTCGGGATGAGTACGAAGAATTTATAACTCCCCTCTGCATAAATGTCTTAATTTAAAGCACGATCGCTTTGGCAATAATCAAACTAAAATGAAATAAAAGTAAAAGGCAGAACATGCTATAAAAGCAACCATTTATCAACAAGCTACTCAAAAATACTCAACAAAAATCTGAGCCAGGTTAGAAAAGCAGAAATATGTATCATCGGACGTCAGTAGAAGTAAAGTGGATAACTTGCTTGATCGGGGCTTATGCGTCTAATTCATTAGCCAAACACAATAATTATTATGCAAGAAATAATTTTCAATCAACAGTAAATTCCATCAGCATGCCACAGGTACTTTTGAGGCAGCCCTCGCCTCAAATTAACTAAATGATCACATTTTGCAATGCATTTGAATTCCTCCTAAGCTCGGCTCCAACATGTGATTGTCTCTATACAGATATATATATATAAATAAAATGATATATATATGTATATACTTATAATACTTTGTTTGGTTTGTCTTGGAACGTGTTTGGATTCTTTGTGCTTATCAGCTTGCTGGCTTCACTGTACGTATTGTTGTTGCTGGGCTCTTTTGCCGAGTTTGTTTCGTTTTATTTAAGCATTTACTTATTTGTATGTTGTTTTTTGTTGTCGTTTTTATTTCTGTTTTGTGGTATTTTTGGTTTATTTTTTGGCAATTCCGGTTCGACGACCCTTTCACTTATTAGAGCGGAGCCTAAAGCTCCAGCAAAATCTTTATTAATTGTATTTAACTCCGTCTCCACAGGCTTGCTTGCTCGCACTCCATATCAAATCTCAGATCCTATCACGTGCTGACAAATTGTAGCATTTGTATTCGCAGTATTCGCATTCGTATGCAGCCAGTCCCTGTGCCAATCAGCGCGCCATTCAAAAGCCACACGCCGTGAAATAATAAATAAAATTATTTAAATGCAAATATAACATGCAACAAATGCAAACAAACCAACACAGCGAGCCGCTAAAAGCCAACATTCAATAACCAATATCGTCACAATACGCTGAACAATGCCATAAAGCTGTTCGTCTCTTTCCTAGGTTTTGACCATCTCCCAATTTATTCATACTCATGTTTAATGCTGCATGCGAGGGTCGTTGGTTAGTTCATTTAATTGAATATTAATTCCTTCGCAGTGAGAAATGTGTAACACTTGGAGCAACGCGTTTCCGATTCCCCGTAGACCGAAAACTTAGGTTAAAATCTTTGCGATAAAAGTGAACAGAGTGTTTGAAACGGTAGAAAATTCTTTAGGCAAATGTGAAAGAACCACGACTATAATTTATAACGAGTTTATAATTAACATATTAAAAATGAATAGCTGCAATGAAAAGAAAGATTAAGCAATTGAGACTTTGACAACCCAAATTAAGATGTTCTTGCATATTGAGAATATTAAAAAAGATAATGTTTTTATTTTCTGCAATTCATAAGTGTTTCGCAATGGCAACAAAGCTGAATAATTTTTAAAAAATATTTTGATGAAGCGCCAAACCTATTGAAAGCGCAAATTAATCGCATTAAAAATGTAGGAAAAAAACTAAACAATAAATAGATAAAAAAAACAAGTGATTGCGCCATATGGCACATCTCTAGCAATTGACTATAAATAGTAAGAGCTTATAAGTTACAAGCAACATCGGAATCAAATACAAGCTAAAACTCGAAATTGAAATCGAACGAATAATTGTTGTGGGTGTTGCTATTGTGGCTATGGATGCCAATGTGAAATTAATGAGGCAACCAGCTGGAACACTCACTGGCACTCACACTCATACTCACACTCGAGTGCTGGAAAATACTCAGAGTAATTAATGAATGAATGCAGTCCGTCATTGGCAATGTCAGCCAAAAGTGTCAACTTTAAAAAATGTATTTAATATTTTTGCCAGTAAACTTTGCCAAATTATGCAATTAATTAAATACTAAAAGCGAATGCCAAATAAATATGCGCATTTAATTATGCGGTTTACAAACATACTTCACTTCATATTATTATACTATATATTAAACACGTTAAACATATGCAAATGGCCCAAATGAGAAAATGAAAAATGAGCAATTTGCAGTAGAGAAAACCACTGCAACCACAATTAGCAATTGTGGTAAATGGTAAATCGTATATCGATAAATATGCAATGCATTTTGGCCAAGAGGTTGCGCGCGTTAAAATGTGGCCAATTATATAACGAGGGTGGTTTCCAAATTTCACCTATTGTATGGGCTTCGTTGGGATTAATTCGCATTTAATCTCACATTGTCTGTCAATCAAAAGAGTATACATAAGTGCGAGGGTTGCTTCACATATTCGGCTCATACGTAATTGATTGAAAATCGCTTGCTTAACAACACAACTCCCACGCCGAATCAAAAAAAATGATAGAGTATTTAATGGAGGGTAGCTTGACAAGTTGGTCTATCTTTGAAAATGGGAATTACAAATTCCTATATTTTGAAATGAATATCATTAATCAAACGGCACACTATATATTCATGTATGCGAGGGCTGCTCCACATGTTCAGCGCCAGCATATGTGATTGATGCATCTGCGCAACTCCAGCCTGTTTTTATCGGTCAATGTCTACAACAGATGATGATGACAGCACATAGATCAGTCGATATCTTTTCTCTGAGATCGGGAATTGTTTATGCATATGCGAGGGTTGCATCAGACGTTCATTCATTAAATCTTTTCCTGCCTAAACGCACATTTGACATCTGTTTTCTCCATTCAAACAATTATGACTATGCATAGCGAGGGCTGTTTTAGTCATTTTGTTAAATTTGTGGTTGCTTACTTTATAGGTCAACGCCCACAGCACTTGTTGACACCACATCTGATCACGGCTATTCGCTGGAATCGTACATTGTTTATCGATGGCTAAACACATGTAAGACAAATGTTTTAATAAATATGTGTAAGTGCGAGGAAGAAGCAGAGAGCTACAAAATGATAAATTATCTCGTGATATTTTTGCCGTTGGGTATTCGCATTTGATTCGCAATCGCAATCGTATTCGTATTCGACGCCACGCCCACGACGCCCACGCCGCCCATTCACATTTAATTTGACGCAACTAAAGTATAATGTTATGTGATTCTGACGATGCTCCCCAAGTGGAGAGAATAACGGGTAAATGCACAAGTTATGTGGCTGTCATTTGTGTGTTTTATCTTTATGGTCCAAATTTATAATGCTTGAATGAATGCTCGTGTTCGTGTTCTGACAAAAAAATGAGGAAGATGCCGGACTGCATACGTATTTGGTCAATACCTGATAGATAGCTTTCAATATTTATGGACTCTTCGACAGCCAATTTACATATGTATAATCGTATAATCCGAGGGGAAGGAGGAGGGGCGTGTCCATCTCTTTTTTGGTGATTTTTGAAGAATTTATGTTTTGTTTAGTTAATTTTGGCAAATTATGTGCATAATGCAATTAGTTAATAACTTTATAAATACCATCAATAATGTGTGTGGGGATACATATTATGTCATCGATGGCCACAATGACTAACTATGCCTCTGAAATGTTTAATGAACTCTCTCAGTCAATTTGACAATTTCAAAATTTGAACATTAATGCCATCATTAATCATATTCAGTTATTTTTAAAGTCAAATTTTGGGCATTTGCGGAATTCGCAGCTGACAAATTGGTGGAAATTAAACGGCAGATAAAGCTCAGCTCAGGGCTGCACAATTACAGTGCTTTATGGTAATTGCAATTGCTGGTGACGGGCTTATCGCATCTGTTTAATTCGCCGCCTAATTTGCCTATTTGTGCACTAATTAGTTTATGTTAATTGCATTTTTTGTTCAACAAAAAAACGTACCTTTTTTCAATTAAATGATATGCGTTGATATGTAATTCAGTTCACGTGTTGTCGATGTTGCATAAAGTTTGGTGGTTGCCACAACACGTACACACACACACACAGACACGCACTTTTTTAATTCCAATTGTTAATTGATAATTAACTAAAAGAAAATAATTTATATCGCTAATTTTTGTTGGATCAGAAAAACTGTAAAAACTTGTTAAAAAGTCAAATGATCAAACAAGAAATTGATTAAAATTGAATAAATACTTTTTTCTCTGTTTGTTTGCCAGCCGTTTATCGGGTTTTCGACTTTATTCAGTGTTTGTTTTTGATATATGTATTTGGAAACAAAACAAAGGCCCAAATATTGCATAGTCCGAAGCCGCAGCAACAGAAACTTCAAGCAAAAAAAAAAGAAAAAAGAAAAAATGAAGATGCGCAAAGCGCACGCCAAAATCAACTTATGCAATTTCTTTTCTGTTTGTTTTCAATTTCTGCTGCTGCTCTTTTGCTTCTTTTTTATGTATTATGTTTTTTCTTTTTGCTGTGGTCCGTTGTTCCTTTTCTTTCACCCGCAAAGTGTAAGACACGCCAACAATTTTATGCACATTTTATTTTCCACATTTTTCCACACACATTTTTCACAGTTTTGCACAGTGCCGAACACGAAATTGTGTCAGTGGGAATATTTATTAAATATTTAATGTGTGTGTTTTTATTTTGTTGATTCTCTTTTTGAATTTTCGCAAGTACTCGTATTTGTTGTTGACAACACTATTCAGGCAATACTATTACTATGATATGGATCGAATTGCTATGCACCTTATTAACGCAGACTGTGGGACTTGAAGTTGCCGCAGCACTTGCTCGATGCTCGGATGCTGACGCCGATGTTGTTGCCGCTGTCGTTGCCGTTGCCGTTGCTGAGGCGTCTGCGTGATTTGCCCCGCTTGAAATGCGCTTGCGCCTGCGACTTCTTCAACCGATCGACCGACGCGAACGACTGGCGGAAAGAAACTGAGCAAAAGCAAAAGACAAGCGCAAGACAAGAGCCATTGGAGCTCACGCTATGCGCGGCGCCGTTAACTCGATACGAAGCTGTTGGCGCTGCCGCCGCCTCTGCCGCCGCCACCGACGCCTTGCACTGGCCAGTGCTGCCCATTTAGCTAGATCACACTGATTGGGCTACACGAATTTGGTATTTTTCCGCAGCCTGAAAGTAAGCAATGTCATTTAGATTTATTGTCGTATATGTGCATGATCATATTTGTAAAACTATCTTTATTTATTTTTAAATCAAACATTTGCTGTGCACTGCGTTATTAGATCTACTGTCTGTCTGTCGATTGTAAAAAGCGCGGAGAATCCACAGCTTTTTTTAAGGCAGCCCGAAAGCATGCTTTAAGTATATTGCTAGTCGCCTCGCAGAACAGTCGCGGGCATAAAAAATGGCTGCTGTAAAATGCCTCCCCAAAACAGTTGGAGCGGGCAGAGGAGGCGGAGCATCCCATCAAAGTGTTTGTGGCAGCATTGACGTCATTTAATTATGATTACTGAAAACGGGAACAGGACAGGAAAGGAGCGGCGAATGCAATATGTACGAGAGTATCCTGCCGGCTACTTGCATAAAATGCACGTAATAGCGCGTAAAACAGAAAACGGAACGGAAAAAATGGTGAATGGTAAATGGTAAATGAAAATAAATAAATAAATGGGCAAAATTATGGGCGTTTGGCTAAGTGATTTTTGCTGCTAAACTCCGCCCACGGCTCGTAAAATGATTAAAAGCCCATGCAGCTGTTAGCCAGCATCTTCGTTGGCAAGCGCAAAATTTAAATTTTTGCACGTGCCGACAATTCAATTAGCCAAGTCGAGTCGGTAGCTGGCTGTCAAGTGTCAGTCGGTGTCATGTTTGCGCGACCTTCGCTCTCCAATAGACCTTTCCGCCTTAGCACATCGCGTCTAGTCATCATCATCATCATCATCATCATCCTCGTCATCGTCATCGCCATCGTCATTATGAGCAGAGGACATGTAAAGCTCGTGTGTGCTCTTGGTATGGCTTCCTGAGCCTGCAACAGAAAACGTTAAATATAAAATCCTATTTATTTGCCAATTTTACAATCGAGTGCACAGCCAACGACGACAACTGAGAGTGACGTCAGCACGCCAAGGCGCCAAGGCAGAAGCCAAAAACTATTCACACCGACAGCTCCTGCCCTTTAAATATCTCCGACAGTGTCTGTGTATGTGTTAGTGTGCAGCGCCCATAGAAGCAAACGCATAATTTCATTACCAAAGCCCAACGTTTGTTTTCAATGATGTCATATGGTCGCACTTAGCCGGAAGTCACAAGTCCTTGTGGGCCAAGTTAACGCCGGCGCACTCTCCAGCTGGCTGCCATAAATGCACTTCGGCTCTCTTCGCCGTGACGTCATGGCTCTCTTAAGGTCCAAGACTCGAGTGTTGAGTGCTGTGTACTGAGTTGTGTCTGGTCCAAGCGGGCTTCCTGTGGGTCTAACAGCAGCTGTTGTGATACCCTATAAATTACGCCGTTCTGGCGCAAGTTGTTGGCTTATCGACGACAGCAGTCGTGATGGCCTCAAGGTAGCGCAATCAGCTCATAAATTGTTGACTGCAGGGTATTTGCTGGCTCATCAGCTGTCCTGTTAGCTTGCTCATTTGTTATGATGGGCCTTTACTGCTTCATTTGGCACGATTCTTGGCTGCTCGGGCTGCCCGCTGGGCACATGGGTAAATAAATATTTATCTTAAAGTGCGCTGAATGTTTCGCAGTATCCTCGGGTGGGTCGTCCTCAGTAAGCTCTTCATTTGCGTTGGCTTTTGGCTTTTGGACTCTCGACTCGACTTTCTTGACTCTCGACTCTTGACTCTTGTTGATTTTGCTTTTATTGTCGCCTTGGAAGCTGTTGTAACTGTCTGCCAGGACATTAACCTCGTGTGCTGTTGCGATTGCCAGTGCGCTCTTCTGATTGAAGTATTGAATTACAACCCCGCCACGCCATAACAATACTGAGGAACACACAACGCACCAAATAACAAACACATTTTCGACAAATTTTCTGTAATTTATTGTGTATTATATTTGATATTTGTATTTGTTTTCGCTGGGGCCTAAGGCCAACCACATACAAAAAAAAGGGTAGACAAATGTCATATTATGCAAACATTGTATCAAAAAGTTCTTTGCCAATGTTCCACTGTCATTTGGCCATTAGTCTGAAGGCATAACGAAAGCCAAATAAACAAATCAAAGGGGCTTACAGGACATGTAACTCGATTGACATTGACGCAAATGTAAAATAAATCAAACACAAAGTTTGTTTTGTTTTGCCTCGGTTCTTTTTTTTTTGGTTCTGTGACGAAATCTGAATCGAATCGAAATGCGTCTGACGGCTCTGTCGCATTTCCCATTTAGCCCAGCAACATAACAAATTTATCGCCGGAAGTGATTTTCACTGAAATCCAATCAATAAAAAATTATGCTGTTGCTAAAAATAAAGGCAAAAAAGGCGACACACAGAACGGAAACACTCGAAACAGCGCAGCGTTGGCTTGCCGAATTTTCGGCTCAGCATGGCGACTGCCTAAAAGTAGGCAACGATACCGAAACCACCTCCCCAGCAGAAAGCCACCACACACACACAGTTCACACACTGTCAACCGATGCAGAATGTGTGTGCGTGTGTGCGCATAAGTATGTGTCTATGTGTGCGACTGCGTGTGCTTGTGATGCTGATGGAACTGAAGCCGCCGCAGCTGAAGTGAAGTTACAATCTGTTCTAAAGCGCTGCAAAAGATACAAGACAAAAAAATTGCCGCAAATTTATGACGCGAATTTGTTTTCTGCCCAGAGATTTGAGATTCAAGAATAAGGAAACGGAAACTCAGCGTCCGCTGTGTGCTGTCATTGTTCTTCTCCCAACTGGTTTTATTCAGTCTTTTTTTCTGCACAATTTGCGTGTTTATATTACTTAAGAGACTCGGATTTTACGTAATTCGACATTAATTATGGCCACTGTTTAATAATAAAGTACTCACTGTCACTGTCACTCTCAATGTCACTCTCAATGCTCTTTCTCTTTCTATGACATTTAATTTGTTTCAACTTTTGCAAGATTCAATTTTAATCAAGTGGAAAGTGTAAATTTTGTTTATTCGGCTCAAAGTAGGTTGCAAGTAAATGAAAATAATTCGATTAGTTGTGTATTTGACTTACGATTGAATTTTGCTTGTGTATAATTCAATTCGTCACTCTACAATTAAACGTCTAACCAATTTTAAGTCAATTATTTAAGAGATGATTTGCCTTTATTTATTGTACTAATAACGTAACGCATTGAATTGCGGTTAAACACAAATAACTTGTACTTAAAGTATTAATAGATTCTTAAATCTCTTAAATGTAAAGAAATGTCAAATTAAATTGAATCAAAAATATGAAGTATTTTGGGATCGAAACTATTCAGCACATTCATTTGTGAGTTGATTTTAAAATGCAATTTAAGTAAGTATTTGATGCATAAGTTTGGTGCAAATATTTATTTGTTCGTCATTGCAACGGCGCAATGCCAAAGTTCACGTAATGCGCCGTTTAAGATAAATCAACAGCAGCATCAGCAGAAGAAGTTAACGAAGCGCAGCGCACTGAAACAATAGCGCCACAGTATGAAAGCCAGAAAAGAATGAAAGAAAGAAAGACAGACAGAACGAAAGCAGAGAATAGCAGCACAGAAAAGCAGCAACAATAGGATGAGCTCTACTTGACTTGCGGCTAAGCGTGCAATGTTAAATATCAGCATAGGGAAAGCACACAATGGGGAGAGAGAGAGCCAGTGAGAGAGCGTGCGAGAGTGAAGTCAGAGAAATATTGTAAATAAACAAGACACTACAAGTCAGAGCCAGAGGCGTAAAAGGTTGCCTGCTAATTTATAGCTACTGCTCACACACACACACACGCCTGGCATCGCACACATACTAGGACACCCTGCTGTTTAGCACGTGCAATTTGGCAAACGAGCATTGTAGTGACGTCATAAGACTAGCCACTGATAACAGTGCAACTCGCCGTGCTCTTACTCGCTCTTAAAATGCCACTCGCATAGGCCGATTTGAAGTGAAGAGAGTGCCAGCGAGAGCGAATTCGCTGCATGACTGAGAGAGCGACTGAGGCAGCGTATAAAAAGGCGCGCACACTGCAAAAGCACCTCAGTTCTTCAGTGGAAGTGCCGGTGTAAGCAAGTAGAAGAGAGCTTGCAGTGATTTAAAAGCAGACAGCCACAGCAACAACAAACTGTGTACCAATATGTCTACAAAAAGTTAGTAAAATTGTTAATACCGCAGCAACCGAACCACGAAAATTATATTTTTATAATAAAGCGAAACCAAAACACAAAAAAAGAGAATTGAATGTTGCTTAAAGTGCGTGTGTGTAAATATGTGAGTGTCTTATAATGAAAACAAAATGTTAAATACTTTTATTTAGTTGCTAAAACACTATCTGGTATTACCAAACGACTTGTGCAACATTTTGCGAGCTTCAAACATCGAACTGCGCAGCAAAATATGCTAAGAATCGCAGCACTTCATTGACACTTACTTGCGGGTAAAAGCAGCAATTAATATTTAAATAATAGCAACAACAAGGCCAAGTAACGACCACCAACAATCAAAGGTAAGAGAACACAAGGCAATAGCAACAGCTTTCAGTTTTATTAACAGCTCAGTAGGCTGGGCGCAAGGAGTAGAAATTTTCCAGGAAATATGTTAATTTCACATGTAAATAAAAAGAGAGCATGCAATAAACACACACACACACACACATGTGCATACGAATTTATACACCTCGCACAAACGGTTCCTCAAAGCGTCTTTCGCAAGCAAAAAAAAGAAAACAACAAAACAAAAAAACGGGGAACGAGAACGAGAGATGTTAACAAATAAACAAACATTCAGTCAACATGAAGGCGGCAAGGCAAGAAAAGCCAATGTACGGCGTCGCACTCGAATCCGTATTCGTATTCGTATTCGTATTCCTACTCGTTCTCGTTCTTGTACTCGGTCCAATGATGACATAAAAAATGAGCACAGGCCCATGAAAACAGCAGACAAAATAAAATATATACACGTGCATATCAAAATAAAAACGAAAAGAAAAGTGGAATGTAAATAAATAAAAAGGCGCTCGTTAATGGTAGATACAACACGGATACAATTTACAATGCAAGCCATTTTCAAGCGTCATAACATCCAGTAGATTCTTTTTATTATTATTAAAGCATCATCGAGTGCAGTTCCAAAATAATTGCGAATGGCTTCTTTATGGTCTCGAAAAATGTTAATGTTGCAGGCGACATTTATTTATAAAAATACATTCTTGTGTTCGATAGTACTCATATAGTACAATTGAATTCACACCTCAGATATGCGAGTTTTTAAGTGTCTGTTCGTCTGTTGCTAATAACTATCGCCCGTAATTAAGTCAATTTTATTATTCACCTGCCCCATAAAAGCATAATTTACGGCTGAAGTTGAGCCTTTTATGCCGCCAGTGCGACACAATAGACACATTAAAGCCCAATAACGTATACGCCCCGTGGTGCGCAGGTATTTACGGCGAGGCACGAGCAGCGTCAGCTAATAGTTTCGCAAGGTGTTGATCTGTTGAAATATAAACGAGTATGTATTTTTAACAAGATAAACACACATCAAGTATATATAAGTCTATTTAAAAATAAAACGCATTCATTTGCTTATTTTGTTTCGGCATGAGAATCATTTAATCACACATTTTCCAGTTACAACATTCAGCATTCAAAGTGTCATGTTCTATAACATGACTGACGACTGACGACTGACGACTGACGATTGATGTTTTCTGCAGGAATGTGATTCATGCATTTTTGAAGCACATTTGAAATTACTATTTAAAGCTTCCTGAGGGCAAATTCACTTTTGCGACTTTCTAGACTGGTTGGTTGATGCGATGGCATTTAAGGCAAATCAAATTAGAATCAGCTCAGTCTCAATCTCATCCGTAGACGAAAAACAAAACACAAACAAAAAACAAAAGCAAAAACATCTCTGACGCTGAGGCTGACGCTTGTCACTGTTGATGTTGCTCGCAGTTTGTTGTTATTTTTGTGGTTGCTTTTATCATGCTGATCTGTTTTTGTTGTAGTCTAATTTGCGATAAACTGACACAAGATTGCAGCTACTTTATTCAAATTATGTGATAAGCCGCAACGTCGCGCAGCACAGCGCAGCGCAGCGCCCCGAAAAGCAAACAGAATGGAATGGAAACACAACAAACACTCGCACAGAGCACGCGAAACAAGAAATACTATGTAGGAAAATAAAAAATTGTGACAGAAACCCAACTGAACACGGGGCGTGGCAATGATTGCCTCTTCAAAGTTTCCCTCGTTCGCATTCCCATTCTGCGGCAGCCTCTAAATTTCCTTTCAGACACTTTTTCCCTCACTTTTCGCTTGTGGCTTTGTTTGCCGCGCGCTGATTACAGCTGATAATTTGCCTGTCGATAGTACGTGGTGTAGGGAAGGATGTGGGAGTGTGGAGGGGCGAGTGGTGAGTGGGTGGAGAATAGCCCAAAAACACGTCGAAGTGCCAACTAATGAGCATTTAATGCGTCCATTCGAGCTTATCGAGAGCACACACAAACAAACACTCTCAGACACTGGCGCACTCTTCTGCCACGCCCACTCGCAGTGGGAACACCCATCGATCAGGCAAGAGAATTGGGTAAAGTGAATGAAAATCAATCTATGTCACGTGTGCCTACGTTTTCGCCTCTTTCCTTCGCCACACCAATGAAATGTGGATGCTGCCTGCCTCTGTGGCCAGGAACACGTATACGCAGCGTTGTCCACACAAGGGGCAGGACTGAAGTTGAAGTGTTGTTAATTCGCACTCTCATTCGTGTTGCTTTTCGAGTCGATGCATATGCGTGAATGAGGTGTTGATGCTGATCGAGTGCACATCAAGTGCACACTTTAATTTCATTTTATTCATTTATTTATTTATTTATTGATTACTATTTTGGCATTTTAATATTCCACAATGCTGTCGCGGAGTCAAGTTTCATTGCCTGCCTCAGCAGCTAACTGTTGGTATGATGGGTTTCATAAACTGGCGAGGCGACTTGATTAAATTGTCGTATATGTCATGTTAGGGGGCCCAAAGAGCACTCTGGGGACTGGGGACTGGGGACAATTTCAATTTCACACATTAAACAAGAGGCAAATTATTTTAAGAGCACACTTTGCCAACAAACTCGGGACAGAGACACGCACACATACACATGTGTATTGTATAAAACTTTACCTTGTTGGCCACTTTGCAGCTCTTGTTTGGACAGTTTTCAGTATGGCAAACACATGTTTGAAGTGCCTGGCCCAAACTGCGGTACGGAATAAAGTTGTTACTGCCACAGCTTGCGCTGCATGCTGCATGCTGCATGCTGCATGTTGCAGGTGCACACATGACATTCTTTGCACTTGCACTTAACTTTATTTGGGTTTCCTCTTTCGGCAACTTTATTAAATTGACAACTTTTATAACAGCTAATGATGGCAATGCAGAGAGCGGAGAAGAGACTCAAATATTGGTTATATCACAAGAATTATTAATACATCAAAGAACCCCTTCTGGCATTAATTGCTTTGCATGAAATCTCTTATTTACTATCAGAGATTCTTTTATAATCTGCATATTAAAGTAGCTTATAGTCTTATCTCACAACGGACTGATAAGCGACACTAAATCTAAATGCTCTATGGAAAATGCATTGTGAATGAGATGCTCGCAGCCAAGCAACAACTTAACTTCTATTCAAATATTTGGCGAGTGCTTTTTAGTTATTCGTGGATCAAAATATCAAACCTTACGCTGCAGGGTATCTCATGTGTGATCCCTCTTCTTGGCTGCTCAAATATTTTGTTAATTATTCATAGAGTCTGATTTGATTAATTTCCTCTTTCGCAGAATGCATTAGACGGCCAAGGCAAGGAGGGGCACGGAACGAGAGATACCCTGTTTTTTCCTGTCACCATTGTGGACGAGAGCAGCAACAGAAAAAAGGTGGGTAAACAGTTAATATAAATAGCAAAATCATCATGTTCATAAATTGTAAATAGCCGGCGGGTCGAAGGGCAATGTGAGAATACAAGAGTTCCTAGCGTTCTCCGAGTACTTCTCGTTGAGTTTGGTCCGTGGTGGCTGTAGCCCAACCTTAACCCCGGGGCCAGCACGTACCAAGCCGCTCTATATGCATATATATAGATATGAATATAGGTATATATGTATATTTGTTATTGTTTTTTGTAGCCAGGAGCGTAGTAGCAACTCGTAAATTATTTGCGCGCGTGTTCAACAAAATGTTGAATAAATAAACGTGGCATGTTTGTTGGGCTGCCATAAAAATGTGAACGCACAAAATGTTGTACGATTATACTCGTAAATGATTAAACTCAGTTTTGCTGCCACTTCTATAACTATTAGCATAATCATGTGTGATTCTATCTGCGCTCTGTGTGTGTTGCTTTTACGAGGCGAGGTAAGGTGCGAGAGCTGCGACAGGGCATAAAAAAGGAGCCATTAAAGCCGCCGCACAAATTATGGCCATAAAACAATTTATCAAAATTTGTGACATTAACTACCCGAGCACACATCAGTCATGGATCCAGCAAACGAGGATTCCGCAACAGGATGCCCACACACACACAGGCAGAACATGCTCATTAGGCGTAAAAATGTCATGACCACGGAGACACACACACACACACACACACACCACAAATACTTGGATGGAGATGGAGCATACATTTTAGTGTCATAATTATCTCACTTATTGAAGCACAACTGCAATTCAGAGGGCCAATAACCGACTGAAGAATACTCAGTAAATAATTGAGAGTAGACTTATGCTTTTGAGACCTATTTTAGACACTTACCAATAGTTATGTGTCAAGCACAGCATCATATTTTATTTGCACTCGAGAGTAATACTTTAGCCAATGCAGTTAATACTAAATTGAATATGTTAAAATAAAGAATAGAGAAATAGTAGTATCGAATTAGTTTATAAGTTTCACAGTACTTGTTGTTTCTAGTTACAATTGTTGTTGAACTAAGCCACGTTTAGAGCGCCGCCATCGATTACAATTAACGTTAAACGAGTTAGAGTTCGCTCCACCCTGCGAGGCATACCCCAACCCTAACGAGTGTAATAATGGGAATCGAACGTGACAGGCAACAACAAGGACGGCTAGGACAATGAGGACGCAAATAGTGGCAAATAGACAAATGGAGAAGCCTTGCCATTTGTTGCAAACTGTTAACTGTTTTTCTGTGTTGCTTTGTTGTTGCTTTCTATTTTTACACTCGGTCTTGTATTGTGGTATTGAACAAGCATTGATGACGCCATCGTAGCCGCAGAGCTGTCCACCGCCCACCGTCCACTGTCCGCTGTCCATTGTCCATTGCCATTGTCCGGTTTTTACGAGTCCAGTGTCCATGTTAATGAGATGCAAATAAGGCTAACCCACGCTTACGATTTGCATATGGCCGTACCCATGCCACATGCCCCTGCCACATGCCACATGTCGCCTGCCCCGCTTGCCACTTTCCACTTTCCATTTGGCATATTTGCGTTTTACGACCAAAGTGACGTTGACGCGTCTCATTCACTCTCTCTCTCCAACTCTCTCCGCCAGCTTTCTCACGCACTCCCTCTCTCCCTCGCACACACATGCCTGCTGTCCCCCTCTGTCTGTCTGAGTGCGAGCGTGTTTGATTATTTGGCCTGTCAGGGTAGGATATGTGTGCCAAGGAGTTCGGCGCCTTTTGCCAAATGGCATTTGCTGTGGCATTTGCTTTGCCCCCTCCAGCACCACCGCACCACACCACCGCAGTGCACCACCGCTCACGTATGTCAAATGTGCCAGTCAAAGTCAAAGTCAAACTTTTATTTGTTGTCCCACTGTCCCACTGTCCCACTGTCTCACTGTGTGTTGCACACTCCAATTAGGCGACAAAAATGCTGCTCGACGAGCAATTCGTCATGTCTGTGGATTTATTCGATTTCATGCGCTCGCACATCACGTATACGCAGTGCGTTCTTCGCTCCCTCTGAGAGTCTGCCTCCGCCGCCAACTAATTGCCCACTTTTAGGCGATGTTGCAAGCAGCAAGCTGCAAGCTGCATGTGAATAGACTCGCAATCGCGCCATGTGAACTCGTGAGAAATGTCAATAAACTAGCTGCAGCGCACACTGAATGAAAGCATTCGCAAATACGAAACGAAAACACGAAAACACTAACAATGCATTACCGAAATACCAAATAATACAAAACAACAACACACACACACACACACACACAACAACGCTGGCAGAGACAAATCCGTTGGCTGTGGCAGCCTCTCTGACGTCGCAACGCTGTAACATTTAAAGGCCATTTTCGTGCTGCGGTTTTCTAGCCAAAAACAAAATATAAAGTTCTGACGTCAGAAGCTTCTGCTGCTGCTGGGGCGATGAGTGGTAAGCATGGCGGCTATATCTACAGCTGTAGTTGTATTTGTATCTGTATCTGTATCTGTATCTGTATTTGTATCTGTATCTGAGCTGTGGCTCTGGCTGTTTGTAGTTGTCAGGCTGCGTGTATATTTTCATGGCAGCCGAGTGCTTGTGCTATTTCAGCTTCATTTTGTTATTGTTGCTGCAAGCCGAATCGATTTCGATTTCGATTTCGATTCGCCGCATTCGCAAATAAGTGCAGCAGCAGCAGCTGAAGCGTCAGATGGCAGTTAGATGTTCAGTGTGGGGCAAACAGGAAATGACCCGTTACCATTGCTCATAGCCCAAATGATCTTCTTGCCACTTCCATGTGCTGCATGCAACTATTTAAACGAAACTTCCGTGTTTATGCACTGCACAAATGCAACGGCTGCTTAACTGCACTTAACTTGTCTCAAACCAATGGTCGAGTCAACACAAACACAAACTGTTCCATCTTGTTAATTGCCCAGATTCTGTATTCGATTGCACAAAACACACAACTCGGGCTGTTGGCTGACCCCACAGCAACAGCTGTTCTATTATTGTTGCTCTGATTGTTGCTCTTGATGTTGTTGGCAGGTGTTTTCGCAAATGTCTAAGGTTAGCCATAAGATCATTCTGTATTTTTATATGCGCCAGCAACTGATGCGACTGCCTCTCGATTTATTTCGTCCGTCTGTCTGTCCAGTCTGTCTGTCTCCGTCCATCTGCCCGTCTGTTTGTCCATCGGTTTGTCTATTTGTTTGTTTGTCTATTTTTATAACGCGCAGTGGGGCCATCGAAAAGTCTTCTCTCCAGTTTTGGATGCCCGCCACGCTTTCTGTTTATCGAAGACAAAACAGTTTTTATTGTTCAAGAAATTATTTTCAGTAGCCACACACATACGCACACACACACACACAATGCTGTGATTGATACACAAAGATTCATTGGAAATTTGTCCGCCGTCGATCAAAGTGAAAAGTGAAAAGTCAAAAGGCGAAACGCGAACGGCGAAAGGCTTCACGTGAATTGCCAAGCAAAAAGCAAAAGACCAGAAACGGAAATATGTTTTGGCACTTCGTCTGGCTTTCTAGGCCCATTCCTTACACTTCGTTACAGACGTGGCCAAGACGCAGTCGCGGTTCTGGCATCGCATCGTTTCCGCTTTGTCGCTATTTTTGGCAAAGCATTAATTACGCATTCACGGCACGTACTTCGACGGGACTTTGGGGTAAACACAATTACAGCAGCCACTGTTACACTGGCTCCATAAACAATTTCATTTCGCGCCTTACAGCTCAGCTTAGCCGCCTAATTAACAGCAATTAAACGAGTTCATATCCCAAACACAGTAGAGTGCGCTTGAAGCTGGCTGTTTGACGAGCACTTGGCTCTTCTGCATAAGATATAAATAAAACTAATTTTATTTCTCCATGAAAAATACTTTTAAAAAATAATGCCAAAGAGAAGCAAGTGAACTTGAGAGCCAAAGCAAACAAAAGACAATTGAGCGACGCTTTTCGCGTCTTTAGCGGACATTCTGTTTAATTTCGCGCTGTTGGCCAAGACACAGAGCAGAGCAGTTGCTGCCATCACATTTAGAAATATATAAAAACTTTGTTGCAACGACTTAAGGCTTGAGCCCACTGCGTATACTTGATGTGCATGCGGTAAAACAGCAAACTTGAAGATTGGATACTAAGTACTTGCTTTGTTTCATATTTAATTCTTAGATGCAATATTGAGTCAGATAAAAAATCCAGGCTTGCATCTTTCTTAGCAAGAAATCTCTAGTTACTACTAAATTTATTTCATTTGTAGCATTTTGTATAAATAAAAAACAAATAATTGGGGTTTTTCCTGTGTTTTTCCAATGATTATTAAAATTTTATACAAATACTGTGGAATCCGGTTATAACGACTCTGCTTATTGCGTCTGTCCGGATGTTGCGACGAAAACTCGATGGCTTGGTTGGTCCCAACACAAACTTAACCTCATACAGACTCCATTCGGCTAGTGCGTATTCGGGTGGCACGACGTAAAATCGTCTGTCCCTTGAAAGTCGCTATAACAGGATTCTACTGTATTTTGTTTATGTTCGCAATTTTTAATTTAAAATGTTTAATTATAAGAGACTTTCCATCTTATTTATAACCCACTTAATTATCTTAATTTTATCTTATAATAATAGTAATTTTTCACTACAATAAAAATAAATAACATTGAAAATTAAAACATATTTGAAATGCTGCGTATACTGAATTTATTAACGGAAGTAAAGCCAGATAAAAAATGCATGGCGTATGCGTAATTTGAACATTTTACGCCCTGATTACGTCTGATCATATTACGTATACGCCGATATTGCACTGCGCCGATGTTGTGCACTAACATGAGCGCATATACGTAATGCGTATTACGTATAAGGCTGATTAAGCGATTGACAAAACTCTAGATTATAAATATCCATCTAATGCTCGCATATTGGAGCAAACTACTCGAACTACACTCACTCTGCTGTAGACGTCTTTTTGTTAGATTTTCGCTTGTGCAGCTGGCGCTTTTGGCATTGTTGACATTTTCATTGGTTGGAGCGTGAAACGGCACTTAGGGGAAAAATCTACGCGCAAATCCCATTTATATTTAATTTTTCATTTTGAAACGTTTGCCGTCATACTTTGTGCACTTGATCCTCGTAAGGACAGGACGTGACATTACATGCCAAGACTGACAATGACAATGAAGCGACGTCGACGACGACGACGACGACGATGGCGATGGACGAAAAATGCACGGGCATCGGATGTGAACAATAAATTTGATTCAATTGCTCTCGAGCACTTGGTATTGGGTGAGCCTTTTCAAACTAGAGAGTCGGCAAGGACTCTCCCTTGCCGAGTCCCCGTCCGCTCCTTTGCCTGGCGTCTGCCTGGCAGTCTGTGTCTGGCCGTGTCTGACAGGTCTGCCTCGACTGTCGCGCTGTCGCCTTGTCTGTTCTGTCAGTGTGTCGCCGCCTGATTGTGCATGACCAGCATTCGATAAAGCCGCTGAGCTGAAGCGCAATAACAATGACAATGAGCTTTTTCGCCCATTCGCCCATTCGCCCGTTGCTTTGGCAAAGCTCTCGCTGTAGCTGCTTCATCTGCGCCTTTGACAGGCCGGATGTGAGCAGCACAAAGAGCATAAGATACGCTGTTGGAAGCGCGCTTCCTGCGCTCAGATATTTATATTTTCAGACTGTCTGTGAGTTGGGAGTTGTAAGCTGCATGGATAGTTTTAATTGCCACAGCTTCGCTGGTGTCTGCAGCAACGACACCCGCTCAGCTTAACTGACAGTTTATGACTGAGTTTAAGCCGTTTAACTGTGCGCTGCCACATGCAAAAAACCAAAAGTGCAGCAACGACTCACCAAAAAAAACATGGCCATAAGCTGCTGGCCAAAAAGTTGTGTAGATGAGGTTGGGCGTGTGGCGAAAATACGTGGCATAAATCCATGATATATTGTCATTTGCTCAACCATGCAAGCAGCCAGCTAGAAGAAGACGCCTCGGCTTCTGGCCCAAAGGACGAAACCCCAAATACACTTTGGCTCCTGTGCATTCATCTAAAAAGGAAATGAAATACACACACACAAAGTACGAATATTTGCTGCTGCTTCTGCTTTGCCCATTTATTTCTCCGAGCTCTCGGCAATATGTTACATTACATACATTTGCATTTATGCGTATGTGTGTGTGTGTGGTGTGTGTGTGTAAGAGAGACAATGGCAGTGCACACAACTGATAAACAATAATGTCAATTTCATGTAAGCAAATACGCATTCGGATGTAAAACAAACAGTTTGCCAGCTCCACAAAACTGCAAAAAGAACAAAATTCACCAGATACTCGCTACACAAAGTAAAAAAGCATATTGTATGTATATTTTTTATGCATATTCAAACGTTTACACTTGGCGAAACGTTGTAGATTGAAGTTGGCTTTCAAATTACTTTTATAAACTTCATAATTATTTTTTTAACACTTATTTAATAGACAACAAATAGTTTGTGCTCGTAAAACTTACATTATTTTAATAAATTCATTTATTTATTACAAATTGTTTGTCAGCTGTATAGTTTATGTTTGTTATTATTTGTGTACTTGAACTTTCCAATTAATTTCTAAATAGTCTTCTCATATTGTTCAATTGCAGTTCGCATTTAAATGCTTTTGGTGTTTTGCAGTTGTGCCACTTATTTATTTATTAAGTTTTTTGTTGCGCTCGAAATCAATTGATTACGTTCAATAATTGAATGGGAACTTATAAATAATTTAAGATGTTAGCACAGGAAATAATTATATATTTATTTCCATGATCAATTATACCAATTACTGAATTTAAAACAAATAATCCGAAAGCACTTCATAAGTTTTTTCTCGTTTTATTAGTATTTTCCGATGCTGCTCAATTTTTATCATTTCAATGTAAATATTTAGATTTTTGTTTATAAACTGTGTGTATTTTAGGGGCCGATTTATAATGAAAAGACTTTAAGTGTAGCGCATTTGGGTTATCCAATTCAGTGAAATATTTTTGCAAGCATTGACAATTAAATGGTTTCAAGTTTTTCTTTTGTAATGTTTGCATTTAATTTGCATTCCCATTGACAACTGTCAACGGCCAACAGATTTATTTGAGTAAATCCGAATATTCTGTAAATCAAATGAAATGAATGTCGCAATGCAATCTATGCAATAGTCACGTTTGTTCGATTGCAAGATACTCTTTATTCCATCATGCCCCACTTCTAAATGCAGACATTTGAATTTTAGTATTTTGGTTAAAATCTTTGTTTTGGCTCCCCACACTTTGAGGTATTCAAAGTGTAGCTTTAATTTAAAATAAATTGTTCTTGATTCTGGTACTTGTTTCTTGCTGCCCAATCGTATTTATCCAATCAGCACAAGCCATTAAAAGAAGCCGCAAAGTTGAATGCTACAAAGAGTCACAACAATATGCCGCTGCTTTATTTGATTCACTTTTATTGCTCTTCTTATAAAATAAGCAACTATGTCAAGCTGTCCGACTGACAGATACCCTAATAATATTGGAAGCTAATTTAAGACCTCTCAACAAATCAAAACAATATACTCGTATGTCTGAAATAGGATTATTAAAGACTTCGACTGCTTAAAATTTAAGTGTGAGAATGCGACCAACAAATCCTCCTGCGAATATAGAATCCGGTTGTCTGTTGTTGAAACGAATATATATAACTAAAATGCTCTGTTTTGCTATAAGTGAAAAACCTCAACATCCATTCGGAAAAGTCTGCGTATTATGATCTGTACTGTTGTATGGATATGCTGGCGCATAAAAATCGCTTCACTGTGTTGGACATTTATATGTTAGATTTAATGGCTATTTTGTTTGGGCTAAAACAATAAGAGCGCCAAGTTCTTTTCGCTTTTTATTCTATTTTATTTTTTAACACACGCCATACATTTTATCAAACAAAAGACGAAACGAGGGACGAGCAGGAGGAGCTCGTAAAAAGGACAAACACATCGAGAGCCATTTCCATTTCGTTTTCCATTCTGATATCGCTGAAGCTACCGCTGCTGCTGCTCTGTCTTTGACGCTTATTGTATGCGAATTACATGCTCAGAATGGCGCATACAACGCATAATCTAATAATATTTTATGGCCAATGGGCCTGTAATGGCCGGCAGAGCTGAAGCCCGGCACTTGAAAGTCCGTTGAACCCACAGGACGATCAATAAATAAGTGTGGCGGATGGAAATGGAAATCTCAGTCAGCATCAGTATGTGATATTCCTGCTCCTCAGTTCTGTCGGCGTCATCAATTTGCCTGACTTTGGCATAATCTTCCCGTTTTCCGTCCAGAATTGAACTCGAACATTAACGCCGCAATTAAGAATCTTTATTGTTGCGTATACGCCATGTTCGCCGTTTGCCGCTGTGCTATTTATTGCCCTGCAATGCAATATTCAGTTCTATTTCTTTTATTCTTTGGCATTTTCATTAGTTGACAACACAGTAAAAACTTTTAATACTCACACAAAAGAGCCCAAGCCGCCCACAGGGAGGGTAAATGAAGCTAAGTGAGCTGCAAATAATGACTACTGTCAGCAACGAGAGTGGAACTATATAGTTGATAGTCAGTATATTAAGGAGGGGGAGCGTATTTGTAGTTAAGTGTCATTGTCACATTGTTTTATTGTCGAACACACTGAGAACGAGACGTGAGCAATAGAGCGACAGTGTTCTTGGCCAAGACGAAATGATAATTCAGTCAATCAGTTGATACATTTTGGATTTGGAATAGTGATCTAAATATAGCTGTGGCGAACAGGCGAATGTAGAGACAAAAGCTTTATAAAAATATTTGTGAAATGAATAAATGCCGAAAGGCCGAAGAGTAAAAATAAACGTAATGCTCGCTTCGCAAATTGGGAACGCGCAAAATACAAATGCAACGAGTCAAACAAATAACAAATACACACAAGATACAAAAATACAAAAATACAAAAAGAAAACAAGCAAATATATAAACTATTCGGCGGGAGTCCAATTATCAGTCTATCACTTGGGCACCTGCCCACGGGGCGTGTGGCATTTATAAAAGTGTGGGTGTAGAAAGTGTGTGTGTTTGTTTCTATTCCCAGTGGCCATCAAACAGCGCAGAGACAAATGACATGCGCCAAAGATGAGCATTAGATGACGCCACGGATATGACGAAGCACGCCTAGCGAGAGCGGGGAGGGAGGGAGGTAAGGGGAACAGCTGAAGAGGGGCATTATCGATTAACGTGCGCTTATGAAAGTCAAACATACTCAGTGCTAAGCTGATGATCAAAAATCATGATGATGTCCTCTAATGACCCAGCTCAGGGGACAAAAGGCAACTTCCCTGCTGGCTGCTGCTCTATTTGGACAACATCTAAAAATACAAATGAATTTATGCTGTTGTTGCTGCTGTGGCCCGATTGGAGGCGAGGAGATGTGGCCAACAGTTTTGCAGCAATTTAGTTTTGATTGGCTATCACTGGGGGGCACGTCCCAAATGCGAGCTGCCTGAATTTCGTATTCGTATTTGCGTTTCTGTTGAAATGAATCATTTTACATTTACATATGGCAAAAGGCAATAAATTATGCCACAAACTCACACACACACATACCAAATATTGTAGTTGTAGTTGTATTTGTTTGGCCAAGAGCGCATTACAATTTGTCTTCATTTTTATTGCATACTTTCAGGCAAATATGAATATTGGCATCGCACACAAATGGGATAAATTATCGCCGCGCGAGTTTTTGCAGCTGCAGGAATTGGCCTCATGTAAGTGCAACAATCCACACAATATATATAGTATGTATGTATATAGTATGGTATATATTTACAATTAAGGTCGCATTGTTAATCACTGCTCGAATTGAATTGGCAGCATAATAATGCAATTTGTTGCATTTACTCAATGAGAATTTATTGAATTTGCAACTTGCAACTGCAGCTGGCAACTTGCAACTTGCCACTCTGCAACAATATTCGAGTTACTTAAAGTGTTGGAAACCGCAATAATGATCTGCGAGCTCGAGTTCAAGTTCGAGCTCGAGGTGGAAGCCTCGCCTGCCGATGATGATGATGCGTGCGTTGCAAGTTCAAATCTCTACAGTTTTCCGATACACTTTGGCCCGTCTGTCTGCTGTCTGGTAATCCCAGTCGCAGCTCAGCTCAGCCCTGGCAATGCTGCCTGACACTCCAACAACAACAAGTAGTTACCTGTGTGCGTTACTCGAATTTGGCTTCGGCTTTGGCTTTCGACAGAGCCGGATATTGCACTGGCTGCTCTCAACTCCAACTCCAACTTCAGATCCCACTCCCACTTCCTTATGGCTAAGTCCACTTGTCTGTGTGCGGCTTTTAAGGTCTCTCCATTTCGCTCTGGTTGCAATTGCTGCACAGCCCTGCCTGAGCGAGTGTGATTAAAAATGGTGTGCACTCTGTCGTCGTAATAACAATCGAGGCTGTCAAGCTCAGCACAACGCACAGACACTAATGTGAAGTGACTTCTAGGTGTGGCACTTTCCCATTGGAGTGCTCTTCGAGCGGTTTCGACTGCCGAGTGTCAACGACAGCGACAACTGTGCCATGAACTATTCAAGTGCCTCGGCTTCAATGCGGTTGCAGCTGTCCAGTGTGTGCGTGTGTGCGAGTCAATAAAACTGTGCTGCAACTGCAACATCCACACTTTGGGGCACAGCGCACATCAAATACTAAAACATTTGTTTGTGGTCCGTCAAAGTCCAGATGTCCGCCCGTCCGCAATCGCACTCAACTAAAACGAACTTTGTTTCCATTAGTTAATTATTGCCAGAGCTTTGCATACACAGCAACTTGGCTCTCCTCACCTGGCCGCTTCCGTGTGGCCCACTTAAGGCGTCGATTAAATTGGCGCAAATGAAGCAATTTTTTTGTTTGTGTCCACGCTGAAACAGTGGCCATATTCCTAGTTTAGCAGTGCAAAATAGGAATTACATTTAATAGCACGCAACGCTGAAAACAACACATTGTCTGCTTTTAATAAATTTGAATTCGCCTTTAATGGTTTCCCTTTTTCGTGGCAGATTCGACGCGTAAGCTGCAGGATGTGCTCCAGGAGTTCTGTGCGCCGAGTGCGACGGCCACGCCCAAATGCATACCAGATGGGGTAAGTGAACAGCAAATTACATTTATCTTTCATGGAAATGTGTACAGTGTACTCTTGTATATTCTGGCAAATTTAATGTGCCAGCTCGCTTCAATTTTCCAATTAATTCTCGTAAAATATGAGCGGCACAATCTCCGCGTCGTGTCCAGTCGAGAGGCGACAGGAGAGTCAGGAGTCAGGACCCGAGACCCGAGACCCGCTTCAAGGTAGTTGGACAGAAGACACGTCAAGGTTGCCGTTTGCCGTTGTCGTTGCGATTACAACGATTAGGGCTTAGGGTTGCAGTTACATACATATTTTGGACTAAGCCCCAGATATCTATCTACTTGTATGCCGAGCATTTAAAGTGAGCTCTAGGCTCTATTGTAAGCTGATGAAAGTCGAGCCAAAACTCGAATCACACTGATTGTCCGACTGTCTGTCCGACTGTCGCTGTGTCTATGGCAGCTTTGTGCGCTCTATGCATTTTGTATGGCCAAAGGAGTGAAAGATTGAAAGTAAATCTTCTTATACATACAATAAATCACAGGCATTTTTCAAGTTTACGCCTGAATGCCAAATTGAAATCGAGTCGGATGGGAAACTAAACTTTTGCCAGAACATCCAGACCGAAGGCCAAACAGGTTGATGCTTGATGGAGTATTAAATTGAAAATACACACAACATTATCAATTTGTGTGCCAAGAAAGGAAGAGCTTCCGATTACCTGGCAACCATAATTTAAGCGCAACTCAAGTTCCCTTTCTGGCCATCAACAAAGATGCCAAACAGAGGCAGCAAACAAATTAATAACTGTGGGGACCAACAGACACAGATACAATTACAATCCACACACACAAAGCCAGACAAACAGATACATGGAAATTTGTATTTCATATAACCTCGCGTTTCGAGTATCTAAATTTTCGAGTATGTTGTGCGCAGTGGAAGCTTTAATTATTTATGCATTGTAATAACATGCTGTCGAATTTAATTCATTAACAATACATGTGCCACACACACACACACACACACACACACACACACACACACACACACACACACACACACACACACACACACACAGTGCAATCAAATTGAGCAAATAGACAGAACACTCAACGCGAGGCGCACCGAGAATGATCCGTGTTTGAGTTGGCGTTGAAGAGCAGCACGTTGGGCTGGTTTTGCAATTTGTTGTCAAATCTACTCAGCCATGCTCATTTAACCTCAATACGAATGCAAACAGGACACCGAGCGAACACACTCATACAGTCAAATAGAGAGCTCAATTGAGTCTGTGTATCTTTGGGCATTCGCTGTGGCAGTGAAACGAAATGGAAAAAAGTATAATTAAGTTTGTTCAGTTCCTGTGCACTCACACACTCACACTCACACTCGCATATTTAGTCAGCAATTTGACGAGCAGGGAATATTTCACTTTGATATCGAACACGTTCCACAGTGCGAAAAGATGTAAACATCTCGTCTCGTACATAAATTTGCTGCTGGATTTGACGCGTTGAAAGTAATTCCTGTAAATATTATATGAAATGAAAAAGGAAGCCAAGCGCCATGTTATGTTTAATCTTGCAGCCGGTCTTGACCAGCTTTCGCCAGCTGGCCAAAATCAGACTCGAATGGCACTTTTCTCGTTGATGGCACGCCATGAGGAGTCGCCTTTTAGCTTTATTGTATGCTTATTGGCAGTTGGTTTAATGCTGGATATTTGAACGTCACCCGCATTTGCAGTTTGCGTGAATTTTTTATGAAAAGCTGCTTACATGTCGCTGCTTGGTCGCCTCGCAAAACGCTCGAGGTCCCAGTTGTGTTTCTGTTTCAGTGCCAGCTCCTTCTTCAGTTTTAGCCCGAACACTTCAATTAAGTTAATTAAAAGGCAACTACTGGCAAACTCTTGAAGTGACTTGTTCTTGTTGTAGCTGCAAGCGATTGGCTCTTCTATTGAGTTATGTTGTTTTCGTCTGACTTGATGAAACGCTGTAAATTTATTTGAGTCTTCGAGCGAGTTTCCTAATGCCCAGCATAATGAATCAGTTCAGTATCGAAGCAGCAGCGCTGCAAACTGTAAACTGTAAGCTGAGCTGCTTGTCAAATTGCCGCCAGCGGAAAGCAGAATTAACAACATTACATCAGCGACATTGAATCCAAGCTCAGCTGCCGCCCTCGCCGCCTCTTTTGCCCTGCGGCTGCTGCGCTTAATATGTAATTTCAGTATGTCAAGCTGCCGCTGCCGCTGCCGCTGCTGCCTTGTGCTTAACTCAAGTGCAAGAGACGACGACGTTGGCTTGGCTCAAGCAGAGCTAATCCCGCATTGCTCCACATTGCCGTTGTTACACAATGCAGCAATGAAAATGCATTGCCGCTGACAATGGAAACTTATTTTCGGTCGGACTCGGAGTGTGCAAATTTGCTGGCAGACATCAAATGTGCTTTGCGCAGTGGGTTACGCTGCGTATACATAATTCACGCATAGTGCCTGCCCTCAAAAGTATGCTATGCCCGTGCAAAATGCACGCAAAGCGCGGATTACACTCATGGCTGCCACGAGGAGGCGGGGTGGGGAGGGGAAGGGTGCGATTGCAGCGTGATAAACTGGTCAAATGGCCCAAAAGCGCGACACGCTCGTGTGATTATCAGCGTGTGAGAGTGTGACTGTAATGGATATCACGCATACGCACTGTGCGCCCGCCCCTCAATATGCTTGAATATTTATTCATTAAGCCACGCGCTCACTCATAACGACACTTACACATACACACACACACACACACACACACGCAGCTAACTCGACTGACACCAAACTAGAGATTTTTAGGGGCAATTGCGAGGATCCCAAAGATGACGCCTTAGCAATGTTGCTGCTGCGTTCGCACGCGTATCTCGTTGCCTGCTAAATAAATTTGTGAACGCAATTCGCGTGCCATTATTATAGTGCGAGAGTGTGTGTGTGTGCGAGTGTGTGTGAGTGTGTTATACAATATGCCTCTACTGTTGTTGTATCACATACTAAGCGTGTCGTTGTTATTTGCGCTTGGCTCCACTCTTTAAGTCATTCCGCCTTGCTCTTCTCGCTGCCAGCCTCTTGTTCTCTTTGTCTTTGTCTATGTCTTTGTTGTTGTTTGTGCTCTAGTCGTAATATAAATTTCCATTTGCCTGTATTCAGTTTCATTATGGCCCCTGCCCAACACCAAAGTGCCAGCCTCAGCCTTCGTCTCAGCCTCATTCGAGCGCTGAGTAAACTCCTACCTCGGCATATTCTTAACTTTCCCGGGCTGTCATATATTTTGTTTTATGCACGAAATTTAAAACGCCACAGCAGCCAAGCAACCAACCAAGAACAGAGCTGCACTAGATTGTGTAGCTCATTATAATGATAATAATAATGATAATGCCGCCTTTCTATAAAGCGTTTTGCGGCATCTACTCTATCCAGACAATATTTAAACAGAGCATATTGGTTGATACTCCAATGCATAGGCAGGGCATCAATGTAAATCACAAAAAAAATTATCTTAAAAATGTAAATAACTCAACCAAAAAAGGATGACGAATACATAACAAAAATAAATATGGAGAAATATAATATCTCAGTTCAGTCGATAATGAAGGATATGGTAATGCCAACCATAATATTACGATCAGCTTCGTAATAATCTGAATATAACTTAAAACTTTTCGTTCTTGTAAAGTTAAAAATTCAACAGAAAAAATTAATAATAACTTTCAACTAAGACATAATTATTTCTATACAAAACAAGTGCGTATCTTGTTTTCAGGTATATATTCCGACATAGATAATATATCTGCAAAATATATCCGCTACCTTAAGCAGCTTTAGTATTCAGCTTAAAGACATAAAAGCATAAATGAGATATCATTAATAACAAAGTCTTGAATCATATAGTATACCATGACTTTTTACAGGGTATTTTTTTGCAATCTCGCGCTGCAAATTTAGCCTAATAATTATGAATATATAAATATATTATTCGTGTAGTATAAACAATTATTTGAAAATTTTAAGTATTCTAGAAAGGTTTATGCAGGGCATCTGTTAGTTTTGCATTGCCTATTCGACTGCAAATCGGTCTCATGTTCGCTTCATTCGCTCGTTTTCCAATTAACGGTTTGTGCCCCACTCTGCGCCCCACACGCGTAAAGTCTGTTGCACAATGCCGCACCGCAGCCCTTGATTAACTGTCCTGGGCGCAACCACAGCGAATGACGAATGACGAATAACGAGTAGCGAGTAACGAGTAGCGAGTAAAGCCATAACTGGTTACTGATAGATGGCGACTGCAAAATGGAGAATGGTAATATTGTAAGAGGCTTACATCGTCATTTGTGCTTATACAACAAGGCGCTTCGATGTGGCAACTGAGGTGAGGCGTGTGAGGCGAGGCTGCGTGGCAAGTGTGTCTATCAATGTCACTGCGTTGTTGTATTGACAATACGGAGCTACACGTGCTGTTGACATGTAATTCACCCAGAGGTTCCAGTGTCACTCCTCAAGGCCTATTGTGGAGCCCATTGTGACTTGCCTGGCTGCCTGGCTGCCAGAATGTTGAGAGCAGACACAGACACAGAAATAAAACTGCTGTAGATCCTCAAAGGACATTTACAGTCACGTACATTGCGCCAGGCAACCGAAATCACGAAGAATTATATAACCATTTTGGTGTTTTGGCTGTGCATCAAATAATTACAAATTCCACAAGCATCGACTGCATAAAAACAATTTTAAAGACCTAATTTAAAGCAAGCTCACACTCTCTTTATTCTCTCTTTCCTTTCGCCCGCCAGGACATTGATTTCGATGGCTTTCGGCGGTTTTTGGACGCCTTCCTCGACTGCGAGACACCGCTGGATCTGGCCAAGCATTTGTTCGTGTCGTTCCTTAAGCCAAATGTCACCCAGGCACAGCTGCACGGCAAGGCGCTCAATCAAATGGCGGCCATTAGCAGCACCGCCGCCTGTGCCCCAGTCACGTCCCATACGAAGGGTAAGCTTTGTGTTTTATGCTGTATCCACATGCACATGCACATCCACAGCCATAATCATTTCCACGCTGGACATGTGGAGATGGAGATGGAGATGGATGAGGACGTGGATGTGGATGTGGCGAGCGAGAAGAAGCAAAGTCAGTTTAATAATTGCAGCACATTTCTCATTTGCGGGGCTATTTGGGGGGATTGTAATTAGGCTCCATACCGAACATTAACAGCATTGCCGAACTGATGCCACAATGCACCATTGTCGGTGTCGGTGCTGGCGATGGCCAGCATCCAGCCCAGGCACGCAGCAGCTTTGTGGACAAAATCCATGGCATCACGGACAAGCTGCAGCACTCTCTGGCGCTCGGCGGCCACTTGACACATGATCCCAGCAAGACGGGCAAGTATAAGTTGTATTTCGGAACAGTTGTGGAACAGTTTGATTGTTATCTATGTGTGTGTGCTTTACAGGCAGCGTGCATCCCATGTTGACAGTGACGCCCAGTCCCTTGGCCAGTGGGCCGAGCATGTTCCAGGCCAACAATGCCGCCCGTCGCTCTGTGGACTCGAGTCCGTCGCACTCGCAGACGAACCACTCGCAAATGTCGCGCAATTCCTCGAAGAAGAGCAACAATTCCGTTAATTGCAAAATTGATAGTAAGTATTAATTAGTTGCGAACGTGGGTGGGCGGAGGGTTTCTCAATCTCAATCTCAATTGAGAAATGAGCAAATTACAATGTAGCCGACGATGCATATGGGTTACACAGTTCGACATTGACTTCGAGCTGGAGCTTCAATTAGGCGGCCATTGTGCGCTAAGCCAACTGCAATTAGCCAACTGCCATGTACTGTGGGCGTGGTCGCGGTCGCTGCTGTGGGCGCCTCACAACTTACTTACGGATTCGGTTTACGGTTTATAGTTCACGATTCACGGCTCTCGATTCACGGTTGTGGGGTATGCAAATTGTACGCGCCATCTTGAGAATTTCAATTGCAGCTGCTGCAGCATTTGCAACTGTCATCGTTGCGGCTGTCACTTGTAAACTGATTACTTTGGAGACAGACAGCGCGACATCGCGACAGCTGAACGGACGCAGCGACAGCGACAGCTTTACAGCCAATTCAGATGCAAAATTGCATGGCATTTGGCACGCAGCACGCGCATAATAAATGAGCAACCAAGAATGAGACGGAGACGGAGACGGAGACTGAGACAGTAGGCAAGTAATCCCAGATCCAAAAGCCCGAGTCCAATTACCGACTGACAAGGTGAAGACGCTCGCTTTATTCGTTGTTTTCCAAAGCAAATCAACAACTTTTGGCTTACTTACTAATTAGTGAATGGAGCTAAACTAGAGGTAAACACAAATCCGCAGCGCTAATTCGTGAGTGCAAAAGTTCATAAATTATGCAAAAATGGCAAACGCCGAAGCTCAACTGAAAACTGAACGCTGAAAGGAACCCAAAAGCGGAGACAAAAGTAACGCACAAGGCAAATTAGCAATAGAGATGCGGAAACGGAAGTACCGGCATAAAAAACAAGCTGAGGCTCTAATACTAGCTGGCAAGATAACCGCACACTAAGATACCCTAAGATACACTTTAAATCATAAACTAGAGACACAAATAGTCAGATATGTAAGCAACCTTTGAAAGTAGGTCAGTATATAAGATTCAGTATTAATATGTAAAATAAATTCTTTTATATTGTTGACATAAGAATATTCTGTTATTCCAATATCGAATACAACAAATATAGGGTATACAACATATATAGAATTAACAGTTATTCGGGAAAGAATACATTCCACCGCTATTCAGCTGGTCATCTCTACCCTCATCAGAAACCTTGGCAGTGTACGCATTAGGGAAGGCGCCAATGTCTTAGATCATGTCGTAAATCAACGCCCAATTAGAGCATTTTTGCATTCTCTCAAAGTGCGCCGCGCCAATGCGTAAAATTAACATTCATTGCGTCCCACACACACACACACACACACACACACACACACGGACAGTCGCAACAACAAGGCAGACGCACACACATTCGTATACAGTTGAAGCTACAGGCCCAAAAGTATGCTGCGAAAAGTTATTTGTCTGGCTTCGTTGGCTGCCGCCGCGCTGTTCCCACTGCTGCTGTTCCTACTTCTACTTCCCACTTACTGCTGTTCCCAGAGTTCTTACTACTGTGGCCAGCTACTTTTCCCCTTCACTGCTACTGCTTCGCATTCGCCATTTGGTTTCATTCATTTCGCTTCGTTTGAAATGTGCACGAATGATTAATGAACGTAAATTTCATTTCATTTTTTTTCTGCGTTCATTCTTTTTTCGTTTTGTGTGTGTTTTTTTGCTTTTGTTTCCCATCGCTTTTTGTTTGGCCTGTCGTTTCACGCATTTTAACAGCAATTGTGAGACAGTCTCCCTTTCCGTCTCTTCTCTCTCTCTCTCTCTCTCTCTCTCTTCTTGACTCCCTCGCTTTTGCGCTTCGAACGTCCTTTGTCCTCATTTGTGCCCGAACTGGGGAAAAATTGCGTTTGGGAAAAAAGGCAAAGAACAACAACAAATAATACGAGCACAGTGCCTTCCTTTTTTGTCGGAGCATTGCTATTAGCATTATATATTAAGTAAGTAAAACATGGCATAGGCTTTCCTTTGCCCACGCCCCCATCTGCCCCTCTTCGCCCAGTGAGTGTGGGTGCTGTAAGCGCTAATTGGATTAGTTTTGCTTTGGTTCTTTTTCCATACACATACACATATACAGACCATTCATTTCTACTATACTCGTACATATATGTACATACATACATATACATATACTTTATTTCGCTGTGTGCTCAGCAAATTAAATTTATTGGCTGAAATACGTTGACATTGATCAGGACTCACACAGACACAGCACAAACATACGTGTGTTTGTGTGTGTAATTGATGCATTCATCAAGCGACAAATTGTTTGCCCAGGCCAAAGACAGAGACAAAGAGCAAGAGCAAAAGCTAGAGCAAGTCCGTCCAGGCCAAGTCTCATTTAGTTATTAATATGAAATGCAAATATTAACCAATGCTTAGGCCGCACTCGGCGCATATATTAGCATTTATTGGCAAACTACTCCTAATGCCATTCATCGAAATGTAAACATAATTAGCTGAAATACCACACACACACACGCACACACACACACACAGTCGAGAGGCCCCTCTCACTCGTGTAAGTAATTTGGAAGCCAATTACCAAGGCTCAAATGTGTTTATATAACTTATGAGAATTTGCCTAACATCCCATAAAAGTACTTGAATTACAGCCCACAACATGAGAAGAAATCACGACAACAAAGCGAAAAGAAAATAATGAAAACGAAACGAAATTAAATGAAATGAAATGAAGAATACTACTGAGTGGGACAACTCGCATTTTTCTTTACCTTTTTGTATTTGATTGTTGATTGTTTTGTGTGAGAATCGATTCAAATGTCGTTAGCAACAACCTTTGAAAGAGCAATTCAGAAATAAATAAATTAATATTTAATAAATATGCATCAAACAAAGACGGCAACATTCTCTCACTCTCTATCTCTCTCTTGCTTGTTGTGTTTATAAAGTTGCGGATGATGAGTAAAGTTTGGGTCATAGGTTTATATTAATGAGACTTTGCTGGAAATTTTGATTGGGTTCCTTTTTTGCAAGCTGGCGTTAAATTGCAAAAACATTTTCTCGCTCTCTCTCTCTCTCTGACCCGACTTTCGATGCCGAAGTTTATTAAAAGCAAAAAGGCAAAGTCGAAAAGGCTCTTGGGTCGTGGGTCAATTGGCGGCAATCAGCATTAAGCATTAATGAGTGTCAAAGTGAAAAACAAACGAGGGACAACTTCAAACTCCCAGGCTGCCTGTCAGATGCAGTTGCATTGCGACGAGACAAACATTCAATCAGACAGTCAGTCAGTCATTTTGTCAGTCGGGCACTCAATCAATGACAACCAGCTGCTCAAAAGCACATAAGAGCAGCGACTTTAGATTGATTGAAAGCTTAACTACACACATCTGTGTGTGTTTTTGCCATTTAGTTGAAAGACTTTAGTTGAGAACTTAAACTACAACTAAAACTGAACTGAAACTGTATTGTTGAAACTTGTACTTTTGCTTTTGCTTTCACTTACAGCTGACATTAAACTGCTGACACGTAAACTCTCACACTTTGATCCTTTGACACTTAAGGTCCCGCTGAAGGATGTCGTCTGCTATTTATCACTGCTCGAGGCCGGACGGCCAGAGGATAAGCTCGAATGTAAGTGAACGAGAGCAACAACAGCGGCTGCACACTTGACCTTTGGCTGGCAGTCAGCTGCTGGCTGGTCATTCATTAATTTATGCACTCATTCATTCATTTATTCATGCAGTCGTTTATTCATTTATTCATTTGTTATTACAGTCATGTTCCGCCTGTACGACACGGACAGCAACGGCGTGCTCGACACTGCCGAAATGGATGCCATTGTTAATCAGATGATGGCCGTGGCCGAATACCTTGGCTGGGATGTCAGCGAGTTGCGTCCGGTGAGTCGAAGTACGATGGACGATGTACGCAGTACGAAGAGGGAACAAACGCACTTTAAGCGGTTTACATTTAAAACTGATTATTGCAATCAGTGCCAATCAATTGTGTTTATACTCGTACGTACTTAATGGTGGCCAAAACAATCAAGCAATCATCAACCGCTCTGATTGCTTCGCCAGCGTCGTCCGCACTCCGTCTGCAGTCCGAGTAAAAGTTTTTCAATTACTTACGAGCATTTGGAAAAGCAATCGAAATTAATTTCATTTTATTGTTTGGAGGCAATCCAAGTTGGCAGTAGCCGGCATTCATTTCATTCTCGACCACAAGCCGAAGACCAACAGCAAACTTAAGATACTTAATAGTTTCGACAACTAACCAAAAGAAGCGAGAAGTCTCCACGACTCAGATATACTTGTACATCGTACCTAACGCTGTTGGGCAATCGCTCAACTTGTCAGGCAGAACTAGGAAAATAAGTAAGCACAACAACAAATGAAGGCCACGGATAAAGTCAAAGCGCCACAAAACTCAATTAACAAAATACCCTCGGGTTATGCCGCAACGATGAAGAACTCAATGATGGCAATGACTTTAAGCTGCTCGAGGGTTGAGAGCTACAGAGATATAGAGAGAGTGTTTGGGGCTTCAGTTCAGTGTCATTTCTATGATGGGTTTATGATGATGTTGTTGAGGCGAGGGTGCCACATACTTTAAATTCAAAGCAGATATCGAAAATATTTTAATCAAAATTCTTGTGCCCTTTGCTGCGCGTTGTTGTGGCCAGGCCAAGTCAGGCAGCGAGCGAAAGGAGTTCGTGGCATAGTTGAAACAGAAATAATAATCAAAACACTTAATGAATTGCATAATTCTGAAATTCATTTCCGGTTAAAAGCGAAGCACGAAACCCTAAAGGATGCCGCATAAATTTTATCGCTTGCCATTATGAATATCGATTATGTATTTGGGATTTCGAAAGCACATCGGCACAGCACAGAACAGCACAGAACGGCACGGAACGGCACGGAACGGCAATAAATAGATTAGTCGCAGTTCAAAGGGAAGCGGATATTGATAGTTACAGACAAATGAAATAGTGAATTTCGGATTTTTTCATTTTCGCTGTCTGTGACCTATTTAAACTTGAAAGTGCAGTCTGGGCATCTAATTAGATTCAATCAGCATGCAATACCTTATGAAAATCTGTGGGGAATCCAGGAAATATCTTGAAATTACTATTGGTTTTGATAGTGAGGACTGACTTGCGACTAGCGCAATAAAAGTCAAAGTTGCGGGTACTTCTGGGCAAAATTACCTTCACTATTTTCTGTATTTCACTTTGACGCGTTGGCCACAGAACGTCAATCAGGAAATCTTAGAGAGGCAGCAGCCAGCGGCATTTCTGAACACGCTCTGTGCAATTTTCTTACTTACAGATACTGCAGGAGATGATGGTTGAAATTGACTATGACGCCGACGGCACCGTGTCCTTGGAGGAGTGGCAACGTGGCGGCATGACAACCATTCCGCTCCTCGTCCTGCTAGGTGAGTCCAAAAGCTGCAACTAAACTGCTAACAGCCAACAGGCAGGCAGGCAGGCAACCAGGCAACTGTTAACTGCCAAGTGCCAAGTGGCTATGAAGCTTTGAATGCGTTTACTGCCTCACTGCTTCGATTGCCACTTGCCACTTGCCACTTGCGATTGCCTCCCCTGCTTCTCGCTTCTTCAATATCTGTGTCTGCATTGACTGCCTCAATAATCAAGTCATTTGCAGCAGGTTCCCAGTGAAATACATGTTCGAAAAAACTCTGCATATATCTATTCTGTGGATTTTTCACCTTCGCAACGTATGCAAAGAGTGTCTTACGCAATACTGTCTCTCTCTCTCCCATTAATCGTCCCTTCTCTATCGCACTCAATTACAGGCGTCGACAGCACCACACTGAAGGAGGACGGCATTCACGTGTGGCGCTTGAAGCACTTCAGCAAGCCGGCGTACTGCAATCTCTGTCTAAATATGTTGGTCGGCCTCGGCAAGAAGGGTCTCTGCTGTGTCCGTAAGTATCGGGAGTACATTTAAATATATACATATATATACAGCACACACTGCAGACTACAGACTACCGACTACAGACTACAGACTACAGGCAACTGTTTCGCCAGTGCAGCGGAAATTACATATTTTCAACTTTTAATATCAAAAAGGACATTTTGCAGAGAGAGCACATAAGTCATCAGTCTGTCAGACAGTCGTCCTGCTGTCCTGCTGTCCTGCCTGATGCACATGTGTTTGTCAGTTTTAATGGAAAGCATTTAATATTGATGTCACAAATTGAGATTGTCAATTTCAAACGAAAAAGTATTGCAAAGCTGCCAAAAAAACAAGAAAAAACCATTGATCAAATAGATTTCCAAATGACTGCAACTCCAATAATTCAAAGTCAATTCATTCGCAGACAGCTGACAGCTGATTAAACATACTTTTCCTCCGCAGTTTGCAAATACACGGTGCACGAACGTTGCGTGCAACACGCGCCTGCCTCCTGCATAACCACCTACGTCAAGTCGAAGAAGCCCAAATGCGGCGGCGATCTGTTGCACCATTGGGTTGAGGGCAACTGCTACGGACGCTGCTCGAAGTGCCGCAAACGCATCAAGGCGTACCACGGCATCACAGGACTCACCTGTCGCTGGTGTCACATGATGGTGAGTGGAACCAATTCAATATGAGAATCACTTAAAAATAGTGAATCGAATCTACTTTTCATTTACTTAGAAGTATAGTTTCACTTTTTATTTTATATTAGTTTATGAATATTCCGATTTTGTACAGTGTTTATTCAGTTTTGAATAGAACAGAAGTAATTTCAATGAACAACACAGTATGTATTAAAATTGTAAAAGTGCATTTTTATAGCTTCGATAACCAGTTTTGTGTCAGTGTAGAAGCATCTTGCTCTGGTTGCCAGTAGCAGTTGCAAGTGTGTGGAGTGCCATCAAAGTGTTGCAATGTGTCGTGGCAAGTATTTATACAAATCGGAGAACAGTTGTGCTACATTCCAAGAAGTGCAACGCAATCTGCACAATTCTCGACAATTTTTCAATACGAGGAATTTCAATTATTTCGATCTGAACTGAACAGAGCAAGCGGTGCGTGTCTTGTCTCGTGTTTGCTTTGTCTTTTGCCAAAAACTTGTTAAGCGCCACTGATTTGAGCTACAGCCAAGCAAATACTCGAGTGTGCACTCACAGGAGACACCCACGCACTCACGCGTCACACACTGCTGCAAATGTAGACGCAACTTGCTCACACCCAATGTGAAGCATCCTGGCTTGGTTACGGTTTTGGCTACGACGCAAGTTCCAGCTTCGTTATGGCTGGCAAATTGTCACGTCTCAAAGAAATTATGCTGCTGCATGCCACACGGCCGCAGGCACTCCCAGATTCCATCTCCAACTCTATCCGCCGAAGAGACGTCGCCGTCGCCCCACCGCCTCTCCGCCCCACCGTCTCTCCGTCTCCCTTGTGCCCCCGGCCACCGCAACTTTGTCTAGCGACTTTGACAAGTGCAGCAGCATTCGAGATAATGCCGTATTCGTTATCTCAGCCGCCACAACAACAACACTTTCCAGTGAGGCAACAACAAGAGCCCGAAAAACGAACAGCAGCAAGTGCAACCGAAATAGCGACAGGCATCGAGCAGAGCAAAAACTTCCTCCTTGACTGCTGCAGCTGTAAACATTTCGTAAGCTAAACGTTGCCAGAAGCTGCAGCAGTCAATATTGGCCTTCGCTTTGCTTTGCGAGGGCAGCTCGATTAGTATTGTATTTGCATAATTTTTATAAATTAACTGACTGATTTTGACTCGATAGGTTTGTGCCTTTATTGACCAGCGAATCTATCATCATCAAGACTATTTATTAAAACTACTCTCATTAAAAGCCATTATTACACGAAAACTGCTGGATTAATGTATATTCACCGAAAATATTTAATTATTGCTCAGAGTTATATTCGGATCAGAGCATTACTGCTGCTACAAATTGTAGATATACTTTATAGTATTATTATCGATACTTGCCACTTCGCTTTGCTTTGCTTTGCGAGGGCAGCTCGATGAGCATTGTATTTGTTTAATTTTTATAAATTAACTGATTGGTTTAGGTCTTTAGATTGAATATTGATTAGCAAAAGTTATAATCACATTTATTTAAGATTATTCATTACAACTACTCCCATTAAAAGCCATTATTATATATTATGGATTAATGTTTATGTACCTGAAATATTTATTTATTGCTAAAATATTTATTTATTCAGACCAAATCAATTGCAGTAATGCTACAAAATGTAGTTATACTTTTAAGTATTATTATCGATAGTTCAAACAGTTCAAATTAAAATTCAAAATGATATTTTGAACGGATTAAAGAGCCCTCGCATTGTCATTGTATTTGTATGGAAATTTGCATTTTGTCAACGTTAAATTTGCAACGTGTGGCAGTAAAAACTTCACACGTGCCACAGCATTTTGTTTGCCAGCGATAATCAATGAGCAGGTTAAAATGTTCTTCCTTGGCAAAGAAGATTCGCTGCTTCACTGGAAAGAGAAAAGTAGAGGGGGGCAAAGCCACGAAGAAACAAATGAAAAGCTATCCGTAGTTGAATTTAAATTAAGGATCCGAGTTTAAATCCCATTCTGAGCGCAAATTAACAATTTGGCGGAAGCGCTAACAAACTTTTAATCGGATTCATTAAAGCAAAATGAGTGCTTAAGTAAGCGTGCGGAGTGCTCATCAAATAAATACGTATACGCCTAGGATGCCCCAGCAGCAGCAGCACCAGCAACAACGGCAGAGACCAACGCTCTCTTTCCTTTGCATAAGTGCTGCGGCCAGCCAGTGAAGTGTAAATTGAATTTAAGGTCCCTCGATTTCGTTTATCGTGCTAGATTTTTGGCTATCTTTTTTATGTCTTTTTTAGCTAATTTAATGCGAAAATCATCTCTCGCTTCAGCTGCACAATCGTTGCGCCTCGTCGGTGAAGAAGGAGTGCACACTGGGTGAGTTTGCGGAGCTGATTGTGCCGCCCACTGCGATATGCCCGGCTGTCTTGGATCGCCAGCGTTCGGTTAATCAGGCGCATAAAGTGAGTTGATCCAACTTAACCCAACTTGTGTTAATTCCATTCCAAAAATTGGCAACTAATCGTACTAAACCATTAACTCTCAATGCACACGCATCGGCACCTGCCTAATTGTATATTTGCCGCATCACTGTGTCCACATCATGTCAAAATTGTCCAAAATCCCCAACAAATATCATCTGTTCAAATATGCGAGTAGAAATCACAAATGCATCATCATCACCAGGCGACCCATTTCCAAATAACCCCGCCAGATGAGCTGAGCTGCCCGTTGCTGGTGTTTGTGAATCCCAAGAGTGGTGGACGACAAGGCGATCGGATCTTGCGTAAATTTCAATATATGCTGAACCCCAGGCAGGTCTACGACTTGTCCAAAGGCGGACCCAAGGAAGGTGCGTACCACACGATGATTACAAAGAAAACAACACACACACAATTTAAATGCAAATTGCGTAGCAAGATACTTAAATTCTGATTTCCTGGTTACATGTGTGCGCGGGCTCTCTGACTCTCTCGACAGGACTCACGCTCTTCAAGGACTTGCCCAATTTCAAAGTAATCTGCTGCGGTGGCGACGGCACAGTCGGCTGGGTGCTCGAGGCAATGGGTAAGCCAATGGCAATGCCAAGCACTACCTCGACGCCATTAAATTATAATATCTCTATACATCTCTGTGCACACTCTGCTCTCTCCAGACTCCATCGAGCTGGTCACCCAGCCTGCCATTGGCGTCATTCCGCTGGGAACTGGCAACGACTTGGCACGTTGCCTGCGCTGGGGCGGCGGCTATGAGGGCGAGAATATTCCGAAATTAATGGAAAAGATAAAGCGCGCCTCTACCGTAATGCTGGATCGATGGAGCATCGAGGTAACTAACAATCCGCCCGTTGAAGAACTGCGCCCCAAGGTGAGTTCAACTAGCAAATTTAAGCCGAAATATCGCCTTAAAGAACTGATTACGCAAACTCATTTTGGCCGCGTGGGGAAACTAACCAGCGAGGCACGCCTCTGTTTGTGCTCCATTTGCAGGTGACTTTGCACTCGAACATGCAGAAAGTGATTGAGTTGTCACAGAGCGTTGTGGTCGACAAATCGGTGATTGAACGTTTCGAGGAAATCCAGCGGCAAAGCTTCAGTGGCACAACCGAGAGCATTGCAGCTGGCACATCGATTATGATGGCAACTGCAACGGAATACTCGCAGGATATGACAACGACAACGGCAGGTCAGGAGGGGGCAGAGCTGACAGACCTGACAGAGGTGGCAGTTGAGTCTGCCACGCGGACCACAACCACCAAGAGCATTTCGATGTCCACATTCGAAACGCGACGCATGCAGAAAACATTGACAGCCACGCTGAGCAGCAGCAGCAGCAATAGCAACAGCAACAGCAACACAAGCAGCTCAAGTGGCAGTGCCGCAGGCAGCATCAACACCAACCTGCCACAACTGTGCCAGCAGCAGGAGAAGGGATCACCTTTGGCCAAAGGTGTATTATTCCCACTAACACGAACAGATGTAACTGAAAAGCAATCACTCGAGACGCTGCTCGTGCAGCACAAGCAAAAGCAACAACAGCTGGCAGCGGAAGCAGAAGCTGCAGCAGCAGCAGCAGCAGCTGCAGCTGCCACGGCAACGATGTCGGATGAGGAGGAGCAAGCTGAGAATAATCAGAGCGATAATAATAGTCAGTGCAATAAGCCGTACAACATCGTTAAACAACAAATTATATTGTCTTTGGATCTGTCCGACAAGTGCGAAACTTATGGCAACAACAACAACACTGAGCAGCAACTTGGCCAAGGCCAAGACGCCAGCACACCGCAGACACCCAACACGCCCCTAACACCGCCAACTCCATCATCAGCAGCAGCAGCAGCAGCAACAGGAAAAGCTGCCACAGCAACAACTCCCACAACAGCAGCAGCAACCACTGGCAGCAGCAGCAACATTCCACAGAAGCCCATCAAAGTGCAGTCGGACAAGGACTGCACGGTGCCCTATAACATTATCAACAATTATTTCTCCGTTGGCGTGGTGAGTACAATTTCCTGTTTTGCTTTCGTTCTTCTGGATTCCTCTGCTTTGTGTAAATCAGTGAGCACATTTGTGCTGCAACTACAATAGTAATAACAATGGCAATGGAGGAGTCTGTTTGTTGCATATTTTCCCTGATTATCTTCCTTTTGCTTACTTGTGAGAGCGTTCTCAATGTCCAACTCTTTTAGCGAAATATCAAACAGTTTCATTTCATACCTCGAATGCGCGAATAAATCCAATTCAAAGTTCTCGTTCGTCTAAAGCAAACACGTCTCAATTATGCAAATACGGATGCCATAAAATGCACTTAAATCGCTCAAGAATTAAGCATAAACGGATTGCGCAGCCATTTTGAGCCTCGTAAAATAATATTAAGAGAAATATCTCTGGGTTTACTTTCGCTCTGTCTCTTCGTCGGTTTACCCAAGTTGAGTCAACACACGATTCCCGTTTTCAATAATTCATATAAATGTACATTTACTCAATCATTTATTCAAATGTTGCCGCATCCTCCAACCCTAACCCCCTCCCACTCACTCCCCTTCCTCCCCCTGCCGCGCACTCGATTTTCATATGCAAAGTTCAGCAAACTTTCGACCCGCAATCAAATGAAAATGTTGGATAGCGAAGAGCTTTCTAATTCGCATTTTCATTGAATTCAATTCGAGAGGATTGATGGCCAGGGAGAAATAAAACGCCAAAAAAATTTGGAATATACCCTGTACCCAGTATAACTGCATCGACCATTAGCCGCACATCTAGCCCGTCTATCAGTTTGATGTAGGATATTAAGAGCCATGAAACACAATCGCGCAACATTTGCATATTCGCGTCGCTTCAACTGCCGTACCAGCTAAAAGGCCAGCGATTAGACGAGCTGCAAAAAGTGCTGCACTTCCCCATTCAACGTGGCCAATTGAGGACGTGGCCAAAAGCGAATGCCAGCCACACACACAATGCACAATGCCTGACGCGCCAAACACACAAAGAACTGCGTCGAGCCATCTGAGGCTCATTTGAATCATTGATGCATCGCTGCATTTTGGGTTAACAGCATCAGGCAGCAATCAACAACAGCGGATGCACTCGCAGGACCTGGGTAGGCAACCCAGCAATTAGCATGTTCACCATTTGCCCACGCTTTGTTTTGGGATGCAAATGAAGTGTGGCAGCTTTGGCTGTTGTTCAACACTGTTTGCGAAAGTTCACCACGCACGCAAGATCGCAGGTTCACTTAGTAGTTCGATAGTAGTTCATTCGAGTTGCCACCTTGTTGTAATCTGCTGATGGGGCATCAAAGAGCAGCATAATTGCACTAATTCGATTTGGACAAAACTGCGAGCTACGCATATTTAAATTAATGCGACGCAGGCGGGACCAGCTTGTCTAATTACAATTTGGGCCAAGTGCGGAATTGGTAAGTGCTCCAGAAAAACAGTCGAAAGAAAACAAAACACATTGCGCCCCAGGGACAAATTGACAAAGTGTGCCCCAAAACAGGACCTCACACACACACACACAAGCACACATGCTCCAGCACACTCGTAAATAGATGCAGGCAAAGCAATAAATTGAAATGGGAAAGAAGTGAGAACGAGTAGTAAAAGGGCGGGGAGAGGGCTAAAATGGGGTATCAGTTGGCGAAAGGATGTAAAACTGAAATCTTACAAAGTTTTATCACAGGCTAAAGGCTTTTGAATAATTTAGCATGAAACGAAGCCAAAAACCTGAGCTGAACATGAGATGAGGATGAAGATAAGGCGGCAAGATATGAAAGGCCTGAGAACTGAAAGTGGAAATCAAAGATACTTTCTTGCTACGTGCGACTAAGTAGCTGGCCAAAAAGATTTAATGCGGCCATAAACAAAGGTTAAGTGAGAAATTTACTGGCCAAGCCCAACCGCAAGATGAGGCAACCAGCAACCACAAAACCGCAGAAGAAAAAAATACGCAAACGGAAGAGGAAAACGAAAAAGAAACGTAGTGGAACTGAAAAGAATGGCAACTACTAAAACGGATATGTTGTACAAATCAGCAAGGCGCTTCTTAAGTCCTGCGTCCTCTGTCTGGTGTCCTGTGCCCTGTCGTCTAATCAAAATGGAAACACGCCCCCGCAGTGGGTTCGCCTCCCAATCCAGATTCCCACTGATAGTTGTGTCCTTAGTGTTTTCTGATTTTATTTGCGCGCTCTCTGTTTGTCTCTCTCTCTCTCCCTCTATCGCTCTTCCTATGCCTCTGTTGTATGCGTGTGTGTATTTAGTAATGCTGCACCATTTGTCAAGTGCGGCTAAAGCTGAAATCCTTTTTGTGCAAACATTTTGCACTCTTACTTACCAGCTCCTGCGCCTGTTTTCTGTTTTTCCTCCCTTCTGTCGCGTCTGGAAACGTAACTGAATATCAGCCTAATACGCAATGAGCCCACACAATTGCAAGCCTTACGATTAAGATCCACAAAACCCGTTTCAAAATAAAACAAGTAAGATAGCTACAGTCGAGTGTGCTCGACTATAGAATACCCGCTACTAATAAGGGGTTTCCTAACAAAATAATAAAAATTTACCCTTATATACCAAATATCAAGTTTCATGATATTTTATTGTGTGCCAGAAAACACAGCTACAGCTGAGCGTGGCTAAATTCTGAAACAATCTTGATCTGCTCGCAAACATATTAAGTTTTTTTTCCAAATTTCGTAGCTCTAGTTCCTATTGTCTCTGAGAACTAGGTGTCCATACGGACGGGCAGATAAATGGACAGACGGACAACGCAATATCGTCTCGGCTGTTGATGCTGATTAGAATGAATGTATATATTTTATGGGATCGGAGATGCCTACGTCTGTCTGTTACATGCATTTTCTTTTTTCACTAAGTTGTAATACCCTTCTATCCTATGCGTAGCGGGTATGAATACACACAACGCACAACAACATCAACTACGACAATACCAACAAAATGTCATAAAATGCGTATGTTCCTAGCAAAATGATGTGTGTGTAAGTGTATGCGTGTGTGCGTGAGTGGGTGTCTCCGAGTAGGGGTGTTAGTTTATTTATGACCCGATGTGCGTCTGTTTAAACTGTAGGCGTCTACAGCAAACTGTCGACAATGTTGTTGCTACATTTGCACACCCTGTAAAGTAGTCATCAACGGGGAATGTCTCAGCAGCAGTCTAAAAGTCCTGTGTGAGAGTTAAAATAACACTTTATTAAATTCATTTAAAAAAAAACAGTATTAAAACCATAATCAATCTTGAAATATATTTGCTAAAACATTATTTTATTGTATTATAAAATAGTACACATGCTTTTGCTGAAAATTAAATATAATAATTTAGCAAATTCATAGTTTTTGATAAAATAAGCAAATAATTCAAATAAAGTAAATGCCCCGATTAAATTATTGTAATTATTAATATTTCAACTCAAATATGAGTCTGGAGATAACTCAGCGAATCTCACTGTATAATCATAAAAATATATTGGGTTTCCTAAGCTACACTCGTACCCTTTAATATCGTTTAACAAATTGAATGACTTGCAGGGTATCTTCATGTGGTTGATGGCAGGGAATTAAAGCGCGCTTCAATATTATGGTTGTTGTGCGTATTGTTGCTGCTGGGATTTCACTTGTCGGCTTCATTTCACGCAGCCTCCTGGCTGTCCCCAGCACGAAATCCATTTAGCACTCATGTACATCATGCGAATGTCTCGAGAAGAGTCCCGAATAACACACAGCCAACTTGTCATATGTGTGTATAAGTGTGAGTGTGTGTGTGTCTGTGTGTGTGTGTCAAGTGGCTGCCAATGCGCAGCAGTCACAACTTTGGTCCTTAAGTTAAAGATTCGGCTGCTGCTCGACTGATGTTAGGGGAGCAGAGTGGGAGAGGAGGTCGTGTAATACGGCATGAAAAGTATTTCATGCTGACGCTTTGGTTTAACGTCAATTGTTGACGTTAAGCGCGAACTTGTGCGTTGTTGATGACACTGCCAGAAAAAGAGCGTGAGTCGCAGCAGCGCAGAGGCATGGTGGTGAGGAGGTGAGGAGTCAACGGGTAGCAAACTGAGGCTGAAGCGCGCACATGTGTAATTGTGTGCGTTGCGCTTTCCTTTGCTTTCCTTTGTATCGTCCTGCCGAAATGTCAGTGACACAAACAGCGACAGCCGTGGGTCTTACGGATTGTTAAAGTATTGCACGAAACATTTTTATGGCATTCAATGCGATGCGTTGCGATGTGCGTTTTATGCGATCCCGATAAGGCTTTACCAGCCCGTTCATTTTGTGCCGGCTTTATGGCTGAAAAGCGAAAGCCGAAAGCTGAAAGGTAACACTCGTTGGCCATCCTTGATGGCGTACATGCTAATAAGCCGCTTGTCGTCAAGTTAGTGCGGGCCATGTGGCATAAGCATCAACTTTACACGAATGACACTTTAGGATGCCAGGCTAATTAAAAAGTTTTGTCAACCTTTCGCCTGCCCCTCCCTCCCCACTCCGAACCTGCCTGTCTCGCTTGACAATTAAATTTGCGCTCCAGCGGTAATTAATCTTATTTATGATGTAAAAGCTTCAACCACAAGTTTGTCTCCAAACCAAACTCACACTGCAGCCCATCAGCCGGCTCCTTCTGCTCCTCCCACATCACCATCGTGTCGCCTTTTCGGTGTGCTGACATGCATAATAAATGCGCCTACAAATGTGCAACGTGTCGTATGTGTAATCCAAACTGGATCCTCGGCATACTTAACCCCAAGCAAGCACCACAACCAACCCTCCAGCCACATTTAACTAGCAGGCAATCTCAGGTATTCAGCGCGAGCCCAAAATGCAAATATAATATGCTGCCTCATGCCTCATGCCTCATGCAACCCCGCACCACCTGTAGGGATGGCCAAGTACGCTTTTTGCACTGCAGCTACGATATTTTCAGACATCAGCTTGATTTTGTAGTCTGAAATGCAATTTGCTTAAATTAAAGCTGCGTTTCCCAAATATTACTTTCACAACTATTATCCTCAAAATTCATCTAGCGTTCTTGGGTATAGATTTAATATCCATTATCAAATCTATTTTTGTTTATATTTCAGATATAAGTTCTTAACTTATAATGATATGTATCTTTTAAACATTCTTACAGCACTCGTAATTAATTCAATTTTATCTCCTTTCTTGATTGAATTTAATTGTAGCAGCAAGAGTAGAAGTGCAATTAGGTTTCGGCAATCTAAGTTCTGAGAATAAATGTTTCAATTTACGAATTGATGAATGCAGCGTGTTATATCTAGTCGCCATTAGTTGCAGCTGCTTTCAATTGAAACTTTGCAGTTTCTGTTGCAGCTACGTGACCGAACATAATGCATATCTTGTTTATCCATGAGTCCTTACAACTATTGATTGATTATTATGATTATTGTTATTATTATCGCCGCAGGATGCTGCGATTTGTGTAAAGTTCCATTTGGAACGCGAGAAGAACCCCCATAAATTCAACAGCCGCATGAAGAACAAACTGTGGTACTTTGAGTATGCAACATCCGAAACGTTTGCCGCATCGTGTAAAAATCTGCATGAGAATATTGAGATTGTGGTGAGTGGGCAACTGGTCCAATTGATGAGTTGCCAAACAGCAGGTAAACAAAAACATCCTTCAATTACTTTCTCTCTTTTGGTTGCCACGCAGTGCGATGGCGTTGCCTTGGACTTGGCCAATGGGCCGCATCTCCAAGGCGTGGCACTGCTTAACATACCCTACACACATGGCGGCTCCAATCTGTGGGGCGAGCACTTGTCCCAAAAGCGGATACGCAAGAGTGCCGGACCGTTTGGCAAGAGCAAAAAACTCAAGTCCAGCGACAAGGAATTCTCGGCCACCAGCTTCAACTCTGTAGATCTATCAGTGGCCATTCAGGGTAAGATGTGCCTGGAAAGGTATTGAAAAGCAGTAGAGTGATATACAAACAATTTACAGACTTTGGCGATCGTCTAATCGAGGTGATTGGCCTGGAAAACTGTCTGCACATGGGACAAGTGCGCACAGGATTGCGTGCATCCGGCAGACGCTTGGCTCAGTGCAGCGAGGTGATCATTAAAACCAAGAAGACATTTCCCATGCAAATCGATGGCGAGCCCTGGATGCAAATGCCCTGCACAGTAAGTGTTCCATACAAACCTGACCCAATCTAATCTTGATTTGTATGCTGATCCTACTTTGATTTCAATTTGGTTTGCAGATCAAGGTAACGCACAAGAATCAAGTTCCTATGCTGATGGCACCACGCTCAGAGAAAGGTCGCGGATTCTTCAATATGCTGTGCAGCTGATTCAGGCGCAGCGCATCGAGCGACTTCATCGGCCACAGGCGACAGGCCGCTGAGTCCGCCGATGAGCTGGATGAAGAATTCCGCATGGTTACCAGAAGCACCACCGTCCACAATCTACCTTAGCAACCCTAAGCACATTGCACAGTGATTTATTTATCCAACTCCCCCTCCCACATCACGTCACGTCATCCTCTAGAAATATTTACGTATGTTATTTACAACTATTAATGATTAGTGTGTGAGTTGCAGAGCTTTACAATGTTAAGTTAAAAACAAAAACTGATTTAAATAACGCTTTAAGTGTGGCCAATTACGGTGCGATTACGAGTGCTTCAATTACCGAGTGCAATTTGTACTCCGCGTAGAACTGCAACGAGTACTTCGAGTACGACTTTAACAGGTACTTCGAGTATTATGAGCAGGTCTACACCGAGTATAATTTCAACGACTGCATCGAGTGTGACTTGAGCGAGTACACAAGTAATCCGGGTATGAGTGCAATGCTGCATCGAGCATCCAGTCGCTAGCATTCCACGGATATGGTCAATAGGATAAGTGAATAGTTGGATTGAATTGAAATCTCAGAGTTATGTGCGCATCAGTGTTAACCAAGTGAAAGCTTTAGATGTACTGTAGTACACACATATTTGTTATATACATATGTATTTTAGATTCCGTAAGTCCACAAACACACACACCCACATACACGAACACGCTTATACATATACATAAACATACACTTAACAAAAACTTGTCCAATAATGCAACTAAAATGAGACCAAACATTGTAGTGCGATTTTTAAAAATAGTGCACAATTTGTACACACAGATAAATAAATATACAACTATATATACATACATTGAAAGAAGAGAAGAAAAAACATACATATTTACAATTAAATCCGTCGTAATTAGTGCGTGCCGAGTGCAAAGTGCTGTGTAATATCGAATAGAACTTCTTTCATTTTTTCCCGAAAATTCATTTAAATTTGATTAAAGTTCCTACTTAATGAAACGACATATCATTGGCTTCATTTCATTTCGGCTTAAATTGGAACACACAAAACAAAACAGAAATTTGAAATGTATACAAAACAAAGACTTGAGTTCTAAATTCCTTTTTTGAATGCGCAGCACAGCACTAAGTACATTACATGTAATTAACTATATATATATATATGTTATTTACTTATTATATGTATATTGTATATAAAAAAATGTAATTTGATATACACAATATCAATGAAATGGTGCAGCTTTAAATGAATTTTGATAAAATGAATACATATAATGAATCACAAAAAAGAGCAAACTACGAGTTTATAATAAGACATGTATATTTGATATAGTCATATATGTATATGTATAATATGTATGAAATTGCCACTACAGATATTCGAAACTAACAAAGAACAGAAACTAATAGTACACAAAACTCGCGATTTGAATCGAAACAAGTTCTTGAACGATCTTAGATCCGTAAATGGATTGCAAATAGTCAACAAATCTATGAAAGTTTTGAATTAATTAATCGTAGAGATGCATTAATCATTTTTAGAATTACATACAAATATTTAATCTAGAATAGATTTAGTTTAACTGATATTATCGAAGCATTCCTTGCAAACGTTCACATATAAGTATCCTCGAATTAGATACATCTATGGAAAGTAAATGCATATACTCGTAATGTAATAGTTATTCAAAAAAATTTTCTTTCCGCAAAACACTCATTTTGTATTATTATAGATTAATGGTTTTTTTCAAATTGATTTTGTAATATTTGTACAGAATAATGCATTTCCGAACTTTCTGTTTGCTATATTGCGTGTAAATTAACTATCCTAGATCTTATTTAAAAATAAACTTTCCCATTCACATACAATAATATTGTAATATGTATAATGTATGTGTAAGGAGTGTAATACATAAACACATATATAGATACTATATACATATTTAGTTCGATTACCCAAGCAAAGCAAAAAAACACAGGGGATGTATACATAAATTAATATAATTTACGCAAAGAACATTTTTCAATGCAACTCCTCACGCCAACAAGAGGGACATCCTTTCTAAATGAAAGTGTTATCCTTATTGTGACTTGGCGTCAGGATGCAAATGCCACACAGTAGCCAGTTAACATTAATTATAAATGAGATGAACTTAACTCTTAGGAACAAAATACGCAAAAGTAAAACTACAAAACTTGACAAGTGAAAGTTAATAAGGAACTAAAAAGCATATGTATTGTAATTAGTTGTTATAAGCGAATTAAACTGCAGACTAAAGTGTATTTATTTACAAGCATTGAACAAAACAGCAAAAGGCAAAACAAAGCTAAAGCTTCAACAACTTCAATTTAGTGAGTAGAAACCGCATAGAATTATTTAAATTTAAATCATGATTAGCATAACGAAATTAAATAATCAACTAACTAAAGCAACGCATACTTTACGAATGTATATAACGAGCAGTATCCTTAACCTCATTCAGTATACATTCTGAGTGCTTAAAAATATAAATTAATGGAACTATCATTGTTATATTGCTAAATACTTATTTTTATCGAAGGAAGTTCATATATGTGCCATTAAATGTAGCTTAAAGTGCTAATAAATATATAAATAAATATATCTAAATTAAGTATATACTCCTGTTCAGTTAGAAACTTGCCTCCGCTTATTAATGGTGAATTAAATATTACACATACGCAGTGTAGTACTACACTTGCAATCAAAATTTGTGCCAAGGTAACTTTGCAACTGTATGTAGTTTAGCAAATGCGTATGTGTTGTACATGTATAGGTAGATCCATATTATATAGACAGTTAAGAATCTTAATGTATATGTATGAATATATGTAAACCACGCCTGTAATCAGTGTTTAAAACAACCAATAATAAAAAGTATTTATCAAATATATGTTTACACAATTATTATAAATTAATGCGTTTGCAAACCGTATGCGTTTGCTAAGCTTAACTGCACATACGGTCCATATAAGCTTATAAATGTAATTAATAGATTTGCACTGGGTTTGCCAAATTGCGCCAATATCGCTGTAGTACGGCAGGGATGAAATGCCATGAATGGGCGAAACAACACCGGATGTTCCATTTGTGTTAGCATTTGATAGAGTTCATCACGTGATGTCTCAGGCATAAATGTTTTCCACGTCGCCTCCAAGTCCAAGAGACTGCCATCTGTGGAAAATACATATGTATGCATATATTTATTTCCTGAAGTGACTTCTAATATAGTTACCTGATCTATGTGCTTGAAAGTAGAGCATTGGTACCTGATAGGATATGCTATAGACTATATGGTACTCCACACAAATAAGGTCCTCGCTGACTTTGCACTTTATCTTTTGTGTATACTTGAGATAGCTATTGGGCTCCTGGTCGTTCTATGAATAGCTTTATAGATTAGTCAAACTCATAAGTATTACATAAATCTTACTTACTTTTTTACATAATATCCAGCTATGATCTAATTGATTGGATATTTCCACCAGCTCCTCGGCTTGGCTAAGAAACTGCTGCCAAGTTAACGTGGTCATCATATATTAGAAATTCTGCAAATAAACAAAAATTGTTGCTAGTCTTAAAAATTGCACAGTTGTCTAGATTGATACTTAAAAAGTTAACCGCAAATAAAGAAAAACACATCAGCTTTTTGTTTGCCTCGTATTTTTAATATTTAACCGACATATTGAAATTGTTTTAAATGTTAAAGCTCCTCAACTTGTTTACTTAAAATAACACGTAATTAACTCTACTACAAGCAGTTCGGGGAACAGAATGCAGACTCTAAAACTGATTTTAAATGCCCTTATTTTAGGCACTAAGCTAAGCATTATGAGGCTCGCCATCCAGTGCCGTCACCTGGATATTTTCATTGCGCCTCACTTGCACGACAGTTACACTGACAGCCTTGTCATCAAACTTGCACGTCACTGTGACCTCGCTCAGCTGAAATGTGAAGATTTGTGAGCCATATTTTGTGCGCAGATAAACAGAACGCGGATCAGCCTCCAAAATGTCAATAATGCATTGCTTATGCACTTGCAGTTCCAGCAGCTGTGCCTCAGCGTGCTCATTGAAATGCACACTGAGGCGATGACTGGCCACCACCCAATTGGGAACACGCACAGTGGTGGGTAGCGGTGGTAGTGCTAGCGAAGTTGCTTGCGCCACATTACCACTTAAGCCATCTCCGTTCAAATTGCTAGCCGAATAACCAGCGGCACCATACAATTCGAGATCAGACTCCTCGCCATCGGGTTCCTGGCGCGAATCATAAAAGTCAGCGCTGTTATCGTTGGGAAGCATGGAAGTGCGAGCTAATTGTACGTAGAAGTCATTATTATTGTGTCCAAATACACCTGTAATGTTTAACAACTTGCCTAAGTCGACGCTTAGAGCTGGTGCATCGTAGTAGGGTATATAAGGCTTGATATCCAACACCGGCGTCCCGTCTACCATATCCGTGCCATAGAAACTAATAGTGGAGCCTTCGATTTTCTCGATTTCTACCAAAGACAAGCCAATCGGGCAGGGACGATGGGGTGAGCGTGTCGAGAAAACGCCCACGCGCTCCCCTCCTAAGCGTGGAGGAGCAACCTTAGCCTTGGGATGCGTGTTGTTGCGATGGAAATGATAGATCAGCCACATGTGAGAGAAGTCTGTCAAGCCTTCCAGCGAATGCTCCGGATTTGTGAACACGCTGTCGCTCAGTTGGACAGTGCTTCGTAGGCGACCGCCAACGCTCGATTGACGCGGCACAGCTCGCTTCTCTGGAAAGGCAGTGCGTATGATGCCAATGGGCTTGAAATGGGCCACATCATCGCAGCCGTTAGCAATCTTCTCATTGGTGCTAGTCTATAATTTGTGAGAAGTTAATAGAGTTTTTAATTATTTGTACTTACCTGCAAACGCACCTGCAGCAGCATTGTGTCCAGTTTGTCCTTGGTCTTGACATTTCTGCTGGCGCAACCTTCGCAGCGAAAGTCCTGCAGCAGCCGGTTTATTGTCTCAATGTCCTTGCGCTGCACATGCTGTAAGTTGCGCACTTGCTGTCTGCACATGAAATCGAATTCAAGGTACATAAATAACATTGAACTTGAACGCCTCAACAAAACATCAAGGATATTTTTGTATTATACCTCAAGTTGTTAATCTCGTTCCGCGCAATTGTTAATTGATTTTTCAAGTCATCCTCATGCATTTTCGTAATGCAGAACTGCCAAAAACCGCTTACACACTTAGGTTAACACTTTAACATACGCTTAAATATTATTTATTTTGTTTCGGACTCCCTCAAATCGTATATTTACCTTTTCCTTTCTATTGTGTCATTCACACTAATGGAAATGCAATTGAATATCCATCATTTGCCATTCACATGAATCTTATACGATAACAACACTGTGAGACCAACAATCCCGTAATAAATGGTTTTTGGTATAAAAAAAACTTTAAAGTTCCATAAGTAGTTTTTGGTATAAATCGGGATTGAAACTACTATCACTACTGCTACTCCTCTTTAAGAAGTTGTATTTGCGAATTGTGGTATATATGCATAACAAGAATAAATGATTCAATGTTAAGTACATTTTTCTTATGGGATTTTACATGGGGGGAATGTTTAAAATCGATGTTTATTAAATTATAAAATAATCGATATATCGATAGTGCCATCGTTGTTTATCCATCTCTATGGAATGACTTTATAAAATTTTGTCTTCTCAGCAAAGCCGAGTGAATGCAACTTGTGTTGTTAATTATATTTCAAAAATGTAAGTATACCACTCAAAGTTATCAACTACGAATATTCTGTATGAGCCTGTTGACTTACAGCAGCCTTCAAATCATAAAACAATAACATGTCGCGAGGAAGTTCTGCCGGTTTCGATAGACACATTACAATCTTCTCTCCTGAGGGACGCCTCTATCAAGTGGGTAAGTTTCAACTGAAAAGTCGGATCTTACAGCAATAAATAATTGACATGGACTTTTCTGCGATGTTAGAGTATGCATTCAAGGCCATTTCGCAGGAGAACATCACTTCGGTGGCATTAAAAAGCGGTGATTGTGCCGTCGTTGCCACACAGAAGAAGGTGACGGAGAAAAACATTGTGCCTGAGTCTGTTACCCATTTGTTTGGCATTACAAAGGACATTGGTTGCGTGATGACTGGCCGCATTGGTGAGCTTTGAATGGGAATTGTAAATGAAAACTTATTACTTTAAACCCCCTGCAGCTGACTCCCGCTCACAGGTGCAGAAGGCACGCTACGAAGCAGCCAACTTCCGCTACAAATACGGCTATGAAATGCCGGTTGATGTACTCTGTCGTCGTATTGCCGACATCAACCAGGTTTACACACAGAATGCTGAGATGCGTCCGTTAGGCTGCAGCATGGTGTTAATCTCGTACGACGATGAAATCGGACCCAGTGTCTACAAAACCGATCCGGCTGGTTATTATTGCGGATTCCGGGCATGCTCTGTGGGTGCTAAAATGATTGAAGCAAACAGTTATCTGGAAAAGAAGTACAAGAACAACTTGTCCGAGGAGAAGGCAATCCAATTAGCCATCACCTGTTTGTCCAGCGTTTTGGCTGTCGACTTTAAACCCAATGGTATTGAAATTGGCGTGGTGAGCAAGACGAATCGTCAGTTCCGTATTCTCGACGAGAAGGAGATTGAGGATCATCTTACAAAGATTGCTGAAAAGGATTGAAACGCCTAGCGTGCGATCTATAGACGTTAACTCTACTGCTATTTTATACCATGCGAAAATATACAAAATAAATGCTTCTGGTTCATAATAAATCAACAAAGTGTAAACCTTACAACGGGGACTGTTTAAAAATCTAAAATAAAATGAATTTTCAAGCTAACTATAAGTATTTTTTTAACAAAGTTATTACTTATACTTATTTAAATGTTGCTGGTAATTGAACAGAAGTGCGAATCTAAGCGAAAGATTTGATTATTTTACAGGATGCCTTAAGTTGATCTCTATACCAGAACATAAAGAAATTCAAAAACAGAAAAACAAACTACCTTTACAGCAATAGGGAAAGCAGGTTTACAGGGTTCTGAATAGTACCAAAATAAAACAAACTCGACAAATATTAAATAAACAAAATTTATAATTACAACACAAGAAGAGTGCATTAATTTTTATCTTTTTTGTAGACTTTTCCGCCGTAGTGCATGACAAATGCATTAACATCGAATTTCCGCTTACAGCCCTGATAGTTCATGTAGCGTATCTTGCCGAAAATGGCCCGCTCCTTCCAGCCCCGATCATGCACACCACCGATTGACCACATGCAGCCCACATAGCCGTTGGGATCACGGCCATCCAGACTGTACTTGTCATTCAAGAGTATGCTGTACTCTAGCGCTTGCTCTGGAGTTGCTGTCCATTCGAGTATCTTCTTGGCCCAATACATTCTCAGAAAGCCATGCATTTTGCCCTCTCTGACCAGTTGCAGTTGCGCAGAGTTCCAAAGGTCGTCATAGGTGCGCGATTGCTCTAGTTCGTCAAGAGTGTAGCACGGACTGCGCGCATCCTTGCGATGAACGTCGAGGCTCCGATAGGCCCAATCGTACAATCCTTTCAAGCTGTCGTAGTGCTCGTTGTAATAGCAAAAGTTGTCGGCCAACTCGCGACGAACGATGGTCTCCTCACAAAAAGCATTCGCAGATGCTTTGTGCTTGCCAGCATATCGCTTCACCTCCAAGATGCAACGCTGCGCCGAGATTTGCCCGAAATGTAGCCATGGCGACAGACCGGACAATGCATTAGCCATGGGATCATTGCGCTTCTCATCAAAATAACGCAAGCGTTGCGTACAGAATTCGTAGAGCTGACGGCAAGCAGCCTTATAACCCGGTTTGGCCCACTCCACCTCATCCACGGTCATGTCGCAGGTCAGTAGTTGCCGTGCAGCCGCCCAATCCACAGCTTTGACCTCTGACGCTTTGCCGTGTGGATGCTTAATAAGGGGAGGAAATTCGGTAAGGAATTCACCCAACTTGGAGTTGATTTTGTTGCGTATGGTGCGAGCAGCGTACTCCTGCTTCTCGGATGCCACCCAAAGCGGTACAATGTTGTGTGCATCCACTTGGGTAAAGGGCACATTTTTAGGTAGCGCCTTTGCGACATCCGTCACCCATTGACGGGGCAACCTTAAGGGAGCAAAGTCACACACGACGGCACCCATATCCTGGGCAACGACAAACTGCGGCAAGCGTTCCACAGCTGGGCCCAGCAGCAGGTGAAAAGCGACGTTTAACTGGCGACACTCTTGCTCCACTTCCTGCAATCCTCCCAGCATAAATTTGTAGTGCCTCAAAGTGGCATTAAGGAACTTTGGTACCAAACAGAATACCACAGTCAGTGGTAGCTCCAATTTTAGTGCCAAACGCTGTGCAAATAGAAAGGCCCAATTGTCTTGGACGCGACCATCGCGTGACATCCAATAAACAACGCCGCCCTGGCAAGATTCCTTGACATCATTTACTACGCTCAGCATTCGAATGCGTTTCTTTCGGAAAGCAAATTCGTGTACATCGGCTGCGACTGCTAATCGTTGATCTTGGATGTGCCTGATAAACTGATCCACATTTTTGTAGCTGGGAATTGCAATCGATTCTGGTGAGGATGCTTTTTTTAACTCTGTCTCCTCGCCACTGCTGCTACTTTCTTCTTTCTTGGGCTTCTTGGCAGCCCCGGCAGTGTTTGTCCTCGTTCGCTTCATGCGTAGGCTGAATACATGAAAACTTGTAAATAAGAATACAATCGATTTCAAAACAAATTAATTACGTTCTAAATAACAAACGAGTCCCGCCAAAAATCATTCCCTAAGGGTAGTGCACTAGAGATGAGGAATAATCGATGGATAAGCTATCGATACATCGTTCTTTTTAAAATATGTGTAAACATCGAGTTGTGATAGCCAGCAATGAATCTTTCTATAGCCAATAATAAACCAAAACTTTTCTTTTATATGAATTCGGACTTTTTGTTTCCTGCAAAGATAGCTTGTTCCTCTACAAGGAAAATTTTTAATTTACGATTAATGTTGAAAGACTAAAACAAAATACCCTTCCCTTGAAATATCTTTAAATTTCCCGACGTCAAGCGACCAAAATCAATTACGAAGTCTTACCGTATTAGTAATCCTGGTCCGCCGGATGAAAATATTTTTTGGGAAGTTTTTTCAGAAAAAAAACATTAAGGGAGATTCACTTCCTGATCCGGACAGCCCCCAGGATGGCATCACTCAAAAATCAATTGGCAAATTTTTGAGCGTCAGCGTTATAGCAGATAGCTTTTAGTCAAGCTGCTCATAGTAGCAGACATTTGTCACATATTACTTTTTGTGCAGCTTTGCTTTACGATAAGACACCAGTATTGTAAAATCATTTAAAAGAAAACCGTTAAATTTGAAAATGAATCACCTATTAGTAGTTTGTGCGCAGGCTCGTTTCCTATATTTACACTTATATTTTGCTGTTTCGTTTGTATCCAGCAAAGGAGATTTCAAAGTCAAATGTGTCCTTCTGTGAGCTGTATGCCGTGCGGCAACGGTGCCATATAACAGTGAAAAAGGATTTGCAAGCAAAACAAGAAGCGCAAATAGTTATCGCATTTTTTTAACGCTCCGAAAAGCGCGTGGATAGTTAACATTTAATAAGTGGAAGGCCACATTGACTATTTTGATAAATAAAACAAATATTCATACGTTTGAGAAAACTAATACCAACGACTTGGGTCGATTTGTAACTTACATTTTTATCAGGTAAGAGTTACAAAAAATTACATGATATTACGCAATTCCCTTTAAAACATATGGCCAAATCGACATTTCTATGCGGGAAGTTCTTTCATATCATGATACATAATGATATCAGGATTTGGCATAAATTTGGTTATTGAGTTTCCTTTCTATTGTCACGTAGCGCTTCCGTGACATTCTCACTGCGTAATTCAAAAGTCGCATGCCAAAATTGGGCGTCTGCGTATACGCACACACAAATACATATGTACATATGTATGTACATATATAGAAGCATATATCTTTACAAAGGTAAATACATACATACATACATAAATTTACACACCCAAGTCAGCATAGTTTCTGGACACGCAATATTATGTGCAAACATATTGGGACTCTAATTAAGAGGACTACCCACAAAACCTTAACTTTTGCATAAACAACTATTTATTCCAATGACCATATTGATTGAGTGCATAACAAATAAATAAGCCACTCGTGCCATTCTATCAGCCCCTGGAGATTCCACTCGACATCCAAAGTGCTCCACAGTCCAATCTTCAAATTGAAAACAAAAGAAAACCACACGCAATTAATACATGTTTAGTGTGTGTGCTTGTGTGAGTGTAGTTATATGAGGATTGTAAATTAATTTAATATCAAAAATCATAATCACAACCCGCAAAGCGCTGACGATGGCCTTTTGTGCCCGATCGTTCAGAATAACACAAAGGGCCTATAAATAGCATCAAGATGTGTAGAGTTCATTCCGGTTAAATGCAAGCAAAACGATTATAATAAAATGTAATGTCCCATTACATTATTTAGACGACTTGTAAATAAGTTACAGGCCGCGGTAATCGAGCGATGCGTTAAAAACAACTGGACTACATTTTTAAGGCGCGACAAATGCAAATCATCGTTTGATTGATTATAAAATATAATTGAGTGGTAGAATTCCACAGAACGTCACAACTGAGGAGCAAATGATTTTAATTGAAAAGTTGATCAACTCAATAACAAGAATAAATAATTTTTTAACTTTGGACAACCGAAACATATGCTGATCTCACGAGTTGAAGACTAAAAATTGATCCTCTTGTTTTGCAATTCGCATTGTTTCTTTTATTGAACACGAAAACACAAATTGAGCTTAATTAATACACATATGTACATATGTATGTTTGTACATATGCATATGGCTTGTGAGCCAGTGTGTGTTTTTTCGATAAATTCCAATTGCCAAACTTTATGTCATAAAGTTTATGGCACTTTCCCTTCCACACTCTGTAAACAAACCTTGAGTAAAATGGGTTTGTCGAATTGATGTAATAACTAAAAGCGTATATCTGTTTACCATGAGTGTGCCTAAAATGCCTTCAAACATTGCCAATTCCTTCTCTACAACATTTAACTAATCTATAAAAACGCATTCTCGACACAAATTTCCTTTTGGTCACTGACAGACTTTATTATTTCCGTAAATAGGGCCGATAAATACCTATTTACTGGTTAGCTACAAGGGAATTATAAGTTGATTCAAATTAAAGTGAAAAGTTCATTTATTGAGTATGGTCGTTATCATATTCTAGACAGCAAAAATACATAATCAAGAAAAAGTAAATATTTATGCATATGTTCGATTACAATTATATGAACATTCATGGTATATGTATGTACATATGTACATATATTATTTAAGTGAAAATTAAAACAATATTATGAACATCATGTTTTAAATATTTATTGCATTACTATTAATAAAGCTGTAAATTTCATTAAATGACCTCAGCCAATTTCATTGAGGTTGCCAAAAGATTTCTGAGATTTTTATTATCAGGATGTAGATATTTATGCAGATACATATAGTATCAATGCAAGTGTGTGTATGTGTATTGTATGTGAAAGCTTAACAACAAAGAACAAAGACAGTTTTACGCACAAAAGATGTGTATGCACATTCAGTTTCTATCCCCGCATTCCGTTTTCAGCGCACCATTGCCATAACTTTGTGAGTCGCTTGAGAGAAGCGAGCGGCAAATGCGCTTTTTTCTCCAGTTTGGCGGAGTTGAGGGTGAGACAGAGAACGAGAACCAAAACAAGAGCACAGAGAGCAAGAGACATTTTGTGAGTGTTGAGTGTGTGTAAGCGAGTGAGAGAGAGTTTGGAAGAGAACAGAGCCGGCATACATACGAAAATTTGCACGCATTGAGTGCGTGATTATCACGCATCACTCACATGTTTCTTGTTGTTGTTATTGTTGTGGTAGTGTTGACCCTCATTTTCCATTCAAACATCTCTCGCCCGGTTAGCAAACAAACAGTGTACACGAATCTAAACAAATACATACACACATACATAGGTGCATATGTACATACATACATACATACATATGTACATACATACATACATACATATGGGCACTTAGGCGGTTTATGTGAGGACGTATTTGTATGAAATAATTTGTTGGTTTGTTTTCATTTGAAATAAATAACAATTCTAAATTGTAAATAAAGCTTATCAATAAGTATTAGACCTCAATGTACATACATATGTATGTATAACGTAATGCCCTCACACAAAGAATGAGAGAACGTGACTAATGCAGCGTTTAATATTGAGATGCCCTCCCTAATGGTTATTTTCAAATGCCCATAAAATTAAAAAATAACATTTTATAAATAAAAACAATCGTTTGCGCTGCCTGACAACACATCCACGAGCCACTGCTGTTTACCCCACAGATATCGAAATAAATATTTTGATTTGTTTTTGTTTTCATTTGTGTTTTTTACTGACTGCCTTTTAGATATTTTTTTTCCGAATTAATTTAATTGGCGACATATATATATGCATACATACATATGTACATAATCACGTATTTATAAACAGATGTTCGTGTGTATGTAGGCACGAATCAAAACAAAAGATAAACAAATACAAACTGCCTACTTTACACTGACAGAAATCATTGAACATTAAATATAATCAGCATTAGCTATTACTTATTAAATTAAAATGTTGCAAAATATTCGAGATTTTTGTGCAAATATGCAAGATAATTTTTTGCTAAAGATATTTCGATTCCATTTCTCAGCGTGCACGCTCAGCGCATGCATTCTCTGCGTGTACATACGCGTGTATGTGTAGAATGTATGCAAGTGTATGTGTGCAGCTTTGTTTTTCAACTCATTCCACCACTGTCGCCGACGTCGCCGTCGCTTTGCCGGTTTATTTTGCTTTTTAGAGCGCGCATCGTCTGAGGAAAATTTCAGTTGTTCTTTGGAAGTGCGCTCGACAAGTCCAGCAGCTGGAACGAGTGACAACAAATCTAAAAAAGAAAAATCTGTTACGCGCTGTACAAACAGTGAAAGTGCTTAAAACACTAAAACAAACAATTGCAACGTCTTTAATAAGGCTTAAATGTGCTTTATCATAAAACACAATAACAAAAAGTAAAGGAAAATTAAAACAAAAGACAATGCCGGTCGATATTTGCAGTCAACAGCACAATTTGATTAGCTCAATACGGTAAAGACCTATTTAGATTTATATGGAAGCTTTCAATGACCTCCATAAAAAGAGAAATAACGATAATAGCCTTCTGCTTCTTTAGTAAGTGAAATAATGAATATGAGTACAGTGATAATACAATATTGATTGATAATTCCCCCGGTGCCAACAGGTGTCAGGCCTTAGGCCTTGGAACAATTGAACTAGTCTCTGTCAAATGAAAAAGTTGACACGACAAATGCTCAATAAATAAAACATAACGAAATTATCGTGTAAATAAATTCAATTCAATTGCATATTTATATGAAAACCCACTTGGCCACTTGATCTTTCGATTGTTCTCCAACAAGTCAAATATAGTTACCTTAAAAATTATTAATGGTTTTTGTTGTTGTTACTATTGCGGTTGGCATTGAAATAATAATTGTTCTAAATTAACAATTACATAGGAAATGAACAAAACTTGATAAGTCATGATGTGCGTATTAAAGTCAACACCATAAGGATCACATTATAATATTACTTAATGGCTCTCCAATGATTTTCCAATTTGTTTGTGCTGTTTTGTAATAAGTTTACAAAGCAAAATGTATTTTATGGCCTTGTTCCAAATCGAGGCATGTAAATGATAAACAACTTACTCATACCAAAAGCTTAATTGCAATAGATAATGTTATAAGATGTTGGCACATTTCTTTGTTTTTTTTATAATGTTAAACTGATAGCAAATTTAAACAAATATTTCTAAGATTTTTGATATTCAACAAATAACAAAAAGTATTAATCATTTGCAGCGAATATGAGATCATCAATGAATGAAATTATTTTACAGTGCTTCTCATATAAGGTGAAATTGATTATTTCTTCCGTATAATATTGAATGAAATATATGGAAAACTGATTTCATGAATTCTGGCAATTAATATCACAGATACTTCTAAAACTTGGTACAAGACAATTTAAATTCTTTATAAATCTGAGGGCAAAGCACTTTAAAAAAAATTACTTTCTTTGATACACCGAATGAGGAAATACATATATGGCTCAAATTCTTGCGAACAACATATTGTGAAATATTTGATATATTTAAAATATATTTGCGTATCTGTGCTTGCAGCGGAACAACAGATACCTCATCTTTGTCGCTTAACGGACTCTCACTGACGTCTGCTCTACCCCCGATTGATCCCGAGCATTCGCATCCATCACATACACACAACATGAATAAGCTGTGCCGACAGGTGTCAATTGAATCACCCGGACCGGGTGTAAAGAACTGCGTTTTTAATTTTTTTGTGCCTATTGAGGATACACCGGCACATGGCGCCCGCATCAAGATTGTGTGCGCTGGCGCCTGCTATCGTCGGAGGGATCGCTCCAACTCGATAACCAGCGTGTCGTCCGTTTCATCCGAATTGAGTGATTATTGTCCATCGGTGACGTCGATCTCATCACCAGCTCACCAGGGTATTCGTGAGGGCTCATTCTTTCCGGGCTTCGAAGTTGCTGGAGTAATTGAGTCTTTGGGCTCGGAAATCACAGAGGCCAACAATTGCGGCCTACGCATCGGACAGCGTGTCATTGTGTATCCATTTGACGAGACTCCTGCCGGTTATGCTGAGCTGATGGTGGTGCCAGATCTGAAGCATATTGTACCGATACCGGATGGTCTCCCGATGGAAGAGGCCGCAATGCTGCCAACTGGCGCTCTCTTGGCCATGAATGCCGTCTTCAAGGCCCAGGCCGTGGTGACTGAGATCCTGAATCAACGTGCTGCCACGGATCCAAATAAGAAGTGCAGGATTCTAATAGTTGGCACTGGAGGATTGGCTCTTTGGGCGGTGCGCATTGCATCCTATCATTTCGCCTCGAGCGGGGCACACAATGTGGACATCACAGTGGCCAGTCTGCGCGATGAAGGATTCCGTTTAGCTACAGAGATCAAGAAGTAAGACGAAAACTTTATTTAGATTCTTTTTAACATTTATTTAATTGGAAACCGCATCTTTTCGCAGTGTCAGCGTTGTACAGTGGAACGAGTGTCTGTACGAGCCACAGCTCATTGAGCGCACCAAGGATGTGTGCGGCGGCGCCGTTGATGTGGTCATTGATTTTGGCACAACATCAAGAAGCCTCCATCGCTCCATGCATTGCCTGTCTAAGGGAGGCGTGGTTCTCATTAGCGAGGAGGTGGCCGAGAAGCTGCTGCCGAAATTTTCTCGTCTCTCAAATGAGTATCAACAGGAAATCATCCCAATATCGAATGGTAGCGCTGAGCAGTTGGCGGAGTTGGTGCAATTGGTGGCAAACAAAAAGATTGAACCGCCGCCGTATTCGGTATTCCCATGCGAGCAGGCCGCTGAAGTCATCCAAAAGCTGTGCAACTCCGAGATACCCGGGCGCGCCATATTGCGCTTCCACGAAATTGAATAGATGGAACAGAGTAGAAGGCGCAATGGGCGCATGCATCTATCAAAGCATTAACTCATCTTATATAGATATATGTTAGTTTTACTCAAGAGATCCCAACACACAAAACACTTGACGCACTGTCAAAGCGAATCATCGGATCAGTACAAAGTGTACGACCTGTGCATACCCTTCCGTTAACAACAACATGTAATAATTATGTGCTTAATATTTGCAGTAGATCTTTTTGTTTGCACTGTTTGAGTTTGAGGTCAACGAGTAACTTTCGAATTGACTTAGTGATTTTATTTCCTTGATTTTGTAATTATTAAGAATTGTTTAGTATTATATAGGTATTTTTTGTATACGTATATGTATATGTATATGGATTGTGATTAATTTTAATTTAAGCATCACACACAATATAGTGATTTGATTTGCGTACTTACAACACACACATGGCCACAAACACACAACCAATTTATGCTTCTATGTTGATTTTTTTGAGTATGGACATAAATTCACAGGCCATATTTAATAGAAGCGAAGAAAAAAAAATGTTCAGAATAAATGTTATATTATATATGAAAAACAAAAATGAAATTTGTTATGCATGCAATGCAAAATGTTTGATTCGATTTGCTTGATATTTGTACTCATTACGTACCCAAAAATACATTATACTCAACTACTACTAAAAGTCATAAATAAAAGCATACGCATATGTACAAATACTAGTGTAGATGCCTCTCTGACGTCCCGACAACAACATACTTATATAAAATGAAAACCCGTCAAAATGCATTTATAACGATGTGGGATAATTTGGAACGTTTGCAAAATATGACATTTTACTCCTAAAACAACAGTTTTTTGTGGTCTTGTACCGCAGATTGGGGCAGGTCAGTAGCCGAAAGACTGAACACCTTATCACACATGGCATATACATAAAAAGTCGCGTTGCTTCGGTAGATAACGTATCTGGTCATTAAAATAGCGTCTCCACGCCTAGATTATTGATTATTATTGAACATTGACTCTAATCCAATTAAAGCAATTTCATATTGCTCTTCGTTCAAAAGTTTACATTCATGGTAAAACACTAATCTAATTCATATTCTTATTTGACCAATCTAAGCTTGCTGCACTCATTCCCCTAAAAATAATAAATTTGATATTCGCGCCAGCTACCGATTCATATCAATATTCAGTGTTGGAGTATTGGAAAAGCATGGCTGCACTGAATACTTCGATAGATCGCGTCTCAACTATCGATAGAAAGAGAACGATCGCACGATTTCGATTTTTAGCGCCAAAACTAGTGCTCAGCGCGGCAAGCTGCTGATTGTGTGTTGTTTGTTGTATTATTTATTGAGTGAAGAGAAAAAGAGAGAAAAAGTAGCACACAGCCCATTTCTCCAATTGCTGACTAAGAATATTTATGTTTGACTCTACGCGATGGTGAATAACGAAAATGCAATTTGTGCTGGTCAGCAGCAGGTCATTTGGATCGGCAGCCACGAGCCCAACACATTCGTCAAAAGTCTGGAGCATCGGTACGTCTACTTCTACAAAAAGTGTGTGTACGGACCACTGACGCTGACCATTGGCGACTACATACTCGTGGCGAACGCGGACGCAGCCGAACCGGACACAGTGGAGGGTTGTGATATCGCCAAGATTCTGCACCTCTATGAACTGCGGGAAATGAGCAGCAAGGAATCCTGCCGTGCTATTGTCCAGTGGTACTCACGCCCCCAGGCCATTCCACACAAGCACTTTGATGCAGACGACTTGGCCATTGATTTTGGCATCGAAATCATCGAGGAGCACCGCCCTTACGACAACGACGTAGCCTTGGGCTCCATTTACCGCAAGTGTCTCGTGCTCGAAGGCAGCTCGCAGATCAGTGCCGAGCAGATGATGAAGAGGCTGAAGAAGAAGGCTATACCCAATTGTCCCATGTTTGTGACGCGCTACAAGTTCGTTAAGGAGAAAAAATCGTATCGCCTCATCCCGCTTGAGATTCAGCTCGATGAAAAGGATGACCAAAGAAAACGAAGAGAGTGCGCAATCAAAGAAGCTGGCTCGACATCGGCGAGCAAATCGATCGCACGCAGACGCGCCTCCTTCTCTGCGGCAAATGTGCCACCCGAGTTTGTGGACGTCAACTATTTTAACTGTGAAAACAAAGTGTCACCCATAAAAATTGTCGGCGGCTGCAGCGTGGTGCGTCTGTCTGAAAAGAAAAAGAGCCTAACCTCGGTCAAGACGGCGCCCGAGATCAATGCCAACTATCTGATGGCATCGCCACTCACCGAGAAGAATCCTAAGGTTACGACCCCAAAGTCACGGGTATCGGCAGCACGCCGCAATTTAAATCTCAGTCTGGACAAGGGAGCAGACAGCACAGCCGACTCCGATTGTTTGAACTATTCGATTGTGCAGCAAACACCCGATCCAAAAACGCCCTCAAATGACATGAAAATCAAGCTACGCGTCTCCGAAAGAAGGAGGTCTGTGCGACTTGCATCTGTTGACGATCGAGATCCCTTAGAGCTTGTGTTGGAAGCCAACAGCCACACACCCGCCAAGCAGGGCAGAAAAAGATTAGGTGCCAGTAATGGCGACATTTATCATACACCCACCAAGAGGACGAAAGAGCCATTGGAGGCGGTGGGCAACGAGTTGACGCCTTCCACGCGCCGCAAGAGCATTCTCAAGTCGGCCACCACGCGCTTAGGTGAGTAAAACGCATCTTAAAATTCAAATCTGTTTACTAATCTCATATTCGTGCAGCCGATGGCACGCCCAGGCGAAGCATACAGCTGTCTAATATTGTGGAACAGCGCATCTTCGACAATAATGACATTATATCGACGCCCAAGCGCAGTCGCTCCAAGCTTGCCGACAACACCGATTACACACCAAAAAAGTCAACACACAAGTCGCCAGGACGTCCACGCCGCATGAGCATTACTGGTAGCAAGCCGAAGGAGGATGCGCCAATGACGCCATCGCAGAAACTGAAGAAAATACGCGCTGGCGAACTAAGTCCCACCATGGAACAACGTCACCAGCTGTTGGACGTCAGCAACAAATCACAATTGCAGTTGGCGCGCGAACAACTCCATGTCTCGGTGGTGCCAAAGCGTCTGCCCTGTCGCGAAAAGGAATTTGACAATATCTACAGCTTTCTGGAGGGCAAAATTCAGGATCAGTGCGGTGGCTGCATGTATGTCTCAGGGGTGCCGGGCACAGGCAAAACAGCCACGGTTACGGGCGTCATTCGAACCCTGCAGCGTCTGGTTGCCGACGACAAATTGCCCGCCTTCGAGTTTCTTGAAATTAATGGGATGCGGCTGACGGAGCCACGTCAAGCATATGTACAAATTTACAAGCAGCTGACGGGCAAAACGGTATCCTGGGAGCATGCACATGCCTTGCTGGAGAAACGTTTCACAACGCCAGCGCCGCGTCGACTAACCACAGTGCTGCTCGTGGATGAGCTGGATATATTATGCAACCGCCGGCAGGATGTCGTTTACAATCTGCTCGACTGGCCAACGAAATCGGCGGCACATCTGGTGGTGGTCACAATAGCAAATACAATGGACTTGCCCGAGCGTCTGCTAATGGGTAAGTAATTAATGCACGCTTCAAGCGATTGACAAGAGCAGCAGCTAACCAATTCAATCTTTTTTTAGGCAAGGTAACATCACGTTTGGGCCTCACTCGTCTCACTTTCCAGCCCTACACGCACAAACAGCTGCAGGAGATTGTCACTGCGCGTCTAGATGGCTCCGAGGCATTCAAAGGCGAGGCGGTGCAATTGGTGGCACGTAAAGTGGCCGCTGTTTCGGGCGATGCGCGTCGTGCTCTCGACATTTGCCGTCGTGCCACTGAAATTGCTGACATAGCCGAATCGGCAACCAAGTGCGTCAACATGCTGCATGTGCAGCAAGCGCTGGGCGAGATGATAGCCACTGCCAAGGTGCAGGCCATCAAGAATTGCTCACGTCTTGAGCAGATCTTCCTGCAGGCTGTCGCTGCAGAGGTGACACGCACTGGTGTCGAGGAGACAACGTTCCATGGCGTCTATACGCAGATGGAAACCATTGCCACATTTATGGGCGTTTCGTTGCCGGCACCAGGACGGGCTCTGCACATCTGCTCCAAGCTGGGCGCAGAGCGTCTGATCATCTGCGAACACTCGCGCAACGATCTATTCCAGAAGATTTTGCTGAACGTGAGCGCCGATGACATTCATTACGCACTTCGCGTGGAAGGCAACTAGATTAGAATTGATAGCATAATACGTTTTAAAGCTTTTAAATTAATTAATATTTAAGCGTCGCGTCTAAACAATTTAAAGTACAAACTCGTTGATAGGAAAACCAAATAAAAGACTAATACAGTATAACAGTCGTACAGCACTTTGGGTGAAAAGACGGAATAGATAAATAAATGATAACGAAAACCAAGCATAAGGCAAAGATAGAATGCGGCCGGCAGCATGACCAGCGCGGCATACAATGGTACCACAATGGAATCTGCTGCTTTGGCATATGAGGGCAGTGATTGAATGATGCCCACGCTGCGCAAATCGGCACGCAAAGTGTGCACTATCAGATAGAGGAAGGAATGTATTTCGGCGCTGTACGTGTTCAACGTGACAAAGAAGCCAACGATGACGGGATTATAGCTGGTCTGCCCAATGTAGCCGGGCGTCAAATCAATTGTGGACAAACTGTTCGAGTTGCCTTGATAAAAGTAGAACATTCTCGCCACAAAAATGGTCATGATGATCTTGTAAACATGCACCAAACGCACCGAGAACTTGCGCACCGTTGTCCCATAAGCCTCGCACAGTTTGTATGTCTCGTCCAGCGTGATGAGGAGCGTGGGCAGCAGCACAATGTTCTGCACCTTGTACAGCAGCGCAGTTAGTATCAACGAGCACGTCAAATTTGTTTGCAGCAGCTTTAATAGATTGCTTTTGGGTGGACCATCCAATAAGCTCTGCCCGCTCTGCTGTTGCGGTAACGCTGTGCGATAGCCCAGGACAAAGACCAGAGCAAGGCAGCACCAGAAGAGCACCAGCAAGGCAAGTACATAGCGGGCACTGCAGGAGAGACAAGCTTAGGTTATGAATGATTAAAGTGCAAATGCAACTTACGCCAATTGCTCGGGCAGCACAAAGAATTGCACCTGCCCGTTGAGACCTCTGAAACCGTAGACTAGCACGAATGCAATGCCATTAAAGATGGCCTGGGACGTGTCCGTGAACTTGCGCAGACGTGCCCAGAACAGCATCAATGAGAAGAGCATCAAAGTGCTCTTAATACTCGATAATCGGTGCAGGTAGCGCATTAGTGTGAGCAGAATGAGCACCACGAAGATCTTGCGTTGTTGCCATAGACAAGCCGAGGCAATCTTGTGCAAGTGTCGTCCGTCCAGCTCAACATTTGCCTTGGTGATGCGACGACGCAGCGTCTTGAATGCAATGAGCACTATCAGTGTGTTGCCCAAATAATACCAGGTCTTGTACTCGAACTCAATGAACGAGGATGAGCCCAGTGTAAAGGTGCGTATAGCAAAGCACAGCAGCAGCGGCAATGGCAGCGGTATTGATAGCTTCAAACGACGTGAATACAGCGGCGGCAAAGCAATCTTTATCATCGCCTGAGCCACATCGATAGACAGGTAAATAGAGGCAACTATAGGAAATAGCAGCAGCAGGCTCTGAAGCTTAGAGCTCGTCATTAATTGATCCAGCATATGACCCACAACATTCAACATGATGCCAATCACCAGTGACAGCAGTAGCTGCACCATCTTCAGTTTATCCAGACGCAATTGGTCGGTGGCCACATCCAGAAATAAAATGCTTAGTATGATGTGCAGCGAGGTCTGTCTTGGAAGATGGGAAAATCGTATTATTAATGTACAAAATATAAACTCAACAAGGATCAAAACTGACCGCTGTTGTAAGCGCCAATCCGACAGCTATTAATCCGTAATCGAATTTTACCAGCGATTCTGACAACAACTCGGATATCTCGCGAGCCACACGCAAATAATTCAACTTGGCGTTCTCATAGTGCACTTTGCTGGCGCTGCTGCCGTCTCCCAAGCGCAGTGGTTGCAGCAAATTCTTATGTAACAGCGTTGCATTCTGATACCATCCAAAGTAATCTGAGGTAGCATACAAAAATAAACAGTTGGAATAGTAAATCCTTAGATAATTCAGCTTACCGCTTCGCCGAACACTTTCGTGTCCAAACTTAACTCTCGCCTTGTTGAGCAGATGATGCGCATTGTAGAAATAGGCATACATCTGCTCCTCCAGTGTTAAGGTTTGCAGCATTTCAGGTATGAGGCAGCCAATTGACATGGTTGGAATCTCCACAGAGAGCAGCAACGCCAGCGTGGGCGTTAAATCAATCTGGTTGTATCGCTTTGTGCCACCACTGAAAATTAATTATTTAATTACCTTTTGATAAGCAATAATTAAAACTAACTGCTAAATATGGATTAGCACCAAGTAATTGTGGTCTGTAGTAGGTTTTCAAATGAATTTTTTGTGCGTTTTTAAAATATTTTGAGAAGTTGGGGTAATTAAAATTCACATGAAATTTTGGGTGGTATTTTGATAGGGTGTCTCTTATGATGGATGGGTAATAATTGGAGTTGTTTATATTTCATTTTGCATCTATAGTTAAGAGGGAATCTGTAGATGTTGCACATTTTTGTGGTTGAGTTTTTTATAGTCTGTGGGATTCGTAGATGACAATGATATCCGCTGAGAAAATTGTGGAATAATATGTTGTTTGGTTGGTTTGTGAGCTGTTTGTGTAGTTTTTATTTTCGTTATGGATGTTGTTGACGAGTAGAAGGTATATATGCTGCGTGGTTTAACTTTTAGGTTAGGAATCTATTGTTTGTGTGGGTATATGACATGGGGTAGTGTTTAGTATGGGATTATATATTATTGCAGGTGTTAATAATATAGCCTATTTTTTTAATGTAGTTTTTTCTTTTTTGGTGGTTTGTGATTTTTATTTTCTATGAAGGGGAATTGTGATTTAAATTATGATTTCTTGAATTCGGTAGTCTACTGATGAGGTTGAAATAATCGCCATATGCACGGACATGTATATTTTGTTGAGGGAGATGGTTTATGTTAATTTGTTAAAAGCAACTATGAAAAGGATAAAGCAAAAAGGGGAGCCTTGTATGATTCCATTGTTTATGGGGAGGGAGGTCGGGTTATTTTGTCCTATTATAGTTGCAAATTCGTCTGTAATTAAATGTCTAACGTTTTTGGTCTGATATTCCGTGCTTTGAGCAGATATAGAACAGCGTGAAAACCTATTCTGTCAAACGCTTTGTTGAAGTCTAGGAATTTGACTGTTTGTCATTTATAACAAACCACTAGTCCTTTTTGCAACAATTTTGTCCATGACTTTCGACAGGCGGAAGTTGAGAGAAATAGGTAGGTAGGAGTTTATTTCTGTTTTTGGGATTGATGGTCTGTGGATGGGTAGAATGGAGTTAATAGATGGATCGATGGAGTTTCGTAATTTTATTAAGCGCTTTTCTTTTGGATTTGTCTATGTTTTTTATCATTCTGTAATTAATTCTGTCTATGCCGGGTGTTTTCCCTATCAGAGAGTTTAGAACTGCACAAATTCTATGAAATGTCACCTTTAATTGGTGGTGCTGTTAAGTGCCGTTGACAATTTTTTACATTGTGTGTTGTCAATTTCGGTTTTGTTTGTCGTAAATTGGGAAGGGTTTGGGTTTAAGATACAATGGATACTCTTGGTAGGGTTAAGGCTGCAAAAGCGACCGATATTGTATTATATCTTTTGGGTTTATGGGTAAATTTGGGTTGATGCTGCAATAGGAATGATTTTATTTATGTTAGCTGCTTCTTTGTTTATATAGTTGCTGGTTGATGTTTTTAACGTTAATTGTTGCAAGCTTCACTTACGTATACTTGCTGCAGTTCTTTGAGTACAAATAGAGCGGTACAGAAGTCTCGGCGGGCGTATTGCCGCCATGGCCACCGCCATCAGCCATGCCATGATCTCCAGTCAACAACAGCAGATTGTTTTCCATATTCTACTTTAGGGAAAACAATTAACATTCATTACAATTTGACTTGTTAGTGTGATAACTCGTCACTTGCCTTGTGGTCCAATATCCTCTGGACAGCATTGTCCATTTCCTTGAGCTTGTGGCTCACTTTTGGGCTGGCATGGCCTTCAACATGACCGATGTGATCCAAGCCCAGATAGTGCAAGATAAGCAATTTCCAGTCTTTTTTCTCCAACTCCGATTCTAGCGTATTGGTCACGTTCTTGTCGCCTTCGTAGAAGTCATTTACGTAAAACGAATCGTTGTTTTCGGCCTTGCGCGTGAATTCACTGGGAAAGAGGTGCACCCATGTATGATCGCCGGCAAACGAGACGACCGCATTGCGCTGCTTCAGACGATGCAGCAGTGAATCCTCGACCTGCTCTGTATGACCCACATTCAGGGCAATGTCAATGAAATTGGACAGCGTGCCAGTTGTAATACTCTTCAGCCGTGGCATTGTCACCGTTGGAATATCGACGTGCAGACTGAGCTTGAGGCAAGCCCTATCATAGGCCACCGGCATGGTGGACTCATTGGGGAAGTCATTGCGCAGGGCATCTATTAGAAATAGTATGAACGAATTGTAGCTGCCCGGCGGTGGTTGTAGCCTGCAAATAGGTTGGTTGTTTTTTATCATGGCATATGTGGCATTTACTGATAACTTACTTTTCGCCATATAGTGTTGTTGGACGGTCAATGGGCACACTGCTTTCGTTCTCTGCCACCGAGTACGAGGCGGGAAAGAAGCCAATGAGGAACAACACCGCACCGCACAGAAACAGTGTTAGCATGTAATAAGTGTAGACAAGACGACTTTTATGCTCCTCCATAGCCATGGCGTTTCCATGAACATGTCAAGAATCACAACCCCGTCCCGGTCGGTTGACAGGTAAACAAATTACTAGAGGTGGAAAATCGTCGATAACACTATTCTTGCATTAATGTATCGATGTTTTTGAACATTTTGTAACCATTGATTTTAAATGGCAGCCCTCGATGCTTTGTAATTCACCAAGTTGGTAGTCCGTTTATAAACAGCTGTTTAAAAACAACATTTGAGAAAATTTTGTATTATTATTGTTTTAATCAAATGTTAGTGTCATTATGGAAACCTGTGGATTTATCATTAGCAAAGGCAGCGACCTCGAAAGCTTCCTCATGCGTTGTTCGTACTGCACTATAGACGTGGAGATTGATCAATGGCCAGAGTTTGTGCTCCACTTTCGTACTACGCATGGCGCCAGTGCAAAGGACACCAATAATGAATTGAAAACAGAGGAAGTCATTGTTGAGGAATGCGTTATTAAGGATAAATCTCCTGATGTCCCTATAAATGAGAAAAAGATCGAAAGTGAACTTAGAGCATTAACAGATGCAGATGTCTCTCGACCTCCCTCGAGTTTATCAAATAGAAGTTTAAGCGAAACAGAGTCCAATACCCAATTAGAAAACGATGAACTCCTGGAAGAGGCCTCTTCGTATTTGCCTACAAATAAGGTATATATGGGTTTATACAAATAGTTTTATACTTACTAAGCTATCTCGTTGTTTAGTTTGATCCATCGTTCTTCCGACGGGATGTGCGCACTTTGACATTTATAGAATCTTATAAAAGTCAACCCTGCCTTTGGAATCCTGGCAACAGCAAGTATAAAGATCCAGCTGCTTGTAAGGCAGCCTATCATCAACTCATATCGGAACTGGAAATCAACATTGGGGTCATGTTCACTGACCACTCTCTGAAGGCAGCGATCAAAAAGTTGCACCTACAATATAATACAATAGAGAAACGTGTTTTAAACGGATGTCAAAAACAGAATTCAGTTCCGTTTAGCCACTACACTAGGTGTGCATTTCTAAAGGACAGTGCAAACTCCTCAAGATCTCCCTCGTCTTTATCCGATCCAAGCTTCAGCGAAAATGAATCAACGGAAACTATGACCAATGCTCTATCAGAGAAGGATGAAGACCAGGATGAGGCGTCTTCGTATTTGCCTACAAATAAGGTACATATATGGGCTTATACAGATATATATATATTTACTAAGCTATCTCATTGTCTAGTTTAATCCATCTTTCTTCCGACGGGATGTGCGCACTTTGATATTTATAGATTCTTATAAAAGTCAACCCTGCCTTTGGAATCCTGGCAACAGCAAGTATAAAGATCCAGCTGCTTCTAAGGAAGCATATCGTCAACTCATATTGGAACTGGAAACTAATATAGCCGTCATATTTACCGAACATACTCTAAAGGCTGCCATCAAAAAGTTGCACATGCAATATAATACAATAGAGAAACGCGTTGTAAACGGAAGTCAAAAGCAAAATACAGTTCCCTTTAGCCATTACACGAGGTGTGCGTTCCTTAAGGCTAGCACAGACTCCAAGAATTCCTATAAAAATGGACAGATACTGGTAATTTGTAAAGTAGTAAACTTTGTTAAATTTGTGCAATAATTTTTGTTATTACAGTTGAATTTTTCGAAAAGAAATACGGTCACCACAAACTTTGTTCGCCTCTATGGTAATTATCCGCAACTTTATGATGATAAACACGACGATTTCTCTAAGATGAGTGCTCGCAAACAAGCATATGATGAAATAAAAGCGGAAACCGCTGCGAATATCGGCGACGTTAGCAGCGATGACATCTATCTTGCCATACAATGCCTTCGTCAATGGTATTACAAGAGTACAAAGCATGCTGTGAAAGAAGCCAATGAATCGGAATTGTTTTATTTAAAGACCTGCGACTTTTTGCCACCGAAAATGTTAAAACAGAAGCTTCTTTGTGAGATCTGCCAGCAGGAGACTTCGTCTGATCATGTGCTCCAGGCACATATGCATAAGGTGCACAATATTGGAGACCTGCCCTTTAAGTGCTCCTTGTGTGAGCGCAGTTTTGTCGCACGCAGCGAACTTGCAACGCATATGCAACGCGTCCACATTGGCAAGACGCACAAATGCAATTACTGCGAGAGGTCATTCGCCGTTAATTCAGATCTTAGTGTGCATATGCGCACACACACAGGTAATAATATACTATGTGAGTTGTGCGGCAAAGCCTTCAGATTAAGATCCCAGTTAAAGGCACATGTCACCGCCATACACACTAAGATACGAGCCTTTAAGTGCACCATGTGTCCAAAGGATTTTATAAAAAAGGTCGATCTTACGGACCACATCAAGAGCCATTTAAACATACGTGATAAAATCTGTTCCACATGTGGCAAAGGCTTCACTAGTTGCCATTCGCTTATCAGGCATCGACAAATTCACTCGGAAGTCAAGAAATTCGTTTGCAAACTTTGCGATGCTAGATTCTCTCAATTTGTCGGCCTTAATTCTCATATGAAACGCACACATAACATTGTTCGCAGTAGTGCTCAGAAATCGTTTGAAATGACCGCAGTTCCAAAACAAACAATTAGTTAAAACAATAAATTTTAAATAAACAATTGAATGCGAATTAAATGTACAACTTTGACTATGGTTATTTAAAAGTTTACTTTCGATAACAAATTACGCGCCAAGCCAATCGATAGACCGATAGATAAATCGTAAATACTTGGTTACTGTACAACACTCCTTTCTTAACAGCTGGACTGAACGCATTTGATTTTGTAATAAATAAATAGATCATTTCAATTTGCTTTTGCTACTACTGTTTTGGCTTATAATGGAGATATGCGGCAGCATTCTGGCCAGTACAGACTACAAACAGTTTTACTTGACGTGCTTATATTGTACAATTGAGACAGATCTACAAAACTGGGAACAATTCGTGTTCCATATTAAGAATTACCATTCAATCGATGAGGCCGAGAAGGAAAGTTTAAAAAGTGAACAAGTCCGCCCAAAGCAGGAAGATTTCTTTGCAGACGCGGACAGCATAACTGAGGGAGACTATATTTGGTCACATGATGATGAGCAATCTGATGTAAGTTTGCGTATTTGCAAGTGTTCCCCTTTTAAAAACTCCATATTTTACACAGGAAAAGTACGAGTATCTTGAAGGAATTGATGATGATGCGAATGGTGAAATTGGGATCGCGGCTCGTGATTTCTGTACCCCAACTGATCATCATGAATCATTAGGGAATGTAGCACACTTCAGCACATTGGATAATGCAGAGCAATACGACATTCAGCAGGAACCTGATCTGATTACAGAACATGAAAATATCGAAGAGAATAGCTCAGATGAAAGTGATGCCTTTAGACATGAGATCGAATCTAGTTCCACTGATTCTGATGACGATTCCGACGAAATGCCTGCGAAGCCTAGAAGAAACAAGCCATTGACTTTGAAGCGCCGGGTAAGACTATAAATGATTAGTTACTTATGCAATTAATACTCATACATATTACAGTTGAAAGTGTCATTCCTTCGACATAATCCACGTGTATTGCACTTTATCGAAGCCTTTAGACAAAATCCCTGCCTATGGAACCATCTCCATCCGCAATTTCAGAATGAAAATGCTAGAACTGCGGCTTACAATGCGATAAGCGAAGTTATGGATAAAAAGGTCAATGTGTTGTTCACAGCGGCTGAGCTGAGGAAGTCCATAAAACAATTACTACATCAATACGCAATTGCCACCCAAAATGCAGAGGAAAAGAAACTAACAGGGATAGCAGCGCGATACTTTGAAAAATGCCAATTTCTCTCGACGCTCAATTGTTCAGCTCAATTTAACGAAGAGGAGGGCAAAACAGACGTAATACAGGTAGAATGTCTGCAATTTAAAACGATCTCCATTTTATTAAATGTGTTATTTGTTGCAGCTGAACTTCAAGAGCATTAATCATATGACCACTGTTTTCATTGAAGCCTATGCTAACTTTCCCGTGCTCTACGACAGCTCCCTGACGGAATTCAAGTGTGTGGAAGCCCGGTCACAAGCTTACATAAATATCGCAGAGCAACTTGCACCTTCTATGCGCGTCAATGAGACAGAAGTTCACCTGGGCATTGTGAGACTTCGAAAATGGGCTTATATGGCTTTACGACGCGTGAAGTCAAAAGTATTGCAGAGGCCATGCAGCAAATCCGAGTTGCATTACTTGCAACTCTGCAGCTTCTTGCCACCCAAAGTGGAGAGCTTTGTTATCAATTGTGAATACTGCGACAGGCGATTCTTTATTGATTATAAACTGCGCGCTCACATGGTTAAGGCGCATAACATAGGGGAATTGCCTTATCTATGTTCTCAGTGTCCGCGACGTTTCATGAATGCTAACGACATGGAACGCCACAAGTTGCGACAGCACTGCGAGAAGATGCTGAAGTGTGACTACTGCGACAGCACATTCTCGATGCAGGCCGACCTAAAAAATCACGTACGCTGTCACACAGGCGAAAAGCCGTTTATTTGTGAAATCTGTGGAAAGTCCTTTAGACTGAAATTATTACTAGATTATCACATCAATGGAACTCATCTGAACTTACGACCATACTCATGTGATTTGTGTTCTAAAACTTTTCGAAAAAGAATCCTGCTAAAGACTCATATGAAGACCCATCTTAACATCAAGGATAAGAAGTGCAGAGATTGTGGAGCAGCATTTACCTGTCCAGCAAGTCTCAGTCGACATCGCAAGACTCACCAAAAACCAACTTTAAACTAACTAAAATATGTCATTATGAATGTAAATAAATTAATGAATTTCGATAGTTTTACTTAATTATTTTGACTTTAAAGATATATTTATTCTTATAAATGAAGGATGGCTCGTCCCATAATACAATAACAAAAACCACTAAGAAAACTACCCTTTTCGAGAAAATACACTTATTTGATATATATAAAAATAACGAATATACAAAAAATGCACCAAATATTTTGTTGTTTTCACATATGTTTTGAAGTGCCCTTCCATAATCCATTATAGCTGTCATTTGCTTTGAATTTTTACAACACTGATGAACAGCTGATAAGTATATATGTATATCGATACAACGACGAGGAGCTTCAGCTGCAACAACAATTTGTCGTTTGTTTGTTTATAATTTTCTAATTGAGAAACTCAGCTACAAACTTTATTATATGTGTGCAAAATGATAGTTTGCGGAACTCTCCTCGTTCGCAACAATTACAAAGACTTCTTTTTGAGTTGCTCGCATTACCAACACGGGTGCGACATTGAAGTTAAACTTGAAAAGTGGCAGGAATTCGTTTTACACATCAGAAATGCACACAAAGTGCTATTCAATGATAGTGATAAAGTCCTCTGTGGTAGCAGCATTGAATTCAAAAATGATTCAATTGTAAATGAGTATAATAGTGAAGCTGAAATAAATGATGATGACAATAAGGATTGTTTAGCCGAGGAAGCATTTGTTGATTTGCCAAGCGGTCTGACTTACGAAGATGAGGACGATAACGATAGCGATTTCGATACTGATGATGAGGTGAATCTACGGTTAACAGTTTCAAAAATATCAGTTACATTTTTTAAAATTAAATCTAGGTGCTTGAAAAATGCCCAATTATGGCTGTGTCTTGTCATATGGATGATATTATTACAACTGAGGAAGACGGGGCAAAGAAGAAATTTTCACCAACAGCGAAAGTAAGGATTTTTATATTTTATTTGTATAATAAAGAAACTTAAATAAGTATTATTTTTCAGTTCAATCCTACATTTTATCGCCGCAATCCACGAATCACACAATTTATTGAACTTTATAAGGGACACCCGTGTCTATGGGATCCCAAAAATGCTGCTTATAAAAACAGGGAAAAACGCAATGCAGCATATGTGAAGTTAATCGAACAGCTAAAAGCCAGCGTAAATGTGCATCTAACACATTACAAGCTGAAGAAATGTATAGCCAGTCTTCACAGTCAATATGCAGTGATAACACGTCAAAAGCGTACAAAGAAATTGACAAAGTTACCCTTATATTATCATGAAATGTACAGTTTCCTAGGGAAACGCTGCGAACTTGATGATGCAGAAAGTGATGAGGAGAGCGCAGCTGAAAATAAAATTAAGGTAGTAAATTAAAACAAGATATTATAAAATGAAATTTCGTCAAACTTATATTACAGTTGTCATTTATGGAATCGAGTCACTTAACAACTTACTTCATAGAACTGTACGCCAAGTTTCCGCAACTATACGATTCGACACACAACGATTTTGCCAATCTCAATGAACGTAAAAGAGCTTACATTGAAATGACTGATCTGCTAACAAAGCAGATTCCACTTGGTATCATTACTCACTATGATGTCTATGACAGTGTGCTATATTTGCGACAATGGTATTCCCGCAAAATCAAAGGATTAACGGAAACCCAAACGGTTGGATTATTGAAAGCAGAAAAAAATTATATTGAGACATGCAAGAGCTTCCTGAAAACGACAACATTCCGTCAGAAAATTCCATGCGACGTCTGCCACAATAGCTTCAGCACTGATCATGCTCTACAGGCTCATCAATTCCGTGCCCATAAGATCGGCGATGGCGGTTGGTTCAAGTGTACGCTGTGCGAAAATCATTTCGAGCGTCGGTGTCATTTACAACAGCATAATCAACGCGTCCATATGGGTAAAACCTTCAACTGCAGCCAATGTGAGCGCAGTTTTTCATTTGCCAGTCAACTGAGTGCACACATGCGGACCCACGATGAAACCCACATAGAGAAGCCATTCGTCTGCGAATTCTGTGGCAAGTCCTTTAAGCAGAAGATTCAAATGAGCAACCACGTGACGGCCGTGCATACCAAAATTCGAGCATTCAAATGCGCCATGTGCCCCAAAGATTTTTTAACTAAACGCGATCTAAAGGACCACATCAAGGCGCATCTTAACATACGGGACAAGGTATGCGAAACTTGCCAGAAATCGTTTACAAACGCCAATGCTCTCGTCAAGCATCGGCACATCCATCGGGAGAAGACGCTTCAGTGCAGTCTCTGCAATACCAAGTTTTCCGAGCGTGTGAGTCTCGGTGTGCACATGAAGCGTACGCATAAAATCATTCGCAATAATGCGAAAGTTCCCGAGGCTGCGGAAACTGCACAGCAATTTCAAACATTCCCGAAAAGTAAATAAAACGATACATCCAATATACCCGTTTGTTAGTTTTGCATAAAATTACAGTTTGGCTGCTTTACAACACTGCCTGAATCAGCTGTTTTGCATTCGCATAGCAAAACAGCTGATGTTGTTTTGGTAAAGCAGCGGCGTGCAGTTTGAAGACGATTACTATTACGTGCGTACCTTGGTGACTATGAGACGTTTGCTGGGCAGATTTTGGAGGCATCGCGATGCAGTTGCCCTGCACACGTTGCCACGTTCATTGACTGCTATAGGTATTCACAGCAGCTGGAGCTCGTCTAGCTCCCGATACTTTGCCAGCAATGTTAAAACAAATCCCAGTCAAACGGAGCAAGCACACTGTAATGTTGGCACCATTGGCCATGTGGATCACGGCAAGACAACATTGACGGCAGCCATCACTAAGATCCAATCCGGCAAGGGTCTGGCTGATTATGTGTCCTACGAGCAAATTGATCGAGCGCCTGAGGAAAAGGCTCGTGGCATCACCATAAATGCCTGTCACATTGGCTATGCGACCAAGGAACGAACCTACGCACACACCGACTGCCCTGGGCATGCGGATTACATCAAGGTGAGCGGAAAACTAATTAAAATGAAATCAATTAATGCATTTCCTTTTAAAGAATATGATTTCTGGTGCCTCGCAAATGGATGGAGCCATTCTGGTGGTGGCAGCCACAGATGGTCAAATGCCGCAAACTCGTGAGCATTTGCTGCTGGCCAAGCAAGTTGGCATTCAACGCATTGTGGTGTTCATCAATAAGGCGGATTTGGTGGATCAAGAAGTGTTGGAACTAGTCGAGATTGAGATGCGTGAAATGCTGTCGGACTTTGGATTCGATGGCGTCAACAGCCCAGTTATTTGTGGCTCTGCGTTGCTAGCATTGCGTGGTGATCAGTCCACTTTTGGAGTTCCTTCCGTTGTGCAGCTCTTGGAGCATTGTGATAACTATATTCCTACACCCAAGCGCGACACAACTGCACCCTTTTTATTGCCCATTGATAACGCATTTACGGTGCCCGGTCGCGGCACAGTTGTGGTTGGCACCATCAAACGCGGTACCATCCTGCGCAATGCCGATGCTGATTTGCTAGGCTTCAATCAGAACCTTAAGACCAGCGTCAGCGATATACAAATCTTTCGCAAAAGCGTTCCCCAGGCACTGGCGGGCGATAATGTGGGCGCTTTGCTGCGCGGCATTAAGATTTCATCGGTGGAGCGCGGCATGTTGCTGTGTGCCACCGGATCCGAGAATATTTCCAATCATTTCGAGGCCTCCATGTACCTACTGTCTCGTGCGGAGGGTGGACGAGTCAAGCCCATGCTCTCTAAGTATATACAACAGCTTTTCAGCATGACGTGGAATACGCCAGCTCGCATTGATATGGGTAAGTATTGGACTGCTATTATTAGAAAGCCACATTATGTCTTCTGAGTTACATGCAGTGCCCCACGAGTCCATGTTGATGCCGGGCGAACATGCCCAAGTGCTAATAACGCTGATGCGCAAGATGGTTATGACACCTGGCCAGGCATTCACCATACGCGAGAACGGAATGACAGTGGCAACGGGCATGGTCACCCAACGTTTGCCGTCCCTCGATCTTCCCAAGAACAAGTTGTCCAAGGCGGCAGTTGAATGCTAATAAGAGACGGGTATTCTAAAACGCCTTAGTACAAATTCATTGTTTAATTTCAGTGTACATGTGTATTTAATATTATATGTATATATAAATATTAATCATATTCATAATCAAAGAAATGCCAACAGTTGGTTTAATTTAAATAATACATGGTTGCAAAAATCAATTTTCGAATCGCTCTAATTGAGAATACACATTTTATATAAATAAGTAGATTAAACAAAAAATATATAAATGGAATACAGCATCGTTACAGAGCCAAAAGATACTCTCTTCGGTATATATTTACTATATATGTTTGTATTAATAATCGATAAATATCTTACAAGTCTCTGAATTGCAAACGTTTAAGGCAACATATCGGCCTTTGTATACATAAATTTTGCATTTATCAATTACTATATAATTATTTTCAGCTTTCATTATCTCTTTAAGTACATTTTGTTTCTAAGTTAAGGTACAAGGTTTTTATTTATTGCAACTTAGGAATGTTTTTTTCTTCGTTTTGAGTCTTACTCCCAGCATATACGCGGTTTGATTTAAACATACATATTATCTCCAATTTTGCATTGGTTTCAAACCAAGTGTAATTTAAGAATATGTCGATATGGGGTCACTTTAAGCTAAACAGGAACTACATTTATGCTATAATCAAACATTTCACTAACATTTTTTTTTTTCTTTAGGTTGCTATTTTAAATTGTGTAAACTTAAGCAGGTTGAGTTAATATTAAAATCAAAATGCAAAAACGTCAAATGGCAACGATAAACTAATGCTGACACAAACACACGGCGACATACAAAAATGTATTATATTTTTGTGAGGAATTCGTCCAAATTTAAATGCGACGGCAACTCAATCTCCTCCAGCTTGATGTCGCTGTACTTGAACACTACCTTGAAGGGATGTATAAACTTTTGATCCATCGTAAACTCATCAACCTTGGGCTGTAATCGAGTATTGTTAAAATCTGTTTTACAGAAATATACTATTAAACGTTACCATTCGGCGTTCATTCAACTTCTGGGTTAGTTTATCCAGAAACACGTTGGTTATTTCGCTTTCGTAGTCGTCCAGTTTGTAAGATTTCATTACCTTCAGCACTTGGGCTGTATTCAATGACGTACACAGGTCGCAAATAGTTTGCACATCCTCCTCGCTCTTGCGAGACTGCAATAGCTGAGACACTTGATTCAGTGGCGCCAATGGAGCCAGCACATCATTCGACTATACACAAATAACATAAACTTATATATTGAGAGCAATTAATAGATTCGTGGAACTGACCATTTTCTTATCGCGCACCCAATCCTCAATGCATCCAAGATTATACCGAATTATCATGCCAGTTTCCCACATGCAAATGTCGCCGCGCAACATCAGACAATTTAGCGCCACGGCACAGACAAAATACAACAGTTGACTGAATATCTGCTCGGCATAGACAGCATCTAAGCCAAAGTGCTGGAACTGTTTATAAAAATGCTCGAGCTGACCAATCAACTGCTTCCATGCCGGAATATTGCCGTGCTCGGGCGACGATGGTGCATCCAAGTTGCGATTGCGCATGCCGTGAGGATGGCGAGTCCGTTGTATTTCATCGTTGTTCAATATTGCTGGCACAATCTTTGGATCAAGTAGACCCTGTATTTGCATGACCAGAGCCTGATAAAGATTCACAATGAGATCGAGTATGACACGTCTATACTCAAACAAATTAAAGTTCTTCAATTGCTGTTGATTTTGTTTTTCCGTATTGAACTTGACATATTCCTCAACGTCACCGTATTGTTTTAACAGATTGAGTAGAGTTATTGAATTCACCAGCCAGATGACTCGGTTCTCAATTGGATGTGGAGTGCGATGCATCTTCTTAATTTGCATCACGAATTTGCTCAGAAGCTCGCGCACATCCTCGTCTGCATTAGTCAGATCCGTGTATCTGCAAATTGTCAAAAATTTATTAAACAATTGCATCAATGGAAGGCCGTTTTGAATCTGTCTACCGTATGCACATAAAGATGAGATAAGCCGGAAAGCCGGGCAGTAGTCCAACAACGGTGCGTGGCATCAGATTACTCAAAAGACGCTGCAAGATCTTATCGAGATCACTATTGTGGAACTTCATCAGGCCAAGCGGATTCTGTGACTTTTGTTTGGCGACATTGGCGCCCACATCGCTATTACTATTCGCCGCCTTGTTGCGTATCATTTCCTCTTCCAGTTTATTCTCCAGCATGCCACCATCCTGCCGGTAAGCGGAGAGCTTTGCATTGGCCAGTTTTAGTTCCTCTTGCACAAGCAGATACTGTGTGATTGCCTTCTTTAGCTCGAGACGCAGATAGCGATCGTTCTGCTTCAGTGTGTCCACATTGGCATCGTCGAACTCGTCAATGCTCTTGAAGAGTACCTCTTGCATTTCACCCTTCTCCTGACCAATTCGTTCGATGGTCTGTGTCATTTCCACTAGCTTACTGTTATGCTCTTCCGTAATGGCCTTCAGTTCAGATTCTAGTTGCCTGTTAACCAGTTTCTGTGCCTGGAATGCCTCCATCAACTCATTGACATGACTGGGATCGCTGGCACGCAATTGCAGATTATCGGGATCAAAAGAGCGTAGCGCTTGGCTCTGTTGCAAAAGGACAGCCTTCAGCTGAATGCATTCCTCTCGCCTGCGACGCACCTCCTCTTGAAGTGCGGCATGTTGTGCTATATCATGGAAGAGAAGAGCGAAAAGAAAGAATTCTCGATGAAGATGTATTAAGTGCTGAATGGGGTATCATCAATTTGGGCGAATGTTACCATTGAGCTCGTTGATCTCAACACCGTGTTTAATGCTTGTGCGCAGCTGATCGTAGTCGCTGCGGAGTTTCTCGTTCTCTACTTCAAGCTCGGAGACGCTATTGGCAAAGTGTGTGGCAAACAATATACATAATATACATAATCATTGTTAGACTAGAACTAATCTGCGTGTGTGTGTTTCTATTATGTTTGTGTGTTCAACTACAGGAGGAAAGGATGCTCTGCTTACCGGAATGAATCCTCGGTGGGCTTGTTGCGGCTAGCCAACTTAACGTACTGCTCCTGCAAATACTTGTGCTTCTGCTTTTCCTCCTCGAGTATGGAGCGCAGCTTGACCACAATGCTCGTGCTGTCAAAGAATGAATCTGCAAGGAGAAATATACAATAGTATTCAGTCTTCTGTGCAAGCAATTAGGCTCCTCTGTTAAGTACCGCTCTTGTTTATTAGATCGGGAGGTCTGTTAATAATGTCCAACGTATTCTTCGCCGACCCGTAGCCAATATCCTCATCGTTTTGACTGGACGCATTGCTAGCGGAGCGCGCATGATGCATGCTATAGGTGCCAAGACCGTTGTGATGCTGCTGCATGCGACTCAGCTCCTCCTTCAGCGTGTAGTTCTCATTCTCAATCACCTCCTTGTCCTTGATGGCACGCTGGTAAGCTTCGTTCAGTTCCTTGTTGTCAATCTCGGCCAGCATGCGTTCCTCACGCTCACGCTGAGTGCTCTCCGAGTTCTTAGCCATGTCAATCATGGAGTCCACCTGCTTGCGCAGCTCTTCATTTTCCATGCACCACGTTTGCTTCTGCGAACTCCATTGCTCTTGGGCATGCCCATTCTCCTCCAGCAGCTGCATTTTCTCGTCGCGCTCCGATTCTAGTTGTTTGTTCAGCGCCTCGATTAGCTTATCCTTATCGAGACAGGCAGCTTTAATGTTTTTAAACTCAAACTCCAAATTCTTTTTCATCTCCAGTTTCATTCTACAGAAAAACAAAAAGCAAAAAAAAAAACAAAAACCATGAAAACTATAAAATCAAACAATACGCATAACCAAGTCCCGATACTGACTTCAACACACTAATTTCGCTGGTCTTGTGCTTCAGATTGCTATTATCCCGATTGAGTTCATCGATGCGCTGCTGCATTGATATAATCTTATTCTCCAGACCCATATACTTGTTCTCCATGTGCGATATCGTCTTGGCTTCTGCCTTCATGCGTTTAAATTGGCGACGCGCCAAGAAACGTCGCACAGCCGCCTGGCAAATGATAATGTTGCGTCGCCGCTTCTGATAGGTGCGACGTGCAAGGACGCCGCGCACGAAGCGTTGAATTTGCACAGCGCGATAGTAATCCCTCATCGCAAAGAACCGAGTGCGGGCCATCATGCCACGAGCATACTGCTGGATGCCGGCAACCGAGTGGCAAAGTCGCAAGTAGCGACGCCGGCAAAGCCAACCCCGAGCGTACTTGGAGAGAATGAGTGCAGCGCGCACTTCTCGCATTTTTTGGGCACGCGCACGTGCCAAGTAGCCACGAGCATGGCGCTGTACGCCCGAGATAATGGCCTGCAGCTTGAGGTATCGACGACGCTTAATGAAGCGCCTCACCTCGGACTGGACTATGGTAATGTATTTCTTGCGCAGATTGGCGCGCACCTGCTCAAGATAGGCGACCTGACCGGCCCTGAAGAAGATTTGTGTGTTCCCAAACCGATACTTGTCCTCGTCCTGTATCCACTTGAGGACAATGTTTCGACACGACTGTTTCATGTCGTTCTTGTCGATCTGATTGCGATATGCCAGCAGCTGATAGCGCATATAAAAATCAGGATAAAGCCAGCGCGATGGAAAGCCAGCGGCCGATATGCGTACAGTCTCCAAGACGCCGCAGGCTCGTAGCTGTTGTATGATCTTAGCCGTCTCCCACTTAAAGGCCACCTTGTCATCGTTGGGCTGGAAGCAAACATAGTAGGTTTTGTAATCGAATTATCAAATTGTTAAGTCAATGTATTCACTTTAATACACCGCACATAATGTGGTGTTGTGGCATGCAACGTGGAGATTAGCGAGGCCAGACTCTCCTGGAACTGTGAGCCAACAGTTTTCTTGTGCTGCTTCGATGACACCACCTAAATACCATCCAATAAAAAAGTATTAAAACAGTTGGCAGTAGACAAGTCAAGTAAAGATAGAAACTAACTCTTCGACGCGTCTCGTTGAGTTGCTGTTGGCCAGCCAGCCAATGGACAGTGTGTTCGATGGTGGACAGTGACAATATTGGACAGTGAAACATTGAACGTTGATTGGTTTGGTTTGGATGACAAGCGTTTGGAAATACAGTTTAGCAATACGTAAATCAAATTAAATAGAAGCATCCGCCATGGCGCACTGCTAGACAAACCTGTTTGCGGTTAGCACTGATGACAACACGACCTCCAAGAGTGGTGGTATTCTTGTTGGGATCTGTGCTGAGCGTGTCCACTTCCTCAAGGCTCATGACCTGTTTGCACAGCGACATGTTTGACTGAGCCATCACATTGGTCAGCTCCTTCGAGACTGTGTCACGATTTTTCTCCAAGAAACCATTCACATCGTATTCAACAGTGTCCGAGAAGTGTTTAATAAAGAAACCTAAAAGTAAATTGCGCTTTTATTGCGTGCATTTAAATTTTTTTATTAGCGATACCTACTTGTTGTGCCAAAGCGTGGCTTCTCAAAGTGTGGAAACTTAATGCACTTATCGATTAGTTTGCCTGCCCAGCTCTCATCCGATCCCTTGGGCATCTAAGCAGTGAAACAGAACATTAATACAGCGCGCCTGCGCTACAGTTGAAGTTACTAACGCGACACTCCTCATCCAAAAGATCCAGCACACCAAGTCGACTCTCGATGAGATCAATGCATGGTTGATTGTCATAAAAATCAATCATGGTCCAGGTGATACCTTCCTTAAGGTATTCCTCCTGCTCCAGCTTGAAGACGTGCTGATTGAACTGCTGCTGGAGCTTTTCGTTCGCATAGTTTATGCAAAACTGTTCGAACGAGTTCACCTCGAACGTTTCGAAGCCGTAGATATCGAGCACGCCAATGAAGCTGCACTGTTTGTTACCATTATAGAGACTTTTGTTTAACACGCCCACAATATACTGGAAGAGCTTGGCATAGATGTGCTTGGCCAGCGCATCGCGTGCGGCCATTGCCATCTCAATGTTGTTCGGTATCAGCACATATTCATTGACCGACTCTATCTTACGCATCAACAGCCAGCGTCGCAAGTCATCAGCTTTGATCTTCAGCAGATCCCCCGTTACCTGCAGATGCATGTTGTTTTGCTGCCAAGAGAGTGATCAGTAGGTTACAAGCTCATACTTAGTAGCAATCGCATTTCACTTACGAATATCTCGCAGGATTCAGTGTCCTCCTCCTCGCTGCCATCCTTGTACTTTTTGCACACCTCAATGTTGCCCAAGTGCAGAATGCCAGCCAGGATCTTAACAATGTCTGCGATCTGCTGAATGGAAAAGCCCAGTACCGTCATGGCCTGAACTGTTTCATTGAACTGATCCGCATCCGAAATGCGCTCAATGTCTGAGGCACCGCCCATATTCAAGAACTGATATTTATCCTGATGATCTGTAACATATAACGACATATAGTGGCCATCAAGATGTGGAGTAATCAATCGTCAACTTACCCAACACAAGTTCAGGATACTTGGCACGCGCTGCGCATAATTGGTAGAATATGTGATAGTTACGTTCGCCCTGCGCCTGATACACCACCCGTGACTTCTCCAGCAGATACGTATGCATTGTGGCACCCTGCAGGTACATAACACCCATGTGATTGCGGAACAGCAGCTTGGTAAACTTGCCGAAGCGCGAGCTGTTGTCATTGCGTGTGGTCTTGGCATTGCCAAATGCCTCCATGATCGGCGAAGATGCCAGCACCTTGCGCTCAACTTGCGTCTCCGACTCCGAGCCGCCCACGGCGGCAAAATAACGCATCGCATACTTAGCTGAAACGGTTTTGCCAGCTCCCGATTCGCCGCTAACAATGATGCTGAGGTTGCAATTCTCGCGCTCCAGTTTCGTGTACGCCTCCTCGGCCAAGGCAAAGATGTGGGGCTCTAGTTCGCCCATGGCATGACCACGATAGGCACGTATGATGTTAGGGCCGTACAACGGCATCTCAGCATACGGATTGAAGGCCACAAGAATGATGCCGCAATAGGTGTAGATAATTTGGCGCTCGCAGAAGCGCACACGCAGATTGTAAAGCACGCCGGGTTCATGCAGATACGACAAGGTGGTCAGATCATTTTGACCCACCAGGATGGCGGGATTACGCAGTGGCGGCAGATTGCTGCCGTCCGGCTTCACTTTAATCTCCTTGAGGGCTCCCGACTCGGTCTGGACCTTGAGGAAGGTGGCGCCCTTGCGATAGCTGTCCTCCAGGGTGGCGCTCTCCCAGACCTGCTCCGAATGGGGTATCCATATCTTGGAGCCCTGGGAGACGAAAGCAGATGCATTTTAACCAAAGTTTAGCCTCACCTGCGACAATAGAGATCTACCGAAGAGCAGCCCGAGCCGGGGCTAAGCTGCCATGAATATAACAGACAAAACACACACACACACACACACACACACACACACACACACACACACACAGACAGACAGAGACGCACGCCAACTCATGATTGACATCAACACACACTGGCGTGCTTTAGAAAAAGCGCCACGCTTATCAGAACCCAGAATTCTGATAAGACAGTGATTCACCTCGCTCACAATGAAACATTCTCTTTTCTAAAAATGCACCATGACACTCTCTGCATGACATCAATAATGGCGAATAGCGGATGGGGTCAAATAGAAGAACTGAGGAACTGAACTGAAATGAAATTGGCGCACAAACACACACACTTAACAGTCGCGCTTGTACACACACACACGTACGCTCTCATGCAATGCACGTTGTTATTGTTGTCATTATGTATGCGTTTTTATAAGCTCCCATTCTTAACACTATTGGTGCTGTCGACGGCAGCGACGGTGACGGTGACTGCGGACGGGCACAGCGACAACAGCGCGCAATTGCCAACAATGCACTTGTGGGGCATCAATATACAACTCGTAATATACCTTTGCGTACAACATCTCTTCGCTTGACATGATTACAGTGTATCCGAGATGCGAGCAGTCAATTTAACACTTATTTCTTTATTACTCCGCGCATCTACTTCGACGGCAACAGCGAGAACGGCAACGAAGAGAGACGATTGATACCAATTCGATTCTATTATGTGCATAAAACCCGTTAGTTTTGTTGTCTTCTTATTTCCAATTGAATTTTGCTTCCAACAATTTGACTTTTTTCTCTTTACTTTTTTGCTTGTTTTGTTTGTTTTGCCTGGTTTTATTTTAATTTTGTGTTATTGTTATTGCACTTGTGTTTAATTTGCGTGATTCATTTTTTTTTAAATGTATTGCTTTTATTAACTTTAATTTGAAATTAAGGCCAAAAGTAATAAAAATTAGAAAAACGGGACAATCGCAACATAAATAAATTGCTAATTTGGTAATTTCGACGACACTGATACTGTTAACAAAATTCAGCTCGCCTCGTCGCCGTCTACACCGACTCTGAACTGACGTAGAATCTGTCTTGCCAAAGGGCAGGGTTGTCACCGAGTTGCACTGTTCTGGCCAGGCAACCAACACAACGTCAGCTCATATATATGCTGTTGTCGTTGGTCTCGTGTATGGGATGAGCGACAATACATTTATTACTTTTTGCCAAAATGCATGCAAAACTTGCTAATTTCAAATTAGTAATTTACGCGGCAAGCGAATAACATACGTTTCGGAGCACTATTCACATACCAGGATACCGCTTCCCAACACTGTACGTACGCGTCGCAGTTGCGACTGTCAACGTTTCCCGCGCAAAGTCAACACGACAGCGCGTTGCTCGCAGAACAGAAACAGAAACATTAAGCGATTTGTTGTTGAACGCGTAAAGTTATAATATAAAAAAAAAACTAAAATATGTCTAGTCCCGCTCGTTCACCGAATGTGGGAGGCGCTACACCAAAGCAAGGAGCGCGCACACCCACGCGAAGTATTTACAATTTGATAACTCAACTAGTTGGCATTTCGTATATTTACAAGGCAATTGTGTTATTTTGTAGGAATTGCATTGCAGGATGTAGAGACGCCAATGAGAATGGGTCCAGGGCGTCAGCCGGGCAGGCCCTCAGATAACATAAGTCTGCCACCCACATCGCCGGCTAACATTAGTTTACCTGCAACGAGTCCGGCGCGCGGCTTGGGCGGCATGAGCGAGATTGATTTGAGTTCGCCGCTCAATTATGGCACCCCAAGCTCCATGGGTTCGATACGCACACCACGCTCCGGTATACGTGGAACGCCATTGCGTGCACGGCCGGACATACGTACGGATAAGCGCATTCGCCAGGTGGCCATTGGTGGCACTTCAGGTGTAAGTGAAGCATATAAAAAACTATCTTTTGGCATTTGCTTGACACTATAATTTTCGCAGCTTGAGTCTATACCGGAGAAGGGTTCGGAGACCACAGATCCAGTGTCGGAGCCCTCCGCTGGACCCCAGTTAGTTGTTTGGGGTACCAATGTGGTTGTCAGCCAATGCAAGTCCAAGTTCAAGTCATTCATCATGCGCTTCATCGATCCCAGTGCCGAGCAGGATGAGATTTCAGAGAACATTGACGTAAATCAGCCGTTGTACTTGCAAAAGTTGGAAGAGATTCATACGTTGGAGGAGCCATATTTGAATCTGAACTGCGCCCATCTTAAGACCTTTGATCAGGACTTGTATCGCCAGCTCATCTGCTATCCACAGGAAGTAATACCTGGCTTCGATATGGCCATCAATGAGATGTTTTTTGAACGTTATCCGGCTGCGTTGCTGGAGCATCAGATCCAAGTGCGTCCCTTCAATGCGGACAAGACGCGTAACATGCGCTCTCTGAATCCCGAGGATATGGACCAATTGATCAGTATTAGTGGCATGGTCATTCGCTCCTCCAACGTTATACCGGAGATGCGCGAGGCGTTCTTCATGTGCAACATTTGCTCTTACAGCACCACGGTCGAGGTGGATCGTGGTCGCATTGCTCAGCCCACGCTGTGCACCAACTGCAACACAAATCACTGTTTCCGCATCATTCACAATCGCAGTGAATTCACTGACAAACAGCTCATCAAGTTACAGGAATCACCCGATGACATGGCCGCTGGCCAGACGCCCCATAATGTCATGTTGTATGCCCACAATGATTTGGTCGATCGAGTGCAGCCTGGTGATCGAGTCACTGTCACCGGCATCTATCGTGCCATGCCCCTCAAGGGCAAGGGATTGAATGTGAAGAGTGTGTACAAGACGCACATCGATGTCGTCCATTTCCGCAAAGTGGACAACAAGCGTCTATATGAGGAAGAAGAGGGGTGAGTTCTTGTAACAGTATTTGTCTGCAATCAGGTTTATATATTTTATTTACAGCAAGGATCACATTTTCCCTCCAGAGCGCATTGAGCTGCTCCAGTTACTGTCGAAGAAGCCTGATATCTATGATCGTCTGGCACGTGCCATTGCTCCCTCTATTTATGAGAACGATGACATTAAGAAGGGCATTCTGCTGCAGCTCTTTGGAGGCACCAAGAAGAAACACTCAACACTGGGTCGCCAGAATTTTCGATCGGAGATTCATCTGCTGCTTTGCGGTGATCCTGGCACGTCAAAGTCCCAAATGCTGCAGTATGTTTACAATCTTGTCCCACGCTCACAGTACACTTCGGGACGTGGTTCATCCGCGGTGGGCTTGACTGCCTACGTGACCAAGGATCCAGAAACACGCCAACTTGTCCTGCAAACGTGAGTGATCGAGCGCTTAAATAATCATATAATTTTATAACAATCTTCCCTATTTTCTAGTGGCGCCCTTGTGCTTGCGGACAATGGCGTCTGTTGCATCGACGAGTTTGACAAGATGAACGATTCCACACGCAGTGTGCTCCACGAGGTCATGGAGCAGCAGACTTTGAGCATAGCCAAGGCAGGCATTATTTGTCAACTGAACGCACGCACCTCCATACTGGCTGCAGCTAATCCTGCCGAATCGCAATGGAATAAGCGGAAGAACATCATCGACAATGTTCAGTTGCCTCACACGCTGCTGTCACGTTTCGATTTGATCTTCCTGGTGTTAGATCCGCAGGATGAGCTCTTCGATAAGCGTTTGGCTAGTCATTTGGTATCGCTGTACTATGTGACACGCCATGAGGAGGAGGATACTATGTTTGATATGAGCGTGCTGCGGGATTACATTGCCTATGCTCGTGAGCATCTTTCGCCCACGCTGTCGGATGAGGCGCAGCAGCGTTTGATTCAGGCGTACGTTGATATGCGTAAGGTGGGAGCTGGTCGTGGCCAAATCTCTGCCTACCCGCGGCAGCTTGAGAGTCTGATTCGCTTGTCAGAGGCCCATGCCAAGGTGCGACTTAGTAATGAGGTAGAATTGCGGGATGTTGAAGAAGCTTGGCGTCTGCATCGTGAAGCCCTGAAACAATCGGCCACAGATCCGCTGTCGGGCAAGATTGATGTAGGTATCTTGACGACTGGATTATCGACAGCCGCTCGTAAGAAGCGCTCGGATCTCGTTGCTGCTATCAAGGAAAATCTCAAGAAGAAGGGCAAGGTACCTACGGTTCCCTATCAAAAACTTTTTAAGGAGATCAAAGAAGGCTCTCAGATTGTAAGTCAAATCTTATGTTATACTGCTTTCACTTTAATTGATAATTTTCGATTTTTAGTTAATTACTCGCGAACAATTTGAAGATGCCTTGAAGGAAGTACAGGATGAGGGCGCTATAGTTGTTATGGGCAAAAATACAATTCGAATTTGTTAATTTCATTACCACACACAAAACATTTCATTCATTTATAATTTTAAGCTTGAAAATAAATAAAGATTGATTTTAAAATAAAATATTAAAGCATGAAACTTATTTAAATTCGCCCCTGTTAACATGGCGTTAACAGTACCATTAGAGGCTATCATTGCAACATTGCAACACATTTAAAAAGGGAACCAAGTTTTATTTTATGGATTTTTTAAATAATAAAAAATGACATTTGTAATGCCTTAATTTGCGCAAAAACACGATTTATACATGACGGGAGTTTTCAAGTGCACTCTGATAATTTATCGATAATCAATTAAACAGGGTTGCTACGCAGCCGAGAATTGTTCTGCTGAAATGCGAATGTGGGGTGAAAACTCTATCAATTAGCTCACTCGCTCTGATGAGCGAGACAACAAGCGAACCATTAATAAGCAGGCACAAGTACGGCATAACAATAAATGCTTTGTTTTTCAAACCCCGCTACGAGCGTAGTAAAGTTGGGATTGTACGTGCGAGTAGGAGAATTGTTACGTCACCGGGCACAAGCATCAACATCCATCTCCCTCACATCAGCCAACGAGAGATCAGCTGACGACGACGATAAACGGCAAAAGGCGACCGCGGCGCTACCTCACAGTAACAGTAACAGGAGCCACAACAACGGCACTAACAGCAGCTCAGCAGATGTAACATGGCTTCAACCTCAGCCGGCACACTGGAGGGCACGCTGAGCAAATGGACGAACGTGATGAAGGGATGGCAGTATCGCTTCTTTGTGCTGGACGAGAATGCAGGCCTGCTATCGTACTACACGGTGAGTGATCATCATCATTGTCGTCGTCGGTCTCATCGTCATCATCATCATTGTGAATGACGAGCGGATGGTGTCATTTTATCTACATAAATTTGCGCAGCTTTAATTGTTATCTTATCTGGCAAGTCAAAGCAAACAATCAACTTTTCCTCCCTCTCCATCAACCTCACAATAGACGACCCATTAATCAAATTGTTGAACTGTATGTCTCACACATAGATTTCGTATTCGCATTCATGTATTTGGATGTCCTGCATCTATTTGCTCTAATCAAGCACCATTGTTGTTATTGGCACTTCTCCAGCTGCAGCTCGAGCTGCAGCTGCCAACTCCGCGATTTGGGTCCGATTAATTGAGTTCTTAGTTTTGTAGGAGGATTTGTAGAAGTCGTAGAAACCGTAGAACATGAGCATAATCACTAGTGTATAGTAGACGAAGACCATGGGATGGATGCCACAATTGATGAACACTAATAGCACATGGAATAATATGAGTGAAAACTGGGCCATCTGCATCACAGTAATGGATTTCTTCACCGGTCGCAGGGTACGCACTATGCTCCTGTCAGCGACAGCGGCTGTCAAGTAATATGTGTACATCATAATGTGCACAATCGAGTTAAGAAAGATGGGAAAAAGTGAATCGCAACCTGCCGAAAGAAATACAAAATTATCATTCGAATCGGGCATCGAACAGATCGAACTCACCATTAACATTGTGATTGATCAGCAAGTATATCAAAGTAACCGTGGTAATGTGATGGAATATGTGCAGTTTGGTCACTTGATTCATCTTATTGCGCAGCACAAAGATTAGTGTCTCAATCAGCTCTGACAACTTAAGCCAGAAGAGGAAGTATGCCAATCTGAAATGGCGCTTCAAGCGAGGCTCTGTCATTTCCACAATGTTGCATGTCCAGAAGTAGATTATTTTATTCTCCGTGATCTGGAGAATCTGCAAATGAGAGAAGTATTTCGTCATCTCGTATCTCAAGGATCCAATTTAAATTTACCTCAAAGACCACATAAAGGCAGCTAACTACCTGCACAATATTATGTGCGATGATTAGCTTCTTAAGTTGGAAGGGCTTTCGGAACAGCATGAAGCTTAAAGTACGAAAACATATATAGACAAATACGTTGAGTATTTCAATTGCAAATCAATTAAGTTTCATTGGAAATTGATCAATTGCAAATGACATATTTACGCAATTGAATTTTTAATTTCACCAAGCGTAAAGTGCCGTAAGTTCGTCTCGGGAATGACCCTCTGAATAGCTGCTTCCATACTCACTTTGGTCCAAGGTTAGTAACCACCAGCAGATAAATTCCCAAGACGACGGCCATAAATATTGGAGTCGACATGATCGCAGGATGTCTATTTGCTGCAAATAACAGTAAAATTCTTATTCTCCGAAAACGAGAAGTCACACTCTTTAGAATCTCACATATTTCCGCGTCCATGTTGTGAGCTTTTCTTCGAGTCCTGCTGTTTCAATTAGTTTATAACGATGAATCCTGTTTTGTGTTTGATTTGTTGGGTGAACAGACCGCGAACCAGCGTGGCCGACTTATCGCAGATATGTGAGCGCTTGACAAATGCTTCGCTTGAATTTGAACTATTGGGTTCAGTACGTTTCGGCTCAACATCACTAATGTATGCAAAGAGACCCACTTAGCAACTACTGCATATATATTATGATTAAGTCTAACCACAACTGTACATACGTCACAAGTCAGATGGACACTTTCCATAAAAAATTGCGTTTGTTGTAAAGTACTATATTTGATGTTCATAAGGTGTATTGTTTTTATATTTTCAGTCCAAGGAGAAAATGATGAAGGGTGTGAGACGTGGCTGTGTGCGCCTCAAGGATGCACTCATTGGCATCGATGATCAGGAGGATAATACCTTTACCATCACTGTGGATCACAAGACCTTTCATTTTCAGGCAAGTTGCTTGCCTGTGGTTTAAAATATATTATGTCGATTTTAAAATATTTACCAATTCGAAATTAACTTATAGACAAGACCCGCAACCCATTTTCAGAGAAAACAAAAAACTTAAGTGATATTTTAACAAAAAGTATACCAAAGCATACTTCTATTTTTTTGTATATATTTGAAAAAAATCCATAATGTACCGACATGGTCACACTGTCAACTAAACAAACAAAGCGCGAGCAGCTGAAAGTGAATTTTGCATATAAATTTGATTCTTAAATAACTTCGTTGTTTTTCATTCGATCTCAACCAAATTCACAGAAGCCAAAATTCAATGCCCTAGGTCCATTATTACGACTTTTCCAGTTTGTGGGGGGCGGAAAGGGGCGTGGCAAAAATCTAAAACAAACTTGATCTGCGTAAGACCTACACGAATACTGTAACCAAATTTGAAATCTCTAGGTCATTCACACACTTAAAACGTCCATATGAACTGGGCTCAACTATTTTGATAAATAATTTAACAAATAACTTTTGTTCTACTTATCAAAATTACATGGTATATTAGGAGTATTAAGCACAGATAGCTTACCAAATTACACAAAGAACTTTTGGAGTCATACGCGATTTACATAAAAAGAAAAACTTGACTTGTTCTAGATTATCGAAGGAGGCGTGACATCCAACTCTTGAAATAAACTTAATCTGCGTAAGGAATGCAGAAACCTATGTACCAAATTTAGTGTCTCTATGTCTTGTAGTCTCTGAGATCTAGGTGTTCATACGGACAGACAGACGGACATGGCTATATCGTCTCGGCTGTTGACACTGATCAATATATATATACTTTATGGGGTCGGAGATGGCTCCCTCTGCCTGTTACATACATTTTCTGTTGGCACTAAGTTATAATAACCTTCTACCATATGGGTAGCGGGTATACAAAATTAATGAGTTTTCTTCTGACTGACATTAAGTTTGCACTCACAGCCCAGTAAAAGTGAGAGAACTATATTTTGACACTGCATTACTATAAAGATCCCAGAGTTCTAATCCACTTGTAGATCAAAATAATTGGCTCAATAACTTCAAGTTCTTTACTAGTTTAGTATACCCTTCACTCGTTATTCTTGAGTACGATACTTATATAAAGTGTAATGTCACGTTTATTCTTAAATAATATGAAAGTATACAAATACATGTACATTTTGTTGATAGTGTGCATTTTAAAAATTTCGTTTATTTTGCTGATTTCCTTTCAAGACTGTTTCACTGATTGTCTGTCTGTTTTGCTCCATTTCTTTTGCTTTGTCGCCGTAAACGATAAAACTTATTGGCAACCACCACAACCACCCAAACATTGCAGGCGCGGCACAGCGATGAGCGTGAGCAGTGGGTGCGACGTCTGGAGGACACAATACGACGACACGCGAATCGTTCGCGTCTGTGGGACAGCCAGAGCGCTTTCTACATTGCTGGCGGCTACACGAAGGAGTCGACCGGCAAACGTTCCAATCACTTGGAGCTCGTGGCGCGACGTGTTTCCGAAGCGGATGCCTATCTGCAGCTCATGATAGAACAGACCAATGTGAGTAATATGTTATACTAAATATGCATTATAGTTACATAACTAACTCAGATTACATACTGTGACTTCGACACAGGCGCTTGAAAGACGCATCGCTGAGCTGAGCGACACTGCCGAACAGGTCAAGTGCAAACCGCTGCAGGACAACGCTAGTGTGAGTATTCGAGTTCGAGATACAAATTTAAAATTTATTCAACTAATTGCACTGCTTTGAGGTCAACTGAGCAATATTGATTTCTAGATGCAGTTCATCGCGGAAGTCGTTCGATATCTTTTGTATTTTGTCATAAGACAGTCGCCAATAACTATCATCCACTGGCAAAAACTCTGACGTGGTCTGGCAATCCCTCACTATACGCACGATGAGTGTGCTGCTCGCCTGGATAGCTGCGTCGCGTCCCCAGAGACGCAGGGTAGCCTCCAGTTGTATATGGTGATGTTGGGGCGTCACCAGCCAGATGACAAAAACTTGATGTTTTGGTTCTGCCAGCAGATGGGCGGAAGTTTTGCAAACCAACACCACAATCTGCACATCGCCCTGCAGTTGATGGAGCTCTCGGCTTAGAAAACTGCTGAACATCCCACTGCAAGACGGCATATTGAAGCCAGTGTAGTTGAGAAGTCCGATGACTTGGTTCTGCTTCAGTTCACAGCGCTTGGGCTCAAAGGACAACACTATATGCTGATCCTGCCAAAGCTTGTGACAGTGCTGAAAATTAACAGCATTGTCGCTGTGGTCGCTGTGGTAGTGCAGCAAAAGCAGTTGGCTGTCCACACGTCTGCGACAGTTTCCAAAGAGACACGGACGCGTGTCGCGTCTAATTACGAGCTCTTGCAGCTCTGCCAACGGCTCAGTTAAGATGTTTTCAAGAGTCGACGCCAGTTTCGCTATCTCCAATTTTGCGATGTCATGGGAACTGGAAGAGCAACTGGTCATTAGCTGATTTTTTACTACCAGTTGTTGCTCTGGCAACTGCTGCAGCTGCTGCTGCTCTTCAACTGTCTCATTAATTATGCTGGAGGGTAACTCCTCGATGGCATCTACATTGTCCCAGCAGCTCAAGTCTTTCTGCAGCTCGTGCAAATCACTCATGCCCAAGCGCAACTCTCGTATATTCGAGTTTAATTCGCTCATGACATTGTCCAGCTTAAACTGTCCAATTAGCTGGTTGTGCTGCTCCCGTTGCAGCTCACAGTGCAGCTTGTGCTGCTCGAATTGAACACGTAGCTTCTCAATGCTATCGGGGTCTTGCTCATCATCCATTTAGATGAGTTCTGAAATGTTTATGACAAACAAACAGACAGATTTTGCAGGGTAGCAGATAAATATTGATTTTCAATTCAAGTTCAGGGTTAGACTTCGCCTCTCTTCCCCTACCCCATCCCCTCTAACCACCCGCCCGCATGAGGCGTATTATTAGATATGCATTAGGCATGAGAAATTCGCCAAGTTGCGCCAGCTGTCGACGCGACGCAAACAGCTGCTCATTTCTTTTGCAAACTTCGTGGCACAAACTGTTTTTTCTTTTCCTAACCCGGGATGTCAAACAGACGGGGCAGTTTGGCATGTACTTCGAACACAGTTCGTGAATCTGGTTATTTAATTAGTTGGTTTCTGACACCTCGCCGTGCAGTGCAGTGTGGTCAGTGCATTGAAATAAACATTGCACTTGTTTTATTTGCTACTTTTGTAGGCCATGTTGGATCATATCAAGCACTCGATTGTGAGTCTACAAATTGCCAAAAATATGGCGCACCCCATCAATGGCATTTACAATGGGCCGACGACAATGATGACAACAACAAACGCAACAACAATGGCAATGGCATCTGGCGACGCTAGCAACAGCGGAGGAGGGGGCGGCGGATTAAAGGGCAGCGAGGCCATCTCGGCTCTCAAGAACGAACTGGCTGGCGACGATGAGGATGATTCAGCAACGGAAAACGGTAAATGTCGTCCATGTACAAACTATATATTTTGGGGGTCACACATTTGCCATGTTCGTTTTGTGTGCTAATGACATGCACAACACTGTCGCTTCGCTATCCCGTTTAGTTTGCACTAATTGCGAACAAAATGACAGTGAAGTCATTGCTTTTATAATTATAACATTATTAAAAGTTGCAAGATGTGCAATGTCTAGTTTAGCCAGCAGGAAACGAAATTTAAAAAAAAATGAAAGTACAAAAGTAGAGCTAAAAGAACAACTTTCAAATGTATTTGAACAATAATTACAAAATTTCATGATCAATCGGTCTATTTTTATTAATTTTTTTTTAAGAAATTGTGTTTATGCTGGCCTGCAGAAGACCATTCCTCAAGTTTATAATAAGTGTATACGTCATGCGGTGTGCTTCTTTAGTTTCGGGTTGTTTGTTTGAGATTTGCTCAGGGTCATACTCAAGCCAAGTGGCTTGTTAATGAGCAGGAAATCGATGAATTGGCTTGGCATTGAGAAAGAAGCAAAGCAATTGAAATTGAAATACAATTGATTAATTTTTGGATGTGTTTGCATGTTTTATTAATTTCGATTGGCAGCAACCACAGCACCGTTGGGCCTCGTCGTACCAGAGACCTCTTATTCGAGCAGTGAAGGTGAAGAAGACTTCTATGATGCCTATGACGATCCGTTCACTAGCCTGGGCAGCTCACCAATTGGGTGGTAAGTGTGCAAAAAGCAGAAAAGAGCTAAACTGCTGACAGTACGAAGCGAGATAAACAGCAATTATCTCTGCGTTTCGTTCGTCGCTTCGAGCGGTTTGCCGGCTTACTCATTTGGCAATACTACATATCACACATTAACATTTACATGCAACGCATACGTATATATGTATGTATGTGCATATGTACATATATGTAATGCTTTGTGACTACATGTGCGTGCACTTGTGCTTTCCTGTTCCCCTCTCCGTTATCTTTGCGCGTGCGCTCTTTGCACTGCAAGCTGCAGCAGGCGCACATACACACACCTGCACGTATGTATGTCCTCGTAGTATTAAGTTGGTCAGTCGCCTGTTAATAATTCATGCAATTTTGCAAGGAGCGCGTAAGCCGATTTGGCAACGCTGTCGCCGTCGTCATCGTCACAGCTGACGAGCAAAGTGGTCGGCACGTCGTACGACGAGTCTCGATTGTCGTCCTGTCTTAGTTTGTAGTTACGTTCGTCACTCGACTGTTGACAGTTCGGCTTGCTTATTTTTTTTGGCAAGAGACAAAAAGAAATAAATTGTGGCTCAATAGTGGCGAAAGTCGCATAGGTTTCACTTAGATTTACGTGAGTGTGTGTGTATGTCTATTTGTATGTGTTTCGTGTTTGATTTGTTGCGCGCAGCTGGCGCCGTAAAATATGCAACGAGAGTTTGCAGCCGCCATTTTAAAGTTTTGCATGCAGCGTAAACTGCATTCGCAGTCGCATCCGCAACGGCATCCGCAGCTGAAAGCATCGCATCGCCAGTGTTGCCATGTTTAAGAAGTGGGTACGACGTGTTAGCCTAAGGTAAGCAACACTTGCTCCTCACTCTTGCTCTTGGGTTGTTGAGTTTTTTAAATACTAAATGAGGCGAGCAAAAAACAAGTAGTGTGCCGCAGAGAGTGTGTGTAAGAGGGAGAACGCTGATATGTAAAAACTGACATCATATATGAACATTTAAATTTGAGCAGCTTATTAAATATGCATGCGCCCCAGCATTCTGTGAGCCGCATTTCCATGGAGTCTGTATCTCAATCCAAATTTGTATCTGTTTTTGTTTCTGTATTTTTATTATATTTGCAGCGCTACGCGCGGCTTTGTGGAGACCTCACCCACGCACGAGAAGTCTTCAGATGACTACGATTCAACCGGAACGACAACAGCAACGGGAGCAACAAAAGCAACCACCACAGCAGCAGCATCAGTGCCGCAGTCGACTTTACCCGAAATCGATGAGACCGAATCGAACAAAGTGCCGAGCTCTCGTTCATCGAGCTATGATAATGGTATCGATTACGATGCACTCTACGAGGAGGAGGAAGAGATGGACCTCAGCATGGAGGCGCATGGTTCGATGATAACGCATCTGTTGTCGCAGGTGAAGATTGGCATGGACCTCACCAAGGTGGTGCTACCCACGTTCATCTTAGAACGACGCTCACTGCTCGAAATGTACGCCGATTACTTTGCTCATCCCGATTTGTTTCTCAAGTAAGTCTCCGAGACCTTAATCGTTTCCCACTCCAATTTCATACTATTGCTACCTATTCTATAGAATCTCTGAACTGGATGACCCCAGGGATCGAATTGTGCAAGTTTGCCGCTGGTATTTGAGTGCCTATCATGCTGGACGCAAGAGTGCTGTCGCCAAAAAACCCTACAATCCCATTTTGGGTGAAGTGTTTCAATGCCATTGGGAAATTCCTGGTAAAGCTCATTTAAATCTACAACCTTAAATAGTTAAATGTAACACTCTTTGATTGTAGGTGAATCCGAAGATGGCAAGGAAGTACATGATGGTCCCGTGCCCTGGTGCCGGCGGGATCAGCTAACATTCTTGGCTGAACAGGTGTCGCATCATCCACCAAGTAAGTGGGCTATATCCGATTGAATCATTTAACTGTTTAATTCCCACAATTTTTTCGCAGTCTCAGCCTTCTATGCAGAGCATTATAATAAGAAGATTACGTTTACTGCTCATGTCTGGACGAAATCAAAGTTCTTGGGTCTGTCTATTGGGGTGCATAACATTGGAGAGGGTGTCGTTACCCTTGTCGATCGAAGTGAGGAGTACATTGTAACGTTTCCAAATGGTTATGGCAGGTAAGGTAAACAGCTCATTTCCAGTCTGAATAATGAGAGTTATTTGTATTATAGATCTATTTTAACTGTGCCTTGGATTGAGCTGGGGGGCTCAGTTGAAATTAAATGTCCCCAGACAGGTTACTATGCCAACGTTGAGTTTCTCACAAAACCCTTCTACGGCGGCAAACGCAACAAAGTCAGCGCTGAGGTTGGTTAAACAATAATACATAAATTAACTCTTAGTTTGATAATGCTTTTTTTTGTTTCTTTACTTAGATATATTCACCCAACGATAAGAAGCCATTTGTTTCGATTGCCGGCGAGTGGAGCGGTCTGATGGAAGCCAAGTGGCATGATAAGAACGTAAGTTCCAACTGGCATGCTGTAGATAACAAAAAAACTTTGTTGTATTCTGTGTATGTAGAGTTGTGTATTAACTAATTCCTGCTAATGTTTTACTATCTGTACCCATCTGTATCTGCGCCTAAAAAGCTGCAACAAACAACACACAACGAGTTGGCAGCTACATCCACGTATCTGTTGTATCTATCCACCTAACCTACCTATCCATCCATCAATCAATGTATATTTTAACCTGCTCCAATTAACCTATTTGCGATACTTGTACTTTTCTCTTAAATAGTTTGGGACCATATTTCTGTGTGTTTACTTTGTTTATCTAGAAAATAATATCTCAACCTCAAATCTTATCTCTAAACTTGTAAACTAAATTGCCTGTATAAAGATATATATGTATATATATGTATGTAATTCGTAATTCCCTATGCATCACATATTGTTGTGTAGATATGTTGCGTGTGTTTATTCCACGTGAACATCATATATCTAAATGGTTACCATGTGCATCTTTAATTTTCTAGAAAACCGAAGTATTCGTCGACGTAAATCGCATACCCATATTTAAGAAACAAGTTCGACCAATCGTTGAGCAAGATGAATATGAATCGCGACGTGTTTGGAAGGAAGTGACGGCAGGACTCAAGTAAAACTTTTATTGCTATTAACTTATACATATGTGCATTTATTATTAGAAACAATTGAAATTATAATTATCATTTTTATTTAACTTGCAATTTTAAACAGATTCAATGATATTGAGCGAGCCACGAATGCCAAATTTGTTGTGGAGCAACAGCAGCGAGAGCAAGCTAAGGTGCGCAAGGAATACGATCTAGCATGGGAGCATAAGGTGAGCAATTTTTATAAACTATTTGCACATGAAATCCTAAACATCGGTTATTTATTCGCAGCACTTTAAACCGATTGGCGAGAATTGGATCTATACGAAACCGCTGAGTCAGCGCATGTACTTGCAGGAGAAGGAGGCCAAAAGATAATGAATGAATTGGGAGCAATATGCAATGCCAATACCCGATGTTTTTATACGCAGACATAGATACACACACACACACACACACACTAAAATATGTGTGTGTGTGACTCATATCAAAAAATAGCCTCAACTATTTGTATAATTTCCACAAGTGCGCAAAACAAAACATCCTTAATAACACTGACGATGATATAACGTAACATATGCAGGAAACTCAATGTTTTACAGAAATATGAATTATGAGTTAGGTGATGAAAAGCCAATTGGCCAGACTCAAATGTCCGTTTAATAATTGTAAATAGTTTATATACGCAAAAAGTCAAAATAACAAAAAAGCCAAGTTTTAGTAGATAGTTGAGAACAATAGTCGAACGACGAGAACAGAGAACGTCATAATACAACGCAAAGGTTGATTAAATGAATCTAATAAACAGCAAGACAAACAATATACAGAGCTAACAATTTAATAGTTTCTACGCAATATACTCGTATAAAGCAACTTATTATTAATTAACTATGTACTAGAGTGTTTCAAAGGCAATCGCAGTAAACTGCAAAACAAAGAACACCTAAAACAAACAAATACGAAAATACCTTTTACAAAACAATACACTACTACAACTTACACAACATAACACAACGTACATGCTACAAACAACCACACACGCCCACAATTTAAGGGATATGTATATCAGAAGTTGTAGATTACAGAAAATAAAGAGTTAGATATTTAAGCATAGAAATTCTATTTTTTAAATAAAAGACTCTAATAGACAAAATACAATATATGAGATATCTAATAGATACATATATATTAAAAATAATTAATTCCTGTTTTCAAAACTATAAATGCACAATTGATTTTGGCAAATAAAATAAAAAAGAAGAACTTTAGAATAATATACTTTCAATTCCATTGTCACAATAATAAAGATAAAAGCTTTACTTACTTACAAACCCACAGTCAATGCTCCAACAAATTGTTTGCAGAATGCAGTAATCGGATACAAACAAAAACTAGAATAGCACTTTTAGCATAAATAGTAGTTAGTTTCTAATTTGGTTGGAGTTTGACAAAAATCCAACAACCACATTGCAAAGCTATTTTTCTTTGTAAACTACCGAATACTCTCACTCAAAACAAAGTTAACGCAACATGAACGAATAAAGAATATTACGCTTTTTCAATTGTTGAATAATAATAAATAAATATACATAAATATAGGTTATCCAATGATTAGAAATCCCAACTTTATTGAACATATAAAACAATACCATCATACAATACGTATACAAAAGGAACGCATATATTTTTACGAATTTCTTTCAAAAAGTGCAAAAACCCTACTCCCCATAGCATTTAAATCAGCCATTATACTATTATTACAAATAAAAACTTAAATTAAATCGTTTCTCATTAATAATATAGAAAATGCAACCAAAAATATTACAATTGGTATATTTTTAATTGTTTGTGTAACACAAATTGTGTTGCGCGCAATCGTTCTTTTGAAATATATACCAAAATACCAAACCAAGTGTAACCAGTCACCAGTTGGTTTTGGTATTTCACTGTTTCACGGAGTCTAGACAAATGTTTAGCTTGCAGTCGTATTATTAAAGCAGGTGTTAAGGAATACAACTTTATGAGAAGCTTTCATAACAAAAAGTGTGAACTTTTATTTTGAATGGTGGCAACCCTGTGGCTTGACATTTGGCAGTGGTGCCAGCTTATTTGATAAAAATTGACGTGGCTCCAAATTTTAGTGTTTAGTTTTTAGGAGGCTGAAATTGCAATGCGAAAAAATTTGCACGCAATTGGTCTATTAAATTAAACTGTGAGATTGGTGCTGGAACGGTAATACAAGATTGCATCAGTTACGCACCAAGTTCCCAACAAACACAGGCGAAAACGCGAAATTGCTCTGCAAGCAAACCGAGAGCGAGAGTGAGTGTGTGCGAGATACGAGGCCGAGGCCCGCAAGGCAGCAGCGCCGTTGTTCATTGTCAGCCAAGGAAAAAAAAGTTGGTTTTTTTGCGTGCAATTTGCAATACAGTCGGTAATCAAACGTTTACTGAAGCTATTAATCACAAACGAAATAAAGTTCAAATATTGGTCGAGGGGAAACAGTGAAAAGTGAGTGCAAGTAGCCAATTAAGAAGAGAAGAGGAAGAGCCAACTACAAAGTGCAAGTGCTGGTCAAGTACACAGTGACACACACACAAACACACCCATATTTACGTTCCAACGCCCTTTTTCCAGCGATACAATTAGTTTGGCAACAAGAAAGGTGAGCTTTAGCTATTAGCATTATTCATTTATGGTTCTCACCTCAAAATTCCATCTACAATTGCTAAACAACTCGTGCTTCTGCCCGCCCGACGACGTCATCAAAATTTTGCCCAGCCAGCTATCATGCATTAGTTATTGTTATCACATGGTCGTCTACAGTTGATAGTTGATGGTTGATAAAGCATAAAGCGCAGCATAAAGGCGGTCTCCCGTTCGCTCCAACTTTTGCACCTTCTCGCCAAATATAGAGAGAGACGGAGAGCGAGCGTGAGCGTGCGAGAGTGAGATTGAGATTAAGCTTCCCCCTCAGTCACAGTCGTTCGTCGCAATGTCTCAGTGTCAGTTCAATAAACGCTTTATCAAGTCTCCGCAGTCCGTTTTATTGCAATTGAATTCGTCACGCTTTTGCTCACAGCACGTAGAGTATGATACATTCTTTCAATTAAATTAAGGCCTACATATGATAACGGCTGCCAACTTGCAGTCTGACTGACGTCAAGAAACTCTAATTTCCTACACAATGTGCAAAGCAAATGGCAATAACCATCCATATACCGCAATATCAGTTTCTAATTTGCATTTGTAGTCTATCGATAATTCGACCATAGTGGGAGTTGAGTTGGCTAACCTTGACTCCAATAAACAAAAGAATAATGTTGTTTGAGTTTTGGGTGTTATCGGTCGCCTTTTGTGTTGGGTGTTGATTATTGTTTTTTTATCGATTTCAAATATTCATTTATTTAGTATTCAATACTAACTGTGTGTTCTACTTGCTCTACAACGCTCCCGCCCCCGCCCACCCCCTCCGTCCAGCACTTAAATAAATAAAAATAGTAAACATGATAAAGACGCGTGCAGCACATGTTTATGTTAATTGTGGTATTTGTCAACACTTCGTAGCATGGTTGGCAATTGTTGTAATTGTGCAGCGTTGTTATCGGAGCACGTTTGGCTCAACACTGAGTCAACCAACTATTGTAGTTCTTCCACTCTCTTTGCTTTGCACCTGATAAGATAACGAAACGTTGCTGGCTCGGCTCAGCTTGGCCTTCAGCTGGCAAGAACAAGATATTAACCTTCAATTTGAATTGATAAATTCGTAAGAAATGCCACTGACTAATTGAGTTTCTTTTTTTTTTATTTGCAGCTGCATGAATTAGCAGAATGTCTGCATACAATACAAACTTTGTGCCACCTGCGTCAAATGGCAGCCAAGCCGGCTTGGTCAATGGTCAGCCTTTACCTCTCCAACAGCAGCAGCAACAGCAATTACCACCTCTTAATGCGCCACTGAAACCAGCGCAGTTCCAACAGCAACAGCCACAGCATCAACCAACGCAGTATCCTTTGAATGTCACACCCCAAATTCCGCCTGTGACGCAGCCGCATTTCGATACCAATGTGATGAACAAGTTTATGCCGCCGCCGCCTCCACTGAGCAATGGACCAGCGACGATAGTAGCATCAGGTCATCTGCCTTCGCAAGTTCGACCGCCCACGCTGAACGGACCATCAACAGCTGCAGCTCCTGTGATCAATGGCAGTAATGGTGCACTCAGCGCCACATCGTCGCGTACGGCATCGCCAGGATTGATGCCAAGCAACTACACTTTGCCCTCGATGGAGGCAGCTCCAGCGCCGCCGCCCTCCATAGTGTCATCCAACGCACAGTTAATCCCTGGTCCGTTGGGATCTACAACAGTGCCCAAGGAGCTGTCCAATAAGCAATTGGGATCGCATATGCAGCCTCAGCAACCTCAGCCTCCTCACCAGCAGTCATCAAGCAGTCAGTTGGGCCCCACGTTGGGCGCCAAGCCACCACCTCAACAACAGACAGCAACGCAGCCGCCTGTCAGCCTGGTTAGTAGTTTGGCCAGCAATTTGCAGAACATGAACTTGAATCCCAGAAACAGCTTTGCGCCGTCCATGACCACATCCTTGCCAGGCAGGGATTTCCGTGGTGTGGCTGTGGGACTGGCAGGCGGAGCACCGCCGCTGGATAATGTTGGTGCCAATGCATTGCTGGCCACGTCGGGAGTTATGCCCAATATGCAGAATCCCATGGCTGCGCCATTTAATACCACTGTGCCGGTTAGTCGGAATCCAGCGAGTGTGTTTGGTGGTCAAAATGGGCCGCCCACGCAGCACAACAAGCCACAGCAGCTGGACAACCAGAAGGTAGCATATGGCGTGCCACCCGTATCATCAGATGCGGAACAGAACAACAATGTGCAGCGTACAGCAGCAGCTCCTCCGACGGCGGCGCAGCGGCCACCTCAATGGCAGCCTCAACTCAATCCTCAATTGCAAATGAAGCAAGCGTTTATTGGGCAACCGCCAATGACGCAAGCTATGCCCTCTCAGGTGCAACTGCCGCCCTTCGGACCGCCTCCAACCACAGAAAAGCAGCAGCCAACACAACCACCGCAGCAGCAATATCCATACAAGCACGTCTATCCACAGGCAATGCCACCCCAGCAGCAGCAGCAGATGCCACTGCAGCAGCAGATGCCTCCTCAACAGCAGCAGTTACAGCCCCAACAGCAGATGCCGTTGCCCCACCAGCAGCAACAATATCAGTCCCAGCCAATGCCTCCCCAGCATCAACAGCTACAAACGCCCGGCATGTTTGGGGCACAGCAGATGCCCAGCACGGCACCGTTGCAGTATCAAACACAAGGCACAACAACAGGGACAGCGCCTTTAAATGTTGCACAGCAAGGATTCAGTCGACTGTGGGGCCAAGACACCATTGATTTGATGCAGAATCGGCATATACTAACGCCTGCAACGCTGGCACCACCGAAGGTTGTGTTGCACAATCAGTTTCACGAGTCTATCAACTGCAATCCGAGCATCATACGTTGCACTGTGGCCAAAATCCCCGAGAGCAATTCACTGCTACAAAAATCACGTTTGCCCCTGGGCATAGTCATCCATCCCTTTCGCGATGTCAACGTAAGTTAATGAATCCCATTTTGTCTATACATTAACTAATGTACTCCCATACAGAGCCTACCCGTGATTCAGTGCATGAACATTGTGCGCTGTCGACTTTGCCGAACCTACATCAATCCTTTCGTCTACTTTGTAGACAGCAAAATGTGGAAGTGCAATCTCTGCTATCGCGTCAATGAGCGTAAGTTATCTACAAGAATATTCCAATTGCAATTCATTTTACTTTCCCAATTTGCAGTACCCGATGATTTCCAGTTTGATCCGGCCACCAAGACATATGGCGATGTCACACGTCGTCCCGAGGTGCGTTCGAGCACCATTGAGTTTATCGCCCCGTCGGAGTATATGCTGCGGCCACCACAGCCGGCCATGTATCTGTTTCTCTTCGATGTTTCGATCATTGCGCAGCAGAGCGGTTACCTGGAGACAGCTTGCGCTGTACTCAATCGTCATCTGGATGAAATGCCTGGCGATGCGAGGACTCAAGTGGGTTTCATTTGCTACGACAGCTATGTGCACTTTTACAGCATGGCCGAGGGACTGAATCAACCGCATGAGATGACGCTGCTGGATATTGATGATCCGTTCTTGCCACGGCCAGACAGTTTGCTCGTTAATCTGAAGGAGTGCAAGGAGCTGGTGAGGGATCTGCTAAAGCAGCTTCCCAAACGCTTTGCGCACACGCATGATCCCGGCTCAGCCTTGGGCGCCGCACTCCAGGTGGCGTTTAAGCTAATGGTGAGTGATGATTGATACCCAATAGGTCTTGTGAAGATTCTGATTCCAATTGAAAACAGCAAGCATCTGGCGGTCGTATTACCGTCTTTCAATCGTGCCTTCCCAATAAGGGACCTGGGGCGCTGGAGCCGCGCGAAGATCCCAACAATCGATCGGCCAAAGATGTGGCGCATCTGAATCCAGCCACAGATTTCTACAAACGCTACGCTCTGGAGTGCTCCGGCTATCAAATTGCTGTCGACATGTTTCTGATGAATCAACAGTATAGCGATATGGCCACCATATGTAGGATCTGATCTATTGTGTATATGTTATAGCGTTCCTAATGGGTGCTCTTAATGCTTCACAGCTGGCGTCAGCAAACACAGCGGTGGCTGCGTACATCACTTCCCGCTCTACCAGAAGACCAAGCAGCACATGGTGGACTCGTTCAGGCAGTGCTTCAAGCGCTATCTTACCCGCAAGATTGGTTTTGAAGCGGTCATGCGCATACGCTGCACACGCGGTTTGCAGGTGCACACATTCCATGGCAACTTCTTTGTGCGCAGTACGGATCTGCTGTCGCTGCCCAATGTCAATCCGGATGCGGGCTATGGCATGCAGATATCTTATGAGGAGAGTCTCACCGATGTGAAGACCATCTGCTTCCAGGCCGCCTTGCTCTACACGAACAGCGAGGGCGAACGACGCATTCGCGTCCATACCATCTGCTTGCCGGTCACCGCGTCGCTGCCTGAGGTAATGCATTCGGCAGACACGGAAGCCATTGTAGGTCTACTCTCTAAAATGGCAGTAGACCGTTCGATAGCGTCGAATCTGTCCGATGCTCGGGACGCCTTCATCAATGCAACCATCGACGTGTTCAATGCATTTAAGATTGCACAAAATCTTCCATCTGGTCAGTCTGGTCAGTTGATAGCACCACGCAGTCTGGCCTTGATGCCACTCTATATACTGGCGCTACTGAAGCACGTAAGTATAAGCTTTGGAAATCCGTTGAACATCTCTGTTAACCTTCCTTGTCATTGCAGCCCGCTTTCCGAGTGGGCACCAGCACGCGCTTGGATGATCGAGTGTATTCGATGGACTGCATGAAAACGTTGCCTCTGGATCAGCTCATGAAGTATATCTATCCGGAGCTGTACAAAATCGATGGGCTGGTGTATCATGCGCGCAACTCCAATGTGAGCACGACGCAAGATGAAGATGATGATGAAGATGACTTGCCAGAGGTGCCACGCCTACAATTGTCTGCGGAACAGTAAGTTTACAGCAACTGAAACATATTATCGACTTGGAGTTTATTGTTCATCCCTTTTTCTTGCAGTCTGGACTCACGATCAATATTCTTAATGGACTGTGGCACGCTTATCATGCTGTATGTTGGCATTAACGTACCTACCGATGTCCTACAGACATTATTTGGTAAGTTTAAGGCGCTCATTAAGTATAATGATTGACATTATTGTTGTTATACTATTTCAGGCATCAGCTCGACTGCGGAACTTTCGGACTACGTATATGGCTTACCAAATGTGGTTAGCACTGAAAATGATGTACTCAAGCGTTTCATATTGCGTTTGAATTACGATAAGCCCTACGCGCCTCTGGTGCAAATCATCAGGTATGTTTCGAAAGTTTAAATTTAATACATTTCTAATTGTATTAATTGTTTGTTTAAGGGATACGAGCACGGCGAAGGGCCAATTTATTGAGAGATTAACGGACGATCGCAGTGAATCTAGTTTGTCATACTATGAATTTTTGCAACACATTCGGGCTCAGGTTAAATAGTATATAAGCAAAAAACCATCCTACTATTATTGTATACAACATAAATACGAGTTTCTTCGATCATAAACAACTCTGGTGACTAAACAAAAACTCGACTCAACTCGACTAAAAGCAGGCAGGCCTAGCAAACTAACTGCAACCAGCCAATAGCCAATTTCTATAGAAATGCATTATAGTATTCAAATGGAAAAAGACGTGTAGGCAAGATAGAATGTTAAATATATGATATATAATGCAATTAATACCATCTAGTGCATGTCATGAGATCAATTCATGCACGTTATAAGAAGCGAGAAAACAAAAATAGATATCCCTTGGCATAAATAATTTAAAAGTGCATGTATTTATTTGTTGCACTAAAAAAAAAAATGGAGAATCACCAACTAAGATTAAATAATTCAATAAATTGATACAATGAAAGGCAAAACAGCCCTGTCACAACATATATAGTCGTTGTAGCCTGCAAATACTAGTTAGACGAGTCAAGAGCAAAGTAATTTATTATAGCAATAAAAATAAATTTAACTGTTTTCTTTTTTTCCTTTTTATTCACATTTGCTTTGCGTTTTTCAAAAACGGAGCTTTAAATTATAAACTATGTTTGTTCCTTCCTTCCAGCTAATCCATATTTCTGTCATTAAGATTTAGCTGCTTGCAACATTCGCATTGTTATCCTTTAATTCTGATTTTCCCCTTGCTTTATGTAGTTGTTTTTCAGTAGTATTTATTTTCCAAATAATAATTGTATATCGATTTAATTATATTTAAGTTGTCAGTATGACGAAACTATGGCATGGAGTTTATTGCGAGTTACACACGTGTAGTTCATTGTAGTTAGCCAACTTATTTCAATATTTGTATTGGGAACAGAAAGATATTTGGTATTGCGTGCATTAAGCATTGGACTGGTAAGGAATGTTTGTCTTAAGCTTAACAAAAAATATACAATAAAAAAGTATGCAAAACATAAACAAAATTATTAGTTAATTCATAAAAGGTAGATGGAAAAGCTGTTTTGTTCATTTCAAGGAACAAATCGAACCGAATTATTTCATTGAATGTATAAACTACCCGAACGAAATTAAATATCGTATGCTGTACTATAAACTATATTTATATATACACACTAGAAACCGAAATAAAAATTTTAAATAAAGTATCACGTTCGTTTTTTTTAATTATTATCATTAGTTGAAAAATAAACGTTTGGAGTTGAAATTTTGATTAAAATAATATTACAAACATTTAGTTTTAATTAACATGCCATTGCATGGACTTAGACATGACCATCAGGATCAATCCAAAGATTTCTGAAAATATGCGATGTTAAACATTTTATTGAAATCCTTCAGAATGATGAACACTTACGGATTACAATATGGCGATCGAGGTGGATATTTTTGCTTTCGCTCTATTAATTGAATTGCCACATAAAATTTATCTGAAGGATCGGTTGCATTCTTCGCTTTTTTTTCTTTCGGACTATGTTCTAGTTCAATATGAAGTTGCAGATAGTTCTCCGTTATGTAAATGTTGTCACAGTGCTCACATTGAAAGCGTTCATTGGCTTCATTGTCTTTCCTTAGCATATTTGATTCATGATAGTATTTATAGTGTTTTTTCAATTCTTTTTCTGAGCGCAGACTCCGTTCGCAAACATTGCAATTAAAATATTCTTGCGCAGTAGTGTTTTGATTCAAGGGTTCCACAGAATGCACAGACAAATGTTCCTGCAGCTCATCGATATCTGTGAATATTTGCTGGCAGAGAAAACAACTCATGGCGAATCCCTCGCATTCCTCGAATTCATCATTGTGTTGCTTTTGTGTTGTCGTATTCCAAGTAGCATGACTTCCTTTTCCGACTTCGGAGATACCATTCACTCGATTAGAGGTCATTTTGCGTTTTTTTGGCTATTGAAAATAAAATACAATTGTATTTATTTCATTTACAATATTAAAATATCCGACTCATACTTTATCATAATGATACATATTTAGTCAATTTTTATTAGCATGTTTCACAGAGAAAGTCAAATGCCGTGTACACTGTACAGTAGGTGTGTGTTCGTCTACATATATTTATGAACGCATTTATTTATTACTTATGGATTTTAGTGTATTTATGTTGCTAATATTCAACCACACACAGTTAGTTGAGCTCACACAGTTGAGCGTCGAACGGAAACTGGTGGAATGAAAGACAAAAACAAACACCATACACCTTTTGTAAGTGTTATGTAGGGGTGGGTTTGGTTTTTATCGGAGTGATGACGCCGAGTAGTGTTGGAAAATACCACAAACACATACATACGAGCATGATACAATATCATGTATCATGCATACGAGCATGTATCATGCATACGTGTATGTACAAACGAATGTATAACATTGAGATGTACATCTATCGGGTACAGTCATATTTCATACATTTCCGAATGATAATGAATATGTAAGTACATGTATATATATATAATGTAAATGCATATATAATATAGTATTTAATGGTTATCAGCTAAAAAGCATATTTTTATTAAATATGACTTATTCGAATGTATGTATATATATTACATACATATGTACATATGCATGAAATTTATGTTTATTTCGGTGTTACGATACGAAATTTAACACAGTGGATTTATTAAGTCGGATACTTTTGATTGTCATTTGGTCCTTTTTCGAAAAGTACCCCCCGAAGTCTAGGAAATGTTAGACAGCTCAAGCTATAATTTTCCAATGATATTTACACCAGGAACTGTTTTGTTTTTTTTTTTTTAATTATAACTGCTAAGAGTCCGCGACAGTTTTTCATGTAATAAAAATCAGTGATGTGGGTTTGACATAACTTCAGCAAGCGTTTTTAGTGCTCTGTCGTAAAAATATGAAATTTTGTATGCATTGCGTTTACATTGTAATATCGTCGCTTCATCGCTTCATTTGAATTCTACTGTTTGTTTATCCGTTTATAATTCTGACATGTTCGTCAATTTCGGTTTTTTTTTATATTCACACAAATGCAATGCCCACACGCTTCAATTACTAAATATTATATGCCGTCCGCAAATGTTGTTTTATTTATAGATCATAACTTGAAACCTAAGTGTAAACAAATCTTGTATCGCAATCTCGGAACGAAAAGAGATCTTCGAAACGTCGCGACGTTAGAAGATGAAAACACGAATGGTGGCCATTATGGTCTAAAATTTCAAGAAATAAAAGTCAGTTCAGCAATGGACTTCTGGTGTCGTTGTGTACATTCCACAGCTGTCATAAATATATTCGTAATTGATCTTAACACTTGAGTTGTAAATTGTGTATGTGGTCTATAGTTTTAATTTCATGGAGTATGATATTTGACTCCTTTCCAATTTTAAATTTGATCATGCTCTGTACATATGGTAAAAGGATATCATGTATATTGCGTTGATCATGTGCAGATCATCTAACGAGTTATTTATAGATCATAAAAATGCACTTGAGACCCAAAAGACGGTTCTAGTACAGTTATGTGTTCTTTTGAAGGAATTAACCCGATGTAGTTGTACTTTTAAATTTTAATTCAAGCGTGCCTTTGATTTCATTCAAGAATATTATGTTAAGATCGAGACTAGAAAAAAGAGACATGTTTTCAAGAACAACAGAATTATTCGGAATAATTTTATTAAGATCGTTTAACAACTTGGTTTCTCGCAGTAACATTTTTTTTTTACGATAACTATTTTGCAATACGATAACTTAAGTGCAACAATTATCTTTAAGTTTATTTGATTTCAAAATTGGAGATCATATGCAATCAAGGAAGTTATTCAACATTTGTTTACCTGATATTTCACAGTCGAGCACCCTCCACTTTTTGATATAAAATTGTCATTATTTTTTTTTATTTATAACAATGGTTTTATTTAGTCATTTTATAATATATTTTGCCAAAAAGTGTTTTGCTATACTTACAATGAGTTAGTTCAGTTGAACATGTGAATCGTAACGTCAAGCTCGTTGTTTTCCATTTTCAACTGAGTTCTGAACCATTCACAGACGCAATTTCGCTGACGAGCGAATTGAAGCGTAATCACATTTTTTATTATTCCGACTTAACGATGAATAGTCTCTGTTTGTGACTTCGCATATACACAATTTTTTTGCTTTATCGGCTTTATTTAACAGGCAGAGACTCTTTCTAAAAGTACTCGTATATACTGACGAAATATGGGTCGGTATTGAATCGGCTCGCGATTTCATCTTGTCTCATTGCCTCTGTCCTGATGACAATCGGTCAAGCCATTTATTTCTCTTCCCACGACTATTTCTTATCTCTAGAATGAACACATTCACTCGTTCGACATTACGCATGAGCCGATTACAAAGTGATTTTTTTAAATCGAGCAGCAGCAACACTTGAATCCCATAGGCTATTATGGAATGTGATTATCATAGTCCACCCAGAGGTTTCTAAAAGTACAAAGCAAATATTGAATTATTATTCGCAAATGATGCTGCTTGAATTGAGCACACAACATACGGATTGCAGAATGGGGAACGTAGTGCATATTTCTGCTTTGGCTTTGGGTTAAACGTCGACTGTTGTTCCTCCGTGGGCGCAATGTACTTGGAGGCTGATTCCATGGCGGGACTGTAATTGGCAGCGGCGACGGCATTCAGCAGTTTGGTGCTCCAAACGAATCTTTTGCTAGGTTTGATGTTTTGTTCATCGTCCGATGATGGTGACGTTGGCTGGATTGGACGGGGAACTGTAGGCAGAACTGCTGGAGCCTTTAAAGCTGTAGAAGCTAAACCAGCAGCGGGAACTGAAGTTGGGTTTGAAGTTGGCGCCGCATCTGAAGCGGGTGCTGAAACTGGAGCGGAAACTTGATCTGAACGCGAATGCGAATGTAGGAGTGAAGCTAGCGCTTCAGTGATGGGTCGAATGTTATGCCTGTAGGTCATATGCTTCAGCATATTGGCGTGGCGTCTGTAGGATTTTTTACACAAATGACACTTGAATGCCTTCGCAACCCATTTCTTCCGCTCTGGATTGTAGTGACTTCTCGCATGAAGCGTCAGTCCCAGGACAGACTTCAGCTCTCTGCCGCATATTCCACACGTGAGGCTCGTTGGCTCTGGTGGCGTAGTCGCACTGACAGGCGGAGGCGGAGGTGGAGGCAGAGGCGGAGTCGCTGCAGCAATGGGAACGGCATGCTGTATACTCCTGCTAATTAGGGGCGGTCCACTGAACAGATCAAGTGGCAACATTGGTTGTGTAGTTGGCCGGGCATTAATTATGGGCATGTTTAGCTGCTTGGCATGCATCGTGAGGTGTTCCCTGAGGCTGTCAATGTCGCTGAAGGGTTGCTGGCACAGGAAACAAGGAATGTGCACAATGTAACCAGTTGGAGTATAGCCAGAATAATTGTTGGACAACATGGCCGTAAGCGATGGCATGTCTTTGGGTCGCAGGGTCGCGTTGTTATCCTGTGGTGACATTGGCGGCGTTGACAATACAGTTGCCATTTTTTCCAAATTTGAGGTTAGGCCTGAGATGTTTGGATGTTCTCCTATGGCCTCATTTAAATATGTGCCAATAAATTTACATCATCGTCGCTTATATCTTTGCCATATTCGTCATTGAGTGTGGAAGCCGGACTCTTGGGCAGCGCAAATTTCTTCCTGAACTAAGTCGAAAATTTATTTAAGACCATTGTTTTTTTTTCATTTTTGAAATTTACTCAAACTAACCATATATCCCTCCATGACGTACAGTTGTTTACCCCTATTACCTATTCAAATTCCCAGTCGTGGATCTCGCACCGCGTTGTGCTCTCCCTAGAATTTCACAACGAACTGAACAGCCTTTTCACGCTGTTTGTCTGCTTATATACTTCCCAACACAAGCACAAGCACTTGCACGTGTATGCATATACATATACACCAGCAGCAAGCGCACACATGCGGACCACATGACTTCAACGCGCATATGTATGCACGATCTTTTTTTTAATATGTACGGCTCGCAGGACTTTTGCGCACTTTGTTTGTTTTTATCTCTCCTCGCAGTGTTGGCTAGCGAAGAATTTATTGTCATTATGGGCAGCGACTTCATCTCGCACAAAAATATATGTATACATACATACATATATTTTCAACAAATGAGATAAGCTCGACATTCGCGCAAATGTAAAAGGAACTTTATTTGCATATGTACGTACATGCATACAATATATGTATGTACATATTTAAATTATAAGAGATAAAATAAATTACTGATACCCAAATAAGTATTTCTGTTTAAAATGGTTGACAGTATGTTCATAAATAAATTTAAAAAATATATATAAATTTATAAATTTTTATAAATTTATACATACATATGTACATATTTCGTAAGCGTTGATAATTGTTTTTTTTTAACAGGCTGTGTTTATTGAGAATAAGAAGATCTACATACATACATACATATGTATATGTATGCCAATTTGTGCATTTACATTTATATAAAACTTATTTAGTACTTCTGAATAATAAAGTCAATAACTAATATTTGAAAATTCTAGCTAATAAGCATTAACTCCGTAATTTGTCCGATCATCATAACCACCTAGCCCTTAATTTACCTGTTCAGGTAGCGCGCAGGATCATTCCCGTTAGGACATGTTTTGTTTCGGTATTTAAGTTAACATCAATAATCTAAATCTACTTTGAGTTATTGGGATTTTCCTACTGTAAGTTGATTCTTAGAAATATTTGTTTTCAAGTGAAATGTGAATTCCTAAAGCATGAATGTAAATAAAAATGTACTTTTAACATTGTAATTGTAATTGTAAGACAACCACATTGTCGCTCACTATCACTAAGAACGCCCAAAATGTATGAGAATTTTCACCACAGGAGTATTTTTGGTATGGGTGACAAAAATGGCCAAGTACTTTTGTGTAGGTGATTCTGCAAACCCATGTTTTTTTTGTATGAATGCAAAAACACTGGAACTTTTTTGTACTTCCAATAGGATGATTTTACGCACACACGGGGAATATGTATGTATGTACATATATTGAGGCAGATCGCAAACACTTACAAAAAATGCGATCTGAAATGGACACCCTTAACTCAAGACAAAGAACGTGTGCCTTGTGTGTAAATGTTATTTCTCGCGTTTCCTTTTTCCACCACCAATAATTGCTTTATTTATTAACTGATTATGAAATTGCACTTTAACTATAAACCTTTATTAAATAGCCCCAATATTACCTAAGTTACTAGAATACATTTAGTATGTATAAATTGGAAAAATTACAGTTTTGTAAAAAACCAAATTGATGAGTCTGGTTTATCACGGTTTTTTTTAATAATTTTTTGTGATTAAAAAAGTTGGTGCTGAAAGGCAATTTCGATGGATGGGAGTAGAGTGACATTACCCTTGACTTTTTAGGTAAACACTTAGTTGTTGTTGTTTTACGAATTGACGTGTGCGTAGTAAACCCAGCATGAACCATATGTTGGATAATTTCTAGAGAAATTGTTAGTCGGAGTTAGGGACAGGAGTCAAGCCTTACATAAACATGCCAATCATATTTACCTGCTGTTTTTAAATGGCTATGGAGCGAAACTCCATAAGTTGTCCATCATGATTGGTCAAAAATTGTTTGAATTTTGTTTACATATTTCAGGGCGCTACATCATATTCATATATGTACATATGTATATAATTTCACAAGTTTCGGACATTATGCACTCAAAATTATTTATAAAAGAACATGAAATTGTTAAATTACGGTTAAAAATGTAAAAAGGTTGTTATAACTTTCTGCCAACAGGTAATTTATTTAACCATCTTCATCCGTGTGAACCAGTCTGATGTATCCATGTCTCTCCATATAATAATCTGGATATCAGAGTCTATAAAAGCTATACCAAAGTTTGATTTTAGATCGTCCCTCTTAAATCTTAAACCGAAAAAATCCAATAACAAGCGTATTTTTAAATATACTGTGCCTTTGTAACATAATATTTATGGTAAAAATTATACTCTAAATGAAAATTTGGCTGCGATCAGATTCATATGTTACAAGTATCAAGAAACTATTTTAATGCGGAATTATCCATCTGCATAAGCATGTAAAGCAGTAATTTTAACAAATAACTTTTAAAATTATCATTAATCACAGCTTAGAAATTCAAATAAATGGTTTAAGTTTTTTTCCGGAATAAAAATGTGAATTTGAGTGAAAATAACGATGAAAATTCGAAGGATTGATTGATTGATTAAGTCCGTAAACTTTAATGTTAGGAATGGTTTTAATTTTTTTTTAAATTAATTTCTTAGTTTAACTAAAATAATTTGTTCTTTATTTGGTTGTGCACATTCCATTCTTGAATATCGATTTCAATAACATCATCGAAATTGGTAGAAATCGTCAGACCAGCATCTCGGGCAATGCGTTTATGTTTTTACACATCACAATTTGCCATTTCATTTTGATTTTCTTTTTGTTTTCTAATATGTATGTGTATTCTACGTTAATGATCTAAATGCGGCACAGCGAGAAATCTGGAATTTAGAATTTCTCTTTGCGAGGTTTTCTTTAAATGTTGCTCCTTTTAATTAATATTATTTTTTGGGAGTAATCTCAATTATTATTTTTTGGGATTATAATTTCATGATCTTAATAGAACTATTGCTTTGTCTATACTTTCTTCTCGAAGACATACAAAATTATATCCAAACGGATGTAGTTTTCGATTGAGGATACCGTGAAAATTTATGTTTTAGCTGAACAAAATCTTCCATTTCTTCTTAAACTCATTTTAATGAAACTCATTTGAATGAAAGCTAAGTGAATTCATTTTTGGGGTACGTTGGTTTGATCCCTGACTGGGATTTCTTTTTGTATATGTAAATGCAGCCGAAATAATTTCCATGTAAACATCAACAATCTGCAGCAGGTGAAAAAAATTAAATTAATCTATTTCTTAGTAATCAAACGACATTCACACTTTGATCACACAAGTATTTTTTTGTTATCATTGGTAGCGGGTATCTCAAAGTCGAGCACACTCGACTTTACCTTTCTTACTTAATATTTTAATATTTAATTTAATATAAAACATCTTTCCACTAAGTTGTCAAGTATGTGTATATACAGAGAGAATTATAATATATATTCATTAAAATAAATACGAACGTAATCAATTCGCAATAGAGGGCAGATCACTTAACCTCAGACGCAGATTCGTTATCAGCTTGTTGTGAAGTCCTCGCAAGATTAGACAATAATAATGCAAAGCTTGCTTCTGAACTATGAATATTAAATGCCCTTCCAGAATTAACAAATGTGTACTAAGCTATGTTAAGCTTTGAGTTTAGATGATAATTCTCAATTTCTTTTTAATATTTTTATTTTAATATAGATAAAATACTTCTAAAATATATAATAGTTAGGGTTTAACGAAAGCAGTCTTGCGAGAATTTGCTTTATTCTATTCAAATACATAATACTTACGAATTAAAGGCAGAATACCAAATAGAATGACGATTGGTTAGTATGATTATATTATTTCAGATTGCTTTTATTTCCATTTCGCAGTTTGGTTTAAAGACCAATTTGTTAAACGCACTAACTAAGGTTACAGATACGAATATATTTAATAATAAAATTAAAATATTAATAATATGCATATATCTATGTATGTGTGTATGTATATAGAGACTTCGCACTTAACACTTATGGCCGGGCGTTAAATATATTAATTTTATGTACAAATTTGTATAAACCCCCGTTTAACATTCCATACGTTCATGCCTGAGATAAAAGAGAGGGTTCATTGAATTCAAACTGAAATTCCAATTTATACCGAACTATTTACAATAAATGGGACTTTTTCATATATTGAATCGGGCATAACTTAAAGATAAAGGAGCAATTGTTTTTTAATGTAAAATTAAATATTATCTAAAAGTAATTACATATCTATATAGTTGGAGAGTAAAATATAATGAATATGACTTTTGATCCTCGCGATTTCGATAACCATATAGCTGTCTGTCGTTATCAACTTACTTGATAGGAACATGCGCCCTAATGAAAACACTTTGCTTTCGTCTTACAAATAATACGACAATATGATGTGTAAAATTATATATAGAATATCTAATATATGTATACGTGTGTGCAGAGTGATTGTTGATTTACAAATGTACGTATATGAACACGTACATAGATGTATGTATGTACGTATGTATGTGCATGAGGTGTGTTCATAAATTATATTATAGATGATTTTCAGTCAGTAACATTTCACCCGAAAGACCTAAGCAACGAGTGCACAGTAGGACTTCGTGGATCGCTCGATATTAGCCCAGCTCCGGCCTGTTGGCGATCTGTGGCGGATTGTTGGATTCTGCAAAAACAGAACAGATATTTAATCAGATTAGATTAAAATCATTGGGAATCACTCGACGTTGACATTCAACAAGATGTTAGGGACAGATAAAGCGATTGCATCACGAATTGGGCAGCATTAACATTTCTACGAGAGCGTCTTTTGCGTGTACATGTATGTGTGTATGCATGTGTGTGAACGTGGGGATGTTATGACTATGGGATCGTGGCAGTTTAATCTTCTCAGCATTTCTTTGGTTAGTTTCAACCAACGACATTCAACAAACGAATAAACAAAACAGATTTTGGAATTTTGGGGAATCACCTACCGAGAACTTTTGGCCAAAATAAGTAGGTAGCTACAAATATTAGGAGTCTTAGACGTAGTTAAAGCTGTCACGCACGCTCTCGCAATGCAATATCGGTGCACAAGACCAGACACTCCGAATCGAATATATCTTTCTTGTTCTCGACTGGCGCCAGTCTCAATTCATTGGCTATGTTGAGAGCGGCGCCAAAAAGTACCGAAATCGAAGAAGAATTTAGAATAGACAGGACCTTGCATACCCTACATATTTTGCAGTCTATATGATGCTTACCCATAGATTCTTGATTGGCCCTGCGCTTGTCCTTGATGACATAGCATGCTGTGAACAGGAAGAAAATTCCGCCCAACACTTCCACAAACGTCGTGGAGAAGAGGGAATACTGTAGGGCCTCGAACTTGATTACATCCTCCGAGCTCTGCGTGAGTCAACGAGAAACTCAAGTTAGAACCATTCGCAAGAACATTATATATTAAAATATACTTACGCTTGATCGCGGGTTGAATGACATCTCCTTTAGAGTATTGCCTACAGCTTCCGTTGCGTTTTCCAGCACCTGCGACATGCTCTCTAAGCCCTGCTTGCTGATCATCTTGGGCTGCGCACCCAGATGTTCCTTAATCGCAACGGATATCTGAGATAGGCAAGATTGAATACTCGAATGTTCGATGTTTACCTATCACTCATTAATGTTACTTACCGCGCCCACCAAGTACGGGCTGCCGGCATCGCCCAGCGCATGTGAGATTAATATTTGGAAGGCTTCAGCAGTTGATCGACGTGTGGGCACCACCACATACTATAAAGCAAGAGGTTCATTTAGTGATGGACTTTAAATGCTAAAGACAAGCAAGCAGTGTTACCAACAACAACAACAGCATAAATTAGAATAGGTGATAAGCAGTGCCAATAAGTACAAGATGTGCAAAAGCCACAGTCAAAAGTTATACAGTTGCGAAAGCTCTCAAGAGATGGCGCCACTTCGGCGAAATGCTGCAACGAGTCGCCACTTACAATAATTGAAAGTGGGAACAGCTGGCAATGCGCGCCTGGGAACAGTTCTAACCGACCGACCGTCTGCTGCGACTGACCGACCAAAATGTTGACTTTGACTGTGGCAAATTGTTGTCTACATTTTTCCAATAGGTTTTCTTTTTACAACAAAAATCAAATATCTACATTAACTGTTTACTGTTATAAACAAAAAGGAAATGTGTGTACATGGGTATGTGTGATAGTGTGAGCGTCTGTAGAGAAGCAATACTAATAATAATGTAATGAAAAGAAGAAAACATTTTAAAAAGTTCGATATTCATTGCAATAATTTATAGTTAAATCATAAACGAGGCTGATTACAGATACGTAAACAAAAATAACTACAAATACAAGCTCCGTACAATAATAAATACACTATCTACAATACTATGGCGCCACTTTTCAGCTCTTTTGGACCTGGTTAGATAATCGCTGCTGAGAACGAAATGGCAATAAAAATTGTAGCTTTTCGCAGAGCCAACGCAAGCAGTTGAGGAAGCTAAGGCACATTGCTCATACGCCGCGTAGGCAAAGCGGAACTGATGCGTTCCCAAAATAGTCAAAGCTATTCTAATATGCCACATGCCACAGCTGATAATCAGCTGAGAAGAGGTTGTGCAACTGTTTGTTGAATCGTGCCTGCCTGACACATAAATAATCTGCCCGATACCAAGGGAATGTCTACTTCCATCTCGAATCTCGGAATGGTGGAGGATGCCTTTGGGGGAGGATGCAAAATGTATGCGTAATGTAATTTCTGAGTTTCCTTTGCAGTATAGCACCCTCGGGGGATAGGCTTTATTTTGGGGGTGGTTATCTCCCCCAATTCTATATGCATAAGAATGTAATGTGCTCAAGTTAGATGACTGTTATCGAGTGTGCTCGACTGTGAGATACCCGATGTCAAGTATTTAGCTATTTTGCTTTGAAGTACATTATGCAATCGTAACGAAATTTTCAGTGTTCAGAATTTGATTATTTTTTGTATAGTGTTGGATTATTTTTGTTGATAGCAAATTTATCCCAATAACTAAGAAGTATTGCTTGCAAATGCAACTCGCTCTGAAATCATTGAACTCAAACAGACAGTTTCAGATGTTTCCGATATTCGGTTCATCAAAGTACCCCGCTTCCCTTTGGCTAACGGGTATAAAAGCTGAGGCAGTCGAGGAGGATTAGTTTTTCGAGAACTGACACCAATAAACAAAATGAATGCACCGCAACCAATGTGTTAGGGTGTTACAGCATGTGGATGAGAGGGTGTGTCCAAGTGTGTGAGTGAGAATTGGACGTGCATTGCATGTAGGTGTGCGTGTGTGTGTGTGTGTGTGTGTTGGTGGCTGTTATAACAGTAAAAAGTTAATAGATGTTTACACACAAATTCAATATCAGCTAAAGTGCAGAATTACAAAAGCAAAAAGAAGTGTAAAGTATTCATTTCTATACAATTTTGTGGATATTTTTGCAAAAGTGGTTAAAAATTAAATTTGTTAGCAATTGTGTTTTATCATACGTTTTTTCGATTGATTTGGTTTTTGTTGTATGCGTTCTCTTACCAGCAAAATGTCCGCAACAATTGCCCAGTTCATGTTTAAAGCTAATTGACCGAAAAAGATTAAGGCATATGTGGCAGCCGTGTGGCTGGAAACAATCAAACAGGCGCCGGTCAGAAGCGGAGCGCTAAGCAGCAGGCCGACGGCACAGACGACAGGATCGGCGGTGGGGAAGCGTTTCCTCAGCTTTTGCGATAGAATTGAGCCCAGCGGCACGCCCAGCAACCCAGCGAACATTGTAATTAGCCCAAACATGAATGACACTCTATTAAAAAGGATTTGCGGGTTAAGAGGCAAAGGCGGGCAAATCGGTTAACAAAAAGTGTTGATACAAAATTGGAGAAGAGGGGATATTGGTTAAGACTGAGACTGGGGCAAGTAGCTAGTTGATATTGTTGTTGTTGTTGCAGTTGCTGTTGTCGAGAGATGCTTACCAGCAGCATGTCGGCCACAATGGACCAGCTCAGATTGAGGGTCACCTGCGCAATAAACACAAAGAAGAAGCACATCGTGCCATTCGTCTGCGGCAGGATGAGCGATGCAAAGACCATGGGCGCCGAAATAAACAATCCAACCGCACAGATGTAGGGATCACAGTTCTCGATGCGACTGCGCAAACGCTGGGCAAGCACAGATCCTAAGGGCACGCCGATGAGGCCAGCGCCCATCGCGACCAGCCCGAATTTGTAGCTAACGCTATTTGTTTTTTTTTTTTTTGGAATTAACGCAACAACAACAGAATGTGATGAGGACTGTCATAGGCAGGGTCGCAGCGTTCAAGGACTATACTTACTCGTCGAGCTCGAGGTCCTCGTTGCCGGGCTGCATCCTGAGGCCCATATGAATGTAGGTTGGTCCCCACCAGGCGAGTGCTCCAGCCACAAAGGCCACACACGTGAACCCGCCCGTGGAGAGCATGAATGAGCGATTCTTCACCAGCTCCTTGATGTCGGTCATAAAGGAGGTGGGCTCCAGGTTGTGAGTTGCCTCGCTGGCACCACGTTTGGGATCCTTGATGAGGAAGATTAGCACGACGGCGACCACGCCCAGAATGGGAGTCACTCGCAGAGCCCAGCGCCAGTTGTTAGCCAAGTGCGCCGTCTTTGAGCCAACAATGTAGCTGCGTGTGGAGAAATGGCATTAATTACATGATGGATTGACGCGTTGAGGAATTGACTGAGTGTCATTGCATTGGCAGCCAATTGCACGACTTTAGCCGCCTCAATTGACCCCACTTGACTGAATTCGCCTTAATTGAGTTTAAATTTCGCATTTGATTTGCTATAAATAACTAAAGCACTAAATTTGTGTGCAATTAAACTTTCAACTCGACCCCAAAGTGATCAAATCAACAACTGCGTCGGCGACAGCTTCTCACGAGAAACCTGCAAAGTCTGCGGCGGGCCAACACGTGACCATGCGGAACTAGACAGCCCCTGAGACGCTGGCCGATAAGAGAGACTTGGACTTCGTAGCCTTATCACCAAGTAATCGTAATCGTAGCCTCGTCTACTCAGTTATCTATTTGACACACTTGGAGAGATTACTCCTGAGCTACGACTAGATTTCAGATGACCTGTATTTGAAAGTAGCTAACAACAATTGTTACAAATTGAAAATATCACTCCGATAAAAGCCAACAGTGTCGATTTGTAAGATTTCTGAATCTCTTAAAGTTATTAGCATGCAAGACTGTTATTTGACTGTACAATGAGTAATCGTTTTATGGTTTACTACAAAGAGATACTGACTGTGTCTGCTGAAATTTTCTGAACCCGCTAATAGAGGATTCCATATGGGAATCTATTGCTGTGTTTGGCATTAACAGTAATGCCATGCTCATCTTTCGACCAGAGCGTCGTTCAATCTGTTGATAACTTACCCGAGTCCAGAGCCAACGGGTATCGCAAAGTAGAAGAGCGCCAGCATTTGGGACCGAACCTCGTTGACAAACAGATCCGAGATTATGGTTGGCGCTATTGTACTGTAGGAGGCCTCGCCGATGCCCACCATGGCCCGGAATGAGAGGAACCATCCAAATTGATGCATGTACGAGCCCAAAATTGTCGTCGTTGACCATAATGTGACACCAACGGCCATAAGCACTCGACGTGGATAGCGATCTCCCAGATAGCCGAAGAGGGGAGCAAACACCATGTAGGACACAATAAAGGCTGTCTGCAGTAATCCCGCTCTATCGTTATCTATATCAAAGTCTTTCTTTACATCAGTTAGCACACCTGCAAAAGAGAGAAAGAAATATAGTTTACTCAAGTGCTGCTGTAGTTATAGATTAGCGCGTGATTGTTAAATCGATATAGTTGGCTGGGTCTGGTCTTGCTAATTGCTTAGGTAAATATAGTATCCATATAACGAACGCTTTATGTAACCTGCGATCAGCCAGTGAAACTATTTGAGACTAACCTTTTATGACTTCTCATTAAGACAGGGTAAACTCCAACAGTTGCCACATTGCTGTTAACCTGCAGCCCTTAACAGCAGCGTCAACATTTCAATGTTACAGCCAAACGTATAGCAGCTGATTTTGCTATGTTCAGGAATACAAATTATGATCGCCGTCTAAATACCATCGAATGACAGTGTAAACAAATATAAGTAAGCAAATAACTGTAACCTTATTCATATCGCAATTATTTTCAATTATCAGCTTGGTCAATTGTTGATAAACATATCAGTTTCTGCTCTTCTGTACTGATAACAACAAACAGAACAGAAATCACGAATTCAACCAAAATATTTCATAAAATATGCATATCTTACAGTTGGCTTTCCGTTTGCACTCGTATGTATTTCCGGCTGATCATCTATCTATATATATAACTGTATACTGTATATATTTCTCATTAACTGACGGATATGCAAGTCACTTAAATGGCCATAAATTATATTGACGACACGACCTAGACAATAACTGTTCAATGCCTAAATATAAAATCAACGTTAACGCTGCGTTTATTATGTTTGAATTTCCTATAATTACCAATGCACAATTCAATCGAAATTCTAGAGTTACGTGCATTGGCCTTTAATAACAGCCCTCAGTTAACGGCTTTCGGTTCTGTGGGTTTCCAGGTGCGTAAGCACTCAACGAAAACAAAATTGGTGAAGATATAAACCCAAAAAAGATTCGTTAGTCAAGAGTAATGCAAAATATCGAGGGGAAGGCCGGCATTAGCAATATCAATAGCAACACCAATACTAACATTAACACACCAGCAACAACAATACAGCTTGGCCGAAAAGCTCAACAAGTTGTGGCCGCCGCAACGTTCGGCGAGCGAGCCACGAATGAGAAAACGAGCGCTGCGCTCGACGTGGCACGAAGTCAAACGAAGTGAATCAGCAGCGACCGCAAACGGTCGGCTGACGTTTTATGTTTAATTATTTCATTTTCTGGGTCTTTTGCACATTTCGCTTTTGAGAAATTTATCGTACGATTTTTTCGACCAATCAGCGCGTTTGTTTGGCCAGTGACGTAACGATACGAGGACGCCAACTGAGCAGCGAGCGCCACGCGATAAAAGCAATGTGGGGTGTGTAACGCCTGCACACACATATGCATCCATCTGTTGTTGGTCTCTCTCCACGCCTGCATGTCTGTGTGTATGTATGTACACATGTATGTGAGTGCGACTGCGACTGTGAGTGCGAATGTGTGGGTGTGTCCGTGTTCGTGTAAGCAAGAAAGCATGTACAGGCAAACATTTGCAAGTTTCGCCCGTTTGTTTATGGCATTTTTAGCATTGGGCTGTCTGTCGTTGCTGCGATGTTGCGTTGCTGGATGAAGGAGCATCAGCGCCGACAGTGGCGGGGGGCCAGACGTCGCGACGAAGGCTTGTTCTTGTTGTTGTTATTATTATTGTACACAAAACACAATATTGTAAGAGCGAATCGGCATATTTTTGCCGGTTATAGAAACTTGAGAGCTATGCGAGAACCAGTTTTCGCTTCTCTCTCTCCCATTGGTTTGCATTGACTCTCGCAGTCGCACTCAGGCCGAGTGCGTGTGTTTGTCAGACGGAACTAAAGCGCTTCCAGTTAGTAGACACTTGACTAGCCGCGTTTGGATGCTAAGAATGGATATTGCAATACACAGGGACTGTGACTTAAAACAAGTCGAGCGAGCAGCTCTCTGCCTCATTAATATGAATGAAAATGTTACTGACAACTTGAAAGGCAATTCTGATTGGCCTTGAAATATCGCGCGATTTGCAGCGTCAGTAAAAAGGCGTCTTGAGAGCGTTTATTAATAAGCCAATTTCCCCCTCGTTTTATTTCGGGAAAGCTTGAAGACTTTCGTTTGGGAAAAGTAGAAATCGCTTTAAGCAGCTCTCCGTGCTTCGATTATCAAAGACAAAGTAAAGCTGCCATCAAGACCGACCACAGCCTCACATTCGGTCTCTCCTCGTCTCCCTCTGTCTCTCACTCTCTCTCTCGCTCAGTGTTAAGTCTTCTATTGTTGCGGTTATTGCCGTTGTTGTTGTTTATTCAATTTGTGCTTTTTACAGGTTGCTGTCAACAGTTGTCGTTTGTCTTTGCGTCGGTCATTGACATAGAAAACACAAACATGAAAATGTGAAGTGAAAAATGACGAAAAGGAAATAATGTAAAGTGCAGCTAACATCACGATGTCAACATCTGACGGTTTTTGTGCAATGCAAATGGCATTGTATGAAAATTGCGAAATCGCTCAACAAGCTCGCAAATGTTTAGTTGTGAATATTTATTGCTAAAGGGTGGCAGATTACAATTATACAGGAGATCACATCTATATATAAGCGCACATGCACATTCAAAAGATTAAATCAACACTGAGGTGATATGCACAAATCATTTTTGAAATTTGTGAACATCAAACCGACGCGTCCCATTTCAGAGAAATTTTGTTTGAGGTCGCTCAAAATGAAAGTTTCGAATGGGAATTTCAATTTCGGTTGCGTTTTGTAATAATTTAAGCAAGCATTTGGCAAAAGTTCCAAATTTGTGTTATGTATAGGAAAACAAAGAGACTGCGAGAGGGAATAAAATGCAAAATATTATTATCTATTAAGAGATAGATACAATGAGGCGGTCCATATGTTCCATAATTTCAATAGTAAACATCACGTAATACTTCATATGGTCAGTACGAAAGCGCTGCTTTTAGCATTTATTTTATAATTTCAAATTCCAACTGCAATCGAATCGACCGAAAACTGTTGACAATTATTGCACGAATCTTGTTTTGAGGGAGGCGGCGGAGGGTGACGACGACATCGGCTCTTGTTTTGGATAGTGGCCAAAAGATTACGTAGAGAAGCATCAGGCAATGCATGGCCTGTTTTCAAGATATACACAGTTGTATACCGATGTCTATATATACAATTATATATCTAAGCAAGCATATTCACATACTTATATTTATATCACTTAAACGTTAGCTGTTTGGCCAGAATACCGAGCAAAGTTCAGTGAAAATATATATGTACATATGTATATTTTTTGTCAACAACTTGCATCAGCAGATATTCTGCTGAATGAATGAAACACCCAAATTGTTTTTGGGAACGTGAATTACAATGCGAAAATAACCCAGAAAACCATAAAATCTGAGATCATGTCCACTGTGGGGTCAAAGGGGTAGACATAGAGGCCACTGCTCGCGCTCCAAATTATAATTAAGCGTATATCATTAAACTACTCGGACATCAGGCGATATTTCTTGAGCGTAGAGTTGTCCGAATGTGCCAAAAAAACCAAAAAGTTTTGCAATATTCAAAGCTATGTGCCGAGTACGATACTGTGATGTTAATGAGCATGTCGTGGTCGTCGGTCTGTCCAAGCACAATCCAAAATTTGCAACAATAAAGGCTGACGACCAATTTGGCTTAAAATGTATGGCAATCACAAGGCTTGGCTAAGTCTGTTCTGGCCACGTGTCCGATCTACGTGCATTGCTAAGTGCAATTAATTTCATTTTGCTAAAATCAACTGCTGATAAGGAAGCAGTCATAATTTATGCGATAACCGATAGCTGCTATCTCTGTTATCAACTGCAACCGCATCCGAACTAATTGTTAACGATGTGATAACTTGAACAAACAAAGCCCCACACCCAACGGCTGTCTTAACAGAACGCTAACATAGCATATATATTCATATATATGATGTTAATGTCATTTGAAAGCGCTGCTCAATAGTATGATCTGGAGTCTGCTTGCTGCTTGTTTTCAAAAGGTTATAAGCTTTGTACTCAGTTTAAACCTGTTGATACCTAATAAAAAATCACATCATCTTTTGTTGGTGCTGGCAATGAAAATAAACGAGTATGGAGAGAAGAGTTAACTAATTGCCCACGCCCACAAGTGATGTGAATGTGATTTTGCATATACGTTCAATATGAATGCGTATGATGAATAAGCGCATAAATACCCGCATGACAGACAATCTCTGTATCGTGTATGAACTCGCATATTATATGATAAACTTATCACCCAATTTGTGACTCTTATTGTTCATACATATCGTATATATGTAGTATGTAGAATAATATCGTTTCCTGCTGAAAGCGCGGTCATGAGTCCCTGCAACTTGATTTCAATTAAAAGAAAATCATACGATTGTTTGTGCTTTGGATGGCAATTAAGGGCTTAACAAATGTGCAAGTCAATTACCAAAGCGTTTTGGGGCTTAAAAGTGCTGTAATTATACAGCCAGAATTGCAAAAGTGTTGGTTAACGACTTTCTCGAATGTTGTTTGCCCTTGGGTTCGCCGCATTGTTGTCTCGCACTGTTATCATCAATGACAAGTGTCATTGGTCATGTTGCAAATGTGATGATTAAGCTGAAAAGTTCAAGTTTATTTTAAGCCCAATAAACAAAAAACTGGAAGATGAAAAACTTGAATGCAATATTCTAAGTACAGCAAAGGTTGCAATCAATTTATCATAGGCACCCATAAATATAGTGAATCTTACGTAGATTTAACGAATCAGGGGATGTATAATTAGTGCAACTAAACAGGCCATATGCGCAACTGGTTTGAGTATTATTTGCCATGAAACGAGCAACCGTAATCTCTCCCCATAAACAAGTTTCCATTTGTTTTCCCTTACTGAGTCGAGATTGTAAAATATCTGTGATTCACGCAATAATCACGCCATACGATTGAAATAGTTACACTCAGCTGTAATTGATAAGCAGTGGCGACATTTACGAAGCGAGAGTTTCCTGTGGATTATTATTAGATACTTTTGATAAATAATGTGGTTCCTTCCATGGAATAAACAATCTCCGGTCACGAGCAATATTTAGAGTCGAAATTGTATCCGAGAGCAGTTCAGACGGATTTGTGATATCGCGCCATGTCAGGCGGTTATTTCGCATAATAGTGTTAAGATTTCACGAAATTTGACTAGAGGCCTAGAGACCAGTACCAGTGATTGATTGCCTACAAGTCATACGAAGCGTGTGTGTGCGTGGTGTGATAGAGGGAGAACAATGCGAGTCCGATAGCTGAACTTTTATATTGGCACAGGTCGTATGATTCAAATGATTCAAAATGTAACGATTACTCATCCGATCCGACTGTTGTTCATCCGTAGTATTCCAATGTGCGCAATTCGCACACTCACAGACGCTATGTTGATTTGCGTCAAAAATAGCACAATTTAGTAGCTGTGACGTAACAAAGTTAATCCAACACACTGCCATGCGTTATCTTTGTAAACAGTAGTAGAGAACATTGGAGCACGCGACGATAAGAACATCAACAAAACCCCCCACAACCAACAAGTGCTTCAGAACAACTAAAAGTGCTTAAACTTTCCTTCATTAGAACTCATCCTTCGTTCTCTCGAATACCAGAATCACGACACTCATGCTGACTAAGGCGGCAGATGCCATGTGTGCTTGCAAGGAATAAAATCGGAAAAGAATGCAAAAGAAAGAGAGAGGGAATGGAATGCTTCTTGTGTGCTGCACATGCAAACACTCGATTTCGGCGCCATCTTAAGAGCGGCAGCTCTCTTAAACTTCAATTAGAGAAAGTGATGTCGTCGATTGGCAATTAGTGTTGCATGCGTGACCCGCACTTTCCATGGGATGTGCTCTCTTATCTAATTGAACTGCCCTGAACTTACCCGCAATTGTGAAGCGATCCATATAGTTGATGAGGTTCACGAAGCAAAGGACGCCGACGGTGAACCAGTGGCCGATCGTTAGGCTGCCCCGGGGTTGTGTCGGCACACTATCGATGCCCCGTAGTCGCTCCATTGATTCAAAGTCAGATGTTACGAGTTGTTGTGACGAGTAAGTCGCAGGCAAGCCGTGTGGCTCCAAACCGGCAACGTCATCGTTGCTGCCACTGCTGCTGCTGCTGTTGCTCATCGCCGGATTATCCATGGCTGCCGCGGCAGTTGGTAGCGGTTGATAGGCCTGATGGTGTTTCAGCGACATTCACGTGCCTCTTGTTGCACTCACACACACACACACACTCTGACAAGCAGCGGGGAAACAGCAAGAAAACACTGAAGTCGAAAGTTTATTCAGCGAACACGATAGCAAAACGTTGCGGCAAAATATATGTGTATATTTTGCAGTCTCTTTTATCTCTCGTTTGCTCACACAAGAGACACACTCACACACGTTTAATATGCCGCGCAAACACACGCGATGCACGAGCACGAGCACGAGCACGAAACTGTATAGGAAGCGAGAATGTGGAAATATGTGTTGGTGGCAGATTTCTATTCGCTCACTGTACAACAATAAATTACTCTTTGGCAGCGGTTCAAATAACTTACAAAAATATATAGCGTTATCACTTTTGTTCTTGCACACGTATTGATTCTTCAATCAGTATGTAACAATGCGTTTATACTCTAGAATGCACTGTTGACTAATCGAATGCGGCGTTTACTTTTTATATGCATTTGCAGTGCTTCTATTTTAATTTAATATTTAGTCCGCGACACGTCCGCATTCGCTCAAAAACTAATTGGACTGAGCTTTTTTTGAAAGCTGCTCGTTAACATATGTGTTGGAGTGTGACCGTTTTAACACTCATAAAATATACCAAAATATACAAACCCACATAACTGGAGAAACAGTGTTTAAAAATGTACAAATTTACGTCCAATAAAATACTAAGTATTTGCACTTTCTAGCTGGCAGCACAACACATCGCATTAGTTTGTTAATACTATTAAGCACGGCTTTAAACATTTTTTAATAGTTACCTCAAAATAAAATAAAAACTAATTTTTGTTAAAACATATTGGTAACACTTTCATAAACCAGCGGGAAAATCACATTATCAATGTTTTAAATCCAACTGCTGTTAATGCTTTATATCGATACTTCCTCTCGCACTTGCAATATCCAATCGATGATATATGTACATATGTATTTTTAATTATCGATAAGGAATTTAAATCAAATGCATTTATTTATTTTAAAAAATTTAGCATGTTTATACAATTTTATTGGCCAAAAGTCAGATTTCTTAACAGTATCAGTATATTTTTGGTGTATCACGTAAGTGTTTTGATTGGGAATTAATAAAGATTAAGAAGGCAAACGGATGCATGGCAAGCAAGGTTTTAGAGAGCGTTTATTAAAAGGTAAATTTTTCTTTATTTTTTCTTTCTTTATTGAATTTAAGTAAAATGTCATTAGCGTTTTTTGTTAATAGGATCGCATCATATTTAAGGTTTAAGTAAGTTTCCAGCAAAAAGCACTGTGTTTCGCCTATTGATGATATAAAAATTAAATGGATGATCTGCATAGAATCGATTGGGTTCCTGGGGCATCATAGGCATAGAGAATCCTACCATTATCATTGCTGTTAAAATGAGAGATAGGTACAAAACAAATATGATTATAATTATCTATGATACAACAAAAGTAAGTACATATGTATGTATGTATGTACATATATTAGATTTTGGAAGAATACCACTTAAGCCATAAAAATAAATACATTTTTTACCTATAATGTTTGAGTTACTTTTTAGAATATATTGAACTCTTTTCACGAATTATAGTATAGAATTTATGAGACGCCCATAATATCGGTTTTAACAATTAAAATTGTCCCTTAATGACACCAGATTTATTAAATTGGGACGTATTATGGACACTACATACATAAAATATCTTAAATTTAAAATTGCATGCTTGATAGGAACAAAAATATTTGTTGGCATACATATGTACATATGTATGTATGTATATTTCTCATGCTAAATTTTTCAATTTATTTTAGTAGTTTCCCGGCAAAGGACATAATGCTTGTTTATTAAAAATATACATACATATGTACATATGTATGTATGTATGTAGTCCCCTACCCATTAATATTAAATAAATGAGAACATTTTCATTGATGATAAATATATTGATGACTTTAGGTGACGAGTAATATTTATCTTAAATATTATTGAGAAGCGAACAGCAATAGAATAAAAACGACAAGTAAGAAAGCTACAGTCGAGAGTGCTCGATCGTATGACACCCCCAACCCATTTCGAGAGAAAAAAAAAATTTTAATGATATTTTAACAAAAAATATACCAAAAATATACTGAAACTTGTGTTTTGTTTGTATATATTTGAAAATAGCGGGTACAAATCCACAACACCGACATGGTCACACTGTCAACTAAACAAACAAAGCGCGAGCAGCTGCAAGTGAATATTGCATATAAAATTGATTCTTTAATAACTTCCTAGTTTTTCATTCAATCTCAACCAAATTCACAGGAGTCATTCAGACTATTCTGCATACCTTATTATGCATACCAAAATTCAATGCTCTAGGTCTATTATTATGGCTTTTACAGTTTTTGGGGGCGGAAAGGGGCGTGGAAAAAATCTAAAACAAACTTGATCTGCGTAAGACCTACACGAATACTGTCACCAAATTTGATATATCTCTAGGTCATTCACACACTTAAAATGTCCATATGCACTGGGCACATTTTTGATAAATAATTTCACGAATAACTTTTGTTCTACTTATCCGATTTTTACCAAAATTACAGGGTATATTAAGAGTGTCAAGCGAAGATGGGTTATCAAATTACACATCATTACACAAATAACTTTTGGAGTTATACGCGATTTACATAAAAAATAACTTGATTTTTTCTAGATTAATGCTTATTGTAGGCGAAGGAGGCGTGGCATCCAACTTTTGAAATGAACTTGATCTGCGTAGGGTATGAAGGAATTTTTTTTGCCAAATTTGGTGTCTCTATGTCTTATAGTGTCTGAGATCCAAGTGTTCATACGGACAGACAGACGGACATGGCTATATCGTCTTGGCTGTTGACGCTGATCAAGAATATATATACTTTCTGGGGTCGGAGATGCCTCCTTCTGCCTGTTACATACATTTTCTGTTGACACTAAGTTATAAGACCCTTCTACCCTATGGGTAGCGGGTATAACAAGTTTCTAGAATTAAAGACATCATTTAGAAGATTCCATTAAAGTATTTTACATTTTATTAAACTGTATGGTATTGACTTTAATAGAAGCTTGTACTGCATTGCTTCCCAGCAAAAAGCACCGTATTCTTCTCATTGATTATGAAAAAGGAGAATGGATGATCGACAAAGAAGTCTATGGGCTCCGGTTCAACCATCATCATTTCACAAGAAATAATTATTGCTGTGAAAATGAAGAGACAAAAACAAACACGAAATGTGCCCAGATGATTAGGTAATGTGGACAAATTGGGGTGAATAATATGAAAGTTGATAAACTACCTTAATTAAAATACACAAACAGTATATAACTCTATATAATAATGCATCATTCAATACAATAGTGAATTTTCCCGACTTAGTAGAAAACAGCTTCAAGTGAATAGCTTCAAATTATAATGTGATCATTAAGAATGTTTTTTTTAATACTTTTATTTTTATCACAAATAGTTGTAATAGAAAATCATAGTCACAATAATTATTATACTGCTAATTGATAAAGAGAAAATAGTAGGTATTCATTTATTTTTCAAAATGTTGCTCTCTCCCAGCAAATAGGATTTGTCCCTGCTTGTTGGCAATGTAATAGAAAAATGGTCGGTTCGCATAGAACAACATGGGTAGTGCTTCGTAGTGAAGGGATGTGATTCGACACATGATTATAGCTGTTGAGACACATTAAGTTAAAAGTAAATAATTAAACCAATGAGCGGAAGTGACGATTTAGGAATGACTTATGAGACTACATATGTGAAAAGCTACCACGATAATAAGAAGTGTTGTTATAAAATAATTATACCGAACAGACTTTATTAATCTATTAAAATACCCGTAATACAAAGTTGGTTTTATTGACAATAATTAATATTGCGATGGATTCAAAGCTCGTCGTGTTCGCTGAGTGCTGGTGTACAAACGGCGGAGGTTGCCGCATCGAGTTGTACAACTGTGCCCAAGAACAATGGCAGACTCTGCTGATGAACTAGCATATAGATGAATGGATGATCAGCATGGAACTCGATGGGCTCCCCGAGCGATATGATGCTGCGTTTGGTGCGCACCACCATGCCTACCAAATGAGAACAGACAAAAATGGAGAGACAACGTGAACAAACGGAAAAAAGAATCATGCAACCTCAACATGCAACATAACGATGAAATTTGATTTAACATATAGAAGAAACATCTTTACACTTACCGGTGGCTGCAGCGGCTTCAGTGCCCTTCTCATTGACATCGATAAACGCCTTGTGAATGATTTTCGACACCTTCAACTCCTCCGGACTTTGGATCATTTTGCTAAAGTCCGCTTCATTCGAAAACAAGTTTGTCATGCCCAACTTTTGATTGAAATAGGGATAGGGATTACTTAAGTTCATTATTGAAGTACTTCTTATCTAATATACCTGTTTAAAGGTGTCTGTCAACTCCACCTCGAACTCGGACTTGAACTTGGGCAGTTTGACAATCACTTCCGTTGAATAGAGAGCTCCCGTAATCTGGGTAAGAGGAGTGCTGCGAAGTTTCTCCTCAAGTTGTGGCAGACCAGTTTTGCTATTAGGCAACACTATCAGCATAGACAGGTCAGAGTCCTTGTAGGGCAATTCCAATGCAGTGGCGTCCAGATCGCCCAGGTTAGCGTACCGGAAACGTTTCTTCAAGTTCATCATGGGTACCTCAATGGTATCGGCATCGTTCAAATGAAAAGGTTCATTGCGAGTCGAATCTTCTGGAAATTGGTGTACCCAATTGCCCTTGAAGTGTATTGCATTAATCAGCACCAGCCGTGAGTCATTATCTAGCGCACCGGGTGGAACTAGGTCTTTGATCAAGTTGTTGGTGCGCTGCTCCACCCAGGAATTTATTTTGCCTGCTGCCTCTACATTTTTTGCGAAGTTTACTGGCTCAACAGCGGATAGAAACTGTTTAGAGATTAGCGAACTGAACTCATTCTGCAGCTCATAGCCTGTCATAATGTAGATCTTGTTGGCAATATGCAGAATTCTGCTGTTCTCGTATGCAGTGAGCACATTATGGAAACTCTCGGCAATCTCTTCTTCCTTATTAGAAATCAGTCCGAGACCACGATCCAGTTGGGCAGCCGTCTCGCCTTTGGCGCCCAGACGGGCCATGGCTGCACAGCTTTGGATTGAGAAGGGCGAGAAGATGATGTTCTGATTGGGTTTTTGAGCGATCAGTTTGCTGTAAACATTGATGGAGAATGTGGCCAAGCGGCGCGAGAATTCGTCCACATTGTTGCTATAGGGACTGGTCATACTGGTCCTGAATTGGGGCTGGAGTTGGGCGAAATGCAGAGGTGCCTGTAAAATCAGCAGTAGCAGCAGCGATTGTGTCACACGGACTGTGGAGGGGGAAAAGAACATTTGAGTTGTCTATGTATGGGGTAATAGATGAGTGAATGATTTCATTATTTTATGTAATTCTCACTGGCTGAGTCACCTCGGTAGATGATGTTCAGTTTCTGGCGTTGTTTAGCCGTTTTGCGTTGGTTGCTAAACTCACGAATTAAATATGGATTTCGTTTCAAGTAAAGCCACAATATGTGCGGGTCTCTTACTTTCTCCAATACTTTATCTTTTGCGTGATTTCTTTCAGAATAAAAGCGTCCTCAGTTCTGTTTGGTCTAGCGACGAATAGCTGACTGAATGCTTGCTCTCTGTTCACAGTTGTTTTTCCACACAATAAACACAAGCAAACACACACACCTTAACACACATACTTGAATACACGAGTAGATATATGTACATATATGTATGCACATACAACAGGTTTGCTCTCTCAAATAATTTCATTTCTCTTAAAAGCATTAATTCTCTTTTGCGCCATTCGCTCTTTTGTTTGAAATAGTTTTGCTCACCATTTGAATATTTTTATCAGCTGTTTGTTATTTGCTTACCACTAATTTGCGAAAGTTGTTGCATTCCGGTGAACAAATCCCTTTTTTATCAGAAGGAGACAATAACTTATTTAACGCACTAACCGCTAGATTAATTTAGAAGTTGTTTAAACGGAAGCACGATTCACACTGTCGTGAAATAAGTGAACAATAATCAATTGTTGACGTGGTAGTTCTTATCTATGAATATTAAACACGAAGCTACGCTTCATTATATACTGTATATGTACAAATATACATATGTATATACATATGTACATACTATATACATATGTAGGTGCATATAAAAGGCAATATTTTATACATAATTGATATTTTTTGTAGATT